>CM056808.1:6015655-7338705 GCA_029852875.1 Mythimna loreyi
GCTAGTCTTTCAGCTTGCTCTTCCAAGCGTAGCTGCGTTTGAAGAGACGTCTCATTAGCTCTTAAAATAGCTAGTCTTTCAGCTTGCTCTTCCAAACGTAGCTGCGTTTGAAGAGGCGTCTCATTAGCTCTTGAAATAGCTTGTCTTTCTGCTTGCTCTTCCAAACGCCCTTAGTGCTCTCTGACTAGCCTGTTGCGATTAACGGACTTGAGTACGAATATCATTCTCAGAAGCTCTCAAAGAAGCTTGGCGCGTGGCTTGCTCCTCAAATCTTTGCTGGCGCTAAGATAGTAGCTCAGCAGCTCTCAAAGCAGCCTGACACTCTGCTTGACTGCGCCTTCTTAATCCAGCATGGAGAGACGATTCTTGAGATCGGGCAATTTTCATTGCCCGAGCTAAAATCGCCCGAGCTTGAGATGAGGCGCTCGACCAATTAGATATACATTTGCGAGGCATTGTGACATAATGAGTAAGTAAACTAAAAACTATAAACCTAAACTAAAGTATAATCCTATAGTAATGTTAGTTCAATGTCCTAAACTATAACAATCTAAATGACGAAGCGACGTAATTGCCTTTAAATAAACTATACCTAGGGAATCGAATTAAGCTAAGCTATGATAAAACAAAACGGTAAATAATAAAGTCGAAAAGTGCACTGAATAAGTATAGGTAGCGTATGAGCTATAGGTTAGGGCGCGAGATATCATACCACTACTTACATATCTTAAAAACACAACGTTACCACGTGTTAAAATACACCCAGCGCCATCTATCGCTTATATAAAGAATTAGTTGGCGTAAAGACTACTTATACTAAATACCTACTTATACCAATCTGTAATTTCAGTGAATTACAGTTATTTGTTATAACCTGTTTTGATTATTCATAAAAGTTGTTAACCTTCTGGAACTGTCTATTATACCTGCCAGGATAAAGGGTAGGTAAAAAGTACAAAAGTTTTTGCTTAACTACGTAAAAACGATACTAAGTACACAGGATAAGCAGATGTAAAAATCAGTTTAGGCGATAAACCAAATTGTACGTCATCCCTCGGGAATCCCTCATTTCCGGGGATAATTTATCGTATCATTAAGCTTTGTTTTAAACGACACAGCGCCATGTGTCACCAAACTGATACTGACAGCTTCATACGAAGCTAACAATATTTTCATTTTCCCTCGGGAACATCACATTTTTCCGGGATAAAAAGTAGCCTATTATTTAATCCGGACTTCTAACTTTACGCCTGTAAAATTTCAAAGCAAACGGTTCAGTAGTTACGTCGTGAAAGCCTAACAAACAAACAAACTCACTTTCCGATTTATAACATTAGTAAGGATTAGTAAGGAAGTAAGTATTTGTTATAACCTGTTTTGATTACTCATAAACGTTGTTATCCTTCTGGTACTGTCTATTATACCTGCCAGGATAAAGGGTAGGTAAAAAGTATAAAAGTTTTTGCTTAACTACGTAAAAACGATACTAAGTTCACAGGATAAGCAGATGTAAAAATCAGTTTAGGCGATAAACCAAATTGTACGTCATCCCTCGGGAATTCCTCATTTCCGGGGATAATTTATCGTATCATGTAGCTTTGTTTTAAACGACACACAGCGCCATGTGTCACCAAACTGATACTGACAGCTTCATACGAAGCTAACAATATTTTCGTTTTCCCTCGGGAACATCACATTTTTCTGGGATAAAAAGTAGCCTATTATTTAATCCGGACTTCTAACTTTACGTCTGCAAAGAATCATGACCACTCTCCATACATGCAATGACCTGTCATTCTATTTTCTTTTCTGATGATGTATAGTGATGTGAATCATATCAAAATGTTAAACAAGTCTTAAATTAACCACTGTGAAAATGTGGTTCGATTTGATAATAAGATAAAAATGTTAGAATGAAAACAATATTTGAGGTTATGTAATTAACTGTCAAACGAATTTGTGTACAAGCTATCAGTTTTGCAACAAATCCATTATTTATCTAGGTACCAAAAAGTATAGGAAACCACCACCCACACCAGTAGTCGCATCATGCACACTGCCTCTGCCACTGCTGAGGACGCCAGCTCTAAAAAAGGCTGTTAATAGTAGGTATGCTTTCTTGCATCAGCTGTATTTATTTATTTTGTGGCAGTGCCTGTGGAGACTGGGCAATTGGGAGTACGGAAGCCTGTAGGGGATGTGGACCGTAGATTCGGGGAGGCATCGGGTGACTCCCGGTTTGGGTCACTCTTGGTACAAAGGATGGCTATTGCTATTCAGCGAGTAATGCGGCGAGTGTTATGAGCACTTTTGCATCGGGAACGATGTGGGCTGTGGGGCCGGGGCGAGATATTAATTGACATTTTATTTGAAAGTTAAATGATAATTCTTTTATAATTTAGGTAAGAGTTATAGTAAATAATATGGGAAGTGTCTACCTTCACGAATGATGTGCTTTATAATAATATATTGTTACAGACTTCGGGTTCGTCATATACCAGCTCGACGTGAAAACTCCTTAGTACATACTTGACATTGTAACTTCTTGGTCTATTGACGCGAATAGTTATAAATAAACGATTATAGCGCCTTCCGCTTGTCAGCTTCTGGTACATCAAATAATTAGTAAAAGTTATTATATTGTGCGTGGTAGTGATGGTATATGGTAGTGGTGTGAGTAGTTATTAATATTTAAGGAGCCATTTTATTAGATTATTCAATTGTAAATTAATAGTATGACACATTCCTATGTGGGTAGACATAGCAGTAAACACATTTTTGTGGGCTCTTATTTATATTATATTTTAAAATAGTTATTAGTAATATTTAATGATATAAACCAGTTAAATTTACATAAAACCACCCCTCACCTGCGGTTTATTGGTTTCAAGTTTCAAGCACAGTTACTGACACTATTACCTGGTTTCACTGACACTTCCAATCATGGACACAAAACTAGCTGCAAGCCTTGAAGATCTTGAGAAGTTGTTCGGGTGTAGGATGCAGGAATACGAGGCAAAATTGCGGAAGGCCACAACTGGTACAACATCATCACCTGACATTGCGGCCATTGCAAGTGAGTTCTCTGATTTCAAGCAATTTGTTTACCAAGCACTCTCGAAATTAAAATCTCAGATTGAGCTACTGGCTGCTGGTTTTGACAGGCATGAAAATGCTATGCGTAGGAAGGTTCTATTGTTCCATGGCATCCCGGAGAAAGACAATGAACGGTTGCCTGATGTGGTCCATAGCATTTTATCCAATCAAATTGGATTGACAGAGCTTGCCAAGGACAACAATGTCATTCATATCTGCCATAGACTTGGTTTTAAGCAACAGAAGGCCCGTCCCATACTAGTTCGATTCTTCAGGATGGAAAGCCGGCAGCTGGTATGGGACAGCAAGAAGGCTCTCAAAGGCACCGGGATAACGATCTCAGAGTTTTTGACTCAAGCGAGGCACCAAGTGTTTATGACTGCACGTAAGCGTAAGCATTTTAATTGTTTTGACATTATAATATTCATCTTGACACTTTAGTTATTTAAAATGTTATTTTTATTGACATTTACTTGATTTCCTTTTTTTATTATATTACAATTTTAATTGTGTTGACATTTTGATTGTATTTGACATTTTAATTTTATTGACATTTTATTTGATTTAAAATTTTGGAAATTTGTATTGAAATTTAATTGATCAGTTTGAATAGCTTTGAAATTTAAATAGTTATAGTAATATGTAATGGCTTAATTTATTTTGCAATGTAATACGATTATACAATTATAGCACCTCAAATTTGTACGCCGCCAGGCATAACATAGCGCTCTGTTCATTATAAATAAGATCTGAATTGTTTTTACCTATGTTAACAAATGAATAAATTACTTACTTACTTACTTACTTACTGCATTTCGGGATGTTAAATTGCTGGTCAATGGAAGGCAGGATTATTGTTATTTGTCCGGATAAAACCCGAAGGAAAATTGAGACATCGAGTGAGCTGCAAGATTTGATAGCAAAATTCCCGTCCAGTTCAGTCAACACCAGTTCAGTCAACACCGGGGGTTCTGCGCAGTCTGTACAATCTGGATCTCCTGTAGCTGCAGCGTTGCCTACGTCCGCCAAGAATATTAGGAAGATTCGTATGCGCAAGTAATATTTGTAACATTTAACATTAGTCTTAATTAGTTGTTGTTCCGTCGGTTGGCTTGGTTCCTTTTTATGTTGGTTGCTTTGCATGATCTCATTTACTTAACTACTTGTTCTAGCGAGCCGGTAGTCCTTAGGTATTTTTTGTCTAGCACCGTTAACTTTTAAACACTGTTACTTTTTTATATTTTAAGTTTTAGCCGGTGTTTAGATAAATGTTTCGATTTTTAACTGATCAGGGTGTCAATGTGACAGCTGTCATCTGTTAGTTGCTAGTGTCGACATTGTCAAATGACGTGAATAGCGTTTCGTTTTACGTACGGTTTCTTTAACAAGTTTTTTTTTTTTTATATTTATTCACCCATATCTTTATGTACCTATGTTCGTGTTATGTAAGAACTTCGAAATATTCTTATATTAAGTTTTTGTTTAAAGAGTGGTAATTTTTTTTTTTTTATGTAATATTTATGTTCAAGTCAACTTTCTTTAGTGTTGTAAAATTTCTACCAGTACCAGCGAATTGGGGTGGTTTTATGTATTGTATTCGATTGAAACCTTCATTAGCGTTTTCAGTCATATTTTAGTTTGTTTAATTATATTTATTTATTAGTATATTATAGATTATGTACGATGTAGCTGATCTTAACGACAGTTTTTTTTCATGCTCTTCTTCCGATAGTTTTGCTAGTGCGGAGAGTGACTCTTCTCCTTCTCTTCCTCTTACTTTACATGATAAAATCTCTTCTCTTTTCTCTAACGATCCTAAAAACTTGCACATAGCTCACATAAACGCTCAGAGTGTTCCTGGTCACTATTCTGATCTTCTTGCATCCTTTAGCAGTGCTCACCTTGATGCCCTATTGATTTCGGAATCTTTTCTGAAGCCTTCCCTTCTCTCTACTCAATATTCTTTACCTGGTTTCGTCTTGATCCGTAACGATAGGACCGGCAAGGGTGGAGGAGGTGTAGCCATGTACATACGCGCTGATCTACCCCACAAGGTGGTTAGCTCATCTCCTTCTTTATATTCCGAGTCGGCTGAATACTTGTTTGTTGAAATTTCTGTCCATCATACAAAAGTCTTGCTTGCTGTGCTCTACAGCCCTAACCTTCGCATTGACTACTTTGATGCCCTTGATTGCACTCTTAGTAATCTTTGCCCCATGTATGAGCACGTTATTTTGATGGGGGATTTTAATACTTGCCTAATTAAAAATGATTATCGGTCCATTAAACTCCTTTCATTGCTTTCTTCTTTCAATCTTCAGGTCTTGCCCCTTTCTGCTACTCACTATTCTCCTAATTGTACTCCCTCCTTATTAGACCTCATGATTGTCTCCTCTCCCAACAATGTGTCTAACCACGGTCAACTTACCGCTTCTTTTTCTTACCACGATCTCATTTACCTATCATATCGCATCCGTGTTCCTAAGCGTAAACCTCAGTTTTTATATCTTCGTAACTTCAAGGGCATGGACCTGGAGGCCTTGCGGTGTGATGCTAGCGATGTCGACTGGTCTTCTCTGGTTGAAATCGATGACATCAATGAAAAGGTAAACTTGTTTAACTCTACCGTCCTTGACTTGTATGACCAGCATGCCCCTTTACGTCGTGTCAAGGTAAAATATAGTCCAGCACCTTGGGTAACTCTTCAAATTAAAGAGCTTATGGCTCGCAGGGATAAAGCTAAGAGCAGGTATAAGCGTAGACCTTCTGAAATAAATCTTTCGTACTTTATTTCGCTGCGTAACAGCTGCAGGCGTCTGTGTCAAGCTGCTAAGAGACGCTATTTCCACGAACAACTCCATAACCGTAGTTCTTCCGACTTTTGGAAATTTCTGAAGTCAGTTGGCATAGGCAAATCACCATCAAACCAGTGTAAGAATGTGGACCTTAATGATCTTAACAAGCACTTCTCTCTCCTTCCCTTTTCCCTAGATCCTTGTGTCAAAGCGGCTACACTGGATGGTCTTTCTGATTTGCCGTTGCCACAGTATCCTCAGTTTAGCTTTAACGATGTTACCGAGATTGACGTTAAGAAATCTGTTCTTGCGATTACCTCTTCTGCGGTTGGCTATGATAAACTATGCTCTAGAATAATTACCCTTATCCTCCCATCATTACTTCCTGTTCTCACGCATATCTTCAATCACTCTTTTACCTCTACTACCTTTCCGTCTGTCTGGAAACAGGCCTATATTATTCCTTTACCCAAAATTAACAATCCCACTTCACTGACTCATTTTAGACCTATCTCTATTCTCCCATTCCTTTCTAAAGTTTTTGAGCACATAGTCCATAAACAGTTATCTCTTTTCTTGACGTCGAACTCGATAATATCTGATTTCCAATCAGGTTTTCGCGCAGGTCATAGTACTGTTACTGCGCTTTTGAAAGTAACTGACGATATCCGCTGGGCTATGGAAAACAAGTCCCTTACTGTCCTTGTACTGCTTGACTTTAGTAGTGCCTTTAACTCAGTGGATTTCGACATCTTACTCGGCATCCTTAAATCCATTAATCTCTCTTCTTCCGCGCTATCTTGGTTCGATTCATATCTTCGGGGTCGCTCTCAGTGTGTCCGTCTTGAGGAGGTATTCTCGGACTGGTGTAGTCTCACTGAGGGTGTTCCTCAGGGTAGCGTTCTCTCTCCTCTTCTATTTTCTATCTTCATTAATTTTGTTACCAAAGTAATATCTTCTAGTTTCCATCTTTACGCAGATGACTTGCAGCTGTACCGTCATTTTATTGTAGCAGACGCGGATTCTGCTATTGCTGCTATGAATCATGACCTGGCTTGTATCAGCGCTTGGGCTAAGTCGTTTGGCCTGCAGATCAACCCTACTAAATCACAGGCCATGATCATAGGTAGTAGATTCGTCCGCAACGCGGCTGTAGTTTCTTCTCTGCAGCCTTTGGTCCTGGACGGTGTTCGTATTAACTACACCGAAACTGCAAAAGATCTGGGTGTAATTTTTGATGCCAATCTTTCGTGGCGTGCACAGGTCAATGAAGTTAGTCGGAAAGTTAACTTTTCCTTTCATTCGATCAAATGCCTCCAGGGTCTCTTGCCCTTGAAAACGAAAATCTCTCTGGCCCAAACTCTTATTCAGCCTATCATAGATTATGCCGATGCCTGCTATTTGGATGCTACTGAGGAGCTACTAAACAAGCTTGAGCGACTGCAAAACTTATGCATCCGGTTTGTTTTTGGTCTACGTAAGTATGATCACGTCTCTCATCTTCGCAAGGAACTCAAGTGGCTCCCTATCCGTCTTCGCAGGAACACTCGGATTTTATGTCTCCTCTTCAATATCCTACATAACCCGTCATATCCCTCTTATCTGCGCGATAGATTTTCTTACGCCCGCCCCTGCGACGTCCCGTGCAGATCTCACCTAAGATCCCTTCTCAAATCCCCTCCCCATAAATCCAGCTACTACTCCTATTCTTTCTCTGTCCATGCTGTAAGGTTGTGGAACTCGCTTCCGCCTAGCATTCGAGATTTGAAAACTATTTCGCTCTTCAAATCGAAAGTAAAAGAGCACTATCTTTCCTCTCTAGTTTGACTATTATATATATGTATATAATTTATGTATTTTATTTTATTATACGGTATAGTATAGTTATATGTGTATTTATGTATTTATTAGTTTTATTTAAGTTTTCGTTAACTCCTCTTTTTATTTCTACACACTATTGTCTACGTTTCTTATTATCTCTCCTTTCGCGGGTCTGCTGGAAGAAATTTCTTTTAGAAATAAGCAGTACCTTTGTACCATTTATCTGTAATTTTGTTTCTCCTTTTATTTTATATGTGTGTACAAGAATTATAAAATAAATAAATAAATAAGTATTGTATTCGTGTGTGTTATAAAAGCCGCTGTGTTGACAGTTTTCCTTTTTCATAAGCCTCCTTAGTTACGGTTGCTAAGCAAATAACATTATGAGAAAATTACTTGCTACTGTAATATTTGAATTATAATTATAAACTTGTTGAATGAGAAGTATCCTTGTTTTACTGTGACCATCCTGATGTAACAGTTGGTTCACAGTCAGAAGTGGGATGGAAGAATTCCACTGCCCATATAATCGCGGATTAAGAAGACACCAAGTCGGAAGAAAATGGTGGGAAAACGAGGGAAAAGACCTAGATTTTTTTTTTCTTCAGTCCTTAATCCAGCCACCTACCAACAAAGTCCAAAAATAACTTACGTAAATACAAAAAAAAACAGATCTCTCGAAGGAAAATATTGACTGGATAACTCCACAAAATCGACTCTCTGATGAAATCTCCAATAATTGAGAACAAAGGGAACGGATTATCCTTACGATGTCAACAGGTACAGCATGTTTATTACAATACTACAAAAACGATATCAGACTTGCACCGAGAACGACTGTTCATTAGTAGATTGAGGCGATTGAACATTTAGGTTGATGCGTGTTACTATAACTACAACAATAGCAATCGAATACTTAATCGCGACTAAGTACTTGTGTAACTTACCATTAAATTTTTATGAGAGGTTTTGATAGATAATAAACTTATTAGAGAAAACGTTCTTAAACTACCGATGATCTAAAGTTACAAATACAATTCAATACTGAGATAACAAACATAATCCTTCACAGAATATTAATTAGTTGCAGCCAGCCTGTTATTAATTATCTGGGTGTTAATCTGATAGAACCGCTCAAACCGTGAAATCATCTATACTAATATTATAAAGCTGAAGAGTTTGTTTGTTTGTTTGTTTGTTTGTTTGAACGCGCTAATCTCAGGAACTACTGGTTCGAATTGAAAAATTCTTTTTGTGTTGAATAGATCATTTATCGAGGAAGGCTTTAGGCTATATAACATCACGCTGTGACTTATAGGAGCGAAGAAACAATGGAAAATGTGGAAAAAACGGGGAAAAATATTCATCTTTGAGGGCTTCCGTTGCGTGCGCTGCGAAAACGGTAGAAGATACCAAAAAAATATGTATGAAAGAATTATTCCTCTTAAAATGATCTAAAAAAATGTCCCCGACAGTATGTGTCTATCTTTTAAAATTAACTCACTAGAACCGTTTTTATGGGAATCAAATTTGGCCGAAATTAATGCATTATTACCAATTTATTTGTTAAAGTTGTATCAACATAGTAATATTAAACTTTATCCAAATAAATGTGTTGTTGATTAAGAGTATGTAATTGTGAACAAAATTGTCTTTGTAATCACTTATTTTCAATGAACATCTTAGAAGATATTACAATTTTAAAATACTCCGATATAAAATTCACACGCGCCGCATAATGTGCAAAACATGACGCTTTGCCTGGCCGGCGGGCGAGGAGAGGGGTTGCTTGCGGGCGGCGCGGAGGGTTTTTTTTTATGGTAGGTAAAAATCATCCAATGACGAATCCCGCTCTTGGGCCGAGCGGGAAACAGTGTCAGACTCTTACTGACTAAACAACCTACCCCGTTCCTCCCTTGCCTTATTCCCAGAGCCCCGGTATAACGCTTTCGCACCAACCCTCGGCTGCAGAAGGCTTCGACCCTGAAGAGCCCCACAGTTTGCTGACAACACCTTGAGGCGCACGGGAGCAGTGCAGGCCGTCGACGACTTGGTCTCGGTCTGGACTGTTACCAGACAACCGGACGGCGAGCTACCCATTGCTCACCATCCGCAAGCCAGCGTCTACGGTGGCTGGATATCGGCGGGATCGCGGCGGCGACGGCTACGGCGAGGGCGCTTTTGCCCTTGCCTTATGCGGTTGGCCTCCTCCTTTACGAGCATTACTGCTTCGCAGAAGGAGGCGACCGCTTGCCATTCTTATTCGCTGCGGACCATGGCCTGAACCAAGGCCCGGCGCGAGAGGCCACCGCCGCTGATCACCCCCACGAAGACACGGCGTTTCTCTTCTCAAGCGGGGCACACCTCCACCGTGTCCTCCGTGCTGGCCACACAGTGGCGCACCCGGGCGTCTCTTCCGCACGAATCCGGCGCAGGAATCTCCTGAACTTCCCATGTCCGGTGAGAACCTGCGTCATGTCCTGCATGATGTCTATCCAACCACGCCTCAAAGAGGGCACTTACCGCTAAGATTATGGCGTGCCCAAGTGGAGGGTGTAGCTCTATGAAGTACTTTTAGATAATTATGTTCTTTTAAAAACTAAATTGTCTAAATTAATAACAGAAATTGACACGGGCAAAGTCGTGGGTAACAGCTATAATTTATAAAGCTGAGGTTGTTTGCAAAAATAAATATGATGCCCAAAATAACTATTCCACGCGGACGAAGTCGCGGGCACAGCTAGTAAATAATAAATGACAAAAAAATATATATTTATTATACTTTATTGTACACCACACACAACAAGTACAATACATAGGACAAACATTAAAAATAAGGGTACAATATGCAGTCTTATCGCACAGTGCAATCTCTTACTGACAACTTTTGGATGGACTGAATGAGAGGAGATAGAGTTATCAGTGCACAATTATTAGAATTAATACTAATAATATATAATAACATGAATATGTACATAGGTACAATACAAAATAATATACAATTAAATATCAAATATGTTATTGAGACAGCAGAAGAAAAATCAAAGTAAAATCGAATACTCCTTGACCAATTTAAATAAATGTGTTCGTCATCACCCATATAAATAGTATGTCAAGCAGGCAGGACCAAAAGTACCATCATTCTTGTATGATCATTGAATTTCAATTGTGTCCAAGAGGTACACATGTGTCTACACATAATTGGGATACCACTAACCAACACAGGTACTTATTTGATACCAACTCATGATTGTACTGTATTATGTATGGCTAATAAATAAAAACATACTATACAGGTGCCAAAATAGTCTGAGAAAGTAGATAGATATGAGTCCACGGGATAACAATAACAAGCAGTTCACATGCATCAAAATTAGAATTTATCATTTAGATATCTATGTTAGTGATTTAGAAGAAGGCTACCTTAAATAAAATTATTATTAGACTTAGGTACTAAATAAATACCTATCCTGGTATACATATTGTTGATAGTAGCATAAGAATGGTTTTGGTTCTACGGATTTAATAGAGGTGGAAATAGCAGCCACATCAGGAATGCCATGTTATAAGTCGTAGGTACAGGACCTATTGATTATACAACTAAGGAAAAGAAGTCGAACAGGTAATGGTGAATGACATTTTGTAATCAGTGATACACCTATGTGGTATGAGAATTGTACTCTACCTAAGCAAAGAAAAGTTGGTTCGAAACTTGTTAGCAATTTAGCATTTGTATAAAATAGTCGACTTACCACAACATATATCGATGCCTCCCACGTAAGTTGTTGTAACCCCAAAAATGCAATTTTACAGGAGAGCGTTTTAAAGATACTTTTTGCGATACAAGCCACATTTTTCATAGAATCTTTTTGAAATTCGGTATGAGTGTATAGTTTTTAATATGTCATCGTTTACTACATGTCATTACTTTATAATTTTAACGGTTTCTTGAATTTTGTTGTTACAACTGTTTACCGCGACTCAGGTCCTCATAAAATGTTGTAACTATCACTTACATTATTATACACGGGAGTTCAAGAGCCGCTTTTTTTTTTATGGTAGGTAAAAATCATCGAATGACGAATCCCACTCTTGGGCGGAGCGGGAAACAGTGTCAGACTCTTACTGACTAAAGAACCTACCCCGTGCCTTCCTTGCCTTATTCCCAGAGCCCCGGTGTAACGCTTTCGCATCAACCCTCAGCTCCGGGAGGCTTCGACCCTGTTGGGCCCCTACGGTGTGCTGACAACTCCTTGAGGCGCGCGGGAGCGGAACGCGCCGTCGACGACTTGGGCTCGGTCCGGACTGCTACCAGACGACCGGACGGCGGGCTACCCATTGCTCACCGTCCGCAAGCCAGTGTCTACGGTGGCCGGATATCGGCAGGATCGCGGCGGCGACGGCTACGGCGAGTGCGCCGTTGCCTTTGCCTTATGCGGTCAGCCTCCTCCTTTACGAGCATTACTGCCTCGCAGAAGGAGGCGACCGCCTGCCACTCCTCCTCGCTGCGGCCCATGGCCTGAACCAAGGCCCGGCGCGAGAGGTCGCCGCCGCCAGAGCCGCTTTGGATCATATCTGATACTTACATCAATTTACGTCGTTTACAAATAAAAAAAAGGTGTGGTATGTGTATCATTACTTGATATAATAAAATAAATACAATGTTTTTTCAGCCTAATTTCGTTTAGAACCGAAATACAAAAAAAGCAGAATATTTTAATACAATCAAGTTTATCAAAATTTTACATTTTAGGGTTTAGAGTTTAGAATAAGAAACGATATTTTAAAAATTAGAAAAACATTAAAGATTAATATTAAAAATCATTAAAAAAAATCTGAAAATAAAAATTTAAGCTTTTTCAAAATTTAAATTATACTTTTAATTCATTACATCGTCCTTTAATCAAATTTTTACTATAGTTTAAATAATCAAAACTCAAAGTATCGTAACCAAAATGATTAAGAAAATTCTAGTAACCAATGAGATTTAAAAATAGGTAAATCATCATGTTCCTATCTTAGTCCAATGTGATTTGGAGTCGGTGGAACAAGCTTATTCTTTCATTTTGTCGTATCACCCGTCTCACTATCACTTTGTAATCTTTTCCTCTCACCATTTTTTCAAGTGACTATACTTATAGCTCATTCTGTAATATGCTTTATTCTTCTTCTTTTCATAAGCATATCCAAGACAAACGATAGGTAAATAAGTAATGTTTAATAACTTACACTGAATCTAGAAAAGCCCGCAAATATTAAGTTTTGCTCGTAATTTATACAATAGAGGGATTGTTTCCCGACCCCAAAAAGCTGGTTTCATGCACTTAACTGATGTATTCATATCATCAGCATTTTGGCATCTTAAGGTATTTTGGCATCTTGGCATCTTAAGGTAGTATGTTGAAAGAAGTGATCATCACCTTACAGTCTGATAAAACATTAAATTAATATTGAATCTTCAGAACAAACTGGTACCTCTTTTATTTTTACGATATTATTATCTTTCAGATCGTTTTCTGTTTTCTCTGTGTACCTTTTAGGCAAAAGCTATACGTTATTACTATATACACTAAACCTCTGTCTTAATATAACATTAGTGAATTTAGTCAAACATAGTGTGACTCAACTTGCAAGCAGTTGAAAAGACTTGAAATGGTCACAAACGATGGTTTTGACAGACCCAGACTTTTACACAGGCTGTTAAATATCTTTTTGATCGGGGATTAATACTGCTGTTGGTATATCAAATTTAACTAACACCTTATTAAGAACTTAATCTACACTAGTCTAATAAAAAGGTAAAGTTTGTTTTTTTGTTTGTAGGAGGTAATCTCTGGAACTACTGGTCCGATTGGAAAAAAATTAGCAACAATAGAAAGCTGCTTTGCTCCTGAGTGACATAGGCTGTGTGTGCATATTTTATGTACGTGGGCGAAGCCGAGGACAAAAGCTAGTCACTTATAGAAATGGGAAAACTGTTGTTTACGCACGTCTGAAGTTTGAAGTTTCAGTAACGGCAACAGGCAATTTATTTACTTATTTACTTATGTGTCACAATAGTATCAGCATAAATTCTAAGCTTGGCTCTCCTATAACTAAATTAGCCATAGTTATACATCGTTTTCTCTGTCACCTTTTTAGTTTAATTTATTGAAATAATGCTTACAGCAGACTTAATAGACCAGTTTTCCTACTGGCTGTTTTTGATATTTTACTAGAAAGGTTTTCTTTGACGTTGTTAGTCCTTTTGAAAAATCTCTAGTCTGTAAATGTGTATTTTTTTTAAAAGGTAATGCCTTTTTCAAACGATACTTTATTCAATCAAATAACTGATAGTGGACTTAGCTTAAAAAGTTTAACGGTGCAGAAACATGCAGGTGGTGACTAAGGTAAAAGTAACGAACAACGTTTTTTGATTTGGGAAGCTACCAATAAATACGAGCAAGAAGGAAAGTCCTAGTCAGTTTTAATCAGTAAAAGTTGCTTTTACTGACTAAAAGTCACATGTAATCTTTCGGTGCCTTTTGTGTTCCAGGCCCTCATTTCCTCGACACGACCTGGATGTCTTCCTTGAGAATTGGTACGATAAAGCTAGTAACTAAGATAACTGGAAAGAATGGAGGGAGGCCTTTGCCCAGCAGTAGGACAGCACAGGCTAGCTAGAATAATAATAATATAATATAAACAAAAATGGCTATAACAGTCGTAATCCAAATGGTTATTATACTACACAGCTATGAAATACGAGTAAGTGAGCAGTTTCAAGGTTCAAAGTTACGAATATGCCATCACCTTTTAGTTTAGTCATTTAAAACTTCTCAGATTCATTGAAAATGGTTGCCTAGAGTGACTCTGACTTCAGTGATATTCATAAAACACTTCCTGAAAAATACATACAACGTACTTATTTCAAACGAATAGCGACGTAAATCATTGTATGTGATGTTACAACCTACTTTTACATATCTTGCATCGAAGTAAAATGTTCTATGTATCACTTAACATAAAATAATTTAAAAATTAGCGACGTAAATTGTTGTATGGGATCAATACCATATTTTAAATGGTTATCATGTTAGTTAAAGATAAGATTAAACGGAATAGTAATTACTAGAATATTAAATTAACGACGTAAAAATTGCGTGAGAGGTGCAACTGGCAGCGAATTCCAGCGTAATTTGTGATATGTGTTACATACAACGGACGCACGTGCGCTTTTCCTCGTTGTAAACCATTGCAAATAATAAATACTACAGTCTACGCCGGAATCGTTCGAAATATACAACATTATACGTTTCAAAAGTACCTTAAATAATAGGTTTTTTGGACTTTTTGTTTTTTTGTAGGATAGATTACATAAAATTAGACACTTTTACATAAAAAACCCAAAATCGCCATTTTGTGGGTTACAACAACTTACGTGGGAGGCATCGATATTATAGTTGTGGGTATAAATTTATATAAAAATATGTTGTACCTACCTTCCACCTTCTTCTTCTTCTCTGTCGTTTCGCTCTTGGCAGAGCCGTCGTGGTCACGTAGAGGCATCCACATCGGCGGTAGAGGCGGACACAGCTCTCCGCACGATCTCCCGCCATCTCTCCCTGTTGGCAGACTGCCTGGTGCAGTCAGACACACGAGTTCCCACTGCCGATTTAACCTGGTCAGTCCAACGCATAGGTGATCTTCCGCGTGGTCTTGTCCCTTCCACCTTTCCCTGAACGACCAGGCGCTCTATGGAATTGCTATCTAGCCTAGAGACATGTCCGAAGTACTGCAAAATGCGCGACTGTACTGCGGCAGATAAACGCTGTATGATGCCCAATTCTTGAAGAATGGACACATTGGTTCGGAACTCTGTCCACGATATCCCAAGCATCTTTCTCCAGCACCACATTACCACTAACCAACACAGGTACTTATTTGATACCAACTCATGATTGTACTGTATTATGTATGGCTAATAAATAAAAACATACTATACAGGTGCCAAAATAGTCTGAGAAAGTAGATAGATATGAGTCCACGGGATAACAATAACAAGCAGTTCACATGCATCAAAATTAGAATTTATCATTTAGATATCTATGTTAGTGATTTAGAAGAAGGCTACCTTAAATAAAATTATTATTAGACTTAGGTACTAAATAAATACCTATCCTGGTATACATATTGTTGATAGTAGCATAAGAATGGTTTTGGTTCTACGGATTTAATAGAGGTGGAAATAGCAGCCACATCAGGAATGCCATGTTATAAGTCGTAGGTACAGGACCTATTGATTATACAACTAAGGAAAAGAAGTCGAACAGGTAATGGTGAATGACATTTTGTAATCAGTGATACACCTATGTGGTATGAGAATTGTACTCTACCTAAGCAAAGAAAAGTTGGTTCGAAACTTGTTAGCAATTTAGCATTTGTATAAAATAGTCGACTTACCACAACATATATCGATGCCTCCCACGTAAGTTGTTGTAACCCCAAAAATGCAATTTTACAGGAGAGCGTTTTAAAGATACTTTTTGCGATACAAGCCACATTTTTCATAGAATCTTTTTGAAATTCGGTATGAGTGTATAGTTTTTAATATGTCATCGTTTACTACATGTCATTACTTTATAATTTTAACGGTTTCTTGAATTTTGTTGTTACAACTGTTTACCGCGACTCAGGTCCTCATAAAATGTTGTAACTATCACTTACATTATTATACACGGGAGTTCAAGAGCCGCTTTTTTTTTTATGGTAGGTAAAAATCATCGAATGACGAATCCCACTCTTGGGCGGAGCGGGAAACAGTGTCAGACTCTTACTGACTAAAGAACCTACCCCGTGCCTTCCTTGCCTTATTCCCAGAGCCCCGGTGTAACGCTTTCGCATCAACCCTCAGCTCCGGGAGGCTTCGACCCTGTTGGGCCCCTACGGTGTGCTGACAACTCCTTGAGGCGCGCGGGAGCGGAACGCGCCGTCGACGACTTGGGCTCGGTCCGGACTGCTACCAGACGACCGGACGGCGGGCTACCCATTGCTCACCGTCCGCAAGCCAGTGTCTACGGTGGCCGGATATCGGCAGGATCGCGGCGGCGACGGCTACGGCGAGTGCGCCGTTGCCTTTGCCTTATGCGGTCAGCCTCCTCCTTTACGAGCATTACTGCCTCGCAGAAGGAGGCGACCGCCTGCCACTCCTCCTCGCTGCGGCCCATGGCCTGAACCAAGGCCCGGCGCGAGAGGTCGCCGCCGCCAGAGCCGCTTTGGATCATATCTGATACTTACATCAATTTACGTCGTTTACAAATAAAAAAAAAGGTGTGGTATGTGTATCATTACTTGATATAATAAAATAAATACAATGTTTTTTCAGCCTAATTTCGTTTAGAACCGAAATACAAAAAAAGCAGAATATTTTAATACAATCAAGTTTATCAAAATTTTACATTTTAGGGTTTAGAGTTTAGAATAAGAAACGATATTTTAAAAATTAGAAAAACATTAAAGATTAATATTAAAAATCATTAAAAAAAATCTGAAAATAAAAATTTAAGCTTTTTCAAAATTTAAATTATACTTTTAATTCATTACATCGTCCTTTAATCAAATTTTTACTATAGTTTAAATAATCAAAACTCAAAGTATCGTAACCAAAATGATTAAGAAAATTCTAGTAACCAATGAGATTTAAAAATAGGTAAATCATCATGTTCCTATCTTAGTCCAATGTGATTTGGAGTCGGTGGAACAAGCTTATTCTTTCATTTTGTCGTATCACCCGTCTCACTATCACTTTGTAATCTTTTCCTCTCACCATTTTTTCAAGTGACTATACTTATAGCTCATTCTGTAATATGCTTTATTCTTCTTCTTTTCATAAGCATATCCAAGACAAACGATAGGTAAATAAGTAATGTTTAATAACTTACACTGAATCTAGAAAAGCCCGCAAATATTAAGTTTTGCTCGTAATTTATACAATAGAGGGATTGTTTCCCGACCCCAAAAAGCTGGTTTCATGCACTTAACTGATGTATTCATATCATCAGCATTTTGGCATCTTAAGGTATTTTGGCATCTTGGCATCTTAAGGTAGTATGTTGAAAGAAGTGATCATCACCTTACAGTCTGATAAAACATTAAATTAATATTGAATCTTCAGAACAAACTGGTACCTCTTTTATTTTTACGATATTATTATCTTTCAGATCGTTTTCTGTTTTCTCTGTGTACCTTTTAGGCAAAAGCTATACGTTATTACTATATACACTAAACCTCTGTCTTAATATAACATTAGTGAATTTAGTCAAACATAGTGTGACTCAACTTGCAAGCAGTTGAAAAGACTTGAAATGGTCACAAACGATGGTTTTGACAGACCCAGACTTTTACACAGGCTGTTAAATATCTTTTTGATCGGGGATTAATACTGCTGTTGGTATATCAAATTTAACTAACACCTTATTAAGAACTTAATCTACACTAGTCTAATAAAAAGGTAAAGTTTGTTTTTTTGTTTGTAGGAGGTAATCTCTGGAACTACTGGTCCGATTGGAAAAAAATTAGCAACAATAGAAAGCTGCTTTGCTCCTGAGTGACATAGGCTGTGTGTGCATATTTTATGTACGTGGGCGAAGCCGAGGACAAAAGCTAGTCACTTATAGAAATGGGAAAACTGTTGTTTACGCACGTCTGAAGTTTGAAGTTTCAGTAACGGCAACAGGCAATTTATTTACTTATTTACTTATGTGTCACAATAGTATCAGCATAAATTCTAAGCTTGGCTCTCCTATAACTAAATTAGCCATAGTTATACATCGTTTTCTCTGTCACCTTTTTAGTTTAATTTATTGAAATAATGCTTACAGCAGACTTAATAGACCAGTTTTCCTACTGGCTGTTTTTGATATTTTACTAGAAAGGTTTTCTTTGACGTTGTTAGTCCTTTTGAAAAATCTCTAGTCTGTAAATGTGTATTTTTTTTAAAAGGTAATGCCTTTTTCAAACGATACTTTATTCAATCAAATAACTGATAGTGGACTTAGCTTAAAAAGTTTAACGGTGCAGAAACATGCAGGTGGTGACTAAGGTAAAAGTAACGAACAACGTTTTTTGATTTGGGAAGCTACCAATAAATACGAGCAAGAAGGAAAGTCCTAGTCAGTTTTAATCAGTAAAAGTTGCTTTTACTGACTAAAAGTCACATGTAATCTTTCGGTGCCTTTTGTGTTCCAGGCCCTCATTTCCTCGACACGACCTGGATGTCTTCCTTGAGAATTGGTACGATAAAGCTAGTAACTAAGATAACTGGAAAGAATGGAGGGAGGCCTTTGCCCAGCAGTAGGACAGCACAGGCTAGCTAGAATAATAATAATATAATATAAACAAAAATGGCTATAACAGTCGTAATCCAAATGGTTATTATACTACACAGCTATGAAATACGAGTAAGTGAGCAGTTTCAAGGTTCAAAGTTACGAATATGCCATCACCTTTTAGTTTAGTCATTTAAAACTTCTCAGATTCATTGAAAATGGTTGCCTAGAGTGACTCTGACTTCAGTGATATTCATAAAACACTTCCTGAAAAATACATACAACGTACTTATTTCAAACGAATAGCGACGTAAATCATTGTATGTGATGTTACAACCTACTTTTACATATCTTGCATCGAAGTAAAATGTTCTATGTATCACTTAACATAAAATAATTTAAAAATTAGCGACGTAAATTGTTGTATGGGATCAATACCATATTTTAAATGGTTATCATGTTAGTTAAAGATAAGATTAAACGGAATAGTAATTACTAGAATATTAAATTAACGACGTAAAAATTGCGTGAGAGGTGCAACTGGCAGCGAATTCCAGCGTAATTTGTGATATGTGTTACATACAACGGACGCACGTGCGCTTTTCCTCGTTGTAAACCATTGCAAATAATAAATACTACAGTCTACGCCGGAATCGTTCGAAATATACAACATTATACGTTTCAAAAGTACCTTAAATAATAGGTTTTTTGGACTTTTTGTTTTTTTGTAGGATAGATTACATAAAATTAGACACTTTTACATAAAAAACCCAAAATCGCCATTTTGTGGGTTACAACAACTTACGTGGGAGGCATCGATATTATAGTTGTGGGTATAAATTTATATAAAAATATGTTGTACCTACCTTCCACCTTCTTCTTCTTCTCTGTCGTTTCGCTCTTGGCAGAGCCGTCGTGGTCACGTAGAGGCATCCACATCGGCGGTAGAGGCGGACACAGCTCTCCGCACGATCTCCCGCCATCTCTCCCTGTTGGCAGACTGCCTGGTGCAGTCAGACACACGAGTTCCCACTGCCGATTTAACCTGGTCAGTCCAACGCATAGGTGATCTTCCGCGTGGTCTTGTCCCTTCCACCTTTCCCTGAACGACCAGGCGCTCTATGGAATTGCTATCTAGCCTAGAGACATGTCCGAAGTACTGCAAAATGCGCGACTGTACTGCGGCAGATAAACGCTGTATGATGCCCAATTCTTGAAGAATGGACACATTGGTTCGGAACTCTGTCCACGATATCCCAAGCATCTTTCTCCAGCACCACATTTCCAGAGCATCTATCTTCTTCTTTTCCAACTCACGCACTGTTCACGTCTCCGCAGCGTAAAGAAAAATGGGGAATACAAGTGTTCGTACGAGCTTGATTTTGGTGGCTTTGGTGATGTTACGATTTCTCCACACTTTTCTTAACTTCTCCATCGCAGTTCTGGTTATAGCCATACGTCGTTTCACCTCATCTACACAACCGCCGTTATTTGAGATTAAAGCCCCAAGATATATGTAGGCTTTCACCACGTCACAGTTCGCAATCTGTGTCACTTCGGGCGAATTAGCATTGACGCGATTCACGATCATAATCTTGGTCTTAGATCGGTTTATTTTCAACCCAAACGTAAGGCTTACATGTTCCATTCTGAGAAGTAATTCTTCCATACGGTCAGCGTTACTCGCAAATAATGTGGTGTCATCTGCATACCGCAAGTTCGATATTTTGTATCCACCAATCACCACGCCATCGCTCCAGTTCTCGAGAGTGATTCGCATTACAAGCTCGGTGTAGATGTTAAATAATAAAGGTGAAATTATGCATCCTTGTCGAACGCCTGCACTTGGATGGAAACTATCTGAGAGGAGATCATCGGTCCGCACTGAAGCTTAGCTGAAGAAGCGCACTGAAACTGAAGCGTACCTCCTTCGTAGAGCTCCCTGAGCAAGTGCACGAGGTGTTGTGGTGTGCCCATGTCCAGTAGTGTTTTCCACAACATTGGCCACTTCACCGAGTCAAATGCTTTGGAGAAATCAACAAAGCATATGTATGTTGGCTTGTTGAATTCTCGAGCCTTTTCGATGATCTGACGAACGATGAGAATTTGTTCACGGGTTCCTTTTCCCTTCACAAATCCAGCTTGTTCTGGCGCAATTTCTCTGGATAAATATGCTTTCAGTCGCTCGTTTATGATGTGTAGCATTATTTTGCTCGCGTGTGTTATTAGTGCAATAAGGCGAAAGTTGCTACACTTCTTCGTGGAACCCTTTTTATGAAGAAGAGTGAATACTGTGTGAGTCCATTCAGAGGGCCATTTGCCTGTGTGCCATATTTTGTTACAAATTATATAGAAGATATGAACACCATGCTCTCCCAATGCTCGTATAGTTTCAATTGGGATCTCATCTCTACCTGTGGCTTTTCCATTCTTCAGATGTCGAATAGCGGCTCTCACCTCTGATTTAAGTATATCCGGCTCAAGCATATCACTCAATAGGCTCCGTTGGTGGAAAATTTCGTGACTGAGGATCTTCAAACAGGGACTGACAATATTCTCTCCAAACCTTCGAAATTTTATCCAGTTCAGTAACTACTTGGCCATTATGATCTTCGATGGCCCAGGTTTTGGATGGCAACGTTTTCGTAATGAGACGGATTTTGTGGTACAAGTCTCTTGACTCATATCTGTCGGCATGAGCCTCAATCTCTTCACACATATTGCGCAAGTAGGTATTGTGATCTTGTCTACATTTACGTTGTATTTGTGCCGACATGTTATTAAGATCCTTGATGTCCGCTCCTGTTGCTTTCATCTTCCGGCGTTTTTCGACGAGTTTGAAGGTACTGTCAGTCATCCAGTGCTGTCTTTTGTGAGTTGTAATCGGTGGTGCGGTTTCGTTGACAGTTGAGGTGATAAGTGTCTTAGTTCGGTCCCATAGTGCATCGGGTGTTTCGTCAGCCAAATCTGCCTCTAACCACTGCGTCCACTTCTGTTCGATAAGCGAACGAAATTCAACACCATCACTCACCTCCAACCTTCTCGGTTTCTTAATGATTCTAGCTGCTGTCAACTTGAGCTTTAGCTTAGAAATCAATAGTTGGTGATCAGATCCGCAATCAGCCCCAGGCAAAGTATGGGCATTTGTTACAGATGATCTCCATCGCGAACGAGTCATGATGTAATCTATTTGATTGCGAGTTTTTCCATCTGGTGATACCCAAGTGTACAGTCTTCGAGGGTGGTGTTCGAAGAGGCTATTCAAGATCAGTAGGTCGTTCTCTGACGCGAATTGTATTAAGCGTTCACTTCGTTCATTCCTCTTTCCGAGCCCAAATCTTCCTGCGCATCTGGACAGCTGATGAGCGTTCTCTCCGATCTTAGCGTTTAAATCTCCTAGGACGACCAATAACTCTCTATTAGGTATCTTCGCTATTGTTGTTTCTAGTTCAGAGTAGAACTTCTCAATTGCCTCGTCGCTTGCAGTAGAGGTGGGGGCATAAACTTGAACGATGTTAAGATTCATTGGTGAAGCTTTTATCTTGATGCTGATAATCCGATCGCTTACTGGGTCGTACCCCATCACACTTTTTTTCTGATGTACAGGTATTAAAAAAGCCACACCGTTGCTGCTGCTGATGTCGTTGCCAGAAAAGTAAATGACGTGGTGGTCTGTCTGTAGATGTCCGCTGCCCTTCCAATGAGTTTCGCTCAAACCACAAATGCTTACACCCACTCTAACTATCTCCCGTTCCAATACGGTAAGTCTTCCAGGTTGGTTTAGGCCACGCACATTCCAAGTTCCTATCGTCTGGAGGCGTCGCAGCTTGATGGAGTTTCCAGTAGCAGGGTTTCCATGGGGGGCCTGGTTTCCTACCCCGCCATGGCCGGTAGCCAACTTCACACGGCGCGCCCCGGACGCAGCGCAGCGCCGGTTGCCAATCGGTTCGCAAGGCGATCGTTTTTCCTTATTCTGTGCTCTCATGTAACTATCTTGGGAATGTAGCCGCAGTGGTATCCCATTGCCTTCTGCGCCAGACTTTTTAGAGACTATTTAGATCCCAAGGCTGCTGGAGCCTCTTCCACCCGGTCACCCGAGCAGGTGAGTGGTTATTCCGCCACATCTCGTTCGCCATTGCCTCGTCCGTTATCTAGCAGGGGGCACCACGACAGCTAGAGAGCCGCCGTACCTGGGCTCATCTAAACAAGTCCAGGTCGTGCAGGTGAGGTTGACTTTTGGGGCTGACTAGATGTTATTGTCATTTTCCCCCTTACCCCCCCTTACCTTCCACCACACTAATTTAAAACTTTATCAAAATTATCTTGTTACAAAATCAGCATAAATTAAGAGACATTTTAACAACATTTATTTCTAGAATAGTTTACTGAAATTGCTTGACCAGTCACCAATTAAAAAGAATAAAAATAAATAAGAGTTGTACCCTGGATATTTATGGAGCTCAGAACAAGAATATTCTTTCAACCTCCAAATAATTAGGGACACGCCGCATTTCAAAAGATTGTCCCTTTTCTATAAATAAACAGTTTCCTGTCCAGTTCATAAAATAAATAGGATTATTGTAAACCGTGTCAACAATACCAGGGTTGAGAATGTTCCAGTTTCCAGATTTGTTCTGGGATATAAATAAAAATCATGCTCTCCAATGGCAATTGATCATTCCATGAAAATCAAGACCACAAGAGTAATTACTTAATGTGTGTAGCTGCAATGTGAAATCATACATTGATTTATGGCAGTTATAAAAAGTGGCTGTGAGAAAAGACATAATTAAGAATAAATATATTTGAATAATATATAGGAAATATAGTGCAGGAAAATACTACTATAACTATTGACAAACAGTTTCACAGGTTCTGATTATGAAATTGATACGGGTGATTTTTATGTAAACCTACTTTATATAAATAAAGGTCTTATTTATCATCTCACATAAGCTTGGAGAATATTCTTAAAATTTAAAACAAACACCATGGGATCACAAGAAGTTTGTGCAAAATACTTTGACATCTGCGACATATGTTTATAGCATAGTTTATACCTACTAATAAGGAAATGGGCACTCAAATGGCTGATTCCACTTCCTAAGACGGATTCATAAATAAAGTAAGTAATAAAATGTAACATAAACAATAAATAAAACCCTAAGGAAATATAGATGGTTATAAGAATAATAATAATTATATTCTCTTTAAAATGGATAAATCTGCGAGACTTACTATTCTGTTGTAAATCTGTATGATGCAACGGATAAATCTGTGTGAATAATTAATCTGCAGTACACACTGTGTGATGCAACAGATAAATCTGTGTGAATAATTAATCTGCTGTAAACACTGTGTGATGCTACGGATAAATCTGTGAGAATAATGAATCTGCAGTACACACTGTGTGATGCAACGGATAAATCTGTGTGAATAATTAATCTGCTGTAAACACTGTGAGATGCAATGGATAAATCTGTGTAAATAATTAATCTGCTGTAAACACTGTGTGATGCAACAGATAAATCTGTGAGAATTATTAATCAGCTGTAAACACTGTGTGATGCAACGGATAAATCTGTGTGAATAATTAATCTGCTGTAAACACTGTGTGATGCAACGGATAAATCTGTATGAATAACTGTTCTGCTAGAAGTACCGTTTTATTTACAATCTACAATATTTTCATAGCCCTACACAAACTAGACTCTGTGAATAAATAATTTTATTGCATTAAAAAAAAACATGCTTTCTTCAGTTAGGTACTATGACGGGTTTGATGGAGTATACTCAAATACATTGAAAACGTCCGATTTTAATGTTAAAATTGATAATATTGTAATAATTGACTCATCTATATCAAAGCTGTGTGACTTGTCAACATCAAAGCTGTGTGACTTGTCAACATCAAAGCTGTGTGACTTGTCAACATCAAAGCTGTGTGACTTGTCAACATCAAAGCTGTGTGACTCGTCAATATCAAAGCTGTATGACTCGTCAGGATCAAAGCTGTGTGACTCGTCAATATCAAAGCTGTGTGACTCGTCAATATCAAAGCTGTGTGACTCATCAATATCAAAGCTGTGTGACTCGTCAATATCAAAGCTGTGTGACTCGTCAATATCAAAGCTGTGTGACTCGTCTATATCAAAGCTGTGTGACTCGTCTATATCAAAGCTGTGTGACTCGTCTATATCAAAACTGTGTGACTCCCCTATATCAAAGCTGTGTGACTCGTCAATATCAAAGCTGTGTGACTCCCCTATATCAAAGCTGTGTGACTCCCCTATATCAAAGCTGTGTGACTCATCAATATCAAAGCTGTGTGACTCGTCAATATCAAAGCTGTGTGACTCCCCTATATCAAAGCTGTGTGACTCGTCTATATCAAAGCTGTGTGACTCGTCAACAATTAAAGCTATGTAACTTGTCAATAATTAAAATCGTCTGAATCGTCAATAATCAAACTGTGTGAATTCACAGTCGTCTCTGTGACTTAGAAGTAATTAAGGCCGCAGGGCTTTAAAGTAATTAATACTGCATGACTTAGTAATTACTAGCTTTTCGCCCGCGGCTTCGCCCGCGTGGAAATCGGTTATATCGCGTTTTTTAGATTTTCCCGTGGGAATAAGAAGTTCTACCACGGCAAAACATTGCTTATCCAGGACTCAAACTACCTCCATACCAAATTTTATCAAAATCCATTCACGCGTTTAGGCCGTTAAGTTGTTAAACCAAAACTGAATTAAACTATATTATATGCTTTACTTTGGGGAGGGAGGGTAAAAACATACAGATTTTGGGCACTGGAAACCCGAGAACACGCTAGGTACATAGAGCTGACCATGCGAAAAACAATGTTTTTCCAGGTGTACTCCAGCTACCCTTAGAGTTTGGCCCTGTGCTTTATTAATGGTCATTGCAAAGAAACCCTTATAGGAAACTGAAGTCTTTTAAATTGAAATAGGAGGCCTGTTGGAATAATCGGAATCTGAGGAATGAGTACACTTTCACCTTTTGCTGCGCCAGTCAAAATAGTTGCGGTAATAATATTCCGTCCAAGCTGAGTGACACGCTACCTGGTACCATTATACAGTCGTGGGGCATTGAGATTACGCATCAGCATCGCCGGAACCCCTACTGTTAATTTTGCATCTGCGTTTGAAGAGACGTCTCATTAGCTCTCAAAATAGCTTGTCTTTTAGCTTGTTCTTCCAAACGTAGCTGTGTTTGAAGAGACGACTCATTAGCTCTCAAAATAGCTAGTCTTTCAGCTTGCTCTTCCAAACGTAGCAGTGTTTGAAGAGGTGACTCTAACGCCCTTAGTGCTGTCTGACGTTGAACCTGTTGCGATAAACGGACTTGAGTACGAATATCATTCTCAGAAGCCCTCAAAGAAGCTTGGCGAGCGGCTTGCTCCTCGAATCTTTGCTGGCACTGAGATGGTAGCTCAGCAGTTCTCAAAGCAGCCTGACAGTCTGCTTGATCGCGCCTTCTTAATCCAGCATGGAGAGACGATTCTTGAGATCGGGCAATTTTCATTGCCCGAGCTTGAGATGAGGTGCTCGACAAATTAGATTTACGTTTACGAGGCATTATGAAATAATGAGTAAGTAAACTAAAAACTATAAACCTAAAGTATAATCCTATAGTAATGTTAGTTCAATGTCCTAAACTATAAAAATCTAAATGACGAAACTATACCTAGTGAATCGAATTAAGCTAAGCTATGATAAAACAAAACGGTAAATTATAAAGTCGAAAAGTGCACTGAATAAGTATAGGTAGCGTATGAGCTATAGGTTAGGGCGCGAGATATCATACCACTACTTACATATCTTAAACACAACGTTACCACGTTTTAAAATACACCTAGCGCCATCTATCGCTTACATAAAGAATTAGTTAGCGTAAAGACCACTTATACTAAATACCTACTTATACCAATTAGTAATTTCGGTGACTTATAAGTATTTCAGTATTTGTTACATGTGCATGTTATAACCTGTTTTGATTATTCATAAACGTTGTTAACCTTCTGGAACAGTCTATCATACCTATTATTTAATCCGGACTTCTAACTATACGTCTGCAAAATTTCAAAGCAAACGGTTCAGTAGTTACGGCGTGAATGCCTAACAAACTTACAAACAAACAAACTCACATTCCGATTTATAATATTAGTAAGGATAACCTGTTTTGATTATTCATAAACGTTGTTAACCTTCTGGAACTGTCTATTATACCTGCCAAGATAAAGGGTAGGTAAAAAAGTACAAAAGTTTTTGCTTAACTACGTAAAAACTATACTAAGTACACAGGATAAGCAGATGGAAAAATCAGTTTAGGCGATAAACCAAATTGTACGTCATCCCTCGGGAATTCCTCATTTCTGGGGATAATTTATCGTATCATTTAGCTTTGTTTTAAACGACACACAGCGCCATGTGTCACCAAACTGATAAACGAAAATATTGTTAGCTTCGTACGAAGCTGTCAGCTTCGTATGAAGCTGTCAGCTTCATACGAAGCTAACAATATTTTCGTTTTCCCTCGGGAACATCACATTTTACCGGGATAAAAAGTAGCCTATTATTTAATCCGGACTTCTAACTTTACGCCTGCAAAATTTCAAAGCAAACGGTACAGCAGTTACGGCGTGAAAGCCTAACAAACAAACAAACAAACTCACTTTCCGATTTATAATATTAGTAAGGATTGTTATCATCATCATCATTATCATTTGAGCTGAAAGACGTCTACTGATGGACATAGGCCTTATTGCTGTATTTCGTAAGAATTGATTCTGTTAAAAAATTGCGTGGAAAATAATTACATTAACACAATTGAACTTATAACACACAAGTAAAAGTTATGTGAAACAGCAATTTGCAGCTTCTTCGCATTTTCACCAAATCAATAAATTACATGAACAAATGTACTGCCCTTATTGTTCTGTATTCCAGGTGCCAATTAGCAGCGATAGAACTGATGGTGCTGATCGCCTTGGAACACGGCATTCGCAGGATGGCCGAATGTTACAGACTTCGGGTTCGTCATATACCAGCTCGACATGAAAACTCCTTAGTACATACTTGACATTGTAACTTCTTGGTCTATTGACGCGAATAGTTATAAATAAACGATTATAGCGCCTTCCGCTTGTCAGCTTCCGGTACATCAAATAATTAGTAAAAGTTATTATATTGTGCATTATTCTTTGATATATATTATTGTTAATCTACACTTATATAATAAAGAGGTAAAGTTTGTTTTTATGTTTTTTTGTTTGTAGGGGGTAATCTCTGGAACTACTGGTCCGATTGAAAAAAAATTAGCAACAATAGAAAGCTGCTTCACTCCTGAGTGACATAGGTTATATTTTATGTACGCGGGCGAAGCCGCTGGAAAAAGCTAGTCGCTTATATAAAGAATTAGTTGGCGTAAAGACTACTTATACTAAATACCTACTTATACCAATCTGTAATTTCAGTGACTTACAGTTATTTGTTATAACCTGTTTTGATTATTCATAAAAGTTGTTAACCTTCTAGAACTGTCTATTATACCTGCCAGGATAAAGGGTAGGTAAAAAAGTACAAAAGTTTTTGCTTAACTACGTAAAAACGATACTAAGTACACAGGATAAGCAGATGTAAAAATCAGTTTAGGCGATAAACCAAATTGTACGTCATCCCTCGGGAATTCCTCATTTCCGGGGATAATTTATCGTATCATTAAGCTTTGTTTTTAACGACACAGCGCCATGTGTCACCAAACTGATACTGACAGCTTCATACGAAGCTAACAATATTTTCGTTTTCCCTCGGGAACATCACATTTTACCGGGATAAAAAGTAGCCTATTATTTAATCCGGACTTCTAACTTTACGTCTGCAAAATTTCAAAGCAAACGGTTCAGTAGTTACGTCGTGAAAGCCTAACAAACAAACAAACTCACTTTCCGATTTATAATATTAGTAAGGATAAGCTTTGTTTTTAACGACACAGCGCCATGTGTCACCAAACTGATACTGACAGCTTCATACTAAGCTAAAATTATTTTCGTTTTCCATCGGGAACATCACATTTTACCGGGATAAAAAGTAGCCTATTATTTAATCCGGACTTCTTACTTTACGTCTGCAAAATTTCAAAGCAAACGGTTCAGTAGTTACGTCGTGAAAGCCTAACAAACAAACAAACTCACTTTCCGATTTATAATATTAGTAAGGATTAGTAAGGAAGTAAGGATTTGTTATAACCTGTTTTGATTACTCATAAACGTTGTTAACCTTCTGGAACTGTCTACTTTACCTACCAGGATAAAGGGTAGGTAAAAAAGTACAGAAGTTTTTGCTTAGCTACGTAAAAACAATACTAAGTACACAGGATAAGCAAATGTAAAAATCAGTTTAGGCGATAAACCAAATTGTACGTCATCCCTCGGGAATTCCTCATTTCCGGGGATAATTTATCGTATCATTTAGCTTTGTTTTAAACGACACACAGCGCCATGTGTCACCAAACTGATACTGACAGCTGCATACGAAGCTAACAATGTTTTCGTTTTCCCTCGGGAACATCACATTTTCTGGGATAAAAGTAGCCTATTATTTAATTAGGACTTCTAACTTTACGTCTGCAAAATTTCAAAGAAAACGGTTCAGTAGTTACGGCGTGAAAGTCTAATAAACAAACAAACTCACTTTCCGATTTATAATATTAGTAAGGATTCAAAGTCCTCTCTAACTACTACATCATCTAAAAATGCTGCTGGAGGTACTATATTGCTTTGGTACCTCGCCCATCCAAGGTACCACACCAACGTCATTACGTGTGCACAACAGCCAACAGTGCGACGTCCTACTAGACAGCTGCAGCAATACTCAGTTATGCCTTCTAGTCCATTTAAATTATTTTCTATTAAAATATAGACATATTATTGCCGCCTGCCAATATGCCTTGACTTAATTTTTCCCCTTATCAATGAATTTTCTCCACTACCTCTTAAATTAAACTCATCCATGTTCAACATTTTCTGCACACTTCAATTCTGTATCCGCCATGGAAACGTACATGTTCACCATAATATGAACGAGCTTGACGTATTTGGTACATTCCCAGGGCGAATAATATCAGTTCATTAAATTCTAGACGGGGGAACAGAACATTATAATCATGGGCTGTGATACTCCTGAAAAAGGATGCCCGTCTATTTAGATTTAGTAGGTTAACTGCTCTCGATAAATTATTTTCTAAGGGCATCCTTTCTCGAATTAAATCAATAATTTGGCCAGCATCAACTCTGTCGTGTAGTCGAACACCAAACTTATTTATTAATGCTGCTGCTATCTGGAAATAAGCCATCATATTTGGCACTGTTATATTGAAGTGGTTAAACCTAAGTAGTCTATAATGTCTTTTGAAGTATCCATTGACCACCTCTACTACCCATCTGCAAATCGTTACACAGCGACTCCTGTTTGCTTGGGCAGTAGTTAATTGGTGTTCACCTTCACTTAGAGACTCTGGTACATACACCTTATAATTGCAGCTCTCTAGTAAGCTGATGCTGTCCCTGAAACCCCTGTCTAAAATAAATATGTCATTTTCTTGAAAATAACGTCTGATTGGAGAATTTTTATTGATAAATAGAGACTTCATTATGTCCGCATCTGATGTGGTAGCCTTGTAGGGGCCATAACACTCCAAAATATATCCATCACATGTTACCATCATAAATGCAATGAGTATGACTCTTTTTGGAACATATAATTACTGCTTTTATTTAAATAAATATATGTTCCATCACAGATAACAATTGTTTGTAGATAATTTTCATTATATATTCCATTTGGAATCCTTAAGTTGTGCTGAAGCAATTCTTCCCTGGTTATATGATTCAACCCTAAGTTACAAGTTACAAAGTCTTGTAGTAAAATGACTCTGACTTTACTCATTAAACGTTCTAAAGTAGTGCGTGGTATTTGCAGCAGTGTGGAAATCCTGTCATCTGAATCTCCTGTTCGCATCTTTATTAGGACACATGCTAAACCTAATATATCCCTATGCATCTCTAGGATTCGGGGTAACTCCGCTAATAAAGATAATAAATTATTTTTGGTCATACCCATCCAGTAACTGCATAAATGATCATCCATTAGTTCTATTGATTCCATGCTGCTAAAATCGAGGAATGGTTTATCAACATTAATAAACGACAGCATGTGTTCTAGTTGATCAACGGTGAAGTTAGATCGGCTGTTCTCTGCATCATATAGGGAATCCCAACTATTTTGTAATAGGTGATTTGTGCAGACTCTAGCCAGGATGGGTACATAAAATCTATAATTAATTAAAAGTGTTCTTCGCAGAGGATCTGACACTTTATGAAGATTCGACATTTGATCGCACCCATAAAAAAGGCAATGCGATGCTGAATTCGCAGCTCTTCTATAATTCCGCATGATAGTATCTGGGGCGATGAGAGGTTCAGTAGGTTCATGATGAACATGAACTTCTGGACTTGCTGTTTCACGGAATTCTTCTGAATCCTCACTGGGGTCAGTAAGGGGCATCGCATCCATTGGTGGTTCCACAGTTTGAGACTGGAGTCCTGAACTCCCAGGTTGCATGTAGGCCAGATTTCGAGCTTCATCATGAACATTACTACGAAGGGCGTCTCTTTTTACCTTCATGAAACAGGCATGGCACAGACGATCAGATGACGATATCTGTAAACAAGACAACAGGCTATGTAATGAAATTTAATTAATCTGGGGTAATACGCATATGTAACTTCTCAATTTATGTGTTAATCAAATGCAATAAAAATCAATATACATCCAATGCAGTATGAAAAAATTAATAAAGACACTGCGAACTTTAATATTATGATCTTTTCAGTACATATCATAGTTATGCAACTATTAATATATTTATTTATTAATGCTCTATGCACATTAGACTGTACAAAGGCAGACTTAATGTCTTAACCAGGCTTTGCCTTCAACAGATTAAAAAAATTTGTAAAATATTTGTAATGATAGATAACTAATGTCAATCTCATTATATATTTTAACTAAGTAAGTAAAATTATTTGTTTAGCATTTACCTGACGAGGCGCTATGGTTCTCTCAACTATTTCAGCAATTTTTACATGATGTGAAGATGTAGAGGGACTCAGGACTAGGTGACTTTGGAGTTTGACCAATGATCGTCCACACAGCAAGCAAACTTCTCTGTGACCACGATGAGATGACCCTGCAGACCGATCATTGTTTCCATGAAGCTCATCGTTGACACCTTGCATTGCTAAATAAAAGCAGGCCTCGCAAATGTAGTCCTCTTCAGTAACCTAAAAAAAAATAATGAATAACAAAATAAATATAAAACCGAGTAGACAGATCTACAAGAATTTCAAATATCCCTTCCCTCCGGATCTCGGTGACGAGCACACGTCTTATAAATCCACGCAGTTTTTATTTAAGCATTTTAAATTAAATTTAAAATCATAAAATCCGTGCAAAATAATAGGAGTTCATAAATCAAAGAAGATACATCATTCCTCGTCTAGTGGATCAGCCATCTTAAAAATCGCCTGACTCCGCCCTCCTGCGCACGACCTCCACGCCTGGACATAGTGCTGCCTCGCTCACCCATCACTCCGCCCACCAGCGAAGAATAAAAGGTACGCGCTCCACCATCTTTAGCTCCAGCAATTAGCTCCGCCCTGGAAGGTGACGTCGCTGCCACTGTACTGCTCGCTTGCTATGTGCGCCTAGTACTTTAACTTTTGAGAAATTTTATTTTCTTCTAAAGTAGACCTTTTGTAAAAGTGTCGAAACTGAGAAAAAAGTGAAGAATCCTTCAAATACGAATTAGAAATTACATCTAGTGCTTCTTTGGCCTACTAAGATAACAGGAAATCTGACAGTATTTACGTAACGAAACTGTCAAACTGTGTCCTCGATACTTCTGTCTCGTTAATGACAATACTACATCGTAGTATTTGCTCCTCGTATTCCTCGAGTCCTGGTACCTGTGAAGTAAGACGACATGCCAATTAACAGATCACCGCCTCCAACTCCAGCACCTACCACCTCGCTGCTGACTCCGTTATTGCCTCCGTTACATCACAGCTCCTCTGAACCTAATATTACAAAGAGTGACCAAGCGCTCAACGTCGATAGTGAGTTTTCGAATATTACTCAGCGTGGTAATAAACGCAAATACACAGAGTCAGGGATTGGCCAAAACACTGAGCTTTCCACCTTCATGTCGGAAATGAAAAGTATGTTGCTTGATTTTAAAGAACAGCAAAATGGAACAATTATGTGTGTCTGTTGAGCAGATTAAAATGCAAAATCTAAATATACAAACAACGGTTAACTTTTTGTCCGAAAACTATGATGACCTCAAAAATAAATTACAACACCTGGAAGTGCAGCTGGAGACTGAACGTAAGAATAATCTAGCGTGTTTGAAAACTTTAGAGGATAGACTTGAAAGCCTGGAGCGCGGTGCAAGATCGTCCTGCGTAGAGATAAGAAACATACCGTTCAATAAATCCGAATCCAAAGAAGGTCTTCTGAATACAGTTATAAAAATAGGCTCAACTCTTAATGTCCCCTTTCAACCCCAGGAGGTTAAGGACATTTTCCGAATAGGCTCTAAAGACTCTGAAAACAGGACTATTGTCGTGGACTTTACTAGCAATCTACGCAAAGAAAAGTTTATTCAAATGTACAAAAAATACAACAAGGAAAACAGCAAATTATCTACTGAAACCTTGAAAATTAGCGGTCCTAGCAAACCTGTATTTGTTTCCGAAAATCTCTCACCTAAAATGAAACGTTTGTTTTTCCTGGCTCGTGACTATGCTAGCACTAATGATTATCGGTACTGCTGGATAAAAAATGGAAAAATATTTATGCGAGAAAAGGATGGAGCCCAACATATTATGATAAAAGATGAGTCTGGCCTCTCGAAAAAATGACTTTGTGTTTATCAATTAATCACTTTTAGTAGGTTTGAAACGCTGTTTAAGTTTTATACCTTAAATTTTAGATTTAAATTGTATCTTACTATAATACTAGTTCTTTATGTTTTAAGCGACACAACAATTACACTCAATTTCTATGCAATATTACTATATACACACATCACTATTTACATTCACGCATATATTCACTCATAATAATAATAATAATAATAATAATAAAGCCTTTTATTTCCCAAAATTACATAAAAAGATTCAATTCAAAGTATTATTTTGAAGTAAATTGATTCATAATAATTGAACATGCAAATTTTTATTATTTTAATAAATATATATATAATAATTTATAAATTACATTTTTAAATAAATAAATTGATAAATAAATTGATTTTCTATTGATTAGTATATACGAGTAATGTCCTATAAATAAAATAATCATTTGTTCATTATATTATGATTGGGTGCCCATTTACGGGCGAAGGCCTCCTCCATCTTGTGCCATTCCTCTCTGTCTTGGGCTATTCTAGTCCAGGTGGAGCCGGCCACGTCCACAATATCATCGCACCACCGACGTCTGGGTCTGCCCCGGGTGCGTGGTGCATCTCGAGGGTACCAATGGAGAACCCTCTCACTCCAGCGTCCATCTGTGGCTCTAGCTACGTGTCCCGCCCAACGCCATTTCAACTTGCAAGCTAATTCCACAGCATCTATTATTTTAGTGTACAGCCTTATATCTTTGCTTCTTTTTCTGTCTCGGAGTTTAATTCCCAACATGCTCCTCTCCATTGCTCGTTGGAAAGCTTGAAGTTTGTATGTGACTGCCTTTGTTAGCGTCCAACTTTGACAACCATATAGTAGAGTAGGTAAGATAATGGTGTCCATAGCTTTCTTTTTCAAACGAATCGGGATGCGGGATTTAAATACTTCTTTCAGTGACCAATATCTTTTCCATGCACTGTTAATTCTGCGATCCACTTCATTTTCTGTGGGTTTATTAAATGATATGCTTTGCCCAAGATAAACACATTTGTCTACGTATGCTATTGATGTGTCTTGTATAATCGTAGGTACTCTTAAGCTGTTAGTTAGTAGACATGTTTTTTCAGCGTTCATGTGAAGCCCACATTTTCGGCTCTCCTCATCGAGTGACTTCAGCATAAGATCGAGGTCTGAATGTGTTTCACTTAACAGAATAATGTCATCTGCGAAGCGGAGATGGTTGAGAAACTCACCGTTTATTTTGATGCCGAGATCGCGCCAGTTTAAATGTCTGAAGACATGTTCCAACACTGCGTTGAATAGGTTAGGTGAGATGGGGTCACCTTGTCTGACTCCTTATCGAATGTTGAATGGCTCTCCCTTTTTCTCCAGCTTAATCATGGCTCTACTGTTTTTATAAATTTCTTTCAGAATGTTTATGTATTTCGTATGTACCCCTTGTTCATAAAGAGAGCACCATAAAGATTCATGCGTGATAGAGTCAAATGCCTTGGAGTAGTCCACAAAGGCTATGTAGAGCTCTTTATTGTGTTCATTGTATTTCTCGATGATCTGTGTTATCGTGAAAATATGGTCATTTGTAGAGAAGCCTGATCTGAATCCTGCTTGCTCTCTAGGCTGGTTTTCATTTAAGGTCTTTGAGATCCTCTTTAATATTAGGCTTGTAAATAATTTATAAAGTGTCTGTAGCATACTCAGAGGTCTATAGTTGTCCATTTGGCATGGATCACCTTTCTTGTAGAGTAGAGTTATAATTGCAGTATTCCAGTCAGGCGGAATAGACTCTTGTTTTAAGATTTCATTAAATATTGTGGTTAAAATTGGTGTTATTGGCTCTCTGATGGCTTTTAATATATCATTTGTTATGTGATCTTCTCCAGGGCTTTTCCCAGTTTTCAATTGTTGAATTGAGTGACCGATTTCGTACTCCAGAAATTCTGGTACACCATCTGCCTCGAGTGCCTGCATGCTTTGGATTGAAGCTTCATGAACAGATGACGATGATTCATGATACTCGTACAATTTAGCGTAGAATTCTGTCGCAACATTTAAAATATGGTTTCTTTCCGTTACTTGATGTCTGTTTTTTGTAAGTTGTGTAATCCATTTTTTGCTAGTATCTAGTCTTTTGTAAGCTCTTTTAACTGATGCAAATTTCTCCAATTCATATTCAATGATATTATATCTACGTTCCTTTGATTTCCTTTGTATTTGTTTCTTAATTAATTTGTACAATGCCGATAAATGTTTCTTTTCAATGCTGGTTTTGTTTTTCTTTTCTTTTAGTATAGTCCTTTTCTTTATTAGTCTTGCTAGATTTTCTTGAATAACAGGCTTGTTACACTTTTTGCTGTGATTAAGTTTATCTGTACTGTTTTTAATTTTTGTGGCTAAGGTAGAGTAAGTTTCATTTATGTTTATGAATTCCATGTTTTTCATTTCCTGGGAAAAGTGTTCTTTCAGAAACTCTTGCTCAGGTAGCGCTATATCGATAACGTTGTTTTTTCCAAAGTGCTTTCTTGAAGTAATGCGCTTGCTGCGGAGTGATAGTGACGCACGTACCAGTCTATGATCAGTAGGATATGTAGTAGATATGACATCGACATTATGGACACAGTTTTTGTTCTTTGTTATAATGTAATCAATTTCATTTCGTGTAACGCTATTAGGGTGTATCCAAGTCCATCGTCGCTTTGGATTCTTCTTGAAGTAGGTATTTGAAATATGTAATTGGTGTTCAAAGCAAAAATTTATTAGTACCTGACCTCTTGGACTCCGTTTTCCGTACCCCCATAAACCCATAACATCTTTGTCATCATTAGTGGATAGACCAATCTGTGCATTGAAATCGCCTATGATGAATGTGTCCTTGTTCGTGTTTTCCATCGCTTTCCTGAGATCTTCGTAGAATTGATTTACGTCCTCCAATGGCGATTGTTCAGTTGGTGCGTATACTTGGATTATGTGTATTGTTTTATCTTCAACATATATACTTAACTTTGCTACCCTGTCCGATACTGGTACAAAGTCTTTTATATTATTTTTAAGTTCATTTTTTACTAAGAATCCAACTCCGTTTCTGTTATGAGTCTGCCCGTAATACATAAATATAAACTCTTGGTGTTCTATAATTTCCTTGCCTGCAAGTCTTATTTGAGATAGTCCAATTACATTTCAATTGAGTTCAGCAACAGCATATTTTAATTCGATAAATCTCGACGTATCAATTAGTGATCTCACATTCAACGTGCCAATGTAGAGATATTTGTTTTTCCTATGTTTTAAGTTGTATTTGGTTGTTTTATAAAAACATGAAGATGGAGGGTTGTGGTCTGTATCCCCCTCGGTGACCAGCCGTACTGAGGGATGTAGAGGGGCTTCTTTTAATCGTTTTTTGGTGATGAGTGTATTACAGTTGAGCTACACTCCGACCCTGTTTTGGATGACGCTTTGTACATGTAGGAGGTGATATTGTTCATTTTGTTTTTCTTCGGTATCTGCTTGACTTTAGAATCGCCTATTACGTTGGTTTCATGAACAGGGGATTCTGATAGATTCCGTTTTTGTGTCCGAGTACTTGCCGCGTGATTCCTATTTTTGGGGATGCCTGGTAATGTTACTATTTTGTCGTATCGTAGCACAACATTTTTTCCAAGCTTCCGTTCTTCTTCTACTTTTTCCTGTAGTTCCTTCCGCTTCAATAGAACTTCTTGTGGAAAATCTTCTTTAATGTTAATAGATGAGTCTTTCAGTATTACTTTGTTCTTTAAAATTTCAATTTTCCGTCCCATTGTAGAAAAAGTTACTAGTAAAGGTCTTATCTTGTTTCCTTTTTTGCCAAGTCTTTTGACAAATTCTATTTCAGATTTCTCAATGGACACTTTCATGTTATTTTTTATGCAATTAAGTAATACATTTTGCATTTCTTCGTACCCACGCTCTGTCTCTTCTACTCCATAGAATATTAGGTTTTTCTTTCTAATCTGTCTTTCTAAATATTCAATCGTTTTTTGTTGTTGATTTATTTTTATTTCCAAGTTGTTCGTTCTATTTTCCATACTTATAAATTTTTGATTGATGTTGTCGTTTATAGCTTTGGTTATATTTTCTTGCATACTTTTCATTTCCTGCTTCTGACTATTTAGATCGCCTTGAATTTCTTTCAGTATTTTCATAATATCTTCCATGTTTTGGTACTTGTGATGTCCTCTAGCGGTGAGTAATGGTACTACTTACTAAGTATAGATGTTTACTGGCGCTGTCAAGCTGATGCGCGTACGCAACCTGCTGTGTTCTTAGTTCGGCCAGTAGTCGCTAGATGGCGTGAACATCAATACAAGTTTATGTGTGATGATTTGCAATTTTATAATGTAGGTTATAATAATATATTTCGTCACTTTTTAATCGCTTCTGGTTTCTTAAGGCATGTATTTCACAAATTGCACTTTAGAGATATCGATGGTTTGATTTCCACTTTAGTTGTGTTTATACTAGCACTGTAAATACAGTTTGGTTTTGATGTTTTGCAAGCCGGTATTTAGTCTATTTATTGCACTGTTCCTTGGAATTTTATAATGTTCACTGTTCTTTAAAGTTATTGCACTGGGTTCAACACTAAAACTGTGTAAATATTCACTTTATATATTTTTAATTTGAAAAATACTACGGAGCCGAAGTAAACACGGGCACAGTAGCGCCACCTCTCCGTTCCGTCCTATTCACTCATACATTCACTCATACTTTTACTCATACACACAATGGAAGGTTTACTCTGATCAAGTGCCTCTGCAGATTAAAGGCCTCTGTATACTTGGCGTACACAGGAGCATTTCTGAGTTGTGCCATGTTAAATATAATAATTCTGATAAATTGTTTTGTCTAAGGTTCCATTATGAATGACAACGTCAACATAGTAGATGATATGGAAAACTCCCCAGCTTTAACATCACACAAATGCTCCCCGGAACAAGTAATATCACATCTCCATAATTTTAATCGCGGTTTAAAAGTTTTCCACGTTAACATCAGGAGCATTGGAAATATTGTATCAGTCGCGCGAGCGCATCCCTACCGTGAGGATGTATTTCTGACTAACGAAACTTGGAGTGTTTGTAAAAATGTCGAGAGTGGTTAAATGTGTTTCCTGTAACGTAGTTATAGATGAATTACTGTCGTATATTCAAAACAAAATATCAGTAATCGATGAAGATACGTTAGTACGGTTATGTACATCTACGTTTACCAGTGAAGATATCGAGAATTCTAAAACACTGCTGTACGAATCTGTTTCTGTGCAAAAAGCGAAAATAAAGAGGAAAAACAAAGGCAAGGAGCAACGAGATTTAGTGGACATAATTAATGTGTTTAAGTCTGTGGAGCCGGATCAATTTCCAATTTTCGTAGCAAGGGACTTGGAAAAGCTACATACCTCCAATACTGTTTGACCACCTTGATTGCACAAAACTTCTGAAAGATTTACTTCGAATACAGAATGAAGTCAAAGAAATTAAAGAAGCATATGTGACGCAGACACAATTGAAAGATTTAAAAACGGAGATATTGAGATCACAAAATGACTCATTAATACATCTACCTCCTTCAGTCTCTAAAGTGAACTTAAATCGAGGAGGATGGCTTATGGAAAGCGGACCCGTTGGATTATCCCATATTAATAATTCGCCAGTTATAGATGACTGTAATAGTAGTATCGACGAATCCTCGTTACAAATGCTAGAAAATAACGAACAATTATTTAGAAAAATAAAGGAGGTAGAAGTAGAAACTTCCGATCATGATATTCGGTCAGCTGTTCTGACGCAGCGAGCGGTCGAGCGCGGTCCCTCCCCTCGCGACGCGACCGACGCCGGCGCCGCGGACGCATTTACCGCCGCCGCTAGATCGGCTGCTGGGATGCGGGACGCCGTAACTTCACCGCAGCGAAAAGCGGTCGTGCAGACGGCGGCGGCCTTGAGCGTGCCGAATATACATGAGGCAGTGCACAGTAAAAACAGTAATGATGGATGGGAAAAGGTATCGTACCGCAGAAAACGTAATACTACGAGCTACAGATACCTGGGCAGCGCCGGTACCGCCAAGCAAACTGAAGGGAACTTCAAAGCTGTGATAAAAACTTTGCCTATTTTCATTACTAAAGTGCATAAAGACACGACGGTTAAAGACATTACTGATTACGTGTATCAAAAAACGGGCGAGGTGATCACGCTTCAAAGTATATCGTTTAAATATCCGAAAGAATATAATGCATATAAATTCTTTGTTTCTGAAACTAAAATAGAAAAGTTTCTCGACAGCAAACTTTGGCCTGAGGGAATTATTTTCCGAAAATTCGTAAATTTTAAAATGCAAAATAACACGAATAGTGCATACAGCGGTACTGTGAGCGGCCTAAAATAAATATTAATGTATAACTTAATAAGCTACAATTGTAAGAGCATAAAACGTTCGGTGGAGAGTGTCAGGCAACTGTGTAATACGTCAGACATAGTTGCCTTGCAAGAAACATGGTTGCTGCCTCACGATATATCTTTCCTGAGTGAAATAGACACTGAGTTCGGGTGCACCGGGACGTCAGCGGTTGACACTGCGGCCGGCATGCTACGAGGACGGCCCTACGGCGGAGTTGCACTGCTGTGGCGGAAAAGTGTTTTTGATAACGTTTCGGTAGTGCAGTGCGACAACCCTAGAGTATGTGCCATTAAATTATGCATGAAATCAAGGTCTTTTCTAGTGTTCAGTGTATACATGCCGACGGATAATAGTGCGAACTTAGCGGATTTTACGGACTGCCTCAGCCTGGTGAGTGCTATAATTAATAATAACGATGTAGAAACCGCTTTTCTACTCGGAGACTTTAATTCACATCCCAACGAACAGTTTTATAATGAATTGGTTTCTTTTTGTCGGGAATCAGAATTGTTATGTGCCGATGTAGAACTGTTAGGAATAAACTCTGATGCTTATACTTTTATAAGCGATGCGAATGGCTCGAGACGTTGGCTGGATCACTGTGTTGCTACGAAAGCGGCCATGTCCACTATTGTTAATGTAAATATTAAATATGATGTACTTTGGTCTGACCACTTCCCTCTTTTAATACAATGTGACTTAAATGAAATAAAGCCTAAACTGCATAATTTGAATAATAATAAAAATCTGACATGTAATAATATAAAATGGGGGAATAGGGAACCTAAGCAAATTGACATTTATACTAAATTTTGTAATGATAATTTAAAATATATTGATTTTCCGATTGAATTCAGTGCATGTTCTGACCATATATGTAATAATTTGGACCATAGATTAATTCTTGATAAAATGTATAATGACATTGTTAATATTTTATGCCAGGCAGCTTCTGAAAGTTGTGAAACAAATCATGTGCGAAATAGAAAACCAGTAACAGGGTGGAATAAGTACGTGAGTGAGGCTCACCGGCAGGCCAGGCTAAAGTTTGAGCAGTGGGTGTGGTATGGTAAACCGCGCGAGGGGCGTATTTGGATTGAGATGCAAACGAGTCGGAAAATATTTAAGTCACGCTTACGATGGTGCCAAAACAATAATGATAAAATTAAAATGGACATGCTGGCGTCGCAACATGCTAAGGGTGATTTCCGCCATTTTTGGAAATCCACCGATAAACTCAATAGTAGGCCGGGCCTGCCGGTGAGTGTCAGCGGTGCTACTGATGTCATGGAGATTGCCGAGTTGTTTAGGCAGCACTTCACGGTTTCATCACCATTGGGACCGTCACAGTTTACAGGCAGTGCTGATGGTAGTGGTCAGGAGTCTAGAATCCGGTTTATGGCCAAGGAGGTAAGACATGTCATTATGTCGATGTCGAGGGGTAAGTCTCCAGGTCATGATGATTTAAGTATTGAACACCTAAAGCACGCTGGTCATCATTTGCCCAGAGTCTTAGCGATGTTCTATTCCTTGTGTATAGGGCATTCGTACCTGCCTGAGCAGATGATGAAGACTGTGGTGGTGCCAATTATTAAGAATAAAACTGGTGATGTGAGTGATAAGAACAATTACAGGCCCATTTCTCTGGCAACTGTTATTTCGAAAGTGCTTGACGGTTTGCTTAACACTCAGCTGGATAAATATCTGAATATACATGACAACCAGTTTGGTTTTAAAGCAGGTCTCTCTACAGAAACAGCTATATTGTGTTTAAAGCAGACTGTCAAGTACTACACTGATAGGAGTACACCTGTTTTTGCTTGCTTCCTCGACTTGTCGAAGGCATTTGACCTGGTCTGTTATGATCTGCTTTGGAAAAAATTGCAGGAAACGTCGGTGCCGGAAGAACTGATCCGTTTGTTTCAATTTTGGTACAGCAATCAGGTCAATGTTGTTCGATGGTCGGGGACTCATTCAATGCCATACAGGTTGGAGTGTGGCGTGAGGCAGGGGGGGCTGACCTCGCCGAAGCTCTTCAACTTGTATGTTAATGCGCTGATAGAGAGGCTCAGCAGCACGCATGTCGGTTGCCATATTGGAGGTGTGTGCCTGAACAATATCAGTTACGCAGACGACATGGTATTGTTGAGCGCCTCTGTCTGTGGGGTGTCAAAGCTGATAAGGATTTGCGAAAAATATGCTGAAGAGCATGGTTTGTTGTACAACACGAGCAAGAGCGAGTGCATGGTCTTTCGGACTAGGAGGGGGTGTCCAGATTACTTACCGGCAATTAAGCTCAACGGATGTACACTTAATAAAGTTGATATGTTTAAATATCTCGGACACTTATTAACCTCTGACCTGAAGGATGATGCAGATATTGAAAGAGAGCGTAGGGCGCTGTCTGTTCGTGCTAATATGATAGCCCGCAGATTTGCTCGGTGTTCGGGGGGCGTCAAAATAGCCCTGTTCAGGGCTTTTTGTACGTCCTTCTATACCAGCAGTCTTTGGGTAAACTACACGCAGAAACAGTACAGCGCTCTACGTGTTCAATACAACAATGCATTCAGGGTACTGTTGGGGCTGCCTCGCTCTTGTAGCGCATCGGGGATGTTTGCGGAGGCGCGCATGGATTGCTTCCATGCAATCATGCGTAAGAGGTGCACATCCCTGGTGCGTGGGGTGCGAGCCAGCTGCAATAGTATCCTGGCTGCTTTTGCCGAACGTGTTGACTGTCAGTACGTGTTGCATGGTTCACGTACTGACTAATTTTAGAATTTTATTTTAAAATCTGGTTGGCAATATTTTATTTATGATTATTTTAATGTCAATGTCAAACTAACATAGATATAAGTAATACTAACACATAATGTGGGCCAAAAGTTGTCTTAATTGAATAAATTATTATTATTATTGCAAACTTTGAAAATCTCCTGTTATTGTTGCGTCGATTAAAGGCACAATTTGACGTCGTGGTTCTATCAGAGTGTTGGTTACGAAAGTGTCCCCATCTTCCTTCCATACCAGGCTTTGTATGCAATTACTCTGACCACACAAACCAAAATGACGGAGTTGTCATATATACTAGAGAGGACATAAGGTTCATTTTAGAAAAACCAGCTCTTGTAGACGCCAATTGCCTTTTACTCAAGTTTGGAAATGAGGTGGCTCTTGTTGCGGTATATAGATCTCCTTCAATTAGTAATATTCGGCCCTTTATTGACAGCCTTGATGTAATCCTAAATTCTTTAAATACGTACAGAACTGTTATTTTGGTTGGAGATATCAACATAAACATAGCCCCAAATTGTGTTGATTCAAATACAGACATGTACTTGAATACTGTCGCGTCTCATGCCATGTTACCTGCTCACATTTTTCCAACGCGCAACGACAGTTGCATTGACCACGTTATTCTTAAATCGAACAAACCTGCAATTACTTTTGTTCTTGATTCACTGATTACGGACCATGCTCTTATTGTTCTTTTCTGTAATCAGATATTGGACATCCCTAAACCACCTACCTGGCAGTATCGTGTGGATGTTGCGGCTTGCGTTGAGGCGCTTGGGAATGTTGATTTTTCTAATGTTATAAACTTTTTATTTTTTTATTTTATTTATTTATGCAACAACTTAAGTTCTAGGAATACAATCACTTAGAGATACAGTTTAGTAATAAAATTCCATACAATGAACATTACAATCACTTAGAGATACAGTTTAGTAATAAAATTCCATACAATGAACATCTGTGCCTGAACTAGATAAATTAATATCTGTGTCTCAGACATCAGCGCTCTTCCTTTTTAGTGTACATTTAATGGTAAACAATACAGATCAGTATAGTATATAAATTCTAAATTCTAAAATTATAGTTGTAGAGTGTAAGGTAAGCCTCCTTTTGTGTGAAATGACGGTGTGTGTATGTGTGTAGGAGGGTGAGTATAAGATTCAACGAGGTACAGTAAGTAATTGTTCAGTTTCATCATAGCTTAATTGAGAAATGTGTTCATATAGTTTTCTTTTGAGTTCTCTAATATTTAAACATCTAATGTCAAAGAGTTTACTAAATTTTGTATACAAATATGGACCCAGGAATTGAAAAAATCTGTTGGCGAAACGATGTCTAAGAACAGGTCTATTTGGGAAGGTTACATCTCTACGACGATTAGAAGTCTTGACAACTGTATCAGGAGTGCAACATGTGTCTTGTTTCATGACAGTAAGCATAATATACAGCTGGCGCACTGAGAGAACTTCACAAGACTGATACAGGAGGTGTGTAGGGAACAAATAGGGGCGAAATGTACTGACTTTAAGTATAGCCCGTTGAGCTATTTCCAATGATTTAATGGTGGTTTTAGGTGCACCTCCCCAAACAGTAATGCAGTATCCTATGATAGATTGTCCAAGGGCCAGGTATATCTGTTTAACTAATTTAGGATCTGCCACCTTCCTGAGATTTTTAAAAACATAAATCAACTTTCTCAATCTTGCAGTAATTAAATTAACATGAGATTGGAAAGAGAGGTTTTTATCTAATAGGATTCCAAGATATTTAACTTCATTAGTGACAGTTAGTGAAGGACAATGGCATACGTCAATATTGCAGCAATCATGGGCAGTTATAGAAAACGAATGAGTTGATGAGGACGTATTTCTCATAGAGAAGGGAATTAATACGGTTTTTTTTGCATTTAGAGTCAGCATGTTGCATTTCAACCAGTGACACACAATGTCAAAGCCATCCTGCGCTATTTTATAGACCTCTTCCCAATTGTCAGCCGAGAACAAGATTGCAGTGTCATCCGCATAAGAGATGATTTTGCCACCTTTCAGACGAAGATCACATAGGTCGTTTAAATAGACTAGAAAGAGGGTTGGCCCCAGTATACTGCCTTGTGGCACACCATAGGTAACAGGCAGCTCACCACTAGTTGTATCATTAATTTTTGTGCATTGACATCGATTTGAGAGATAATCTTCAATTAATTTGAGCTCATTACCTCGAATTCCTAGCTTGTCTAATTTATTAAGTAGCAGTGGTACTGAGACAGTGTCGAAGGCCTTTGCTAAGTCCACAAATATACCCAAAGTTTTTTTGCCTTTGTCGAGATTACTAACAACATGATCTACAAGCTCATGGACCGCATCACAGGTAGATTTCCCAGATCTGAAGCCAAACTGATTTTTAGAGAGCAAGTTCTTAGCTTCGAGATATTTTATAATTCTGTTATTGATGATACGTTCCAAGAGCTTGGAGATCGAAGGCAAAATAGAGATCGGCCTGTAGTTTGTAACAAGGTTCCTATCACCAGATTTATAAATTGGTATAATCACTGATTTTTTTAGTGCCGTAGGAAAAGTACCCTCATGCAAACACTGGTTGAAGACATGAGTTAATACTGGGACTAAAATGTGTTTGTTTTCTTTTAAAAGATAGCTAGGGATGGAATCCCAACCTACTGAGCAAGTACTTTTGAGATCCATTATCAGACGCTCTACTTCATCCTCTTCAGTGTCCAACAGTACCAGAGATTGCAAAGACCTGGCCGAAAGCAAAGAGAAATCGTTTATGTGTGTTGGATTCTTACAAGCTACAGTCTTCTCAGCCAAAGTTCTACCAACAGAAACGAAAAACTCATTAACATCCTCCACTGATTTTTTTGGGGAAGCCTTATTCATTAATTGCGTAGCCGAATTTTTTATTTTTTTAGTGTTTGTAATGTTTTTTATAGCATCCCAAAGTTTTTTATTGTTGCTACCAGCTGTTTTTATAAGGTTAGTTTCGTACGCTATTTTAATTTTTTTAACTAACTTTATACAGTAGTTTCTGTATCTTGTGATACTGAAACTGAAACTGTCAGGATGCCGAGAATGCAGCCTCCAATTTAGTCAAACTTATTTCTTCAACTGTTTCTAAAAATAGTTGTGTTTCTATTGTTGCAAACCGAAAACAAAATTTTAAGCCGTGGATTACACCTGGACTTCTTAGGTGTATTCGTAACAGAGACAATATGTATCGCAAAATGAAAAAACACGCTGATAGTGAAACATTGAAGGTTACTTATTGTAGGTATAGGAGATTTTGCAATAATTTACTAAAAAAATTAAAACGGCAATATGAACAGCATGAATTTGAAAAGCATCGTAAGAATCCAAAGGCTACCTGGAATCTCATTAAAACGATCTCTAATCTTCAGACAAACAAAGCCTCTGCCAGTGAGTTGCTGACTATTGCTTCAGATCCAACTACATCGCTTGATTCTGTCAACGACTTTTTTTCTAATGTGGGTCCTGAACTGGCATCTAAAATCCTAAAATCGCCTAATTATACATCTGCTACAACTTCGGCCCCAAGCGCTTTGGTTAACAAACCCAACTCGATGGCATTGTTCGATACAGACGCCGAAGAAATAGATTGTCTTATTCGTGGTCTACGGCTAAACAGTGCCATGGGTTGGGATGGTATCCCTGCGACGGTGATCTACAGTGCAAGGAATATTCTTGTCCCAGTTATCTGCCACGTGTTTAACCTTGCTCTTGCATCTGGAGTGTTTCCAAAAGTGTTCAAAAAAGCCGTTGTCCACCCTATCCACAAGAGTGGTGACAGGGACAGTGTCAACAACTACAGACCCATATCTGTATTATCTATCCTGTCTAAGCTCCTGGAAAAGATTTTGAACAAACGTCTGCTGGATTACCTTTGCTCTCATAACATTCTCGCTAAAAATCAATACGGTTTCAGATCTGGCAAAAACACAGAAGATGCGATTCTGGAACTACTTGATTCAGTAGCCCAAAATTTGAACAATAAGCAAAAAAATATAGCTGTATTCCTTGATCTTTCTAAAGCTTTTGACACTGCCTCTATCCCACTACTCCTCGACAAATTAGATACGATTGGTACAAGAGGCCTACCACTTGATATGTTTAGGAGTTACCTTAGTGATCGTTCTCAAATCGTCAAAATTGGCAACCATATTAGCAAGGAAGCATTCCTCACTTATGGCGTTCCGCAGGGTAGTGTCCTTGGACCCACCCTTTTCCTCGTTTACATAAACGACCTGTGTACACTGGATCTTGCGAACTCAAAAGTCATTGCCTACGCTGATGATACAGTTATTTTGGTACATGGTAGTGACTGGAATGAAGCTCGCTTATATGCAGAGTTAGCCTTACAGACTATTATGAAATGGCTAACCCAGAATTTGCTAACCCTTAACTTGAACAAAACTACTTTTATTACATTCAGTCCAAGAAAAGCGTCGCAGCCGGCTCCATCCTTCTGTCTGACAGCGCATGCATGCCACATGGTGAGGGGTACGTTTTGTGGTTGTACCAAAATTGTGCGCTCAGATTCTATAAAAAAAAACTTTTTACAAAAAAAAAACCGCCTTCAAAAAAAGCCAAACGATAAAAGTTCCTACACTAAAAAGTTGAAAATAAAAATTTGAATTGCTGTAAAGAAACTTAATTTATAGGTAAACTTATTTGACATTAATATTTTGCAAATATTCAAAATTTATTACTTCTTTTTGGAGTCGGTGCCAGCATTTTTATTGTTGAAACTTAATGTTACGTAGCTTTTTAATAACCGGTGCCATTTTTCGTACATAATGCTTAAACATTTTCAATGTACTTAAAATGTGGCAAAAGGTTTTTGTAAGTATATATTTTTTATTTAAAAAAAAATGTGCACATCGGATGATTTTCTTTAGAGGTCTAATTTTATTTATGTCTTAATTAAGTATTATATATTTGAGTATGCAAATAGGTACTAAGTAGTTTTATAGTTAAGTTAGAGGTAGTTTTTCAAGGGATTGTTGCCCATTCGTAATTCCTTGCCTTGGCTGGCACCGACTCCGAAAAGAAGTAATAAATTTTGAATATTTGCAAAATATTAATGTCAAATAAGTTTACCTATAAATTAAGTTTCTTTACAGCAATTCAAATTTTTATTTTCAACTTTTTAGTGTAGGAACTTTTATCGTTTGGCTTTTTTTGAAGGCGGTTTTTTTTTTTGTAAAAAGTTTTTTTTATTTGTAGCCGTTTAGTGTTTTTTATTATAATGTGTTATGGCAACGAAGTCAATATCGTTTCTACATTTCTTTTAGAAAAGTTACCAATGTCATATAAGTAGGAATACATATTATAGATACATTGTTACAGTGTGATCGTTTTGATCTCGTGGAGAGATGATATGATGCATGAAATACTTATGATTCATCTCATGAGTACATCTTATGACAGCTCTCATAATCATCATCATTTCAGCCAGAAAACGTCCACTGTTGGACATAGACCTCCCCCAAGCGTCGCTACAACGACCGATTCTGTGCGACTCGCATCCATCGCGTTCCCGTGATTCTCACCAGGTCGTCGGTCCACCTTGTGGGAGGCCTTCCAAAGCTGCGTCTTTTGGTGCGCGGTCGCCACTCTAGAACCTTTCGGCCCCATCGGCCATCTGTTCTACGAGCAATGTGCCCTGCCCACTGCCACTTAAGTTTGGCAATTCTTCGGGCTATGTCGGTGACCCTGGTTCTCCTGCGCATTTCTTCATTTCTGATTCGAACACGCAAGGAAACTTCGAGCATAGCCCTTTCCATTGCCCTTGACAGCATTGCCCATGACAACTCTAATAAGCTCAAACAATGCTAGGGTACATTATTTTATTTTGAAGTTCCCATGCCGACCTTCCACCTTCCAGCTTCATCATCACATCAGTTCAATAGTACCTTATTGCCAAAGTGCATCTTATGACAATTCTAACAAGCCCAAACACGGCTAGGATATATTAATTAGTTACGCAGTTCCAGTGCCGACCTTCCACCTTCCAGCTTCATCATCACATCAGTTCAATAGTACCTTACAGCCAAAGTGCATCTTATGACAATTCTAACAAGCCCAAACACGGCTAGGATATATTAATAAGTTACGCAGTTCCAGTGCCTACTTTTCAGCTTCATCATCATCATCAGATCAGTTCGATGATAACATTTTCAACATAATTATTTAAGATAATTGGTTTATAGCGCATTTTCATAGTTGCTTAACTACCTTGATTGTGATATCTATGCGAGTGTCAAGTTTCGTTAGCCAGTTCTGATCTTCTTCACCAGTTCCACCTCATCAAATGTTACTTTTTGACTGTAAATGCTCGAGTTCTCGATGAAAATATAAAAAAAAAACTATATAGTTGCCTATAATATTTGAGGAGTTCCCTCGATTTCTCATGGATCCCATCATCAAAACTCGATTTTGAAAAAAATGGGACCAATCTGGAAGCATATCCTTTCAAGTACAAAAAAAATTTTGCAAATCCATCCATAAACAACGGAGTTCTGAGGTAAGAAACATAAAAAAAAAAAAAAAAAAATACAATCGAATTGAGAACCTCCTCCTTTTTTTGAAGTCGGTTAAAAATATCTTGGTGTTTGGGTTGATAGTGCGTTGACTTGGAGTGATCAGGTAGATTCGCTAGTCTCTAGGGTGAGAAAGTTGATCTTTGTTTACAAAAACCTTCGAACCTCCGCCAATTTCTCAACCCTTAGAACTGTTTATTTTGCACTTGCTCATTCCATTTTAACGTACTGTATCTCAGCCTGGGGTGGTGCTGGCAAATGTCTGATGCTGCGTTTGGAGAGGGCGCAGAGGGCTGTATTGAAGGTTATGGCTTATAAACCCTTTCGTTTTCCTACCAAAGAACTTTATAGGCTTTGGAAACTACCCACAGTAAGGCACTCGTTTGTTTTAAGTACGGTACTGAGGAAACACTCTAGCCTGACGTATGACCCTGATTTGAGTAGACGGAAGCGTAGAACAGACAGAGTTTGCCCAACAGCTGTGGTTAAATTGGAAATAGTTCGTCGGCAGTTCCTTTTCTATAGCCCCGTGCTATACAACAGAATTAACAAGGTTCTTAACATTTACCCATGTGCTTCCCGGGAATGCAAAAAGCTCTTGGATGACTGGCTCGCCACTCTTGCATATGAGGATCTTGAGAATTTTGTAAAACTTTAAACCGAAAATCCACAGACATTCATACCACATACACGTAGTGTGGAGTGAGTTTGTATGGAGATACCATGCAAGCTTTCTCTATACCTACACCAAACATACATGCATTACACTTACAAAAACACACATACACATACTTATACACAACACTACACTTTGTTAACATTACCATTTATTTTTTATTTTTATTGTTTAACTTTGTTTTTCTTTGTATATCTACTGTGATTGGAACATTGTCATCTTCCCCCTGGAGGTGGGCGATAATAGTTACGACACAGTTTCTAACTAATGTAACTATTTTCGTGCTTAATTATTTGTTAATTCCTCAGCCATACAGCGAACGCCGGCGTTCGCGGGTACTATAGCGAACGCCGGCGTTCGCGGGTATTAACGGAAAGTTATTTATCTATAAAAACTTTTTTTTTACGTTCTTGGATAAATATCAAAATACCCTACAAAAAAAAAATCAAATATTGTACGTTAATAGTTTCCTTTATTACCCGCGAACGCCGGCGTTCGCTATAGTACCCGCGAGCGCCGGCGCTCGCTTGGGTGTCGAGGGGTTAAACTTGTTTTTGTTCCGAATAAATATATATTATTATATTAAAAAAAAAAAAAAAAATGGCACCCATAACATCTCATAATGCAGTTTTTAGAAGTTTACTCATTTGACTGGTCCAAAGAACATAGTAGGTATGAAAAAATAAAACAATATTATTCTTGGTGTATTGTATACACCGAAAACTACATGGCTTTCTGTTTGTTATCCTTTTAATTAATGAAGTATACAATCGAACAATATCTTATTAATTAAGTACAACGAACTTCAAAAAATCATAGCGTAAATATTTTTTATTTGACTTTGTTCTTGGGACCCGTCGAAATCTTTTTTAATAAAACATAAAACTTACTATGACTGGAGATATCCAGTTGTTGATTAGAGAGATGACTCTCGTGTTTTGTTCGAACACGAGATAGCGTCTTTGTGTGTTCGATGAATTCACACATATATTGCAGTTGATGCAATGTATCCGCTGTGACATTAGCGGTCTCGTGCGTTCACTCATGGTGTCCTGTTTGAGTGAAAACGAAGACAAGTCCAAAATCACACAAACACTAATCAGAATCCGTGTAACACTAGCCGAAGTCAACGTAAGCGTAATCAGTATCCGTGTAACAGTAGCCAAAGTAAATGTAAGCGCAGGGAATCGGAGTCCGTTGTGAATGCAAATGTCGTCGGAAAGAGCAAAACCGTAAAAACACACAGTGCACATCGACGCGAAAGCAAACGAAGGACTGTAAAAAACATTCATAGGTAACCGACAGGGATGACACACTACAGATAAAAAAAACGTTTCGTTTCACAACTATAACTTCACAACTATCGATTTATTTACTCCCTTAGAATATTTTTACTACTAAGTAGCCTTAAAGCTAAATTAAATTAAAATAAATCATATAAAAACACACAAAATAGAAAATAAATAAATATTTAACAGTGCTTAAACCGCAATTAAATGTCAAACTCCCACAAAGCCCCAACATAAAACGAAACGGTATTTCAATGCGTTTGTAATGGCTGTGTTCTATTAAAAACAATTCTTTTCACACGAAGTCATTCAAAAAAAATTTTTTTTTTCTACGTTGCTAATGCTGATTTAAGTTCGTATTACGTGAACAGCAAAAAAAACCTATTTAAAACCTATTTAATAAGCTAAATAACATCACTATACACAACATCATCTGTCATAATGTTTGACAGGTCATAAATGAACATGATTCTTTCAAAGCAAACGGTTCAGTAGTTACGTCGTGAAAGCCTAACAAACAAACAAACAAACAAACAAACTCACTTTCCGATTTATGATATTACTAAGTACACAGGATAAGCACATGAAAACAAAAACGACACACAGCGCCATGTGTCACCAAACTGATACTGACAGCTTCATACGAAGCTAACAATATTTTCGTTTTCCCTTAGGAAAATCACATTTTTCTGGGATAAAAAGTAGCCTATTATTTAATCCGGACTTCTAACTTTATGTCTGCAAAATTTCAAAGCAAACGGTTCAGTAGTTACGGCGTGAAAGCCTAACAAACAAACAAACAAACTCACTTTCCGATTCTGGGATAAAAAGTAGCCTATTATTTAATACGGACTTCTAACTTTACGTCTGCAAAATTTCAAAGCAAACGGTTCAGTAGTTACGGCGTGAAAGCCTAACAAACAAACAAACAAACTCACTTTCCGATTTATAATATTAATTACTAGCTTTTCGCCCGCGGCTTTGCCCGCGTGGAAATCGGTTATAGCGCGCTTTTTAGATTTTCCCGTGGGAATGAGAAGTTCTACCACGGCAAAACATTGCTTATCCAGGACTCAAACCACCTCCATACCAAATGTTATCAAAATCCGTTAAGGCGTTTAGGCCGTTAAGTTGTTAAACCAAAAATGAGTGGTAAACTATATTATATATTTTATTTTGGGGAGCAAAAACATGCAGATTTTGGGCACTGAAACCCGAGAACACGCTACATAAAGCTGACCATGCAAAAAACAATGTTTTTCCAGGTGTGTTCCAGCAACCCTTAGAGTTTGGCCTCGTTCTTTATTAATGGTCATTGCAAAGAAACCCTTATAGGAAACTGAAATATTTTAAATTGAAATGGGAGGTCTGTTGGAATAATCGGGATCCGAGGAATGAGTACACTTTCACCTTTTGCTGCGACAGTCAAAATAGTTGCGGTAATAACATTGCGTCCAAGCTGAGTGACACGCAGCCTGGTACCATTACACAGCCGTGGGCCATCGAGATTACGCATCAGCATCACTGGAACCCCTACTTTTAATTTTACAGCTGCGTTTGAAGAGAAGTCTCATTAGCTCTCAAAATAGCTTGTCTTTGAAGAGACGTCTCATTAGCTCTCAAAATAGCTAGTCTTTCAGCTTGCTCTTCCAAGCGTAGCTGCGTTTGAAGTGACGTCTCATTAGTTCTCAAAATAGTTAATCTTTCAGCTTGCTCTTCAATACGTAGCTGCGTTTGAAGAGGAAACGCCTCCTCATTAGCTCTTAAAATAGCCAGTCTTTCAGCTTGCTCTTCCAAACGTAGCTGCGTTTGAAGAGACGTCTCATTAGCTCTCAAAATAACTTGTCTTTCTGTTTACTCTTCCAAACGCCCTTAGTGCTCTCTGACGTTGAGCCTGTTGCGATAAACGGACTTGAGTACGAATATCGCTCTCAAAGAAGCTTGGCGAGTGGCTTGCTCCTCAAATCTTTGCTGGCACTGAGATGGTAGCTCAGCAGCTCTTAAAGCAGCCTGACATTCTGCTTGATTGCGTCTTCTTGATCCAGCATGGAGAGACGATTCTTGAGATCGGGCAATTTTCATTGCCCGAGCTAAAATCACCCGAGCTTGAGATGAGGCGCTCGACCAATTAGATATACATTTGCGAGGCATTGTGAAATAATGAGTAAGCAAACTAAAAACTATAAACCTAAACTAAAGTATAATCCTATAGTAATGTTAGTTCAATGTCCTAAACTATAACAATCTAAATGACGAACAAAGCGACGTAATTGCTTTTAAATAAACTATACCTAGGGAATCGAATTAAGCTAAGCTATGATAAAACAAAACGGTAAATAATAAAGTCGAAAAGTGCACTGAATAAGTATAGGTAGCGTATGAGCTATAGGTTAGGGCGCGAGATATCATACCACTACTTACATATCTTAAAAAACACAACGTTACCACGTGTTAAAATACACCCAGCGCCATCTATCGCTTATATAAAGAATTAGTTGGCGTAAGGACTACTTATACTAAATACCTATTTATACCAATTAGTAATTTCAGTGACTTACAGTTATTTGTTAAAACCTGTTTTGATTATTCATAAACGTTGTTAACCTTCTGGAACTGTCTATTATACCTGCCAGGATAAAGGGTAGGTAAAAAAGTACAAAAGTTTTTGCTTAACTACGTAAAAACGATACTAAGTACACAGGATAAGCAGATGTAAAAATCAGTTTAGGCGATAAACCAAATTGTACGTCATCCCTCGGGAATTCCTCATTTCCGTGGATAATTTATCGTATCATTTAGCTTTGTTTTAAACGACACACAGCGCCATGTGTCACCAAACTGATACTGACAGCTTCATACGAAGCTAACAAATTTTTCCGTTTTCCCTCGGGAACGTCACATTTTTCCGGGATAAAAAGTAGCCTATTATTTAATCCGGACTTCTAACTTTATGTCTGCAAAATTTCAAAGCAAACGGTTCAGTAGTTACGGCGTGAAAGTCTAACAAACAAACTCACTCTCCGATTTATAATATTAGTAAGGATTAGTAAGGAAGTAAGGGTTTGTTATAACCTGTTTTGATTACTCATAAACGTTGTTAACCTTCTGGAACTGTCTTTTATACCTACCAGGATAAAGGGTAGGTAAAAAAGTACAGAAGTTTTTGCTTAGCTACGTAAAAACAATACTAAGTACACAGGATAAGCAAATGTAAAAATCAGTTTAGGCGATAAACCAAATTGTACAGCCAGCGGCTTAAGTGGTTGGATAGTTCAGAATAAAAATCGCGTGAAGCGCGAAATGAGGCCATCTAGTGTAAAATCAGATTAACAATGTGTTATCGATAACATTACAATTTATTATTACTAGATGGCGTTGCTGTGTCTTAATTGCTGTGTTAATACTTCTTTTTATAATTTATTTTTAAAAGAAATTAATAAATTAAAAATATTATAATTGAGTATCATTTTACAAATATCTGATTATCTATGTGTTAGTTTTCAAACTTGAGAGGGTAGTTTAATATGAATTTATGAATAACAATTAATTAGTGGGTAGTTTCAATAATACTTAGATCTAAGACTTGTGACTAAGCACAATGGATTGTTTGCTAAGTTAATTTCGATTAACTCCTTCGAGTTCTTTTTGTTAGATTTTATTTTTAATCAGGTTATTTTATACACTTATTTTAATAATGAGTATGAATTCACAATAAATATATAGTGATAAGAGTAACAAGGTGAAAACGTCTCAGAAATAGCCAGACGGACCGGTGTAAACGTAAGTAGTTTTATTTGTTATATTTAATATAAAAAATCTCCTATAATTATTATTGCCTATTATATATTTCTGTTTTATTGTTGCAGAGAAAAACAGTAGCTGTATGAGTGCCAAGGATACGACGATTTGAAGAAGAAAGTTCTTTGAATCCATATCAAAGAACTAGTAGACCAAAACTACGAATAAAATGGATTTCTGCCAAGAAAATGGTTTATTCAACACAAGCATTGACACTGTCCGTCGTATTCTTTATAATGAAGGACAAAATAGGCGTGCTCCAGATGCGTTTGAGGTTCATTGTTTACAAATATAAGACAGTATTCGTGGTTCAAATTTGTATATAAATTTAAATGATTCAATGCTTTTCCGAATACAATCTGTCATTGACCAAAATGGTGATTATACGATTTACTTACTTCATATTATTTACTGAGTACTTATTCTCTGTAGCTTATTATATGTGTTTAACCAGATACCCATCATTAAAATATATAAGTTATGAACACTTCAAGTAAAACACAACATATATTTTTTATGTCGCTCACTATTACACATTTGATATTTGCTTTTCTTTTAATCCTTTTGACCTTTGTGATAAAATTATATAGTTTCTTATTTGGTTTTGGTAAGGTCGAAGCTTCAATCCTCTTCCCATTATGGAAACGAATATTTAAGCTATGGCCTCTATAATTAAAAGAACTATTGTTATTATTTAAATAAATATAATAAATTATATATAATATTATTAGATTATTAGACGATCAATAAACTGACTGATAAATTTTAATAATAAACTGTAAGAAATATATATTTTTTAATAGTGCCTTTTTATTTTGGTGGGCCAGTTTATCTGCTTTTTCTCTCTGTATAGTACTAACTTGAATTATAAATTACAAATAATTACTTTTCTTTGTTAATTTTGATTCAATATTTCTACGGCTTTCTCTTGTTTGTTATTCATAACAAAAATCACAAAAAGTCGTATTCAGTGAGATTTGAACTCAGGCTCACTGATTCACACAGCGGAACTGCTTAACCATTAGGCCATCATGAAACTAATTTCTGCAACGAAATTATGAACTACAATCAGTTTTTGACGGCAATAATGACTGTGTGTGTCTATTTTTCGTCAAATTAAATGTTAAGTTTATGCAGGTCAGGTCGCCACTTAGCGGTGAAGATATCAACGCCATCTAGTTTAATATTAGAAAACTTGAGCTCTTCGGTGCTTCACTAACGTGCAAAGGAATATAGGTACTAAGGTACCCAGGCACTTTTGCAGCTCCTTGTACGTCATCCCTCGGGAATTCCTCATTTCCGGGGATAATTTATCGTATCATTTAGCTTTGTTTTAAACGACACACAGCGCCATGTGTCACCAAACTGATACTGACAGCTTCATACGAAGCTAACAATATTTTCGTTTTCCCTTGGGAAAATCACATTTTTCTGGGATAAAAAGTAGCCTATTATTTAATCCGGACTTCTAACTTTACGTCTGCAAAATTTCAAAGCAAACGGTTCAGTAGTTACGGCGTGAAAGCCTAACAAACAAACAAACAAACTCACTTTCCGATTTATAATATTAGTAAGGATAAGGATAAGGATATCACAACTCTTGATTTCAATAACAATAACATCATGTCACATAATAACAACAACAGTATAATTACCTACAGCTTACTTCTTAGTCTTTTTTTTTACTTATAACATATCAATCAACATGTTTAAAAAAATGAACTATGATAGGTATCGTAACTCTTGATTTCAACAACAATAATATCATAAAATCAACAACAACAAGAACAGCATACAGTAATACAGCTTTTTAAAAATATTTATAATTCAATTTAAATCAAAATTTATATCTAATTGGTGCACCTTCATTGTCGATTACTTCTTGTAACCTCGTTCTCATGCTTGCCACCAAATTTTCACACAGGTCAGTGCCGCGAAACGATTCCCACATGAATGACAATAAATTATCTAAATTACGTTTAGATCTCACATCAGATGAATCCCAGTTGAGCACCATGTGACCCCATAGATTTTCTATGGGGTTCAAATCGGGACTTTTAGAGGGCCATTCAATAACAGTCAAGTTTTCTTGGACACTTAACCAGCCTTGCACCATTCGTGCGCGGTGCACCAAGCAGTTATCGTGCACGAAGTAAATATGCTCGTCCGGGTATGCTACGCGCACGGTAGGCATCATAACATTTTGTAAAATGTCCAAGTAACCTTGACTGGTATTGCGACCCCCTACCTCCACTAACTCACCGGGACCCATCGATGACATCCAGCCCCAATAACCTAACGTAATGCGACCACTAGACCTGCATGGGAGAATATTTATCTGATGGTAACGTTTTCCATTTTTTCTCCATAATATTTTACGCCTATCCTTATCAGACTTAAAACACTTTTTATCACTATATATAACTATGTTATTGCACCAATCAAAATCTATAAATTTTCTTGCAAAACGCATCCTTTCTTCCTTATGCAACGCCGTCAGTAAAATTTTTTTCACAGGTTTGCGACATTTAATTTTTGCTGCTCGTAAGTGGCGTCGAACAATTGTCATACACACGTCGTGCATAATCGCAGTGTTTCTTGTTGTAGCAAAGCCGTCAGCGCTATACGTAGCAACAAAATTTCGATGCAGTGGGTTGGCATCCGTATATGCAATTGCTTTTGGACCTGGACGTTTGGCATCGATTGTCCCTTCAGCTGTATATCTATGCACCCAAAACTGCACAGTTTTCCTCTGTAAAAAATCACAAAATTACGTTAAAACCTAACAAATATTAACAATGTTAAATTATTTCGCATTATGTTAAGTTTGGATTTGTTACTTACCGGTAGCATTAGTCTCCTCGAAATTTCACTTATGGATACATTTTGTTTATATAATACTACTATCTCAGCCCTCAAAAGTGAAGACAAATGAGACATGTTAATTATTACTTGTAAAAAGTATCACTTTCCACAACGATTAATTATTTTTTGTGTCGGAGTAAGTTGTAGAACACACGATCGTGATAGGCAAAAGCGTTATGCCAAGTTAACTTATTATCCGATTCATTTCTTAGTAAATAACTAATAAAGTGGGTAGATGATAATATTCATACACTTAGTTTTTAAAGCAAATATTCTAAGTTTTAGCTTTATCGCTATCATTATACTACAATAAAGTAGAAAAAAAAGTTTTGTCAATGGCTAGGATCGAACTCGATACACCTTTAACGGCAGGCAAGCACTTGATAGTCAGTGCTAACTTTCCATCTACTAAATGAAGCGATTTTTTTTATCTGATTCGTAGCAAACACATATACAAATATGTGTGTGTGTGTAAAACAAGTTTTATTTTGTTTGCGAGTTGAGCTGGAGACATATTATTATTTGAATAGGTGAATTATTGTGGGATGGCACGCTCGGTTTTACTTCTGCTTGTATTGATACCCACAGCTACTTGATTATTGTGAACATTATTGCTGATTACCTACCCATATCATAAAAATTACTTTCTAAAGATTAAGTGTAATTGTTTGATGTTAATTTAAATAACTATAATAATTTCATAAGTGAATGTTTGCGAAAATAAAAATAAAAAGTTGACAATGAAAGGATTGTCAACTATTTATATTACGTAAATAATATTACAAGTAACATTCATTCATTTTTTCATTTTTTGTAGTAGTATTATAATATTACAAGCTACATACAAACATTTCGTAAGTTAATTTCGTAAATATACATAGTTTATATGTATAAAATTACAAAAATATATTTCAAATATTTTAATTATTACGAGAATAACCATAACATTACTATTAAAAAAAAAACATGAGTAAAACAAAATGAAAATAACAGATAATTGGAATCGAACTTGGGTCTTCTTACTCGTCAGTCATGTACCATACGCATTGCGCCACGGTGCCATTAATAATAGTGGCCAATTTTTGCTGTATTTTCATAGTTGTGTAACTTAAACGGCTACTATTTTTTTTACAAGAGTGTGAGTGTAGTTACGAGTTACTTTGTATTACACAACGTAAATTCCATATGTTACACGCGCAAGCGTTTACTCACACTTAAATAATTACTAAAGATAGCTTTTTTTTCAGACTTCGTATGAAGTTCTCTAGGCTTTATACATAAGTGATACTCAAAGCCTAGTTAGAGAAAGAAAATAGGTACACATATTACTAGTTTTACGAACTTTGAGCTACCAATCGATAACTTGATTTGCGTTTATTTCGCGAAGTGTCAATAATCTATCTCTAAAAACCTAGGGGTCTACTCTCTTTCTCAAAAGAACAGAGTTTCAATTGTTTTCTACCACGTCTCACTTTCATTATGCCCCGCGCAAAGATGGCTACCAACCACAGCCACTAGTGGTTATCGATAGCAACTTAACACACTTTTTCATTTCGCAGCAGAGCATTTTCGACTTCGCAGCAGAGAATGGATTTTACAAACGCCACAAATGTGTCATTAGCGCGCGATAGCCATCGGTTGCTGTAGTCGGTGGACCGTTTGTGCTAAGCCTTAATTTCCGAAATTTCATAGGAACGAAACTTCGGAGAAAGAGAGTAGACGTCCTGAAGCTGATACCATATTCGAATATAAGGCGGTTATCACACAGCACCGCGCACCGCCGCGGAGAGTTGTGGCTAAAAAGCAAATTTCGTGCGCTCGACCGTGTGGTCGGGCGGTTTACCGGGTGTATTAGGAACGGTGTGTTAGGAAACTTAGGCATCAACGGATTTATTAGAAACCAATGCTCAAGTCGGATCCGCTTCACCACCTGCCGAAGCAGTGCGCGGTGCCGTGTGTTAATCGGCTTAAGTAATAACTTCCCTTGCCATAACAAGAGGTCGTATACAAGCTGGTCTTAATCCTTACTAATATTATAAATCGGAAAGTGAGTTTGTTTGTTAGGCTTTCACGCCGTAACTACTGAACCGTTTGCTTTGAAATTTTGCAGACGTAAAGTTAGAAGTCCGGATTAAATTATAGGCTACTTTTTATCCCAGAAAAATGTAATGTTCCCGAGGGAAAACGAAAATATTGTTAGCTTCGTATGAAGCTGTCAGTATCAGTGTGGTGACACATGGCGCTGTGTCGTTAAAAACAAAGCTAAATGATACGATAAATTATCCCCGGAAATGAGGAATTCCCGAGGGATAACGAACAATTTGGGTTATCGCCTAAACTGATTTTTACATCTGCTTATCCTATGTACTTAGTATCGTTTTTACGTAGTTAAGCAAAAACTTTTGTACTTTTTTACCTACCCTTTATCCTGGCAGGTATAATAGACAGTTCCAGAAGGTTAACAACTTTTATGAATAATCAAAACAGGTTATAACAAATAACTGTAAGTCACTGAAATTACAGATTGGTATAAGTAGGTATTTAGTATAAGTAGTCTTTACGCCAACTAATTCTTTATATAAGCGATAGATGGCGCTGGGTGTATTTTAACACGTGGTAACGTTGTGTTTTTTAAGATATGTAAGTAGTGGTATGATATCTCGCGCCCTAACCTATAGCTCATACGCTATCTATACTTATTCAGTGCACTTTTCGACTTTATTATTTACAGTTTTGTTTTATCATAGCTTAGCTTAATTCGATTTCCTAGGTATAGTTTATTTAAAGGTAATTACGTCGCTTCGTCATTTAGATTGTTATAGTTTTTTTTTTTTATTTTCTTTTTTTTATGGTAGGTGAAAATCATCCAATGACGAAACCCGCTCTTGGGCGGAGCGGGAGACCAGTGTCAGACTCTTACTGACTAAAAAACCTACCCCGTACCTTCCTTGCCTTATTCCTGGAGTCGAGGTAACAGTTTTCCACCACCCTCTAGGCTCCAGGAGGCTTCGACCCCGAAGGGCCCCTGCAGTTTGCTGACAACTCCTTGAGGCGCGCGGAAACGGTGCGCGCCGTTGACGACTTGGACTCGGTCTTACCAGACGACCGGACGGCGAGCTACCCATTGCTCACCGTCCGCGAGCCAGTGTCTACGGTGGCCGGATATCGGCGGGATCGCGGCGGCGACGGCTACGGCGAGTACGCCGTTGCCTTTGCCTTATGCGGTCGGCCTCCTCCTTTACGAGCATTACTGCTTCGCAGAAGGAGGCGACCGCCTGCCATTCCTCTTCGCTACGGACCATGGCCTGAACCAGGGCCCGGCGCGAGAGGTCGCCGCCGCCGATCACCCCCACGAGGACACGGCGATGCTCTTCCCAAGCAGGGCACACCTCCACCGTGTGCTCCACCGTGTCCTCCGGGCTCGCCTCACAGTGGCGACACCCGGACGTCTCTTCCGCACGAATCCGGTGCAGGAATCTCCCGAACTTCCCGTGTCCGGTGAGAACCTGCGTCATGCGGAAAGTGAGGACGCCGTGAGGTCTATCCAGCCACGCCTCAAAGAGGGGCACTACCGCTGAGATTACGGTGTGCCCAGCGCTGGGTTGCGACAGTCGCTGTTTCCACTTCACCATGAGATCTCGCCGGAGCTCCTTCCGCCACGCCTCGACATGTTCGGGCAGCGGATCTTCGCCCCGGCGTTGCATCTCCACGCGCTGGTCGTGCATGCGTGCAAGGACTGTTGCCTCCAAATCCCATGGTGGTAGGCCAGCAAGGAGGCTCGCCGCCTCGCGGGACACCGTGCGGTATCCCCGCACCATCCGGATGGCCATGACCCTCTGGCAGGCGTTCAGCTGGGCCGCCGGGCGTTTACGCAGCGTCGGCGCCCACACTGGTGCCCCATAAAGGGCCATGGACCGAACGATGCCGGCGTAGAGCCTCCGGCAGAAGGCGTCTGGACCCCCAAGGTTCGGCAGGAGCCGCTTGAGAGCAGCCCCCGTCCGATTGAGTTTGGGGGCCAGACGTCGGAAGTGCTCCTCGAAATTCCATCGGCTGTCGAGGACAAGTCCTAGGTACTTCATCGTCGACCCGACGCCGATGTGAACTCCTTCTACCGTTAGTTGGGAACCCGTTGGTGGCGCGTTCCGAGGGCCGTGAAAGCACATGGCCTCGGACTTGTGCAGTGCCACCTTGAGTCTCAACTGCTGGATCCTCTCAACGACTGTCGCAACCCCACGTGTCGCTAGTTCGACCGCCGCCTGGTACGACCTTCCCTGCGCTAGGACCAGCGTGTCGTCTGCGTAGCAGACCACGCTGACGCCTACGGGGAGGTCGGCGCGCAGCACGTAGTCGTACCCGATGTTCCACAAGGGCGGTCCCAGTACCGATCCCTGTGGGACACCGCACGACATCTCTCGCCGTTTCCAATCTCCTTGGTGACCGGGGTAGACTATGTACCTGTCGGACAGGTAGGCCTCGATTGTACGACAGAGGTAGTCGGGCACCCGGTGATACCGGAGTGCCGTCCTAATGCAACTCTAGGGCAGGGAATTAAAGGCGTTGGCAATGTCCAACGACACCGCCAAGACACACCTGCCCCGGGACACCGCATCCCCCGTCGTGAGGGCTCGCACGCGCATGATGGCGTCCACCGTGGAGCGCCTCCTGCGAAACCCGAACTGGTCGTCCGCGAGATCGGGCCCCTTCAGTGTTAGGTGCTTGACGAGGCGGTCTGCAATGACTCTTTCAAAGAGCTTGCCCACCTCGTCAAGCAGCACAATGGGCCGATACGCGGACGGAGAGTCCGCAGGGCGCCCCGGCTTCGCGACGAGGACCAGTTTTCCCGTCTTCCAGGGAAGTGGGAACTGGCCCCTCTCCAAGCATGCGCTAAAGAGCCCCCCCAATCGAGCCCCGAGAGCCTCCATGGCCAGGACCCAAGCCTTTCCAGGCAAGCCGTCTGGTCCTGGGGCGGTATTCTTCGCACCCATCCTGCGTACCGCCACTCTCATCTCCACCTCGGTCACTTCCGGAGCATTGGTACCGTCGTCGCTGACGTGGTCCGCGTCAGACACCGCTGGTGGCGGAGCCATGGGGGGGGGGGAGTGGTCCCCCCGCGCAGGGAACAGAGCGCTCACCACACCCTCCACGATCTGTGGCCGGAGACTCTGCGTCAACGGGGGAGCCCATGGGCGGAGTTTCTCTCGCACCAACTTGTATGGGCGTCCCCACGGATCAGCGTTGAGCGTCCCCAGCCACGCTTTGCAGGCCTCATCTTTGGCCCGCTTTATCTCCGATCAGAGGGTGCGCTTTGCCACCCTGAATCCCTCATACAGCTCCGCCTCTACGGCCTCCGCATCCGGCGGGCGGAAGCGGCGCTTGCGGTGTCTGGTATACCGGTGTCGCGCAGCATTGCATGCGGCGCGCAGCGTCGCAAGTTCCGGCGACCACCAGTACACCTGGCGTCGGGCGCGTCCTGGGCGGAGACGGGGCATTGCCGCGTCGCAAATTTGCGACAAGGCCTCCCGGAACCACTCCGCCTCGACGTCGATGTCAGCAGGCCTGACCGGTGCTTGCACCCAGGCCTGCACCGCCGCGGCTTCCAGGAAGAGCTCCCGTTCCAGCTGCCTCAGCGCCCAACGCGGACCACATGGGGTCTGTCGGACCGGCGCGGTCGAGGTCTGGGCGGAGACGTCAAACCGGATATACCGGTGGTCCGAGTATGTCTCCACCCCCTCCATGACGCGCCAGTCAACTACACGCGGTGTCAGAGCGGGGCTGGCGAACGAAATGTCCACCACGGACTCACCCTGCACCCGCACACACGTGGGGACAGAACCCCGGTTTAGGACGACCAGGCCTGTTTCCAGAGCCCAGTCCTCCACTATCCGACCCCGCTGGTTCGTGAGCCGGGAACCCCAAGCCATGTTCCTGGCGTTGAAGTCCCCGCAAACGACCACGGGGAGGGTACCATACCCAGCGACGACGGTCTTCAGCTCCCTAAGGGAGTCGTGAAGATCGGCGAGAGTTCTGTTCGGGGACAGGACAGGACAGACGCCTACCACTGCAATGTCCCCGAACCGTGCTGCCACGCAACCCCGACCCTTCGTGACGGCCTCGAGGGTCGGGGTACCAGCGGCGGCCGACGAGATAAGGGTCACCGAGCCGCTCAGGTCCTGAACCCAGTCAGCTCTGGGCAAGACAAAGTGCGGCTCGGAGACCACGGCGACGTTTATCGACCACTGCGCCATGCTTTGGAGCAACAGATCCTGAGCTGGGGCGCAGTGGTTGATATTCGCCTGGAGGAGACGTAATGGGGCCGTTATTGGCAGTCCATTGTCTCCTCCCTAGCCCTCTGAGAGGGCACCGCCACGGCGGTAGCGGCGGCGACAGAAACCGCGCCGGCGGCTGAAGAAGCGGCTGCGGCGGCGGCGGTGGTGGTCGGGGGGCGACTTAATTTGGCCTTCACTTTGGCCGGGGGGTCGCAGGACCTGCTCCCAGCCCGGTGGTCGGCCTGCTTGCCTGCCGCCGCACATGCGTAACAGTGCGGCGCATTCCGGCACTCAGCAGACCTATGACCGGGCTTACCACACTGGTAGCAGTGGTCGCTGCGATCCACCTCCGCGGAACAGAAGGCCCCCACGTGGTGCCCCACGTGGCAGCGGTAGCACCGCAGAGGTCTGGGCTCCAACAGTTTTACCTGGGCGGAGACCCAGCCCACCAGAAGCCGTCGGCCCTCGCCAGTGATGGCCTTGGCCGCCGGCACGGGGCAGTTTACCGTGACGGCTCGCATGCCCGTGCTGTCAGCGCGGATGGTGCCCGCCCGAAACTGTTCGGTCGTGCAACCACCCACCCTGACGATGGCGGCCACCACCTCGTCCACCTTGACTGAATCATCCAGGCCCATGATGCGCATGTCGATGCACTTGGTGGGCCTGGACACTCGGGCCTCCTCTGCACTGAGGGCCACCCTAATTTTGTCGGCCAGAATGTCAGCGACACTGGCCGAGCCGGGGACCTCCAGAATTCGGGCCCCCGTTAGGGTCTGCCTTATGCAGAAGCCCCCAGGCACTCCGAGCTCGTCAAGGTGGGGCAACACCGCCCGCCTTGCCTTCTCCATGACGGCGTCGTAATTCGCGCCCTTCTTAACCGCTTCAGGCTGTAGTGTGATCACTACAGCCTCGGATTTCGGGGCGCGAAGTCTCGCCGCCATGGCACGCTTCTTGCGCTCTTGGCGCTTAGCGCGCTTCTTTGCCGCCCTGCGCGCCTTACCCGCACTTTTCTTGGCGCCGACGACCGTCCAGTCGGCGCCAGACGATGATGGATCTTGAGGCGGGGGAGGCGGCAGGCGCGACTGAGTCGCCGCCACCGCGATAGGAGCGCCGGCTGGCCTAGCGGAAGCAGGCGCCACAGCACCCCTCGCGGGAGGAGCGGCCCGCACGCGACGCTGGCCAGCCACCGGGGCCGGCCTTGCAGGCTCCGGCGCTGAGGCCCTGCGCCCGGCTTGCCCCAACGGGCCCGCCCTGGGCGCAGCAGGCGTGGCCGCAGCGGCAGCAGCATATGATGCCGCTTGGCGCTGGCCGGAGGTCGCCAATGGGGGGCGCAGAACAATTCCCTCCAGCAGGGACAGCTGCCGCTGGATCTGCAGCTGGAACTGCTGCTGCTGCTGCTGCAGCTGCTGCCGGAAGGCAGCCAGCTCCGACTGCACCAGCGTCAGCAGCTGGTTCCCTGCCTCAGGCTGGGGCTGGGGCCGACTTTGCCCCTGCCCCTGCCCGGAACCCCCTCCGACGGCCTCCCGCCGAACGGCTCCAGGGCCCGCGGGCCCATCCCGAAGCTCAGCTTGGAGCTCGGCCCGCAGCTTCGCCACACTCCTGTCCAAGGCCTTATCGAAGGCCTCGGACAAAGAGGTGGCGTGCTTCAAAACGGTCTTCTCCTTCGAAGCCCGTTTTGCGACCCTCTTGCGGCCCATGTCGCGCAGCGCCGCGACCACCAGCTCGCCGAAGGACCTGCGCGCCTCTTCAGCGGTGTCCGCCCCAGCGTCTGGCGCGCCACCAGACTGACGCGGCTGGCGCTCCCCAGCGCTGACCGCACCTGGGTGGCGCCCTTCCGCGGCAAGCTTTTCCGCTCGCTGAGCGGACTCCTGCGGCGTGAGCCCCCTCCCTTTGCCTCGGCTTTGGCCCCCACCGCGATTCCCGGTGGGGATTTTTGGGGCCGAGCCCTTCCCATCTTCGGAGGACGACTGCCCGTCCCCCGATTTGGTGCGCTTCCGGAAGGAGCGCGAGTCCCTTCCGGAGTTGCCCACCAACTCCTCCTCCATCTCCAAGCCTGAGCTCCCTCCGGACGCAGCGTCGGACTCCGACCGCTCGTCACTCTCTAAAATTGTTTTATTGAAAAATTTATTCATGTCTGTTCCCACGAGTATTTTTCATTCTGTACTGGCTCAAATTTAGCTACCCATTAGTCAAGCTAACAACCTCCCTCACGGTGCGCCGCCGCTTGGAGGTTTGGGGTGATTTTTTTATAGAGGTTGTCTTCCTCGCGGCCCGGGCGGTTAAGCCAAGGCCCTCGACCCCCATCGAAAGTCAGAAACATGACCTTGGACAATCTTTGGGGCTACGAGTCTAGCGGTGGCAGAAGGAGGAGGAACTCTTCCTCCTGCCTGCCCGATGGCAGGGTGAGTGCACACCGAGCCCGTTCTTACCTCGTCGCTGTGCCCTCTGCTAAATCAGAGGGACACGCGTTGAGGCGATACTCCCAACAGAATATTCGCAAGCCGCCATCGAGCATCCTTAGGCAGGGATTGCCCAAGGGCGGGTCGATGGCGGCCTCCCGGGGTGCACCGTCCCGCAAACTGGTCTTCACTCCGGACGTGTCCGCAAGGGAACTCCAGCCTGCGGGCGCTCGAGGAGGTTTTCTGTCATGGCACCCCTGTTATAGTTTAGGACATTGAACTAACATTACTATAGGATTATACTTTAGTTCAGGTTTATAGTTTTTAGTTTACTTACTCATTATTTCACAATGCCTCGCAAATGTATATCTAATTGGTCGAGCGCCTCATCTCAAGCTCGGGCGATTTTAGCTCGGGCAATGAAGATTGCCCGATCTCAAGAATCGTCTCTCCATGCTGGATTAAGAAGGCGCAGTCAAGCAGAGTGTCAGGCTGCTTTGAGAGCTGCTGAGCTACCATCTCAGCGCCAGCAAAAATTTGAGGAGCAAGCCACTCGCCAAGCTTCTTTGAGAGCTTCTGAGAATGATATTCGTACTCAAGTCCATTTATCGCAACAAGCTAAACGTCAGAGAGCACTAAGGGCATTTGGAAGAGCAAACAGAATGACAAGCTATTTTGAGAGCTAATGAAACGCCTCTTCAAACGCAGCTACGTTTGGAAGAGCAAGCTGAAAGATTAACTATTTTGAGAACTAATGAGAAGTCTCTTCAAACGCAGCTACGCTTGGAAGAGCAAGCTGAAAGACTAGCTATTTTGAGAGCTAATGAGACGTCTCTCCAAAGGCAGCTACGTTTGGAAGAGCAAGCTGAAAGACAAGCTATTTTGAGAGCTAATGAGACTTTTCTTCAAACGCAGCTGTAAAATTAAAAGTAGGGGTTCCAGTGATGCTGATGCGTAATCTCGATGCCCCACGGCTGTGTTATGGTACCAGGCTGCGTGTCACTCAGCTTGGACGGAATGTTATTACCGCAACTATTTTGACTGGCGCAGCAAAAGGTGAAAGTGTACTCATTCCTCGTATCCCGATTATTCCAACAGGCCTCCCATTTCATTTTAAAAGACTTCAGTTTCCTATAAGGATTTCTTTGCAATGACCATTAATAAAGCACAAGGCCAAACTCTAAGGGTTGCTGGAGTACACCTGGAAAAACATTGTTCTTCGCATGGTCAGCTCTATGTAGCGTGTTCTCGGGTTTCAGTGCCCAAAATCTGCATGTTTTTGCTCCCCAAAGTAAAATATATAATACTAGCTTTTCGCCCGCGGCTTCGCCCGCGTGGAAATCGGTTATATCGCGTTTTTTAGATTTTGCCGTGGGAATGAGAAGTTCTACCACGGCAAAACATTGCTTATCCAGGACTCAAACTACCTCCATACCAAATTTTATCAAAATCCATTCACGCGTTTAGGCCGTTAAGTTGTTAAACCAAAACTGAGTGGTAAACTATATTATATGCTTTACTTTGGGGGGGGGGGTAAAAACATACAGATTTTGGGCACTGGAAACCCCAGAACACGCTACATAGAGCTGACCATGCGAAAAACAATGTTTTTCCAGGTGTACTCCAGCTACCCTTAGAGTTTGGCCCTGTGCTTTATTAATGGTCATTGCAAAGAAACCCTTATAGGAAACTGAAGTCTTTTAAATTGAAATAGGAGGCCTGTTGGAATAATCGGAATCTGAGGAATGAGTACACTTTCACCTTTTGCTGCGCCGGTCAAAATAGTTGCGGTAATAATATTCCGTCCAAGCTGAGTGACACGCTACCTGGTACCATTATACAGTCGTGGGGCATTGAGATTACGCATCAGCATCGCCGGAACCCCTACTGTTAATTTTGCATCTGCGTTTGAAGAGACGTCTCATTAGCTCTCAAAATAGCTTGTCTTTTAGCTTGTTCTTCCAAACGTAGCTGTGTTTGAAGAGACGACTCATTAGCTCTCAAAATAGCTAGTCTTTCAGCTTGCTCTTCCAAACGTAGCAGCGTTTGAAGAGGCGTTTCATTAGCTCTCAAAATAGCTAGTCTTTTAGCTTGCTCTTCCAAACGTAGCAGTGTTTAAAGAGGTGACTCTAACGCCCTTAGTGCTGTCTGACGTTGAACCTATTGCGATATACGGACTTGAGTACGAATATCATTCTCAGAAGCCCTCAAAGAAGCTTGGCGAGCGGCTTGCTCCTCGAATCTTTGCTGGCACTGAGATGGTAGCTCAGCAGTTCTCAAAGCAGCCTGACAGTCTGCTTGATCGCGCCTTCTTAATCCAGCATGGAGAGACGATTCTTGAGATCGGGCAATTTTCATTGCCCGAGCTTGAGATGAGGTGCTCGACAAATTAGATTTACGTTTGCGAGGCATTATGAAATAATGAGTAAGTAAACTAAAAACTATAAACCTAAAGTATAATCCTATAGTAATGTTAGTTCAATGTCCTAAACTATAAAAATCTAAATGACGAACAAAGCGACGTAATTACCTTTAAATAAACTATACCTAGTGAATCGAATTAAGCTAAGCTATGATAAAACAAAACGGTAAATACTATATGGCTATAGGTTAGGGCGCGAGATATCATACCACTACTTACATATCTTAAACACAACGTTACCACGTTTTAAAATACACCCAGCGCCATCTATCGCTTACATAAAGAATTAGTTAGCGTGAAGACCACTTATACTAAATACCTACTTATACCAGTTAGTAATTTCGGTGACTTATAAGTATTTCAGTATTTGTTACATGTGCATGTTATAACCTGTTTTGATTATTCATAAACGTTGTTAACCTTCTGGAACAGTCTATCATACCTATTATTTAATCCTGACTTCTAACTTTACGTCTGCAAAATTTCAAAGCAAACGGTTCAGTACTTACGGCGTGAAAGCCTAACAAACTTACAAACAAACAAACTCACATTCCGATTTATAATATTAGTAAGGATAAGGAAGTAAGGATAGTAAGGATAGGAATATGTGCATGTTATAACCTGTTTTGATTATTCATAAACGTTGTTAACCTTCTGGAACAGCCTATTATACTTACCAGGATAAAGGGTAGGTAAAAAAGTACAGAAGTTTTTGCTTAGCTACGTAAAAACATTACTAAGTTCACAGGATAAGCAGATGTAAAAATCAGTTTAGGCGATAAATCAAATTGTACGTCATCCCTCGGGAATTCCTCATTTCCGGGGATAATTTATCGTATCATTTAGCTTTGTTTTAAACGACACACAGCGCCATGTGTCACCAAACTGATACTGACAGCTTCATACGAAGCTAACAATATTTTCGTTTTCCCTCGGGAACATTACATTTTTTCGGGATAAAACGTAGCCTATTATTTAATCCGGACTTCTAACTTTACGCCTGCAAAATTTCAAAGCAAACGGTTCAGCAGTTACGGCGTGAAAGCCTAACAAACAAACAAACAAACAAACAAACTCACTTTCCGATTTATAATATTCGTAAGGATATTAGTAAGGATTAGTAAGGAAGTAAGGATAGTTTACCACTCAGTTTTGGTTTAACAACTTAACGGCCTAAACGCCTGCAGTGTGATTCTGTAAGACTTCACTCTTAACTTCGAATCTGAATCCGCCGTGAGTTTCTTGTTTGGCATTCTGAAAACTCGCTTGATAATTCGAATCTACACTAGCGCTACACTTGCGAGCGTGTTTGCGAGTTGAACTAAATCAAAAGCGAGATTTTGACAGATAAAGTATGAGATGACATATTAAGTGGCATTCTATAAGGTAATTCCGCTCACTTCGAACTCGCATTCGATTCAAAATGTCAAATTATAAGCATCTATTTTATGAGTGAAAATAGAAGAAATCATAATTAAATAGTGTTTAGATAAAGTTTTTAAAGTTTACTACATTTAAATCTCCATTTTTTTATTATTAATAGTCAAAAATTTAGCAAAATTAACGTAAAATTAAAATAAGATATATGAAATCAGGGAACACGCTTCAAACCAAGGTCAAGGCCAAGGTGCACACAATATGTCGCACATTTTAAGTGGTTTGCTTGCATTCGTTAGGGGTTTGAGAGGGGAATGTTAAGTGGTTCAACATTTGTAAAAAAACACTTCTAACCTTAGTCCACTGTTTATATGTGCCACCTGAACGTGTCTCATTTGGACTGAAACATTATTGTTGGAACACTTCATTAACATTATTCTTGAACTTTACAAGCAGAAATATAAACTTCATGATTATTTCACAATTATTATCGGCACTGAACGACCAAAAAACAAAAAAAAATTAAACAAAACAATATAACGTCAAGTCAATTAAAGTATTGTCCGTCCACAGATTACTAATGCCATTGTCTGTCAGCAATTTTTTTCGTAAAGTAAGCATAGATTATATTCACGACACGAATTTAGAGTTTTCTGTTTTATTTTTTACTTATTAGCTGCCTCAAATTCCATAAAATAAGATATTTTAATTTAAACATCATAATTGCTAAAATTCTGTGTCAAAAACTAGTAAAATAAAAAACCGATAAATCTTAACTTACATTTAGTTGAGTGTGGCAATCACTAGAACTCACTTCACTTCGCAAGTGCCTACGTGATGTTTACAGAATACAAAATCAAGGTCATTTTGAACCTTAAACGAAGTGAGAGTGAGTATCGAAGTGATATGCGAGTTCATGTTCGAATTTTACAGAATCGACGTACTGAACGGATTTTGATAACATTTGGTATGGAGGTAGTTTAGAGTCCTGGATAAGCAATGTTTTTCCGTGGTAGAACTTCTCATTCCCACGGGAAAATCTAAAAAGCGCGATATAACCGATTTCCACGCGGGCGAAGCCGCGGGCGAAAAGCTAGTTCTACATATAAATCCGCTCCTACCAATGTAGCGATTTGCACTGATGATCTTGAAGTTCGTATTGAAGAGATTCTTTTTGGTTCGTGAGGAGAGACTGGGTGAATTCGCGACACCTGAAAACATCTCAATTTATACTTTGCTTTTTTTTACTTTGTCTTCAAAAAATAAAATTTTCTTATTCTTCCCAACCACACAACGTCAGAAACGCAACTTTCGCAAGAAATTTCTTTGTAGCATATTGTACGGACCAGAAAAGATTAAAAACTGTTCCAGGTTCACCTCAGGTAGGAGGAACCTTAAAGTGAAATTATAAGCAAGCATAACTTTGTATGCTGATAGCTGAAGCAGTAGAGTAGCGTGGTTTACGTACCTCATAAAATGTAGCCGTTCTTATATCTTCTGCCTCCGGAGATGTGAAGGGAGAGACAATATTCACCGACTGCAGCCTCTTTCTCTCTATATTGGCCTCAACGTTATTAAGATGTGTTCCTAGATCGTTTCCCAAGTTGTTTTTATACTACTTTCGTATCTATTCTGTTGCTTCCTTTGTTTGTGTCGGAACCTGTAAACGCATTAATATGTTAATAAGACTGACTTGAAAAAAGTATATTCTGTATTGGACCCGCAGGATATTTAATATTTGTAACAACTCAAAAACAAAGGATTTACAGAAGGCTAGGTGCCATTGTGCATTGTATTACCTTATTGCTCATGAGGTGTTTCTGTCTCAAATTCTATAAGTTTCTAGGCAGCCGCTTTGCACTCGTCATATGCATCAAGGCCTCCAATCTTTTATGGCCAATAGTGGCCAATAATTTGCCGAACACATATTATACTCGTCGATATTTTCTTTTCAATAATTTTGAAAAACTATTGTAATTGTTTTAAATTTTGATATTCCAAGTTTTCTTTTTTTTTACTTTGCATTTATAAATTTCTTTCGTACTAATATTTTCGTGAAGTATCGACTTATTCATATTTTTTCAGTCATAAGTTATAACCAAATTCCTTACGTAGCGAGGCGCGTCTGCGATTTTTCGTAGCGTGATGTTTTGTTGTGCTCGGAGAGTCTTTTTGCTTGCCTCGCTCGTGAGGGCGAGCCAAGCTGGGGCAGCGTACGTAAGCAAGGGGCGTAGATAGGTTTTGTAAATCCCCAGCTTGGCTCGTAGCGGGAGGCGGGATGAGAGCACTGGGTAGAGCAGAGCGCGGGTTGTCCTACCCTTAACGACTACCTGTCGGACGTGTTTGTCCATGGCGAGCCGACGGTCGATCGTGACGCCTAGGTACTTCACCGTTTGGGACCACGCGATGTCGGCTCCTAGCAGCTTTAGGGGTGGTGGGAGGCTGCCTTGTCCGAGGGCTATCGCCTGTGTCTTACTCACATTAACTGAGAGCCGCCATTTCGACAGCCACTCGGGGAGTTTGTCGAGGGCGCGCTGCATCTTGACGGCCGCATGTGTCGTGTTCGGTGACGTAGTCACGTATGCGGCGTCGTCGGCGTATAGCGCGAGTGTAGCGTCCGGTGTTGTGGGAATATCGTCCGTGTATTGTGAGTAACACACAGGCGAGACACGGCTGCCCTGCGGTACGCCCGCGGCCACTGGTCGGGCGCTTGAGAGCGTGCCTTCTACCACCACTTTGAAAGTCCTGTGTTGTAGGAACGATGAAACGACTCTAACAATGCGACGGGGCGCGCCAGTCTGCGACAACTTATAGATGAGACCGGCATGCCATACACAATCGAACGCTTTCTCCATGTCGAGGAATACTGCAACTACTCGCTCTTTTTTATTCATTGACGCCGACATAAGGTGCAGCATCCTCGACAGTTGGAGCGTCATACTGTGTTCCGACCTAAAACCGAACTGTTCTGGCCTAGGTGTTAGATGAGGTGTTAGTTGTTTTAGCAACAACTGTTCGAATACTTTCGACACAGTAGGGAGGAGGGTGATCGGCCGATAGCTCTCCGGCTTCAGAGTGTTCTTGTCCGGCTTGGGCAGCATAATAACGCGCCCCTCCTTCCACGAAGCGGGAAAGGTTCCGGTGCGCAGCACCCCCGTGAACAGGCGCGCGAGGGCCGCTACCGTACGAAGCGGCAGGTGGCGCAGCACTGTATTGGTGATGCCGTCGGCGCCGGGGGCCTTTCTAGGCTTCGTTCGCAGGATGGCGCGTCTGACTGCACCGGGCGAGAAGTGGATGGGGTCCTCATCGTGCGCTATCAGCGTGTTGAAGTACTCCTTCAGGTGCCCTTCTACTGTGTCGATGTGGTCGGTGTCGGTGGTCGGGTTAGGTCGGAACTGACGCTCTAGGTGCTCGGCAAAGATCTCTGCGCGGTCGGTCGCAGTGTATCTCAGCGCCCCGTCGCTGTTCCTGAGCGGGCGCACCGGAGCTGGGGTGTTCGTGAGCTGCCGGCACAGTCTGTGTATTGCCGGCCAGTCGCCCTCGGCAGCTTCGATTGTGGACTCCCAGCTCGCGGTGTTTTGTGCCTGTAACTTGGCCTTCACTCTCTCCGCGAGTCGGTTGAGCTGCGTTTTCAGTGTCGGGCATCTAGTTGCCTGCCACCGTCTGCGTAGGCGCCTTTTCTCGGCGATTAGCCTTTTGATGTGTTTGGGCAGGAGAGGAAGGGCCCCCTGCGGCTGCGACTCGGTGGTTGTCGCCTCTCTTGGGGCGTCCTGGATGCAGATGGTGAGCTCTACCGCTAGCTCGTCGACGTCGGCGGCGGTGACGATGGGCCGAGTGGGCGTCGTGGTTTTCATCGCTCCTACAAACTTTTCCCAGTCCGTTTTATGACGTGGCGCAGGAGGAGAGAGTCGGATTGGGGCCCCTTCGATGATGACAAGTACTAGCTGATGGTCTGACAGCAACTCGTCATCTAATACGCGCTGGGACATATGGCACTCGAGGCCGTAGTGGGCCACTATGTCCAGCACGTTCGGGGCATGTAGTGTGTTTTCCGGGTAGTGGGTGGGCGTCTCAGGGCCGGACACCACATACCCATGGGCCTCCGCGTCTGCGAAGAGCCGTCTCCCCTTGGTATTCGTAGTTGTGCTGTTCCACGCTGGGTGCTTACTGTTTAAATCGCCAGCAAGGACTGTCGGGTGGGGCGATTGTAATAGTAGCGCCCTCAGCTCGGCTACGTCTAGCTGCTGTTCGGGTGGGGCGTAAGCGGCGTATAAGTTTAAGTCCTTGCCGGCTAGGTTCACCTGAACACCCAGCGCGTAAAATGACGTTATTGACGGCAAGGGGAGCTCCTGATGTACGACTCTCCGCCTAACCAAGACCGCCAAACCGCGGTAATTATGGCCGAATGCCGACTTCTCGTCCTTCCTATAAGCGAGATAACCCGGGAACTTGATAGAGTCCGCCGGTCCCAGCATTGTCTCGCTTATAAGCGCCACGTCTATGTCTTGCTGTTTGAGGAGGGGGCGGAGGAGGGCGACCTTATTTTTAAGGCCGCGGGCGTTCCAATGTATGATCCTCAACGACCTATGGGGCATGGTAGAGGGCCAGTAAGGCCGCCAGGCCGTCGAGGATGACTAGGGCCGGATCTTGGCCCTGCCTGATGGCCTGGATCAGGTCCATCAGGAGTTTGATGGCGCAGGCGGTAAACTCCCTCCGCTCCTTAGCATTAGCGGGAGGGGTAACACCCCCTGAGGGGGTGGCTGCCGCTGTCGCGACGGCTGGGGGGGCACATTGTTTACTGCGCCCCGTTCTTTTTATTTGAGGCGCCCTTTTATCGTCGGCGCCCCTATCGCTGCTCTTGTTTTGTTTTTCAGGCGCCTGCGCCGCGGCTGGGGCTTGGAACGCCCCTGTATGTTGTTGTTAGGTGGGGGGGACGGGGGCCTCTTCCCCCCTTTCCTCCCTCCCCGCTTCCCCTTCCTCGGCCCTGAGGAGGGGGTTGTGGGGCCATTTGCTGCCGCCATCAGTGTGGCGATTGGGGCCTCAGTGTCATCGGTGGTGACGGCCTGGGTGATGGTCGTCCCAGGCCGGGTGTTTGGCCTCGTGTAGGCCGTCGTGCCCGCTCTCTTGTTCCGCGACTCTGCGAGGAACACGGGGCACTCTCTGTTAGAAGCGGGGTGTGGACCGCCGCAGTTGGCGCACGTCGCTGTCTCGGAGCGGGGGCGCGTGCAGTCGCGCGCCGAGTGCCCCTCTCCGCACCGCACGCATACTAGCGGGCGGTGGCACTGTTTCGAGCTGTGCCTAAATTTCTGGCACCGATGACATTGGGCTAGGCCCCGTTTCCCCCTCCAGGCTTCTATCTTGACACCCCGCATGCACATGAACACGGTGGTGTCATAGATCCGCCTAAAGTCGGGCTGTCTCTTTTATGACGGCGTAGAAAATACAGCCCGGGCGTCCTTGGCGAGCCCGAATGTTTCTGACATATTCGGGCTCGTAATTTAAGCGGCGAAGCTCCTCCTCAATGAAGCTAGGGTCTGTCTCCGCCGGTAGGCCTCTTATTGCCACCTTAAGGCTCTGCTCCGCTGGCAGCGAGTAGAAGAACCATGAGAGGCCGGTATCTCTTTCTGTTTTGCACAAGTAACTTTGAATAATTCTGTACTCGTCGGCACTTTCAGGTATAAACCTAATTCACCCTTGATATGGGCGGGCGTTTGGGGGGTAACCCAACTGGGAGCTGATCAGAGGCGGCGCAAGGCTTGGGCGACGTGGGCGACCGCCCACGGCCTCGCGGCCCAAGGGGCCTCGCGCCTCGAAGGCCTGCGAACGCAAATCATCATCATCATCCTACCCTTATTATCCCGTATTACTTAGGGTTGGCGTAACATGTTTTTTTCTTCCACTCTGTCCTGTCACCCGTCACACTATCACTAACTCCCTTTTCTTTCATAACACTCTTCACACAATCCATCCGCCTCTTCTTCGGCCTCCCTCTTCCTCTCCATCCATCTACGTGTAAACTCAGAACTCTTTTCGTAACATGCGTTTCATCTCTCCTCTTCCCATGACCATACCAAGACAAACGATTTCCTTTCAACTTTTCAGTGCCTGGCGCCACTTTCAGACTTCCTCTAAAATACATACTCATTTCTCACTTTATCCATTGTCATCACACTACACATCCATCTCAATATTCTCTTATCCGCTACATGCAGTCTTTTTTCATCCATCTTCTTCACAGCCTAACGTTCTGAACCATACAGTATGACAGTCTTATCAGGGACTTAAAAAAAATTTTACCCTTCAACTTGAGGGGCATCCGTGGGTCAAAAGTTGTTCCCGTGAGCTGTCGCCATTTCATCCATCCTGCGTTGATCCGAAGCTTTACGTCTCGGTCTACCTCACCATCCCCTTGGATGACTCGAGATACCGAAAGTCGGAACAGATTGGTATGGGCGTACCGGCGAAAGCTAAGGCTACAAGACTGGAGAGACCGCCGAAGTCACAGAACAAGTACTCTGTTTTGGTTCTGCTTAATTTCAGGCCAACACTCTCCAGTCTATACCACCATACCTCCAATCTATTCTGGACTTCTAGGCTTAATTTCATCGGCAACATACACCAGGGAGACTCTTCCTGAATGTCCGATGTAAGAGCGTCTATTATCATCAGGAAAAGGTAAGGGTTGAGAACCGACCCTTGATGTAAGTCGGCAGCCACATTGAAGCTGCTGCTGAAGCAGGCACCACTACCTGCTGTAGACCGGACTTGGGCACTGCATTGACTGTACATCGCTCAGATCAACTGAACATACTTCTCAGGTACACCTTTAAGGGCCCACCACAGAACCTCACAGGTACCCGGTCGGTGGCGTATAGCGAAAATGGTATCCGGTGTACCGTGACCTGGCATAAAACCGAATTTCTTCTTTGAAATATCACTCTCTTCTCTCAACCTCCTCTCAATAACTTTCTCCCAGGCTTTCATATTATGTGACATTAGCTCTATTTTTCTATACTTATTGCACTCAAGCATATCACCATTGTTTTTAAAAATGGGCACCAAAGAGCTGTTGCAACTCTCATAATTTCTCACTTATTGAATTATATATATGTATATATTCTATTCTGACTTCATCCATACTAACCATTCTTACTAACCCTACATTACCTACATAGAGATATTTGTAATTTAGCAATAAATAATATAAAAATCGGCTAGGAAATATCTGGCAATACCTCCGGTTGCCCGACCACTTCTGTCGCGTGATTGATGCCTACCTATCGGTCAGGTACCTATATCATCCACCCTGATCACCAGGGAGAGGGGAAACGGCGAGAGATGACATATTGTGTTCCGCAGGGATCGGTACTACGACCATCCTTGTGGAATATTGGGTACGACTAGGTGCTGCGCGGCTATTTTCCTGACGTTGTCAGTCCTAGCACAGGGAGAATAGTATCAGGCGGCGGTCGAACTAGCGACACGCGGCGTTGCGATAGTCGTTGGCAGGATTCAGCAGTGGGATTCGAGGTGGCGCTTTACAAGTCCGAGGTCATGTGTTTCCACGACCCTTGGAACGAGCCGCCAACGGGTTCCCAGCTAATGGATGAGTTCGCATCGGCGTCGGGACTACAATAAAATACCTGGGATTCGTCCCCGACAGCCGGTGGAATTTTGACGAGTTTTCCGACGTCTGGCTTGGGAGGCTACTCTCAAGCGGTTCCAGCCGAACTTTTGGGGTCCAGACATAGGAGATGTCGTAGGTTCTACGCAGGAATCGTTCGATCCTTGGCCCTGTATGGAGCGCCAGTGTAGGCGCCGTCGCTGCAAAAGCAACCGAGGGCCCAGCTTATCGCATTCCAGAGGGTCATAGCAATACGGATGGTGCAGGGATACCGTACGAGTTTCTCGTGAAGTAGCAAGTTTCCGTAGGATCTGGAGGCAACAGTCCTTGCACACATTCACGATTTGAGCGTGGAGATACAAAGATATACGTGGGATGTCATTGTGTTATGACGATAGCGACTGTCGCAACTCAATTTAGGGCACGCCCTAATAATGGTGGTAAGTCCCCTCTTTGAGGCCTGGCTGAGAAGTCCTCACGGCGTCCTCACATTCCGCATGACGCAGGTTCTTACCGGACATGGTAAGTTCGGGAGGTATCTGCACTGGATTCGTGAGGAAGTGTCGCCCGAGTTTCGCCACTGTGTGGGGCACCCGGAGGACACGGTGGAGCACACGGTAGAGGTATGCCCCGCTTGGGCTGGGCACACTTGGCATTACTCCCCAGATGCCGATTCCGATCCCGATTTCTGGCCACTGCGCACCGTTCGCGCAAATTCGAGAATCAAAAATTTCTTTCTACGAAAAATCGGTCCTTTTGCATCGTCCTTCAGGGGGCCTCGCAAAATATATCTTGCCCACTTAAAATTTTAGTCTTGCCCCGTCACTGGAGCTGATGGCCCTAAAATGAGCCGTCCAGTTGGGTAACTTTTCCACTACCAGCGGAGGGTAGCGGGGTTTTTTATTTTTTTGAACAGTTTTGCCCGTTATTGACGCCGAGTTCGAATCGGCGGCGCCGAGCACGGAGGTAGCACTTAGTGAATTAATTAAATTTAAATTTCTAGGTGAACTCACCCCGTTTCGAGGCCCCTGACGCGGGGAGCGCGGGCCGCAGTAGCGCTTCGCTTCCTCGGGCGCTCCGTCGGAGCTCCTTCTCCTCCTCTGGGGCCTGGACGTCGTCTCCATGTCTTCCAGTGACGGAGTAGGGGACATAGGAGTATCACGCACACACGACGAGAGTGACTCGCTCGATCCCGTGCGCGACGAGCAAGCGGAAAGCGGCGCGGGCGAGTCGTATGCGGCGGCGCGAGGCGGCGCAGGCGAGGCTGGCACGGACGGAGCTGCGCGCTGTGTGTTCGTATGGCGAATCCGGGGGTCGCGCGACGTCCCTGCTTCACCCGTCGGCGGCTGACGGGGAGCTGGGAGTACGCTACGCGGCACTGGCGCGCGGGACACGGCGTGCGCGGCGGACGCGGCGGCCGACTTGGCGCACGGCACAGTACTGCGGAGCGCGGTCGACTCGGCGCTAGCGGAAAGTTCCGCTGAGGTAGCGCGGGCGACGGGTCGCGGGGAGCTGCTGGGGGGGGCCGCGGCGCTTGCGTAAGACAATGCTTGCCGGGCCTGCGTTGATGTTCTGTGGTGCTGTAGGTGCTGCTGCTGGTCTTGAAGCTGTTTGCCGGCAGTTGGTGGACGGGTAGGGCTCGCTGGCGTTTGAAAAGCCAACGGCTTGGGACTACCCCACTCTTCTTTATGTTCGCCTCCTTTGTTCTTGTTGAGCCGGACATCGCAGCCCGAATGTTCGGGAGTGACGACGCCCGGTCCAGTGTTGGGCGATTGTCGTCGTCGTCGTCGGCGTATCCACGGTCCAGGGATGCGTGGACGCCGCTGGGCTTCGGCTTCGACATCTTGATGGTGTTTTTCGGGTGAAAAATTGCTGGTGGCGTAGCCTCCGCAACCACTTCGGTGTGTAGCACACCGAGATGAGCGCGGGGTAGGCCTCCCACTTGTGCTATCGCCGGCGCAAACCGAAGCTTGCCTGGAGCAACTACAGAACTGCAACCCCATTTATAGTGGCAGAGCAACACGACAGGGGATGGTAGCCACTGCCCCCTAATTTCTTCGACCAATAAGCGGGCGGTGCGCGCGCTTCATCCACCAACCCTTTGTCTCCAACACTTTTAAAACATAACACACATTATGTACCTAAATGCGAGGTGTATAAGGTTATGGATACTGCCAACAACATTTTTTTTATTGACAATATATTGGACAGTTACATCCCTTTCTGAGTTTACAGTGTGTAAGTGAAATGGGTATATATTTGTCTATCTTCTTCAATTATCATATTACACTGTTCTTATGAAGTATATATGTGCCTAAGTAGATAGACAACATACCTGTTATATTATAGTCCTTTATAACATACACACAGACCTGACGTTACGTAACATAATTAAGAAAATAGATAATTTTGATGTTGATGCTTCTACATAGTTACTATAGTAGAGGTGGCCATTTTGATTCGATCTTTTACTAACTAGACTCTGAAATCTAACATTTACGAAATCAGTTTAACATTAAGAATAAAAGAGTGAAAGACCTCTAAAAGTTTAGCACTACGCATCAAAGACTGAGGGCTGAGGTTGAAAATTTACATATCATAAACGTAACTTCCGATTGGATCCCTAGGCTAACTTAGCCTAATTATGCTATTTTTTAATGGTACAAAATCATCCAATGACTTCTTCTACTTATCGGAGCGTGAGGGCGTGTTAGGCTTTTATTAATATGTTCCTTCATTACTTAGAATTCCAGGGCCCCATGTTTTCCTTTCAGCAGTGAACCCATGGCCTCGCTCCAGTTTGCTTTAACTTTTTTGGACCCCTACGGTTTGTTGAATTATGCTGAAAAATCAGTGTGTAACTAAAAAGAAAAATGTGAGAACACGTTCTGTTTTCTTTTAACAAACAAGATAACGTCTTCTTTGCCCCTTATGGGTCAAAGTACAGTTCGGCCATCAGATCTTGGCAATTCTGAAGTTAGACTCTTCGAATTTTAGCGCTTGAAAACTCGTAAAAAAAATAAATGGTAAAAAAAAAAATGAATGCAATTTGCAGTTGTTATTACTGTTAAAAACTGATGTTATAATTTTACTTTTTAAGCCTTTATTTTTGTACGAGTTTTCAAGTGCTAAAATTCGCAGAAGTTCATACTCGTTAAGATCCGACGGCAACAGTTAACTCTGTTTGCTATTTTCATCATAGAGGGAGGATGGCCTAAAAGTAAATACGCTACTACTTACCAAGACCAACATCTGATTTCGAACCATTGGCCACCTTTGTACTGTAGTTATTTCATCACTCTAGCTTTCACTAAGACCTTATCACGAGAAAAGTTTTCATCATCATCATTTCAGAGGAAAGAGGTCCAATATTGGACAAAGGCCTCCCCAAGTGTCGCCTTAATGGCCAGTCCTGTGAGTCGTTTTGCTTTTCAATTTAGACGTTTTGCCATAATCGCCACGCTTGGCAAGCTAGTTGGCGATCACAGTGTGGTTGTTGCAATGCTCAGAGAATAGTGTTGCCCATTCTCTGGTGTGTCCCTTAGGCGCCTCTTGTGGTGCTATACTTTACATCAGGATAACATTTTGAAGTTTAAATTGAGGAAACAGTTACCCGTAGTTAATCAGGTTAATAAATAGTCATTAATTTAAGTGTCCAATTTTACTATCTAAGTTCTTAAGCCGGAATTTTGTTATATATGCAAAGAAAAAAGAAAAGAAAGAAAAATAATTTATTTGGGCAAGTGTGGCGCATACCATAAATATGTTTAACAAAAAAAAAAAACAGAAACAACAAACAAACGGCAAAAATATGCAACACACCCCCGCAAAACGGCCAGTGCTCAGCAAAAAGCCGTGGCTCATGTATTAAACAGAGCCACAGCGCTGTTTTTTTTTCTTTTGTCAACTTTAAGTAGAGGCAATAGGTGTCCACGAAGTAGAAACCGCACATTCAGCGTAAACATCATATTCTGTTAACCAGAATGTCTAGGTTGTTGTAAGTGGTCAGGAGTTACAATAAACTGAGTAGGTACACACGATGGTAATTATTTTGTGGAGAACTAAAACCCGACGGTCATGGGTATATTAGCAGCCGTGGCTTGCATTCTTAGAAATATTCCGATTCCATATCATATAACCTGTACCTCTTTGACACTCTATATTACAAGTCATCCCACCTCGAATTATGAAATTCTTTTTTTTTCTGCCGTCGGAAAAACATTCAACCAACAGAGTGTTAAGTTTAGAAAATAATTGGGTTTTTTATACATATGTGCGCAATATATTTTGTTTTAGAATATGAATGCAACACATTCTAATGCTTTAGTATGCTGCAGTATTTTTTGAGCAAATATATTCGCTGCGGTAATCAATAATACAATGAAATTCTCAGCTTCATTTCACTGAGATTGCATCTATTTCAATAATTCCGCATAGGTATTCTCCAGTATTGCAGAAATTTAACATATATAAACTACACCAATTTAAAACATTACAATTTACAATAAAACAGCTGATCTTTATTCGAAAAAATCCCGCCAAATCCTCCTCAAATTGACAATTATAATAGCAGCTCGAGTAAACGACTAAGGAGGGATCCTTAGTCGATTACTCTAGACAGAGTGGTCGTGGTTGATCATGCTGCATTTTCGTTGGCTAGTGAGGCTCCCGCGATGCGTCTCCACTTGACACGGTTTACGGCGTCTCGGGAACTCTGGACCATGGAGGTTTGTGTCGAACATACTCCCATCTCGCGCAAGGTTTTGAATGTAGTCCGAAAATCGTTTCTAACGGTTTGTGATCACTTATGAGCTCAAAGTCTCTGCCAAGAGGTATATTTTAAAATGTTCAACAGCCCAAACTAATGCCAATGCTTCCTTTTCAGTTTGGTAATACCTTTTTTCACAATCGGTCAGAGCTTTGTGTCCATAAGCCATAACTCTAGGACCTTCCGTATCTATTTGGACAAGGACAGCACCCAGTCCTACCGGTGATGCGTCAGAAATAATCTGCGTTTCGTCGCTGGGATTGTAGTAACTAAGACATTTTATGTTGGTTAAAATAAGCTTCAAATGCACTATTTTGTTTGGAGGTCCAAGATTGGTCGACAGTAGGGACAGGATTTCCCAAGCCTTAATCTCAACAACTGTCTAAGGGGGTCGGTAAGTATTGCCAAATTTGGAATCCACTTCCCCACAAAATTGACTAAACCGAGAAAGCTTTGTACTTCTTCAATCGTGTTTGGGCGTCTACTAGTTTTAATAGAAGATAAGTATTTTGCAAGGGGTTTTATTCCGTCTTCTGTAAGTTCGTGACCGAGAAACTCAATTTTGTTTGTTTTATATATATTATTTATTTATGTACACACAAACACATACAAAGAGAAAATGACACATACAAATAGAAGAGTACAAAGATGCTGCTTATTTCTAACGAAATTTCTTCCAGCAGACCTGCGACAGGAGAGTTTGGATGAGAAATGTAAACACAGTGTGTATAAATAACTAGCTGTGCCCGCGACTTCGTCCGCGTGGAATAGTTATTTTGGGCATCATATTTATTTTTGCAAACAACCTCCTCAGCTTTATAAATTATAGCTGTTACCCACGACTTTGCCCGTGTCAATTTCTGTTATTATTTTAGACAATTTAGTTTTTAAAAGAACATAATTATCTAAAAGTACTTCATAGAGCTACACCCCAACTTGGGCACGCCATAATATATATATCGGCGGTAAGTCCCCTCTTTGAGGCATGACTTCCGCATGAGGCAGGTTCTCACCGGACATGGGAAGATCAGGAGATTCCTGCGCGCCGGATTCGTGCGGAAGAGACGCCCGGGTGTCGCCACTGTGTGGTCAGCCCGGAGGATACGGTGGAGCACACGGTGGAGGTGTGCCCCGCTTGAGAAGAGCATCGCCGTGTCCTCGTGGGGGTGATCAGCGGCGGCGACCTCTCGCGCCGGGTCTTGGTTCAGGCCATAGTTCGCAGCGAAGAAGAATGGCAAGCGGTCGCCTCCTTCTGCAAAGCTGTAATGCTCGTAAAGGAGGAGGCCGACCGCATAAGGCAAAGGCAACAGCGCCCTCGCCGTAGCCGTCACCGCCGCGATCCCGCCGATATCCGGTCTCCGTAGACGCTGGCTTGTGGACGGTGAGCAATGGGTAGCTCGCCGTCCGGTTGTCTGGTAACAGTCCAGACCGAGACCAAGTCGTCGACGGCGTGCACTGCTCCCGCGCGCCTCAAGGTGATGTCAGTAAACTGTGGGGCCCTTCAGGGGCGAAGCCTCCTGCAACTGAGGGTTGGTGCGAAAGCGTTATACCGGGGCTCTGGGAATAAGGCAAGGGAGGAACGGGGTAGGTTGTTTGGATGATTTTTACCTACCATAAAAAAAACCCATCTGCGCCGCCCGCAAGCAACCCCTCTCCTCGCCCGCCGGCCAGGCGCAGCGTCAAGTTTTGCACATCACGCATCGCGTGTGAATTTTATATCGGAGTTATTTTAAAATTGTAATATCTTCTAAGATGTTCATTGAAATTAAATGATGTCAAAGACAATTTTGTTTACAATTACATACTCTTAATCAACAACACATTTATTTGGATAAAGATTATATTATTATGTTGATACAACTCTATCAAATAATCGGTAAAAATTGGCTAAATTTGATTCGCATAAAAACGGTTCTAGTAAGTTAATCTTAAAAGATAGACATATACTGTCGCAGACATTTTTTTAGATCATTTTAAGAGGAATAATACTTTTGTACATATTTTTTTGGTATCTTAAACCGTTTTGGCAGCGCACGCAACGGAAGCCCTCACAGATGAATAATTTTCCCCGTTTTTTCCATATTTTCCGTTGTTTTTTTCGCTTCTATTAGACGCAGCGTGATGTTATATAGCTTAAAGCCTTCCTCAATAAATTGTCTATTCAACGCAAAAAGAATTTTTCAATTCGAACCAGTAGTTCCTGAGATTAGCGCGTTCAAACAAACAAACAAACAAACTCTTCAGCTTTATAATATTAGTATAGATTTTATTTATGGTTATTGAAATATTCATATGTAAGTATTATATGACTTTGATTTTAGTATAGGTACTTTAACTTTTATGAATCTAACAGTGTCAGATTCTTACTGACTAAACAACCTACCCCGTTCCTCCCTTGCCTTATTCCGAGAGCCCCGGTATAACTCTTTCGCACCAACCCTCAGTTGCAGGAGGAGGCTTCGCCCCTGAAGGGCCCCACAGTTTACTGACATCACCTTGAGGCGCGCGGGAGCAGTGCACGCCGTCGACGACGGCTACGGCAAGGGCGCTGTTGCCTTTGCCTTATGCGGTCGGCCTCCTCCTTTACGAGCATTACAGCTTTGCAGAAGGAGGCGACCGCTTGCCATTCTTCTTCGCTGCGAACTATGGCCTGAACCAAGACCCGGCGCGAGAGGTCGCCGCCGCTGATCACCCCCACGAGGACACGGCGATGCTCTTCTCAAGCGGGGCACACCTCCACCGTGTGTTCCACCGTATCCTCTGGGCTGACCACACAGTGGCGACACCCGGGCGTCTCTTCCGCACGAATCCGGCGCGCAGGAATCTCCTGATCTTCCCATGTCCGGTGAGAACCTGCGTCATGCGGAAGTCATGCCTCAAAGAGGGGACTTACCGCCGATATATATATTATGGCGTGCCCAAGTTGGGGTGTAGCTCTATGAAGTATATTGTCTAAAATAATAACAGAAATTGACACGGGCAAAGTCGTGGGTAACAGCTATCTATACTAATATTATAAAGCTGAAGAGTTTGTTTGTTTGAACGCGCTAATCTCAAGAACTACTGGTTCGAATTGAAAAAATCTTTTTGTGTTGAATAGATTATTTATCGAAGAAGGCTTTAGGTTATATAACATTACGCTGTGACTTATAGGAACGAAGAAACAATGGAGAATGTGGAAAAAACGGGGAAAAATATTCATCTTTGAGGGCTTCCGTTGTGTGCGCTGCGAAAACGGTAGAAGATACCAAAAAAATATGTACGAAAGAATTATTTCTCTTAAAATGATCTAAAAAAATGTCCCCGACAGTATATGTCTATCTTTTAAGATTATCTCACTAGAACCGTTTTTATGGGAATCAAATTTGGCCGAAATTAATGCATGCAACCAATGAGTTGTATCAACATAATAATATTAATCTTTATCCAAATAAATGTATTGTTGATTAAGAGTATGTAATTGTGAACAAAATTGTTTTTGACATCGCTTATTTTCAATGAACATCTTAGAAGATATTACAATTTTAAAATAACTCCAATATAAAATTCACACGCGCCGCATGATGTGCAAAATATGACGCTGTGCCTGGCCGGCGGGCGAGGAAACGGGTTGCTTGCGGGCGGCGCGGAGGGGTTTTTTTTTATGGTCCGTAAGAATCATCCAATGACGAATCCCGCTCTTGGGCGGAGCGGGAAACAGTGTCAGACTGTTACTGACTAAACAACCTATCCTCCCTTGCCTTATTCCCAGAGCCCCGGTATAACGCTTTCGCACCAACCCTCGGCTGCAGGAGGCTTCGACCCTGAAGAGCCCCATAGTTTGCTGACAACACCTTGAGGCGCGCGGGAGCAATGCACGCCGTCGACGACTTGGTCTTGATCTGGACTGTTACCAGACAACCGGACGGCGAGCTACCCATTGCTCACCGTCCGCAAGCCAGCGTCTACGGTGGCCGGATATCGGCGGGATCGCGGCGGCGACGGCTACGGCGAGGGCGCTTTTGCCCTTGCCTTATGCGGTCGGCCTCCTCCTTTACGAGCATTACTGCTTCGCAGAAGGAGGCGACCGCTTGCCATTTTTCTTCGCTGCGGACCATGGTCTGAACCAAGGTCCGGCGCGAGAGGTTGCCGCCGCCGATCACCCCCACGAGGACACGGCGATGCTCTTCTCAAGCGGGGCACACATCCACCGTGTGCTCCACCGTGTCCTCCGGGCTGGCCACATAGTGGCGACACCCGGGCGTCTCTTCCGCACGAATCCGGCGCAGGAATCTCCTGAACTTCCCATGTCCGGTGAGAACCTGCGTCATGTCCTGCGTGATGTCTATCCAACCACGCCTCAAAGAGGGGACTTACCGCCGAGATTATGGCGTGTCCAAGTGGGGGGTGTAGCTCTATGAAGTACTTTTAGATAATTATGTTCTTTTAAAAACTAAATTGTCTAAATTAATAACAGAAATTGATACGGGCAAAGTCGTGGGTAACAGCTATAATTTATAAAGCTGACGTTCTTTTCAAAAATAAATATGATGCCCAAAATAACTATTCCACGCGGACGAAGTCGCGGGCACAGCTAGTATACACATATATAGATGCAATACATAAATAATAATAATAATACATAACTATAATATATAACTTTATGAGATAATGTTAGAGAGATAATGTTCCTTGACTTGCTTTTTGAAGACAGATACGTTTTCAGCTTCACGGATCTTTGCTGGAAGTGAATTCCACAGTCGCACTGCATGAAAAGAGAAGGAGTTAGAATAAAAATGGGTATTATGGGGTGGGAAATTGAGTTGGTATTTAAGGTGGGATCTACAGAGGGCATCGGCAGCACGCGTGAACGTAAAACGATCACGCAAGTAGCCAGGGTATGCAGAGTTAAAAAGAATCTTGTACAAGACACATAATACACGAGTGTTCCTACGAAGACGGATAGGGAGCCACTTGAGATCCTTGCGGAATTGAGAAATATGGTCGTATTTCCTAAGACCAAAAACAAAACGAATACACAAGTTTTGCAAGCGCTCAAGTTTGTTTAGTAGCTCCTCGGTGGCATCCAGATAGCAGGCATCAGCATAATCTATGATAGGCTGAATTAGAGTTTGGGCAAGATAAATTTTGGATTTGAATGGTAAGAACCTTTGAAGCGATTTAAGACTGTGAAAGGAAAAGTGCACCTTACGGCTAACCTCATTTACTTGTGCTCGTCAAGAGAGATTACTGTCAATCAATACACCGAGATTCTTAGCAGTGTCGGTGTACTTAATAGTTGAGTCGTTAAGGGATAATGGCGCAAAGGCAAAAATGTTAAGCGCATTGCGATAGTACCGACTACCTATGATCAGAGCCTGGGACTTGGAAGGATTAAGTCCGCCTCTGTACATTTGTGCATGAAGTATTAAATAAATAAATAAACAAGCCACAGGATTTGGCCCACTGGTCAATAGCCTCCAGGTCGCGATTCATGGCATTAATCGCTGAATCAGCATCATCCAGCGAGAAGTGTCGATAGAGCTGCAAATCATCTGCGTAAAGATGGAAGTTGGAAGTGATAAATCTAGTGACAGTGTTAATGAAGATAGTGAAAAGAAGAGGAGAGAGAACGCCACCCTGAGGAACGCCAACAGTGAGATCACACCAATCAGAGAAAATCTCTTCAAAGCGGACACACTGAGAGCGACCCCGAAGATAAGAATCTATCCAGCCTAACGCCGAGGAAGAGAAATTAATAGACTTAAGAACTCCAAGTAGAATATCGAAATCTACAGAGTTGAACGCACAGCTGAAGTCAAGCAGGACTAGCACGGTAAGAGATTTGTTGTCCATAGCCCACCGGATATCATCCGTGACTTTCAACAGTGCGGTCACCGTACTATGACCAGAGCGGAACCCAGATTGGTAAGGGGAAATAATAGAGTTTAAGGATAATACCTGGTGATTTGACCATGAACAATGTGTTCGAGAACTTTAGAGAGGAAAGGCAAAATGGAGATCGGTCTGAAGTGAGACAAGGATGATGGATTGTTTATCTTCGGAAGTAGTATTATATGAGCCTGCTTCCAAGCTGAAAGAAATGTGCCAGAATATAGGGAATAATTGAAAATATGAGTGGGAATTGGGAGCAGATGTGGAAGAATAGGAGTTATCATTCTCGAACACAGATTGTCATGACCTACAGCAGAAGAGGAGATAGCTAGAAGAGATTTTTTGACATCGTCTTCAGAAACAGGACTAAGGTTAAAAATAGGACAATTCGGTACTGGCGTTTTGGAAAGCTCAAGCAAAGTGGAAGCTTTAACACTAGGATTCAAAGTGATAGGAGGAATCGAAAAATGCTTATTAAGAGCGCTCAAGTCAACATCTTTACAGGTATCCATATCAGATTTGCCAATACCGATTGTCTTTAGAAATTTCCAGATGTCGGAGGACTTACGATCTACAAGAGAATCGTGGAAATAGCGTCTCTTTGCATCTCGAAACAGACGATTGCAGTGGTTACGCAGAGTCTTAAATTGAGCAAGATTCCGCTCCGTAGGTCTACGTCTGAATTTACTCTTAGCTCTCTCCTTGTGGGCAATAGCACTTATGATTGCGGGAGTTATCCACGGAGCAGGATCATGCTTGATTTTGACTCGACGACGTGGTGCATATTTATCATAAAGACTCAAAAGTATGGAAGTGAAGCTGTTTACTTTGTCGTTGATACTGGTACTTTCTCTGACGGAGGACCAATCAATATCTCCGGCATCACGCGTCAACGCTTCCAAATCAAGTCCATTAAAGTTTTGCAGATAACAGAAACGAGGCTTACGTTTAGGAGATCGAATGCGGTAAGACAAATAGATGAAGTCATGGTAGGAAAAGGTTGCAGAGAGCTGCCCAAACTCAGCAACATGGTGAGGAGAAGAAACGATCATTAAGTCTAGAAGAGAGGGCGTGCAGTTAGGAGAATGATGTGTCGCAGAAAGAGGTAAAATTTCAAGATTAAAGGAGGATAAGAGAGAGCGGAGTTTGAGAGATCGGGAATCATCTTTCAGCAAACACGTATTAAAATCACCCATTAAAATGACATGCTCATACGATGGGCACATGTTATTAAAACATGATTCCAGAGAGTCAAAATAGTTAATGTGAAGATTAGGGGAGTAGAATACTGCAAGAAGAATTTTCGAATGATTTACTATAATTTCTAAAAACAAAAATTCAGCCGATCCAGAGTACTGAAAAGGAGACACACTACTAATTTTGTGCGGAATATCAGCTCGAATATAGATAGCGACACCAGAACATAGCCAGGGAGTGCATAGTGTGAAGAAAGAAGAGAGGGCTTAAGAAATGTTTCTGAAATTAAAAGTGCATCAAGATGAGCACTGCTAAAGGAAGCCAGAAGATCGGATTAGTGACCAGAAACACTCTGTGCATTAATATGAGCTATGTTCAAATTCTTAGGATGCTTTGAAAAAAGACTGGAGATCAATGATATTATAAAAGAAGATACGCTACGTTCATATTAAGCGGCGGCCAGAAATTGTTGCGTTGTTATTACAAATGTACTTACATGTTGGTGACATATTCAACTACGCCTGCGACAGATAATACGGAAAGTATGTAACAGAAAGCGATAGCTATTTGTAGTGAGTTGCGCTTGAAGTATACTAGTGCATCATAGAGTATGCGGATTTACCACAGATGAGACATTGGATATGAGCATAGGTATATTACATTAGTAATGAATATGATTTATTAAATAAAACAAAAAACAGAATATTGTTAATTATTTAATCACAAACTTAGACTAAGATACAATAATAAAAATAAAAAATGAAAGTTGAGTTGGCAGTTAACATTTTCATTGTTATTTATTTACCCTCAAACAAGTTTAATTTATTTCTTTTCTGTCTTTTTGACGTGCTTTTTATGAATGGGTTATTTTTGTGCTCATGATGCAAACGGACATTCAGATACTTTTGTATTATAGCTCGAATTAGTTGCAATCTATGATTGAGTATAGGGGTTTGATTCATAGAATGTTCGGACAAAATATCGAATACGTTGGACTGCAAAAAGTGTTTTAAAATGTTGTATTGTAATCGCTTAAAATCATGAGAATTTCTAAAATAGGGACCATTTTCTATGATGAATTTCTTTAAAGTATCTTCTGATTTTAAGCACACTAAAAAAACATCATGCGATGCAAAACACAAACCACCCATATCTTTAAGAGTGACGAGTTTATGAAACCATAATTTTTCATTCGTGAATAAAGAGGAACGACAGTATTCACATTTTAAACTTCCACAAAGCTTTCTAGATACCCAGCCTGAAATATATCCAATTATTTGTTCTACATTACACGAGCAACGATCGTTATTAAGTAAATCTGTCATAATAGACACGTTTTCTTCCGATTTTTTATCACTTTCCAAGTTCATAAGCTCATCCATAACCAAATTTTCATCCAGAACCCGTCCGTTGCACGTGTTATTTATGTTTTTTACTGCTGATGAGCAATTTAGTATCGGAAAATATTCTACTGGAATACAATTACCTGTAAAGGCAGATCGCAATTCCAAATGATTGAACATTTTTTTATAAATTCCTTTGAATTGGATTGTATTTGGGTTATTATTATACCCTCCATGTCGACGTATGTCCCCAAACATTATTTCAATGTGGTCTTGACTTAACCTATATGTAGAAATGTAGCTCAGTCTTTCCTCATCTTGAACAAGAGACGCATATAAATATTTAAGGCTTTCGATACAAATCAAAAATCCTAAAAAACCGGTTTTAGATTTACATTGCACGAGCTTCTTTTTAGTTATTTTCATAAATACATGTCCACGTCGGGTAATTCTGTTTTTATTGTAAATACGCAATTCAAGTATATATTTTTTAGCTTTTTCTAGAAAAGCAAATATTTCTTTTGCATTACCTGAACTAACAGGCTTTTTGAAACCAAATTTGTCACGAGCTCTCGAATTGAAAATGTCGAACAAGTCATTAAATAATATTATGAAGTCTTTAGTGGGACCCGAATCTTTAAAATTTGATGAACGCAATGTCTCTTCGCAAACCTGCAAAGCATTTGCGACACTTCTACTTAAAAGTTGTGTGGCTAATTTGACCTTCATGATTTCATTGCGAAAATTTAAGTGCCGTTGTGTAAGTCGGTTGGCAAAATTCAAACCCTGGTTTGTCTGCAGTTTGTTAAGATTTTTTAATAGTTGCCACCTTATCTCTTTATTTTCATTATTAAAAATAACTGACTTCGCTTCAAAAGTGTTGCGTACCAACTTAATCATGTGGCATGGATCTAAGAAAAGTGCAACTTCTTTATTGGTTTCAGGATGTTTAAATGTAGTTTTTAAGTTATCAATAACGCTCAATTTACAGCCTAGAACCGCTGCAGTAGACAAGTTAGCCGCACCACCATCGAAAGTCAAACTTACTACGTCAACGCCTGCTGCATGACAATGTCTTAAACAATCCATGATTAAAGTGGCCCTCGTCTCTGATGATAACCCTTTGACGAAAAAGTAAGCTACAGGAATTTTCCAGTTTTCACTTAAGCATACTAAAATAAAAACAAATGCTTCTGTTGCAATTTCTTTGTTTTCTGAAGGTCCAGAACCATAATTTACTAATCCCTCTGTATTTTTGCCTGTCCATTGAGTTTGATGTCTGAGAGCCATTTCGTCTACAATCAGACCACAAATAATTTTCTTTCTAGATAAATTACTTTTTTGTTTTAAAATATCAAATGCTTGTTTCGTGAAACCCGGCAACATTGAACTGTTTTGGTACCATTTAGCCAAAACACGGGGATGAGGCAGGGCAGTATGGAATACCCGCCTAACGTATTTATACGCCGCTGAGGAGTAGTAATTTAAAGTTAACGCAAATTTTCGAAGCGCTGCTGGGTATTTCTTCCTAAAATTTTTCTTAGACTTTTTTATTTGCAATATTCTGTTAAATAAGTTTAATGGTTCTGCTTTTAGGTTAACATCCGAAAATTGCTGTTCCGTGAGATATTTTTTTTTTTCAAATCCTTTAAAATGTTTTTCATGCTTGTTATTTTTTTTTTTTAATCTGCTGTTTTGGATTTTAAGAGCATTATTTTTTTTCTGTAACATTTTTTTTTCAACAAATAGTTTACGAACTCGCGTCCTAAGCTTTGCTTTTCTGGGGGTATCAAACACTGAATCCATGTCGGATATATCAATGTGGTCCAGACTGGTAGGTGAGCGAAATTGTGGAACATCATCATTGTCCTGAAATAGAATAAATTCTCTTAATTGATATGGTATTACAAATGATATTTGTAATTAAACTATGGAACACGAAGCGAAGCGGACACCGGTATCCGCGCAGCTATTGTTCTTTAAACTATGGAGCACGAAGAGGACACCGGTGTCCGCGCACCTATTATTTTTATTTATTTTATTTTTATTTTTTAAAAAACGTTGCCCCACACTAGGAGTTACTCCTGTATCGCGGATGCGTTCACAAACATGCAAAGTCACATACACAAGACACCCTGACCCGGAACAACTATTTGTAGGTCATACAAATATTTGTTCCGTGCGGGAATCGAACCCGCGACCCACAGCGCAGCACTAAATCGCTTAACCACTGCGCCAACCGGGTCGTCGTTATTGTTCTTTAATTGTGTCTCATATGACGGTGCTCGAAAGGTATTGAGCAACATTGAATGCACTGATCACAAAATTACATAAGTTACGACCATTTTTTTCTTGTTGTGAAAATAATCAACTATCATAATATTTACAAAATTAAATTTTACCGGGGCCATCACAGGCACTGCAGTTTTTTTCAGACGCAAGTAGCCTTTGGAAGTAGTATATTTATCTTCATTTTTAAAATGTTCAGAACAAATTGTACTACTTTTTGTAGGTATCCAGTTATATTCACTTCTTTCCGCCTGAACTATGCTGATCCATTTATGTTTTATATAAACATCACTAGGAAATCTGGAAGATAACAAAAACACTACAAAAAATAAATGTTTTATCTAAGGTATATTTTAATCGAGTAATAAAATAATATTGATTAGCCCGCTATTACTAATTTAATTCTATATCATCTTAATATTATTATTAGAAAGACGCTAACAAACTAACTCAAGCGGACAACGAACGTTGTGTATTCTGCCTACGATTTCGCTTCTGGTTGATTAATCTATGACACATGGCTGTTTGTCCTTGTCGCGCTGCAGTTGTCATCATATTCACTGTCCTTATCGTACCGCCATATTAATAATTCGAAATGTAATTTGTAAATGAGAAATAAAATCGTGAAAAAATATAAATATGACATTATTTTAATATACTTACGTATGGTATGAAACTCCTACACTCTTATTTTTCTTGGAACCATAGTTTTTACACCTTCGTAACACACAACTTGGCATTTTAGGTAAATATAGGCACGATACAGACACGCGTTGTTTCGCTCGCTGCTATAAGCCGACTAAAACAAATTACGACAATTGTCTGAATTCGTTCGCAACAATTTTTGTGCGCCAGTGCGATATCTACCTTTTTTATTATATAATATCATTGCTGGAGATGTTGTCGTGAGACCCACTGTCCGTACTAGCAAAGCTGGAAGTCGAAGAGGAACATGAGAAAAAGCTGTCATCTATGTCAATATTCATAAATAAATACGATATTCAAATAAATACTAAACAAAAAATAATAATAACGTAATAATAAAAATTAAAAAAAAAAATCTAAACGGCTGATTGCTATCACAATAATCACCCTTCCTCACTGGTGTGTTGGAAGAAATTACAAAAACACAAAAAGAATATATATACAAAAAATAAAACTAGGAACAATAAACCAATTAGCGTAAAACGGAATACAATTATGCTTAAGTATAAAAATAAAACATAAATGGGACTGGAACGCAACAATTCACGTCAAATACGTCAGTCAAGTGACAGTAGTGACAGTCAAAGACTACAATATAATATAGGGGTATAGACAGGCAACTCTTCGAATTATATTTAAATGGGAAGTGGCGCCATCTGGTAACTAACTAACCAAACTTTTTGACGTATTTGATCCTACATATCTATACGTAGGTATGTATATTCAAACAAATGTAGGTATAGCTCTGTATAGCTATAGGTTATAGCTGTAATGTGTAAATTACTATTACCTACGTTTTTAAATGTAGGTTTTGTAGATTTATCTAATAAGGGGACATCACAAAACAATAATAAAACAACATTGCTTGTAATAAATTATCTATATTTCTTTGAAATATTAGGTACGAATATAGTACTCGCATAGCATTCAACTACACTGTATGATAAATTGATCATGTTATCATTGCCCCCTTCTTGGCCTTCCTTTGTTTTTCGAGTAGTGCCTATGAGCTTTATTTTTCATTTCGTCGGTGACATCCCAAAAAGGTGATTTGCCAGTGAGGACATTATTGACTTCCTTGCACCAATTATTTATGAAAAATATAGTACTTTTGTTGTATAAATATTGTCCTAAAATTTCTTTATGGGTGTCACAAGACAAAAACGCAACATTCAAATTTATAGCTAAAATTAATTTTATGTAGTTTAATATGTTTTTTCTTTTTGCTTCTGTTTTAAGTATTTCCATACTAATATTTTCAACTTGGGCAAAGAAGTCAAAGAGAGGCCTGGTAGGATAGCACAACCATTTTTTGCTGCCATATTCTTTGGCCTTAATATATTGATGAAAGCTGTGCTGTTCTTCCGACTCTAAGTCACTTTTACATACCGCACAGCTTTTGTATATATTTTTTTTAGCTAGCTGTGCTATCCATCCACTGCAATAACCTATTGCTGCACATTTTTCAAGATCCATGGGAGACTTTTTATAAGTACTTCTGTATCTAATATTTCCATATTTAAATGTATATTTTTTATTTGATGTTCACATTCAGTAGGAGAATTATTGTCTCCATGGTTTATAATAAAATATTTTAATGATTGTAGACAAACATTGTCATCCTTTTCGCAATTAGAGCCTACTGAATGTGAAGATGTAATATTATTAACCATTAAAGTTTTGTAAGCTCCCTCAAATGCTGTTGCTGTGGGCATAATATTGCTGTACCCGTGTGCTCTAATTGCTCCAAAGAAATTTTCTATAGGATCTTGATTAAAATGGCGCAGTAATAGGGAGTTCACACCTTTGGAATGTAAATATTTAACAATTCTTTTAAAATTTTCTATAGTCTTTATCCAGCTGGATAAAGACGGCACTACTCCTTTATTGTTGGCATTGACAAATTTCATTGACTTTAGTATTGGAATGCTATAGTTCCATAATTTGTGATGCGGCGATGTCGCGGTGACGGCGCTTCTGTACACCTTTCCGTTTCTAATAGTGCTGAAACTTCCATTCACGCTATCGAACAGGTCGTCGAAAAATATTAGCAGGTCAGCTGTTTCAGTGCTTTCCTTCTCAAGTGCTCCTAATTCTGTAAAGTAGAGAAACACACATTACTTACATAAATATTCAGTTTCTTTTTATATGAATAATAAATTAAAAAAAGTGGTATACGACCACGGCTTTATCCTTAAAACATTTCTCTATCAATATTATAAATTGAAAATATATTAAAATATAATAATATGTGTAAGTTTATTTAATAACGGTAAATATTTAATAGTTTGTACATACTAAGTAATTTCATTGGAGAGTGTTTTCTTGTTTCGTACTTTTTAGAGCGTGTTTTTAAGTAGTCGGGTGTTAGTTTTTAAACTTTATTTTTATTTAACACTAGCTGTGCCCGCGACTTCGTCCGCGTCGAATAGTTATTTTGGGCATCATATTTATTTTTGCAAACAACCTCAGCTTTATAAATTATAGCTGTTACCCACGACTTTGCCCGTATCAATTTCTGTTATTAATTTAGACAATTTAGTTTTTAAAAGAACATAATTATCTAAAAGTACTTCATAGAGCTACACTCTCCACTTAGGCACGCCAAAATCTCGGCGGTAAGTGCCCTCTTTGAGGCGTGGTTGGATAGACATCACACAGGACATGACGCAGGTTCTCACCGGACATGGGAAGTTCAGGAGATTCCTGCGCCGGATTCGTGCGGAAGAGTCGCCCGGGTGTCGCCACTGTGTGGCCAGCACGGAGGACACGGTGGAGGTGTGCCCCGCTTGAGAAGAGAATCGCCGTGTCCTCGTGGGGGTGATCGGCAACGGTGGCCTCTCGCGCCGGGCCTTGGTTCAAGCCATGGTCCGCAGCGAAGAAGAATGGCAAGCGGTCGCCTCCTTCTGCGAAGCAGTAATGCTCGTAAAGGAGGAGGCCAACCGCATAAGGCAAGGGCAAAAGCGCCCTCGCCGTAGCTGTCGCCGCCGCGATCCCGCCGATATCCGGCCACCGTAGACGCTGGCTCGCGAACGGTGAGCAATGGGTAGCTGGCCGTCCGGTTGTCTGGTAACAGTCCAGACCGAGACCAAGTCGTCGACGGCCTGCACTGCTCTCGCGCGCCTCAAGGTGTTGTCAGCAAACTGTGGGGCTCTTCAGGGTCGAAGCCTCCTGCAGCCGAGGGTTGGTGCGAAAGCGTTATACCAGGGCTCTGGGAATAAGGCAAGGGAGGAACGGGGTAGGTTGTTTAGTCAGTAAGAGTCTGACACTTTCCCGCTCCGCCCAAGAGCAGGATTCGTCATTGGATGATTTTTACCTACCATAAAAAAAACCCCTCCGCGCTGCCCGCAAGCAACCCCTCTCCTCGCCCGCTGGCCAGGCGCAGCGTCATATTTTGCACATCATGCGGCGCGTGTGAATTTTATATCGGAGTATTTTAAAATTGTAATATCTTCTAAGATGTTCATTGAAAATAAGTGATTACAATGACAATTTTGTTCACAATTACATACTTTTAATCAACAACACATTCATTTGGATAAAGTTTAATATTACTATGTTGATACAACTCTAACAAATAATTTGTAATAATGCATTATTTTGGGCCAAATTTGATTCCCATCAAAACGGTTCTAGTGAGTTAATCTTAAAAGATAGACATATACTTTCCCGGACATTTTTTACATCATTTTAAGAGGAATAATTCTTTGGTACATATTTTTTTGGTATCTTCTACCGTTTTCGCAGCGCGCGCAACGGAAGCCCTCAAAGATGAATATTTTTTCCCGTTTTTTCCACCTTTTCCATTGTTTCTTCGCTTTTATAAGTCACAGCGTGATGTTATATAGCCTAAAGCCTTCCTCGATAAATGATCTATTCAGCACAAAAAGAATTTTTCAATTCGAACCAGTAGTTCCTGAGATTAGCGCGTTCAAACAAACAAACAAACAAACGAACTCTTCAGCTTTATAATATTAGTATAGATATTTTGGAGTTCTAAATAGGTTAATCTTGGGTTCATTGATTTCTCAGCCCATGAATACAGGTAAAGTCACAAGCAAATGCTAGTAATATATATATATATTCAAAATGTACAAGTAAAGCGCTTTCAAATGATACCAAACACGGCATATATATCTTAACTTTATTTTTTTACTTCGTATGTTTTGTCCGCTAGAGGGCGCCACATTAGATTTTGTGAAATCCCATATAGCCTATAACCAGCGGACAATTAAGACGCTTCTAATGATATGTCATTTGTCGAATTCTGATAAGTAGTTTAGAAGTTACGAGGGAACAGATGAACATCCATACCCACATACATACATACATACATACAGGTCAAAATCATAACCCTCCTTTTGCTTCGCCGTAGTCGGGTAAAAACAATCTGACTGGACTGAAAATGTGGATGTTGATAGACCATTCTAGATACATAGTTTGAATCTAGTGTCTGTATGTCTAGTAACGGTTGGCCTGCTAGTCTCAAATACTTAATAGAAGAACACTTATGTAATTCTAAATCTTATCACAGTACAAAGTTTGTTATAAGATGCATACCTGCCATACATCCAAGTGCGACTCCAACAGATTTACTAAACACTTGAGTGCAGTGTTTTACCTTCATTTTGGGTATTAGCTCTGGTAGCACATGGTGTGCTGATAATTTGGGTACTAATTTTACACCACTGTAACCTGGGCATCTTTTAAATAAGGCTATTATATGGTCCCATTTCGCTGTGCATGCTTTGCCTTTTAAATTAAATGTTAAATTCTTTGTGAGCAAGTTATTTCTCACCCCCTTTATTAAGTGTGGCGGGTCAAAAATAGGGAAAATTTTACTGTCTCCAATTTCGAAGAAACCTTCTCTATACTCGCAATTATTTTTTAAATAATGCTCTTTTGTGTCGTTTAGTAAAGAATTTATGGCTGACAAATTGGAGGCACCTTGGTCGCAAATCGTCGCAACTACTGTTAAGCCTGTTTGCTGTATGTTATTTATAACATCTTTTATATGTGCCTTTAACTCCGTAGCTTTCGTACTTCCACTGCAAAAATAATAGGCCAGAGGTTGTTTATACTTTTTAAGTATTCCTCTAATCATAAAAACTAAAACATGATCACAGTATTCGTTTTGACTGTGATCGCCATTGTCTACTAGTCCTATTATTTTATCATTTTTCTTGTCGTACGTAACGCCCGGCCCAATAGCCATCTCGTCAAATATCAGGTTGCAATATTTATAATTTTCGGGCATTTTGTTTACCCTTTCTTTAATATGGTCAAATATGAATGTGTTAATGCCAGGTTTCATGTTAACTTTATGTAGTAAATTTTGTAGAGACCGTCTACTTGGTAAAATACATATATTGCTTAACAATCGGTATGCTTTTGGCGAAGGCTTGTATAGCGACAGTGCTAATATTTTCTCGTCCAAGGAGAATCGTCTACCTCGTTTTCTTTTTCCACTTTGGGATGCTTGTAATAGATTAGCTATTTATATATATATCTATATATATATATTTATATAAATATGTATGTATATTCAATGTGTATTTCTTAAAATGTACCTATAACCACAAGTTATGACAACAAGTTTTGAAATTAGAAAGTTAATAATTTAGCAATTTATCAATACTATATTATTAGAGCTGAGTTTAAAATAGTTATCATATTATGGAACATTTATCGAGTAATAATAATATTGCTATGAAATAATCATTATATATTATTTCATAGCGATATGTACGATAAATAATAAATATATTAATGTAACAAGAAATCACCACGCCACGGCAACGTCTACACGTCATGCTGGGCGTGGCCTCCCCGCAAGCAGAGGAGGATTCGCCCAGTGGCCAAGTTGTGTGGAAGTGTCTCCGAGCTCCGTATCGCGCGAAATCACCTACCCGCAACTCACCGCACGGACCCGATTTTCAAATCGGGCCAACCGTTTGTGTTGTCGACGGTGCAAATCTAGGTTTGTACCGGCGACAGCACGAAGGGAAGGCCTGCCCCGCACCTTCCTCGGTGGTCCCATCGAAGTGGTCGCGGCGGCTGCTGAAACATCAAAATGAAGCCCACGAAGCCAGGCGCCCGCGGTCCCCCTGACCGTGGAGGCGCCGGCCCAAGCGAAGAGGAAGAAGATCCCGAGCGGACATCGTCGCTCCCGAACGTGCGGATGGCGCTGTCAGGATCAGCACCGGCAAGCAGGTCAACGGCCGTTTCGAAAAAACAAGATTCGAATTCAAAAAATTTTTCTGCCCAACAAGTGGGTAGAAACACAATGAAGTGTGGGAACAAAGGTCCCGAAGAGAGCTTGAACTCGAAGACTGGATGCAGGAAGGTGTCTACAGGTGCTGTACGAGCATCAGCCCCAGTCTTCGATCACCAGAAGCCCCAAAAACCCGTTACTTACGCGCGAGCTGTTACACAAAATTCCACAGTGACGTCATTTGCCCCCGGCGGGAATATTCCACTCGCCTCTCCGCGCACGTACGCCGCTAGCGCAGTAGCTCCGCCGCCGCCGCGCATGACGGCCGCCGCCTCGTTCGTCGCCGACCGCGCGCCTCGTGCACCGGCTCGCGACCGTTCTCCCGCTCCGGGAGCGGGTTCGTCTCGCGATCCGAGACTGCGCACGGCTAACGTGCGCCCCGCGTCGCCGCCCGTCCCCGCGTCGCCCGCCGCTCCTCGCGCGTCCGCTTACGATTCGCCCGCCATGCTCTCGAATAATTCATCGCGCGCGGGCTCGAGTCTATCGCTGGCGTCCGTAGGGAGTGAAGTGCGGTTCGGGAACGCAGCTATGGATACGGACACACCGATGTCTCCTACACCGTCGTACGACGAGCTGACGGCGACGGCCAGGCCGCAGAGACGACGTAGGAGCTCCGACGACGCTGTTGAGCGAGCGAAGCGCTACTGCAGCGCGCGTTCGCCCCCCGGTGCACCTGGAACGGACCAGAATAACGGGGTAAGTGGCCATAATCTTATCAATAAGTGTGTCACAAGTGCAGCCCCCTCGCCCACTGCCGCCGATTCGAATTCGGCCGCGGGCAATATAATTAATAAAAATAAAGTGAAGAAGCCTCGCTACCCTCCGTTGGTAGTGGAGAAACTGCCCAACTGGGCGTCCCACTTTAGGGACATCGCCGCCAAGTTGGGCCGCCCGCCCAACGCACGTCCATATGGCTCGGGGGTTTGATTCTCGCCCGAGTCAGAAGATGAATACCGGCTCATCCAGCGGTACCTCTCTAGGCTAGAGAGGGAAAGTGGAGTGAGCTGGTTCGCATACTCCCTACCAGCGGAGAAGAACCTTAAGGTAGCCATCAGGGGGCTGCCGGCAGACACAGACCCTCAGGAGATTGAGGAGGAGCTCCGCGTACTTGGTTACGAGCCGGAGTACGTGCGCCACATCAGAGGGCGCCAAGGAAGACCCGGCTGCGTCTTCCACGTCGTGCTGCGGCGCACAGAGGACGTGCGCCGCATCTATGACACCAGCGTGTTCCTGAACATGCGAGGTGTCAAGATAGAGGCATGGCGTGGCAAACGTGGGCCCGCTCAGTGCCATAGGTGCCAACAATTTAGGCACTCGTCGCACCAATGCCACCGTCCGCTCGCCTGTGTCAGATGTGGACAGGGGCACGTGGCAAAAGACTGCCCGCGCCCTAGAGAGGAGCCAGCCACCTGCGCGAACTGCGGGGGCCCACATCCGGCCTGCAACGTCAGGTGCCCCGTATTCCAGAAAGAGATGCGGGCCAGGCGGGCGGGGACTGTCGCCATCTCCTCACAGATAGCGACGCGCCGCCCTCAACCACCAGAGGACACCCAAACCCACGAACGCGACCAGGGCGCGTCGCTAATGGCGGCAGCCAACGGGCCCACGGTACGCGGAGAGGCCACCTCCTCCCGGCGGAGGAAGCGGAACCGGGGGGGCAAGGGTGGCAAACCCAACCCCCCAGCGACCCGGCAGGGGGATCACGTCCCAAAATCTGCCCCCCCCCCCTAAGGGGACGCAGGTCGTGAAGGGGAAAAAGGGCGCCAAAGCGAGCGCTATTAGGGCACAACCAAAGAGTGCCCCCACTACCACCCCCTCCACCACCACCACTACCAACTCCGCCCCAACGGGGGCCCCCAATGCAGAGTTCACGACCTGCGCAATCCAACTGCTGATGGACCTGATCAAGGCCATCAGGCAGGGGCAGAGCCCGGAGCTGGTCATCCTTGACGGCCTGGCCAAGTTACTCACCCTGTGCCATGGCTAGGCCGTTAAGGGTGCTCCACTGGAACGCCCGCGGCCTACGGGACAAGGTCGCCCCTCTCCGCCACCTCCTGAGGGAACAAAACATCGACGTGGCGCTGATAAGCGAGACGCACCTGGGGCCTGAAGATAGGGCTAGGTTCCCAGGTTTCCTCGTTTACAGGAAGGACGAAAGGTCGGCAAACAATACTAGATACCGTGGTCTGGCAGTTCTAGTCAAAAGGAGAGTCGTCCATCAGGAAATCCCCCCCCCCCCAGCAGCCGCTCAACACGCTCTACGTACAGGGCGTTCAGCTGCACGTAGCCGGCGAGGACATTCGCCTGTACGCCTGCTACAAGCCGCCCTCAGTTCGACTAGACCTCAACGAGCTGAGGGCCACCCTGTCTGCCACCGAATCGCCTGCAATCCTCGCCGACGACCTCAACTGTAAGCATCCTGCATGGAACGCCCTGATACAGAATAACGAGGGGAGACGGCTCTTCCTAGACGCGGAGGCCCATGGATACACAGTGTCCGGCCCTGAGACGCCCACCCATTACCCAGACAACCCGCTGCACATGCCTGACGTGCTGGACATTGTGGTCCATACGGGTTTACGCTGCCAGATCACGCAACAGGTGATTGACGACGAGCTACAGTCAGATCACCATCCCGTACTCGTCGTCCTATCGGGGATGCCGACCCGACTGAAGCCTCTAGCGCCACGTCGATTAACGGACTGGACTACGTTCACAGACTTGCTTGAGACCACTACACCTACTCGGCCCGTCGCTACCGCCGCAGACGTCGACGCTCTTGCCGATGACGTCACTGCTTGCGTGAAGAGCGCCCTTGAGGAAGCGACGTCAACACCTCAGTCGCAGGGGAGAGGGCTTCAGCCCCCCCTACCATCACGAATCCACGCCTTAATTATCCAAAAGAGGCGCCTACGCAAGCAGTGGCAACAAACACGTTGCCCCACACTTAAAACGCGGCTCAATAGACTAGCGGCGAGAGTTAAGGCCGAGTTAGAGGCCCTAGCCACCGAGAGTTGGGAGGAACATATTGACTCTGCAGCGAGTGACTGGCAGGCAACACACAGACTGTGCCGCCAGCTCACAAGTACCCCAGCTCCGGTGTGCCCACTCCAAACCGACGACGGGGCCTTCATTTATGTAGCGGAGGACCGCGCGGAAGCCTTCGCAGAGCACCTGGAGCGTCAGTTCCGCCCGAACCCGACCACCGAGCACGACCATATCGCAGCAGTCGAGCAACACCTTAGAGACTACTTCGCACCACCGATAGCCCCTGAGGAGGACCCCATATACTTCTCGCCTGGCGCAGTTAGACGCGCCATACTACAGACGAAGCCGCGCAAGGCCCCCGGTGCCGACGGTATTACCAATACAGCGCTGCGCCACTTGCCGTACCGTACCGTTGCGGCCCTGGCGCGCCTGTTCACTGGTATACTGCGCACGGGGGTCTTCCCCACAGCATGGAAGGAGGGGCGCGTCATTATGCTGCCCAAGGCGGGGAAAAACCCGTTCAAACCAGGGAGCTATCGGCCCATCACCCTCCTCTCAGCCATCTCTAAGGTGTTCGAAAAACTCCTGCTGCGACACCTCACCCCGCACATCTCTCCGCGTCCGGAGCAATTCGGGTTTCGAGCGGAGCACAGCACGACGCTTCAGTTGTCGAGGGTACTGCACCTCCTGTCAGTTGCATTGAATAAGAAGGAGTACGGGGTAGCAGTATTCCTCGACATGGAGAAGGCTTTCGACCGCGTGTGGCACGAGGGGCTAGTGTACAAGCTAGCCACCTCAAAAGCGCCCCGTAGAGTCGTCCAAGTGGTCCAAGCATTTCTGTCGAACAGGTGTTTCAGAGTGGTGGTCGACGGGGCCCTGTCCGCCCCGAGACCCATCCTAGCGGGCGTACCCCAAGGGAGCTGCGTTTCGCCTGCGTGTTACTCACGTTACACCGACGACATACCGACGACCCCAGACGCCACGCTCGCGGTGTTTGCTGACGACGCCGCGTACATTACTACATCCCTTAATGCCAAGTACGCGGCGACTAAGATGCAGCGCGCGCTAGACACCATCCCCGAGTGGCTCGCCAAATGGCGACTGTCGGTCAACGTGGGTAAGACGCAGGCGCTGATTACGGGATCGGCCCCCCTACCACCACGTCTGAAACTCAACGGAGCCGACATCGAGTGGACGCCCCGGGCCAAGTACCTGGGTGTGACCATCGATCGTCGACTCTCCATGGGACCGCACGCTCGCAACGTCGCCACGCTGGGTAGAGTGGTTCGCAACCGACTCACACCAGTGCTCTCATCCCGAATCCCGGCGCGCGTCAAACTGGGTATTTACAAGGCGTACATACGCCCAGTGTTGACGTACGCCGCACCAGCATGGTTCGCCCTCACTAGTGAGGCGAGCCGGAAAGCACTCCGCGCGCAGCAACATCTCGCGTTGCGCAGAGTCGTTGACGCCCCTCGCTACGTGAGGAACGACGTCATAGAGCGAGACCTAGGGATAGAGAGCCTGGATGAGTTTGTGCGACGCCTCGCGAAGGGAATGTTCGCGCGTGCCGACGCCTCAGCTTGGCCCCACGTCAAGCACCTGGCGCCCTGGCATGCGCGCCCCCCCGACGCGAGACCACTCCCCCGCGACCTGGTTGCGAGCAGCGAGTCCCCAACCTCCCCGGACTGACGCCTGAATAGGCCGTACCAGTCTACACGCGGCCTATTCAAACAAAAAGACTCTACATTTCCTACTCGCACCCCGATAAGCGCCGTGTGCTAAGTTAATATAGGCACGGTGCGAGTCGACCACACATTCGCCTCTATACACTCGCCATACACACGTACCGAGTAGCTAGCGTAGCTTGCTATTCGGTGCACGTACACTGAGCGATGTAACACAATACAATGCCGCTCACACACATACATAATTCGACTCTGCGGTTCAACCCGTCCCGCTCTAGGGGCGAGCGGGTTGGACGGGAGTTTCACTGCCTACTGTAGGTCCGAAACAAGCCGGCACACCTGGCTGGTCGTCCCCCGCTGGGCCTCCCTTAGGGGTCTCACCCGGCGGTGATGTTCCGCCGGTGTGTCGTGAAGAGTCGGCGCTATGTAACATAGCGCCGTTTCGTGCCTACAGTATACACATACAGACAATAACACATAGAGCCGACCGCTTACCGCGGCCAACGCCTCATGGGGCACCCTAATGACGGGTCCGTATTAACGGGCCCCGGCCGGACTCCGCGGTCAGAGGGCTCAGCCCTGAAACCGCTCGTTACACCCCCAGCCGGGGGTGTCGCGATTAGCTAACGGTGCGGAGCCAGTGTTCACTGCGCTCTCGGTCTGCTTCAACCTCCCTGGTCGGACAGCTCTGAGAACCAGTCTTGCGCTACTCATAGCACACGTTCGGGGTCCCGCTCCCTGTACTGTACTATATTTCGTTTACTGTGTTTATTTATCCTATCAATAAACTACGTAACTTATTGAATTGTGTGTTTGTTCGTACAAACCTGCTACAATCTGGCGCACAACGCGAGGCCAAACCCAGGCATCAAGATTGAAAATTTACGTCGACTTCCGCATCGTGAAATCAAGATGGCTATGACAAACGAGCAGTTCCAGCAACTCCTGTATACGATCACGTCCAATAAACGGGGAACATTCGCATCCTGCACTTTTACGTACGACGGTAAAAAGAACTCTGACGCAGTGGAAGCATTCCTAGCCGCAGCCACCGTTTTTAAGTCAACGGAGAAAATAAGTGATTCGCACGCACTGCAAAGTCTCCCACTATTACTACGAGACGAGGCAGCAGTGTGGTGGCAGGGAGTGAAGACGGGTGTGACGAAGTGGGAAGACTTCTGTACCAAGCTCCGCCACACGTTCGCCCCGAAAAAGCCTACATTCATGTTGTACTATCAAATTACACATGATGTTCAGGAAGCGAACGTTACAACGGAAGCGTTTATCGCAAGGAAAAGATCCCTGTTCTCTTTGGCCCCTCCTCCAGCATTCACGGAATCACAAAAGATTGATCTAATCTTCCCTCTCATCCGGCTGGACATCAGAAACCGCATGCCACGGGACACAGTACCCACTTTTGATAAACTCCTGGAGACGGCACGAGGCATTGAAGAGACGTTACACGAGTACGCAGCGAGTTCAGAGACAGGTGAAAGTAGGAACGCTCCGGGGAGGAAAGGGAAAATCAGATGCACCTTCTGCAAAAACCCAGGACACACGGTGGACGTCTGCCGCAAGAAGAAGCGGGCTGAAGGCACTCTTCCGTCTACCTCGAAAGATGTGGCAGAGAGTCAAACCCAGGCACCATCCCCTTCCCAGCCGAAGTTCTCCTGCTATGGGTGTGGGGCACCTGGTGTGTACAGAAGCAATTGTATCACGTGCAAGAAAAGCTCGTCTCCAATCAAGAAAGAAAACGTCGGTTTCTGCGCCTTCGATACTTGTGAAGAAGCACACTCACGACCTGTAGTGTTCCTGGAGGTGGAGGGGGGTAACGGGAACGGCATTCATGGATACATGCGCGAAGATGAGTGTCGCATCTTACAGTCTGTACCAGTCCCTGCTGAAGAGTGGATGCAAGTTCAACAAGAAAACCGTAACTCTCACATTGGCCGATGGCATCAAAAAGGAGCAGGTTGTGCTTGTGTGCAAAGCGATGGTGGACCTGAATGGTCGCAAAATACTCACCAGGTTCATTGTGCTGCAGGAAGCTCGGGACAACCGCACACTGCTAGGCGTCGACTTCTTGCAGAAAGCAGGTGTGGTGATAAATATGCCCCAGTACACATGGTCCTTCATCGACGAACCAGACAAGCAGTATGAATTGTATCCAGAGGAATTTACCATTTTTGAGTCCACTGTCATCCAGGAACTAATGATCTTGCCAAGCCCACTCAGTGCGATGACAGTGACTGACATGGAAGATGCTGCTAGCGTGTCTACCTCCATACCCACGCCTCCATCGACCCCTCCTCCAGCGGTAATGGCCACGGGTGAAGCAGCAACCCCTACCAAAGATCCACAAGCGTCCCAAGACTACAAACTGGCGCTGATTGACCTAACGTCTACACCACCAAACAAGAAGAAGCCTCGACTGTTCGACGGGTACTCTCCAAGCTTCATGGACTTCATGATGCGAGACGCTCAAATAAATGTCCATAGAGAAAGCGCCGAGCTGTCACCAGACAGTAGTAGCCTCTTTGATGCAAACAATTGGGACGTTCGCATAGACTCGATTGATGTGGTGGTACTTACTCCGGACCAGGATGAGCTAGTTAAACAGCTGCTGGAGAAGAACAACGACGTTTTCAACACGAAGCGAGAGCCTACGAAACTGATTGAGCACACGATTAAGACGGTGGATGACAAACCAATTTCAGTGCCCCCGTACAGATTATCACCACCTCGAAAAGAAGCTCTGCAACGAGAGATCAAAGAAATGTTAGCGGATGGCATCATCCAACCATCTGCGTCACCATGGGCGGCCCCTGTAGTGCTGGTAAAGAAGACCAGGATAAGACAGCATTCATCACTCCTTTTGGCGTGTACAAATTCACCCGCATGCCATTTGGTCTACGAAACGCTCCAGCAACGTTTCAGCGACTCATTGACCGCATGCGAGTAGGTATGCCGGACGTGAAGCTGTTGGCATATTTAGATGACCTGGCTGTATTCTCGCAAACGTTTGAGCAACATTTGGAAGACTTGCAAAAGGTATTCGACAAGCTAAAAGAATTTGGCCTTACCGCAAATCGAGGAAAATGCAATTTCTGCTGTTCCACCATCAAATACTTGGGACACTATATCACGCCGAATGGTTTACAAGTAGACCCCGAGAAGACTGCAGCCATCGCAGAGCTACCCGCGCCCTCAAACCTGAAACATTTAGTCGCATTTTTGCAGACATGCTCCTGGTATAGGAGATTCATAGAGAACTTTGCGAAGATTGCCGAACCCTTGACTCGCTTAACGAAGAAGAATGTTAGTTGGGAGTGGACAGAGGAACAACAAAACGCCTACAATGAGTTGAAGTACCGTCTATCTTCAGCTCCAATTTTGAGACAAGCCGACGAAACCAAACTATACGTCATCAAAAGCGACGCCAGCTCTTACGCTATAGGAGCCGTTTTGGTCCAGGGGGAGGCTGAGGACGAACATCCTGTTGAGTTCGCTAGTCGTCTTTTGACATCCGCCGAACGGAATTATACGACTACCGAAAGAGAGGCGCTTGCTGTGGTGTGGGCAGTATCAAAATTTCGTGGATATATCGAAGGGCTGCCTGTCACCGTCATCACGGACCATCAAGCCCTGAAATGGCTCATGTCACTAAAAACGCCTACTGGTAGGCTGGCGAGATGGGCCCTACAGCTGCAGGCGTTCGATATTACCATCAAATATGCGCCTGGGAGAACGAACGTCGTCGCTGATTTCCTCTCCAGACCGCCGTGTAATAAGGAGACAGTAGGAGTTTGTGGCATCTGTACAGTGACCATTGATATGCCTGTGCGGAGCCCCGCTGATATTAGAGTTGAACAGCTAAAAGATGAAAGATTACAACAGATAGTGAAGGACTTAGAAAGTGTAAACAATGACGAAAAAGCGGTATACTGGAGCAACAAGGGTTACCTGATGAATAATGGATTACTCTACCGACACAGTCCCCATTCAGATTCCGAAGAGGCACAGTTGGCAGTACCCGAACACGAGTGGGCCAATATATTGTCAACTTACCACGACAATCCTTTGGCCGGTCATTACGGTTCAGATAAAACCTACCGTCGAATCGCAACAAGGTACTACTGGACTGGTATGAGAAAATACATTGAAAGTTATACAAAGAATTGTCTGGAGTGTCAGCGGTACAAGTCATCGAATCAAAAGCCTGCGGGATTGCTCCAAACTACTGTAACGAATCAAAGATTCGAAGTCATTTCATTTGATTTGTTTGGTCCACTACCAACCTCTATAGATGGCAAGACCTGGATTTTCATCGTGGAAGATGTGGCAACGCGATGGGTGGAACTCTTCGCTTTAAACCAGGCGACTGCAGAAAATTGCGCCATGACTCTGATCAATGAAATATTCCTTCGCTTCGGACTTCCTCGTCGTATGATCAGTGATAATGGACCCCAATTCGTCAGTGCCGTCATGCAACAGGTTGCTTTTACAATGAACATCAAGCATGCCTTCACTCCTGTGTATCACCCAGAGACGAACCCAGTGGAGAGGAAGAACAGAGATTTAAAACCTCAGTTAGCTGTCCTGGTCAAGGATAAGCACAGAGAATGGCCTGAGCACCTACCAAGTATTAGGTTTGCGATGAATACTGCAAGCAGCCAATCAACTGGATTCACGCCGGCATTCTTAACCTTTGGCAGGGAACTAAGAACACCAGATGACACATCCCATGATTTTAGAAAGATTTTGCAATCCGAGAACTTCGTCCCAGAGATCACTCCAAAGCTGATGCAATTAGCCAATACCCTGCAACAAGCTCGAGAAATACAGGAACAAAGCGAAGAACGACGTAAGAAGTATGTTGATAAGCAACGACGAGAAGACCCGGGATACAATCCTGGTGAACTGGTACTTGCTACAACCCATACACTGAGTAATGCCTTACGTGGTGTAAGTAACAAATTCGCACCCCGACGTGATGGACCCTACATCATCAAGAAACGACACGGTCCATCCTCTTATGAAATTGCTGATCCACAAAAGCCAGACGTTGTGATCGGGGTATATCACGCTTCAGCTCTGGTGCCTTATGTCGGAGAGTCATCCATGGTACCAGCTCCTGTACAGCCCCTGCGCAAGAGGGGACGACCCCGAAAGCAAACCCTGGTGCACGGCAGTGACCCAGGACAACCGGAGAAACGTGGAAAACCCAAAAACACGCCTCCACTTGCTGGATCATCGTCGGGACGACTTCAGATCCAGAGGGGGAGATTGTAACAAGAAATCACCACGCCACGGCAACGTCTACACGTCATGCTGGGCGTGGCCTCCCCGCAAGCAGCTACCCCACCGCGCGCCGGCCGGCGCGGCGCCTATAAAAGGCGACGCCCGGCGTGTGCGGAGCCAGTGTTCACTGCGCTCTCGGTCTGCTTCAACCTCCCTGGTCGGACAGCTCTGAGAACCAGTCTTGCGCTACTCATAGCACACGTTCGGGGTCCCGCTCCCTGTACTGTACTATATTTCGTTTACTGTGTTTATTTATCCTATCAATAAACTACGTAACTTATTGAATTGTGTGTTTGTTCGTACAAACCTGCTACATTAACAAATAAAAACATTTTACATAAAAAATCATTTGTTAGCATTTTACAACCATAATAATATCACAACAGCAATTAATTTAATAAAATAATATTTATACTTATCTTCTAACTCACAATTTCCACACTTGTACACAAACTCTGTAACTTGTTCTTGTAGAGACAGCTCCGCACCGTCCGACGTCTGAGCCGAGAATGACTCAGGACGGCCGGCGCAGGGCTTTTATAGGCGGTAACAAACAACCATGAGTCATACTTGTTTGTTACCGCTTGAACGTTGGTTTTTAGTTTGAATTTAAACGTTATCTTTCAAATATCTATTGTAATTATTATTTAACACATTATTACTACTATATATATTATATATCTATATCTATACATAGGCATAAACTATCACGGTCATACTGACAGTACTTCGTCCTCGAAGTATTACTATATTATTTATAACATACAAGTAGGTACATTCGATTCATTAATCAACATATACACAACATAAAAACAAAAAGAAAAACGAATTCGAGTCAACCAATTGTATGGACACGATGGTCCTCTTGAAATAGGTAACAGAGTATTCTTGCCAACTACATAGACATGTCGACCACATTCACCCGCTGCTCGTGAGATAATCGACACCAAATAGTAGGCCGACCAGCGGTTATTGAGTAATGCCAACTACATAGACATGTCGATCACATTCACCCGCTGCTTGTGAGATAATCGACACCAAATAGTAGGCCGACCAGCGGTACTCAATTTTTACTCATTCACAATATGGCATTGACTCTAACATTGACAGTTTCTTCTTTAGGAGTTTCTCCAGAGAAAGTTAATCAGGCTATTTATTTTTTGTGTCATGTATATGTTTTAAATAATATTTTATGTTGGTAAGTAACTTATGTTTTTACAAAAGCCTTAATTTAAACCAAAAAAAAAATGTACAGTTGAAATAAACAATCACCAAATAATCATAATCTTGAAAGAAACAATCACAAATTATATATATATATCGTTTTAAATGGCATGTTCGATAGCATTGTTTTCATCCACCCATTCTCCTGGCCAAAACCGCAATTTTTCCTTAGCGACAATAATATTTCTAACATTACCGTTGCCTTTCAGAGTATAGCGATCATTTGGAAGAATAGACTGAATTTCGTAAGGACCCTTAAATCTCGATTTTAATTTATCATTACGTCTATGGTCTTGACAAACATAGACCAAATCCCCTACATTGTAATGTTTATTATTTCGCCTAACATGATCAAATCGTTGCTTAAATTTTTCTGCTATTTTTTGTAGCCTCTGTTTGGCTATTTCACGGTCAAATTGGACGTTAATATTGGGGTGCAAGTCTTCATCATTAATAATTTCGGTTAGGTGAGATTGTACTATAGGTATATTTGCTTCTACACCGATCAGTAAACGTAAGGGAGTGAAACCAGTCGACTTTTGTACTGTCGTGTTAATTGACTGCTGCACTTTAAACAATACGTTCGGCCACTCTGACGGCTCATTGCACATAGTATTCAACATATTGACTACAGTAGCCACGTAACGCTCAACCTGACCGTTGCCCCTGGGCGTACCAGTAGCTATCATGTGGTGTTCGATATTCAGTTCTCTAAAAAGGGCTTGGATTTGATTGGAGCTAAAATTCGTACCACGATCAGTTATTACCAACGATGGTGTACCAAATAGTGTGATGGTTTCTTGGATAATTGGTATTAACTCTCCCGCAGTTAGTGTTTTAAGGGGTTTTAATAGACAAAATTTAGTGAAACCATCAACTAATAATAGAATATGTCTAAAACTTTCCGTGGTTGTTGGAAAAGGCCCTGTGCAATCTAAATGTACGGTATGGAATGGTACAGCAACTTTGTCGATCGGATGTAATAGCCCTTGTTTAGGACCAGAGGATCCCTTTTTCTTCACACAAATAAGACAATGGCTAATATATTTTCTGATAAAAGCTGTTATCCCTGGGAACCAAAAATATTGTCTGATTTTATGTAAAACCTTATCGAACCCCACATGACAGTTTTCATCATGAAATAGTTTTAAGATTTTTATTCTACATCCTTTTGGCACAAATAACCTTGGCTCAGCATCAGGACTAGTTTTATAATGCAATAAATTATTTTTAATTAAATATTGGTTAGTATCTAAGTTACCGGCTTGCAATTGCGAAATTAGAGTTTGAGTTTCGGAATCATTTGTTTGCGCGATTTTTAACCAAGACTCGGGACTTATATTATCGGCTTCAATAAGATTAACTTTAGGATAATTCTGCCGTTCTGAAGGAGCGGAAACAGGATTGCGACTTAGAAAATCAACATGACTGATGAATTTACCCTTTTTATATTGGATATCAAACTCAAAATCCTGCATAAAGGTCCACCAACGTGCTACTCTAGGTGACAAATCTTTCTTCGTCATGGTTGATTTTATTGCATTGCAATCAGTAATTATTGTAAATTTAATGCCAAGAAGATATACTCGAAAGTGTTTTAATGCATTAAAAATGGCAAGTGTTTCTAGATCATAAGAACAATACTTTGATTCTGCTGGACTTGTCCGTTTACTATAATAGGCAACCACCTTATTCACGTTATCTACCTTTTGTAATAATATTGCTCCATAACCTATAGCGCTAGCATCGGTGTGCAACTCTGTTGGACGCCGAGGATCAAAAATTGTCAAAAGAGGTTTGGAGGTAAGATGATCAATAACATACTTTCGTCCTCTATCTTGTTCAATGCCCCATTCCCATTTTTCATTATTTCTAGCTAGTTTTGTTATACAAGCTGTCCTAGAGGCAAAATTGGGAATAAATTTTCTAAAATAACTACATAGACCCATGAATTGTCGAACTTGTTTAACATTAGAGGGTGTCGGTGAATTTGCTAAAGCATTGATTTTAGATTCCCCTGGCCTAACACCTTCACGGGATATTAGTCTTCCTAAATATTCGATGCTATCTACGAAAAATCTGCATTTCTTAAGATTTATTGTGAAGCCACAAGAACTAAGAGCTGAAATTGTTTGCTCCAAATAAGATAAACCTTCTTCAATTGTATTAAATGAGATCAAAATGTCATCAATATAAACTAATATAAATGGTAAATGCCCTACTGCCTTAGTGATAGCTCTTTGAAACACCGACGGACCATTACAAATACCAAAAGGCATTTTTACAAATTCGTAATGTCCATCTGGTGTCACGAAGGCTGTGTATTTAGTGGAATTGCTGGAAATAGGGATTTGATAAAAACCATTTTTCATATCTATAGATATATAATATGTTGAGTTTCCTAATTTATCTATTTGATCTTCAATGAGTGGGAGAGGATATCGATCTTTTTCTATTAATTTATTTAACGCTCTATAATCAATGCACATTCTATCGCTTCCATCTTTCTTTTTAACTAAAATCATGGGACTAGCAAAAGGCGAGTTACTTTCCTTGATTATTTTTTTATTCAATAAATCTTCCACTATTTCTTTAACCTTTTCTCTTTCTATCGGGGCTAATCGATATGGCCTGTAATAGACTACTTCATCTCTTTTTAATTTGATTTCGAGTTCGCCAGTCTTAACATGACCAATATTGTTCAAAACAGAGGGATATTTTTCAAAAATAGCTTTTATCTTATCCTGCAGCTTATGATCTAGATGGTTTATCGTATTTGAGAGTTCCATAATATAATTAGGGTCATTTTGTATCAGATTAACGTTATAACTAGATTTTGTAACAGTTTTTCGCACTAATCGAGAACCTAAATAGTCTGTCACAATTGCAATGTCGGGATGTTGGATAGCATTTCTGCCAATCAACAGATCGTATTCAAAATCAGTATCCGTGATGACGAAAATATCTAGTTCAATACACAATTCATCAAATTTAACAGGAGCTGTAATTTTGGCAAATACTTTTAAAGCACCCTTTCCTATTCCGCAAAGAGATAAGTAACATGGATTAAGGTGGACGCCAAGACGTTCTGCTATAGTTTGTTTGATTATACTACAGTTTGATCCTGTATCGATAAGAGACTTAATTAAGACATTATTAATATGTACTGGTGTTAAAACTAATTCACTTTGTCTAAAAAATTTACCTGATTATCAGTTTTAGAAGGATCCGTTTTGGGTTTATATCTACAGTAAGAATCTAAATGCCCGGGTTTTTTGCAATAAGTACAAAATTTTCTTTTTGAATTATTCGAGTCTTGTTCTGAATTCTATAACATTGGTATTTGGCGTGACCAGTTTTTCCACAGTTAAAACATTTTATATCATTGGGTTTATAATCAGTTTTAAAACGCTTAGGTGGATTTGATGGGTCCTTACTGTCTATTGGCCTTTTTTTTGTTTTCGCGTAAGAAGTAAATAGGGCAATTAATTCTGAGGTAGTTTTAACATTGCTATTAAACGAAGCCATTTTTACATTAACATCACATATACTACCACAAACTAATTCAATCAATTGTAGTTCAGAAAATGTAATTTTTGTATTTTTTAATAACCTAATTTTTTCCCTTGCGTATTCGCAATAGGAATCTGCAGTTTCTGACGTGTATAGTACGGCTTTTTGAAGCTTTTCTGCTAGATTTTTCTTCTCAGGATATAAAGCTACCAGCTCTGAACGTAAATTGTCCCATGAACGACCTGCAGCCGGGTCCCATGTTTCGAACCATAGTAATGCAGAGCCCTTAAGGGCCTTACCAGCTTTGGCGACAGTTGCGACGTTACTCCATCCAAACTCCTTGGCGAGGGTTGCAATATTGTTGCACCATGATTCAGCACCAAGGTCACTTGTAGCTGGATCAAATACTGGCAGGGCGACCTCACTGTCGTTCTGGCGGGAACCGGAAACTGCGTCTTTGATGGCCTTCAGAAGTTCTTGTAAGACAGGTAAATCCATCTGTAAAATTAAAAAAAAAAAAATTATTATATTATTCAAGAAGGATCATCTTATCCCACTTCTGATAATAGATTAGCTATTTATATATATATATCTATATATATATTTATATATATATGTATGTATATTCAATGTGTATTTCTTAAAATGTACCTATAACCACAAGTTATGACAACAACAAGTTTTGAAATTAGAAAGTTAATAATTTAGCAATTTATCAATACTATATTATTAGAGCTGAGTTTAAAATAGTTATCATATTATGGAACATTTATCGAGTAATAATAATATTGCTATGAAATAATCATTATATATTATTTCATAGCGATATGTACGATAAATAATAAATATATTAACAAATAAAAACATTTTACATAAAAAATCATTTATTAGCATTTTACAACCATAATAATATCACAACAGCAATTAATTTAATAAAATAATATTTATACTTATCTTCTAACTCACAATTTCCACACTTGTACACAAACTCTGTAACTTGTTCTTGTAGAGACAGCTCCGCACCGTCCGACGTCTGAGCCGAGAATGACTCAGGTTGCTGCGAGCTGTCGCTACGACCCCGTATGGGGGCGTGGCAAGCGGCTTCAGGGCTTCGCCCTCTGACCGCGGTGTCCATCCGTGGTCCATAGATATGGACCCGTCATTAGGTGGCCACTAGTTGGCATGGGAGTTGGTGATATGATTCACCTATGTATTTCTGTATGTATGTGTATACTGTAGGCACGTCACGACGCTATATTACTATAGCGCCGACTCTTCACGGGCCACCGGCGGCACGTCCCCGCCGAGTGAGACCCCGAGGGGAAGCCCAGCGGGGGACGTCCAGCGACAGTGTACCGACTTTATACGGACCTACAGTAGTTAGTGAAACTCCCGTCTAGTCCGCTCGCCCCCCGAGCGGGAGGTTACGGTTTAGACCGCGGAGTCGACTTATGTATGTGTGTGAGCGGCATTGTATTGTGTTACATCGCTCAGTGTACGTGCACCGAATAGTAAGCTTGCGCTATCTATTCAGTGCGTGAGTTTAGCGAGTGTAGAGTTGCGAATGTATGGTCGACTCGCATCGTGCCTATATTAACCTAGCACACGATGCTTATCGGGGTGCGAGTAGTTTAGTAGAGTCTTATTGTTTGAGTAAGCCGCGTGTAGACTGGTACGGCTTACTCAGGCGTCAGTCCGGGGGGGTTGGGGGGTCGTTGTCGACAATAAGGTCGCGGGGCAGGGGTCTCGCATCAGGGGGGCGCGCGTGCCAGGGCGCCAAGTGCTTGACGTGGGGCCAAGCAGAGGCGTCGGCTCGCGCGAACATTGCCTTAGCGAGGCGCCTAACAAACTCGTCCAGGCTCTCAATCCCGAGATCGCGCTGGATGACGTCATTCCTCACATAGCGAGGGGCGTCTAGAATAGTCCGTAGCGCGAGATGTTGTTGCGCACGGAGTTTCCTTCGATTTCCCTCGCTTGTGAGGGCGAACCAGGCGGGTGCGGCGTACGTCAGTATGGGGCGTACGTACGCCTTATATACGCCCAATTTGACGCGCACCGGGAGTCGGGATGAGAGTACTGGTGTGAGGAGGTTGCGGGCGACCCTGCCCTGTGCGGCGACCTTATGGACATGCGGCCCCATGGTGAGCCGACGGTCGATAGTCACACCCAGGTACTTGACCCGGGGCGTCCACTCGATGTCGGCCCCGCTGAGTTTCAGGCGTGGTGGCAGGAGCGTTGATCCCGTGATCAATGCCTGTGTCTTACTCACGTTAACCGACAGTCGCCATTTGGCGAGCCAGTCCGGGATGAGGTTGAGCGCACGCTGCATCTTTACCGCCGCGTACTTGGCGTTCATAGATGTTGTAATGTACGCGGCGCCGTCAGCGTACAGTGCGAGTGTAGAGTCTGGCGTCGTAGGTATGTCGTCGGTGTAACGTGAGTAACACGCAGGTGACACGCAGCTGCCTTGGGGGACTCCGGCTTTGATCGGGCGAGGGGCAGATAGGGCCCCATCTACCACCACTCTGAAACACCTGTTGGACAGGAAAGCTGAGACCACTCTTACAATGCGACGGGGAGCGTTGGAGGTGGCCAGTTTGTAGACCAAGCCTTCGTGCCAAACTCGGTCGAAGGCCTTTTCCATGTCGAGGAATACTGCGACCGCGTACTCTTTCTTGTTCATGGTTGAAGACAGCAGGTGCAGTACCCTCGACAGCTGGAGCGTCGTGCTATGTTCCGCCCGAAACCCGAATTGTTCCGGCCGTGGCGCGATGTGTGGTGTTAGGTGTCGCAGCAGGAGCGACTCGAACACTTTGGAGATGGTTGGGAGCAGGGTGATCGGCCGATAGCTCTCCGGCTTCAGGATATTCTTCCCTGCCTTGGGCAACATGATGACGCGCCCTTCCTTCCAGGCGGTAGGAAAGACCCCCGTGCGCAGTATACCCGTGTACAGGCGCGCCAGGGCCGTAACTGTGCGGTACGGCAGGTGGCGCAGCGCTGTGTTGGTTATACCGTCGGCACCAGGGGCCTTCCTGGGTTTCGTACGTAGGATGGCGCGTCTGACTGCGCCCGGCGAGAAGAATATGGGGTCCTCCTCGGGAGCTATCGGCGTGGCAAAGTATTCGTCTATGTGTCGCTCGACTGCTGCAACGTGGTCGAGCTTGTTGGTCGGGTTCGGTTGGAACTGACGCTCCAGGTGCTCCGCAAAGACCTCCGCTCGGTCCTCTGCGACATACTTCATTGCCCCGTCGCTTGCAAGTAGGGGGCGCACCGGAGCTGGGGTGTTCGTTAACTGGCGGCACAGTCGGTGTACTGACGGCCAGTCTCCCTCGGCGGCGTCGATACGTTCCTCCCAGCTCGCGGTGGCTAGCGCCTCGAGCTCGGCCTTTACCCTCTCCGCGAGACGATTGAGTCGCGTTTTCAGTGTGGGGCAGCGTAGCTGTTGCCACTGCTTGCGAAGGCGCCTTTTCTCGGCTATCATAGAGCGTACTCTGGCTGGCAAGGGCGGCTGTAGCCCTCTCCCTTGTTGCTCTGACGTCATAGTCGCCTCCTCCAAGGCGCGTTGTATGCAAGCAGTGACGTCATTCGCTAAGCGATCAACGTCCGCGGCACTAGCAATAAGCTGAGTCGGTGTTGTGGTCTCGAGCTTTTCAGCGAACGTTGTCCAATCCAATGATCGACGTGGCGCTGGCGGCTTCAGTCGGGTCGGCATACCCGATAGGACGACGAGTACAGGTTGGTGGTCCGACTGTAGTTCGTCGTCGATCACCTGTTGCGTGATCTGGCAGTGTAGCCCTCGGTGGACCACTATGTCCAGCACATCTGGCATCTGTAGGTGGTTGTCCGGATAGTGTGTTGGCGTCTCGGGGCCGGACACTGTGTAGCCGAAGGCCTCTGCGTCTGCAAAGAGCCGTCTCCCCCCCGTGTTTTGTTGGTTTGCGTTCCAAGCTGGGTGTTTACAGTTTAAGTCACCGGCGAGGATTGCTGGTGAGTCAGAAGCGTTCAGTACTGCCCGCAACTCGGATAGGTCTAGGTGAGTTGCGGGTGGCTTGTAGCAGGCGTATATTCTTAAGTCCTCGCCGGCAACATGCAACTGTACGCCTAGTGCGTACATTGTGTTGAGTGACGGCGGGGGGGCCTCCTGATGGACGACTCTACGTTTCACCAATACTGCCAGACCACGGTATCGGACATTATGAGCCGACCTTTCGTCCTGTCTATAAACGAGGAAACCTGGGAAATTGAGCTTGTCCTCCGGTCCCAGGTGCGTCTCGTTTATTAGCGCCACGTCGATGTTTTGATCCCGCAGGAGATGGCGGAGGGGGGCGACCTTTCCCCTTAGGCCGCGGGCGTTCCAGTGTATTATCCTCAATGGTCTAGCCATGGCACAGGGTAAGGAGCTGTGCCAGGCCATCGAGGATAACCAGCTCCGGGCTCTGCCCCTGCCTGATGGCCTTAATAAGGTTCATCAACAACTGTATGGCACAGGTTGTGAATTCGTTATTGACTGCACTAGCTGTCCCCTGAGTAGCAGTGTGTGTGGGGTTGATGTTGATGTTGGTGCAGGTGGGATTTTCTTTGCGTGCTCTGTCAGTGTCAACGCTTTTCCCCTTCACAACCTGCGCCGCCCTCGGTGCAGGAGCAGTCTTGGGGTCCTTGGGGTTTTCTCCCTCTAACGTTGACGTTGGGGGCTTTGGTTTATCCCCCTTTCGCCCCCTGTTTCGTTTCCTCCGCCTTGAGGAGGTGGCCTCTCCACGTTTCGTGGGCCCGTTGGCTGCCGCCATCAACGACTCGCCCTGGTCTCGTTCATGTAGGTGCACGTCGGTTGTGCAATGACTCAGGACGGCCGGCGCAGGGCTTTTATAGGCGGTAACAAACAACCATGAGTCATACTTGTTTGTTACCGCTTGAACGTTGGTTTTTAGTTTGAATTTAAACGTTATCTTTCAAATATCTATTGTAATTATTATTTAACACATTATTACTACTATATATATTATATATCTATATCTATACATAGGCATAAACTATCACTTGCATGTGACAAAATATTTTAGCCGATTTTGACATGTGTTTGGTAATTATTTGAAATGCCTCGGTCTTCTTCATTTTCCTTGCCAGTAAATATTTTTTTCTAAAATTATCCTTCTCTGTATTACTTTTCTCTAATTGTTTCAATAGCAATTTGTACTTCTTATGTTGCTTCAATGATAGGTGAGGCGCTAGAAAATAAAAGGATTTAATGAGATAAGGAATATACATCTGTAAATAACTCATATATATTTTTTTAATAAAAACTATACCCCACACTAGAAATTTCTCCTATGTCGTGGGGCAGTTTACAAACATATAATTCACAATACACAATTAACATAACACCCAGACCCAGAACAAATACTTGAGGATCACACAAATATTTGTCTCGTGCGAGGATCGAACCCTTTTAGGCAAAATACGTAGGAACATGGTAAAATCATAATATAATTCAAATGAAGCCACTTTTAAAGATAATTTTGGTTTTCTCTCAAACACAGAAAAAAAGGTTTTAATAGTACTAATTTTTCAAATCAATGATACAAGCACTATCATAATTTCATATTAGCGATTTCGTCGTTACTGGGCACTTTGTTATTAACCAGGGATATACTTATTATAATTATAAAAATTATACCTTTTCGCTTTCTTGAATACTTTTCTTCCTTTTTACTATCATGACCAACAGCATTATCTTGGGAATAACCTGCAAGTAAAATTTATGTTAGTTTTGAAACATACAGTCAATGTAATTTACACTGTGGAATTTTTTTATGCCACCTGGAGGGAAACATTTCTGTATTTTTAAAAAGAAACAAAACCAGGAATCGATCTTATCAACCTGAAAAACCCTCTAAGTGCTAGTCGGACTCGCGCACAATGGGTTCCGTAGGCATATTTACAAAAAAAAACAAAAAAACACATTTGTTGTGTGGTAACCCCCTTAAATATTAATTTTATTTCATTTCTTGTTATAGGGGTAACAGAAATACATCATCAGTGAAAATTTCAACTCTAGATCTATATAGCTATCACAGTTCACATGTTGTGACAGACAGATGTTTTTAGCTTTTAGGTACAGCTACAAAACCCTAAAAATGGGATTCTTGTTCTTGGATACATAATTTATTGGTTTCAAGGAACTTATTCTTATGTTATGCATTTAGATTGATTATGCCAAATATAATTGATTGACAACTACTAAGATTAAGTTCCAAACGATGTCTGTACCAAATTTCACACAAATCGGTTCAGTAGTTTAGGCGTGAAGAAAAGACAGACAGACAGACAGTTACTTTCGCATTTATAATATTAGTTTGGATGTATCAACTGTGTTTGTCTCAATAAATAAATAAATAAAAAAAAATAAAAAACTAACCTAAATTAAGGAGACTGGAACTGGTTGGAAATACATTCGAAGGATTATCAACGTGTACAACAGGGGTAGCTATTGCAACTGCCACATTAATAGCTTCCGTTTCATATTCGTTCAATTTATAAATTAAGTCCTAGATACTCACTAAGAGATAAATTTAAAAACATTAATATATTGACTGTGCCTTGTCAATACATCTTTGATAATATTTTGTATGTGCATAAAAATAAAAACATGTTTAAAAAGTACAGTGATATCCATAACGTTAATACTAGGAACAAACATAAATTTGTGGTTCCTACAACCAGGCTCAAAAAAATTGGGGGCTCATTTAGATGCCAATGTGTACACTTTTATAATAAGCTTCCCAGTAACATTCAAGAACTTAGCCTGAATAAATTTAAATTGTTTGTAAAGCGAAAACTTTGTCAAAAGGCTTTTTATACTGTTAAGGAGTATCTTGAGGATAAGACGGCTTGGGATTGACCTGCTCCAGCACTATTATTGTAGTTGTATTTTAATTTTATTTTTATTTATTTTTTTTTTTTAACTTTGACTTGCAATAATTTATTTTGCAGTTACATTTTTGTATTTTTTTTTTTTTATTATTGTGAATGTGAGGACTATGTCGATTACTTTTCCTTTTCCGTAATTTTAATATGATGTCTGACAGATTTGAGTATTTGATGCAGCCTACACAAATGTCCTTTCTTTGGTATTGATCGTCAAGTCGATGAGCTCCTTAGTAGTCCTAAGTTTGAGCTACACGAATACTGACAAATGCTTGCACTGACTGGACAGGTCCACTCAAATCTGTATGGTTCTTTCCTCAAAAGACCATCTCAGACACTAATCTGCATGGTTCTCATATGATTTGACCAATACATGGTTACTGTATGGACTTTAAAAGAGACTTTGACCCCTGAGTTTGTTTCGGTGTTTCTTCTCAGGGTAGTCAGCTAGGAAACACCGGACTCATCTAGCTTAAACTGACGAAAAGAAAAAAATATTGACGTGTAAAAGTGTTATTTTAAAACCTATTTACAAAATAAATATCATTTATCATTTATTGGATTGGTTGATGAACTGAAAAAAACATATTATATTTTAATAATCTGGGTTACTTATTTACATTAACAGTTTATGTACCAACTAAAAAGTACAAAGGTGATCATTTAATGCCATAAGCCATTCTCTAATGGTCTGAGTTTATATTGTGCAAATTTTAACTCATTTCTCTGATCTAAGTATTCCATGTTAACATTTATAAAACAGAGAGCCCTGTAATAATTAGATTATTTAAAAAAAAAGAACAGAAGCATTGATCAAATTAGGATTATTTTTACTCTATATTCATTTCTTGACCACTACAACAAATAACTTATAAACTGTACTGATTTATTTTCTTAAAATATATTACGGTAACTGCTATTACACTTTTGTTCAAAAAAATTGCATAATTAGATATTGATATTCTTTTTTATGTATGTTTGCTGAACATCATCATCATCCCAGCGTTAATCCCAGTTGCATCCGAAGCTTTTACAGCTTGGAGTCTGGGGTCCGCTTCACCAGTCTAACTGCTAATTTGGCCACACTTTGATCAGCAGTTATTTGCGGTATATTTGCTGAACAGGCTCCTCTATACATATAACACATTATAGGAAAATAGGAAAAACTATTAATTACTGACCCCCTGTAGAGCTGTTTAATAGTCATGTTCAACAGCAGTAGATAGATAGATTATATAGTTACCTGATGTCAAATGAAGTGAAGGAACTGCTATCCTGCTTAATCTATTTGTTGGATACTTATAGATATCTTCAAAATGTCTACTGCAGACCCGTCTGTTTCGAAAGATAACATCAGCATCTAATTCAGTAATGTCTCCACCAATATTTGAAATCCAATTTTTGAATTTCTCAGTACTTGTTTCAGGATTTGGGAAGTGATGAAGAGTAACACCTGTTGAATAAACAAAAAATACTCATATTTACCAAGATAATAAAATTTATAGCTTACAAGCATTGATATTATAAGTAAAAAGGTGTAGATACGTTACCTACAGGAAATTCTATCTTCAAAAAAGACACGCTAACACACAAATACATTACACATCAAAGTAGGATGGTATGATTGAAGCAGTAGGAGTGAAACTTTTAAAGAGCCACTTTTTGACTGCATATAACCTATCTACATTTTTACTTATAATATCATTGCTTACAAATATAGTATTCGTTGAAAGTCTCAGGCAAGGTAGAAAGTATAAAAAATGAAGCACTTTTCTAGGTTTTATATATTTTTTTGTTTTGTTACTGTGGTCAGCCATGGTGACTGCACTTCACCTAATGAAAAGCAGCTAATGCAGTCCAAGAGTGTGTCTTATTTTGTCTCACCTCTCTTGTCAATTAAATAATGTATAAGATTTTAACCATATACATATAATGGGTATACAGAGTAAGCAGCCTAGTCAGAATAGGAATGGATTACCACACAGTACCTAGATTACATGAGTATTGTTTAGAGATAATAGCATTTTGTCATTCTGACCCAATATATACCCTGGGTTTCAATTTTGCCTGAGTTTTGATCAGTACGATAACAGGTATCCTAACTAATCAAACCACTGTGTATTGAGTCGAGATTATGGACTGTAGATAAAAGTATGAAGGAAATACATACCATCCTTCGTAGTCACTTGGCAACCAGGGACACAACATTTGTTCTGTGACATGACTGAAGTTGAAGTTCACTGATCACTTTACGCAATTATGGGTCCGAACTCTTACAGAAGAGGGCCTATGCTCTAGATTCACAGTAACTTCACAAAATTCTTGCAAATACGATGACACGGAGGAGTAAACTCAAACTCAACGCGGACGTAAGAAACAGTGATTGTACAATCCGTTCCAAATGAGAATAGGATCGATAGCAATGTTGTGACGTCACGTCGAACTGTCAAATCGAAGAAATTAGGTAGAGTGAACAAAAAAATATGTCTAAAAAAATAATTTACGTACGAATCGTGAATGAAAAAAGTTTAATCAGAATACAGTTTTTCAATTTTGTTTATCTCTGTTTCACTGTGTGATGTGTCTGAGTAGTGGTAAATAGAAGAAAATGGCGGATTGTTTCTAACAATGAAAATAAGAAAGAAAATAGTTTTTCTTGTAAACTATTTATGACTTAAAATAATATATTTGGTAAATTTATATTAAACCCTAACGTTTTTACTTCAGCTAGAATTAACTAATTTTTAGTAATAAAAAGCAAAAAAAACTTTTTATTGATACGCAAATAAGATTTTTTTGCAAACCGTACTTTTCACTCAAAATTTGACAGATCGAGGTTATTGACTTTCCGGTTCTTATTTGGAACGCATAATAACGCGACACAACTACACGGTGGAACACAGTTCGACACAACGTGGATAGAAGGTGGTAATACGTTACAAACAAACTGGAAAATATTACAAATATAACCGACATGCAGTAATCACTCATGCGCAGCCATTTGTAATTTGAGTGTTGCCATAACAAGATTTTTATCTTCCCGTTTAATATTTTTATACTTCCAAAAAATATAATGTATTGTTGTAATTATTTTATGAAACATTGTTTAAATATAATTTTATTTGTTTTAAACGCAAGTTGTCCATTTAAAAGTTTTATTTTATACAATATTTAATTAATACATTAATTTGAATACCCAGCATTTTTAGCTTCTCAACACTGAAGATATAATGTCATTTTAGTTTGCCTAGTTGGATGACAGATGGCGCTTTTATAAAAAAAAAACCAAGCTTGTGTCCAATGTTCTAAGTTGCCATAGCATGCTACTAAGTTAAAAAGCGATATACCGACAGTGCAGGACAATGATAAACCTAATTATTGTGCCGGCGCACCTTTCTCTTGCCTCTAGACGGAGTAGCAACAACCCCAGGCGGTCTCACAATCCTAGAAGTATGTTCCACAGACTGCGTAGCGACATCATCATCGTCATCCGAACCAGAAGCCAGATCTTGTGACGTTTGGAATCAGGTATGACGATCACTATCCTGCCCTCCACCGACCAGCAACTCTTCATACCGAAATGCTTGCGTGCGTCCATGAAGGTGCGGTGCCTAATGTGCGTCAAAAATTCGGTGATGATGATACCAGTGCCTTTGAGACATTTCTTGTTCTCCCAGATCAAGTGACGATGCTCCGAGGTGTACAGTTTGACTAAGATAGGCCGAGCTTTGCCTCGTGAAGTGCCTAATCTATGACAGACATGAATATGCTCCTTCCTTATGTCTGACATACCCATTTGGTTGGTTAATACCCCACTAAGTACGTCAAGCAACTTCTCAGAAACTGTTTCTATCGCCTGAAGGTTCTATACAGGATGCGACCGTACTTGTCGGAAACACTGCGGGAGCAGCTGGTTGAAACTCTAGTTCTTTCTAGATTAAACTACGCGGACACTGTCTATGGCCCGCGCCTCTTAGCTCGTACAGATCGGCTCATCCAAAGAGTGCAAAATGCTTGCGCTCGGTTTTGTTACAGCATTCCTCGCAGAACCCATGTAACACCATACCTTAATGAGCACTTTACGCTGAAGATGAAATCGAGACGCAAACTGCACTTGGCCTGCCTTCTGTTCGGTGTGGTTAAACTCCAGAAACCGGACTATTTATTTAATAAGTTGACTTGGCTGGCCAGCAGGCGGGAATGCGGAAGGAGACAATGCTCACAGCGGCTTTCAACCCAGTCTCACGGTACGGCTGCGTTCAAAAGTAGCTTCCGTTGTGCGGCTTCTAAAGTGTGGAACAATATTCCCCCACCAATCAGAGTGATAAACACGCTAGGCACATTTAAAAGGCGCTTACGACAGTACCTGATCGATGCACAACGGCAGCTGGATATGGTGGTACAAAATACCTCAATTATCTAATGTGCCCGGGCACCTGCCAGACTGGGGGTATTTCTGGTTCTTGGTTCTGTGTGTGGTGTGTTGCTACTGCATAATGATGAGAGTTACTCATGTTCGGCTTGTTCCAATTTCTTCTCCTACAACCAAGAAGGCGTGTTTTCGTTTCATACGGCAACGTTACGCCCTGTCGCAAGTGTGACACCTGCAAAATGCATGGCAACACATTACATGGGAACTCGTTCTTGGCTTTATTTATTTATTTATTTTTATTTTATTTTTTTTAAAACGGTTGTTTCTCCACTTACCCACTGTTTATGGCCTACTTGCTTGCGACAAATTAGCGACGAACGCGCGGTGTACGAATGAGCCTTCCATCCCCATTCCGCAGAGAGCCCGGCAATGTATGAGCCTCCACTTGTTTTGAAACTGGCATCTTCATATTGAAATATTGCTATAACAAATTATATGGTAAAATATGTGTCAAAGATCCAAATGTCGTCGTTCCGGTATAATTTGTTATCATTGAATGCACTGTTAACGCTTACCTTCCGTATGTAGTTTTCGTACTCCGTTAGGTATATATATATATAATTTTATTAAAATGGATATCCACAAATTTTGCACTCATTTTACACATATTCAGTTTACAATATAAACAATAAAACTAACACTTTTTTAACGCAACTCACAGGCATAGGTAAACTGATGGGGGATAATGTTCACATTACTCATAACCGCTCGTTAGCGCACGACTGCATTTAATGCGCTAGTGCGGTGTGAGTGAATGATTGCATTCCAACACGTTCGAGATTTACCCACATCTTTTTATTTTTTCCCTACTGTAATATCATTTTTGTCATTTATTTCTTATTATTTTTTTTATTTTATTTATTTATTTACATCACACTATATACAATACGAACACAAACATTATTTTAGTACGCCTATTTCATCACACATTTACACAGTTATCAACATTCTGTTATGATGTAAATTTTATTCTATTTTAGTATATTTCAATATTTATAACACTACAAAACTGTTCTTTGCGTCCGTCACGTCACAACCTCAGGTTCAGTTGAAAATCAGCGTCAGGCACTAGTTGTCTGGCATACATGCTGAACTGAACCTTTTTTGGCGCAGCTGTGAGGCACACAATAGCTGTTTTTTCAAATTTGTATTTTATTTTATTTATTTTACTTTTTTATTTTGTTTTCTTTCTAATTTTTATTTTGATTCTTTTATTTGTTGCTTTTTTTACTGTAATTTTCGTGTGCCCTACTCTGTGGCAAAATAAATTTATTTTCTTTCTTTCTTTTTCTTTTCTTTCACCAGGATACTCTGCGATTCCATGGAATAGTAAAACCTTCCTCCTCATCAGGGTTTCGTGTCTATCGAATCCAAGTGACAGCATCTCGATTTGGGCCTTAAATTTGGAAAACGCTTTCCAGACAAGAGATGATCAACATAAAATGGTTCTTTTTGCAGATGACAGCACGGCCATAATAGAATGCAATGATATAAATCGTTACGAAAATGATATTAATGAATCCCTGACTAAAATAATAAACTGGCTGAATCACAATAATTTGAAAATTAATTTAAGTAAAATCAACATTATGCAATATCATCAACGTCGTGCAAACAACAACATTAATGTCACTTATGAAGACAATAAAATACAGGAAGTTGATAATGCTAAATTTTTAGGAATCACTATTGACAATAAATTGACTTGGAATACTCATACTGACATAATATGTAAACGATTAAGTAAATCTGCCTATGCACTATTCCAACTATCAAAAAAGGTTAATATTGAGACATTGCTAACAGCATACCATGGACTTGTAGCCTCTGTTTTACGTTACGGTATTATTTTCTGGGGACAGTCAGCTAATAGTGAGGTTGTATTTAGGATGCAGAAACGCTGTTTGAGGTCTATGTGTGGCTTAAAAACTACAGATAGCTGTATCCCATATTTCAAAAAATTCAAAATATTAATACTGCCATCAATGTACAGTAGGGATCGAAAGTCCATAGGAAAACCCACAAAGTATTTGCTTGACGCTTAGTTTGACTTACGACCTTTTACTTTTAACAAAGTAGGCTCATGCACAAACAAATGATTCTAGTTCATAATTTCAACCTAATAGTTACTGTCAATGTGGCTTAGTGGTTAGCGTATCCAGAAAACTGCGTGGATCAACGAGCCATGAGTTCTATTCTCACTGAGACGCGAACTTTTTGTAAGTTTTTATTTGTGTTTAAATAAGTTTATCTAGTTATATCATAATTTGTAATGTTTTTTTTTTTTATATTTCTGTAAGATTTTATTTATGTGTAACAAAAATAAATGGTTTACTCGATTGGCAGTAATGAATAAAAAATATCCTTTATCTTGTTCGCTTTGTTCACACATTTCATAAAGATTGTAAGGTAGACTAAATCGAGGAATTAGATTACTGTGAGGTAGACATGAGTTTTATGAATATAACTAGATCGAAATGAACGTTGTCGTTCGGTTGGAGTTGTTGGTTAGTGACGCAGTGTGGTTTTTCGTTTTGTGCGTTGTTTCAGTTTGTATTACTCATCCTCGAAATGCAAGCAAATATAATATTGAGACGAGGGCGACTATTGTTGCGCTGTATAAAAGTGGTCTTAATAGAACACAAATATCTGAAAAAACAGGACTGAATGTGAGTGTAACCTAATTATATAACCTGTTTAAAATACACTTTGCTGACTAATTATTTATCCTGCTTTAAGTCTATTATGAGGTTAAACGACAAATTAGTTTATACTATTGGATAATATTATTATAAACGCTATTTTATTACTTTATTGTTATAATGAATATATTAATATTGCGGGGGAAATCGAGAAATCGGTTTTATAAAACCCGAATAAAGCTTCGTAGGAAAGCTACTATTATAATATTTTTGTTATAACTGCCTAATATCAGTTTTTATTTTGTTTTAGAAAAATACTGTAAGTCTCTGGATCAAGAGATATGAGGAAGAGGGTAGCCTTGCTAGTCGACAGCGAAGTGGAAGGCCGACGCTTATTAGCGAGGCGCAGCGACGACATATGGTGGAAGAATACGAGTCTAATGGTTTTACGCCAACGAGACACTTTGTGGAGTTATTTGACACATCGGCGCAAACTGTTCGCCGTGCCCTCCACGCTGAAGGTTTGCACCATAGAAGACCTGCTAAAAAACCTTTCTTGACAGAAAAACATAGACAGGAACGATTGCGTTTCGCGCGGGATTATTTAGATTTTGATTGGAGTACTACCATTTTTTCCGATGAAAAGACATTTAAGTCTAGTCAAAAGGGTAGGCTTCATTTATGGCGCAGGAATAACACTCGCTGGCATGAAAAAAACGTAATCCCTAATACAGACTCAGGTCGTATTACAATTAATATGTGGGGATGGATGAGTGCAGCAGGACCGGGAGAACTGTCTTTTATTCCCCCATGCGCTAACAGTTCTACTTATGCGGAAGTATTGGAGGAAGTTATGCTGCCTACTGTGCGCACCACTTACCCAGCCAATGAGTTAAACCAAATAACGTTTGTCCAGGACAACTGCCCTATTCACAAGGCAAGGATAGTGCGTGAGTGGTTTCACAATCACCCTGAAGTAAATATTATTCCATGGCCAGCGCGATCACCCGACCTCAACCCTATAGAAAATCTATGGGGTTTGATGGTGCAAAGGTGGGTGTCAAAGGATGAGAGGTGTTCAGAGCAATTAAAAACCCACTGCATGGAGGTGTGGGATAATTTAAGAGGAACCGAAATATGTGCCAAAATCGTAGGTTCGATGCGCAAACGCCTACTAGACTGTATCGAAAATAATGGGGGTTATACGAAATATTAACTCGATATTTTATTTCTATTAGTTAGGCAGTGTATCTAAATATTTAGTAGATTAACATTTACCATCAACAAATCCGTAACTATATGTATTCTGTATTTTTTTTTTTTTTGTTGTTAAAATGAGGTTTAGTTTCAATCCTCTTTTCATCAAGAAAATGAATACTTAAGCTATAACCTCAATCCATTCATTGTAATGTTACATTATAAAAACAGGTTCATAAAGTCTAAATCTTATAATGTTAGCAATAAACTGTGTTGAATACCGACTATAGTATGTGGATGTCAACAATTATATTTGTGTTATTAGAATATCCTTTCCTATGATAATTATGAATCGACTATGAAGTGGGTATACAAGAATAAATCTTACGAACAAGTTATTACAAGAAAATTTATCTAGGTCAAATTTAACTTTAAAAAAGTTATTTTTATAGATAAAATAAAAGAAATAAACATATTTGTTACATAAATTGAGAACGACTTTTTATTTTCACCTTCCAACAACGAAAATAAATAAAAAATCACACAAATAGAACTATTCGTGTGATTTCTTATTAATTTTATATAAGTAAAAATGTGCTATAAAATTGTTAGATGTTTATTCAACATTTATTTTAAAAAAGTTAAATATTTGTTATTTTACTATTATTTAAAGTTAAATAATAATACAAAAACAAATATTTAAAAAAAATATTAGATAAACATCTAACATTTAAAAAAAAAATTAACTATTCTGGTTTCATAAAAACAATTAGGTAGCAGCGGCAGAATCGAACTTGAACTTCATTGTTCAAGCACTAAGTAGTTTTACTCCACAGCTACCAGCACTTATTAGATTTGTGCGAATTTTAGCTATACAATATGAATGCAATGGTAGAAGTAGGTAGGGATCAGAAATATATTTAGGTATGTTCTTTCACGTAGTGAGCGCGACAACAGTTTATTAGTGTGTGTTATCTGTGGAATGTTGAGGCATCAAACGCACACACACGCACTGTCTACATCGTGCTGTAGTTCATAGCAATGTGATCTTTAGCGCTCTTATGGACTTTTGGTTCTGGACTGTACATAATGGAAACTGCATTATTTGTGAAAAAATATCCACATCTATTTGTCAACTTATCTGAAGTCAGAATAAATCCAATGCGTACTCAATATAATAATAAACTGTGCAATGTTAAGTGTAAAACATCTTTAATGCGTAAAAGCTTCTTCGGAAACGCTCCAAAAATTTATAACAAAATACCGAGTGCCATTAAAAATATGCCACTCACGAAATTTAAAAAGGAGCTTAATACGTTGCTTAGTGACAGATGTTACTACACATTGGATGAGTTTCTGAATGATAGGTCAATATAAATAAAATAAAGATGCTTATTATTATAATTATGTAATTATAAAATGTGTTAATCTGTTGTTGTGTCTGTTGCATGTTATATGACAAAAACTTAAACGAGGAATTACTTTACATTTGAAATTTTTAAAATTATAATTATGGTATTTTTGACATTTAATTTTTTTTTTGACATTTAAGTAATTTAATTTTTGACATCTGTTAACTAAAACAAATAATTCTTCATTTAGGTTTGACGAAATTGTAGTGTTACTAATATTAGTCACTTTGATATTTTTTTTCTACTCATTTGAAACCATTACAAAAAATATGCAGGATTCAGAAAGCAATTTATTATTATTGACATTAATTCATAATTGCTTTGACATTTAAATTATTTTGACTCAGGTATTAAAATTTTTGACATTTATAACTAATAATTAAGGAAAAAAAATTCTCCGACCATAATAAAATTATGCTTGATATCTTTTTAGAGACATGTAACCGTGAGCTAAATGCCCAACATAAAACATATTTGTACGCCTCTAGGCATAACATGGTGCTCTGTGAACCAAATATAAGACCTTTATACCTACCTGTGTTAACAAATAAAAGCGATTTGATTTGATTTGACAAACGTTCTAAATTCTGCAAACTCACTTGTTAGAGCGATGATGTCCGGTGAAGCTGCAGGTTTGGCCACAGAAGATGCACTTTTCAGCCTGCTTTCATAATCCATCATGCGTGTATTAAAAAGCTGCTCCAAATCCTCCAAACTTGCACTCAGTTTGTTGTCCATATTTGTGAAGAAAAATAGGTAGAGAGTAATTTATGAAGAAAGAATAGAGAATAGTGAGTGAAGGGTGGCAAATGTCAATAAAATGTGATTATATCATTAAAAATACAATTAAAAATCAATAAAAACTGGGAGCTACTTTAAAAGTGTATTAACCCTGTGTCTACCCACACAGAATATATATGAAAACTTAAAAATATATTAATATAATAGAAAACTATATATATATGTTACTGTAAAAGCCCGAACTACGGTAAATGTTAAGATTTACCAGTAAAGCCTAAGATTTACCGACATGAGTTGGTAAATGTAAGTTTTTATTATTATTTTTTTTTTTTTCTTTATTGAATTAAAGAGGGTTTAATCTAAGAAGATTATGCCACCCTCATCGTTACAAATCACCTTAAATTAACATTATTGAATGTTGATAAGAACTTAAAGTCTACCGCTGCGCTTGATCCCAATCATCACAAGCTTATACATCATCCTGGCCGCGTCCGAAGTGGGAGCAGCCAGGACGCTGTTACACACACCAGTCTCGCAAATGCTAGTAAAGGTGGACAGAAGGTCCCGCCTCTCCGCCTCGTTCCGGACACACTCCATCATGATATGGTACACATCCTCAATCGAATTGCATTCTGTACAATTTGGTGTTTCAACTTTGCCCATTAAAAATGCAAATTTGTTTAAGGGCATGTGTCCGGAGCGAAGCCGAAGGGCTGTCACAACAGTTTGTCTACCCATATTGGCACTGCCTAACCACGTATTTTAAAAAACGCTTGGTTGAATAGTGGCATACCATATTCCCTTACTGCGACTCCTTTCATTAAAATATTCTTGCCAGCTGTCATAGCATCGTTGTCTTATTGCAGAGTAACATTCTGTATAGTACGGTAAACAAGAATACGTTTCTCCGTCTGTTATTGCCGCTTTGGCTAGCTGGTCGACTATCTCATTACCCACAATGCCAATATGAGAGGGCGCCCATTGTATTACAACGCTTTTATTCTTAGTTTTAAGTTCACAGATCTGGTCTAAAATATAATAAGCAATAGGGATCCCACGTTTGGGCTTAGTACACCGACTTAATAACTATAACGCGCTGCGGCTATCACTTATTATTAAAAACTTGGAACATGCAATTGATTCTATATAAGACAAAGCCTCTAAAATAGCTATTAATTCCGCGTGCATTATTGAGATCACAGAATCAACTTTAAACTTCATAGATAAATTAGCAAAATAATCATAAAATGCCACACCTATTTCGTTATTACAAATTGATGCATCGGTGTAAATTGTATATAAGCCTGTATACTTCATTTGTAAATATGTCTCACAAGTAGTTTTTAATTGACACGTATTATAATCTTTCTTGGCGTGGTCGACACCCTCAATTGTTGAGATTATATTGCTATCTAAATCCACGTTGCTGACCCAAGTGGGAAAACTAAACATATCTATGTTCTCACTACTGTGGATGCGATCGTGTTTAAGTGAGTCATGAATTGTGACCAAAACCGGTTTTTGTTTATTACTCCAGTAGCGCTGCGAACTAACTAGCGAAGATAAACGTTCGAGTACGTCAACTGTGATATTATTGGTAATAGATCTGCATTTCAACCAATACTTACCTCCAAGTAATTGCCGGCGGATATGCAAAGGTGCGATGTTGAGTTCATTCTCCATAATATGTATGGGCGTACTTTTTACGAAACCACCTATTGTACGTAAACATACATTTTGTATTCTGTCCAGTTTCAATAGATGTGTCCGACTAGCATTACCGTAAAGAACACTCCCATAGTCTATTCGGCTTCTTACTGTAGCTATATACACGCGTCTCAGGTGTGAGGGGTGCACCCCCCACCCAGAACCAGCTAGCATTCTAAAGATATTTACAAACTTAAGGAGTTTTTCTCTTAATTCGTTGATATGCTTTCTCCAAATTAATCTAAAATCAAACCACAATCCTAGATATTTAACATTATCAACTACTTCCAAGGTACAGCCATTAACATGTAGTGTAACATTTTCTCTTTTGTATCCTCTTTTGAACACACACACCTTACTTTTTGACGGCGAAATACTAAGGCCTAAACCTGCAATGATATTATTAAATTTATCCAAAGCTGTCTGTAACTTTAGTGAGCCCAAGTGGCAGTTTTGGCATGAAATTTATAAAACGAAATCATCAGCATATTGTGCTACATGAACATCATTTATAGTTTTACAAATAGGGACAGTAGCAATGTTAAATAATAAAGGTGAAAGGGGGTCACCCTGAGCCAGCCCGCGACCTGTGTTCCTGCTGATTGACACATTATCGTCTATACAAATGCTCAGTTGCCTTTCTTGGAGAAAGTTCCATAAGTATGTACATAATCTTGCACCAATCTTTAATTTATCATTCATGTACTGCAATAATGGCATGATTTCAATATTATTATAAGCATTTTCTATATCAATGAAGCAGCCTATAGTACAATGTCCTTCAGAAAACCCCGCCTGTATTCTCGACGTTAAATTAGACAAACTATCCAAACTTGACCGGCATTTTCTAAAGCCCACCGTATGGTCGGAGAATACTTTATTATGCTCTAAGTACCATTCAATTCGATTCAGGATCATGTAATGAAAAGTCTTGCAAATACAAGAGATCATAGAAATAGGCCGCAATTTCAAGGGTTCCGCAGAATTCTGGCTCTATTTGGGAATAGGTACAATGTTAATTTGTCGCCATTGTTTAGGAACAAACCCGCGGCTAAAACATTGGTTGAATATTAGTAACAGAATATCTTTAGCATTATCTGGCAAATGTTTCAGCATACTATATGATATATTATCTGAGCCGGGTGTGGTGTTTCTATTTTTGATCGCTATCAACATTTCTTGTCTTGAGAAGGGAGCGTCTAGTTTAGGGTTGCATGACGTGAAAGTTTGATTGCCTAAACCGACAAAGTCTGGAGTTAAAGATGTAAGGAGGTTCTCCACATTCGTTTTATTAATGTAAGACTTAGGTGAGACATAACCCTTGATCCAACGCAATTTATACCACATTGCTGATGCAGTGATCTGATGATTTAATGTCGAGCAAAATTCACGAAACGACGATTGCCGGGTTGAACTAATTAGTTTTGCCGATTCTTTAATTTTATTCTTCAAATCCTCATAATTTGCGTCTGTAGGGTTCCGCCGGAAGATAGCAAGTGCGCGGCGACGAACAGCGACTGATTTAGATAACGACGGATTCCAATATGGTTTCGGACGAAAGGTGGAGGTAGGCCCGGAATATACTTTATAATATGGAATGTGTTTATCTGCGGCTGTGTTAATTAATTTTTCAAATAAGTCATATGATACTTGAATATCATCTGTATGTGTAAAACTGTCAAATAAAGTCTGTGCTACCTGTTTATATGAATTCCAATCGACCGCTTTGTAATTTCTGTGTTTTTTATGGCATTGACGGGGATTAGTACCTATACTAGATTTAATTTTTATTATGAGATGGTCACTCCCTAATGACTCATTCAGTACCGACCAATCAAACTTAACAGCGATATCTGACGATGCCAGCGATAAATCCGGTGAGGAGCTTTGAACGGCGCCATTCACTAATTTTATTCTTGTCGGGCTTCCATTATTTAAAACTACGAAATTATTATCTGACAAAGAATCAAACAGTTGACTACCGCGTTGGTCCGTTTTATACGACCAATTACTATGGTGGCCATTGAAGTCCCCCAGGATCAACGTTTTATTGCTCTGTTGAGTTAACAGAAAGTCCCAGTCACTCGTAGATGTCGTCACCGAAGAAGGACAGTAAATAGCTACAATAGCTTTGATGTCGTAACAATTGAATAGTTCAATTTTCAGTGTTTGTATACCTGAATTTAGACAGTTAACTGAGCTAATGCTAGAATTTATAGATTTATGAACTATTAGTGCTACGCCTCCGTAGCCATCGAGCCGGTCATTACGGTAAACAATATAATTTTTTAATCTAAGTTCCGAATCGGGGTCTAACCAAGTTTCACTAAGGGCAGCAACGTGGATTTTTTCAAGTACAAGAAGATTTTCAAAATTGAGCAACTTAGGTTTAAGGCTTTGGCAATTCCATTGTAAAATGTTTAATGCTGAAAACTCAAATAAACTCTTAAGTAAAGGCCACTGTGTCATATTACTTGCTAACCATACAATCAACCACTCTGCACATATTTTTAAAATATTTTTAAATTTACCATAGATAGTGTCACTTTCGGCAAAAAATACTTTTTCAATTTTTCTAAATAGTTCTCTAATTGTTACATTACCACGTGAGGTTCGTTTTGAAGTCGTTTTTCTCGATTTTGAATTGTTTCCTGCTTCACTGCTTATAGATTCCGAGTCGGAGTGCGGGATTTCCCAATTCTTAAAATTGTAATTATTTGGCGTATAATTTATGGGCTTTGGAATTCCTTTTTCCTTAGAAGTGGTCTTCGGCTTGGATTGCTGCCCCTGGCGTGGAACTACTTTTGTAAAGTCAATTGTGGCCGACGTTTGGTAAGACTGTTTTGGCGTAGCAGCTGATGTGGACGGCTGGGTAAATACAGGGGGGGGGGCGGAGCTGGTGATGCATTAGTTGGAGAATCTGGAGAAGGGTACATTGTCAGGGCTTTACGATACGTACAGTTGAATTCGGCCATAACAAGACGTATTTTTCTTTCTTTCTTATAAGAAGGGCATTCTTTGGACAGCGCCATGTGTTCTCCTGTGCAATTTGGGCATTTCAATGTGTTTGTGTCGCAATTTGCATGATCTCCACTACATTTTGGACAGACTATCTTGCTAACACACCTTTTAGCGGTATGACCTAGTTTCCAGCAGCGGGAGCATTGTGTCACTGGGAAGACGTATTTATCTACATTAATTTTTAGGTTGCCCACAAAAACGTATGCTGGTAAAAAATGACCCTTAAAGCATAACCGTACCGTTTCACACGGAATCCATCCCACGCCATTATCGTCACGTCGGTTTAGACGTTTCAAAGAAACAAGTTCCGCTGGACTAGGGCATGAGATATCGCTTAGTATCTGCTCTTCATTTAAATCAATATCTACATTTTTAATAATGCCATAAGAGTAACCAACCTCCAAGGACTTGACTATTCTCCACCCCATAGTAGCGAATTTCTCACAGGAAATGAATCTCTCAGCACTTAAGTCATTATCGAATTCTATTCTTATACGGTAAGGGTTAATATATTTAATTTTTATTGTGTCAGAAATGCCTTGTTCCCGAAATAACTTGGCTAAACTAAACTGTTTAGGCAGCTTTTCTGTGCTTGATACATAGACCTCAATTTTATTACGACTATCTTTGGCCTTTTTCCCGTTTCGATTAACTACAGTCCATTCCGTTTCGTCTTCTTCTCGCCCTCGTTTACTTGGTATCGGTACTTCTAAATCATTGTATTGTGCTTCAGTCGAGTTTTGTTCTTCTTCGAGTTGGGTCGTTTCTGTCATCATGTTAACTTCTACGTTAAAATCGCCTGTACTAAAATTTGGATCGCAATCGTCTCCTTCGCAATTAGACATTTTTAAAACAAATCCTTCGTCGCATAATAACCTAAAATGCAGGGAACGCGACACGCGGTGCGCGTGCGCTCGCTAGTTGTATAGTGAGCGGCTCATACGTATGACGCGCGGATATGGTTAGTTCGTAAGGACACGACGCTAACACGATCACTCCGTACGAGTGTCGCCTCGATACTGTGAAGTTTTTATTATAAAAGAACGACTTTTTCGGACTTATACCATACCAATTCAGTACATGCTAGGTTTTACCAAGGTGGACTGGTAAATGTTGGTTTTAGGATTAAAGGGTGGATGGATGACTAGGATGAGTGAGGCTTTAATCGCTGTCATAAATCTTATTTGTGAGGAGTCATTAATTAGGGAAGTAATTTCTTTTTATTAAAACGCTAATTCAAATCGCCATTTTGCAATTATAATTTCCATAATCCCTCTAACGTGGAGCAGGCTATTTACACGCCTCTCCAACAATGATTAATTAATTCTTCGTCATTTATTTCAAGTAACCATTAGTCAAAAACTTAGCTATAATCCTAACCTTTTTAAATTATTTTCATTTCAAAATTGTATTAATAAAATCAGGAACAAGTATTTGTTAAATATTTGAAATACTTCCTAAGTAGTAAACAATAACGAACGTAAAATTATCTTCTTACAAACATAACGCTTACTGAATTTGTATTTTTCTTATTATAATTTGGTATTTAATAAACATAATGCAAAATTAGCTTATTCTAATTGAATCATATTCTTCTTATTATCTGGTAAAATTTTAAAGGTTAGGATTATATCTCAGTTTTTGGCGAATGGTTACTTGAAATAAATGACTAAGAATTGATTAATAATTGTTTTAATCCAAAAACCAACATTTACCAGTCCACATTGGTAAAACCTAGCATGTACTGAATTGGAATGGTAAAAGTCCGAAAAAATCGTCCTTTTATAATAAATACTTACATTTACCAACTCATATCGGTAATTCTTAGGATTTACTGGTAAATCTTAACATTTACCGTGGTTCGGGCTTTTACAGTAACATATACTTTTTCTTTTCGTTTAAAAGAAAGTGAAAACCCTTTGCACCTTACTCAACCGTTCATCGTCTTGTTCTTTCTCTGTTTTTTATTTACTGGATCCGTGGTCTTATCATTCGTAGAATAGAATAGAATAGGATAGGATAGGATAGGATAGGACAGAACAGAACAGAACAGAATAGAATAGAATAGGATTGCATTTTAAACATCTTTTGTCTTAGGCTGGGCACTTAGCATCATTTGATTGGTGATTAACACTACCACAACGGCTACATCCGAGATCTTTATTTAGTTTAAAGTTTTTATTGAAGGGTTTCCTGGAATCAATTTTATTTATTTCAAATTTTTTATCAGTTTGGTTGTTGGTATTACTGAACTAATCAAGTTGTCTAAAAACAAATTCTAAGGCATTTGCCTTAGAAATGATTTTATCCAATGTACCTAATTGAATCTCCAATTTCTAAAATTTTTTCCTCAAATCAACAAGTCTACATTTTTTTGTGATTTGGTCTATCAAATGTTCGTCTTTATTTATAAAGTTACATTTTTCAGCCTGATTTCTTAATCTCAATATAAAATTTTCTAAATTTTCACCTTCTTCCTTTTGCATAAGCCGGAAAATGTCATCATCATCATCTCAGCGTTAGTCCCGGTTGCTTCCTTGGCTTTCACCTCGGTGCCCGGGGTCCGCTTTCCAGCTTAAACGCCTCCACTTCGCTCGGTCTTTCGCGTCCTTTGCCGTAAGCCCATTGGCACGCATATCGTCCCTTACGACGTCGATCCAACGCCTCTTAGGCCTTCCTCGTTTTCCGGGTCCCGGCGGAGGCGGCATGGCGAGGCATCTGTTTCCAACGTAGTCTGCCGGTTTTCGTAATACGTGGCCATACCAGCGTAGGCGACCCTCCTGCAGTTTATCCGCTATGTCACGAACCTGAAGGCTGCCCCGGATGCGGGAGTTTTTAATGCGGTCTTTCCGCGAAACTCCCGACATCCAGCGCAGCATATTCATTTCCGTGACACGCAGGCTCTGCTTGTGCCGCTCAAGTACAGGCCACGCTTCACTGCCATACAAAAGGACAGGCCTAATGATGGTCTTATAGACCTGTCCTTTGAGCTTAACCGGCATTTTGGGGTCACAGATAACCCCCGCCACCTCACGCCATTTCGCCCAGGCCGCCGAGATACGTGACTCGACGTCGCAATCGACATCCCCGGACTCGTGGAGCACCGATCCCAAGTACCTGACCTGTTCCGTGCGCTCGACTGTGTCTTCGCCAATGCGAACAGGAGCAGCGTTTGTTGTGTTACAGGCCAAGTACTCGGTCTTCGAGGCATTAATTTTCAGACCGCCGTTTTCCAGCGATTCCTTCCACGCTGTCACACGTCGAACCAAGCGCCCACTGTCCGAGTCCGCCAGCGCGATGTCGTCTGCATACATGAGCAGCCATGGCGGCTGCTCATGTAAGTCCCTGATGTTGAAGGACAGCACGTCCAGCACCACGCTGAACAGAAACGGACTAAGGACAGAACCCTGGTGAACTCCGACGGTGATGGGGAAGGGTTTCGTATCGCCAACAGCGGTCCGAACCACAGAACCGGAGTCTCGGTACATATCTCGGATGATGTCAACATAGGTCTCGGGCACTCCTTTGGATCTCAGCGCCCACCAGATCACCTCACGGGGGACACAGTCGAAGGCCTTCTGCATGTCAAGGAACAAGAGGTGCAGAGGCGTATTCTTTGATCTGTATCCCTCCATGGTAACCCTTAGGGCAAAGATGGGATCCATGGCGCCATGGCCTGGTCGAAACCCATATTGACATCCCGAGACGGTGCACTCCTGTCGGATCCGAGAGTCAATCACCCGCTCGAAGAGCTTCATGGTGTGGGACATAACCTTAATCCCCCGGTAGTCGCCACACTCCTGCACTGATCCCTTGCCTTTGAAGACTGGAGTGATAATACTCAGTCTCCATTGACTCGGGATCTTTCCGGTGAGGAGCATGCGATTAAATAGGTGGGTTAAGATGCCCACACCACGAGGACCCATCGCCTTCCAGGCTTCAATGGGGACTCCATCGGCACCGACAGCTTTCCGGTTCTTCATGCGGCGAAGAGCCACATGCACTTCTTCAGGTGTAACCAGGGGCACAAGTCCCTGATTTGGAGGGAGAACCGGAGACAGCACCTCTTTGTGCTGCTTGTTCAGCAGCTCGTGGAAGTACGAGCGCCATCTCTCCTTCACCGCGAGGTCCTCGCATAACAGATTGCCCTCAGGGTCTCTTACACAGCGGCACTTAGTGATATCCAGTGCCGCTTTGACCCTGGAACGTGCCAGCTTATATATGAGCTTCTGCCCCTCAGACGATTCCAACTTATCATAAAGTGGCTGTAAGTGGTCTCGTCTGGCTCTGGCTACGGCCCTCTTGGCGGCACGTTTTGCAGCTCTGTATGCGTCGCGGTCTTCAGGAGATTTGGAAGCTTGCCACGTTTTGAAGAGAGCTTTCTTCTCTCTGATCTCCCTCTGGACTGTGTCATCCCACCACCAAGTCTCCTTGTCACACTTGCGGCCGCCCCTGGACAAGCCGAGCACCGACTTTGCCGCCTCGGTGATGGCAACCTGAATCCTGTCCCAGTGGCTTTGCACAGGTTCGCCATCGGTGCCATCGCACTTGTCGCCGATGGCCGACGCGAACGACTGGGACGTGGCTTCATTCAGTCGCCACCACCGTATTCGGCGTTGTCGGCGCTCAACAACCTTGATCCTAGGCTTGACGCGCAAGTCCATGACAAGGAGACGGTGTTGTGCAGTGAGACTCTCGCCGGGTATGACCTTGCAGTTGGCTACCTTACTGATATGGTGCCTCCGTGTGAGTAAGAAATCGATTTGGGTAGCGTACCTCCCGCTCTTGTAGGTAATCAGGTGTTCGGGTTTCTTTTTGAAGAACGTGTTCACGATGGCAAGGCCGGCAGCCGCACACGTTTGGAGGATATTCTCCCCCTCCGCGTTACGGCTACCGTATCCAAAGCCACCGTGAACATGCTCAAACTCCTTGCACCTGTCACCCACATGACCGTTCAGATCACCACCCAAGACGATTCCCTGTGACAACGGGATGCCACGAAGCACCCCACCGGGTTGATCCCAGAACGCAGCCTTTTCAGTGTCGCTGCAACCGACCTGAGGTGCGTAGGCACTTATCAAGTGGGTTACAACCCCGTCAATAAGCACACCTACGACCATAAGCCGATCACTGTAGCGTTTCACCTCCAGGACTGCGTCTTGAAACTCCTCGGAGAGTACAACGGCCACCCCGTTCCCCCCACCGGCTGCACCCGTGTAGATCAGCTTGTAGCCATTCCCGATGAGCCGGGACCTGCGGCCTTTCCACCGAGTCTCCAGCAGGAATGCCACGGCCACCTTTCGCCTAAGAAGTACATTGGCTAACTCTCTCGCGCGTCCGGTCAGCGTGCCAATGTTGAGGCTGGCGAAGCGGATTTTCCGGGTTGGGGCTCGTGTCTTTGGCCGTGTTCGCCCCATACACGGTAGCCCTTGCCCACTTACCACAGGAGTCGGGCGACTCTCCTGCGCGCCGTTATGCGGCGGCGCCCTATCCGTGGCAGATACCTTTTCTAAACTTTCCATGTTTAATGGCTATTTGTGGCCTTTACGGGAGCGACTGCCGTCTGACCTCCCAACCCTAAGAGGGAAAGCCGACGCCAGAGCCTCGTCTGCTGTACGGCAGGTGTCCCAACTTGCAGGGGAGGTTGACTTGGGCCCCGAAGATTTTGGTTGGGCCCCATATACACCCAACATATATAGCCGGAAAATGTATCTTTCATAAATATAGCTCTGTTTTAGGGAAAATTAACCGTTACGTTTTTCAAGTGCAATTTTGTACTCATCTAAGTCTTTCCCATCATCATCTTTTCCTTCCTCTGCATGGGCCCCAGGCAAATTGTAGTAAATCTCCTGTAGTGCTAATCCACCAAAATGGAGTAGAGTAGCTCGCTTTATATTAGGGGAATCAATATTAGCAGCTAAAAGACTCCGGTAAATAAATACATTTCAAATGCCCACTTCCATTTCTCCCAGTTACATATGTTAGGGCGCCTTCGCAGTGATGCATGAGTCATTTTGGGGCAGCCTGTAATAAAACATAGGCTTTTACGTTGCGTGGCTCTTTACTTAAAATTAGTAACAGTATTGCAACTGCGTAGCCCGATTATGATTCGGTGAATACTCATATCGTTGACATTATTATATCCTAACTAATATTATAAATCGGAATGTGAGTTTGTTTGTTTGTTTGTTAGGCTTTCACGCCGTAACTACTAAACCGTTTGCTTTGAAATTTTGCAGACGTAAAGTTAGAAGTCCGGATTAAATAATAGGCTACTTTTTATCCCGGAAAACTGTGATGTTCCCGAGGGAAAACGAAAATATTGTTTAGCTTCGTATGAAGCTGTCAGTATCAGTTTGGTGACACATGGCGCTGTGTCGTTAAAAACAAAGCTAAATGATACGATAAATTATCCCCGGAAATGCGGAATTCCCGAGGGATGACGTACAATTTGGTTTATCGCCTAAACTGATTTTTACATCTGCTTATCCTATGTACTTAGTATCGTTTTTACGTAGTTAAGCAAAAACTTTTGTACTTTTTTACCTACCCTTTATCCTGGCAGGTATAATAGACAGTTCCAGAAGGTTAACAACTTTTATGAATAATCAAAACAGGTTATAACAAATAACTGTAAGTCATTGAAATTACAGATTGGTATAAGTAGGAATTTATTTAGTACTAGCTTTTCGCCCGCGGCTTCGCCCGCGTGGAAATCGGTTATCTCGCGTTTTTTTAGATTTTGGCGTGGGAATGAGAAGTTCTAGCACGGCAAAACATTGCTTATCCAGGACTCAAACTACCTCCATACCAAATTTTATCAAAATCCATTCACACGTTTAGGCCGATAAGTTGTTAAACCAAAACTGAATTAAACTATATTATATGCTTTACTTTGGGGAGGGAGGGTAAAAACATACAGATTTTGGGCACTGGAAACCCGAGAACACGCTAGATAGAGCTGACCATGCGAAAAACAATGTTTTTCCAGGTTTACTCCAGCTACCCTTAGAGTTTGGCCCTGTGCTTTATTAATGGTCATTGCAAAGAAACCCTTATAGGAAACTGAAGTCTTTTAAATTGAAATAGGAGGCCTGTTGGAATAATCGGAATCTGAGGAATGAGTACACTTTCACCTTTTGCTGCGCCAGTCAAAATAGTTGCGGTAATAATATTCCGTCCAAGCTGAGTGACACGCTACCTGGTACCATTATACAGTCGTGGGGCATTGAGATTACGCATCAGCATCGCCGGAACCCCTACTGTTAATTTTGCATCTGCGTTTGAAGAGACGTCTCATTAGCTCTCAAAATAGCTTGTCTTTTAGCTTGTTCTTCCAAACGTAGCTGTGTTTGAAGAGACGACTCATTAGCTCTCAAAATAGCTAGTCTTTCAGCTTGCTCTTCCAAACGTAGCAGTGTTTGAAGAGGTGACTCTAACGCCCTTAGTGCTGTCTGACGTTGAACCTGTTGCGATAAACGGACTTGAGTACGAATATCATTCTCAGAAGCCCTCAAAGAAGCTTGGCGAGCGGCTTGCTCCTCGAATCTTTGCTGGCACTGAGATGGTAGCTCAGCAGTTCTCAAAGCAGTCTGACAGTCTGCTTGATCGCGCCTTCTTAATCCAGCATGGAGAGACGATTCTTGAGATCGGGCAATTTTCATTGCCCGAGCTTGAGATGCGGTGCTCGACAAATTAGATTTACGTTTGCGAGGCATTATGAAATAATGAGTAAGTAAACTAAAAACTATAAACCTAAAGTATAATCCTATAGTAATGTTAGTTCAATGTCCTAAACTATAAAAATCTAAATGACGAACAAAGCGACGTAATTACCTTTAAATAAACTATACCTCGTGAATCGAATTAAGCTAAGCTATGATAAAACAAAACGGTAAATACTATATGGCTATAGGTTAGGGCGCGAGATATCATACCACTACTTACATATCTTAAACACAACGTTACCACGTTTTAAAATACACCCAGTGCCATCTATCGCTTACATAAAAATTAGTTAGCGTAAAGACCACTTATACTAGATACCTACTTATAACAATTAGTAATTTCGGTGACTTATAAGTATTTCAGTATTTGTTACATGTGCATGTTATAAACTGTTTTGATTATTCATAAGCGTTGTTAACCTTCTGGAACAGTCTATCATACCTATTATTCAATCCTGACTTCTAACTTTACGTCTGCAAAATTTCAAAGCAAACGGTTCAGTAGTTACGGCGTGAAAGCCTAACAAACTTACAAACAAACAAACTCACATTCCGATTTATAATATTAGTAAGGATAAGGAAGTAAGGATAGTAAGGATAGGAATATGTGCATGTTATAACCTGTTTTGATTATTCATAAACGTTGTTAACCTTCTGGAACAGCCTATTATACTTACCAGGATAAAGGGTAGGTAAAAAAGTACAGAAGTTTTTGCTTAGCTACGTAAAAACATTACTAAGTTCACAGGATAAATAGATGTAAAAATCAGTTTAGGTGATAAATCAAATTGTACGTCATCCCTCGAGAATTCCTCATTTCCGGGGATAATTTATTGTATCACTAAGCTTTGTTTTAAACGACACACAGCGCCAGGTGTCACCAAATTGATATTGACAGCTTCATACGAAGCTAACAATATTTTCCTTTTTCCTCGGGAACATCACATTTTTTCGGGATAAAAAGTAGCCTATTGTTTAATCCGGACCTCTCACTTTACGTCTGCAAAATTTCAAAGCAAACGGTTCAGTAGTTACGGCGTGAAAGCCTAACAAACAAACAAACATACAAACTCACATTCCGATTTATAATATTAGTAAGGATAACCTGTTTTGATTATTCATAAACGTTGTTAACCTTCTGGAACTGTCTATTATACCTGCCAAGATAAAGGGTAGGTAAAAAGTACAAAAGTTTTTGCTTAACTACGTAAAAACGATACTAAGTACACAGGATAAGCAGATGTAAAAATCAGTTTAGGCGATAAACCCAATTGTACGACATCTCTCGGGAATTCCTCATTTCTGGGGATAATTTATCGTATCATTTAGCTTTGTTTTAAACGACACACAGCGCCATGTGTCACCAAACTGATACTGACAGCTTCATACGAAGCTAACAATATTTTCGTTTTCCCTCGGGAACATCACATTTTACCGGGATAAAAAGTAGCCTATTATTTAATCCGGACTTCTAACTTTACGCCTGCAAAATTTCAAAGCAAACGGTTCAGCAGTTACGGCGTGAAAGCCTAACAAACAATTAAACAAACAAACAAACTCACTTTCCGATTTATAATATTAGTAAGGAAGTAAGGATTAGTAAGGATAAGTAGTCTTTACGCCAACTAATCTATACTAATATTATAAAGCTGAAGAGTTCGTTTGTTTGTTTGTTTGTTTGAACGCGCTAATCTCAGGAACTACTGGTTCGAATTGAAAAATTCTTTTTGTGCTGAATAGATCATTTATCGAGGAAGGCTTTAGGCTATATAACATCACGCTGTGACTTATAAAAGCGAAGAAACAATGGAAAAGGTGGAAAAAACGGGAAAAAATATTCATCTTTGAGGGCTTCCGTTGCGCGCGCTGCGAAAACGGTAGAAGATACCAAAAAAATATGTACCAAAGAATTATTCCTCTTAAAATGATGTAAAAAATGTCCGGGAAAGTATATGTCTATCTTTTAAGATTAACTCACTAGAACCGTTTTGATGGGAATCAAATTTGGCCCAAAATAATGCATTATTACAAATTATTTGTTAGAGTTGTATCAACATAGTAATATTAAACTTTATCCAAATGAATGTGTTGTTGATTAAAAGTATGTAATTGTGAACAAAATTGTCATTGTAATCACTTATTTTCAATGAACATCTTAGAAGTTATTACAATTTTAAAATACTCCGATATAAAATTCACACGCGCCGCATGATGTGCAAAATATGACGCTGCGCCTGGCCAGCGGGCGAGGAGAGGGGTTGCTTGCGGGCGGCGCGGAGGGGTTTTTTTATGGTAGTTAAAAATCATCCAATGACGAATCCTGCTCTTGGGCGGAGCGGGAAAGTGTCAGACTCTTACTGACTAAACAACCTACCCCGTTCCTCCCTTGCCTTATTCCCAGAGCCCTGGTATAACGCTTTCGCACCAACCCTCGGCTGCAGGAGGCTTCGACCCTGAAGAGCCCCACAGTTTGCTGACAACACCTTGAGGCGCGCGGGAGCAGTGCAGGCCGTCGACGACTTGGTCTCGGTCTGGACTGTTACCAGACAACCGGACGGCCAGCTACCCATTGCTCACCGTTCGCGAGCCAGCGTCTACGGTGGCCGGATATCGGCGGGATCGCGGCGGCGACAGCTACGGCGAGGGCGCTTTTGCCCTTGCCTTATGCGGTTGGCCTCCTCCTTTACGAGCATTACTGCTTCGCAGAAGGAGGCGACCGCTTGCCATTCTTCTTCGCTGCGGACCATGGCTTGAACCAAGGCCCGGCGCGAGAGGCCACCGTTGCCGATCACCCCCACGAGGACACGGCGATTCTCTTCTCAAGCGGGGCACACCTCCACCGTGTCCTCCGTGCTGGCCACACAGTGGCGACACCCGGGCGACTCTTCCGCACGAATCCGGCGCAGGAATCTCCTGAACTTCCCATGTCCGGTGAGAACCTGCGTCATGTCCTGTGTGATGTCTATCCAACCACGCCTCAAAGAGGGCACTTACCGCCGAGATTTTGGCGTGCCTAAGTGGAGAGTGTAGCTCTATGAAGTACTTTTAGATAATTATGTTCTTTTAAAAACTAAATTGTCTAAATTAATAACAGAAATTGATACGGGCAAAGTCGTGGGTAACAGCTATAATTTATAATGCTGAGGTTGTTTGCAAAAATAAATATGATGCCCAAAATAACTATTCGACGCGGACGAAGTCGCGGGCACAGCTAGTTCTTTATATAAGCGATAAATGGCGCTGGGTGTATTTTAACACGTGGTAACGTTGTGTTTTTTAAGATATGTAAGTAGTGGTATGATATCTCGCGCCCTAACCTATAGCTCATACGCTACCTATACTTATTCAGTGCACTTTTCGACTTTTTTATTTACCGTTTTGTTTTATCATAGCTTAGCTTAATTCGATTCCTTAGGTATAGTTTATTTAAAAGCAATTACGTCGCTTTGTTCGTCATTTAGATTGTTATAGTTTAGGACATTGAACTAACATTACTATAGGATTATACTTTAGTTTAGGTTTATAGTTTTTAGTTTGCTTACTCATTATTTCACAATGCCTCGCAAATGTATATCTAATTGGTCGAGCGCCTCATCTCAAGCTCGGGTGATTTTAGCTCGGGCAATGAAAATTGCCCGATCTCAAGAATCGTCTCTCCATGCTGGATCAAGAAGACGCAATCAAGCAGAATGTCAGGCTGCTTTGAGAGCTGCTGAGCTACCATCTCAGTGCCAGCAAAGATTTGAGGAGCAAGCCACTCGCCAAGCTTCTGAGAATGATATTCGTACTCAAGTCCGTTTATCGCAACAGGCTCAACGTCAGAGAGCACTAAGGGCGTTTGGAAGAGCAAACAGAAAGACAAGCTATTTTGAGAGCTAATGAGACGTCTCTTCAAATGCAGCTACGTTTGGAAGAGCAAGCAGAAAGACAAGCTATTTCAAGAGCTAATGAGACACCTCTTCAAACGCAGCTACGTTTGGAAGAGCAAGCTGAAAGACAAGCTATTTTAAGAGCTAATGAAACGCCTCTTCAAACGCAGCTACGTTTGGAAGAGCAAGCTGAAAGATTAACTATTTTGAGAACTTATGAGACGTCTCTTCAAACGCAGCTACGCTTGGAAGAGCAAGCTGAAAGACTAGCTATTTTGAGAGCTAATGAGACGTCTCTCCAAAGGCAGCTACGTTTGGAAGAGCAAGCTGAAAGATAAGCTATTTTGAGAGCTAATGAGACTTCTCTTCAAACGCAGCTGTAAAATTAAAAGTAGGGGTTCCAGTAATGCTGATGCGTAATCTCTATGCCCCACGGCTGTGTTATGGTACCAGGCTGCGTGTCACTCAGCTTGGACGGAATGTTATTACCGCAACTATTTTGACTGGCGCAGCAAAAGGTGAAAGTGTACTCATTCCTCGGATCCCGATTATTCCAACAGGCCTCCCATTTCATTTTAAAAGACTTCAGTTTCCTATAAGGATTTCTTTGCAATGACCATTAATAAAGCACAAGGCCAAACTCTAAGGGTTGCTGGAGTACACCTGGAAAAACAATGTTTTTCGCATGGTCAGCTCTATGTAGCGTGTTCTCGGGTTTCAGTGCCCAAAATCTGCATGTTTTTGCTCCCCAAAGTAAAATATATAATATAGTTTACCACTCAGTTTTGGTTTAACAACTTAACGGCCTAAACGCCTGAACGGATTTTGATAACATTTGGTATGGAGGTAGTTTAGAGTCCTGGATAAGCAATGTTTTTCCGTGGTAGAACTTCTCATTCCCACGGGAAAATCTAAAAAGCGCGATATAACCGATTTCCACGCGGGCGAAGCCGCGGGCGAAAAGCTAGTTTAGTATAAGTGGTCTTTACGCTAATTAATTCTTTATGTAAGCGATAGATGGCGCTGGGTGTATTTTAAAACGTGCTAACGTTGTGTTTTTTAAGATACTAGCTTTTCGCCCGCGGCTATTTTAAAAAGCCCTAAGTTTTTACGAACATATAAAATACATTCTAAAATATAAAGAGCAGGCAGAGTCAGTACATCGATTTCTTTAAACTTTTTCCTGAGGGACTCGCGAGGACCCATTTTATAAATAGCTCGGATTGCTCTCTTTTGTAATATGAATATTGAATCTACATCAGCTGCAGATCCCCACAGCAAATTGCCATAAGACATAATACTGTGGAAATAAAATTTCTCTTCCAAATGTAGCTGCGTTTGAAGAGGCGTCTCATTAGCTCTCAAAATAGCTACTCTTTCAGCTTGTTCTTCCAAACGTAGCAGCGTTTGAAGAGGTGACTCTAACGCCCTTAGTGCTGTCTGACGTTGAACCTGTTGCGATAAACGGACTTGAGTACGAATATCATTCTCAGAAGCCCTCAAAGAAGCTTGGCGAGCGGCTTGCTAATAGAATTTGCTATTGCTAATAGAATTCAGAATAGTCTGCTGAATCCTTTCCAATCCGGATTTCGTCCAGGTCATAGCACCACTTCGGCCCTAGTAAACGTTTCCGATGACATACGGCTAGGTATGGATAGTGGAAATATGACAGTTCTCTGTTTACTAGATTTTAGCAATGCCTTCAATACTGTCAATTTCGATGTCCTGCTCAACATACTTCGCTCTCTTAACATATCTCCAGCAGTGATTGACTGGTTTCGCAGTTACCTGTTTGGCCGCCGGCAACGTATTTGCATAGGCGAGTCCTGCTCTTCTTGGTGTTATACTTCAGCCGGTGTGCCTCAGGGTGGCGTCTTATCTCCCTTACTCTTCGCAATATTTATAAATTCCATATCCAATAAATTACTTTCCTCCTACCACCTTTACGCTGACGATTTGCAGGTATATAGACAATTTCCTCATACGGACTTGGTTTCGGCTATTAATATCATCAACCAGGACTTGGCCTTAATTTGCGAATGGAGTGAGGCACATGGTTTGCAGGTTAACCCTTCAAAGACCCAGGTTATCGTTGTCGGTAGCTCTAGGTTGATGACTAAGGTTAACTGGTCGCAGCTTCCTCACGTTATTTTTAAAGGCACCGCTATCCCTTTTAGTGAAAAAGTTAAGAACCTCGGGGTTTGGATAGATAAATACCTTTCTTGGGGTCCCCAACTACAAGAGGTAAGTCGCAAAATATTTGCTTCTGCCAAGTCCTTAAGATGGTTGCGTAACTTTTTGCCAACTGCCACTAAAATTGCGCTTGCACAGTCTCTTTTACTTCCCATCCTTGACTACGCTGATGTCAGTTATCTTGATCTCACTGAGGCACAACTAGATAAACTTGAGAGACTTCAAAATGTTTGCATACGATTTATATTTGGCTTGCGCAAGTATGATCACTTATCTGATTTTCGTACGAAACTCAAGTGGCTTCCAATACGTCTTCGCCGGAACATGCACATATTATCTCTTCTCTACAGTGTCCTGTTCAATCCCAAAACCCCTACTTATCTTAAAGAACGGTTCAAGTTCCTTCATGACACACATACCAAATATCTTAGGTCATCGGAAAACTTGGGACTGGAGATGCCAAGCCACTCCTCCAACTTTTATGGTAAGTCGTTTACCGTTCAAGCAGTGCGGCTATGGAATGAGTTGCCCGTGTCGGTAAGAAAGGCCCAAACTTTGACAACTTTTAAAAATATGGTCAAGGAACACTACCTCCCCTCTTGAAAGACATTAGGTACATATTTCTCTGCTTTCATATATATATATATGTATATATATATTATGTATTTGTATATATATATATATATACATACGTATATATTATTTTTGTAGTATATGAATTTAATTAGTTATGTCAAATCCATCCAAAGGTTGTCTTTAAAAAATCGCTTTTAGCGATAAGACCGCCCATTGTAACACCATCGTAATTTTTAAGTGTCCTTATGTACCAAGTTTTGTTTATGGTGTACCTACAATAAAGAGTATATCTATCTATCTTGCTCCTCAAATCTTTGCTGGCGCTGAGATGGTAGCTCAGCAGCTTTCAAAACAGCCTGACACTCTGCTTGATCGCGCCTTCTTAATCCAGCATGGAGAGACGATTCTTGAGATCGGGCAATTTTCATTACCCGAGCTTGAGATGAGGTGCTCGACAAATTAGATTTACGTTTGCGAGGCATTATGAAATAATAAGTAAACTAAAAACTATAAACCTAAACTAAAGTATAATCCTTTAGTAATGTTAGTTCAATGTTCTAAACTATAAAAATCTAAATGACGAACAAAGCGACGTAATTACCTTTAAATAAACTATACCTGGTGAATCAAAATAAGCTAAGCTACGATAAAACAAAACGGTAAATACTATACGGCTATAGGTTAGGGCGCGAGATATCATACCACTACTTACATATCTTAAAAAACACAACGTTACCACGTTTTAAAATACACCCAGCGCCATCTATCGCTTACATAAAGAATTAGTTAGCGTAAAGACCGAAGACCTGAATACCTACTTATACCAATTAGTAATTTCGGTGACTTTTATATGTGCATGTTATAACCTGTTTTGATTATTCATAAACGTTGTTAACCTTCTGGAACAGTCTATTATACTTACCAGGATAAAGGGTAGGTAAAAAAGTACAGAAGTTTTTGCTTAGCTACGTAAAAACATTACTAAGTTCACAGGATAAGCAGATGTAAAAATCAGTTTAGGTGATAAACCAAATTGTACGTCATCCCTCGGGAATTCCTCATTTCCGGGGATAATTTATCGTATCATTAAGCTTTGTTTTAAACGACACACAGCGCCATGTGTCACCAAACTGATACTGACAGCTTCATACGAAGCTAACAATATTTTTGTTTTCCCTCGAGAACATCACATTTTTTCGGGATAAAAAGTAGCCTATTATTTAATCCGGACTTCTAACTTTACGTCTGCAAAATTTCAAAGCAAACGGTTCAGTAGTTACGACGTGAAAGCCTAACAAACAAACAAACAAACTCACGTTCCGATTTATAATATTAGTAAGGAAGTAAGGATTAGCAGCATCTATACTAATATTATAAAGCTGAAGAGTTTGTTTGTTTGAACGCGCTAATCTCAGGAACTACTGGTTCGAATTGAAAAATTCTATTATATTTTTTGTCTTGAATAGATTATTTATCGAGGAAGGCTTTAGGCTATATAACATCACGCTGCGACTAATAGAAGCGAAGAAACAATGGAAAATGTGTAAAAAACGGGGAAAATGATTCATCTTTGAGGGCTTCCGTTGCGTGCGCTGCGAAAACGGTTCAAGATACCAAAAAAATATGTATGACAGAATTATTCCTCTTAAAATGATCTAAAAAAATGTCCGCAACAGTATATGTTTATCTTTTAAGATTAACTCACTAGAACCGTTTTTATGGGAATCAAATTTGGCCAATTTTTACCAATTATTTTTTAGAGTTGTATCAACATAATAATATTAATCTTTATCCAAATAAATTGTAATTGTGAACAAAATTGTCTTTGACATCATTTAATTTCAATGAACATCTTAGAAGATATTACAATTTTAAAATAACTCCGATATATAAAATTCACACGCGCCGCATGACGTGCTAAATATGACGTTGCGCCTGGCCGGCGGGCGAGGAGAGGGGTTGCTTGCGGGTGGCGCGGAGGGGTTTTTAATTATGGTAGGTAAAAATCATCCAATGACGAATCCCGCTCTTGGGCGGAGCGGGAAACAGTGACAGACTCTTACTGACGAAACAACCTACCCCGTTCCTCCCTTGCCTTATTCCCAGAGCCCGGGTATAACGCATTCGCACCAACCCTCGGCTGCAGGAGGTTTCGATCCTGAAGGGCCCCACAGTTTGCTGACAACACCTTGAGGCGCGCGGGAGCAGTGCACACCGTCGACGACTTGGTCTCGGTCTGAACTGTTACCAGACAACCGGACGGCCAGCTACCCATTGCTCACCGTCCGCAAGCCAGCGTCTACAGAGGCCGGATATCGGCGGGATCGCGGCGGCGACGGCTACGGCGAGGGCGCTATTGCCCTTGCCTTATGCGGTCGGCCTCCTCCGTTACGAGCATTACTGCTTTGCAGAAGGAGGCGACTTGCCATTCTTCTTCGCTGAGGACCATGGCCTGAACCAAAGCCCGGCGCGAGAGGTCGCCGCAGCCGATCACCCCCACAAGGGCACGGCGTTGCTCTTCCCAAGCGGGGTACACTACTACAGTGTGCTCCACCGTGTCCTCCGGGCTAGCCACACAGTGGCGGGCACCCGGGCGTCTCTTCCGCACGAATCCGGCGTAGAAATCACCTGACCTTCCCATGTCCGGTGAGAACCTTCGTCATGCGGAAGGTGAGGCGCCGTGATGTCTATCAAACCACGCCTTAAAGAGGGGACTTACCGCCGAGATTATGGCGTGCCCAAGAGCTACACCCCCCGTAGCTCTGTGAAGAACATTTAGATAATTATGTTCTTTAAAAAACTAAAGTGTCTAAAATAATAACAGGAATTGACACGGGCAAAGTCGTGGGTAACAGCTATAATTTATAAAGCTGAGGAGGTTGTTTGCAAAAATAAATATGATGCCCAAAATAAATATTCCACGCGGACGAAGTCGCGGGCACAGCTAGTCTATCATAATTATAAATTACTAGCTTTTGTCAGCGGCTTCGCCCGCGTACATAAAATATAGCATATGTCACTCAGGAGTAAAGCAGATTTCTGTTGTTGCTAAAATTTTTCCAATCGGACCAGTAGTTCCAGAGATTACCCCCTACAAACAAAAAAAACAAACTAACAAAAAATCAAACTTTACCTCTTTATTATATTAGTGTAGATGTAAGTACAAAGACATGTGACATCCACCGATCCGCACTGGACCGGCGTGGTGGATTATGGCCCATTCCCTCTCCTAATGAGAGGAGGCCTGTGTCCCTGCAATGGGAACATTAAAAGGCTGATGATGATGATGATGTAAGTAGTGGTATGATATCTCGCGCCCTAACTTATAGCCGTGTAGTATTTACCGTTTTGTTTTATCATAGCTTAGCTTAATTTGATTCACCAGGTATAGTTGGTAATTACGTCGCTTTGTTCGTCATTTAGATTTTTATAGTTTAGGACATTCAACTAACATTACTATAAGATTATACTTTAGGTTTATAGTTTTTAGTTTACTTACTCATTATTTCATAATGCCTCGCAAACGTAAATCTAATTTGTCGAGCACCTCATCTCAAGCTCGGGCAATGAAAATTGCCCAATCTCAAGAATCATCTCTCCATGCTGGATTAAGAAGGCGCGATCAAGCAGAGTGTCAGACTGCTGTGAGAGCTGCTGAGCTTCCATCTCAGCGCCAGCAAAGATTTGAGGAGCAAGCCGCTCGCCAAGCTTCTTTGAGGGCTTCCGAGAATGATATTCGTACTCAAGTCCGTTTATCGCAACAGGCTCAACGTCAGACAGCACTAAGGGCGTTAGATTCACCTCTTCAAACGCTGCTACGTTTGGAAGAGCAAGCTGAAAGACAAGCTATTTTGAGAGCTAATGAGACGTCTCTTCAAACACAGCTACGTTTGGAAGAACGAGCTGAAAGACTAGCTATTTTGAGAGCTAATGAGACGTCTCTTCAAACGCAGCTGCAAAATTAAAAGTAGGGGTTCCGGTGATGCTGATACGTAATCTCGATGCCCCACGACTGTGTAATGGTACCAGGTTACGTGTCACTCAGCTTGGACGGAATATTATTACCGCAACTATTTTGACTGGCGCAGCAAAAGGTGAAAGTGTACTCATTCCTCAGATCCCGATTATTCCAACAGGCCTCCCATTTCAATTTCAAAGACTTCAGTTTCCTATAAGGGTTTCATTTGCAATGACCAGTAATAAAGCACAAGGCCAAAGGGTTGCTGGAGTACACCTGGAAAAACATTGCTTTCGCATGGTCAGCTCTATGTAGCGTGTTCTCGGGTTTCCAGTGCCCAAAATCTGCATGTTTTTGCTCCCCAAAGTGCAACATCCTTACTAATATTATAAATTGGAAAGTGAGTTTGTTTGTTTGTTTGTTAAGTTTTCACGCCGTAACTACTGAACCGTTTGCTTTGAAATTTTGCAGACGTCGAGTTAGAAGTCCGGATTAAATAATAGACTACTTTTTATCCCGGAAAAATGTGATGTTCCCGAGGGAAAACGAAAATATTGTTAGCTTCGTATGAAGCTGTCAGTATCAGTTTGGTGACACATGGCGCTGTGTGTCGTTTAAAAAAAAGCTTAATGATACGATAAATTATCCCCGGAAATGAGGAATTCCCGAGGGATGACGTCCAATTTGGTTTATCGCCTAAACTAATTTTTACATCTGCTTATCCTGTGTACTTAGTATTGTTTTTACGTAGCTAAGCAAAAACTTCTGTACTTTTTTACCTACCCTTTATCCTGGTAAGTATAATAGACTGTTCCAGAAGGTTAACAACGTTTATGAATAATCAAAACAGGTTATAACATGCACATATAACAAATACTGAAATAACTATAAGTCACCGAAATTACTAATTGGTATAAGTAGGTATTTAGTATAAGTAGTCTTTACGCTAACTAATTCTTTATGTAAGCGATAGATGGCGCTGGGTGTAGTTTAAAACTTGGTAACGTTGTATTTTTTAAGATATGTAAGTAGTGGTATGATAACCTATAGCTCATAATGTGCTACCTATACTTATTCAGTGCACTTTTCGACTTTATTATTTGCCGTTTTGTTTTACCATAACTAAGCTTAATTCGATTCACTAGGTATAGATTATTCAAAAGTAATTACGTCGCTTTGTTTGTCATTTAGATTGTTATAGTTTAGGACATTGAACTAATATTACTATAGGATTATACTTTAGTTTAGGTTTATAGTTTTTAGTTTACTTACTCATTATTTCACAGTGCCTCGCAAACGTAAATCTAATTTGTCGAGCACCTCATCTCAAGCACGTGCAATGAAAATTGCCCGATCTCAAGAATCGTCTCTCCAAGCTGGATTAAGAAGTCGCGATCAAGCAGAGTGTCAGGCTGCTTTGAGAGCTGCTGAGCTACCATCTCAGCGCCAGCAAAGATTTAAGGAGCAAGCCGCTCGCCAAGCTTCTTTGAGGATGATTGATCTTCTGAGAATGATATTCGTACTCAAGTCCGTTTATCGCAACAGGCTCAACGTCAGACAGCACTAAGGGCGTTAGATTCACCTCTTCAAACGCAGCTACGTTTGGAAGAGCAAGCAGAAAGACAAGCTATTTTAAGAGCTAATGAGACGCCTCTTCAAACGCAGCTACATTTGTAAGAGCAAGCTGAAAGACCAGGTATTTGGATAGCTAATGAGACGCCTCTTCAAACGCAGCTACATTTAAAAGAGCATGCAGAAAGACTAGCTATTTTAAGAGCTAATGAGACGCCTCTTCAAACGCAGCTACGTTTGGAAGAGCAAGCTGCAAGACTAGCTATTTTGAGAGCTAATGAGACGTCTCTTTAAACGCAGCTACGTTTGGAAGAGCAAGCTGAAAGAGGTAGTAGGAAAATAGGGGTTCCGGTGATACTGATACGTAATCTCGATGCCAAAGGCATCATGAGCAAAAGGTGAAAGTGTACTCATTTCTCGGATCCCGATGATTCCAACAGGCCTCCCATTTCAATTTAAAAGACTTCACGATGACATAAAATTTGGTAAGGAGGTAGTTTGAGTCCTGGATAAGCAATGTTTTGCCGTGGTAGAACTTCTCATTCCCACGGGAAAATCTAAAAAGCAACTAACCGATTTCCACGCGGGCGAAGCCGCGGGCGAAAAGCTAGTATTTATATGTCGGAAACGGCATCGATTTGTTGACAACAAGACAAGGCACGCCATCTAGTGGCAACTAGAAGAACTAAATAAAGATTGCGCGCTTGACAGAGTCGGTGACGTTTGCGCTTTGCTGCGAGCTTGCGGAGGGGGGAACCCGCCCTGGGAGCGGACTCTTAGCCAAGCCGTCGCAGAGTCAAGACGTTCTGAAACTGTCCGTATTGTTGTAATTTGTAATTTGTGATAACAGTGCACTGTACCGAAATGTATTGAGAAGTAAACCGATTCAACTCCTACCCGTTGTTATTCATTGCACGATACCCACATACGCCCACATGATAGATCTGATAGACCAGAGCTCGAAAACCATCCTGGACACGAGCCGACATCAGAACTGGGATTCAATCGTGCAAATGAATCGACAAGCTATGTGAGCAATAATTACGCAACACTGAATAAATTGGCGAGAACAAAGACAGTTGGCGGTTATTATTCGAAATTCGAAAATGAAGACCCGGATCGAAGCATGGACTTGAATGGTTTGATTAGGTTTTTACTGGGGTTTTTCCCTAATCCTGAGCAACGAATGTTGGACCATGGTGACGTTGTGCCCCCAGAGCGCAAACTACAACGTTCTACCTAGATTGTGAATCTACCCAAATTCGACCCGGAGAGACGAGAGCAATTCAGAAATCACTATGGAAAAATTGGACAAACGTAAACTGAAAACAAGAATATTCAAGCCTCAAGACCACCGGCAACAAGGTAGCAAGCCAATCCAGGTCGGCTTTGGAGAGCAGAGTTCTTGATGGAGATCTGGATCCCTGAGAGAAGTGGCGCGGTGGTAACCGTGTCGGTGCCGTTGTGACAGCGAGCGATGGGTTGACGTCGTGGTCGCCGATCTTTCATCAGAAAAAGGGCAGGTATTCTCATTCCACTTTTATTCTAAAGTTGAGTTCTCATTCGTCAAAGATTTTTTTATGGTGGGTGAAAATCATCCAATGACGAAACCCGCTTTTGGGCGGAGCGGGAGACAGTGTAAGTTGTCAGTAAATTTTGGGGTAGATTTAAAGTAAAAGGTTACATTGACAAGTGTAGGTGACATATGACGGTACTCGGTACAGATCATTACTTGTGTCGTTGAAATTGATGATAGGGGCTAAATCGCGATTTTATTACGTGAGCCAACATTATTTGCGAAATTAAGTCTTAGGCCGTGAAATATTGTTGCAAAGGTTCAGTTGAATTAGTGACCGTGACGCATTTTTTTTGAAAATTGCTTAGGTTCATGGCGTAAATAATTGTAATTACAAAGTACCCTCAGTAGATCCGAGAATTACGGTTCGATTTTTTTATGACGGTGACAGTTCTCCGAAATAATGTTGACGTTGATGACACCGACGTGTCCTTGAACAAAAAAATTGCGATTATTTCTGTGTCGTTTCGTTAATAATTGAACTATTTTACTATCGGTATGCTACAAACGCGTGCAACAAAGAGTGATCTTAATCGTTCGACTAATTTTTGACTGTATAAAGATGACAGTAATAGTTTAGCGCGGATGAATTAAAAATAATTCGTAAGCGGGTAAATGAATTATGGTGCGACCGTGTAATTCAATGTTAACTAGTTCAGTTCTTTTAGTTAAGAAATACGACGCGTCAAATTAAATGTGCAGAGATTAACGAAGACTAAATAACAATACCGTACCAAATCGTTATTCGCCGATGTTTGTCTCGGATCAAATATCCCAGTTACACATTGAAAGCTTTAAATTGTAAGTGTACCTATAAATTTGCTCACGATAGGTTAAGGAAAATGCCAGCAAGTCAAGTACCAGTCGAGATTGATGTAATGGAGGATCATGTTGATGATGTCGAAGTAGAGAAGGTTAGAAAGACTCGAGTGAATGACTATCGTCCGTAATGTATTCGACCGTACCAGTGGTTGATTAGTAGTCGTAGCCCGGTAGAAATCGGTATCTCTTGAGGCAACTCAAGTAGTCCGTGGGTGCGCGGTGTGCTTTCAACGCTGGCGTAAGTCGTGGTCTGTGGAGACCGTAGCGTGTAACCACAGAGGTGGTGTTCACGGGTGACCCATTCGATGGGTATGCGTACTGGAGATGAGTGCGAGAGCAATGCGATTGCTGTTCGGCTAGAGAGCCGTGGAGTTAGAGGTCTTTACTCGGAGATTTCTGTAAATCTGGTTGTAACTGGTAGTTGTACTTGTGATGACGATGATGGTACTTGACTGTGGTATGTTATATGTAGTGTATCTGTGGTGATTGTTGTATTTTCAATTACCTATTCCCAATGTTTGATTTAATTAAAGATACAGATCAGATCAGATCATTTTAATGATACAGTAGTTTTGAGAACGTCGACTAAAGCCGGAATAACGTTACATTTGAAAAAGTGATCTGTTTTTTGATAATTAAATTCAAGTGGCGAGGCTCTTCATCCGTGGCGGATGGTGTCATTCAGTATGGTTAGATCCTAGGCGGGTGATGCCAGGTTACGAGGCTAGATCCAAGGCGGGTGATGCCAGGTTACGAGGCTAGATCCAAGGCGGGTGACGCCACAGGGTGTGGCTAGATCCAAGGCGGGTGATGCTAAGTAAGGAGGCTAGATCCTAGGCGGGTGATGCCAAGTAAGGAGGTTAGATCCAAGGCGGGTGAGACCATGGGACATGGCTGGATCCAAAGCGGATGATGCCTTGTAATAGTGCCATTTTGTCACGAAATGATTTCTGATCGATTTTAGTCGCGCGTTCTCTGTCGTTAATGACAAAAGATGACGTAGTTCGATAGGTTGATTTAAATGTCGTGAGAGATTATGCATTACGCAATAAATACCGTGTAGTACCCTATTAAAAGTGTACGTCGCGAGAAAACCAAAATACCCACAAACAAAATTTAAAAAAAAAAGACAATAAAAAACGCGTTTAAAGTAGGAGGTAAGAGGAAAATCAGAGCTTAAAAAAATGGTCGTACAATAAAATAGTTGAGATAATTAAGTTTACAATATGATCGGACATTTGATATGTAGGCTCAATAGAAAATCTGGTGATTTTAGTAGACCGTCAGTACATTAAACCAGGGACATATTGTAGGAAACCATTAAGTCATTAGAGACTTGGCGATCCTGGAGGGATGCGCAGGTATGTAAAAGTGACTAGAGGTTACTGGGCTATGAGTAGCCAGAGGTCGTAATGTACAGCTTAATGATTAGTGTTTTGGATAAGTTTGATTAGTTGTGTGTACTGTGAAGGTATCACGACAGGTCAAGAAAGAAGCCAGAAAGTCATGTACCAGCCGAAGTACATGGTGATAGCAGTAATCGTAGCCTATGTTGTGGGGAACACGCAAGTAAGCGATGCGCGTTAAGCTTGGACGGAAGTCGGTGACTGGCCTACCCAATGTGATCCACAGGTGGTGGATGCACATGGTGGGAAAGCAATTGTGATTGCAGTTCGGCAATGAGTGAGATAATTTATTGTTTTCCTTATTAAACTTTTTATACATCAAAATAAACTTTTCTTTTCGTAAATTACTACAAAAATCTACTACAACAGTCCTGTTTTCAGAGTCTTCGTGACCAATACGGAAAACATCTTTTACCTCGTATGGTTGAAAGGGACAATCAATAGTTGAGCCTATCTTTGCAACAGTTTTTAACAAGTTTTCTTTGGACTCCGATTTACAAACCGGTATATTCTTGATCTCAATACAGGACGATCTTGCCCCGCGTTCCAGGTTTTCCAGTCTATCTTCTAACGTTTTTAAACATGTTAAATGATCTTTCCTTTGGGCCTCAAGTTCAGATTCCAGTTGTTCTATCTTGTTTTAAAGTCGTCGTATTTCTCTGATAGAAAGTTCACTGTGGTTTGTATGTTAGAATTTTGTATTTTAATTTCTTCAATTGACGCACACATTTGCTCAATTTTACTGTTTTGCTATTCCTTAAATTCAAGAAACAAGCTCTTCAACTCCGACATGGATACGGATAGATCAGTGTCCTGGTGAATCCTCGCCCCCGTGCACTTGCGTTTGTTACTACGATGAGTAATATTCGGGAGTTCATTATTGATGCTGACTATCTGGTCACTCTTTGCAATATTTGGTTCGGAGGAGCTGTCGTGCAAAGGAGTCAATGACGGCGCTTGCAGGGACAAGTTAGGTGATGGAGGTGATGGCGGCGATCTGTTAATCGGCATGTCTAATAGCTTCAAGGCGCAAGGTCTGCGATGAGTTACTCCAATCTGGTATTTTCAATCGTGAGAACGAATATAGCAACGAGTTTCACTATGGATACGAGATCCATAGTAAGATGACTGATGAAATGGTACTGTTAACAATCGCTATCAATTAGTCGATTTTTCTTCTTACTCTTGAACGCAACTATTTCTTAGCCGTTCAGACAATGTGCCAACACTGAACGCAGCCTTCTTGATACGACAAACAACAGTGACGAGTGACGTTTGTATGTTGTGTGAGTGTTACTTAATGCGTATACGCAATTCCAAAAATAGCTGTGAATCAGCTGTTTGTCTTTATGTGAGTGCGTTTTGAAAAAATTTGGACGGTTTTTTATTGTTGGATAGTTCAGAATTATGAAATAACTCACGAAAACTGCTTCGTTCGTATGAAGATGTCAGTATCAGTTTGGTGACACATGGCGCTGTGTGACCTTTAAAACAAAGCTTAATGATACCATAAATTATCCCCGAAAATCCGGAAATGAGGAATTCCCGAGGGATGTCGTACAATTTGGTTAATCGCTTAAACTGATTTTTACATCTGCTTATCCTGTGAACTTAGTAATGTTTTTACGTAGCTAAGCAAAAAGTTATGTACTTTTTTACCTACCCTTTATCCTGGTAAGTATAATAGACTGTTTCAGAAGGTTAACAACGTTTATGAATAATCAAAACAGGTTATAACATGCACATATTCCTATCCTTACTTCCTTATTCTTACTTAATATTATAAATCGGAATTTGAGTTTGTTTGTTTGTTTGTATGTTTGTTTGTTAGGCTTTCACGCCGTAACTACTGAACCGTTTGCTTTGAAATTTTGCTGACGTAAAGTTAGAAGTCCGGATTAAATAATAGGTATGATAGACGGTTCCAGAAGGTTAACAACGTTTATGAATAATCAAAACAAGGTATAATATATGCACATATAACAAATACTGAAATATTTATAAGTCACCGAAATTACTAATTGGTATAAGTAGGTATCCTTACTATCCTTATCCTTATCCTTATCCTTATCCTTACTTCCTTACTTCCTTACTTCCTTACTTCCTTACTTCCTTACTTCCTTACTAATATCCTTACATCCTTACTTAATATTATAAATCGGAAAGTGAGTTTGTTTGTTTGTTTGTTAGGCTTTCACGCCGTAACTACTGAACCGTTTGCTTTGAAATTTAGCAGACGTAAAGTTAGAAGTCCGGATTAAATAATAGGCTACTTTTTATCCCAGAAAAATGTGATGTTCTCGAGGGAAAACGAAAATATTGTTAGCTTCGTATGAAGCTGTCAGTATCAGTTTGGTGACACATGGCGCTGTGTCGTTAAAAACAAAGCTAAATGATACGATAAATTATCCCCGGAAATGAGGAATTCCCGAGGGATGACGTACAATTTGGTTTATCGCCTAAACTGATTTTTACATCTGCTTATCCTATGTACTTAGTATCGTTGTTACGTAGTTAAGCAAAAACTTTTGTACTTTTTTACCTACCCTTTATTCTGGCAGGTATAATAGACAGTTCCAGAAGGTTAACAACTTTTATGAATAATCAAAACAGGTTATAACAAATAACTATAAGTCATTGAAATTATAGATTGGTATAAGTAGGAATTTATTTAGTATAAGTAGTCTTTACGCCAACTAATTCTTTATATAAGCGATAGATGGCGCTGGGTGTATTTTAACACGTGGTAACGTTGTGTTTTTAAGATATGTAAGTAGTGGTATGATATCTCGCGCCCTAACCTATAGCTCATACGCTACCTATACTTATTCAGTGCACTTTTCGACTTTATTATTTACCGTTTTGTTTTATCATAGCTTAGCTTAATTCGATTCCCTAGGTATAGTTTATTTAAAGGCAATTACGTCGCTTCGTCATTTAGATTGTTATAGTTTAGGACATTGAACTAACATTACTATAGGATTATACTTTAGTTTAGGTTTATAGTTTTTAGTTTACTTACTCATTATTTCACAATGCCTCGCAAATGTATATCTAATTGGTCGTGCGCCTCATCTCAAGCTTGGGCGATTTTAGCTCGGGCAATGAAAATTGCCCGATCTCAAGAATCGTCTTTCCATGCTGGATTAAGAAGGCGCAGTCAAGCAGAGTGTCAGGCTGCTTTGAGAGCTGCTGAGCTACCATCTTAGCGCCAGCAAAAATTTGAGGAGCAAGCCACTCGCCAAGCTTCTTTGAGAGCTTCTGAGAATGATATTCGTACTCAAGTCCGTTTATCGCAACAAGCTAAACGTCAGAGAGCACTAAGGGCGTTTGGAAGAGCAAAAAGAAAGACAAGCTATTTTGAGAGCTAATGAGACGTCTCTTCAAATGCAGCTACGATTGGAAGAGCAAGCAGAAAGACAAGCTATTTCAAGAGCTAATGAGACGCCTCTTCAAACGCAGCTACGTTAGAAAGAGCAAGCTGAAAGACTAGCTATTTTAAGAGCTAATGAAACGCCTCTTCAAACGCAGCTACGTTTGGAAGAGCAAGCTGAAAGATTAACTATTTTGAGAGCTAATGAGACGTCTCTCCAAAGGCAGCTACGTTTGGAAGAGCAAGCTGAAAGACAAGCTATTTTGAGAGCTAATGAGACTTCTCTTCAAACGCAGCTGTAAAATTAAAAGTAGGGTTTCCAGTGATGCTGATGCGTAATCTTGATGCCCCACGGCTGTGTTATGGTACCAGGCTGCGTGTCACTCAGCTTGGACGGAATGTTATTACAGCAACTATTTTGAATGGCGCAGCAAAAGGTGAAAGTGTACTCATTCCTCGGATCCCGATTATTCCAACAGGCCTCCCATTTCATTTTAAAAGACTTCAGTTTCCTTTAAGGATTTCTTTGCAATGACCATTAATAAAGCACAAGGCCAAACTCTAAGGGTTGCTGGAGTACACCTGGAAAAACAATGTTTTTCGCATGGTCAGCTCTATGTAGCGTGTTCTCGGGTTTCAGTGCCCAAAATCTGCATGTTTTTGCTCCCCAAAGTAAAATATATAATATAGTTTACCACTCAGTTTTGGTTTAACAACTTAACGGCCTAAACGCCTGAACGGATTTTGATAACATTTGGTATGGAGGTAGTCTAGAGTCCTGGATAAGCAATGTTTTTCCGTGGTAGAACTTCTCATTCCCACGGGAAAATCTAAAAAGTGCGATATAACCGATTTCCACGCGGGCGAAGCCGCGGGCGAAAAGCTAGTAAATAAATAAATACCGCCCCAGGACCCGACGGCTTGCCTGGAAAGGTCTGGGTCCTGGCCATGGAGGCTCTCGGGTCTCGATTGGGGGGGCTCTTTAGCGCATGCTTGGAGAGGGGCCAGTTCCCACTTCCCTGGAAGACGGGAAAACTGGTCCTCGTCGCGAATCCGGGGCGCCCTGCGGACTCTCCGTCCGCGTATCGGCCCATTGTGCTGCTTGACGAGGTGGGCAAGCTCTTTGAAAGAGTCATTGCAGACCGCCTCGTCAAGCACCTAACACTGAAGGGGCCCGATCTCGCGGACGACCAGTTCGGGTTTCGCAGGAGGCGCTCCACGGTGGACGCCATCATGCGCGTGCGAGCCCTCACGACGGGGGATGCGGTGTCCCGGGGCAGGTGTGTCTTGGCGGTGTCATTGGACATTGCCAACGCCTTCAATTCCCTGCCCTGGAGTTGCATTTGGACGGTACTTCGGTATCACCGGGTGCCCGACCACCTCTGTCGTATAATCGAGGCCTACCTGTCCGACAGGTATATAATCTACCCCGGTCACCAAGGAGATTGGAAACGGCGAGAGATGTCGTGCGGTGTCCCACAGGGATCGGTACCAGGACCGCCCTTGTGGAACATCAGGTACGACTACGTGCTGCATGCCGACCTCCCCGTAGGGGTCAGCGTGGTCTGCTACGCAGACGACACGTTGGTCCTAGCGCAGGGAGAGTCGTACCAGGCGACGGTCGAACTAGCGACACGTGGGGTTGCGACAGTCGTTGAGAGGATCCAGCAGTTGGGACTCAAGGTGGCACTGCACAAGTCCGAGGCCATGTGCTTTCACGGCCCTCGGAACGCGCCACCAACGGGTTCCCAACTAACGGTAGAAAGAGTTCACATCGGCGTCGGATCGACGATGAAGTACCTGGGACTTGTCCTCGACAGCCGATGGAATTTCGAGGAGCACTTCCGACGTCTGGCTCCCAAACTCAATCGGAGGGGGGCTGCTCTCAAGCGGCTCCTGCCGAACCTTTGGGGTCCAGATGCCTTCTGCCGGAGGCTCTACGCCGGCATCATTCGGTCCATGGCCCTTTATGGGGCACCAGTGTGGGCGCCGTCGCTGCGTAAACGCCCGGCGGCCCAGCTGAACGCCTGCCAGAGGGTCATGGCCATCCGGATGGTGCGGGGATACCTTGCTGGCCTACCACCATGGGATTTGGAGGCAACAGTCCTTGTACGCATGCACGATCAGCGCGTGGAGATGCAACGCCGGGGCGAAACTCTGCTGCCCGAACATGTCGAGGCGTGGCGGAAGGAGCTCCGGCGGGATATCATGGTGAAGTGGAAACAGCGACTGTCGCAACCCAGCACTGGGCACACCGTAATCTCGGCGGTAGTGCCCCTCTTTGAGGCGTGGCTGGATAGACCTCACGGCGTCCTCACCTTCCGCATGACGCAGGTTCTCACCGGACATGGGAAGTTCGGGAGATTCCTGCACCGGATTCGTGCGGAAGAGACGTCCGGGTGTCGCCACTGTGAGGCGAGCCCGGAGGACACGGTGGAGCACACGGTGGAGGTGTGCCCTGCTTGGGAAGAGCATCGCCGTGTCCTCGTGGGGGTGATCGGCGGCGGTGACCTCTCGCGCCGGGCCCTGGTTCAGGCCATGGTCCGCAGCGAAGAGGAATGGCAGGCGGTCGCCTCCTTCTGCGAAGCAGTAATGCTTGTAAAGGAGGAGGCCGACCGCATAAGGTAAAGGCAACAGCGCCCTCGCCGTAGCTGCGTTCGCGTTCGTAGGCGCGCACAGTTCCCGCGCGCCTCAAGGAGTTGTCAGCAAACTGCAGGGGCCCTTCAGGGTCGAAGCCTCCTGGAGCCTAGAGGGTGGTGAAAACTGTTACCTCGACTCCAGCAATAAGGCAAGGAAGGTACGGGGTAGGTTTTTTAGTCAGTAAGAGTCTGACACTGGTCTCCCGCTCCGCATAAGAGCGGGTTTCGTCATTGGATGATTTTCACCTACCATAAAAAAAAAAAAAAAACGCGGGCGAAGCCGCGGGCGAAAAGCTAGTTTTATTTAATAATCAGCAAAAATGCATTACGAAAAAAAATCTTTATTTTGAAATCTACTTATTCCGATAAGCACAGAACTAGTTGATGTAATGATGCTGGAGAGAGAGCTATGTCCAATTACGATCTGTTGGCTGAAAGACATTGAAGAAACCTATACTATTTACCTCTAGACAGGCTGTTTTGTATGTTTGACAGCTCATTTTGTGTCCCTATTAGAAGCGCCACTCGCGAGCGTCCAGAGATCTAATTCGACAAATATTGTATGCGGCGCGACGTTACCTGTTTTAGTGCTGTAGACACTCGCTACAATCACCGTGGCTGACAGCGCCAATATGGCGAATATCAAACGGGGACAATAGCACATTGACTGCAGCCAGTTCAGTGTGATACCTAAACAAAAGAAGTCAGTGCCCCCCGTTATCTTAGAAGTTTGTAAAGTAAAAAAATATAACAAAGGAGGATGGCGAATTGCATGTACAATGGGACCCACTGGTAGGAGGATCGTACATTAAGGAAACTTGCAACTAGTTCTAGAACTACACAAAACTAGTAAAAAAGCAAATGGGCAATAAATTTTTGAGGTTGGAAGAAAAAAGATATTCAAAGTAAAAGATTATATCCTAAAACGAACCTAAGAGTGCGTAGGTATTTGACAATACAGTATTGTCTTTTTTTATGCATTAAGTATTTCAAGGTAATAGAAATATTCACCCACAGTACCATCGTGGTTCAGTATCTCTCTAGCCAAGTATAGGTTACCCTCATACCAATAAAAATACGTCCGGAAGCTAGGAACTATAGGCTTAGTCATAACGAGATAGGAAATAGGTAGGTAAGCATAAACTAGATTTGAATAGTCTGATTCAACTCTCTGTATATCATAAGTTTATATATCTATAGTTTTTTATTTTAGGTGGGAAAATCATTCAATCACTTCTCCCGCTCTTGGCAGGAGCGGGGGATAGTGTCAGACTTTAATTGATTAAAACCCACTCATGTTCCTTCTTTGCCTTAATTCCAGGGCCACTTTCACATTATCCTTGGCCCCAGTAGGCTTCGACCCTGCTGGGCCCCCACTGCAAGCCCTGGTGTTAAAATTTGCAAGTATATCTATTCCCTATGCTATGACACTGACAATCACCTACATTGACAGCATAATGTTCCGTTCTATGTTATCACTTTTAAAGATTTTTTTATTTTACCTACCCACAGACGTCTATAATAATGTTTTATAGATAGACTAGCTTTTCACCCGCGGCTTCGCCCGCGTGGAAATCGGTTATATCGCGTTTTTAAGATTTTCCCGTGGGAATAAGAAGTTCTACCACGGCAAAACATTGCTTATCCAGGACTCAAACTACCTCCATACCAAAGTTTAATCAATATCCGTTCACGCGTTTAGGCCATTAAGTTGTTAAACCAAAACTGAGTGGTAAATATATTATACTAGCTTTTCGCCCGCGTGGAAATCGGTTATATCGCGTTTTTTAGATTTTCCCGTAGGAATGAGAAGTTCAACCACGGCAAAATATTGCTTATCCAGGACTCAAACTACCTCCATACCAAATTTTATCAAAATCCATTCACGCGTTTAGGCCGTTAAGTTGTTAAACCAAAACTGAGTGGTAAACTATATTTTATGCTTTACTTTGGGGGGGGGGGTAAAAACATGCAGATTTTGAGCACTGAAAACCCGAGAACACGCTACATAGAGCTGACCATGCGGAAAACAATGTTTTTCCAGGTGTACTCCAGCTACCCTTAGAGTTTGGCCCTGTGCTTTATTAATGGTCATTGCAAAGAAACCCTTATAGGAAACTGAAGTCTTTTAAATTGAAATAGGAGGCCTGTTGGAATAATCGGAATCTGAGGAATGAGTACACTTTCACCTTTTGCTGCGCCAGTCAAAATAGTTGCGGTAATAATATTCCGTCCAAGCTGAGTGACACGCTACCTGGTACCATTATACAGTCGTGGGGCATTGAGATTACGCATCAGCATCGCCGGAACCCCTACTGTTAATTTTGCATCTGCGTTTGAAGAGACGTCTCATTAGCTCTCAAAATAGCTTGTCTTTTAGCTTGTTCTTCCAAACGTAGCTGTGTTTGAAGAGACGACTCATTAGCTCTCAAAATAGCTAGTCTTTCAGCTTGCTCTTCCAAACGTAGCTGCGTTTGAAGAGGCGTTTCATTAGCTCTCAAAATAGCTAGTCTTTCAGCTTGCTCTTCCAAACGTAGCAGTGTTTGAAGAGGTGACTCTAACGCCCTTAGTGCTGTCTGACGTTGAACCTGTTGCGATAAACGGACTTGAGAAAATGTGGAAAAAACGGGGAAAATTATTCATCTTTGAGGGCTTCCATTGCGTGCGCTGCGAAAACGGTTCAAGATACCAAAAAAATATGTATGAAAGAATTATTCCTCTTAAAATGATCTAAAAAAATGTCCGCGACAGTATATTTCTATCTTTTAAGATTAACTCATAACTCACTAGAACCGTTTTTATGGGAATCAAATCTGGCCGAAATTAATGCATTATTACCAATTATTTGTTAGAGTTGTATCAACATAATAATATTATACTTTATGCAAATAAATGTGATGTTGATTAAAAGTATGTAATTGTGAACAAAATTGTCTTTGACATCACTTATTTTCAATGGACGTCTTAGAAAATATTACAATTTTAAAATAACTCCGATATAAAATTCACACGCGCCGCATGATATGCAAAATATGACGCTGCGCCTGGCCGGTGGGCGAGGAGAAGGGTTGCTTGCGGGCGGCGTGGAGGGGTTTTTTTAATGGTAGGTAAAAATCATCCAATGACGAATCCCGCTCTTGGGCGGAGTGGGAAACAGTGTCAGACTCTTACTGACTAAACAACCTACCCCGTTCCTCCCTTGCCTTATTCCCAGAGCCTTATTTTTCTGTGAATAATCCCAGAACCCCGGTATAACGCTTTCGCACCAACCCTCGGCTGCAGGAGGCTTCGACCCTGAAGGCCCCCACAGTTTGCTGATAACACCTTAAGGCGCGCGGGAGCAGTGCACGCCGTCGACGACTTGGTCTCGGTCTGGACTGTTACCAGACAACCGGAAGGCGAGCTACCCATTGCTCACCGTCCGCAAGTCAGCGTCTACGGTGGCCGGATATCGTCGGGATCGCGGCGGCGACGGCTACGGCGAGGGCGCTGTTGCCCTTGCCTTATGCAGTCGGCCTCCTCCTTTACGAGCATTAGGTACTGCTTCGCAGAAGGAGGCGACCGCTTGCCATTCTTCTTCGCTGCGGACCATGGCCTGAATCAAGGCCCGGCGCGAGAGGTCGTCGCCGCCGATCACCCCCACGAGGACACAGTTATGCTCTTCTCAAGCGGGGCACACTTCCACCATGTGCTTCGGGCTGGCCACACAGTGGTGACACCTGGGCGTCTCTTCTGCAAGAATCTGGCGCAGGAATCTCCTGAACTTGCCATGTTTGGTGAGAAACTGCGTCATGCGGAAGTGAGGACACCGTGATGTCTATCCAATCACACTTCAAAGACCCCTCTTTGACTTACCGCCGAGATTATGGCATGCCCAAGGGGGGGTGTAGCTCTATGAAGTAGTTTTAGATAATTATGTTCTTTTAAAAATTAAATTGTCGAAAAAAAAATAATAACAGAAATTGACACGGGCAAAGTCGTAGGTAACAGCTATCTACACTAATATAATAAAGAGGTAAAGTTTGTTTGTTTGTTTTTATGTTTTTTTGTTTGTAGGGGGTAATCTCTGGAACTACTGGTCAAAAGCCGCTGCAACCTGCGAATCTGATGTGATCTCATTGCCATCAATTACAAGTCTATAGTCACTAGATGATTTTGTAGACCTTCCGGTTTCACTATTTATAACATTCCACGTAGTTTTAATTATATTATTACTGTTTTTAATTTTAGCACTCAAATAACGTGATTTCGCTACCGAACAATTTTTTTAAAATAATTTTGAATAATTTCGCACATACAAATTAAATTCAGCAGTATTAACAACAATCCTTTCATCATACTAATCGAAAAGCCGAGTTCTGCTTTTATGAATACCAATGGTAGCCCATTCACTGAATGACACATTACTATTAACCCAAACAGTCTTGGGTATAAAAGTAGAATTAAATTGATTACAATACATGTTAAAGAAACTTTCATATTGATGATTGAGGTCATTATGTGTTGACAAGTATGGTAAATTATGAGTTTAGTTTTAAACGTTTCTATACGTCCAGCAGTTTTAGGATTAACAGTGATATTCTTTTTAGTAATTATTTTGTTTTGGATTTGTAAAGTAATTAATTGCCCGCAATGATCCGAGTCTAATAAATTTATAATTTCTTTGTGGCTTGGTACAACATCTGTATAAATATTGTCTATGCATGTGGCACTAGTAGGAGTTATTCTTGTGGGCTCTAAAAATAAGTTAACAAGATTGTAAGACTTAAATAAAGTTATAATTTTTGTGCATAAACCTGAGTTTTCCAACAAATTAACATTAAAATCACCACAAGTGATTATATACTTGTTTGAATTACAAATCTTGTGAAACACTTCATCCATTACCTTTTCAAAGCAGTCATACAATCCAGAAGGGGGCTTGTACACACTTAATATAATAAACTGCTCCAATTCAATACAGGCTATTTCAATTGACTGCTCAACAGATAGACACACAATATCCTTACGTTCTTTATATTTCAGGTTGTTATTTATTAAAATCAATGAACCACCACGTAAGGCATCAATTCTGTTAAATGAGCTACCAATCTGGTGATTACTAAAATTAAACATGAGCTGGTGGCTTTTAAGCCAATGTTCAGTTAAACAAAGAATATCAATATTATTACAACTAGCTGTGCCCGCGACTTCGTCCGCATGGAATAGTTATTTTGGGCATCATATTTATTTTTGCAAACAACCTCTTCAGCTTTATAAATTATAGCTGTTACCTACGACTTTGCCCGTGTCAATTTCTGTTATTATTTTTTTTTCGACAATTTAATTTTTAAAAGAACATAATTATCTAAAACTACTTCATAGAGCTACACCCCCCCTTGGGCATCCCATAATCTCGGCGGTAAGTCAAAGAGGGGTCTTTGAGGTGTGGTTGGATAGACATCACGGTGTCCTCACTTCCGCATGACGCAGTTTCTCACCAAACATGGTAAGTTCAGGAGATTCCTGCGCCGGATTCTTGCAGAAGAGACGCCCAGGTGTCGCCACTGTGTGGCCAGCCCGAAGCACATGGTTTTTTTTTTTTTTTTTTTTTATGGTAGGTGAAAATCATCCAATGACGAAACCCGCTCTTGGGTGGAGCGGGAGACCAGTGTAAGACTCTTACTGACTAAAAAACCTACCCCGAACCTTCCTTGCCTTATGTCTGGAGTCGAGGTGACAGTTTGCACATACCCTCTAGGCTCCAGGAGGCTTCGACCCTGAAGGGCCCCTGCAGTTTGCTGACAACTCCTTGAGGCGCGCGGGAACGGTGCGCGCCGTTGACGACTTGGACTCGGTCTTAACAGACGATCGGACGGCGAGCTACCCATTGCTCACCGTCCGCGAGCCAGTGTCTACGGTGGCCGGATATCGGCAGGATCGCGGCGGCGACGGCTACGGCGAGTACGCCGTTGCCTTTGCCTTATGCGGTCGGCCTCCTCCTTTACGAGCATTACTGCTTCGCAGAAGGAGGCGACCGCCTGCCATTCCTCTTCGCTGCGGACCATGGCCTGAACCAGGGCCCGACGCGAGAGGTCGCCGCCGCCGATCACCCCCACGAGGACACGGCGATGCTCTTCCCAAGCAGGGCACACCTCCACCGTGTGCTCCACCGTGTCCTCCGGGCTCGCCTCACAGTGGCGACACCCGGACGTCTCTTCCGCACGAATCCGGTGCAGGAATCTCCCGAACTTCCCATGTCCGGTGAGAACCTGCGTCATGCGGAAAGTGAGGACGCCGTGAGGTCTATCCAGCCACGCCTCAAAGAGGGGCACTACCGCTGAGATTACAGTGTGCCCAGCGCTGGGTTGCGACAGTCGCTGTTTCCACTTCACCATGAGATCTCGCCGGAGCTCCTTCCGCCACGCCTCGACATGTTCGGGCAGCGGATCTTCGCCCCGGCGTTGCATCTCCACGCGCTGGTCGTGCATGCGTGCAAGGACTGTTGCCTCCAGATCCCATGGTGGTAGGCCAGCAAGGAGGCTCGCCGCCTCGCGGGACACCGTGCGGTATCCCCGCGGCCCGAAGCACATGGTGGAAGTGTGCCCCGCTTGAGAAGAGCATAACTGTGTCCTCGTGGGGGTGATCGGCGGCGACGACCTCTCGCGCCGGGCCTTGATTCAGGCCATGGTCCGCAGCGAAGAAGAATGGCAAGCGGTCGCCTCCTTCTGCGAAGCAGTACCTAATGCTCGTAAAGGAGGAGGCCGACTGCATAAGGCAAGGGCAACAGCGCCCTCGCCGTAGCCGTCGCCGCCGCGATCCCGACGATATCCGGCCACCGTAGACGCTGACTTGCGGACGGTGAGCAATGGGTAGCTTCCAGTTGTCTGGTATTAGTCCAGACCGAGACCAAGTCGTCGACGGCGTGCACTGCTCCCGCGCGCCTCAAGGTGTTATCAGCAAACTGTGGGGCCCTTCAGGGTCGAAGCCTCCTGCAGCCGAGGGTTGGTGCGAAAGCGTTGTGATGTAGTAGTTGTAAGGTATATAATAAGGTATCATTATTCCAATATAGTCAGTGTATTCTCGAACCTCATTCGTTTCATTTGTCTCCTAAACACCCGACCTTACATGGCGACCCTGCCTGTAACAGTAGCCGGTACGGGCGCGCGCGCGTGTGAACCATAAAAGGACAAAATATTATAAACAACCAGTGCCGTTAATGTGGACTTTAAAAATGAAGAATGAAAAATACACTAAGCTACCTGAGCACAAGGCGTGTCTTACTTTTGCGTGTTCGTGCGTATTTTTAAATATTGAAAAATGGGAAACACACAAACCAAAGAGGAAGTAGTGATTGCACAGACCGCTGGAGTCGGCAGTAACACGGCTCGTACGCAGCAGCAGCAAGAAACCACAAACACAATTTTGGTTGTGATATGTACCATATTGGCTATCGGACTAGTAATAATACTATACAAGCTGTATAATCGTTGTCACAAGAAGCAAATACAGCGTCATATAGACGACGCGACATTGAAGCGATACTCCAGTATTTTACGCAGGCAGCAGGCATGCATGGGTGCTGTGCCACAGGCTAGCAAGGCAGAAGTTCTCAACATATAACTACGGCGGAGAAATAACCCATGGCATCTTCAAGGCTCGTCAATCTACGTTGTGGGAGTGCTAGTGTAGTGTTGGTGTGAAAAAAGTAGGTAGTGAAGTGAAAGTTCAAAACATCATATAAGTAGCTAAAGCAAGTGAATCCAGGTAACAATGAGGGTTATTTTAAAACTTATTTAGTGAATATTAAGAACAACCTGCCTCTTGATGATCGTATTTAAGTTTCACATTTATTTTTTTATTTAATGTTAAGAGTTATTGCTAAGTAACAATTAGTTTCTGTTGAATTATTATGTGCAGCTTACTTGAAATAATAATTACACAAAATACGTAGTTTAGAACAAGCACTAGTGACTATGTCAGGGACTAATGTGTTATGGCTGAGGATTTAGGTATAATATTAAACGAGTTAAAAGCTATAAGAACCTACTTGATTAAAATTGGTCCTACACGCCGACAAGGAAATATTTTAGAGATAAAAAGAGAAGAGGCAAATACTGTTTTAGTCAAGTACAATAAGTTTTTAGAAATCTATAACAAAAACTTGAAAAATTATACGAGTTCAGAAATTACATTAATTAAAAAGATTTGTGAGGAGTTCGATAGGTTATTTTTAGAAATAATTTCTTTGTGTAGTTTAACTAAAGAAACTACTGTCCCATTACAAACCATGGCGACGGATTCATTCGATTTAAAAACAGCGCTACATCTTATGCCCGTCATGGATGACAGCATTAATAGCACTAAACAGCTAATTGAAAATATCGAATATTACGATACAATATTAAGCACACCGGCATGTAAAATCAAGTTAATTCAGTTTATATTGAAAAGCAGGTTATCGCAGCGCGCAAAGTTATTATTGTCCCCCAAATATGATACTGTCGAAGAGCTTACAAGGGATATGCGTAAATTACTACTACCACAAAAAAGTTACATTGCCATTCAGTCCAAATTACAGTTTTGTAAACAAGATAGTAAAACAATAACAGATTACGGCAAAGAGATGTCGGAACTCTTTGTAGATTTGACGATTTCGCAAGCTGACAACGATTCAGCCAAGTATGCTTTATTGAAACCCATGAATGAGAAGTTGGCAATCAAACGATTTGCAGATGGATTGCGGGATCGTCGATTAAGCACCATAATTGCCGCGCGTAACTTTTCTTCTTTAACAGAAGCAATCCAGGCAGCTCAAGATGAGGAGAAACCAGGACCCAGTGGCTCATCAGAACTTATAGGTACGTATAGACAAACTAATTACCAAGGTCGGCGAGCCCAACGAGGTCACCGAGGTCAAAGAAATTTCGGCGCAAGAGGTGGTGCACAAAATGCACACCAGCATCGGGGTCAAGGTCAACGGTCACAGGTACCACATGGTTATGGTAATTATTATCGCAGTAATTATAATAATCGTTATCGCAAAACCTATAGACCACCGCGTAGTAACCGCGGCCGGGGTGTCGGGTTTAAAAAGGATATCAATGTCATAACAGAGAATAGCCAGGTGGCAACGAGCACTTCGAATAATGAGTCATTAAATCATTTTTTTCGTGACTGATGTCATCTTCACGTGTAACATTTTAAACAAGGTGTTGTTTAAAATTAATAACTGTAACCATAACATGTTAATTGATACGGGCGCTTCTATATCGGGAATAAAGTTGGAATGTTTAGAGCGTTTACAGATTCCTTACCATAAAGAGAGAGTTAGCGTAAAAGGTATTGGTGGATATTTGTTCTCAGAAGGTTATGTGTATTTAACTCTAAATTATAACGAATATAATTTTCGACATAAATTTACAGTATTTAAAGAATTACCGTGTAGTACTGATGGCATTTTGGGTCAAGACTTTTTAACACATTATAGAGCTATTTTAAATTTTGAAGTCAATACATTACAGTTAATGACAAATGGCGGTATGTTAGTAACATTATCGTTCGAAAATGATCAGACAACACGTAAGGGCTACTATCTAACTATACCAGCGCGTAGCGAATCCACGCATTATATTAATACGACATTAAAAGAAGAGTGTGTAGTGTCAAATCAAGAACTATGTGATGGTGTTTATTTAGCGAGCAGTATAAATAAACCGATAAACGGAAAAATGCCGATTCGTATTTTAAATACCCGAGACACAGATGTTAATTTGAATTATTTTCAAGTTAGCACTAGTAAATTAAATGAATACTATATCTGCCAATTTAACAGGAATACGATTGATTCGGAAAGAGTGAAAACTTTACTTTCTTCATTAAACTTAAAAGGCTTGAATGTAGAGGAACAGAAATCAATAGAATGTATTTGTGCAAAGTTTCCAGACATTTTCCATCTACCAGGGGATAAATTATCCACCACCCCAATTTACGAACAGACAATTGATTTGAAACCACATCATGTACCAATTTATACCAAACCATACAGAGTCCCATATTCCCAAAAACCGGAAATAGAAAAACAAGTCAAAAATATGTTATATGACGGCATAATTGAGCCAGCCCGTAGTGCATGGTCTAGTCCATTATTGTTGGTCCCCAAAAAATGTGACGCGGCCGGTAATAAAAAGTGGCGCGTCGTCATTGACTATCGCAAATTAAATGAAAACATACAGGACGATAAATTTCCCTTGCCCAACATCACTGAAATACTAGATTCTTTGGCAGGAGCAATGTACTTTACTCATTTAGATTTAGCTCAAGGATTTTTCCAAATTAAATTGAAAGAAAGCTGCAGACCATGTACGGCGTTTACTACAGGTAATAACCAATATCAGATGACTCGCATGCCGATGGGGCTCAAGTCGAGTCCTAGTAGTTTTAGTAGAATGATGACCATTGCAATGTCTGGCCTTAATTATGATAAATGTCTTATTTACCAGGACGATTTGGTAGTAATGGGTAGAAATTTGAGCATTCACAATCAAAATTTGATGGATGTTTTTTCTAGATTACGAGAAGTAAATTTAAAATTGAATCCGACTAAATGTACATTTTTGCAAAAAGAGATTATTTATTTAGGTCATACGGTCTCCGGAAAAGGCATTTTACCAGACCCAGAAAAAATTAAAGTAGTAGAAAATTATCCAAGGCCACAAAATGTTGACGAATTAAAGCGTTTTATTGCCTTTGCAAACTATTATAGAAAATTTATTAGAAAATTTGCCGAGTTAGCATTTCCTTTAAACAAACTGTGTTGCAAAAACGTAAAGTATAATTGGACCAAAGACTGTGAGCATTCTTTTCAAATGCTAAAAACAGCCCTGATAAACCCACCGGTCCTTCAGTATCCAAATTTTTCAGAAAATAATGAGTTTGTATTACAAACCGATGCATCAGGTATTGCAATCGGTTCTGTGTTATGTAACGGAGATGGACGGCCAGTGGCATACGCAAGTCGAAGTTTGAATAAAGCCGAAATTAATTATCCTACTATTGAAAAAGAACTCTTAGCAATAGTATGGAGTGTTAAATATTTTCGACCTTATTTATACGGAAGACGGTTTAAGATACAGACTGACCATCGACCTCTAGTTTATTTATTTTCAATGAGAGATCCATCTAGTAGATTATTGAAATTTAGACTGCAGTTAGAAGAATTTAACTTTGCAATTGAATATTTGAAAGGACAATCAAACTCAGTGGCAGACGTACTGTCGCGAATAATAATTACGTCGGAAGATTTAAAATTAATGAACGAACAGATAGTTAGTGTAATGACTAGAGCACAATTGCGTCAATTAAGTATGAAAAATGATAAGAGCAATAATAACCAATCGGTGGATAATATGGACATAAACTCGAGGCCTGATCAACCGAGAGTTGTGGAAATAATTAAAAAACCGAAGGATATTATTGAACTTTCATTAATAAACTCTAGGCAATTAAATAACTTACAACGAAAAGGAATTATAGTGGAGAAATACAAATATTTTATATATGTGCCCAGTAAAGCTATAATTTATTTACAAACAATATCTCGATCTCCGATTACGCGAGTCGAATTGGTGAGAGACTTGTTATGTTTATGTAAAAAGTTATCTATAAAAGAAATGTGCATAATAAGAAATGACTACAATAAAGATTTTATAAGTGGGCTAGTAAAAGAAATAAAAAATTATGAAAAGTGGTCCGGACCACGAATTTGTGTAGTCAGTAATGTCCTCTCTGGACATTACTGACTACACAAATAATTTAGACAACAGACGTGTGATATTAAATGACTTTCACCTATTGCCCACAAGTGGCCACGCGGGCATTAGGCGGATGGTAAATAATATTAAAAAGTACTACTTTTGGCCAAGCTTGGAAAAAGATGTCACTAATTATGTCTCAAAATGTGAGCAATGTAAGAAACAAAAATATTCTAAACATACTAAGCAACCAATGCAGGTCACAACGACTGCAAATTCAGCACTAGAGAAAATCTTTTTAGATATTGTGGGGCCGTTAGCAACAGACATACATAACTACAAATATATTTTGACCCTACAATGTGAGTTATCGAAATTTACAGAGGCGTACCCTTTACATAATAAAGATACAGTAAGTGTAGCTCGTGCGTTTGTTGATAACTTTATTTTAAGATATGGCATACCTAGAGAAATAGCGACTGATCGTGGGTCCGAGTTTATATCAAGTACTATGAGAGAGGTATGTCAAATTCTAAAAATCAACCAAATTTCGTCTACAGCATACCATCATGAAAGTATAGGGGCGCTGGAAAACAATCACAAAGCGATGGGTGCTTATCTTAGGATTAATTGTGAGAATCAAACAAGTACGTGGAGTACTTGGTTGCCGTATTGGTGTTTTTCTTACAATAATACAGTACATACGGAGACCAAGTACACACCACATGAATTAGTGTTTGGCAAACGCTGCGTGTTACCAACAAATTTAGAAGGACATACGGTAGATCCTTTATATGCTCATGACAATTATGCTCTTGAGCTGAAATATAGACTTCAAGTAGCACAAAAAGATGCACATAGTAATTTAATTAAGAGCAAGGTTAAGAGAAAGCATAACTATGATACTAATGTAAACCCAGTGTATTATAAAAAGGGTGATTTGTTATTATTAAAAAATATATCAGAAAATAAAATGGACCCTATATATTTGGGACCTTATGTAGTTATTGATGACATGGATACTAATGTTAAAATTTTGAAAAGTGGAAAAGAATATGTAGTTCATAAGAATAGAACTAAACTATGTATATAAAAATGATTAAAGAAACCAGTGTGTATTTTCTAAGTAGGCCTATCCAGTGTCACGTATATTAATTTAGAATATTGTATTCTTATAATGTTATAATATAACTATGTAGCTTTAAGCCGTAATTAGGTTAAATTAATATTATAATGGACAATATACCCTGCGCAGGTATACCATATTAAAACTTAAAAATAATAATTGTGTAACCTTATTATTCTTTTAAATAAAGGGGAAGGTGTGATGTAGTAGTTGTAAGGTATATAATAAGGTATCATTATTCCAATATAGTCAGTGTATTCTCGAACCTCATTCGTTTCATTTGTCTCCTAAACACCCGACCTTACAGCGTTATACCGGGGTTCTGGGATTATTCACAGAGAAATAAGGCTCTGGGAATAAGGCAAGGGAGGAACGGGGTAGGTTGTTTAGTCAGTAAGAGTCTGACACTGTTTCCCACTCCGCCCAAGAGCGGGATTCGTCATTGGATGATTTTTACCTACCATTAAAAAAACCCCTCCACGCCACCCGCAAGCAACCCTTCTCCTCGCCCACCGGCCAGGCGCAGCGTCATATTTTGCATATCATGCGGCGCGTGTGAATTTTATATCGGAGTTATTTTAAAATTGTAATATTTTCTAAGACGTCCATTGAAAATAATTGATGTCAAAGACAATTTTGTTCACAATTACATACTTTTAATCAACATCACATTTATTTGCACAAAGTATAATATTATTATGTTGATACAACTCTAACAAATAATTGGTAATAATCTAACAAATAATGGTTGTGTTGTTGTGACAAACAATCAGTAATTTCTACCGGCAAACTAACACTAGACTTGGTTAAAGGTGTATCACATATTGTCAATGAATGAACCGGCTCAGATGCAATAGATGTTGGTTCACAATGTTCACAATTGGTTTTTTGTGAGCTGACCAGCTTTTTTTTTTTTTTTTTTTTATGGTAGGTAAAAATCATCCATTGACGAGTCCCGCTCTTGGGCGGAGCGGAAAACAAGTGTCAGACTCTTACTGACTAAACAACCTACCCCGTTCCTACATCGCCATACATACCAGGGCCAGAGCCTTCCTTTTCAGACACAAACCCGTGGCCCCGATTGGCTTCGACCCTTCTGCAGGGTCCCTACGGTTGCTGACAACTCCTTGAGGCGCGCGGGAACAGTGCGCGCCGTCGACGACTGGGCTTGCTCCGGACGATTACCAGACGACCGGACGGCGAGCTACCCAATGCTCACCATCCGCAAGCCCGCGCCTACGGTGGCCGGAAGTCAGGATCGGAATCGCGGCGGCGTCTGGGGCGCAAACGCCGTTGCCTTATGCGGTCCGCCTCCTCCTTTGCTAGCATTACTGCTTCGCAGAAGGAGGCGACCGCCTGCCACTCCTCCTCACTCCGAACCATGGCTTCTACCAAGGCCCGGCGCGAGAGATCGCCGCCACCGATCGCTCCCACGAGGACACAGCGATGCTCTGCCCAAGCCGGGCACACCTCAACCGTGTGCTCCACCGTGTCCTCCGGGCGGTCCACACAGTGGCGACACCCGGGCGTCTCTTCCGCACGAATCCGATGCAGGTACCTCCCGAACTTACCATGTCCGGTGAGGACCTGCGTCATGCGGAAAGTGAGAACGCCGTGAGTTCTTTCCAGCCACGCCTCAAGGAGGGGCATTACCGCCATAATTATGGCGTGCCCAGCACTGGGTTGCGATAGCCGCTGATGCCATTTGGCCATCACAAGATCCCGCCGGAGCTCTTTCCGCCACGCCTTGACATGCTCAGGCAGCGGACTTTCGCCCCGGCGTTGCACTTCCATGCGCAGATCGTGCATGCGTGCAAGGACTGTTGCCTCCAGATCCCATGGTGGCAGGCCAGCAAGGAGGCTCGCCGCTTCACGGGAAATCGTACGGTACCCCCGGGTCACCCGTATAGCCATGACCCTCTGGCATGCGTTCAGTTGGGCCCTCGGCTGCTGCTGCAGCGTCGGCGCCCACACCGGCGCCCCGTAAAGGGCCATGGACCGAACGATTCCTGCGTAGAGCCTCCGGCAGGGGGCGTCTGGTCCCCCAAGGTTTGGCAGGAGCCGCTTAAGGGCAGCACCCGTCCGATTCAGCTTGGGAGCCAGACGTCGGAAATGCTCCTTGAAATTCCACCGGCTGTCGAGGACGAGTCCCAGGTACTTCATCGTCGACCCGACGCCGATGTGAACCCCCCCTACCGTTAGCTGGGAATGTGTTGGCGGCGCGCTCCGAGGGCCATAAAAACACATGGCCTCGGACTTGTGCAGCGCCACCCTTAGTCCCAGCTGCTGGATCCTACCAACGGCTATCGCAACCCCGCGTGTCGCTAGTTCGACCGCTGCCTGGTGCGACTCTCCCTGCGCTAAGACCAGCGTGTCGTCTGCGTAGCAAACCACGCTGACCCCGTCAGGGAAGTCGCCGCGCAGCACGTAAACGTACCCGATGTTCCACAAGGGTGGCCCTAGTACCGATCCCTGCGGAACACCGCACGACATCTCTCGTCGTCTCCACTCTCCCTGGTGACCGGGGTAGATGATATACCTGTCCAACAGATAGGCCTCGATCACACGACAGAGGTAGTCGGGCACCCGGTGATACCGTAGTGCCCTCCCAATGCAGCTCCAAGGCAGGGAATTAAAGGCGTTGGCAATGTCCAGGGACACTGCCACGACACACCTGCTCTGAAACACCGCATCCCCCGTCGTGAGGGCTCGAACACGCATGATGGCATCCACCGTAGAGCGCATCCTACGAAAACCGAACTGGCCGTCCGAAAGGTTCGGCCTCACCCGTTCTAGCCGCGCGACGAGGCGGTTTGCAATGACTCTTTCAAAGAGCTTGCCCACCTCGTCGAGCAGAACTATGGGCCGATACGCGGACGGCGAGTCCGCAGGGCGCCCCGGCTTTGCGATGAGGACCAGTTTTCCCGTCTTCCAACGATGCGGGAACTGGCCCCTCTCCATGCATGCGCTGAAGAGCCCCCTTAATCGAGGCCCGAGAGCCTCCATGGCCAGGACCCAGGCTTTGCCAGGCAAGCCATCGGGTCCTGGGGCGGTGTTTTTGGCACTCAGCCTTCGCACCGCCACTCTCACCTCTACCTCGGTCACCTCTGGAGCATTGTTGTCGTCGTCGCTATTGTGGTCCGCAGATACTGCAGGTGGCGGAGCCATGGGCGGGGGGGAGTGTTCCCCTCGCTCAGGAAACAAAGTGCTCACCACACCCTCCACGAGCTGGGGCCGGAGACTCTGAGTCAGTGGGGGAGCCCATGGACGGAGTTTCTCCCGCACCATCTTGTATGGGCGTCCCCACGGGTCTGCGTTCAGAGTCCCCAGCCACACCTTGTAAGCCTCCAGTTTGGAGCGCTTCATCTCCGCTCGGAGGGTGCGCTTCGCTACTCTGTATTCCTCGTACAGCTCCGCCTCTCTGGCCTCCACATCCGGCGGGCGGATGCGGCGCTTGCAGTACCTGGCATACCGGCGTCGCGCGTGATTGCATGCATTGCGTAGTGCCGCAATCTCTGGCGACCACCAGTACACCTGGTGCCGAGCACGTCCTGGAGGGACACGGGGCATTGCCGCGTCGCAGATCTGCGACATGGCCTCCCGGAACCACTCCGCCTCGACGTCGATATCGACAGGCCTGTTCGGTGCTTGCACCCAGGCCTGGAACGTCGCGGCTTCCAGGAGGAGCTCCCGGTCCATCTGCTTCAGCGCCCACCGCGGACCACAGGGGCTCTGTCGGACCGGCGCGGCGGAGGTTTGGGCGGAGACGTCAAACCGGATGTACCGGTGATCTGAGTAACTCTCCACCCTCTCCATAACGCGCCAGTCTACGACATGCGGCGACAGTGCGGGGCTGGCGAACGAGATGTCCACCACTGATTGACCCCGCACCCACACACATGTGGGGACAGAACCCCGGTTTAGGACGACTAGGCCAGACTCCAAAGCCCAATCCTCCACCAACCGACCCCGTTGGTTCGTGTTCCGGGACCCCCAAGCCATATTCCAGGCATTGAAGTCCCCGCAAACCACCACGGGGAGGGAACCAAACCTAGCGACGACGTCTCTTAGCTCCATAAGGGAGATGTGGAGTTCTCCGAGAGATCTGCTCGGGGACAGGTAGACGCCTACCACTGCAATGTCCCCGAGCCGTGCTGCCACGAAACCCCGCCCCCTCGTGACAGCCTCGAGGGGCGGGGTACCGGCGGCGGCCGACGAAATTAGAGTCACCGAGCCATCCAAGTCCTGAACCCAGTCTCCACTGGGCCGGACAAAGTATGGCTCGGAGACTATGGCGACGTTGATCGACTCGGATCGATCGATCGGAGCAACAGATCCTGAGCCGCGGCGCAGTGGTTGATGTTCGCCTGGAGGAAACGCAATGGAGTCGTTAGTGACATTCCATCACAGTCTCCTCCCGAGCCCCTTGTGAGGGCTCTGCCGCGGCGGCTGCGGCGGCAACAGCAGCAGCAGCCAAGGTTTTGGCTGCGGCGGTGAGGACGTCGGGGTGGGGCCTCCGGACCTTACCCTTGACTTTGGCGGGGGGGTCGCAGGACCTACTCCCAGCGCTGTGGTCGGCCGGCTTGCCTGCCGCCGCGCATGCGTAGCAGTGCGGCGACAAGCGGCATTCGACGGCTTTGTGACCTACCTGATCGCACCGGAAGCAGCGGTCACTACGGTCCACCTCTGCAGTGCAATAGGCCCCCACGTAGTGACCCACGCGGCAGTGGTAGCACCGCAGGGGTTTGGGTTCCAACAACTTGACTTGAGCTGAAACCCAACCCACCAAAAGCCTTCGGCCCTCGCCCGTTATGGCTTTGGCCGCCAACACAGGGCAGCTCACCGTAACGGCTCGCATACCCGTGCGACAAGTACGGATGGTGCCCACCCGCACCTGATCGGCGGCGCACCCTCCGGTCCTAACAATGGCGGCCACCACCTCATCCTCCCTGACGGTGTCATCCAGGCCCATAATCCGCATGTCTATGGATTTGGTGGGCCTGGACACTCGGGCCTCCTCGACGTCCAGGGTCGCCTTGACCCTTTCGGCCAAAGCGTCCGCGGCAGGACCACTGTCCGCCCCAGGGACCTCCATAATACGCGCCCCGGTTGCGGTGCGCCGAATCCGGAAGCCCTCAGGGGCCCCGAATTCGTCGAGGTGACCCAACACCGCCTTCTTTGCCTTCTCCATGACGGCTTCGATCGTCACGCCCTTCTTTTCCGCAGCTGGCTGTAATGTTATAACTACAGCTGAGGAATTCGGGGCGCGAAGTCTGGCCGCCATGGCCCGCTTCTTGCGCTGTCGTCGCCGTGCGCGCTTTTTTGCCGCCCTAGCCGCCTTGCTCGCCCTCTTACTGGCACCGACCACCGTCCATTCGGTGTCGGTGTCAGCCAATGGCACTGTAGATGGGAGTGGCGGCCTAGTAACCGCCTTGGCAGGGTGTCCCTTTGATTTTAAAGGAGCAACAGCTCCACCCCGCATCTGTTTTTGCTGTTTGGCCACCGGGGCTGGCCTCACAGGCTCTGACACAGCAGCCGTGGTCGCGAAGGCAGCGGCGTATGACACCGCACTCCTAGAAGCTGCGAGCGGAGGACGCAAGACAATTCCCTCCAGGACAGAGAACTGTCGCTATACCCGCTCCTGGAACTGCTTCTACTGCTGCTGTTGCTGCTCCCGAAAGGCAGACAACTCCTGCCGCAGCAGAGTCAGCACTTCGTTTTTCGGCTGGGGCAGGGGCTGGGGCCGACTTTGCCCCTGCTTGATCCCCCTCTTTGGCACCACTTCAGGATGATTCCGACGGAGTTCGGCCAGGTCCGCCTCGAGCCTCTCGATCCTTTTGTTAAGGCGGTCCTCGAGCGGCCCGAGAACAATCGGCAGCGCCTCCTGGATAACGGTCGTGCCTTCAATGATGGCTCTCCCCTTCGAGGACCCCAGCCTCTTTTTGGAGACGCTAGTCAGGGTGGCCGTCACAACCTCAAAGAATTTTGCTTGAGCCTCCTGCATGCCATCTGACTCATTGTCCGATGGCTCATTGTCCGATGGCTGCTCAGGCTCGGAATGGGCAACACTACCGCCGGTCACCCCGGGATGGCGCGCCTCCCTGGTGATTTCCGGGTATCGGTCCACTTCCTGGCCAGGGAGCCCTCTCCCCTTTCCTGACTTTCGGCCCACTCCCCGCCCAGTGGAAGAGATCTTTCGCGCCGAAGCTTCATCGGAAGTCGAACCATCCTTGGGGCGCTTTCGCAGGAACTCGGACCTCTTGGGAGAGAGCTCCTCCACCTCCATGTTCTCCGAGATGGGCGATGACTCGGTATCAGAGTCCGACTCCAAGTCGCCGCCCACCTCCCTAACGCCGAAACTCCTGCCGGCCTGTTCAAAACCCACCGGCGTCGCAGACGTGCTGGGAACGGGTCCCAGCGACTCCACAACGCAGGTGGGTGAGCCACCCTGGCTCACTGCGTCCTCAGAGGACGGTAAAGGGTCTGGAGACCCGAGGCGATGGTTGCCCCCCTCAGAATACGAGGGGCAGCCCGAGCTCTGCTCGGGGAGGGATTCTCCCACTTGTGGGTACCCTCCTGGGGTAGTTATCCTATTACCATTCGCGCTCATGATTGTGCTGAACTCAGCTTTGCCTTTTTTTTTTTGTGGGGTGGGGTCCCCAGTACCCACGTTCGCCATCCTGGTCATGTCTGATAAGCAGACACGTACCGGAGGCGAACCCACTCTTCATAATCGCCGCCCAAGAGCACCAACGGCTGTTGGTGCAGATACTTCGAGGCAGCGCTCCTCCTGAGGCGGTCCGACTGGACTCCGCCCTGTGTTCCTCTTGGTCTGGTCTCTCCCTTGAGGCCTTCCGGCATGAGTAGCTCTACCGGCATAGCCCTCAAGATCACAGAGACACGCAAGCCCCACCACGACGACAACGTGGGAACACGGTCGGTGGGGTGAGCTGACCAGCTCATTCATCGCCAACACATATTCCCTCATCTGATTTTCTGAGGCTGTATATTTGATGGTCATTGAATTAAGTTTTTGTTGCAAGCGGTTTAATTCACTATGTAAGTCTTCAATGTCTGCTTGGTATTTTCTAGTAATTTTTTCCAGATTTGAAGAGTACAAATCTAATTGTTCAAGAAGGTGTAACCTTTCCCTATTTAATTTAACATTTTTGATAAAAAATTTTTGTTTCTTTACCATTTTTTTGGTTTTAATTATATACTTGTTGATTTTGACATATTTTTTTAGTTTATTTTTACTAGGGACTACCCTCACTAATTTACAGCATTTGAAATCATCATCATTAGTTAAGTCTATAGTACAATTTGAGTTTATTTGTGTAACCATTGATGGAGCAATAGGCACCAACTCGCTGAACAGACTAAGGTTCAACGAGGCCGTGATGTTAAGGTTAGTTGTCTCTAGGTCTGAAATTTGAGTTTTGGCCTCTTGCAGTTGTTGTTGCAACATATATTTCTGACTCAGAGCAAGCTCATACTCTGTGCTACACTGGTTGAACCCGTCCACAACAAGCTGGAGCCTATCTCGGTCTCCAATGGCATCAGTTAGTTGATTATGTATCTGAGCCATTTCATTTCTCAACTTTCTATTATTTTCGTGGGCTTCTAAGAGAACTTTCTCATTGTCATCTATTTCATTGTTCAGATGGTCACAGTACTCTCGCGACTTCTTAAGTTCGCTCAAAGCCAGACCGAGTTTGGACTCCTCCTGACGAGCATTTATTTATTTATTATTTATTTATTTTAAACTTTATTGCACACCAAAATGAGGGCAGGATATACAATTATAAAAACTAAGTGTACAATGGGCGATCTTATCGCACAGGGCAATCTCTGACAGACAACCTTAGGATGGACTAAAATGAAAGGAGATAGATTTGGGGCGGTCAGTGTACAAAACAACGTAAATATAATATATTAATTACATATACCTAATAATAAAAATACACCTATACAATATCAATTAATATACTAATAAATATTTAAAAAATAATAAAATAAATAAGGGTGAGAAAGGAGATTATAGATGTATTATAGTGAAAGGTAATGCTCCTTCACCATTGCTTTAAAAGTCTGTAGCGTTTGAGCACGCCTTACTTCAATGGGTAATGCATTCCACATTCGAGCAGCTTGAATAGTAAACGAGTTGTCAAAAAAGGAAGTGGAATGCATACGAATACTTAATTTCAGATTTTCCGATGATCTCAAGGTCCTAGAATGTGTGTCACAAAGGAACTGAAAACGTTCTTTAAGATAAAAAGGAGTAGAAGGATTAAAGAGCACATTATAAAGCAAAGAAAGTATATGAGCATTCCGGCGAAGGCGAATAGGAAGCCATTTGAGCTGAGTACGAAATTCGGAAACGTGGTCATACTTGCGCAAGCCAAATATGAACCTGATACAGAGATTTTGAAGTCGCTCAAGCTTATCCAATTGAATTTGGGTGAGATCAAGATAGCTGGCATCAGCATAGTCCAAGATAGGGAGAAGAAGAGATTGTGCTATCGCAATCTTTGTGTTGATGGGAAGCAAATTACGAAGGCGCCTCAGGGAGCCTACCGAAGCAAAAAGCTTTCGACTGACCTCCTGCAGTTGTTTAGACCAAGACAGACTGTTATCGATATAAATCCCCAAGTTCTTGACAGTGTGACTTATAGGAATAATAGTATTGTTAAAAGAAACCTGGGGAAGTGTCGACCAATCGATCTTACAGACCGTACGGGGACTACCGACAACAATCACTTGAGTCTTAGTGGGATTGATCTTCAGTCCGAACTCAGCACTCCAGTCACTAATTCGAGCTAGGTCCGTATTGATTGTCTCAATGGCATTGGTTAATTCTCCAAGAGAGGATTGGGTATATATTTGGAGATCATCAGCATACAGGTTGTAGAAAGAAGATAGTCGTTGAGTGATAGCGTTAATAAAAACTGCGAAAAGTAAAGGAGATAAAACGCCACCCTGTGGCACACCGGCAGATGTGTTGCACCAAGAAGAGAAAGATTCGTCAATGCAAATACGCTGCCGGCGACCAAACAGGTAACTATGAAACCAGTCAATTACCGATGGAGATATGTTAAAGGAGCGTAGGATACCGAGCAAAATGTCAAAGTCAACCGTATTAAAAGCGTTGCTAAAATCAAGCAAAGCAAGTACGGTTAACTTTCCCACATCCATGCCAGACCTGATATCGTTCGTGATATGCACGAGAGCTGAGGTAGTGCTGTGTCCAGGTCGAAAACCGGATTGAAAAGGATTTAGCAGATTGTGCTTGGAAAGGAAAGAGCTAAATTGCTGGTGGACCAGTTTTTCGAGAACTTTAGATAGGAAAGGAAGAATAGAAATGGGGCGGTAATCAGAGAAAGAAGCAGGATGAGATTTTTTAGGTAAAGGGATAACTTGGGCATCTTTCCAAGCTTTACGGAAGACACCACTGGAAACAGAAAAGTTGAGGATGTAAAGAATGATAGGAAGAATGTCATCAAGAATAGGAATTATCATTTTACGACTGATACAGTCACTACCGACAGCGTTCGATGTAATCGATACAATACTCCTTTTAACATCACAAGCAGTAAACTGACTTAAGAAAAATGGAGAATGATCAGGTGTCGGAAGATTTGAAAGATGACTTAGAGTAGTAGCTTTGGTGGCCCTATCCAATGTCATTGCAGTCCTTCGGAATTGCGTCATGAGACTTTTTTCCGATACCTAGAGATTTAAGAAATTTCCAGACCTTAGCTGGATCACCATTCTGTACCGAACTATGGATATATTGGCGGTTTGCATTTCTACACACCTTGCTGCAGTGATTCCTAATTGAGACATACTTTTCCCTGTTGTAATCACTAGGTCGAATTTTGTACTTAAATTTCGCAGCTGCTTTTTTACGTAGCAACAGTTTGATTTCATCCGTGAGCCACGGCGCCGGGAGATGCGTCAGCTGAACATTGACCATGCTTAGCGACGTAATCAAGTGACGAGACGATAATGAGATCAAGAAGTGAGGGGACAGAGTTAGGAAAATGGTGAGTGGCACCAAGATCAAGAATATTGAGATTGGTAGAATTAATAATTTGGCGCAGGGAAGTCGAGAGTAGATCGAGAGTCATTTTTAAGGAGACATGTATTAAAGTCGCCCATTATGATGCTATGACTGTAAGAAGGAATTAAAGCTTCTAAAATGCTTTCAAAAGAAGAGAAAAAAATTATTCGAAGAGAAGGGCAATAGAACACACCGAGAAGAATTTTAGTATGGTTAAGTTCAACTTCCAGGAAAAGATGTTCACCGGCATTCGGTGGGGGTGGCTGGGTGGACATGCAAACAATAGAGAAAGGAATGTATTCGCGAAGATAAATAGCCACTCCTCCACCACCACCAACTGCGCGATCATTTCTAACAAGTTTAAAACCTGGAAGTGAATAGGAGGAAGAGGGCAGAGAAGGCTTTAACCATGATTCTGAAACAAGAATTGCATGAATATTCTTACATTCAAAACTAGCCAGCATATCCGCAAAATGGGCCGTAATGCTTTGGGCATTTATGTGGACTACATTAAAGTTTCTAGAGACATCGGAAAATAATGAAACAAGAGTGTCAGAAAGAGAAGGAACGCTTACGAAGCTATCATTATCACTATCTAAAAAATGAAAAGAATCACTGCTACAGCCAGGGCTGAGCATAAATATAATATACTAGTTCAGTTCTTTTAGTTAAGAAATACGACGCGTCAAATTAAATGTGCAGAGATTATCGAAGACTAAATAACAATACCGTACCAAATCGTTATTCGCCGATGTTTGTTTCGGATCAAATATCTCAGTTACACATTGAAAGCTTTAAATTGTAAGTGTACCTATAAATTTGCTCACGATAGGTTAAGGAAAATGCCAGCAAGTCAAGTACCAGTCGTGTAACCGCAGAGGTGGTGTACACGGGTGACCCATTCGATGGGTATGCGTACTGGAGATGAGTGCGAGAGCTATGCGATTGCTGTTCGGCTAGAGAGCCGTGGAGTTGGAGGTCTTTACTCGGAGATTTCTGTAAATCTGGTTGTAACTGGTAGTTGTACTTGTGATGACGATGATGGTACTTGACTGTGGTATGTTATATGTAGTGTATCTGTGGTGATTGTTGTATTTTCAATTACCTTTTCCCAATGTTTGATTTAATTAAAGAGTATTGGTTGTCTTGGAGGCCTGTCAGACGCCGGGATGGTTGTCTTGAATGGCTGTCAGACGCCGCGTTGGTGGTTTTGAATGCCTGTCAGTCGCCGCGTTGGTTGTCTTGGAGGCCTGTCAGACGCCGGGATGGTTGTCTTGAATGGCTGTCAGACGCCGCGTTGGTGGTTTTGAATGCCTGTCAGTCGCCGCGTTGGTTGTCCTGAATGCCTAACAGACGCCTGGATGGTTGTCTTGAAAGGCTGTCGGACGCCACGTTGGTTGTCTCCAATGGCTGTCGAACGCCGGAATGGTTGTCTTGAGAATGCCTGTCAGACGCTGGGATGGTTGTCTTGAAGGGTAATAAAACTATCAGACGCCAGACGGAGGTAGGAGGAAAATCAGAGGTTATAAAATAGACGTACAATAAAGTAGTTGAGATAATGAGATAATTAAGTTTACAATATGATCGGACATTTGATATGTAGGCGTATCTTAATAGAAAACAGTAGTTGGTGGTCATATTATAGGAAACCATTAAGTCGTTAGAGACTTGGCGATCCCGGAGGGATGCGCAGGTATGGAAAAGTGACTAGAGGTTACTGGGCTATGAGTAGCCAGAGGTCGTAATGTACAGCTTAATGATTAGTGTTTTGGATTAGTTTGATTAGTTGTGTGTACTGTGAACGTATCACGACAGGTTAAGAAAGAAGCCAGAAAGTCATGTACCAGCCGAAGTACATGGTGATAGCAGTAGTGGTAGCCTATGTTGTGGGGAACACGCAAGTAAGCGGTGCGCGTTAAGCTTTGACGGAAGTCGGTGACTAGCCTACCCAATGTGATCCACAGGTGGTGGATGCACATGTGGGAAAGCAATTGTGATTGCAGTTCGGCAATGAGTGCCGTGGCGTTAGTGGCTTGCTTGTGGGGGTTCCTAAGGCTTTAAGATGAGAACAATGAACGTTGGTACATGACTGGATGACAATTTCTATTACCCAAAACTTTGATTTGGTTTGTTGAGTAAAGTTTTGTTATCACATTGAGCGATTGACTTCGTGTTGCGGGTTCGATTCCCGCTCGAAGCAGACATTTGTGTGGCCTGTAAATGGTCGCTCATAGTCAAGATGTGAATTGTTAATTTTGTGTGAGTGACACGTAAACTCAAACTCGCGTGTTTGGGAATGCACTCGCGATGCAAGAGTGATTCCTAGTGTTTGTCAGGAGTGACCGAGCTATATGATACTGCGAGATGTGTTTTGTTTCAGAGTAACACAGCGATGGATGACTAGTTCGAATATTTCATCAGTGGACATCTTCCAGCTGAGGTGGCGATGACGACTAACACACGAGGACGTGTGTCTTGCAGTGTCGGAAACGGCATCGATTTGTTGACAACAAGACAAGGCACGCCATCTAGTGGCAACTAGAAGAACTAAATAAAGATGGCGCGCTTGACAGAGTCGGTGACGTTTGCGCTTTGCTGCGAGCTTGCGGAGGGGGGAACCCGCCCTGGGAGCGGACTCTTAGCCAAGCCGTCGCAGAGTCAAGACGTTCTGAAACTGTCCGTATTGTTGTAATTTGTAATTTGTGATAACAGTGCACTGTACCGAAATGTATTGAGAAGTAAACCGATTCAACTCCTACCCGTTGTTATTCATTGCACGATACCCACATAGACCCACATGATAGATCTGATAGACCAGAGCTCGAACACCATCCTGGACACGAGCCGACATATATATATTAGTGTAATTATGTTGCTTAAAACATATTACACAGTCCCTTTAAATAGGTTGATTTATCGGCATGGTCCTTCATTGCATGGCCTTTTATCGAACCGTTATTATAATTATGATTTGCGTGGCCTTTTGTCACTAACTTATTGCGTGACCTTTAGGTGTACACTTTTGCATGGCCTTTTATCGAACCTTTATTATAGTTGTGATTTGCGTGACCTTTAGGTGTACACTTTCTCCTATCGAGTACAAACCGATGTCGTATCACCCTCACAATCAAAGTGATCTAAATTTGCGTGAGTCATTGTTTGGGGCGACCTGTAACAGAATTTTGAGACTATTAAGCGTAGCTTTTTACCCTTTTTTATATATATACACCGTGAAATTTAAATGGTTGTTTTCCCGCGGCAGAATGACTTGCCATAAGGAGTACTTTTGAAGCATACAAAAAAAAAATAAAAACTTTTTTTTTTATAAATAACTAGCTTTTGCCCGCAGCTTCGCCCGCGTACATAAAATATAGCCTATGTCACTCAGGAGTAAAGCAGCTTTCTATTGTTGCTTAAATTTTTCAAATCGGACCAGTAGTTCCAGAGATTACCCCCTACAAACAAAAAAACAAAAAAACAAACTTTACCTCTTTATTATATTAGTGTAGATTATTAAAAATATTCATCAACTCAAAAAAGCGAAAACAATAGTAACATTAGACGTAATTTGTAGGTACTACTAGAGTCGCATGAGCAGCACGCCGTCAAAGGAAACCGATTCATTCAATATTTAAACCAAAATAATTAAGCTCTCGCACGTTGTGATACGTCATAATTAGCTTGCACTCTACAGGTCCATTTTTTGTTTTTAATATTTTATTTTTTTATCAAACGTTTGTATTACCAAGACACAACCATTTCGCTCAGGGAAAACAACCATTTAAATTTCACGGTGTATATTTTCCATATATATATGTGACGGTGACATATATATATGTACTGTATAGTAGTGGTGAGTCGTTAACGATTTTTGGGTTAACGCAACGAAGCCGTGAATTTCATCCTGTTAACCTGTTAAAAAGCCGTTAACATTATTGACAGGTTTTCATTAATTTAACAGATTGTTTGTACCAAGTTGGTACTATCAACGTAGCAGTTAATAGACGAAACTGTTAATTTTAGTTGGTTTTGCGTTTGCAGCTTTAGATAATTTTAGCTGGTTTTGCGTAAGCAGCTTCAGATAACGTTAGCTACTTTTGAATATCAATTCGTTGAGTTAATATACGCTTTGTCAAAATCGTTGAATGAAACAGTTGATAGATTTAACGGGTTTTGCGGTAAATAAAAAGCAGTTAATTCGTTAACATTAGATTAACAAAAGCCGTTCGTTGAATTAACGCCCACTCCTACTGCATAGCATTAGGGTACTTGTTAGTATTTGCATGACCTTTGACGTAAGCATAAGTATGACTAACTAAATAACTTTATTCAATAGCATTTCTTTACTTTTATTATGGAATACTAGCTTTTCGCCCGCGGGGTTCTGTCCCCACGTGTGTTCGGGTGCAGGGCGCCCAAACCTCGACCGCGCCGGTCCGACAGACCCCATGTGGTCCGCGTTGGGCGCTGAGGCTGCTGGAACGGGAGCTCTTCCGGGAAGCCGCGATGGTGCAGGCCTGGGTGCAAGCACCGGTCAGGCCTGCCGACATCAACGATGAGGCGGGGTGGTTCCGGGAGGCCATGTCGCAAATCTGCGACGTGGCAATGCCCCGTCTCCGACCAGGCTGCGCCCAGCGCCAGGTATACTGGTGGTCGCCGGAGCTTGCGACACTACGTGACGCATGCACCGCTGCGCGACGCCGGCATACCAGATTCCGCAGGCGCCGAATCCGGCCGCCGGATGCGGAAGCCGTGGAGCTGTACGAGGGATACAGGGTGGCAAAGCGCACCCTCCGATCCGTGATAAAGCAGGCCAAGCAAGAGGCCTGCAAAGTGTGGCTGGGGACCCTCAACGCTGATCCGTGGGGACGCCCATACAAGATGGTGCGGGAGAAACTCCTCCCATGGGCTCCCCCGTTGACGCAGAGTCTCCGGCCACAGCTCGTGGAGGGTGTGGTGAGCACGTTGTTCCCTACGCGAGGGGACCACTCCCGCCCGCCCATGGCTCCGCCACCAGCGGAATCCGACGCGGACTACATCAGCGACGACGGTGTTACTCCGGAGGTGACCGAGGTAGAGATGAGAGTGGCGGTACGGCGGATGGGCGCCAAAAATACCGCCCCAGGACCCGACGGCTTGCCTGAGAAGGCCTGGGTCCTGGCCATGGAGCATGTCTAGCGGTATCAACATCTGTTAATTGGTGGATTTTTCTAACATACCCCCATTGCAGTTTTAAGTCAAGCGTAATCCCCAACAAAACCGTTTTATCTACAACTTCCAGTTTCTCATTGTTTAATATTATGTCACAAACACTACTCTTGACATTTGGTAAGGAAAACCTTATACATTTAGTTTTTTTCCCATTTAAAACTAGATTATTAGCAGTGAACCAATTATGGACCTGTAGTAGGGCGTTATTTACGTCGTCAAAATTAGTAGCCCTTCTATTTATCTTAAATATCAAAGACGAATCATCGGCATACAATACTATATTGTTTTGCAATAAATGGGATAAATCATTAATATAAACTAAAAATAAAAAAGGACCTAAAATTGAACCTTGGGGTACCCCCATTTTTACATTTAACCCCGAAGAATTCACACAGTTTATCTGAACTAATTGCTGTCTATCATTTAAATAAGATTTTAATAAGCTTAACGATTTTTGACCTAGTCCGTAATGCTCAAGTTTCAAAAGTAATGTTTCATGAACCACACAATCAAATGCTTTAGACAGGTCGCAAAAAATACCAATAGCATCCTGTGCCTCTTCCCACGCATCGTTTCAGTAAGGATACACCAGCGTCAGTTGTACAACGTCCTTTGGTGAAACCAAACTGTTTATTGTGCAAGAGTTTATTCGAGTTAAAATGAATTAGCATTTGATCCAACATCACCTTTTCAAATATCTTGCTGAAAACTGGCAACACAGATACTGGTCTATAATTATTAGTATCTTTACTGTCCCCGGATTTAAAAAGTGGTATCACTTTACTAAATTTCATTAGATCCGGAAAGATTCCTTGATCTACACATAAATTGAATATCAAGGCTAAGTACGGTGCTATTGTTTCAATAATTGAGGTACAAACTTTGATAGACATATCCCATAAATCTTCAGTTAATTTAATTTTAATTTGTTTAAAAGCTTCAATCACTGTTATGGGATTAATATGCTTAAAGTTAAATTCTGTTGGGCAGGCTGCAACATTCTCTTGTAATAAATCAAAAGCAAGCGATGGCGATGAGTTTAGGGCTTCAGTAGTTTTAATTGGTATACTGGTAAAGAAATTTACAAATTCTTGTGCAACTAGTTTGTTATCACTAACAAGACCGTGATGAGTCTCCAATGTGTAATCATTATTGTGTGTTTTGTTCCTATTGGTTTCATTATTTATAATTTTCCAAACGGTTTTTATTTCGTTATCAGCTGATTTAACCTTGTTGCTAATGTATAAGGCCTTAGCTGCTTTACAAGTATTTTTAAACATTTTTGAATACATAGCAACATACTTATTAAAAGTGTCAGTCCTAATGATAGGTTTAAGGCCATACAGTTCGAAAAGTCTTTCCCTACTTATTCTGATTCCTTTAGTCGCCCAATCACTAAATCTAAACTTAGGGTTGATACATTTAGTCTTCTTCTCAAAATTCTTGTTAAATTCTGTTTGAACTATTGAAAAAAAATACTATACAAAATATCACTATCATTCTCTGCAAGGTTCCAATCGTTTAGCTTGTTAATTAAAGTGCTATTAAATTTATTTAATTTACCGGATGTTATTGGTCTGGAATGTATCTGCACTTGTTGTATAGGTATGACGGATTCAAAAGTTACCATCAAGCCGCTATGATCAGAAGGGAGATAATCTACAATGGCTTTATCTAAATAGTTGCAATAACAAAAAACATTATCAATACATGTAGCAGAAGTAGTGGAAGTTCGAGTTGGTTCTATAAACACATTTGATAAATTGAATGATTTAAAGAGATTTAAAAATCTACAGCTTTCTGAATTATTTTCTAAAATATTAACATTGAAGTCTCCACATATAATTACTAGTTTGTTACTATTTGAAAGATTTGCCACAATATCTTCCATGACTGACTCAAAAATAGAGTAGTTTTGATAATTAGGGGGCCTGTAAACGCACACTATGATATGCCTAACCAGCTCAACACAAGACAGTTCAATGCTATGTTCAATGGACAGTGCAACTATGTCTTTACGAGTTTTAAATTTAATACAACTTTTAATTAGGATTAGTGAACCTCCACGTAACATTGAGTTTCGATTAAAACAACTGCCCACATTATAATTCTCATAATTAATTAGCATTTGAAAGCCCTTTAACCAATGCTCAGTAAAACAGATAATGTCGAACATCGTTTTTTCCAAAAATAATTCTATTTCCAATTGTTTCGAAGAAAAACCTTGAATATTTTGAAGAAACAACGTAAACGATTTTTGCTTGGCCTCTTTACTTTCATCATCATCAGCCTAGCGTATGTCCCGGTTGCTACCTTGGCTTGGCCTCTTTACTTTGAATGATTGAAAATATGATTGAAAAAAATGCTTTATTTGTTCTCTCACACAGATATACATAATAAACAAAATAAGTAATCACTGCATAATATAGGTACATATATGACAATAAAAATCTATGTGAGAGACTGGTTACTGTACTAGGAGACCTGTATGACAGTTAACCAGCCTCTCCAGACTCTGAACAGGTGGATGACAGGTAAGTACATCAGTGAACAACAATTCCATACAATCAGGGTAGATCTATATGATAATATGGAGTATGTGTGAGCGTGAGTATTGTGGTGAGTGGTGTATGTATCTATGTATTAATTGTGTAAGTTGTGTATGTGTGCGTGTGTGTGTGATGGTGTGTTGGGGTGTGATTGTGCTACGTGTGTGAACGTATGATGAGAATGTTTGTTACAAGTTACAAGTTACCAGTTAGAGATAAGAAATTTTAAGATAGGACCTTCAGTAAATTTTCAGTCTCCTCGTAACTAAGGGACTTTAACCAGTTCGTGATAACCCGTTTACATTTAAATCTTGTCAAGGGGTAGATCGTGATTTTTTCATTTATTTTATTATAAAGATAAGCTCCCAAAAATCCAAAGAAATTGCGCGAGAAGGCCGTGTTCCGTGTTATATTAGATGTTTGGCAAACCCTGTGTTTGATGCGTTTGGTGGAATTAAGTGTAGGATCGTACCCGATTTTCGAGTGCTGTTTTAAGGCTGTGCTCAAGATAAACAATTGGCGAACTGATAAAACATTAGAAATTGGGTAAAGATCCTTAGTGGGAAAAAAGAAGGGCAAGAAATGACTCACCTTTAGGACCGCTCTTTGGGCCCTCTCAAGCTTTAACATGCTAGTTTTCCAAGTACCACCCCATACAGTGATACAATAGCACAATATCGACTGGCATAGGGCAAGGTATACCATTGTAACGACTTGTGTATCCGCAACATGCCTTAGGTTTTTGAAGATGTAGATTAACTTTCGTGTTCTACAAGAAAGTAGGTCCAAGTGGTGATTAAAACTTAGCGTATTATCAATCATGACCCCTAGATATTTTATATGGTACGCTCGTTCCAGACGGCTACACGAACAGGTACGGCTGGATGAACAGGTGTGAGCCACAATGCAGTAATTATCATGGACCAAAATTCCGGTGTTTTTAATTGAGAATGGTATGTATTTTGTTTTGGTAACATTCAATGTTAGGCTATTGTGTTGGAGCCAGGACAACACTGCACTGAAACCCACCTGCGCAGAGCCGTAGACGTCCTCCCACGTGTCTCCATGGAAAATTAAAGCTGTATCATCCGCGAAGGTCACGATTTTACCCCTTGGCAGTTGCAGATTGCACAAATCGTTTATGTAGGTGAGAAAAAGTGTGGGACCCAACACACTGCCCTGGGGGACACCGTAGGATATTGGCAAATCGTCACTAGTGGTTTCACCCACTCTTACTCTCTGCTGTCTGTTGGTGAGGTAATTCTTAAACAATTCAAGCTGTGTATTTCGAATACCCATACCGTGCAACTTGGTTAGGAGGAGTGGGACAGAGACTGTGTCAAAAGCTTTTGCTAAGTCTAAGAATATAGCTATTACTTTCTTTTTCTGGTCAAGTTTGCTAACAACGTGATCTGTCAACTCATGAACAGCGTCGCTTGTAGAGACGCCAGCCCGGAAACCAAACTGGGACTTGGACAAAAGGTTTTTAGTTTCGAGATATCGTATTAAGCGCTTGTTCATGAGTTTTTCAGCTATTTTTGATAGTGTGGAAAGTAAAGAGATAGGTCGATAATTATTAACACAGCCTCTGTCGCCACTCTTATATACTGGGATTACCTCAGCAAGTTTAAACGCATCCGGGAACACACCACTAGAGAACATTAGATTGTATATATGCGCTAAGGGAGCAACTAAAATGGTATGGTATCTTTTTAAAAAGGCTCCAGAAATATTATCACGACCAACAGTTTCATCCTTCTTTAGGTTAAATATGCAATCGCGAACCTCTGTCTTATCTGTGGCGAACAAGGCGAAAGAGTGAGGGCAGGAATATACGTATGACGTATTGCTAGGGGAATCACGAATGCCGATATTTTCAGCAAGGTTTTTTCCAATAGATGCGAAGAAGCTATTAATCTTATTTGCCGAGAAAGTAGGGTCAGTTTTGGATATCAGTTCCGTAGCTGGGTTGTGTTTATTTGTGGAGTGTGTAACCTGTTTTATGGCGTCCCAAAGTTTTTTATTATTAGTTTTGGCTGCCTTGTTTATTAAGTTTTTTTCATAGTCTCTTTTTAATTTCTTTAGTAACCAACTACAAAAATTTCTGTACCTTTTATACGTTGTCTTAATTATTTCGTCATTTGGATATTTTTTTGTTTTTATGTGAAGCTTATCGCGGTTTTTCATGCATCTAATTAATCCATTAGTTATCCAGGGCTTCTTAATCCTCTTGCGATTTGGGACAATACTAGTTATTGTATTCGAATTTATTTTCGAATTTAGTTCATGAATCAGAAAATTAGTAGCCACATTTGCATCACAAGTTTCATAAACGGGGTTTAGGCATACGTTTTGCATGTCAGAGTCAAGTCCCACGAAGTCAATTTTCCTAAGATGATAGTTTTTATTAGAGTGGATATGACGTTCTAATACCAGTATCACACAGTCATGATCAGTGATTGAAGTTTCCGCAACGTAACAAAATGCTGGTAGTTTACTTTTGAGCATTACATGGTCCAGACAAGTTTTGCTATGTGTGCGTAACTGGTGAGCGGGTAATACACTGTGTGAAGCTAGGAGGTCTAGGTAAACTGAAGAGTTAGTATCTTTACTGTTTGCCATGATATCTATGTTAATATCTCCTGTGATTATAATATTAGGGTAATTTAGGCTGTTTAGAAAATTGTTCAGGGACTCAAAAAAGGGGTTAATATTTTTATTACCTGGGGGCCTATATATTGCGATTATGATGGTGTTACAGTCTAACTTAATTGCTAGACAGTTGGCATCTTGTATATAGGGTTCCGTTACTGAAACAGGTATATTATTTTTAAAGTAAACAATTACCCCTTCATTTTGCGTCATAATCCTTTCACTTTTTGCATAATCATAGCCATCTATTGTTGGAATGTGATGAGTGTGGCGCAACCAACACTCCGATAATACAATAAAATCCCATTCTGTGTTTGACCTTTGAAGAAGTGTTAATAAGCCTGAAAAGTTGCGGTTTACACTTCGGATATTTTGATGAATTATTTTTAAACTGGAAAGTGGATTTTTGATTAGGTTAGGGCACTGCTCAATTTCGCAATAAGACGATTCTGCTATGGCGAAATTATCAAGTTCGCCATTAATTAGGGTAATATTATCGAATATTAAAAAGAGTTAAATAAGTGGGTGAGTTCGAATTAAGTGATATAGTATGTTTGGGTGAATGGCAAATAAAGACTGTGTCTTTAGCCTGTAGGTACAGAGTTGCTGAGAATGTTATGATTAAAACGGTGTAGACTGCGTCTAGATTTGTAGTGTTTAAATAGTATTTTGTGAAAGTATGCAGTGTAGATATTATTATAATATAAAACAATGATAGGAGTAATTTGAGTGAAAATATTTTAGGTAATTGCAGTGGTTAGGTAGTATAAAGCAGGTAATATGTAGCTTGTTTGTATTAGTATGTGCTAGTGGTGTGTACGTGTTTAGTGTGAAATAAATATAGGTGTAAGTTAGTATCTTAAATAAGAGTGTGGTGATTGTTATGTTTAGGTGTGCTGTATTAAAGTTTACATAATTAACATAAAAGAATATAAAGCAAAAAGTAGGTAACATAATGACCCGATGTAGTCACTTGTTAATCAGTTTTTTCAGATCTTGTTCACAATCTATACGAAGCGCCGATGAATCTTGTGTTTTCTTTATAAATATTTTGCCATAGGAGTTCCAAGTGCTGTGGTAATTGTTGTCGACAACAAACTGTCTAGCTAGATAAGCCAGTCTTCTTCCTAAGTTTGTAAGTGACTCGTCAACATAAACTGGTTTTGGAGGGCCAGGCAACTGAAGGTGCGAGGTGTTGAGTTTATTGTCTCTGTTTTTTTTTGTTGTAGTTACGACATTGTTTAATGAAACCATCCTTATATAACGTTGAAGTGAAGTTGACTACAATATGGTTCTTAGTTCCATTTTTAGTTTTTAAACGATAAACATCCTGGATATCAGAGTTAGACAACGGTTGTTCTATGACGTCACCCACTCTTTGAACCAATGTTCGCAACACCAACTTGTTTTCTGTCTCTAGTTTTGGAATGTTCCTAATTTCTATAGAGGATGATCGTGAATTACGTTCTAGTTGTTCAATCTTGCTCTCAAGCGACTCGATTTTTTGTTCATAACTTTTGTTTTTATTTTCTAGGTTATGTAACTTTTCTAGCATTTCATCGTACTTAGATGACAGAAAGTTCATACTTTTTTGAATCTCATGATTCTGGTCCTTGATAGTTAATAACGATTCCATGACTTTCTCCAATTTGGTGTTTTGTTGGGCTTCAAAAGAGGCGAACATATCTTTTAATTCATTAGCAGTTACCGTATTTCCTGGCAAACCGTCATCGTGGTGTTTACGCTTAGTTCTACGAGTGATACGGTCATTATGACCAGCAGGTGGAGAAACGTATAACTGAGAATCAGATCCATAGATTTTTACAGGAGAATTTGTCAACGTAGAGGAAGAAGTCGACTTCGTAGGAGTGCGTTGAATTGACATGGCAAATGTAAACAATTAATTTGTACCTGTTAAATGGGTGTGGTCAGTACGGGTGTCACTACACCGGCCGCTTGCGCACGCGCCGCTCTGATAGGATGAGGGGGCGGGGCTAGATGCGATGGTCCCTCAGGTAGGTGGAGTTGAAGGCTGCGTAGGGTGTGGCTATCCAGCACTGTTGCTGTCCGGTGCGGTGGGCAGAGCTTAACTAGCTTAATGCTTGTTATTTGTCTCGCTCCTTCAATTACTTGACGACGACCGCCGGACGCGTAGGTATTCTCTACTCTTCGCTGCGTATGCGCGCCTAGTAACTACACTCAATATTTTCGGTGATATTTTACGTTAAATTTTATTATTTTTCAATTATTAAACACAACGCGGTGTCTTGAGCATACGACCGTACTCCACGGTTGTCCAGGGGGGAGAGGACTGCTAGAAGATACCTTATTATTAAATTGACTTAAATGACCAGAGGTACCAACTGTTGTCTTAATAGGTAGTTTAAACTAGCAATCAAATCATTAGTACTACTATTACTATTATATATTTTGTATAATGATTTTTTTTCCATGGTTGAAACCGAGTTTAATAAGAATTTTGAAAAGAAGACTAAAAGCATCTGCCCTCAGTTTAAATTTAGTGACTGGGCGACTAAAAGAATTAGATTAAGTAGGGAAAGACTTTTCGAGCTGTATGGCCTTAAGCCTATCATTAACACTGAAACTTTCAATAAGTATGTTGCTACTTACTCAAAAATGTTTAAAAATACTTGTAAGGCAGCTAAAGCCTTATATATTAGCAACAAAGTTAAAACAGCAGATAATAAAATAAAAACGGTTTGGAAAATTATAAATAATGAAACAAACAGGAATAAAACACATAATAATGATTACACGTTAGAGACTGATCATGTCCTCATTAGTGATAACAAAATAGTTGCGGAAGAATTTGTAAATTTATTTACCAGTATACCTATTAAAACTACTGAAACCCTAGATTCATCGCCATCGCAAGCTTTTGATTTGTTGCAGGCGAATGTTGCAGCCTGTCAGACTGAATTTAACTTTAAGCATATAAACCAAAACAGTAATGAAAGCTTTTAAACAAATCAAGGTTAAATTAACGGAAGACCTATGGGGTATGTCTATCAAAGTTTGTACCTCAATTATTGAGACAATAGCGCCGTATTTAGCTTTAATATTTAATTTATGTATAGATCAAGGAGTCTTTCCGGATCTAATGAAGTATAGTAAAGTGATACCACTTTTTAAATCCGGGGATAGTAAAAACACTAATAATTATAGGCCTGTGTCCGTGTTGCCGGTTTTTAGCAAGATATTTGAAAAAGTGATGTTGGATCAAATGCTTAATTATTTTAACACGAATAACATCTTGCACGACAAACAGTATGGCTTCACCAAAGGACGTTGCACGACGGATGCTGGTGTCTCCTTACTAAAACATATATTTGATGCATGGGAGAAAGCACAAGATGCTAAAGGCATCTTCTGCGACCTGTCTAAGGCATTTGATTGTGTAGATCATGAAACACTACTCCTAAAACTTGAGCATTACGGACTAGGCATAACAGCGTTAAGATTAATAAAATCTTATTTAAATGATAGACAGCAACTAGTTCAGATTAATGGTGTTAATTCGTCGAAATTAAATGTCAAAATGGGAGTACCCCAAGGTTCAATTTTAGGGCCTTTTTTATTTTTAGTTTATATTAATGATCTACCCAATTTATTGCAAAATAAACTTAATATGGTGTTGTTTGCCGATGACACTTCATTGATTTTTAAGATAAATAGAAAGACTAATAATTTCGACGACGAAAATAACGCCATACTGCAGGTCCAAAACTGGTTCACTGCTAATAACCTAGTTTTAAATGGAAAAAAAACTAAATGTATAAGATTTTCCCTACCTAATGTTAAAAGTAGTGATTGTGACATTATATTGAACAATGAGAAACTAGAATTCGTTGATAAAACAGTTTTCCTGGGAATTACGCTTGACTCAAGGCTACAGTGGGGTCCTCATTTAACATCTCTTGCAGGACGGCTTAGCTCAGCTGCATATGCTATAAGAAAAATCCGCCAATTTACGGATATTGATACCGCTAGACTAGTCTAGCAGAGTAGTAAGGGGAGAATGGAATACCAACTTTGCCTACCCAACTGTCAACCCCACCTGCACGTGCCAAAGGGCAGCGGTAACCAATTAATTGCCGTGGTGCTTCCTGCTAGATAACGAACGGGGCTCTGGCGACCGAGCAATGGCGGTATAACCATACACACCTGTCGGGGTAACCTGTACGGTAGAGGCGTCAGAAACCTTGGGGACCAAATATCTCCTAAAAGTTCTGGTGTAGAAGGCAACGGGAAACCACTACACTAACGTCCCACGAGAGTCATGGAAAAGTCGTATAAGAAGAATCGTATGCCTGACGACCCGCGTAGCGACCGGCGCTCTGAGCTGTCCGGGAGCCAGAGTGTGAAATTGGTTACCGGCCATGTGGCAGCAGGTGACCAGGCGCCGCATGGAAACTATGTTACTGGAAAAGTGAAACTCCAATTACGTAATAACATCCGCGTCGGAACATGGAATGTAAGAGGCCTGAATAACCAGGGAAAGCTCCATGTCTTGGACCACGAACTCCAACGATGCAATGCTTTCATTACAGGACTAAGCGAGACGCATTGGAAAGAAAGTGGGCACAGAAATCTGGAGAAGCACACCATATTTTTCTCAGGCAATGAGTCATCCAGTTTTGCTGGAGTGGCCATAGCAGTACCCACACCTTGGGTGGGATCTGTCTTTGGTTATAATCCCGTCAATGAGAGGATCATCACCATTAAACTCTCCGCTTCACCATGCGCGCTGAATATCATCCAGGTGTATGCCCCCACAAGTACCGCTACAGAGGAAGACATCGAGGACTTTTACAACAAGCTTGAGGGGTGTATTAATAACATCCCAAAAAGAGAGATCCTGATGATCATTGGCGACTTTAACGCGAAAGTGGGAACCACTGCACATGATACAGGCTTGCGGAACATCGTAGGTCGGTACGGTCTTGGCTGCAGGAACAGTAGAGGAGAGCGCCTAATTCAATTTGCAGCGGACAACAACTTTACTGTGATGAATACAGTCTTCAAACACCACCCAAGAAGACTGTATACGTGGACCTCGCCAAATGGAGCACACCGTAATCAGATTGATTATATATTGATCAGAGCAAGATGGAGGAGTTCAATAACCAACACGCACACATTGCCGGGAGCTGATGTCATGTCCGACCACCAACTACTTGTGTGTAACATGAGGATCAGATTACGCAAACCTGTAATTAAGAAAACGCCCAAACGCATGGAGGTCATTGATAGGGACTCTTTTATACAATCGTTGCAAAAAAAAGAGCAGTACTGGCACGGAAACTATGGCACAGAAAGAAACGTCGACTACCTCTAGGAATCCGCTGTGCAGCTCATAAAAGATGCTGCACGTAACTCGCAACCTATCGCAAGGTCTGAAAAAAGGCAGCACTGGATGTCAGCTGATACCTGGAACTTGATCAGAGAACGGAGAGACCTGAAAGCTAATGGTGCCACGATACACGAGCTCAATAAAATGACATCTGTTATACAAGCCGCTTGCCGCCGAGACCGAAATACAGCTTTGCAATCGATTTGTGAAGAGGTTGAACGACATTCTCAAAAGTTTGAAACGAAAGATCTACATAAAAAAATCAGACTTATAACCCGTCAGTTTAAACCAAAGACTTGGGCCATTGAGAATGTTTCTGGAAACACCGTCACAGAGATAAGGGAGATTGTTAAAGTCTGGAAAGATTACTGTAAGGGTCTTTTCGCTGACGTGACAAACGACATCACTACGCCCCATGATGTTACGCTAGAGCAAGAGCCAATGCCACTGAAAGATGAAGTGCGAGCAGCGATTAAACACCTTAAGCGGAATAAGGCTGTAGGTTTCGATGAAATCCCGATCGAAATCATAAAAGCCATGGGAGAAATTGGAGTAGACATACTGTATACCATCTGTCGACGAATTTGGGTCACTGGAGTCTGGCCGAGTGATTGGTCGCACTCTATATTTATCCCACTACATAAAAAAGGATCAACAAAGAAGTGCAGTAACTATAGGCTAATTTCGCTCATATCCCACGCTAGCAAAATTATGCTGCATATTATCAACACAAGGCTCCAAGCATACTTGTCCCGAGAAATTGCACCCGAGCAAGCTGGCTTTGTGAAAGGTCGAGGCACAAGAGAACAGCTACTTATAATGCGTCAGATTGTGGAGAAAGCTAGAGAGTTCAACATTGCCCTCTATGTATGTTTCGTTGACTTCAGGAAAGCTTTCGATACCGTGAAGTGGCGGAAACTATGGCAGGTCCTGACGGAAATGGGTGTACCACAACACCTTAGTTACCTCATTAGACGTCTGTATGAAGATGGCACAGCCGCAGTCCGTGTTGATGGTGTTGACTCTGAACGTTTTAAAACGCAGGCTGGTGTTAGACAGGGCTGTATATTGTCTCCTCTGTTATTTAATATATACACAGAGTACATAATGCGGATTGTTCTCGAAGACTGGGACAAGGGAATATCTGTAGGAGGTCGGAAGATATCCAATCTAAGGTATGCAGATGACACTACCCTCCTAGCGTTAAGTAGAGACGACATTGAGACGCTCCTTGGCCGTTTGGAGACAACAGCGTTGGATTTTGGACTCGCAATCAACCGGGACAAGACGAAGATGATTATTGTGGACCGTGCTGACAATAACCAACCAGGTGTCCAAAATATTGCGGGATGCGAGGTGGTCAAGAGTTACCTATACTTGGGCTCCACAATCACCAATGATGGGGGCTGCGAAGACGAAATCCGGAGACGTTGTGCTATGACGAGATCCTCAGTGGAAAAACTCACAAAAATTTGGAAAGACCGTAGAATAACCAAAAACACTAAGGTTCGATTAATGAAATGCTTGGTTTTTCCTATTTTTCTATATGGAGCTGAGACGTGGACGCTGAGGATGCAGGACCGTCGCAAGATTGACGCACTGGAAATGTGGTGCTGGAGACGCATGCTTCGAATCCCATGGACCGCGCACCGAACCAATATATCGATCCTCAAAGAACTCAATATCAGAGAGAGATTATCGTCGTCTGTGCAAATACGAATTCTCAAGTTCTTCGGGCATATCACCCGTAACGAGGACTCAATGGAGCGACTGGTAGTGCAAGGGAAAGTTGAGGGCAAAAGATCACGTGGACGCTCTCCAACACGGTGGACAGACCTCATCAAATCGGTGACGCATTGCAGCGTCAACGAAAACTCCCAAGCCGCCAAACATAGAACTTCATGGCGTCGCATCGCGAGAGATGCGGTGGCGCAGGTCTCAACCGACACATGACCACGACCACTCTGTCAAGAGTGCACGACTAAGAAGAAGACTAGTCTATTTTAGTTATTTTCATAGTATTATGTCATACGGTATCTTACTGTGGGGACGGGCTGCAGACATAGACTCAATTTTTATACTACAGAAAAGAGCTATCAGAGCCATTTACAATCTCCGCCGGTGCGATTCTCTAAGGGAACTGTTTAAAGATATTAACATCATGACGGTGCCTTGTCAATATATTTATGAAAACGTCATGTACGTTAGGAAAAATCTTCATCTTTTTAGTAAAAGAGGCGATAGACACAATTATTTTACAAGAAATAGGGATCAGTTAGTTCAACCAGGCTTCAGACTGGCTAAAGTGGCCTCTTCTTTCATGGGGTACTGTTTAAAATGTTATAATAAAATACCTCCCAATATATTAGAACTCAATGAAATTAAATTTAAATCTTGTGTTAAACGCACACTATGTAGACAAGCTTATTATAAGTTAGAGGATTATATACAAGATAAGAATGCTTGGCTCATTGCTGGTCCAGCTCCACTACCACTAGTCCCTACGAATTGATTATTATTTTTATTTTTAATCTTAAATGTTGACATTATTCTAGTGTTGTATAATGTAGAAGCAGTTTTTTTCAATGTTTGTAAATGTGAGTACCATGGAGTAATTTATGGTTTAAAGTTGTTTGACGTAAATGACCATGGCAGTTGAGAGTTTGTCATGCTCACTCAAATGTCTCGCTGATGGTGGCGCGTGTGTTGGATCATTCGGTTCCCTTCATAATGGTTGAGCTGAGTGGTGCTGATATACGCGTCATGTCCGTGAACGGGCGCTGTCAGTTGGGACTGGTCATCTCTTAGCTGCCAGTGGTTTATTTTAATTGGTTTAGAACATACTTTACGTACTCTTTTATTATTTTAATTACATTGTTCTCGCATCATAGCAGCGACAAAAATATGTAACCTATATATTTGTAAAACACAACATGATTAAAAAGAGTGTCCATGGAGTTTCTTGCACATTCTTCTCCATTGAGACCTACTTTTTGGAATGTGCAATTAGCGTCATTTTTTCCTGACAGACCGACTTTATGACTTTTCAAAAGTGCCTGTAAAGGTTTATTTGAAATAAACGCTTTGAATTTGAATTTGAATTTGACTAGCTTTTCGCCCGCGACTTCGCCCGCGTGGAAATCGGTTATATCGTGCTTTTAAGATTTTCCCGTGGGAATGAGAAGTTCTACCACGGCAAAACATTGCTTATCCAGGACTCAAACTACCTCCATACCAAATTTTATCACAATCCGTTCAGGCCATTAAGTTGTTAAACCATAACTGAGTGGTAAACTATATTATATGTGTTACTTTGGGAAGCAAAAACAAGCAGATTTTGGGCACTGGAAACCCGAGAACACGCTACATAGAGCTGACCATGCGAAAAACATTGTTTTTTCAGGTGTACTCCAGCAAACCTTAGAGTTTGGCCTTGTGCTTCATTAATGGTCATTGCAAATGAAACCCTTATAGGAAACTGAAGTCTAAAAGACTACCCAACACACACACCACCAGACCACCCATTTCAGCGTTTGAAGAGGTCCAATGCCCTTAGTGTCTGACGTTGAGCCTGTTGCGATAAACGGACTTGAGTACGAATATCATTCTCAGAAGCCCTCAAAGAAGCTTGGCGAGCGGCTCGCTCCTCAAATCTTTGCTGGCGCTGAGATGGTAGCTCAACAGCTCTCAAAGCAGCCTGACGCTCTGCTTGATCGTGCCTTCTTAATCCATGGAGAGACGATTCTTGAGATCGGGCAATTTTCATTGCCCGAGCTGAAATTGCCCGAGCTTGAGATTGACAAATTGGACAATTGGAGTTCGACAAATTGGATTTACGTTTGCGAGGCATTGTGAAATAATGAGTAAGTAAACTAAGAACTATAAACCTAAACTAAAGTATAATTAAAGTAATGTTCTATGTCCTAAACTATAACAATCTAAATGACGAACAAAGCGACGTAATAACCTTTAAAATCTTTAAATAAACTATACCTAATCAATCGAATTTAGCTAAGCTATGATAAAACAAAACGGCAAATAATAAAGTCGAAAAGTGCACTGAGTAAGTATAGGTAGCGTATGAGCTATAGGATAGGGCACGAGATATCATACCACTACTTACATATCTCAAAAAACACAACGTTACCACGTTTTAAAATACACCCAGCGTCATCTATCGCTTACATAAAGAATTAGTTTGCGTAAAGACTACTTATACTAAATACCTACTTATACCAATTAGTAATTTCAGTGACTTACAGTTATTTGTTATAACCTGTTTTGATTATTCATAAACGTTGTTAACCTTCTGGAACTGTCTATTATACCTGCCAAGATAAAGGGTAGGTAAAAAAGTACAAAAGTTTTTGCTTAACTACGTAAAAACGATACTAACTACACAGGATAAGCAGATGTAAAAATCAGTTTAGGCGATAAACCAAATTGTACGTCATCCCTCGGGAATTCCTCATTTCTGGGGATAATTTATTGTATCATTTAGCTTTGTTTTAAACGACCCATAGCGCCATGTGTCACCAAACTGATACTGACAGCTTCATACGAAGCTAACAATATTTTCGTTTTCCCTCGGGAACATCACATTTTACCGGGATAAAAAGTAGCCTATTATTTAATCCGGTTTTCTAACTTTACGCCTGCAAAATTTCAAAGCAAACGGTTCAGCAGTTACGGCGTGAAAGCCTAACAAACAAACAAACAAACTCACTTTCCGATTTATAATATTAGTAAGGATTTGTTATATGTGCATGTTATAACCTGTTTTGATTATTCATAAACGTTGTTAACCTTCTGGAGCAGTCTATTAAACCTACCAGGATAAAGGGTAGGTAAAAAAGTACAAAAGTTTTTGCTTAGCTACGTAAAAACAATACTAAGTACACAGGATAAGCAGATGTAAAAATCAGTTTAGGCTATAAACCAAATTGTACGTCATCCCTCGGGAATTCCTCATTTCCGGGGATAATTTATCGTATCACTAAGCTTTGTTTTAAACGACACACAGCGCTATGTGTCACCAAACTGATACTGACAGCTTTATACGAAGCTAACAATATTTTCGTTTTCCCTCGGGAACATCACATTTTTTCGGGATAAAAAGTAGCCTATTATTTAATCTGGACTTCTTACTTTACGTCTGCAAAATTTCAAAGCAAACGGTTCAGTAGTTACGGCGTGAAAGCCTAACAAACAAACAAACAAACAAACAAACAAACTCACTTTCCGATTTATAATATTATATATAGTAAGGATAGTAAGGATTACTAATTGTGCAACTTATAATAGGGTACGTCGACATACTACCTATGTCTGAGTAAATCATCATCATCATCTCAGCGCCAGTTCCGGTTGCTACCTTGGCTTTCACCTCAGTGCCCGGGGTCCGCTTCCCAACTCAAACGCCTCCACTTCGCTCGGTCTTTAGCGTCCTTTGCCTTAAGCCCATTAGCACGCATATCGTCCCTTACGACGTCGATCCAACGCCTCTTAGGCCTTCCTCGTTTTCCGGGTCCAGGAGGAGGCAGCATGACGAGGCATCTGTTACCCACGTAGTCTGCCGGTTTTTGTAATACGTGGCCATACCGCTATGTCTGAGTAAATATTATATGCTAATAGCTTTGCTATTTGTCGTCTAAAAATAATGGGTAGGTACACAGTGTACCTTGTCGATAAAAGTTTATCAACAAAATTGTTGATGTCAAAAAATGAAAATCTATTGTTATAGTGACTAACTAAAAACTGCATATGCATATTTAGCATATGAATGTATTGGTTTCCTCTATTTGTCAAGTGCTTAAAATATGGGAAAGCACACAAAATAATCTTCCTACAATTTATCTTTAATAATTCTGTTACGTTATCAGTGATATCATCCTTGGCTATGTTTAAGCTATTACCCACAAATACAGTTATAATGGCATTGGGATCATATACTTGTTCTTTGACTAATGACATTATATGATGGTAGGATGCTTGAGGTGTACAGTGATTTTGAGAAGAGAAAGGGAGGCAGTTACTAACTAATTACCCTAAACCCCTTCCTATGCTATCGGAATACATAATTGAAGATACACTAGAACTTACTGAATTATTTACCCCTTGAATTATTTCTTGCTGATTATGGGGTACTGGGCTGGGAATACAGTCCTGAGCACTGATGGTCTGGGATATATCCTCCGTTACCACAAGATTGAGGCCAGCCAGGTTGGATTCTCTCTGACAAGTACATTGGTTGACACTAAGAGTGAGTGAGTCTACTTTATCTACTAAGTCGTTTATAGCAAGAATATGTTCCCTAATCTGGTTATCAGAACACATATACTTACTATAAATTGACTTTAGTGAACTATCCAAAGTCTGTATTTCAGATTGCAAACGCTCAGTATCAATTCTATAAATATTTATGCTGTCTTCTAATTTAATTTGATAATAATTATTTCATTGATTAGCTGTGCCCGCGACTTCGTCCGCGTGGAATATTTATTTTGGGCATCATATTTATTTTTGCAAACAACCTCCTCAGCTTTATAAATTATAGCTGTTACCCACGACTTTGCCCGTGTCAATTCCTGTTATTATTTTAGACAATTTAGTTTTTTAAAGAACATAATTATCTAAATGTTCTTCACAGAGCTACACCCCCCCTTGGGCACGCCATAATCTCGGCGGTAAGTCCCCTCTTTAAGGCGTGGTTTGATAGACATCACGGCGCCTCACCTTCCGCATGACGAAGGTTCTCACCGGACATGGGAAGGTCAGGTGATTCCTACGCCGGATTCGTGCGGAAGAGACGCCCGGGTGCCCGCCACTGTGTGGCTAGCCCGGAGGACACGGTGGAGCACACTGTAGTAGTGTACCCCGCTTGGGAAGACCAACGCCGTGCCCTTGTGGGGGTGATCGGCTGCGGCGACCTCTCGCGCCGGGCTTTGGTTCAGGCCATGGTCCTCAGCGAAGAAGAATGGCAAGTCGCCTCCTTCTGCAAAGCAGTAATGCTCGTAACGGAGGAGGCCGACCGCATAAGGCAAGGGCAATAGCGCCCTCGCCGTAGCCGTCGCCGCCGCGATCCCGCCGATTTCCGGCCTCTGTAGACGCTGGCTTGCGGACGGTGAGCAATGGGTAGCTGGCCGTCCGGTTGTCTGGTAACAGTTCAGACCGAGACCAAGTCGTCGACGGTGTGCACTGCTCCCACGTGCCTCAAGGTGTTGTCAGCAAACTGTGGGGCCCTTCAGGATCGAAGCCTCCTGCAGCCGAGGGTTGGTGCGAAAGCGTTATACCGGGGCTCTGGGAATAAGGCAAAGGACGAACGGTGTAGGTTGTTTAGTCAGTAAGAGTCTGACACTGTTTCCCGCTCCGCCCAAGAGCGGGATTCGTCATTGGATGATTTTTACCTACCATAATTAAAAACCCCTCCGCGCCACCCGCAAGCAACCCCTCTCCTCGCCCGCCGGCCAGGTGCAACGTCATATTTAGCACGTCATGCGGCGGATTTTAAAATTGTAATATCTTCTAAGATGTTCATTGAAATTAAATGATGTCAAAGACAATTTTGTTCACAATTACAATTTATTTGGATAAAGATTAATATTATTATGTTGATACAACTCTAAAAAATAATTGATAAAAATTGGCCAAATTTGATTCCCATAAAAACGGTTCTAGTGAGTTAATCTTAAAAGATAAACATATACTGTTGCGGACATTTTTTTAGATCATTTTAAGAGGAATAATTCTGTCATACATATTTTTTTGGTATCTTGAACCGTTTTCGCAGCGCACGCAACGAAAGCCCTCAAAGATGAATCATTTTCCCCGTTTTTTACACATTTTCCATTGTTTCTTCGCTTCTATTAGTCGCAGCGTGATGTTATATAGCCTAAAACCTTCCTCGATTAATAATCAATTCAAGACAAAAAATATAATAGAATTTTTCAATTCGAACCAGTAGTTCCTGAGATTAGCGCGTTCAAACAAACAAACTCTTCAGCTTTATAATATTAGTATAGATTTATTAGGTTAACTCGTTCTTTCCGTAGCTGAATATTATTAAAATAATATTGTTGTTGTTTTTTATGGTTTTTACATCTTTTAATGATTTTATTAAGTCTTGCATATTTTTTTATCTTATTTTGACTCAGTTTATAATTACTATTAAGTTTTACTACAGAATTTTCAGTAAGATCTATTGTTACTAATGAATGAGGATTGCAATTTGAATTCAGCAACTCATCATATAAACGGTTAGTTTTGTTAGTTTCAGAACATTCCTTTTCCTTCTGCAATTTAAGAATCAAACTATTGGCATGTACTAATTCATCTTCTAGATCCCTAACCTTACATAAAGCCTCCTCATACAAGTTACTACGTGAATTGAAACCATCTGTGATCACTCGCAGTTGGTCACGTTCAACGACAATATCTTGGAGTTGCTGACTAAGGTCTACTAGCTCACGTTTAAGACTTGTATTGTGCAAGACTATATTCTTTATTTCCCTCTCACTTTCCTCATTCTCCTGCAAAATTTGTTGACATTGAAGTTTCGATTTATTGAGCTCTTGGAGGGATTTTTCAGTTTAATCTCCATATCCTGAGCTGTTGCCTTACGGGTCATCACAGGCATGGTTTCAGAATAAGTGACTGAAAAAAGAAAATAAAACAAGAACGGTGAGAACCAAAAAGAATGAAAAAAAAGTAAAAAAAATAAAGAATAGTTGAAATTAATTTTATTGAAAAAAAATAAAAACAAAAGAGTGCAGTTTAGTAAAGAAATGAGGTAGACTGCTGAATCGGCATGAAAAGCTAATGTAATTAAGTTTTTTTGATGCTTTTATTGCCTAACGAAGTTACTTAACTTAATGTGGGTAAGTTGATTAGACTAAAGAGTAAGTAGTGGTCTAATAGCTTTTTTACAAAAGAGAATAATATAACAATGCAAAACAAAGACCAAAAACCGTTGTTAGTCAGTAAAATCCTTACTAATATTATAAATTGGAAAGTGAGTTTGTTTGTTTGTTTGTTTGTTAGGTTTTCACGCCGTAACTACTGAACCGTTTGCTTTGAAATTTTGCAGGCGTCAAGTTAGAAGTCCGGATTAAATAATAGACTAATTTTTATCCCGAAAAAATGTGATGTTCCCGAGGGAAAACGAAAATATTGTTAGCTTCGTATGAAGCTGTCAGTATCAGTTTGGTGACACATGGCGCTGTGTGTCGTTTAAAACAAAGCTAAATGATACGATAAATTATCCCCAGAAATGAGGAATTCCCGAGGGATGACGTACAATTTGGTTTATCGCCTAAACTGATTTTTACATCTGCTTATCCTGTGTACTTAGTATTGTTTTTACGTAGCTAAGCAAAAACTTCTGTACTTTTTTACCTACCCTTTATCCTGGTAGGTATAATAGACAGTTCCAGAAGGTTAACAACGTTTATGAGTAATCAAAACAGGTTATAACAAATCCTTACTTCCTTACTAATATCCTTACTAATATTATAAATCGGAAAGTGAGTTTGTTTGTTTGTTTGTTTGTTAGGCTTTCACGCCGTAACTACTGAACCGTTTGCTTTGAAATTTTGCAGAATTAAAGCTAGAAGTCCGGATTAAATAATAGGCTACTTTTTATCCCGGAAAAATGTGATAATCCCGAGGGAAAACGAAAATATTGTTAGCCTTGTATGAAGCTGTCAGTATCAGTTTGGTGACACATGGCGCTGTGTGTCGTTTAAAACAAAGCTAAATGATACGATAAATTATCTCAGGAAATGAGGAATTCCCGAGAGATGACGTACAATTTGGTTTATCGCCTAAACTGATTTTTACATCTGCTTATCCTGTGTACTTAGTATCGTTTTTACGTAGTTAAGCAAAAACTTTTGTACTTTTTTACCTACCCTTTATCTTGGCAGGTATAATAGACAATTCCAGAAGGTTAACAACGTTTATGAATAATCAAAACAGGTTATAACAAATAACTGTAAGTCACTGAAATTACTAATTGGTATAAGTAGGTATTTAGTATAAGTAGTCTTTACGCTAACTAATTCTTTATATAAGCGATGGATGGCGCTGGGTGTATTTTAACACGTGGTAACGTTGTGTTTTTTAAGATATGTAAGTAGTGGTATGATATCTCGTACCCTAACCTATAGCTCATACGCTACCTATACTTATTCAGTGCACTTTTCGACTTTATTATTTACCGTTTTGTTTTATCATAGCTTAGCTTAATTCGATTCCCTAGGTATAGTTTATTTAAAGGCAATTACGTCGCTTTGTTCGTTTAGGACATTGAACTAACATTACTATAGGATTATACTTTAGTTTAGGTTTATAGTTTTTAGTTTACTTACTCATTATTTCACAATGCCTCGCAAATGTATATCTAATTGGTCGAGCGCCTCATCTCAAGCTCGGGCGATTTTAGCTCGGGCAATGAAAATTGCCCAATCTCAAGAATCGTCTCTCCATGCTGGATTAAGAAGTCGCGATCAAGCAGAGTGTCAGGCTGCTTTGAGAGCTGCTGAGCTACCATCTCAGCGCCAGCAAAGATTTGAGGAGCAAGCCACTCGCCAAGCTTCTTTGAGAGCTTCTGAGAATGATATTCGTACTCAAGTCCGTTTATCGCAACAGGCTCAACGTCAGAGAGCACTAAGGGCGTTTGGAAGAGCAAACCGAAAGACAAGCTATTTTGAGAGCTAATGAGACGTCTCTTCAAACGCAGCTACGTTTGGAAAAGCAAGCAGAAAGACAAGCTATTTCAAGAGCTAATGAGACGACTCTTCAAACGCAGCTACGTTTGGAAGAGCAAGCTGAAAGACTAGCTATTTTAAGAGCTAATGAAACATCTCTTCAAACGCAGCCACGTTTGGAAGAGCAAGCTGAAAGATTAACTATTTTGAGAACTAATGAGACGTCTCTTCGAACGCAGCTACGCTTGGAAGAGCAAGCTGAGAGACTAGCTAATTTGAGAGCTAATGAGACGTCTCTTCAAAGGCAGCTACGCTTGGAAGAGCAAGCTGAGAGACTAGCTATTTTGAGAGCTAATGAGACGTCTCTTCAAAGGCAGCTACGTTTGGAAGAGCAAGCTGAAAGACAAGCTATTTTGAGGGCTAATGAGACTTCTCTTCAAACGCAGCTGTAAAATTAAAAGTAGGGGTTTCAGTGATGCTGATGCGTAATCTCGATGCCCCACGGCTGTGTAATGGTACCAGGCTGCGTGTCACTCAGCTTGGACGGAATGTTATTACCGCAATTATTTTGACTGGCGCAGCAAAAGGTGAAAGTGTACTCATTTCTCGGATCCCGATTATTCCAACAGACCTCCCATTTCAATTTAAAAGACTTCAGTTTCCTATAAGGGTTTCTTTGCAATGACCATTAATAAAGCACAAGGCCAAACTCTAAGGTTTGCTGGAGCACACCTGGAAAAACATTGTTTTTCGCATGATCAGCTCTATGTAGCGTGTTCTCGGGTTTCCAGTGCCCAAAATCTGCATGTTTTTGTTCCCCAAAGTAAAATATATAATATAGTTTACCACTCAGTTTTGGTTTAACAACTTAACAGCCTAAACGCCTGAACGGATTTTGATAAAATTTGGTATGGAGGTAGTTTGAGTCCTGGATAAGCAATGTTTTGCCGTGGTAGAACTTCTCATTCCCATGGGAAAATCTATAAAGCGCGATATAACTGATTTCCACGCGGGCGAAGCCGCGGGCGAGAATTATATATATATAAGTTTAAATTAATCAGATTATGTATTGAAATGTCTATTTTTCGTAATCTACAACGTAGGTAAACAAAAATTACATCGACCCAATACTGATTGCAATTGCGATTAAATTGGAAAGATAAAACTAGTAGTGGCGTGTTTATCTTAAATTAACGAGTGTGCTATTATAATATAATAAAAAAGGCAACAATACTCCCCAAGAAATTCCGTAGTTCAAGTCAGTTGTTCGTTATAAGGTTACCGGTGACAAACGGTTGTCATTGAAAACTTGTGTTTTACCAATTATTTTTACAGGAAAAAGATAATCACTTTTAAATTAGCTCCCAGTTTTTATTGATTTTTAATTGTATTTTTAATGATATAATCACATTTTATTGACATTTGCCACTCTTCACTCACTATTCTCTATTCTTTCTTCATAAATTACTCTCTACCTATTTTTCTTCACAAATATGGACAACAAACTGACTGCAAGTTTGGAGGATTTGGAGCAGCATTTTAATGCACGCATGATGGAGTATGAAAGCAGGCTGAAAAGTGCATCTTCTGTGGCCCAACCTGCAGCTTCACCGGACATCACTGCTCTAACAAGTGAGTTTGCAGAATTTAGAACGTTTGTCTGGAAAGCGCTTTCCAAATTTAAGTTTTTTTTTAACGCACATTAGGCACCGCACCTTCATGGACGCACGCAAGCATTTCGGTATGAAGAGTTGCTGGTCGGTGGAGGGCAGGATAGTGATCGTCACACCTGATTCCAAACGTCATAAGATCGAAACACCGGATGAACTTCGAGCACTTGTTTCACGCTTTCCGAAGGCTTCTGGTTCGGATGACGATGATGATGTCGCTACGCAGTCTGTGGAACATACTTCTAGGATTGTGAGCCCGCCTGGGGTTGTTGCTACTCCGTCTAGAGGCAAGAGAAAGGTGCGCCGGCGCAATAATTAGGTTTATCATTGTCCTTTACTGTCGGTGTATCGCTTCTTAACTTAGTAGGAGTATACGATTGCGTAGGTAATAAGGCAGTCGGTAGTAATAACTTTTAACTTTGTTCTTTTTTATTTTATCACCTGCACTGTAATACCTTTTTTATTTTATTTTTCATGTCGGTACACTCATTTTGTTTTGTTTTCTTTTAGACTGTCACTACTGTCACTTGACTGACGTATTTGACGGTAATAGTTGCGTTCCAGTCCCATTTATGTTTTATTTTTGTACTTAAGCATAATTGTATTCCGTTTTACCCTAATTGGTTTGTTGTTCCTAGTTTTATTTTTTGTATATATATATTTTTTTTTGTGTTTTTGTAATTTCTTCCAACACACCAGTGAGGAAGGGTGGTTGTTATGATAGCAATCAGCCGCTTAGATTTTTTTTTTTTAAGTTTTTATGATTACTTTATTATTATTTTTTATTTAGTATTTATTTGAATATCGTATTTATTTATGAATATTGACTTAGATGACAGCTTTTTCTCATGTTCCTCTTCGACTTCCAGCTTTGCTAGTGCGGACAGTGGGTCTCCATTTCGTACTCTGCACGACAACATCTCCAGTCTTTTTTCAAAGCATCCTAAGAATTTGAACATAGCTCATATTAATGCACAGAGTGTTCCTGGTCACTACTCCGATCTTCTGGCTTCCTTTACCAGTGCTCATCTTGATGCACTTTTAATTTCAGAAACATTTCTTAAGCCCTCTCTTCTTTCTTCACACTATGCACTCCCTGGCTATGTTCTGGTCAGAAATGACAGGACTGGTAAGGGTGGTGTTGGTGTCGCTATCTATATTCGAGCTGATATTCCGCACAAAATTATTAGTGTGTCTCCTTCTCAGTACTCTGGATCGGCTGAATTTTTGTTTTTAGAAATTACAGTTAATCATTCGAAAATTCTTCTTGCAGTATTCTACTCCCCTAATCTTCACATTAACTATTTTGACTCTTTGGAATCATGTTTTAATAACATGTGCCCATCGTATGAGCATGTCATTTTAATGGGTGATTTTAATACGTGTTTGCTGAAAGATGATTCCCGATCTCTCAAACTCCGCTCTCTCTTATCCTCCTTCAATCTTGAAATTTTACCTCTTTCTGCGACACATCATTCTCCTAACTGCACGCCCTCTCTTCTAGACTTAATGATCGTTTCTTCTCCTCACCATGTTGCTGAGTTTGGGCAGCTCTCTGCAACCTTTTCCTACCATGACTTCATCTATTTGTCTTACCGCATTCGATCTCCTAAACGTAAGCCTCGTTTCTGTTATCTGCAAAACTTTAATGGACTTGATTTGGAAGCGTTGACGCGTGATGCCGGAGATATTGATTGGTCCTCCGTCAGAGAAAGTACCAGTATCGACGACAAAGTAAACAGCTTCACTTCCATACTTTTGAGTCTTTATGATAAATATGCACCACGTCGTCGAGTCAAAATCAAGCATGATCCTGCTCCGTGGATAACTCCCGCAATCATAAGTGCTATTGCCCACAAGGAGAGAGCTAAGAGTAGATTTAGACGTAGACCTACGGAGCGGAATCTTGCTCAGTTTAAAACTGCGTAACCACTGCAATCGTCTGTGTCGAGATGCAAAGAGACGCTATTTCCACGATTCTCTTGTAGATCGTAAGTCCTCCGACATCTGGAAATTTCTAAAGACAATCGGTATTGGCAAATCTGATATGGATACCTGTAAAGATGTTGACTTGAGCGCTCTTAATAAGCATTTTTCGATTCCTCCTATCACTTTGAATCCTAGTGTTAAAGCTTCCACTTTGCTTGAGCTTTCCAAAACGCCAGTACCGAATTGTCCTATTTTTAACCTTAGTCCTGTTTCTGAAGAAGATGTCAAAAAATCTCTTCTAGCTATCTCCTCTTCTGCTGTAGGTCATGACAATTTGTGTTCGAGAATGATAACTCCTATTCTTCCACATCTGCTCCCAATTCTCACTCATATTTTTAATTATTCCCTATATTCTGGCACATTTCCTTCAGCTTGGAAGCAGGCTCATATAATACCACTTCCCAAGATAAACAATCCATCATCCTTGTCTCACTTCAGACCTATCTCCATTTTGCCTTTTCTCTCTAAAGTTCTCGAACACATTGTTCATGGCCAAATCACCAGGTATCTATCCTTAAACTCTATTATTTCCCCTTACCAATCTGGGTTCCGCTCTGGTCATAGTACGGTGACCGCACTGTTGAAAGTCACGGATGATATCCGGTGGGCTATGGATAACAAATCTCTCACCGTGCTAGTCCTGCTTGACTTCAGCTGTGCGTTCAACTCTGTAGATTTCGATATTCTACTTGGAATTCTTAAGTCTATTAATTTCTCTTCCTCGGCGTTAGGCTGGATAGATTCTTATCTTCGGGGTCGCTCTCAGTGTGTCCGCTTTGAAGAGATTTTCTCTGATTGGTGTGATCTCACTGCTGGCGTTCCTCAGGGTGGCGTTCTCTCTCCTCTTCTTTTCACTATCTTCATTAACACTGTCACTAGATTTATCACTTCCAACTTCCATCTTTACGCAGATGATTTGCAGCTCTATCGACACTTCTCGCTGGATGATGCTGATTCAGCGATTAATGCCATGAATCGCGACCTGGAGGCTATTGACCAGTGGGCCAAATCCTTTGGCTTGTTTATTTATTTATTTATTTATTTAATACTTCATGCACAAATGTACAGAGGCGGACTTAATCCTTCCAAGTCCCAGGCTCTGATCATAGGTAGTCGGTACTATCGCAATGCGCTTAACATTTCTGCCTTTGCGCCATTATCCCTTAACGGCTCAAATATTAAGTACACCGACACTGCTAAGAATCTCGGTGTATTAATTGACAGTAATCTCTCTTGGCGAGCACAGGTAAATGAGGTTAGCCGTAAGGTGCACTTTTCCTTTCACAGTCTTAAATCGCTTCAAAGGTTCTTACCATTCAAAACCAAAATTTATCTTGCCCAAACTCTAATTCAGCCTATCATAGATTATGCTGATGCCTGCTATCTGGATGCCACCGAGGAGCTACTAAACAAACTTGAGCGCTTGCAAAACTTGTGTATTCGTTTTGTTTTTGGTCTTAGGAAATACGACCATGTTTCTCAATTCCGCAAGGATCTCAAGTGGCTCCCTATCCGTCTTCGTAGGAACACTCGTGTATTATGTGTCTTGTACAACATTCTTTTTAACCCTGCATACCCTGGCTACTTGCGTGATCGTCTTACGTTCACGCGTGCTGCCGATGCCCTCTGTAGATCCCACCTTAAATACCAACTCAATTTCCCACCCCATAATACCCATTTTTATTCTAACTCCTTCTCTTTTCATGCAGTGCGACTGTGGAATTCACTTCCAGCAAAGATCCGTGAAGCTGAAAACGTATCTGTCTTCAAAAAGCAAGTCAAGGAACATTATCTCACTAACATTATCTCATAAAGTTATATATTATAGTTATGTATTATTATTATTATTTATGTATTGTATCTATATATGTGTACATTTTATTTATGGTTATTGAAATATTTATATGTAAGTATTCATCATCATCATCAGCCTTTTAATGTTCCCACTGCAGGGACACAGGCCTCCTCTCTCTAGGAGAGGGAATGGGCCATAATCCACCACGCGGGCCCAGTGCGGATTGGTGAATGTCACATGTCTTCGAATTTTTGGTTCTAGGACATGCCGGTTTCCTCACGATGTTTTCCTTTACCGTTTTGAGCAGTGGTGGCCGAGTGGTAACGGTCCCGACTTACGAGTCGTAGGTCGCGGGTTCAAACCCAGCCAGGCGCATTACTTTGTGTAATATTATTTCATCACCACTGCTCTCAAAACGGTGAATGTAAGTATTAAATGACTTTAATTTCAGTGTACGTATTTTTTACTTTTATGAATTATTTATACACACCGTGTCTACATTTCTCATCCAACTCTCCTGTCGCAGGTCTGCTGGAAGAAATTTCGTTAGAAATAAGCAGCACCTTTGTACTCTTCTATTTGTATGTGTTCTTTTCTCTTTGTATGTGTTTGTGTGTACATAAATAAATAAATAAAATAATCCTGACGATTTATGCAACTATGTTATTTAAAAAAAAACAATTACACCTTAATCCTTACTAATATTATATCCTTATCCTTACTATACTTACTTCCTTACTAATATTATAAATCGGAAAGTGAGTTTGTTTGTTTGTTTGTTAGGCTTTCACGCCGTAACTGCTGAACCGTTTGCTTTGAAATTTTGCAGACGTAAAGTTAGAAAACCGGATTAAATAATAGGCTACTTTTTATCCCGGTAAAATGTGATGTTCCCGAGGGAAAACGAAAATATTGTTAGCTTCGTATGAAGCTGTCAGTATCAGTTTGGTGACACATGGCGCTATGGGTCGTTTAAAACAAAGCTAAATGATACAATAAATTATCCCCAGAAATGAGGAATTCCCGAGGGATGACGTACAATTTGGTTTATCGCCTAAACTGATTTTTACATCTGCTTATCCTGTGTAGTTAGTATCGTTTTTACGTAGTTAAGCAAAAACTTTTGTACTTTTTTACCTACCCTTTATCTTGGCAGGTATAATAGACAGTTCCAGAAGGTTAACGACGTTTATGAATAATCAAAACAGGTTATAACAAATAACTGTAAGTCACTGAAATTACTAATTGGTATAAGTAGGTATCCTTACTAATATTATAAATCGGAATGTGAGTTTGTATGTTTGTTTGTTTGTTAGGCTTTCACGCCGTAACTACTGAACCGTTTGCTTTGAAATTTTGCAGACGTAAAGTAAGAGGTCCGGATTAAACAATAGGCTACTTTTTATCCCGAAAAAATGTGATGTTCCCGAGGGAAAACGAAAATATTGTTAGCTTCGTATGAAGCTGTCAATATCAGTTTGGTGACACCTGGCGCTGTGTGTCGTTTAAAACAAAGCTTAGTGATACAATAAATTATCCCCGGAAATGAGGAATTCCCGAGGGATGACGTACAATTTGATTTATCGCCTAAACTGATTTTTACATCTGCTTATCCTGTGAACTTAGTAATGTTTTTACGTAGCTAAGCAAAAACTTCTGTACTTTTTTACCTACCCTTTATCCTGGTAAGTATAATAGGCTGTTCCAGAAGGTTAACAACGTTTATGAATAATCAAAACAGGTTATAACATGCACATATTCCTATCCTTACTATCCTTACTTCCTTATCCTTACTAATATTATAAATCGGAATGTGAGTTTGTTTGTTTGTAAGTTTGTTAGGCTTTCACGCCGTAACTACTGAACCGTTTGCTTTGAAATTTTGCAGACGTAAAGTTAGAAGTCCGGATTAAATAATAGGTATGATAGACTGTTCCAGAAGGTTAACAACATTTATGAATAATCAGGTTAATCAGTTGGTCAATAAAACAGGTTATAACATGCACATGTAACAGATACTGAAATACTTATAAGTCACCGAAATTACTAATTGGTATAAGTAGGTATTTAGTATAAGTGGTCTTTACGCTAACTAATTCTTTATGTAAGCGATAGATGGCGCTGGGTGTATTTTAAAACGTGGTAACGTTGTGTTTAAGATATGTAAGTAGTGGTATGATATCTCGCGCCCTAACCTATAGCCATATAGTATTTACCGTTTTGTTTTATCATAGCTTAGCTTAATTCGATTCACTAGGTATATTTATTTATTTATTTTACAATTTTTGTACACACAACATACAAAGGAGATATAGAAACAAAGAAAAAATGGTACAAAGGTACTGCTTATTTCTAAAAGAAATTTCTTCCAGCAGACCTGCGAAAGGAGAGACCAGAAGAAATGTAGACATCACGTGTGTAGAAAGACAGAGGAGTTTAAGAAATCTCAGATTAAAATAATAAAGACATAAACTATACATACAAATATTAATAATTTATACTAAAATTACATACATAATATAAATATATATATATATATATATATAAATACATAATTATCAAACTAAAGAGGAAAGATAGTGCTCTTTTACTTTCGATTTGAAGAGAGAAATAGTCTTTAAATCTCTAATGCTAGGCGGAAGAGAGTTCCACAACCTTACAGCATGGACAGAGAAGGAATAGGAGTACCTAGTAACTGGATTTATGAGGAGGAGATTTGAGGAGGGATCTTAGGTGAGATCTGCATGGGACGTCGCAGGGGCGGGCGTAGGAAAATTTGTCGCGCAGGTAAGAGGGATAAGACGGGTTATGTAGGATGTTAAAAAGGAGACATAAAATCCGAGTGTTCCTGCGAAGACGGATAGGGAGCCACTTGAGTTCCTTGCGAAGATGAGAGACGTGATCATACTTACGTAGACCAAAAACAAACCGAATGCATAAGTTTTGCAATCGCTCAAGCTTGTTTAATAGCTCCTCAGTAGCATCCAAGTAACAGGCGTCGGCGTAATCTATTATCGGCTGAATAAGAGTTTGGGCCAAAGAGATTTTCGTTTTCAAGGGCAAAAGACCCTGGAGGCATTTAAGCGAATGAAAGGAAAAGTTGACTTTCCGACTAACTTCATTGACCTGCGCACGCCATGAAAGATTTGAGTCAAAAATAACACCCAGATCCTTTGCAGTTTCGGTGTAGTTAATACGGACACCGTCGAGAACCAAAGGCTGCAAAGAAGAAACTACAGCTGCATTGCGAATGAATCTGCTACCGATGATCATGTCCTGTGATTTAGTAGGGTTGATCTGCAGGCCAAAAGACTTAGCCCACGCGCTGATACAAGCCAGGTCATGATTCATTGCAGCAATAGCAGAATCCGCCTCAGCTAAAGTGAAGTGACGGTACAGCTGCAAGTCATCTGCGTAAAGATGGAAACTAGAAGAGATTACTCTGGTAACAAAGTTAATGAAGATAGAAAAAAGAAGAGGAGAGAGAACGCTACCCTGAGGAACACCCTCAGTGAGACTACACCAGTCCGAGAATACCTCCTCAAGACGGACACACTGAGAGCGACCCCGAAGATATGAATCGAACCAAGATAGCGCGGAAGAAGAGAGATTAATGGATTTAAGGATGCCGAGTAAGATGTCGAAATCCACTGAGTTAAAGGCACTACTAAAGTCAAGCAGTACAAGGACAGTAAGGGACTTGTTTTCCATAGCCCAGCGGATATCGTCAGTTACTTTCAAAAGCGCAGTAACAGTACTATGACCTGCGCGAAAACCGGATTGGAAATCAGATATTATCGAGTTCAACGCCAAGAATAATGATAGCTGTTTGTGGACTAAGTGCTCAAAAACTTTAGAAAGAAATGGGAGAATAGAAGTAGGTCTAAAATGAGTTAGTGATGTGGGATTGTTAATTTTAGGTAAAGGAATAATATACGCCAGTTTCCAGACAGACGGAAAGGAGCAAGAACTAAAAGAGTGATTGAAGATATGTGTGAGAACAGGAAGTAATGAGGGAAGGATGAGGGTAATCATTCTAGAGCATAACTTATCGTAGCCAACCGCAGAAGAAGTGATCGCGAGCACAGATTTCTTAACGTCAATCTCGGTAACATCGCCAAAGCTAAAGTGAGGATACTGTGGCAACGGCAAACTAGAAAGACCATCCAGTGTCGCAACTTTGACACAAGGATCTAGTGAAAAAGGTAGGTGGGAGAAATGCTTATTAAGATCGTTAATGTCCACATCCTTACACTGGTTGGATGGTGATTTGCCTATGCCAACAGACTTTAGAAATTTCCATACGTCGGAAGAACTACGGTTATGGAGTTGTTCGTGGAAATAGCGTCTCTTAGCAGCTTGACACAGACGCCTGCAGCTGTTACGAAGCGAAATAAAGTTCGAAAGATTTAACTCAGAAGGTCTACACTTATACCTACTCTTAGCTTTATCCCTGCGGGCCATAAGCTCTTTAATCTGAAGTGAAATCCAAGGCGCAGGATTGTGTTTAACTTTGACGCGACGTAAAGGGGCATGCTGGTCATACAAGTCAAGGACAGTAGAGTTAAAATAGTCAACCTTTCCATCGATGTCAGCGATTTCAACCAGAGAGGACCAGTCGACATCACCAGCATCGCACCGCAAAGCCTCCAGGTCAATACCCTTGAAGTTACGAAGATATAAAAACTGTGGTTTACGTTTGGGAACACGGATACGGTATGATAAGTAGATAAGATCGTGGTAAGAAAAGGAAGCCGTAAGTTGACCATGATTAGACACATTGTTGGGAGAGGAGACAATCATGAGATCAAGTAAGGAGGGAGTACAATTAGGCGAATAGTGAGTTGCAGAAAGGGGCAAGACTTGAAGGTTGAAAGAAGAAAGTAGTGAAAGGAGTTTATGGGAGCGATAGTCATTTTTAATTAGGCATGTGTTAAAATCTCCCATCAAAATAACGTGCTCATACAAGGGGCAAAGATTACTAAGAGTACAATCAAGGGCATCGAAGTAATCAATGCGAAGGCTAGGGCTGTAGAGCACAGCAAGCAGGACTTTTGTGTGATGGACAGAAATTTCAACAAACAAGTATTCAGCCGACTCAGAATATAAAGAAGGAGATGAGCTAACCACCTTGTGCGGTAGATCAGCGCGTAAGTACATGGCTACACCTCCTCCACCCTTGCCGGTCCTATCGTTACGGATCAAAACGAAACCAGGTAAAGAATATTGTGTAGAGAGAAGAGACGGCTTCAGAAATGATTCCGAAATCAACAGGGCATCAAGGTGAGCACTGCTAAAGGATGCCAGAAGATCAGAATAGTGACCAGGAACACTCTGGGCGTTTATGTGAGCTATATGCAAGTTTTTAGGATCATTGGAGAAAAGAGAAGAGATTTTATGATGCAAAGTATGTGAAACAGAAGGAGAAGAGTATAGTCGCTTTGTTCGTCATTTAGATTTTTATAGTTTAGGACATTGAACTAACATTACTATAGGATTATACTTTAGGTTTATAGTTTTTAGTTTACTTACTCATTATTTCATAATGACTCGCAAACGTAAATCTAATTTGTCGAGCACCTCATCTCAAGCTCGGGCAATGAAAATTGCCCGATCTCAAGAATCGTCTCTCCATGCTGGATTAAGAAGGCGCGATCAAGCAGACTGTCAGGCTGCCTTGAGAACTGCTGAGCTACCATCTCAGTGCCAGCAAAGATTCGAGGGGCAAGCCGCTCGCCAAGCTTCTTTGAGGGCTTCCGAGAATGATATTCGTATTCAAGTCCGTATATCGCAACAGGTTCAACGTCAGTCAGCATTAAGGGCGTTAGAGTCACCTCTTCAAACACTGCTACGTTTGGAAGAGCAAGCTGAAAGACTAGCTATTTTGAGAGCTAATGAAACGCCTCTTCAAACGCAGCTACGTTTGGAAGAGCAAGCTGAAAGACTAGCTATTTTGAGAGCTAATGAGTCGTCTCTTCAAACACAGCTACGTTTGGAAGAACAAGCTAAAAGACAAGCTATTTTGAGAGCTAATGAGACGTCTCTTCAAACGCAGATGCAAAATTAACAGTAGGGGTTCCGGCGATGCTGATGCGTAATCTCAATGCCCCACGACTGTATAATGGTACCAGGTAGCGTGTCACTCAGCTTGGACGGAATATTATTACCGCAACTATTTTGACTGGCGCAGCAAAAGGTGAAAGTGTACTCATTCCTCAGATTCCGATTATTCCAACAGGCCTCCTATTTCAATTTAAAAGACTTCAGTTTCCTATAAGGGTTTCTTTGCAATGACCATTAATAAAGCACAGGGCCAAACTCTAAGGGTAGCTGGAGTACACCTGGAAAAACATTGTTTTTCGCATGGTCAGCTCTATGTAGCGTGTTCTCGGGTTTCCAGTGCCTAAAATCTGTATGTTTTTACCCCCTCCTCCCCAAAGTAAAGCATATAATATAGTTTAATTCAGTTTTCGTTTAACAACTTAACGGCCTAAACGCGTGAATGGATTTTGATAAAATTTGGTATGGAGGTAGTTTGAGTCCTGGATAAGCAATGTTTTGCCGTGGTAGAACTTCTCATTCCCACGGGAAAATCTAAAAAACGCGATATAACCGATTTCCACGCGGGCGAAGCCGCGGGCGAAAAGCTAGTTTCACTTAAATACTAATAGCAGTGTTGCCAGCAAAAAAAAAATTTTTAGTACCCAATCTACCAGCGATCCTTATCAAAATATAGTCGTAAAGTATGATCGTAAACCGCGTGTATTATTTTCAGCGTGCATGCAGAGAAGTAAAATAGATACATAGTAAATATTTTCTTTTTAATTTTATTATAATGTGTTTTTTTTTACGATCGTTAATAACACTCGACATTAATTTAACTTATTAAATACTAGCTTTTTGCCCGCGGCTTCGCCCGCGTGGAAATCGGTTATATCGTGCTTTTAAGATTTTCCCGTAGGAATGAGAAGTTCTACCACGGCAAAACATTGCTTATCCAGGACTCAAACTACCTCCATACCAAATTTTATCAAAATCTGTTCAGGCCATTAAGTTGTTAAACCATAACTGAGTGGTAAACTATATTATATGTGTTACTTTGGGAAGCAAAAACATGCAGATTTTGGGCACTGGAAACCCCAGAACACGCTACATAGAGCTGACCATGCGAAAAACAATATTTTTTCAGGTGTACTCCAGCAAACCTTAGAGTTTGGCCTTGTGCTTCATTAATGGTCATTGCAAATGAAACCCTTATAGGAAACTGAAGTCTAAAAGACTACCCAACACACACACACCACCAGACCACCCATTTCAGCGTTTGAAGAGGTCCAACGCCTTTAGTATCTGACGTTGAGCCTGTTGCGATAAACGGACTTGAGTACGAATATCATTCTCAGAAGCCCTCAAAGAAGCTTGGCGAGCGGCTCGCTCCTCAAATCTTTGCTAGCGCTGAGATGGTAGCTCAACAGCTCTCAAAGCAGTTTGACGCTCTGCTTGATCGCGCCTTCTTAATCCAGCATGGAGAGACGATTCTTGAGATCGGGCAATTTTCATTGCCCGAGCTGAAATTGCCCGAGCTTGAGATTGACAAATTGGACAATTGAAGTTCGACAAATTGGATTTACGTTTGCGAGGCATTGTGAAATAATGAGTAAGTAAACTAAGAACTATAAACCTAAACTAAAGTATAATTAAAGTAATGTTCTATGTACTAAACTATAACAATCTAAATGACGAACAAAGCGACGTAATTACCTTTAAAATCCTTACTAATAATGCGAACAGGAGCAGCGTTTGTTGTGTCACAGGCCAAGTACTCGGTCTTCGCCGCATTAATCTTCAGACCGCCGTTTTCCAGCGATTCCTTCCATGCTGTCACACGTCGAACCAAGCGCCCACTGTCCGAGTCCGCCAGCACGATGACGTCTGCATACATGAGCAGCCATGGCGGCTGCTCATGTAAGTCCAGAGAACGGTAAATGATAAATGATCTTTATTTTGCAAGTAGGTTTAAAAAACACTTTTACACGTCATTTTTTTTTATGCTAGATGAGTCCGGTGTTTCCTAGCGGACTACCCTGAGAAGAAACACCGAAACAAACTCAGGGGTCAAAGTCTCTTTTAAAGTCCATACAGAAAATATGTATTGGTCAAATCACATAAGAACCATGCAGATTTGTCTGAGATGGTCTTTTGAAGAAAGATCCATACAAATTTGAGTAGACCTGTCCAGTCAGTGCAAGCATTTGTCAGTATTCGCAAAGCTCAACTCAGGACTACTAAGGAGCTCAACACGACCCGACGAACAATACCAAGGAAAGGACATTTGAGTAGGTCGTCAAATACTCAAATTACCAGACATACGCTAAATTTACTAAAGAGACAGAAACAAAAAAGAAAATACATATAGCATAATCCACATAGTCCTCATGTTCACAAAAAAAATATATATATAGTTTACAAATGTAAAATTTTTAAAAATAAACATTAATGTCAAATCGAGAGAAGATAATAATAATAAAAACAAAGAAAACGTTACAACAGTTAAAGTGAGTACTGGAGCAGGTCAATCCCAAGCCTTTACGTCCTCAATATAATCCTTTACACTATAAAAGGCTTTTTGGCAAAGTTTACGCTTAACAAAGGCTTTAAGTTTATTAAGGCTTAGTTGTTGGATATTACTAGGAAGTTTATTATAGAAGTGTATACATTGGCATCTAAATGAGCCCCCTATTTTTTTGAGCCTGGTAGCAGGAACTACATATTTATTTTTGTTTCTAGTATTAAAATTATGAACATCACTGTATTTTTTAAACATACATTTATTTTTATGTGCATACAAAATATTCTCGTAAATATACTGCGATGGGACAGTCATTATATTTATATCTTTAAATTTATCCCTGAGGGAGTATCTGGGACTTAATTTATAAATCGAACGAATAGCCCTTTTCTGTAAAACAAAAACTGTCTGGATGTCGGCGGCATTTCCCCACAGTAAAATACCGTACGAAATGACGCTATGGAAATAGCCAAAGTAAACTAAACGGGCTGTGTCTACATCAGTTAAATTTCTGATTTATCTAACAGCGTATGCTGCAGAGCTAAGTTTCTTACATAATTTGTCTAAATGTGGGCCCCATTGAAGCTTGGCATCTAGAGTTATGCCCAAGAACACTGTAGTATCTTCAGGACTCAACTCTTTACCTTTTATTAGTACACTAGTTTCTACTTGCCTAACATGAGGCATGGTAAACTTGATACATTTAGTTTTTTTTTCATTAAGATGTAGGTTATTTACATTAAACCAATGTACTATTTTGGAAAGAGATATATTTATGTCGTCAGTAACCGGCTGCTGACGTTTAAGTTTGAATAAAAGTGAAGTGTCGTCAGCAAACAATACAATATTATGATTATCTTCTATGAGGTAAGGTAGGTCATTTATATAAATAAGGAACAAAAATGGTCCAAGAATTGAGCCCTGGGGGACACCCATTCTTAATACAGATCCGGGAGATCTTTTTCCGTTTACATCAACTCTCTGAATCCTTTCACTCAGATATGACGTAAGAAGATCCAGGGAGGAGTTTCGGACTCCGTAATGGTGTAGTTTCCTGATTAATGTGTCATGGAGAACGCAATCGAAGGCTTTAGACAAATCGCAAAAAATGCCTAGAGCATCGCATTTGTCTTCCCATGCATCATAAATGTGTCCTAAAAGTTCAACACCGGCATCGGTTGTTGAACGACCCCTTGTAAAACCAAACTGTTTAGTATGCAATAATTTATGTCTATTAAAAAATCTTTGAAGTTGCTCTAAAATAAGTTTTTCAAATATTTTACTAAAAGTGGGTAGCACTGAAATAGGTCTATAATTTGTGGGGTCAGATGTACTACCCGTTTTGAACAATGGTATTATTTTACTATTCTTCATTAAGTCAGGAAACTCACCGCGATCGATACAATTATTGAAAATAAAAGCTAAAGAAGGAGCTACAATGTGGATTATAGACTTAACAACGTCCACAGAATTATCCCATAAATCTTTAGTCTTTTTTACATTCAAGGAGTTAAACGTTTTGATAATATCCACACAAGTCACATGTTCAAAATTAAAATCAGATTCGCAAACTTTAACGTTTTCTTTAAGCAGGGATTCTGCAGCAGACGGTGATGAGTTCAGAGATTTCGTTGTTGATATGGGAATCTCTGAAAAGAAATCCTCAAAAGCCGCTGCAACCTGCGAATCTGATGTGATCTCATTGCCATCAATTACAAGTCTATAGTCACTAGATGATTTTGTAGACCTTCCGGTTTCACTATTTATAACATTCCACGTAGTTTTAATTATATTAGTACTGTTTTTAATTTTCGCACTCAAATAACGTGATTTCGCTACCGAACAAATTTTTTTAAATAATTTTGAATAATTTCGCACATACAAATTAAATTCAGCAGTATTAACAACAATCTTTTCATCATACAATTCGTAAAGCCGAGTTCTGCTTTTATGAATACCAATGGTAGCCCATTCACTGAATGACACGTTACTATTAACCGAAATAGTCTTGGGTATAAAAGTAGAATTAAATTGATTACAATACATGTTAAAGAAACTTTCATATTGATGATTGAGGTCATTATGTGTTGACAAGTATGGTAAATTATTAATGAGTTTAGTTTTAAACGTTTCTATACGTCCAGCAGTTTTAGGATTAACAGCGATATTCTTTTTAGTAATTATTTTGTTTTGGATTTGAAAAGTAATTAATTGCCCGCAATGATCCGAGTCTAATAAATTTATAATTTCTTTGTGGCTTGGTACAACATCTGTATAAATATTATCTATGCATGTGGCACTTGTAGAAGTTATTCTTGTGGGCTCTAAAAATAAGTTAACAAGATTGTAGGACTTAAATAAAGTTATAATTTTTGTGCATAAACCTGAGTTTTCCAACAAATTAACATTAAAATCACCACAAGTGATTATGTACTTATTTGAATTACAAATCTTGTGAAACACTTCATCCATTACCTTTTCAAAGCAGTCATACAATCCAGAAGGGGGCTTGTACACACTTAGTATAATAAACTGCTCCAATTCAATACAGGCTATTTCAATTGACCGCTCAACAGATAGACACACAATATCCTTACGTTCTTTATATTTCAGGTTGTTATTTATTAAAATCAATGAACCACCACGTAAAGCATCAATTCTGTTAAATGAGCTACCAATCTGGTGATTACTAAAATTAAACATGAGCTGGTGGCTTTTAAGCCAATGTTCAGTTAAACAAAGAATATCAATATTATTACAATTAAGGAAAAGATCTACTTCTAAGTCTTTGTTCATTAAACCTTGAATATTTTGATGCACCAGATTGATGCTATTTGTAGAATTTAAAACTTTAATGGATTGATTTTTATTCATTAATATATTATGATTGCTAGAGATTGACTCTGTTGTCTTATGTTCTAATTTAAATAAATATTTGATGCCAAGTTATTGACAAGGTCAGCAGTCATGTGATTGCGTTGCTCAATAGGAGCAATTTGTTTAGCCAAGTTCTTGGCTGTAATAAAAAAATAATATGATAGCGACACAGCTATCTGTCTCATACATGATTTTGAAAGATAGTAATTATCTACAAGATATCTATCTTTTGTCAAATAAAAATGAGTGCCAACATAATTGTTGGTGTCAATTAAGTGAAATAAGCTATTATTAATTATCAAGTTGTGCAATGTAACATTAATCTTATATCTAATTAAGTTTTCTTCCTGTGGCAAACTTTGACTATAAGGGAATGTGAACATCATAATTTTTTTTACACTCAAGTTACTCAAAGTACCATAATATTGGAATAATTCTCCTTTGCTCATATGACCCCTATTGCCAATAAAAATTAAAAGTATAGTGTCCTGTTGAAATTTATATTTTATAATTTTTTTCATTATATCAAATAATGAACAGCCAGGCATACAGTTATTTATTATTGAGTGACCCGGATATTCATTTATTAAAAGGTGGCCTAAACCTTTACCTTTGCTTATCCTGTGTACTTAGTATTGTTTTTACGTAGCTAAGCAAAAACTTCTGTACTTTTTTACCTACCCTTTATCCTGGTAGGTATAATAGACAGTTCCAGAAGGTTAATAACGTTTATGAGTAATCAAAACAGGTTATAACAAACCCTTACTTCCTTACTAATCCTTACTAATATTATAAATTGGAAAGTGAGTTTGTTTGTTTGTTTGTTAGGCTTTCACGCCGTAACTACTGAACCGTTTGCTTTGAAATTTTGCAGACGTAAAGTTAGTAGTCCGGATTAAATAATAGGCTACTTTTTGTCCTAGAAAAATGTGATATTCCCAAGGGAAAACGAAAATATTGTTAGCTTCGTATGAAGCTGTCAGTATCAGTTTGGTGACACATGGCACTGTGTCGTTAAAAACAAATCTTAGTAATACGATAAATTATCCCCGGAAATGAGGAATTCCCGAGGGATGACGTACAATTTGGCTTATCGCCTAAATTGATTTTTACATCTGCTTATCCTGTGTACTTAGTATCGTTTTTACGTAGTTAAGCAAAAACTTTTGTACTTTTTTACCTACCCTTTATCCTGGCAGGTATAATAGACAGTTCCAGAAGGTTAACAACATTTATGAATAATCAAAACAGGTTATAACAAATCCTTACTTCCTTACTAATCCTTACTAATATTATAAATCGGAAAGTGAGTTTGTTTGTTTGTTAGGCTTTCACGACGTAACTACTGAACCGTTTGCTTTGAAATTTTGCAGACGTAAAGTTAGAAGTCGGGATTAAATAATAGGCTACTTTTTATCCCGGAAAAATGTGATGTTCCCGAGGGAAAACGAAAATATTGTTAGCTTCGTATGAAGCTGTCAGTATCAGTTTGGTGACACATGGCGCTGTGTGTCGTTTAAAACAAAGCTTAATGATACGACTAATATTATAAATCGGAAAGTGAGTTTGTTTGTTTGTTTGTTTGTTAGGCTTTCATGCCGTAACTACTGAACCGTTTGCTTTGAAATTTTGCAGACGTAAAGTTAGAAGTCCGGATTAAATAATAGGCTACTTTTTATCCCAGAACAATGTGATGTTCTCGAGGGAAAACGAAAATATTGTTAGCTTCGTATGAAGCTGTCAGTATCAGTTTGGTGACACATGGCGCTGTGTAGTTAAAAACAAGGCTTAATGATACGATAAATTATCCCCGGAAATGAGGAATTCCCGAGGGATGACGTACAATTTGGGTTATCGCCTAAACTGATTTTTACATCTGCTTATCCTGTGTACTTAGTATCGTTTTTACGTAGTTAAGCAAAAACTTTTGTACTTTTTTACCTACCCTTTATCCTGGCAGGTAAACAGACAGTTCCAGAAGGTTAACAACTTTTATGAATAATCAAAACAGGTTATAACAAATAACTGTAAGTCACTGAAATAACAGATTGGTCTTTACGCCAACTAATTCTTTATATAAGCGATAGATGGCGCTGGGTGTATTTTAACACGTGGTAACGTTGTGTTTTTTAAGATATGTAAGTAGTGGTATGATATCTCGCGCCCTAACCTATAGCTCATACGCTACCTATACTTATTCAGTGCACTTTTCGACTTTATTATTTACCGTTTTGTTTTATCATAGCTTAGCTTAATTCGATTCCCTAGGTATAGTTTATTTAAAGGCAATTACGTCGCTTCGTCATTTAGATTGTTATAGTTTAGGACATTGAACGAACATTACTATAGGATTATACTTCAGTTTAGGTTTATAGTTTTTAGTTTACTTACTCATTATGTCACAATGCCTCGCAAATGTATATCTAATTGGTCGAGCGCCTCATCTCAAGCTCGGGCGATTTTAGCTCGGGCAATGAAAATTGCCCGATCTCAAGAATCGTCTCTCCATGCTGGATTAAGAAGGCGCAGTCAAGCAGAGTGTCAGGCTGCTTTGAGAGCTGCTGAGCTACCATCTCAGCGCCAGCAAAGATTTGAGGAGCAAGCCACTCGCCAAGCTTCTTTGAGGGCTTCTGAGAATGATATTCGTACTCAAGTCCGTTTATCGCAACAGGCTAAACGTCAGAGAGCACTAAGGGCGTTTGGAAGAGCAAACAGAAAGACAAGCTATTTTGAGAGCTAATGAGACGTCTCTTCAAACGCAGCTACGTTTGGAAGAGCAAGCAGAAAGACAAGCTATTTCAAGAGCTAATGAGACGCCTCTTCAAACGCAGCTAGGTTTGGAGGAGCAAGCTGAAAGACCAGCTATTTTAAGAGCTAATGAAACGCCTCTTCAAACGCAGCTACGCTTGGAAGAGCAAGCTGAAAAACTAGCTATTTTGAGAGCTAATGAGACTTCTCTTCAAACGCAGCTGTAAAATTAAAAGTAGGGGTTCTAGTGATGCTGATGCGTAATCTCGATGCCCCACGGCTGTGTTATGGTACCAGGCTGCGTGTCACTCAGTTTGAACGGAATGTTATTACCGCAACTATTTTGACTGGCGCAGCAAAAGGTGAAAGTGTACTCATTCCTCGTATCCCGATTATTCCAACAGGCCTCCCATTTCATTTTAAAAGACTTCAGTTTCCTATAAGGATTTCTTTGCAATGACCATTTATTTATTTATTTTACAATTTATGTACACACAGTAGATAGAAGAAGAAAGAAATACAGAAAACAGGAGAAGAAGTACAAAGGTGATGCTTATTTCTTAAGAAATCTCTTCCAGCATACCTGCGAAAGGAGATTTGGAAAACAAGAGATGTAGATGTGTGTAGACATGAAAGGAAAAGATTAAAGTTACTAATATTACATTTATCAATTAAATATGCTATTATATATATATATATATACATACATACTATCATAAATATATACAAATACATAATAGAATAAATAACTCAATAATACATAATGAATAAAAATACATACTTATAAGCAACCACGATGAAATAGTAAGAAAGTGTTCTTTCAAGCCTTTCTTAAAGGCTGCAAGATTTTGGCAGCCCCTAAGATCAGGCGGCAGTAGGTTCCATAACCGTACAGCGTGTACAGTGAAAGAGTAGGAGTAGAAATCGGTGGAGTGGGGTGGGGATTTTAGGAGATTCTTAAGATGCGACCTGCAAGGTGCATCAGAACCACCATAATAAAACCAACCACCATTAATAAAGCACAAGGCCAAACTCTAAGTTTTGCTGGAGTACACCTGGAAAAACATTGTTTTTCGCATGGTCAGCTCTAAGTAGCGTGTTCTCGGGTTTCAGTGCCCAAAATCTGCATGTTTTTGCTCCCCAAAGTAAAATATATAATAGAGTTTACCACTCAGATTTAGTTTAACAACTTAAACGGCCTAAACGCCTGAACGGATTTTGATAACATTTGGTATGGAGGTAGTTTGAGTCCTGGATAAGCAATGTTTTTCCGTGGTAGAACTTCTCATTCCCACGGGAAAATCTAAGAAGCGCGATATAACCGATTTCCACGCGGGCGAAGCCGCGGGCGAAAAGCTAGTGATACGATAAATTATCCCCGGAAATGAGGAATTCCCGAGGGATGACGTACAATTTGGTTTATCGCCTAAACTGATTTTTACATCTGCTTATCCTGTGTACTTATTATTGTTTTTACGTAGCTAAGCAAAAACTTTTGTACTTTTTTACCTACCCTTTATCCTGGTAAGTTTAATAGACTGTTCCAGAAGGTTAATAACGTTTATGAATAATCAAAACAGGTTATAACATGCACATATAACAAATCTTTACTAATATAATAAATCGGAAAGTGAGTTTGTTTGTAAGGCTTTCACGCCGTAACTACTGAACCGTTTGCTTTGAAATTTTGCAGACGTAAATTGAGAAGTCCGGATTAAATAATAGGCTACATTTTATCTCGGAAAAATGTGATGTGCCCGAGGGAAAACGAAAATATTGTTAGCTTCATATGAAGCTGTCAGTATCAGTTTGGTGACACATGGCGCTGTGTGTCGTTTAAAACAAAGCTTAATGATACGATAAATTATCCCCGGAAATGAGGGATTCCCGAGGGATGACATACAATTTGGTTTATCGCCTAAACTGATTTTTACATCTGCTTATCCTGTGTACTTAATATTGTTTTTAGGTAGCTAAGCAAAAGCTTCTGTACTTTTTTACCTACCCTTTATCCTGGTAGGTATAATAAACAGTTCCAGAAGGTTAACAACGTTTATGAATAATCAAAACAGGTTATAACAAATAACTGTACGTCACTGAAGTTACTAATTGGTATAAGTAGGTATTTAGTATAAGTAGTCTTTACGCTAACTTATTCTTTATGTAAGCGATAGATGACGCTGGGTGTATTTTAAATCGTGGTAACGTTGTGTTTTTTGAGATATGTAAGTAATGGTATGATATCTCGCGTCCTATCCTATAGCTCATACGCTACCTATACTTATTCAGTGCACTTTTCGACTTTATTATTTGCCGTTTTGTTTTATCATAGCTTAGCTAAATTCGATTGTTTAGGTATAGTTTATTTAAAGATTTTAAAGGTAATTACGTCGCTTTGTTCGTCATTTAGATTGTTATTTTAATTATACTTACATTACTTTAATTACACTTTACTTTAATAACATTACTTTAATTATACTTTAGTTTAGGTTTATAGTTCTTAGTTTACTTACTCATTATTTCACAATGTCTCGCAAACGTAAATCCAATTTGTCGAACTCCAATTGTCCAATTTGTCAATCTCAAGCTCGGGCAATTTCAGCTCGGGCAATGAAAATTGCCCGATCTCAAGAATCGTCTCTCCATGCTGGATTAAGAAGGCGCGATCAAGCAGAGCGTGAAGCTGCTTTGAGAGCTGTTGAGCTACCATCTCAGCGCCAGCAAAGATTTGAGAAGCGAGCCGCTCGCCAAGCTTCTTTGAGGGCTTCTGAGAATGATATTCGTACTCAAGTCCGTTTATCGCAACAGGCTCAACGTCAGATACTAAGGGCTTTGGACCTCTTCGAACGCTGAAATGGGTGGTCTGGTGGTGTGTGTGTGTTGGGTAGTCTTTTAGACTTCAGTTTCCTATAAGGGTTTCATTTGCAATGACCATTAATGAAGCACAAGGCCAAACTCTAAGGTTTGCTGGAGTACACCTGAAAAAATATTGTTTTTCACATGGTCAGCTCTATGTAGCGTGTTCTGGGATTTCCAGTGCCCAAAATCTGCATGTTTTTGCTTCCCAAAGTAACACATATAATATAGTTTACCACTCAGTTATGGTTTAACAACTTAATGGCCTGAACAGATTTTGATAAACTTTGGTATGGAGGTAGTTTGAGTCCTGGATAAGCAAAGTTTTGCCGTGGTAGAACTTCTCATTCCCACGGAAAAATCTTTAAAGATATAACCGATTTCCACGCGGGCGAAGCCGCGGGCGAAGCCGCGGGCGAAAAGCTTCTTTAAATAAACTATACCTAAACAATCGAATTTAGCTAAGCTATGATAAAACAAAACGGCAAATAATAAAGTCGAAAAGTGCACTGAATAAGTAAAGGTAGCGTATGAGCTATAGGATAGGACGTTTTTTTTTTTTATGGTAGGTAAAAATCATCGAATGACGAATCCCACTCTTGGGCGGAGCGGGAAACAGTGTCAGACTCTTACTGACTAAAGAACTTACCCCGTGCCTTCCTTGCCTTATTCCCAGAGCCCCGGTGTAACGCTTTCGCATCAACCCTCAGCTCCGGGAGGCTTCGACCCTGTAGGGCCCCTACGGTGTGCTGACAACTCCTTGAGGCGCGCGGGAACGGTGCGCGCCGTCGAAGACTTGGACTCGGTCTGGACTGCTACCAGACGACCGGACGGCGAGCTACCACCCATTGCTCACCGTCCGCAAGCCAGTGTCTACGGTGGCCGGATATCGGCAGGATCGCGGCGGCGACGGCTACGGCGAGTGCGCCGTTGCCTTTGCCTTATGCGGTCAGCCTCCTCCTTTACGAGCATTACTGCCTCGCAGAAGGAGGCGACCGCCTGCCACTCCACCTCGCTGCGGAACATGGCCTGTATTAAGGCCCGGCGCGAGAGGTCGCCACCGCCGATCACCCCCACGAGGGCACGGCGTTGCTCTTCCCAAGCGAGGCACACTTCTACCGTGTGCTCCACCGTATCCTCCGGGCTGGCCACACAGTGGCGACACCCGGGCGTCTCTTCTGCACGGATCCGGTGCAGGAACCTCCCGAACTTGCCATGTCCGGTGAGGACCTGCGTCATGCGGAAGGTGAGGACGCCGTGAGGTCTATCCAGCCACGCCTCAAAGAGGGGCACTACTGCCAAAATTATGGCGTGCCCAGCGCTAGGTTGCGACAGTCGCTGTTTCCATTTCACCATGAGATCCTGCCGGAGCTCTTTCCGCCATGCCTTAACATGTTCAGGCAGCGGAGTTTCGCCCCGGCGTTGCATCTCCACGCGCAGATCGTGCATGTGTGCAAGGACTGTTGCCTCCAAATCCCATGGTGATAGGCCAGCAAGGAGGCTCGCCGTTTCGCGGGACACCGTGCGGTATCCCCGCACCATCCGGATGGCCATGACCCTCTGGCAGGCGTTCAGCTGGGCCGCCGGGCGTTTACGCAGCGACGGCGCCCACACTGGTGCCCCATAAAGGGCCATGGACCGAACGATGCCGGCGTAGAGCCTCCGGCAGGAGGCGTCTGGACCCCCCAGGTTCGGCAGGAGCCGCTTCAGGGCAGCTCCTGTCCGATTGAGTTTAGGAGCCAGACGTCGGAAATGCTCCTCGAAATTCCACCGGCTGTCGAGGACAAGTCCCAGGTACTTCATCGTCGACCCGACACCGATGTGAACTACTCCTACCGTTAGCTGGGAACCTATTGGTGGCGCGTTCCGAGGGCCGTGAAAACACATGGCCTCGGACTTGTGCAGCGCCACCTCGAGTCCCAACTGCTGGATTCTCTCTACGACTGTCGCAACCCCACGTGTCGCTAGTTCGACCGCCGCCTGGTATGACTCTCCCCGCGCTAGGACCAGCGTGTCGTCTGCGTAACAGACCACGCTGACCCCGACGGGAAGGTCGGCGCGCAGCACTTAGTCGTACCCGATGTTCCACAAGGGCGGCCCTAGTACCGATCCCTGTGGGACACCGCACGACATCTCTTGCCGTTTCCATTCACCCTGGTGACCGGGGTAGATAATGAACCTCTCTGACAGGTAGGCCTCGATCACACGACAGAGGTAGTCGGGCACCCGGTGATACCGGAGTGCCGTCCTAATGCAACTCCAGGGCAGGGAATTGAAGGCGTTGGCGATGTCCAATGACACCGCCAAGACACACCTGCCCCGGGACACCGCATCCCCCGTCGTGAGGGCTCGCACGCGCATGATGGCGTCCACCGTGGAGCGCCTCCTGCGAAACCCGAACTGGTCGTCCGCTAGATCGGGCCCCTTCAGTGTCAGATGCTTGACGAGGCGGTCTGCAATTACTCTTTCAAAGAGCTTGCCCACCTCGTCAAGCAGCACAATGGGCCGATACGCGGACGGAGAGTCCGCAGGACGTCCCGGCTTCGCGACGAGGACCAGCTTTCCCGTCTTCCAGGGAAGTGGAAACTGGCCCCTCTCCAAGCATGCGCTAAAGAGCCCCCCCAATCGAGACCCGAGAGCCTCCATGGCCAAGACCCAGGCCTTCCCAGGCAAGCCGTCGGGTCCTGGGGCGGTATTTTTGGCGCCCATCCGCCGTACCGTCACTCTCATCTCGACCTCGGTCACCTCCGGAGTAACACCGTCGTCGCTGATGTGGTCCGCGTCGGATTCCGCTGGTGGGGGAGCCATGGGCGGGGGGGAGTAGTCCCCTCGCGTAGGGAACAACGTGCTCACCACACCCTCCAAGAGCTGTGGCCGGAGACTCTGCGTCAACGGGGGAGCCCATGGGCGGAGTTTCTCCCGCACCATCTTGTATGGGCGTCCCCACGGATCAGCGTTGAGGGTCCCCAGCCACACTTTGCAGGCCTCTTGCTTGGCCCGCTTTATCTCGGATCGGAGGGTGCGCTTTGCCACCCTGTATCCCTCGTACAGCTCCGCCTCCACGGCTTCCGCATCCGGCGGGCGGATGCGGCGCCTGCGGAATCTGGTATGCCGGCGTCGCGCAGCGGTGCATGCGTCACGTAGTGTCGCAAGCTCCGGCGACCACCAGTATACCTGGCGCCGGGCGCATCCTGGTCGGAGACGGGGCATTGCCACGTCGCAGATTTGCGACATGGCCTCCCGGAACCACTCCGCCTCGACGTTGATGTCGGCAGGCCTGACCGGTGCTTGCACCCAGGCCTGCATCATCGCGGCTTCCCGGAAGAGCTCCCGTTCCAGCTGCCTCAGCGCCCAACGCGGACCACATGGTGTCTGTCGGACCGGCGCGGTCGAGGTCTGGGCGGAGACGTCAAACCGGATATACCGGTGGTCCGAGTATGTCTCCACCCTCTCCATGACGCGCCAGTCAGCTACACGCGGTGTCAGAGCGGGGCTGGCGAACGAAATGTCCACCACGGACTCGCCCTGCACCCGAACGCACGTGGGGACAGAACCCCGATTTAGGATGACCAGGCCTGTTTCCAGAGCCCAGTCCTCCACCCCGCTGGTTTGTGAGCCGGGAACCCCAAGCCAAGTTCCTGGCATTGAAGTCCCCGCAAACGACCACGGGGAGGGAACCATACCCAGCGACGACGGTATTCAACTCCCTGAGGGAGTCGTGTAGATCGGCGAGAGTTCTGTTCGGGGACAGGTAGACGCCTACCACTGCGATGTCCCCGAACCGTGCTGCCACGCAACCCTGCCCCCTCGTGACTGTCTCGAGGGTCGGGGTACCGGCGGCGGCCGACGAAATTAGGGTCACCGAGCCGTTCAGGTCCTGTACCTAGTCAGCTCTGGGCAGGACAAAGTACGGCTCGGAGACCACGGCGATGTTTATCGACCACTGCGCCATGCTCTGGAGCAACAGATCCTGAGCTGGGGCGCAGTGGTTGATATTCGCCTGGAGGAGACGTAATGGGGCCGTTATTGGCAGTCCATCGTCTCCTCCCGAGCCCTCAGTGAGGGCACTGCCGCAGTGGTTGCGGCGGCGACGAAGCTGCGGTCGTTGCGGTGGCAGTGGGGGGCCGACGGATTTTAGCCTTCACGTTGGCCGGGGGGTCGCAGGACCTGCACCCAGCCCGGTGGTCAGCCTGCTTGCCTGCAGCCGCACATGCGTAGCAATGCGGCGCACTCCGGCATTCAGCAGACCTGTGACCGGGCTTACCACACTGGTAGCAATGGTCACTGCGGTCCACCTCCGCGGCGCAATAGGCCCCCACGTGGTGCCCCACGTCGCAGCCGAAACACCGCAGAGGTCTGGGCTCCAGCAATTTAACTTGCGCAGAGACCCAGCCCACCAGAAGCCGTCGGCCCTCTCCAGTGATGGCCTTGGCCACCGACACGGGGCAGCTCACCGTGACGGCTCGCATGCCCGTGCTGTCAGTGCGGATGGTGCCCGCCCGAACCTGTTCGGGCTTGCAACCGCCCGCCCTGACGATTGCTGCCACCACCTCTTCCACCTCGACCTTGGAGTCGTTCCAAGCCCATTATGCGCATGTCAATGCACTTGGTAGGCCTGGACACTCGGGCCTCTTCCACATCGAGGGCCGCCCTGATCTTATCGGCCAGGATGTCTGCGACACTGGCCGTACCGGGGACCTCCAGAATTCGGGCCCCCGTGATTGTGCGCCTCATGCGGAAGCCTTCAGAGACCCCGAGCTCGTCGAGGTGGGGCAAAACCGCCCGCTTCGCCTTTGCCATGACGGAGTCGTAATCCGCGCCCTTTTTGCCCGCTTCAGGCTGTAGTGTGATCACTACAGCCTCGGTTTTCGGGGCGCGAAGCCTGGCCGCCATGGCGCGCTTTTTGCGCTCCCGCCGCTTAGCCTGCTTTTTGGCCGCTCTGGCCGCCTTGCCAGCTTGCCTCTTGGCGCCGACGACAGTCTATTCGGCGCCAGCTGAGAGTTGTTCAGGCGGGAGAGTCGCCCGACGCGGCCCAGTCGCCGCCGCAGCAGGTGGAACTACCTTCCTACCCCTCGAGGGAGGAGCGGCATTCTCCTGCCGCTGTTGATGCGCCGCCGCCACTGGAGCTGGCCTTCCAGGCTCCAACGCTATGACTCGACGCCCGACTTGCCCTGACGGGCTCGCCTTAGGCGTGACAGCCGCGGCAGCGGCATACGACGCCGCCTTTCGTTGACCGGAGGTCGCGAGTGGGGGACGCAACACAATGCCCTCCAGCACGGAAAGTTGCTGCTGCATCTCAGCTTGGAACTGCTCCTGCTGTTTTTGTTGTTGCTGCCTGAAGGCAGCCAGTTCCTGCCGAACCAGCGTCAGCAGCTGGCTTTCCGCCTCAGGCTGTGACTGGGGCCGCTTTGGCCCCTGCTCCTGCATGCGTCCCCCTTTTTCCTCAACCACCTGAGGAGGACCGGCTGGAGGGGCACCCACCAGCTCCTTCCGGAACTTTTCCAGCTCCTTCTGGATCCTCTTCTCAAAGGAGGCGTCTACCGCCTGCAAGAGAGAGGTCGTGTAGGTGGTGATGCCCCTCGTTTTGGCCCCTTTCTCCCACTTTTTCTTGCGGGACATGGCCGTCAAGGCTTCGGCGATCATGTCCCCCAGTTCTTTACGCGCCTCGTCAGCGGAGTCCTCCACGATTTCTGGCTCGATGCCAGATTGCTGCGGGGGGTCTGCTTCAGCAGTGGTCACTCCGGGGTGGCGGCCGTCGGCGGCAAGTTTGGTTGCTCGCCGAACGGCCTCCTGGGGAGTGAGCCCCCTCCCTTTTCCTCGGCCTCGACCCCCACCGCGACTGCTGGTGGGGATTTTTGGGGCCGAGCCCTTGTCCTCATCGGAGGATGACCTATCCCCCAACTTGGACTTGGAGCGTTTCCGGAAGGAACGCAAGTTCCCTCCAGAGTCGCTCACCTCCTCTTCCATCTCCGAGCCGGAGCTCCTTCTGGACTGCGCGTCGGACTCCAACCGCGCGTCACTCTCAATTGGGGTTTTATAAAATTTTGATTTAGTTTCTATAGTTGGTCCCACGAGTATTATACTTTGTGTACCTGCTCAAATAACGTGGTCCGCACTAGTGACTAATTAAGCTACCCATTAGCCAAGCTTACAACCTCCCTCACGGTGCGCCGCCGCTTGGAGGTTTGGGGTGATTTTTTATAGAGGTTGTCTTCCTCGCGGCCCGGGCGGTTAAGCCAGGACCCTCGACCCCCATCGAAAGTCAGAAACATGACCTTGGACAATCTTTGGGGCTACGAGCCTAACGGTGGCAGAAGGAGGAGCAACTCTTCCTCCTGCCTGCCCGGTGGCAGAGTGAGTGCACACCGAGCCCGCTCTTACCTCGTCACTGTGCCCTCTGCCAAAGCAGAGGGACACGCGTTGAGGCGATCCTCCCGACAGAACATTCGCAGGCGGCCATCGAGCACCCTTTGGCAGGGATTGCCCAAGGGGGGTCGATGGCGGCCTCCCAGGGTGCACCGTCCCGCAGACTGGCCTTCACTCCGAACGTGTCCGCAAGGGAACTCCAGCCTGCGGGCGCTCGAGGAGGTTTTCTGTCGTGGCACCCTATAGGACGTGAGATATCATACCATTACTTACATATCTCAAAAAACACAACGATACCACGTTTTAAAATACACCCAGCGTCATCTATCGCTTACATAAAGAATTAGTTAGCGTAAAGACTACTTATACTAAATACCTACTTATACCAATTAGTAATTTCAGTGACGTACAGTTATTTGTTATAACCTGTTTTGATTATTCATAAACGTTCTTAACCTTCTGGAACTGTCTATTATACCTACCAGGATAAAGGGTAGGTAAAAAAGTACAGAAGTTTTTGCATAGCTACGTAAAAACAATACTAAGTACACAGGATAAGCAGATGTAAAAATCAGTTTAGGCGATAAACCAAATTGTACGTCATCCCTCGGGAATTCCTCATTTCCGGGGATAATTGATCGTATCATTAAGCTTTGTTTTTAACGACACAGCGCCATGTGTCACCATACTGATACTGACAGCTTCATACGAAGCTAACAATATTTTCGTTTTCCCTCGGGAATATCACATTTTTCCGGGATAAAAAGTAGCCTATTATTTAATCCGGACTACTAACTTTACGTCTGCAAAATTTCAAAGCAAACGGTTCAGTAGTTACGGCGTGAAAGCCTAACAAACAAACAAACAAACTCACTTTCCGATTTATAATATTAGTAAGGATCAGTAAGGAAGTAAGGATTTGTTATAACCTGTTTTGTTTGCTCATAAACGTTGTTAACCTTCTGGAACTGTCTATTATACCTACCAGAATAAAGGGTAGGTAAAAAAGTACAGAAGTTTTTGCTTAGCTACGTAATAACAATACTAAGTACACAGGATAAGCAAATGTAAAAATCAGTTTAGGCGATAAACCAAATTGTACGTCATCCCTCGGGAATTCCTCATTTCCGGGGATAATTTATCGTATCATTTAGCTTTGTTTTAAACGACACACAGCGCCATGTGTCACCAAACTGATACTGACAGCTTCATACGAAGCTAACAATATTTTCGTTTTCCCTCGGGAACATCACATTTTTCGGGGATAAAATGTAGCCTATTATTTAATCCGGACTTCTAACTTTACGTCTGCAAAATTTCAAAGCAAACGGTTCAGTAGTTGCGGCGTGAAAGCCTAACAAACAAACAATCAAACAAACTCACTTTCCGATTTATAATATTAGTAAGGAAGTAAGGATGTCATGAGTAGAGAGGTACTGGTTCTATTTATACGTGCACAATAACATTTATTTTTCATAGTTTTGAGTTTGCGTGGCCTTAATTTCTTTTCACCTGGTGCAATACCAAGCCATTAAAATTATGGTATTATAATATACACCCGATTGGGACTGCAGGCAACTGTGCGTGAACCGAAATTTGAGGGAGGAAATTGCCTGGTTTGTGAATTGGGTAGCAGTGAATTGGCAGTAGTTGCAGTTTACCGTTCTCTGGACTTACATGTGCAGCCGCCATGGCTGCTCATTTATGCAGACGTCATCGTGCTGGCGGACTCGGACAGTGGGCGCTTGGTTCGACGTGTGACAGCATGGAAGGAATCGCTGGAAAACGGCGGTCTGAAGATTAATGCGGCGAAGACCGAGTACTTGGCCTGTAACACAACAAACGCTGCTCCTGTTCGCATTGGCAGACACAGTTGAGCGCACGAAACAGGTCAGGTACTTGGGATCGGTGCTCCACGAGTCCGGGGACGTCGATTGCGACGTCGAGTCACGTATCTCGGCGGCCTGGGCGAAATGGCGTGAGGTGGCGGGGGTTATCTGTGACCCGAAATGCCAATTAGGCTCAAAGGACAGGTCTATAAGACCATCATTAGGCCTGTCCTTTTGTATAGCAGTGAAGCGTGGCCTGTACTTGAGCGACATAAGCAAAGCCTGCGTGTCACGGAAATGAATATGCTGCGCTGGATGTCTGGAGTTTCGCGGACAGACCGCATTAGAAACTCCCGCATCCGGGGCAGCCTTCAGGTCCGTGACATAGCAGATAACCTGCAGGAGGGTCGCTTACGCTGGTATGGCCACGTTTTACAAAAACCGGCAGACTATGTGGGTAACAGATGCCTCGCCATGCCGCCTCCGCCGGGACCCGGAAAACGAGAAAGGCCTAAGAGGCGTTGGATCAACGTCGTAAGGGACGATATGCGCGCTAATGGGCTTAAGATAAAGGACGCTAAAGACCGAGCGAAGTGGAGGCGTCTAGGAAGGAAAGCGGACCCCGGGCACCGAGGTGAAAGCCAAGGTGTGCAACCGGGATTGGCGCTGAGATGATGATGATGCAGTTTACCGTTCTCCTTCACTTAACTCAAAAAATAACTTCAACTCTTTCTTATCTAATCTAGACAGTGTTTACAATAGTATATCTCAATACTCTAACATCGTTCTAATGGGAGACTCACATCCACTACCATATTCATCGACACAGTTACTTCGGTCGTCTCTAAACATTCCACTCAGGTAAATGTTCCCAGAAAAAGACATGCCTTGAAACCTTGGATTACTACGGGATTGTTAAAATGCATATGAAATCGAGACATAATGCACATTAAAGCCAAGAACTCTCCAGACAATGAAATCCTAAAAAAAAACCTACATTCGTTACCGCAACTTCTGTATCGGGTTACTTAAGAAACTAAAAACCGCCTATGAAACAAATGAGTTAAAGGAAGCCAAAAATTGTCCCCGTAAGCTATGGCAAACAATTAACACTATCACAAACAGACACAAACCGCACACTAGTCCCTCAGAGCATCGCCGTGTCCTCGTTGGGGTGATCGGCGGCGGCGACCTCTCGCGTCGGGCCCTGGTTCAGGCCATGGTCCGCAGCGAAGAGGAATGGCAGGCGGTCGCCTCCTTCTGCGAAGCAGTAATGCTCGTAAAGGAGGAGGCCGACCGCATAAGGCAAAGGCAACGGCGTACTCGCCGTAGCCGTCGCCGCCGCGATCCTGCCGATATCCGGCCACCGTAGACACTGGCTCGCGGACGGTGAGCAATGGGTAGCTCGCCGTCCGATCGTCTGGTAAGACCGAGTCCAAGTCGTCAACGGCGCGCACCGTTCCCGCGCGCCTCAAGGAGTTGTCAGCAAACTGCAGGGGCCCTTCAGGGTCGAAGCCTCCTGGAGCCTAGAGGGTATGTGAAAATTGTAACCTCGACTCCAGAAATAGGGCAAGGAAGGTACGGGGTAGGTTTTTTAGTCAGTAAGAGTCTGACACTGGTCTCCCGCTCCGCCCAAGAGCGGGTTTCGTCATTGGATGATTTTCACCTACCATAAAAAAAAAAAAAAAAAAAAAAAAAAAACACTAGTCCCTCCGAACTGTTGGATCTGAAGGATGATAACAAATCCTCTATTAACGAGGTGTGTCATTTTTTTAGCTCCATTGGCAGCGTTCTGGCAAATAATATAACTTCACAGCGCCGTGCCTCTAACACGCCAATCACACAACCTTCCCTTCCCTACCGTAACAGTCCCGGTTCCACACAAGTTAATTCTTTTGCTCTTATCGAGGTTTGTGAATCTGAAGTTGAGTCCCTTATTCTCCAGCTACGTGACAAGAGTGCCGCAGGCTGGGATGGCCTGTCGCCTCTGCTGTTGAAATGTACTCGACAAGTTTTGGTTCCACACATTACTTTCCTCTGTAATTTATCTCTCAGAACAGGCATTTTCCTTGATGCTTTTAAAAAGGCGATTATTTACCCGATATACAAGGGTGGGGATAGAAATTGCGTCACTAACTACAGGCCTATTTCGGTACTACCAGCTCTTTCTAAGGTCCTGGAAAGGATTATAAACAACCAACTTAGGCATTTCCTTTAAAAATTTCAGATTATCTCTGACAATCAGTATGGTTTCAGGTCAAAAGTTTCCACAGAAGATGCTGTATTGGATCTAACATAATCGGTGGCTACAAACTTAGACAGTAAAATCAAGTGCCTTGGAATCTTTCTAGACCTCTCAAAGGCGTTTGATACAGTTTCTATTCCTTACCTTATCTCAAAGCTGGATACGATAGGTGTTCGGGGCATTACCCTGGATTTATTTCGTAATTACCTTACCAATCGTATACTGTGTGTGAAAATAGATGCTATCTTGAGTGATGAGGAAATCATATCTTACGGCGTTCCCCAGGGAAGCGTTGTTGACCCTACATTGTTCTTAATATATGTGAATGAGCTATGCAAGTTGAACCTTCCAAATTGCAATATCTTCGCCTATGCTGATGACACGTCTATAGTAGTTCAAGGTTCAACCTGGGATATGGTAAAGGCAAAAGCAGATGCCGCAATGTCCGAAATTATGATATGGCTAAACTCTAATCTGCTCACACTAAACATAAACAAAACTACCTACATTCCTTTTGCGTTGAATCGTGGCAGTGCTCTTGGCTCTGAATTCACCATTAGTGCGCATTACTGCCAAGACCCTTCGGCTCCCTGCTCTTGTCCCACAGTAAGACGCTCAGATGAAGTAAAGTATTTGGGTGTCCACATCGATTGTGGATTAAGGTGGGACAAGCAAATCGATACCCTTACTGTTAGAACAATGCGTCTGATTCACGTGTTCAAGTCTCTCAGAGATGCAGCCGACCGTGCCACCCTGGAGATGATCTACAGCTCTCTTTGCCAATCTATACTGGGTTACTGTATAACTGCGTGGGATGGAGCATCTAAAACCTATTTTCTTTGAGTAGAAAGGGCACAAAGAGCAATCCTAAAAGTAATGACAAAAAAACCATTTAGGTATCCAACATCAGACCTCTACGCTAACTGTAAAGTGCTAACATTGCGACAACTCTTTGTGTTAAAGTCAATATTAAGGACACACAAATCGCTTCCTCCACCAGACCGCAACAAACGCACTCTAGTCTTACCCAGTGCCCAACACAGAACTTCTTTCGCTCGGCATCAATTTTACATCCTGAATTTCCATTTCATCATCATCAGCCTTTTTTATGTTCCCACTGCAGGGACACAGGCCTCCTCTCTAAGAGAGGGGAATGGGCCGTAATCCACCACGCGGGCCCAGTGCGTGTTGGTGGATGTCACACGTCTTCGAATTTTTGGTTCTAGGACATGCCGGTTTCCTCACGATGTTTTCCTTCACCGTTTTGAGAGCAGTGGTGATGAAATAAATTACACAAAGTAATGCGCCTGGCTGGGTTTGAACCCGCGACCTACAACACGTAAGTCAGGGCCGTTACCACTCGGCCACCACTGCTCGCGAATTTCCATTTATATAAAACTAGCTGTGCCCGCGACTTCCTCCTCAGCCTCTTCAGCTTTATAAATTATAGCTGATACCTACGACTTTGCCTGTGTCGATTTCTGTTATTTTTTTTTTTCGACAATTTAATTTTTAAAAGAACATAATTATCTAAAACTACTTCATAGAGCTACACCCCCCCTTGGGCATGCCATAATCTCGGCGGTAAGTCAAAGAGGGGTCTTTGAGGTGTGGTTGGATAGACATCACGGTGTCCTCACTTCCGCATGACGCAGTTTCTCACCAAACATGGCAAGTTCAGGAGATTCCTGCGCCAGATTCTTGCAGAAGAGACGCCCAGGTGTCGCCACTGTGTGGCCAGCCCAAAGCACATGGTGGAAGTGTGCCCCGCTTGAGAAGAGCATAACTGTGTCCTCGTGGGGGTGATCGGCGGCGACGACCTCTCGCGCCGGGCCTTGATTCAGGCCATGGTCCGCAGCGAAGAAGAATGGCAAGCGGTCGCCTCCTTCTGCGAAGCAGTACCTAATGCTCGTAAAGGAGGAGGCCGACTGCATAAGACAAGGGCAACAGCGCCCTCGCCGTAGCCGTCGCCGCCGCGATCCCGACGATATCCGGCCACCGTAGACGCTGACTTGCGGACGGTGAGCAATGGGTAGCTCGCCTTCCGGTTGTCTGGTAACAGTCCAGACCGAGACCAAGTCGTCGACGGCGTGCACTGCTCCCGCGCGCCTCAAGGTGTTATGAAAGAATTATTCCTCTTAAAATGATCTAAAAAAATGTCCTGTCGCGGACATTTTTTTATATTTATATAACGGTTCTAGTGAGTTAATCTTAAAAGATAGACATATACAAATATATTTATATTTGTATATGTCTATCTTTTAAGATTAACTCACTAGAACCGTTTTTATGGGAATCAAATCTGGCCGAAATTAATGCATTATTACCAATTATTTGTTAGAGTTGTATCAACATAATAATATTATACTTTATCCAAATAAATGTGATGTTGATTAAAAGTATGTAATTGTGAACAAAATTGTCTTTGACATCACTTATTTTCAACTAGCTTTTCGCCCGCGGCTTCGCCCGCGTGGAAATCGGTTATATCGCGCTTTTTAGATTTTCCCGTGGGAATGAGAAGTTCTACCACGGAAAAACATTGCTTATCCAGGACTCAAACTACCCCCATACCAAATGTTATCAAAATCCGTTCAGGCGTTTAGGCCATTAAGTTGTTAAACCAAATCTGAGTGGTAAACTATATTATATATTTTACTTTGGGGAGCAAAAACATGCAGATTTTGGGCACTGCAACCCGAGAACACGCTACTTAGAGCTGACCATGCGAAAAACAATATTTTTCCAGGTGTACTCCAGCAACCCTTAGAGTTTGGCCTTGTGCTTTATTAATGGTGGTTGGTTTTATTATGGTGGTTCTGATGCACCTTGCAGGTCGCATCTTAAGAATCTCCTAAAATCTCCACCCCACTCCACCGATTTCTACTCCTACTCTTTCACTGTATACGCTGTACGGTTATGGAACCTACTGCCGCCTGATCTTAGAGGCTGCCAAAATCTTGCAGCCTTTAAGAAAGGCTTGAAAGAACACTTTCTTACTATTTCATCGTAGTTGCTTATAAGTATGTATTTTTATTCATTATGTATTATTGAGTTATTTATTATGTATTTGTATATATTTATGACAGTAGGTATGTATATATATATATAATAGCATATTTAATTGATAAATATAATATTAGTAACTTTAATCTTTTCCTTTCATGTCTACACACATCTACATCTCTTTTTTTCCAATTCTCCTTTCGCAGGTATGCTGGAAGAGATTTCTTAAGAAATAAGCATCACCTTTGTACTTCTTCTCCTGTTTTCTGTATTTCTTTCTTCTTCTATCTACTGTGTGTACATAAATTGTAAAATAAATAAATAAATGGTCATTGCAAAGAAATCCTTATAGGAAACTGAAGTCTTTTAAAATGAAATGGGAGGCCTGTTGGAATAATCGGGATACGAGGAATGAGTACACTTTCACCTTTTGCTGCGCCAGTCAAAATAGTTGCGGTAATAACATTCCGTTCAAGCTGAGTGACACGCAGCCTGGTACCATAACACAGCCGTGGGGCATCGAGATTACGCATCAGCATCACTGGAACCCCTCCTTTTAATTTTACAGCTGCGTGTGAAGAGACGTCTCATTAGCTCTCAAAATAGCTAGTCTTTCAGCTTGCTCTTCCAAGCGTAGCTGCGTTTGAAGAGACGTCTCATTAGTTCTCAAAATAGTTAATCTTTCAGCTTGCTCTTCCAAACGTAGCTGCGTTTAAAGAGGCGTTTCATTAGCTCTTAAAATAGCTAGTCTTTCAGCTTGCTCCTCCAAACCTAGCTGCGTTTGAAGAGGCGTCTCATTAGCTCTTGAAATAGCTTGTTTTTCTGCTTGCTCTTCCAAACGTAGCTGCGTTTGAAGAGACGTCTCATTAGCTCTCAAAATAGCTTGTCTTTCTGTTTGCTCTTCCAAACGCCCTTAGTGATCTCTGACGTTTAGCCTGTTGCGATAAACGGACTTGAGTACGAATATCATTCTCAGAAGCCCTCAAAGAAGCTTGGCGAGTGGCTTGCTCCTCAAATCTTTGCTGGCGCTGAGATGGTGGCTCAGCAGCTCTCAAAGCAGCCTGACACTCTGCTTGACTGCGCCTTCTTAATTCAGCATGGAGAGACGATTCTTGAGATCGGGCAATTTTCATTGCCCGAGCTAAAATCGCCCGAGCTTGAGATGAGGCGCTCGACCAATTAGATATACATTTGCGAGGCATTGTGACATAATGAGTAAGTAAACTAAAAACTATAAACCTAAACTGAAGTATAATCCTATAGTAATGTTCGTTCAATGTCCTAAACTATAACAATCTAAATGACGAAGCGACGTAATTGCCTTTAAATAATTTATACCTAGGGAATCGAATTAAGCTAAGCTATGATAAAACAAAACGGTAAATAATAAAGTCGAAAAGTGCACTGAATAAGTATAGGTAGCGTATGAGCTATAGGTTAGGGCGCGAGATATCATACCACTACTTACATATCTTAAAAAACACAACGTTACCACGTGTTAAAATACACACAGCGCCATCTATCGCTTATATAAAGAATTAGTTGGCGTAAAGACCAATCTGTAATTTCAGTGACTTACAGTTATTTGTTATAACCTGTTTTGATTATTCATAAAAGTTGTTAACCTTATGGAACTGTCTATTATACCTGCCAGGATAAAGGGTAGGTAAAAAAGTACAAAAGTTTTTGCTTAACTACGTAAAAACGATACTAAGTACACAGGATAAGCAGATGTAAAAATCAGTTTAGGCGATAAACCAAATTGTACGTCATCCCTCGGGAATTCCTCATTTCCGGGGATAATTTATCGTATCATTAAGCCTTGTTTTTAACGACACAGCGCCATGTGTCACCAAACTGATACTGACAGCTTCATACGAAGCTAACAATATTTTCGTTTTCCCTCGGGAACATCACATTGTTCTGGGATAAAAAGAAGCCTATTATTTAATCCGGACTTCTAACTTTACGTCTGCAAAATTTCAAAGCAAACGGTTCAGTAGTTACGGCGTGAAAGCCTAACAAACAAACTCACTTTCCGATTTATAATATTAGTCCTCGCTTATATAAAGAATAAGTTGGCGTAAAGACTACTTATAATAAATACCTACTTATACCTATCTGTAATTTCAGTGATTTACAGTTATTTGTTATAACCTGTTTTGATTATTCATAAAAGTTGTTAACCTTCTGGAACTGTCTATTATACCTGCTATTATAAAGGGTAGGTAAAAAAGTACAAAAGTTTTTGCTTAACTACGTAAAAACGATTCTAAGTACACAGGATAAGCACATGTAAAAATCAGTATAGGCGATAAACCAAATTGTACGTCATCCCTCGGGAATTCCTCGTTTCCGGAGATAATTTATCGTATCATTAAGCTTTGTTTTTAACGACACAGCGCCATGTGTCACCAAACTGATACTGACAGCTTCATACGAAGCTTACAATATTTTCGTTTTCCCTTGGGAATATCACATTTTTCTGGGACAAAAAGTAGCCTATTATTTAATCCGGACTACTAACTTTAAGTGTGCAAAATTTCAAAGCAAACGGTTCAGTAGTTACGGCGTGAAAGCCTAACAAACAAACAAACAAACTCACTTTCCAATTTATAATATTAGTAAGGATTAGTAAGGAAGTAAGGATTTGTTATAACCTGTTTTGATTACTCATAAACGTTGTTAACCTTCTGGAACTGTCTATTATACCTACCAGGATAAAGGGTAGGTAAAAAAGTTCAGAAGTTTTTGCTTAGCTACGTAAAAACAATACTAAGTACACAGGATAAGCAAATGTAAAAATCAGTTTAGGCGATAAACCAAATTGTACGTCATCCCTCGGGAATTCCTCATTTCCGGGGATAATTTATCGTATCATTTAGCTTTGTTTTAAACGACACACAGCGCCATGTGTCACCAAACTGATACTGACAGCTTCATACGAAGCTAACAATATTTTCGTTTTCCCTCGGGAACATCACATTTTTCCGGGATAAAATGTAGCCTATTATTTAATCCGGACTTCTAACTTTACGTCTGCAAAATTTCAAAGCAAACGGTTCAGTAGTTACGGCGTGAAAGCCTAACAAACAAACTCACTTTCCGATTTATAATATTAGTAAGGAAGTAAGGATGTCATGAGTAGAGAGGTACTGGTTCTATTTATACGTGCACAATAACATTTATTTTTCATAGTTTTGTGTTTGTGTGGCCTTAATTTCTTTTCACCTGGTGCAATACCAAGCCATTTAAATAATGGTATTATAATATACACCCGATTGGGACTGCAGGCAACTGTGCGTGAACCGAAATTTGAGGGAGGAAATTGCCTGGTTTGTGAATTGGGTAGCAGTGAATTGGGAGTAGTTGCAGTTCACCGTTCTCTGGACTTACATGAGCAGCCGCCATGACTGCTCATGTATGCAGACGTCATCGTGCTGGCGGACTCGGACAGTGGGCGCTTGGTTCGACGTGTGACAGCATGGAAGGAATCGCTGGAAAACGGCGGTCTGAAGATTAATGCGGCGAAGACCGAGTACTTGGCCTGTGACACAACAAACGCTGCTCCTGTTCGCATTATTAGTAAGGATTTTAAAGGTAATTACGTCGCTTTGTTCGTCATTTAGATTGTTATAGTTTAGTACATAGAACATTACTTTAATTATACTTTAGTTTAGGTTTATAGTTCTTAGTTTACTTACTCATTATTTCACAATGCCTCGCAAACGTTAATCCAATTTGTCGAACTTCAATTGTCCAATTTGTCAATCTCAAGCTCGGGCAATGAAAATTGCCCGATCTCAAGAATCGTCTCTCCATGCTAGATTAAGAAGGCGCGATCAAGCAGAGCGTCAAGCTACTTTGAGAGCTGTTGAGCTACCATCTCAGCGCTAGCAAAGATTTGAGGAGCGAGCCGCTCGCCAAGCTTCTTTGAGGGCTTCTGAGAATGATATTCGTACTCAAGTCCGTTTATCGCAACAGGCTCAACGTCAGATACTAAGGGCGTTGGACCTCTTCAAACGCTGAAATGGGTGGTCTGGTGGTGTGTGTGTGTTTTAGACTTCAGTTTCCTATAAGGGTTTCATTTGCAACGACCATTAATGAAGCACAAGGCCAAACTCTAAGGTTTGCTGGAGTACACCTGAAAAAATATTGTTTTTCGCATGGTCAGCTCAATGTAGCGTGTTCTGGGGTTTCCAGTGCCCAAAATCTGCATGTTTTTGCTTCCCAAAGTAACAAATATAATATTTTTACTTTGGGAAGCAAAAACATGCAGTTTGGCCCTGTGCTTTATTAATGGTCATTGCAAAGAAACCCTTATAGGAAACTGAAGTCTTTTAAATTGAAATAGGAGGCCTGTTGGAATAATCAGAATCTGAGGAATGAGTACACTTTCACCTTTTGCTGCGCCAGTCAAAATAGTTGCGGTAATAATATTCCGTCCAAGCTGAGTGACACGCTACCTGGTACCATTATACAGTCGTGGGGCATTGAGATTACGCATCAGCATCGCCGGAACCCCTACTGTTAATTTTGCATCTGCGTTTGAAGAGACGTCTCATTAGCTCTCAAAATAGCTTGTCTTTTAGCTTGTTCTTCCAAACGTAGCTGTGTTTGAAGAGACGACTCATTAGCTCTCAAAATAGCTAGTCTTTCAGCTTGCTCTTCCAAACGTAGCTGCGTTTGAAGAGTCGTTTCATTAGCTCTCAAAATAGCTAGTCTTTCAGCTTGCTCTTCCAAACGTAGCAATGTTTGAAGAGGTGACTCTAACGCCCTTAATGCTGTCTGACGTTGAACCTGTTGCGATATACGGACTTGAATACGAATATCATTCTCGGAAGCCCTCAAAGAAGCTTGGCGAGCGGCTTGCCCCTCGAATCTTTGCTGGCACTGAGATGGTAGCTCAGCAGTTCTCAAGGCAGCCTGACAGTCTGCTTGATCGCGCCTTCTTAATCCAGCATGGAGAGACGATTCTTGAGATCGGGCAATTTTCATTGCCCGAGCTTGAGATGAGGTGCTCGACAAATTAGATTTACGTTTGCGAGTCATTATGAAATAATGAGTAAGTAAACTAAAAACTATAAACCTAAAGTATAATCCTATAGTAATGTTAGTTCAATGTCCTAAACTATAAAAATCTAAATGACGAACAAAGCGACGTAATTACCTTTAAATAAACTATACCTAGTGAATCGAATTAAGCTAAGCTATGATAAAACAAAACGGTAAATACTATATGGCTATAGGTTAGGGCGCGAGATATCATACAACTACTTACATATCTTAAACACAACGTTACCACGTTTTAAAATACACCCAGCGCCATCTATCGCTTACATAAAGAATTAGTTAGCCTAAAGACCACTTATACTAAATACCTACTTATACTAATTAGTAATTTCGGTGACTTATAAGTATTTCAGTATATTTTGTTACATGTGCATGTTATAACCTGTTTTATTGACCAACTGATTAACCTGATTATTCATAAACGTTGTTAACCTTCTGGAACAGTCTATCATACCTATTATTTAATCCGGACTTCTAACTTTACGTCTGCAAAATTTCAAAGCAAACGGTTCAGTAGTTACAGCGTGAAAGCCTAACAAACTTACAAACAAACAAACTCACATTACGATTTATAATATTAGTAAGGATAGTAAGGATAGGAATATGTGCATGTTATTACCTGTTTTGATTATTCATAAACGTTGCTAACCTTCTGGAACAGTCTATTATACTTACCAGGATAAAGAGTAGGTAAAAAAGTACAAAAGTTTTTGCTTAACTACGTAAAAACGATACTAAGTACTTAGGATAAGCAGATGTAAAAATCAGATTAGGCGATAAACCAAATTGTACGTCATCCCTCGGGAATTCCTCGTTTCCGGAGATAATTTATCGTATCATTAAGCTTTGTTTTGAACGACACAGCGCCATGTGTCACCAAACTGATACTGACAGCTTCATACGAAGCTAACAATATTTTCGTTTTCCCTCGGGAACATCACATTTTTCCGGGATAAAAAGTAGCCTATTATTTAATCCGGACTTCTAACTTAACGTTTGCAAAATTTCAAAGCAAACGGTTCAGTAGTTACGGCGTGAAAGCCTAACAAACAAAAAAACAAACAAACTCACTTTCCGATTTATAATATTAGTAAGGATATTAGTAAGGATTAGTAAGGAAGTAAGGATTTGTTATAACCTGTTGTGATTACTCATTAACGTTGTTAACCTTCTGGAACTGTCTATTATACCTACCAGGATAAAGAGTAGGTAAAAAAGTGCAGAAGTTTTTGCTTAGCTACGTAAAAACAATACTTAGTACACAGGATAAGCAAATGTAAAAATCAGTTTAGGCGATAAACCAAATTGTACGTCATCCCTCGGGAATCCCTCATTTCCGGGGATAATTTATCGTATCACATTAAGCTTTGTTTTAAACGACACACAGCGCCATGTGTCACCAAACTGATACTGACAGCTTCATAGGAAGCTAACAATATTTTCGTTTTCCCTCGGGAACATCACATTTTTCTGGGATAAAAAGTAGCCTATTATTTAATACGGACTTCTAACTTTACGTCTGCAAAATTTCAAAGCAAACGATTCAGCAGTTACGGCATGAAAGCCTAACAAACAAACAAACAAACTCACTTTCCGATTTATAATATTAGTAAGGATAGTAAGGATGTTTTACTTTGGGGAGTAAAAACATACAGATTCAGGGCACTGGAAACCCGAGAACACGCTACATAGAGCTGACCATGCGAAAAACAATGTAATCCAGGTGAACTCCAGCAACCCTTAGAGCTTGGCCTTGTGCTTTATTAATGGTCATTGCAAAGGAACCCTTAAAGGAAACTGAAGTCTTTTAAATTGAAATCGGAGGCCAGTTGGAATAATCAGGATCTGAGGAATGAGTACACTTTCACCTTTTGCTGCGCCAGTCAAAATAGTTGCGGTAATATTATTCCGTCCAAGCTGATTGACACGCAACCTGGTACCATTACACAGTCGTGGGGCATCGAGATTACGCATCAGCATCAACGGAACCCCTACTTTTAATTTTGCAGCTGCGTTTGAAGAGAAGTCTCATTAGCTCTCAAAATAGCTTGTCTTTTCGCTTGTTCTTCCAAACGTAGCTGTGTTTGAAGAGACGACTCATTAGCTCTCAAAATAGCTAGTCTTTCAGCTTACTCTTCCAAACGAAGCTGCGTCCGAAGAGGCGTCTCATTAACTCTCAAAATAACTTGTCTTTTAGCTTGTTCTTCCAAACGTAGCTGTATTTGAAGAGACGACTCATTAGCTCTCAAAATAGCTAGTCTTTCAGCTTACTCTTCCAAACGTAGCTGCGTTTGAAGAGGCGTCTCATTAGCTCTCAAAATAGCTTGTCTTTCAGCTTGCTCTTCCAAACGTAGCTGCGTATGAAGAGACGTCTCATTAGCTCTCAAAATAGCTTGTCTTTTAGCTTGTTCTTCCAAACGTAGCTGTGTTTGAAGAGACGACTCATTAGCTCTCAAAATAGCTAGTCTTTCAGCTTGCTCTTCCAAACGAAGCTGCGTTCGAATTAGCTCTCAAAATAGCTTGTCTTTTAGCTTGTTCTTCCAAACGTAGCTGTGTTTGAAGAGACGGCTCATTAGCTGTCAAAATAGCTAGTCTTTCAGCTTACTCTTCCAAACGTAGCTGCGTTTGAAGAGGCGTCTCATTAGCTCTCAAAATAGCTTGTCTTTCAGCTTGCTCTTCCAAACGTAGCTGCGTATGAAGAGACGTCTCATTAGCTCTCAAAATAGCTTGTCTCTCAGCTTGCTCTTCCAAACGTAGCTGCGTTTGAAGTGGCGTCTTATTAGCTTTCAAAATAGCTAGTCTTTCAGCTTGCTCTTCCAAACGTAGCAGCGTTTGAAGAGGTGACTCTAACGCCTTTAGTTCTGTCTGACGTTGAGCCTGTTGCGATAAACGGACTTGAGTGCGAATATCATTCTCAGAAGCCCTCAAAGAAGCTTGGCGAGCGGCTTGCTCCTCAAATCTTTGCAGGCACTGAGATGGTAGCTCAGCAGCTCTCAAAGCAGCCTGACACTCTGCTTCATCGCGCCTTCTTAATCCAGCATGGAGAGACGATTCTTGAGATCGGGCAATTTTCATTGCCTGAGCTAAAATTGCCCGAGCTTGAGATGAGGTGCTCGACAAATTAGATTTATGTTTGCGAGGCATTGTGAAATAATGAGTAAGTAAACTAAAAACTATAAACCTAAACTAAAGTATAATCCTATAGTAATGTTAGTTCAATGTCCTAAACTATCCTTACTACATTATAAATCGGAATGTGAGTTTGTTTGTTTGTTTGTTAGGCTTTCACGCCGTAACTGCTGAACCGTTTGCTTTGAAATTTTGCAGGCGTAAAGTTAGAAGTCCGGATTAAATAATGGGCTACTTTTTATCCCGGTAAAATGTGATGTTCCCGAGGGAAAACGAAAATATTGTTAGCTTCGTATGAATCTGTCAGTATCAGTTTGGTGATACATGGCGCTGTGTGTCGTTTAAAACAAAGCTTAATGATACGATAAATTATCTCCGGAAATTACGAATTCCCGAGGGATGACGAACAATTTGGGTTTTCGCCTAAACTGATTGTTTCATCTGCTTATCCTGTGAACTTAGTAATATTTTTACGTAGCTAAGCAAAAACTTCTGTACTTTTTTACCTACCCTTTATCCTGGTAAGTATAATAGTATGTTCCAGAAGGTTGACAACGTTTATGAATAATCAGAACATGCACATATTTCTATCCTTACTTCCTTATCCTTACTAATATTATAAATCGGAATGTGAGTTTGTTTGTTTGTTAGGCTTTCACGCCGTGACTACTGAACCGTTTGCTTTGAAATTTTGCAGACGTAAAGTTAGAAGTCCGGATTAAATAATAGGTATGATAGACTGTTCCAGAAGGTTAACAACGTTTATCAATAATCAAAACAGGTTATGACATGCACATATAACCAATACTGAAATATTTATAAGTAACCGAAATTACTAATTGGTATAAGTAGGTATCCTTACTTCCTTACTATACTAATATATATATTTTATTATATATTTATATATATCTATATATATTTAAATCGCGATATATATATATATATATCCTTACTAATATTATAAATCGGAAAGTGAGTTTGTTTGTTTGTTAGGCTTTCACGCCGTAACTGCTGAACCGTTTGCTTTGAAATTTTGCAGGCGTAAAGTTGGAAGTCCGGATTAAATAATAGGCTACTTTTTATCCCAGTAAAATGTGATGTTCCCGAGGGAAAACGAAAATATTGTTAGCTTCGTATGAAGCTGTCAGTATCAGTTTGGTGACACATGGCGCTGTGTGTCGTTTAAAACAAAACTAAATGATACGATAAATTATCCCCAGAAATGAGGAATTCCCGAGGGATGACGTACAATTTGGTTTATCGCCTAAACTGATTTTTACATCTGCTTATCCTGTGTACTTAGTATCGTTTTTACGTAGTTAAGCAAAAACTTTTGTACTTTTTTACCTACCCTTTATCTTGGCAGGTATAATAGACAGTTCCAGAACGTTAACAACGTTTATGAATAATCAAAACAGGTTATAACAAATAACTGTAAGTCACTGAAATTACTAATTGGTATAAGTAGGTATCCTTACTAATATTATAAATCGGAATGTGAGTTTGTATGTTTGTTTGTTTGTTAGGCTTTCACGCCGTAACTACTGAACCGTTTGCTTTGAAATTTTGCAGACGTAAAGTAAGAGGTCCGGATTAAACAATAGGCTACTTTATATCCCGAAAAAATGTGATGTTCCCGAGGGAAAACGAAAATATTGTTAGCTTCGTATGAAGCTGTCAATATCAGTTTGGTGACACCTGGCGCTGTGTGTCGTTTAAAACAAAGCTTAGTGATACAATAAATTATCCCCGGAAATGAGAAATTCCCGAGGGATGACGTACAATTTGATATATCGACTAAACTAATTTTTACATCTGCTTATCCTGTGAACTTAGTAATGTTTTTACGTAGCTAAGCAAAAACTTCTGTACTTTTTTACCTACCCTTTATCCTGGTAAGTATAATAGGCTGTTCCAGAAGGTAAACAACGTTTATGAATAATCAAAACAGGTTATAACATGCACATATTCCTATCCTTACTATCCTTACTTCCTTATCCTTACTAATATTATAAATCGGAATGTGAGTTTGTTTGTTTGTAAGTTTGTTAGGCTTTCACGCCGTAACTACTGTTACTACCGTTTGCTTTGAAATTTTTCAGACGTATAGTTAGAAGTCCGGATTAAATAATAGGTATGATAGACTGTTCCAGAAGGTTAACAACGTTTATGAATAATCAGGTTAATCAGTTGGTCAATAAAACAGGTTATAACATGCACATGTAACAAATACTGAAATACTTATAAGTCACCTAAATTACTAATTGGTATAAGTAGGTATTTAGTATAATTGAAGTATTTAGAAGAATTGTCTAGTCTTAAACCCTCTAAAATCAAAATTTATGGTGCTGGGCACAAAAAAACAAGTTAGCTCTATTATAGCTCTGAATCCGGAGATAATTTTAAAGGGAGAAAAGATTGTCCAGGTGGAGCAGGCTTGTAATTTAGGGTTGCTAATGGATCAGGGGCTGCATTTTGAAGCTCATTTAACCAAAATTCTCCGGAATTGTTTTTACAGATTAATAGTCTTGTATGGAATTCGTAGGTATCTGAACTTGCCAGTGCGGAAGCAACTTGTTGACAGTCTTATACTATCTAAATTAAATTACTGTGACTTTGTGTATGGACCATGTCTGCTGGGTAGGACGGAGAGAGTGATACAACGTTTGCAGAATGCCTGTGTTCGGTTTTGTGTAACAGTGCCTCGTAGAAGTCATGTTACTCCATTCATAAACCAGATAGGGTTGCTCAAGATGGCTGCCAGGAGGAAGGTTCATTTGGCCTGTCTACTGTTTGGTATTATTAAGACCAATAAGCCTCACTATTTATACGCTAAGTTGAATTGGAAGCAAAATTATTTAAAAAACAAACTTCGTTCCAAGGTTAGTCCGCTAACTATGCCAGCGCACAGGACTGCTGCATTCAGGGGAAGTTTCAGGTTTGCAGCCACGCTGTGTTGGAATGATCTCCAGCCTCCAATAAGAAACCTGAAAACATTCCATAGTTATGCATAACTATGTATACTATATACATAACATGCATAACTTATGCATCAACAACTATCTTCATGAGCACAATTAATATAAATTTAATTATCATCTAATTGTACCTCAGGGGTCTTGGCTCTTAAGCACTGGTGGAGATCTTTAGTGGCGCGAACTGCTATGAGTTCTTTCCTGCTGATTTCCCCTGGCTGCTTGACTCATTCACGTCCTGTTTTTGATGGCGTTTTTTTTTTGGTCTTTCTTCTGAGATCTGTTTGGGACAAAATAATTTATTAATCTAAAATCAGTATTATTGTTTTTTTGATAATTTGACACAGCTATTCTAATTATTATTTTTTTTATGTCTACATTTTATTTTATTTTTTTATTGTAATATTAAATTTAAGTTCCTAAATAAATAATATTAAAAAAAGTTAAATCCTTACCTTCTCTTGTCTTTCTACATGATACTTGTTTTTGAAGCATTTTGCTGGTTTGCTAGCTTTGTCACCACGTGTTCGTCATCTGGGCACATTTTACACTGCTACTTACAAGAATTTCATCACACAATTTCACTCATCAACACTTTTGTACACAAATAGATTGAGCGGGTTGAGTGAGTTTTGTTTACCATTATATAATTCTCTTGGCACTCTAAATCGTCATATCCGAAGTTGCATAATTCTTAGCACGGTCACCATTTTGTTTTTGTTACCATAATGTAATGTGTTGTGCCACAGACTAAATGTCTTTACTACTAAGAATTAATCGACTATTTTATGTTTTAAGTTTTTAAGTGTGTTTTTTTTTGTAATTTTGTATTTTTTTCTTTTTGATTTTATGTATCTCAAATAATTTATTTGTTTTTATTTTGTTTATTAGTATATTTAAATAAGTTACGTAGTCGGGCAGCGTCTGCCGTCGAATTCGGCTGGTGCTGAAAATCAGCGCTGTGGCTCTGTTTTACACATGAGCCCCAGCTTTTGCTGAGCACCAGCTGTTTTGTGCGGGTGAGTTGCATTATTATTATTATTATTTTTTGTATTATTACCTATTTAGTTGTTTTTGTTTTTTATTGTATGCTATACTCTCGCACAAATAAACGTTTTTTCTTTCTTCTTTCTTCTTTCTTCTTTCTTCTTTCTTCTTTCTTTCTTTCTTCTTTCATAAGTGGTCTTTACGCTAACTAATTCTTTATGTAAGCGATAGATGGCGCTGGGTGTATTTTAAAACGTGGTAACGTTGTGTTTAAGATATGTAAGTAGTGGTATGATATCTCGCGCCCTAACCTATAGCCATATAGTATTTACCGTTTTGTTTTATCATAGCTTAGCTTAATTCGATTCACTAGGTATAGTTTATTTAAAGGTAATTACGTCGCTTTGTTCGTCATTTAGATTTTTATAGTTTAGGACATTGAACTAACATTACTATAGGATTATACTTTAGGTTTATAGTTTTTAGTTTACTTACTCATTATTTCATAATGCCTCGCAAACGTAAATCTAATTTGTCGAGCACCTCATCTCAAGCTCGGGCAATGAAAATTGCCCGATCTCAAGAATCGTCTCTCCATGCTGGATTAAGAAGGCGCGATCAAGCAGACTGACAGGCTGCTTTGAGAACTGCTGAGCTACCATCTCAGTGCCAGCAAAGATTCGAGGAGCAAGTCGCTCGCCAAGCTTCTTTGAGGGCTTCCGAGAATGATATTCGTACTCAAGTCCGTATATCGCAACAGGTTCAACGTCAGACAGCACTAAGGGCGTTAGAGTCACCTCTTCAAACACTGCTACGTTTGGAAGAGCAAGCTGAAAAACTAGCTATTTTGAGAGCTAATGAAACGCCTCTTCAAACGCAGCTACATTTGGAAGAGCAAGCTGAAAGACTAGCTATTTTGAGAGCTAATGAGTCGTCTCTTCAAACACAGCTACGTTTGGAAGAACAAGCTAAAAGACAAGCTATTTTGAGAGCTAATGAGACATCTCTTCAAACCCAGATGCAAAATTAACAGTAGAGGTTCCGGCGATGCTGATGCGTAATCTCAATTCCCCACGACTATATAATGGTACCAGGTAGCGTGTCACTCAGCTTGGACGGAATATTATTACCGCAACTATTTTGACTGGCGCAGCAAAAGGTGAAAGTGTACTCAGATCCCGATTATTCCAATAGGCCTCATATTTCAATTTAAAAGACTTCAGTTTCCTATAAGGGTTTCTTTGCAATGACCATTAATAAAGCAAAGAGCCAAACTCTAAGGGTAGCCGATTCGCTATTGATGAAGACACCTTCTCTTACGCTTCACTTATAGTCTCGAAGGACCAAAAATATGTGGAGTCCAACCGCTGTGGTGCGATATGTATCGGGATTTCTAATGTGTGGAAGAAAACACCGACATGTGTGCACACCAAGCGTCTTTATTGAACAAACTTAAATAACATAAAATATGTGCATGTAATATTGTATCGTAAGTATAAGTGATCGCGAGCGTCAGCATTAAATTGTCGAGCGTGCTCGTACAGATACGATAAATTATACCCGGAAATGACGAATTCCCGAGGGATGACGTACAATTTGGTTTATCGCCTAAACTGATTTTTACATCTGCTTATCCTGTGAACTTATTAATGTTTTTACGTAGCTAAGCAAGAACTTCTGTAGTTTTTTACCTACTCTTTATCCTGGTAAGTATAATATACTGTTCCAGAAGGTTAGCAACGTTTACGAATAATCAAAACAGGTCATAACATGCGCTTGGCTGGCTTCCCACAAGCGGGTCTCACCAGTCAAGTTGAGAAGGCGCACATATTGGTAACGGGCATCTGCTTACGTGGAACTCACAGAACCAGTGGACACACTAGTTCACAACATATTCTTCTATCAGTGGCAGTGATTACAACAGGCTACCAGTTTCTTCCACACATCAACTACAATGGAAGGACTACTACTACGTCAACTAATCATCGCTGAAGCTGTTCAGAAGATTTCAACAAACATCAAGAAAGATTCTGCAAATCGGAAAACTGCCGAGTACATAAGAAAACGGCTAGTAAATCTTGAAGAATTGTGGGACGAGTTCGACAACAATCACAAAAAACTAACAGTGCTTTGTGATAACAAACATGAGTACTTTCAGTCTGGAACATACCTCTCTGTGAAAGAGCTGTACATAGCTACATGTGCTCTGCTGATGGACACAACGCCAACCGAAACCATGGCTAAACAAGGAACAAGTAGTCAAGGTCAAGGTGACGAACATCAAGATGTCAGCACGGAAGACAAAGGTATGTTGTCCAAAACTGATGAGCTGATTAATCAGCAACGAACAAACTTCCGAGCGTTTTCAAGAGTCGCACGAGGTATAGACATCAACATTATCTCAGAAAAATGGGAACTACAAGACGAACTGCAGATGATACAAGCGCGCTGGAAAACTATTGACGATTTACATTGGCAAATAGATAATCTTCTAATCGGAACAGAAGTGGATTATGAACAGGAGTACGCGGAATATGAAAACATGTTTAAAGCCATCAAGACACAGCTTAACCAAAAACTTAGCCATACATCTCACCAACAACAATCTATGCCGAAATTGGAGATTCCGGCATTTAGTGGCAACTATGCTCAATGGCCAACGTTCATGGACCTCTACTCAGAAGCCATCCACGATAATCCCATGCTGAGCAAGACCCAAAAAATGCAGCACCTCAAGGGAAAACTGAAGGTTGAAGCAGAGCGCCTAGTGCAGCATCTCAACGTCTCAGCTGAAAACTACGACGTATGCTGGGATATACTCACAAGAAGGTACAACAACATTCAGCTGCTGTTTACGAAGCAAATTCAAATTTTCTTAAGCCAGCCGACGGCGCACAAATATTCTGCTCAAGAACTGAAAAACCTCCACGACACGACTTTGGAAACAATTCACGCTATACGCAATCTCGGAGTCGATACCACTACGTGGGATCCGTTTTTACAAATACAAATAATTTATTTCGTTTTATAAAATAGTACTACATCTAGTGATTGAAGTGACCTTTTAGACAAAATTTGCCTGTGTTAAGACACTTCGCTCTTCGTAAACTTAAAATTACAACCGTGATGTACCTATTACAGTTGGTCTTACAGAATTTTTTTTTTTTATTTTTTACATAAATTTAGTAGGTAATGGCGTGAATTTTTGTGGTATATGAGAGTTGGGTGTATATATGATGTTTGTGTGTGTGTGTGGGTGAGGGATATATGAGTAATGTATATACATGAGTGTATGTTTGGTGTATATGTTTTTGTGAGAGAATGTTAGTGTGGAGTACAAGGTCAAGTTGGGTGTTGTAAGAGGGCTTCAGTTTCCTCATAAGTAAGTTGTTTAATTCAATTAGTTATAAGTTTTTTGCATTCATGATATGTTTTAGTGTATAATTGTAGGTTTCTGTTCAATTTATTGTAAAGGTACGATGCTCGCCTGTCATATTGCATACTGCAAAAAATTGTTTTCGTTTGCGAGATATGCGCCACAAGATCGTTTCTTCTTTTTTTTAGAATACCAGTATCATAAGGTAGCGTCTTATGCCTTTTTAAAATAATTTGAACAACATATAATTTTCTCACAGAGAGTAGTTCACTGATTTGGTAAAGTTTATGAGTGGGGTACCTTTGTCTTTTAAAAAGCATTATTTTGATCAGAGCTCTTTGAGCTCGTTCCACTTCGATAAACTTAGACTTAGCTGCTCCTCCCCATATAGGAATACAGTACACTAAGACAGATTGAACCAAAGCAATATAAATTTCCTTTAATAGATTTCTAGAAGAGTCTCTGCCAATAGTAGCCTTAGTAGGAACAATATGTCTCAGTGTCTTGAATATCCAACTCAGTTTTCTGATTCGTTTTACAACCTGTTCAAGTTGGGGGTGCCAGGATAACCTGTGGTCAAGAATAACTCCTAAGTATTTAGTCTGTGAGACCTTTGTTATAGTAGGGCATGTACAGTTTTGATTTTGAGCGTCGCCACATACGTGAACTTTAATAGTAAACTCGTGATTCGGTTGTGTACGATTGCTAATACTGAAACATATGTAATTTGTTTTTGATGTGTTCAATGTAAGCAAGTTGTTTTGTAACTAATTGGCAACTAGTGCTATTCCTGAGGAAGCATTCCGTTTAACTTCTTCCCAGGATTTTCCATAAAATACAATGGCTGTGTCATCAGCGTAAGAAAAGACTTTAGCGTTATATAACTTCATGTTACATAAGTCATTAATGTAAATCAGGAAAAGGCTGGGACCCAGAACGCTACCCTGAGGCACGCCATAAGATATCACCGTATCATCACTGCAGTATTGTCCCAACCTAACCCTCTGCTTCCTATTTGAAAGATAATCTTTCAGAAGATTGAGTGGAGTACCTCTAATTCCGATTCTTTCAAGCTTGTTGATCAGGATTGGAACAGAGACGGTGTCAAATGCCTTTTTGAGGTCTAAAAAGATGGTTAAGCATTTGTCGCCATTATCAAGATCATTAGTTATAAGTGTGCTAAGAGCTGTTACAGCATCTTCAGTAGATATTTTGTGTCTAAAACCAAATTGAGTCGGGGATAGTAAATTAAATGTAGTTAGATATTTAAGGAGCCTAGTATTTAATAATTTTTCTAGTATTTTGGAAATAGCTGGAAGGACAGATTCAGGCCTGTAATTGTTGACATCGTCTCTGTTCCCAACCTTATGAACCGGAGTAATAATCGACTGCTTAAGAGAATCAGGAAAGATACCATCTCTAAAGCAGAGGTTTGCAAGATGGGTAATAATAGGGACACATTCCTTGCTAATAAATTTAAGAAATCTTGTAGAAATATTATCACAACCCGGAGCACTGTCTGACTTTAAGGACATCAATGTTCTTTCCACTTCATCAGGGTCAGTGTCAAGAAGTACAAAGGAATTAAGTTGTGTTAACATTGAATGATCCGAGAGGCCATTATTATTTAGGCTAGGTTGGATTTGCTGGGCTAAATGTTTACCAACACTTTTAACACAAAAAAATTATTAACATAATTTGCCGATTCATTGGGAGAGAGTTTATTATTTATCAGTTCTAGATTTTCACTTTTAGATTTATTAGTGTACGTTATTGACTTGATGTTTTTCCATAGTAACTTGCTGTTTGAAATTGAATTTGCAAGAAGCTCCCTATCATGTTTTCTTTTTAATTTTTTAATTAGGTTATTGCAGTGATTTCTGTATCGGTTATACGTAATTTTAAGTGTTTCATTGTGTGGGTCCATCTTACTTTTTTTTTGAAGTCTATTTAATTGCGGTTTTTTATGCAGCGTAGCATACCAGGGGTAATCCAAGGTTTAATTATTCGTTTGTTACTTGCGATTTTAGTATAGATAGGGTTAAGGTTAATCGATTCAGAGAGCTTTTTAATGAGTTGATCAGTCAGTACATTAGGGTCGTTACAAATTAGTAATTCTGCTAAGTTTTGTTGCTGGATATGTATTAAAGCTTCTTCAAAATGTATGCTAGTACTCGACTTATTTTTAATTTGTGTATATTTTTGTTGACGTAGAGATATAAGTGTAGTGTAGTGATCAGTAATGGTAGTGTGTAGGATTGCGATAAATGCAGAGACTTTTTTTTTATTAATCTTTAGCATAAAATGATCTAAACAGTTACTTTCCCTGGTGGGCAGTGTATGTCCTGGCAGTATTTCATGTAATGATAGCATATTTAAGTAATTTACTCTGTTTTTAAATCCTTGAGATGTCTCTGTGACAGTAGACCTAATATTGATGTTAATGTCTCCCGCTATTACTATATTTTTTTGTGATGTCAAAGTGTCGAGGGGAGTGTTAAGTGAGTTAACAAAGTTTTCAGTTTTAGTGTTCGATGGGGAACGGTAGATACCTAGTATATGATAATTAAGTATGTCTATCTGAAGACAGAACGCTTCGGTTAACTCGATCTCTCTAACTTTCGATTTTAACGTGTTCTTAACATAGGCAATTATTCCATCGTTTTGATTTATGTGGTGAGTTGAGGCATGACAGTGATAGTTACTAAGCTGAGGAATGGGTTTGTTAGGATTTAATCTGCATTCTGTTAGGATGATGATATCAGTTTCAAATTCAAAGGTAGATAAATTGACCATAAAATCATCAAAATTACAATAAACGCTTCTAATATTTTGTGCAATAATAGTTAAGTCATTATTTTCCACAGATATGTACTAAGGAATCTCAGAAGGGTTGCATTCGATAGCCTGTGCAATCTGGATATTGTCTATTTCATTCAGGGTTTGTAAATTGTCATCCATATTTGTTCAAATCCTTATCCTTACTAATATTATAAATTGGAATGTGAGTTTGTTTTTTTGTTTGTTAGGCTTTCACGCCGTAACTACTAAACCGTTTGCTTTGAAATTTTGCAGACGTAAAGTTAGAAGTCCGGATTAAATAATAGGCTACTTTTTATCCCGGAAAACTGTGATGTTCCCGAGGGAAAACGAAAATATTGTTTAGCTTTATATGAAGCTGTCAGTATCAGTTTGGTGACACATGGCGCTGTGTGACGTTTAAAACAAAGCTTAATGATACGATAAATTATCCCCGGAAATGAATGATTCCCGAGGGATGTCGTACAATTTGGTTAATCGCCTAAACTGATTTTTACATCTGCTTATCCTGTGAACTTAGTAATGTTTTTACGTAGCTAAGCAAAAACTTCTGTACTTTTTTACCTACCCTTTATCCTGGTAAGTATAATAGACTGTTTCAGAAGGTTAACAACGTTTATGAATAATCAAAACAGGTTATAACATGCACATATTCCTATCCTTACTATCCTTACTTCCTTATCCTTACTTAATATTATAAATCGGAATGTGAGTTTGTTTGTTTGTATGTTTCTTTGTATGTTTGTTAGGCTTTCACGCCGTAACTACTGAACCGTTTGCTTTGAAATTTTGCAGACGTAAAGTTAGAAGTCCGGATTAAATAATAGGTATGATAGACGGTTCCAGAAGGTTAACAACGTTTATGAATAATCAAAACAAGGTATAATATGCACATATAACAAATGAAAACTGAAATATTTATGAGTCACCGAAATTACTAATTGGTATAAGTAGGTATTTAGTATAAGTAGTCTTTACGCCAACTAATTCTTTATATAAGCGAGGACTAATATTATAAATCGGAAAGTGAGTTTGTTTGTTTGTTTGTTTGTTAGGCTTTCACGACATAACTACTGAACCGTTTGCTTTGAAATTTGAAATAATCAAAACAGGTTATAACAAATAACTGTAAGTCACTGAAATTACAGATTGGTATAAGTAGGTATTTAGTATAAGTAGTCTTTACGCCAACTAATTCTTTATATAAGCGAGGACTAATATTATAAATCGGAAAGTGAGTTTGTTTGTTTGTTTGTTTGTTAGGCTTTCACGACATAACTACTGAACCGTTTGCTTTGAAATTTGAAATAATCAAAACAGGTTATAACAAATAACTGTAAGTTTATATACGCGATAGATGGCGCTGGATGTATTTTAACACGTGGTAACGTTGTATTTTTTAAGATATGTAAGTAGTGGTATGATATCTCGCGCCCTAACCTATAGCCGTATAGTATCTACCGTTTTGTTTTATCATAGCTTAGCTTTATTTGATTCACCAGGTATAGTTGGTAATTACGTCGCTTTGTTCGTCATTTAGATTTTTATAGTTTAGGACATTGAACTATCATTACTATAGGATTATACTTTAATTGCAGTTTATAGTTTTTAGTTTACTTACTCATTATTTCATAATGCCTCGCAAACGTAAATCTAATTTGTCGAGCACCTCATCTCAAGCTCGGGCAATGAAAATTGCCCGATCTCAAGAATCGTCTCTCCATGCTGGATTAAGAAGGTGCCATCAAGCAGAATGTCAGGCTGCTTTGAGAGCTACTGAACTACAATCTCAGCGCCAGCAAAGATTTGAGGAGCAAGCCGCTCGCCAATTTTCTTTGAGGGCTTCCGAGAATGATATTCGTACTCAAGTACCTTTATCGCAACAGGCTCAACGTCAGACAGCACTAAGGGCGTTAGAGTCACCTCTTCAAACGCTGCTACGTTTGGAAGAGCAAGCTGAAAGACTAGCTATTTTGATAGCTAATGAGACGCCTCTTCAAACGCAGCTACGTTTGGAACAGCAAGCTGAAAGACAAGCTATTTTGAGAGGTAATGAGACACCTCTTCAAACGCAGCTACGTTTGGAAGAGCAAGCTGAAAAACTAGCTATTTTGAGAGCTAATGAGACGTCTCTTCAAACACAGCTACGTTTGGAAGAACGAGCTGAAAGACTAGCTATTTTGAGAGCTAATGAGACGTCTCTTCAAACGCAGCTGCAAAATTAAAAGTAGGGGTTCCGGTGATGCTGATACGTAATCTCGATGCCCCACGACTGTGTAATGGTACCAGGTTGCGTGTCACTCAGCTTGGACGGAATATTATTACCGCAACTATTTTAACTGTCGCAGCAAAAGGTGAAAGTGTACTCATTCCTCAGATCCCGATTATTCCAACAGGCCTCCCATTTCAATTTAAAAGACTTCAGTTTTTTACAAGGGTTTCATTTGCAATGACCAGTAATAAAATACAAGGCCAAACTCTAAGGGTTGCTGGAGTACACCTGGAAAAACATTGTTTTTCGCAGGGTCAGCTCTATGTAGCGTGTTCTCGGGTTTCCAGTGCCCAAAACCTGCATGTTTTTGCTCCCCAAAGTAAAACATATAATATAGTTTACCACTCAGTTTTGGTTTAACAACTTAACGGCCTAAACGCCTGAACGAATTTTGATAAAATTTGGCATGGAGGTAGTTTAAGTCCTGGATAAGCAATGTTTTGCCATGGTGGAACTTCTCATTCCCACAGGAAAATCTAAAAAGCGCGATATAACCGATTTCCACAAGGGCGAAGCCGCGGGCGAAAAGCTAGTACAGTAGAATAAACGTCACTATCAAGTTATATATGCAAAAGTATCCTTACTAGTCCTTACTTAATATTATAAATCGGAAAGTGAGTTTGTTTGTTTGTTTGTTAGGCTTTCACGCCGTAACTACTGAACCGTTTGCTTTGAAATTTTACAGACGTAAAGTTAGAAGTCCGTATTAAATAATAGGCTACTTTTTATCCCAGAAAAATGTGATGTTCCCGAGGGAAAACGAAAATATTGTTAGCTTCGTATGAAGCTGTCAGTATCAGTTTGGTGACACATGGCGCTGTGTGTCGTTTAAAACAAAGCTAAATGATACGATATATTATCCCCGGAAGTGAGGAATTCCCGAGGGATGACGTACAATTTGGTTTATCGCCTAAACTGATTTTTACGTTTGCTTATCCTGTGTACTTAGTATTGTTTTTACGTAGCTAAGCAAAAACTTCTGTACTTTTTTACCTACCCTTTATCCTGGTAGGTATAATAGACAGTTCCAGAAGGTTAACAACGTTTATGAGTAATCAAAACAGGTTATAACAAATCCTTACTTCCTTACTAATCCTTACTAATATTATAAATCGGAAAGTGAGTTTGTTTGTTTGTTAGGCTTTCACGCCGTAACTATGGAACCGTTTGCTTTGAAATTTTGCAGACGTAAAATTAGAAGTCCGGATTAAATAATAGGCTACTTTTTATCCCGGAAAAATGTGATGTTCCCGAGGGAAAACGAAAATATTGTTAGCTTCGTATGAAGCTGTCAGTATCAGTTTGGTGACACATGGCGCTGTGTCGTTAAAAACAAAGCTTAATGATACGATAAATTATCCCCGGAAATGAGGAATTCCCTAGGGATGATGTACAATTTGGTTTATCGTCTAAACTGATTTTTACATCTGCTTATCCTGTGTACTTAGTATCGTTTTTATGTAGTTAAGCAAAAACTTTTGTACTTTTTTACCTACCCTTTATCCTGGCAGGTATAATAGACAGTTCCAGAAGGTAAACAACTTTTATGAATAATCAAAACAGGTTATAACAAATCCTTACTTCTTTACATATCCTTACTAATATTATAAATCGGAAAGTGAGTTTGTTTGTTTGTTAGGCTTTCACGACGTAACTACTGAACCGTTTGCTTTGAAATTTTGCAGACGTAAAGTTAGAAGTCCGGATTAAATAATAGGCTACTTTTTATCCCGGAAAAATGTGATGTTCCTGAGGGAAAACGAAAATATTGTTAGCTTCGTATGAAGCTGTCAGTATCAGTTTGGTGACACATGGCGCTGTGTGTCGTTTAAAACAAAGCTTAATGTGATACGATAAATTATCCCCGGAAATGAGGAATTCCCGAGGGATGACGTACAATTTGGTTTATCGCCTAAACTGATATTTACATCTGCTTATCCTGTGTACTTAGTATCGTTTTTACGTAGTTAAGCAAAAACTTTTGTACTTTTTTACCTACCCTTTATCCTGGCAGGTATAATAGACAGTTCCAGAAGGTTAACAACGTTTATGAGTAATCAAAACTGGTTATAACAAATCCTTACTTCCTTACTAATCCTTACTAATATTATAAATCGGGAAGTGAGTTTGTTTGTTTGTTAGGCTTTCACGACATAACTACTGAACCGTTTGCTTTGAAATTTTGCAAACGTAAAGTTAGAAGTCCGGATTAAATAATAGGCTACTTTTTATCCCGGAAAAATGTGATGTTCCCGAGGGAAAACGAAAATATTGTTAGCTTCGTATGAAGCTGTCAGTATCAGTTTGGTGACACATGGCGCTGTGTCGTTAAAAACAAAGCTTAGTGATACGATAAATTATCTCCGGAAACGAGGAATTCTCGAGGGATGACGTACAATTTGGTTTATCGCCTAAACTGATTTTTACATCTGCTTATCCTGTGTACTTAGTATCGTTTTTACGTAGTTAAGCAAAAACTTTTGTACTTTTTTACCTACCCTTTATCCTGGCAGGTATAATAGACAGTTCCAGAACGTTAACAACGTTTATGAATAATCAAAACAGGTTATAACAAATAACTGTAAGTCACTGAAATTACAGATTGGTATAAGTAGGTATTTAGTATAAGTAGTCTTTACGCCAACTAATTCTTTATATAAGCGAGGACTAATATTATAAATCGGAAAGTGAGTTTGTTTGTTTGTTAGGCTTTCACGACATAACTACTGAACCGTTTGCTTTGAAATTTTGCAAACGTAAAGTTAGAAGTCCGGATTAAATAATAGGCTACTTTTTATCCCGGAAAAATGTGATGTTCCCGAGGGAAAACGAAAATATTGTTAGCTTCGTATGAAGCTGTCAGTATCAGTTTGGTGACACATGGCGCTGTGTCGTTAAAAACAAAGCTTAGTGATACGATAAATTATCTCCGGAAACGAGGAATTCTCGAGGGATGACGTACAATTTGGTTTATCGCCTAAACTGATTTTTACATCTGCCCATCCTGTGTACTTAGTATCGTTTTTACGTAGTTAAGCGAAAGCTTTTGTACTTTTTTACCTACCCTTTATCCTGGCAGGTATAATAGACAGTTCCAGAAGGTTAACAACTTTTATGAATAATCAAAACAGGTTATAACAAATAACTGTAAGTCACTGAAATTACAGATTGGTATAAGTAGGTATTTAGTATAAGTAGTCTTTACGCCAACTAATTCTTTATATAAGCGATAGATGGCGCTGGGTGTATTTTAACACGTGATAACCTTGTGTTTTTTAAGATATGTAAGTAGTAGTATGATATCTCGCGCCCTAACCTATAGCTCATACGCTACCTATACTTATTCAGTGCACTTTTCGACTTTATTATTTACCGTTTTGTTTTATCATAGCTTAGCTTAATTCGATTCCCTAGGTATAAATTATTTAAAGGCAATTACGTCGCTTCGTCATTTAGATTGTTATAGTTTAGGACATTGAACTAACATTACTATAGGATTATACTTTAGTTTAGGTTTATAGTTTTTAGTTTACTAACTCATTATTTCACAATGCCTCGCAAATGTATATCTAATTGGTCGAGCGCCTCATCTCAAGCTCGGGCAATTTTAGCTCGGGCAATGAAAATTGCCCGATCTCAAGAATCGTCTCTCCATGCTGGATTAAGAAGGCGCAGTCAAGCAGAGTGTCAGGCTGCTTTGAGAGCTGCTGAGCTACCATCTCAGCGCCAGCAAAGATTTGAGGAGCAAGCCAATCGCCAAGCTTCTTTGAGAGCTTCTGAGAATGATATTCGTACTCAAGTCCGTTTATCGCAACAGGCTAAACGTCAGAGAGCACTAAGGGAGTTTGGAAGAGCAAACAGAAAGACAAGCTATTTTGAGAGCTAATGAGACGTCTCTTCAGAGGCAGCTACGTTTGGAAGAGCAAGCTGAAAGACAAGCTATTTTGAGAGCTAATGAGACTTCTCTTCGAACGCAGCTGTAAAATTAAAAGTAGGGGTTCCAGTGATGCTGATGCGTAATCTCGATGCCACACGGCTGCGTTATGGTACCAAGCTGCGTGTTACTCAGCTTGGACGGAATGTTATTACCGCAACTATTTTGACTGGCGCAGCAAAAGGTAAAAGTTTACTCATTCCTCGGATCCCGATTATTCCAACAGGCCTCCCATTTCAATTTAAAAGACTTCAGTTTTTTATAAGGGATTCTTTGCAATGACCATTAATAAAGCACAAGGCCAAACTCTAAGGGTTGCTGGAGTACACCTGGAAAAACATTGTTTTTCGCATGGTCAGCTCTATGTAGCGTGTTCTCGGGTTTCAGTGCCCAAAATCTGCATGTTTTTGCTCCCCAAAGTAAAATATATAATGTAGTTTACCACTCAGTTTTGGTTTAACAACTTAACGGCCTAAACGCCTGAACGGATTTTGATAACATTTGGTATGGAGGTAGTTTAAGTCCTGGATAAGCTATGTTTTTCCGTGGTAGAACTTCTCATTCCCACGGGAAAATCTAAAAAGCGCGATATAACCGATTTCCACGCGGGCGAAGCCGCGGGCGAAAAGCTAGTAATAAATATTGAGGGCAGATGCGTGAGATAGCTGTAGGATGTGATTTCAAAGCAACTGAAGGACCACCTAATTTTGAGTAATGATTTTGTATGAGTTTATGTGTTTAGGTATGTGTAGTTGAATTATGTTATGAGTCAGTGTAAGAGTATAATATGAGTGTTTGGTTTGTGTATGAGGTTTAGAAATAGTGCTTGTGTATTTAAACAAACGATTTAAAAGAATATCCACAAGGGCATTACTAATCTCCAAGAGATAACCTATTAGAAAATAAAATACAATAAAATAAAAATCATTAACAAAGTATGATAACTTTACCACTCGAGTGAGGTATCGCTGATACTCGTACTTAAGAGCAAATAATAGTCAATTTCTTATCATTAGTTGGTGCACTTGGTCTTCACTTCTGACAGTAATTGGTTGTGACTGCTCGTCCTTTTTTAAATAAACTTTGCCATAGGCAGTCCAGCAGAACTTATAAGCTCCGGATTTGGCTAAGTCTCTGGCAAGGAAGTATAGTCGGGAGGCTTTAGGAGTCAGATGATCTGCTATAAATATGGGGGTGTCCTCTTGAGTTTTAAAGCCCAGGTGTTTGCAGCATAACTTAGTCTTATGTTTTACATTGAACGCCTTTCCCATTGCCATAATTTCCGCCTTCAGAAGTGTAGAACCGGTTTCCACTACAATTGGGGAATTTTGGACTTCATTGGTTTTACCACGCACTCTATATATATCCTTAATATCGTATCTGGCCATCTTGCAATCCAAACTCTGGGAAAGGCACATAGCCATCGCTATGAGATCTTCTTTAGACTCATTATTTTTACGTGGAACATTTTTAATAACAAAATTTGGTTTGCGAGTTCCCAGTTGAGTTTCTTCCAGTTTGTTCTCTAAAAGAGTGATATACTTCCTATCTTCCTTGGCCTGTGTTTCTAGCATATTAATTTTTGATTAGAGCTCCTCATTCTGTGCAGTGACATATGCGATTGAGTTTTCAATTTTGGTGTTGGATTTTTGAATTTCGTTCAATGTTAGGGAAATTTGTTGCATCTCTTTAGCCTGCTTTCCTGAGAAAATTTCCATCATTTTTTTCATTTCTTTTTTAAAATCATCCAGCTCACGTAACATATCATCATCCCAACTTCTTTTCGCCCGGTTAAACACATAACTAGGCGGCGTCTCTAATAAATTAGTATCCGATGCCGCTTTATCCATAGGTGAATTCATGGTCACTGATTTTGGTATGCAACAATCACCAGAAGTTTAGAACGAAAAACAGTCAGCGTGCCTTATAAACTTTGCTAGATGTATCGTATCAGCGAGTATGTTATAACGAGCTCCTTTGTAGTTTATTAACTCAGTTCTCCGCGCCAGCTATAGCATAGTATAAAGAGAAGGGAAGTAGGTTATCTTCATACAAACGCACCGCGCGCGGCTTGTATGTGTGCGCCATAGTATCTACGCGTCGACGCACGCACACTTTAACAAAATCTCGACCCGTTTCTGAATGCGCCAGTCGGGGCTAACACTGCACGAGTTTCGCGCGTCACTGCTTTTCGGCACCGCTAAATCAAAACAAAATGTCTGATAATCGCAGGAGAACGTATTGCTGTGTGTTTGGGTGTTTTAACAATTCATAGATTCTATAATTGTCTCTGTTCAGATTATCTATTGAACAATACCTTTCTTGTTCAATACTCATTCTAGCATATAATTTTTACTTGATTTTGAGATACCTACTTACTTTTTTTTTGTATTAGTTTTCTATCACACAGAGGAAGTAGGTAGGTAGGCTTAATTTCTACTTTTGATCTGTCAATTGATTTGCTGCTATTGCTTTGTTTACGTTTGGTTATGCCGATTTCTCATTTACTTTAGTTTCTCACCTACTTACAGCTAGAAAATCGTAATTCAAAATAAATAATTGACTAATTGTAAATCAGCAACAAACTCGATTATAGGCTAAGAGATAGGCGTTAGTTTTTAATGTTGTTTTAGTGTTTCTTTTAATTATAATATTTTAGTCACTTTATTCATTTTTAGGGTTCTGTACCTCAAAAGGAAAAAACGGAACCCTTATTTATTTATTCAGATAGGATCAGTTCGTTGTTCCTTCGTCTATCTGTATGTCTGTCTGTTAAAACCCTTTATCTCGAGAATGCGTGATGTATCTAGTTGAAATTAAAACCATAGGTATCTGTTTTATTCGTTAACTTAAAAGTTTCACAGCTTGTGAAAAAACGAAACTTTTAAGTTAACGAATAAAACAGATACCTACGGCTGTTTATATCGCAAAAAAAACGTATTTTTTATACCAGTTTTTTATTTTTATTATACAAGTAAAAAATACAACTTCCCGACCCTTGCCAATTTATAGGCACTGAATTAAAATTTTGCTAAAAGTGACAACCCTAAGACAGTAGGCAATTATATCGCGGATTGGACCGGAGATAGCCTACTGCCCTCCTCTTTATACTATGGCTATAGTGTTAGTCATCGGCGCGTAGCACAGTTAGCTGCCGCGAATGCTCGTAGCTGATCTTCGTAGCTCGTAGCCAGTGACGTATCCCGCGTAACACAGCGCTTACGTAGGCGTCGCGTTGTATCGTGGCAGCGCGCGAGCCGACAGAGACAACAATTATTTTGCCAGCGATTGCACTCCTCGCACACAAACTCCGCGTAGCGCGGGCTTGCCTTTCACTTTTACTACACTAGATTGCAAATAGTAGGTTATTGATGTTACTTAAAGTTATAGTTTCGAGTAACTTTAGAATAATTATTTATAAGTTTTTAAGTAAAAATTGGTAACACGTCTGCTCAAGGCAACAGCACGGACGAAAGAGGCACATACTTACAGAAAAAATGGATGCAGAAACCTACAGTTCCTACATGGAAAGCCAAAAGGCGCCACGAGATCTACCGTCATTCGGCGAGCTTATGGCATTTTTAGAGAGCAAATTTACAGCCCTCGAGCCAGTCAACAGAAAAACTAACAAGTCTGGTTCTTCGAAGCCTGAGGCCAAAAATACGGGCAACAATGAAGTCAAAGAATTGTCATCAAAACACTTTCCTAAGAAGTTCAACAATAAGGCTCGATCTGAAAGAAAATGTCCATTATGCAAGGCGGACCACATATTGGTTTCATGTAAAACATTCCAAAGTATGGCGTCAGAAGACAAAATAAATACAATTGCACAATTAAAAGTGTCCCGTAAACTCCGCTTCGCCAGCCTGAACATTGGCACGCTGACCGGACGCGCGAGAGAGTTAGCCGATGTACTTTTTAGGCGAAGGGTGGCCGTGGCATTCCTGCAGGAGACTCGGTGGAAAGCCCGCAGGTCCCGGCTCATCGGGAATGGCTACAAATTAATCTACACGGGTGCAGCCGGTGGGGAGAACGGGGTGGCCGTTGTACTCTCCGAGGAGTTTCAAGACGCAGTCCTGGAGGTGAAACGCTACAGCGACCGGCTTATGGTCGTAGGTGTGCTTATCGACGGGGTTATAATCCACTTGATAAGTGCCTACGCGCCTCAGGTCGGTTGCAGCGACGCTGAAAAGGCTGCGTTCTGGGATTAACTCGGTGGGGTGCTTCGTGGCATCCCGCTGTCACAGGGAATCGTCTTGGGTGGTGATCTGAACGGTCATGTGGGTGACAGGTGCAAGGAGTTTGAGCATGTTCACGGTGGCCTTGGATACGGTAGCCGTAACGCTGAAGGGGAGAATATCCTCCAAACGTGTGCGGCTGCCGGCCTTGCCATCGTGAACACGTATTTCAAAAAGAAATCCGAACACCTGATTACCTACAAGAGCGGGAGGTACGCTACCCAAATCGATTTCTTACTCACACGGAGGCACCTTATCAGTAGGGTGGCCAACTGCAAGGTCATACCCGGCGAGAGTCTCACTGCACAACACCGTCTCCTTGTCATGGACTTGCGCGTCAAACCTAGGGTCAAGTTTGATGAGCGCCAACAACGCCGAATACGGTGGTGGCGACTGGATGCAGCCACGTCCCAGTCGTTCGCGTCGGCCATCGGCGATAAGTGCGATGGCACCGATGGCGAACCTGTGCAAAGCCACTGGGACAGGATTCAGGCTGCCATCACCGAGGCGGCAAAGTCGGTGCTCGGCTTGTCCAGGGGCGACCGCAAGTGTGACAAGGAAACTTGGTGGTGGGATGACACAGTCCAGAGGGAGATCAGAGAGAAGAAGGCTCTCTTCAAAACGTGGCAAGCTTCCAAATCTCCCGAAGACCGCGACGCATACAGAGCTGCAAAACGTGCCGCCAAGAGGGCCGTAGCCAGAGCCAGACGAGACCACTTACAGCCACTTTATGATAAGTTGGAATCGTCTGAGGGGCAGAAGCTCATTTATAAGTTGGCACGTTCCAGGGTCAAAGCGGCACTGGATATCACTAAGTGCCGCTGTGTAAGAGACCCTGACGGCAATCTGTTATGCGAGGACCTCGCGGTGAAGGAGAGATGACGCTCGTACTTCCACGAGCTGCTGAACAAGCAGCACAAAGAGGTGCTGTCTCCGGTTCTCCCTCCAAATCAGGGACTTGTGCCCCTGGTTACGCCTGAAGAAGTGCATGTGGCTCTTCGCCGCATGAAGAACCGGAAAGCTGTCGGTGCCGATGGAGTCCCCATTGAAGCCTGGAAGGCGATGGGTCCTCGTGGTGTGGGCATCTTAACCCACCTATTTAACCGCATGCTCCTCACCGGAAAGATCCCGAGTCAATGGAGACTGAGTATTATCACTCCAGTCTTCAAAGGCAAGGGATCAGTGCAGGAGTGTGGCGACTACCGGGGGATTAAGGTTATGTCCCACACCATGAAGCTCTTCGAGCGGGTGATTGACTCTCGGATCCGACAGGAGTGCACCGTCTCGGGATGTCAATATGGGTTTCGACCAGGCCATGGCGCCATGGATCCCATCTTTGCCCTAAGGGTTACCATGGAGGGATACAGATCAAAGAATACGCCTCTGCACCTCTTGTTCCTTGACATGCAGAAGGCCTTCGACTGTGTCCCCCGTGAGGTGATCTGGTGGGCGCTGAGATCCAAAGGAGTGCCCGAGACCTATGTTGACATCATCCGAGATATGTACCGAGACTCCGGTTCTGTGGTTCGGACCGCTGTTGGCGATACGAAACCCTTCCCCATCACCGTCGGAGTTCACCAGGGTTCTGTCCTTAGTCCATTTCTGTTCAGTGTGGTGCTGGACGTCCTGTCCTCCAACATCAGGGACTTACACGAGCAGCCGCCATGGCTGCTCATGTATGCAGACGACATCGCGCTGGCGGACTCGGACAGTGGGCGCTTGGTTCGACGTGTGACAGCGTGGAAGGAATCGCTGGAAAACGGCGGTCTGAAAATTAATGCGGTGAAGACCGAGTACTTGGCCTGTAACACAACAAACGCTGCTCCTGTTCGCATTGGCGAAGACACCTCCGCCAGGACCCGGAAAACGAGGAAGGCCTAAGAGGCGTTGGATCGACGTCGTAAGAGACGATATGCGTGCCAATGGGCTTACGGCAAAGGACGCGAAAGACCGAGCGAAGTGGAGGCGTTTGAGTTGGAAAGCGGACCCTGGGCACCGAGGTGAAAGCCAAGGAAGCAACCGGGACTAGAGCTGAGATGATGATGATGCACAATTAAAAGTGTGTGAGAATTGTATGTACTGCCATAACGACAAACAATGCAATTCCGCGAAAACATGTAAGCTGTGCAACAACAAGCATCATACGACGTTACATGATGCTTTACAACAAAGGGCTCAAACTACAGTTCCTGCTAATAACATGACACCAAAAAGCGTTCCGACAGTAGCGCAACATAAATCGCATCACGTTGCTGGGAATGTGAACGAAGTTCTACTTGCCACAGTCGAACTGTATGTTATGGCTCAAAATGGAATGCCTACAAAACTTAGGGCCCTACTTGACCAAGGTTCCCAAATCAACTTGATTACGGAATCAGCTGCTCAACGATTGGGACTTCACAGGCGTAAACAAGATGCAATCGTTTCAGGAGTTGGTTTCTCGAACAACAAATGCCATGGCACCGTATTACTTACTTGCGGGTCCATATACCAAAACTACAACTTCACTATTGAGGCGCTTGTCATGACAAAAATGTTGAACAACTTACCCAATTACACGTTTGAGCGCGAACAGTGGCCACATTTAGAAAACATCAGCCTTGCGGACCCTAATTACAACATATCCCGACCGGTCGACATTTTACTGGATGCTGGAGTTTACGCTCAAATTATCATGGATGGGATTCTGCGAGGACCTAGACATTTGCCAATAGCCCAACAGACTAAGGTTGGATGGGTGTTATTGGGCAACACCACAACATATCAATGCCACGCAGTGCTTAATAACCTAGACGACATTTCACGTTTCTGGGAAATAGAAGAAATAACTGAACAGAGTACAACGCTGACGTCAGACGAACAATATTGCGAAACATTATACGCAACCACAACAATCAGGAAGTCTAACGGTAGATATGAGGTCAGAATACCTATGAAACAGGGATTCGAGACACAGTTAGGTTCTTCAAAGTCGCAGGCATTGGCACAATTCCGACAAATGGAAAAACGACTAGACAGAGTCCAGTCCATTGCTGAAAGTTACAAAGATTTCATGGCTGAATACATACGTCCCAATCACATGAAACAAAGTTTAATTACACTGGAACCGAGTTGCTATCTACAACACCATGGTGTCATGAAATTGGACTCTACAACTACAAAACTTCGAGTAGTATTTAATGCCTCCAACAAAACAACATCAGGCCACAGTCTTAATGAGTTAATGGAATGTGGGCCAAAGTTGCAACAAGATTTACAGGCATTAATTCTGCGATGGAGGGGTTTCCAATTTGTGTATACCGCCGACATTGAAAAGTTTTACAGACAAGTCGGAATACAGGAACAAGATCAGCACCTACAGAAGGTACTATGGAGAGATACTAGAGATGACAAGATCCGAGAGTATCAGCTATGTACAATAACGTATGGTACTAAGTCCGCTCCTTTTTTAGCGATGCGCACAATAAAACAGTTAATTCACGACGATGGTGCTAAATATCCGCTAGGTGCTGAAACATTAGACAGACAGCTATACGCAGACGATCTTCTAGGCGGAATAACGATATTCAACAAGCGAAAACCACTCAAAAACAATTAATCGACTTACTGAGACAAGGTGGCTTCAACTTACGCAAGTGGGCGAGTAACGACAGCCGCATATTAGAAGATCTTACACCTGATCAAATTAGTCAAAACATGATAGACTTCAAGTACGCTGAAACAAACAAGACATTAGGAGTTATGTGGAATCCGTCTACAGATCAATTTACATTTGATTACCCAGTGGAAAAAACAAACACATGCGCTATCATTACAAAAAGATCGTTGTTGTCCCAACTATCGAAGCTATATGATCCACTAGGTTGGCTTTCACCTGCTACAATAAAAGCAAAACTTATTTTTCAACAACTGTGGACTACAAACATCAACTAGGACAATCCCGTACCACAACACGTACAAAAACAATGGAAAGAGTTCAGAAACGACCTAGAACATATAAGACAGATCGCTATTCCTCGATGGATGGGAGCTAAAAACACCCCAGTTGAACTACATGGATTCTGCGATGCATCGGAAAAGGCATACTCATGTGTGATTTATTGCCGCAGCATTAGCGACGATAGCCAATACATGAGTCGAGTCGTTACAGCGAAAACGAAACTCGCACCCACAAGCAAATTAATGACACTGCCGAGACTCGAACTGTGCGGCGCACACTTATTATCCAGACTAGCGAAAAAGGTTATAGAGTTGTTAAACAAACAGACAGTAACAATACAAGCTTGGACCGACTCAATGGTTGTTCTGAGATGGCTAAATGCCGACGTGTCCCGCTGGAAAACATTTGTAGCAAACAGGGTTACAAAAATTACAAATATTTTGCCCCCATCGTGTTGGAAACATGTCAAATCCGAGGAAAACCCGGCGGATTGCGCTAGTCGTGGCTTACTTCCGTCGCAGCTAGTTCAACACAAACTTTGGTGGGAGGGACCTACGTGGCTGAAACAGAACAACATTCCAGAAGTATCGACAGAAATCGAAGCTCCTACGTTAGAACACAAGAATAAGAAGCAAGTCTGTGCATCCCAAACATCGTCATCGATCATCGAAGAACTTCTATGCAAATACAACTCTATTACACGTGTCGTTAGAATTGTAAGTTGGATATTACGAGTTAAGACACACAAAGACGATAGAAGATCGCCATACTTAACAATAAGTGAACTTGAAACCTCGATGAATATCGTTATCAAGACAGTGCAAAATAAACACTTTGGCGAAGATATTATACATTTACAAAATCATGGCAAAGTACATTCAAAGAGTTGTTTACTTAATTTAAACTTAATTTTCCAACTTCAATCTTTTAGGATCCCCTATTTTTCTCAGTGCAGTGCCTGAGGCCATTGCTTCTCGAACTCAGTTCCTCCTTTCTGCTCAAGAGCGCCTTAAGGATCTTTCCGCGCACGTTGCGATTATCCTGTTACGCATGTGCTTCGCTCTTCCGAAAATCACATATTTGATGCGGACCACCCCCACTTGGCTCTGTCCAGAGGAAGTTTCTTCGTTCGACAACGCCTTGAAATTGGTGGTGCAGTCTGTCCTTAATGTCTCCCTAGATGAGCCCCAGTGGAGACAGGCAGCTCTGCCTATCCGATGTGGTGGTCTTGGGGTGCGGTGTGCACGGGATGTGGGTCTGCCGGCTTTCTTGGCGTCTGCGCATGGGGTAGCCAACTTAGTCACTGTATTGCTCGGTACTAATGGTGACGGGGGAAGCATGCCCTTGGTGTCGGATGCTGTGTCAGCTTGGTTGTCCCTCAGCTCGGGTGCCGCAATCCCGGAATCAAAACATGTTCAACGGGCGTGGGATGACATCGGGGTAAAGCTGCTTCAAGAGCAGTTATTAGGAGGTGCGATGGGAGTCGACAAGGCCAGACTACGGGCAGTGTCGCAACCTGAGTCTGGGGCGTGGTTACAGGCAATTCCTTCGCCTCACTTAGGCACTCTGCTCGACGATGACTCATTGCGTGTGGCGGTGGCACTTCGCCTGGGCTGCAGGGTGTGCGAATCTCATACATACACCTGCGGTTCCATGGTGGAAGCCGATGGTCATCACGCGCTGAGCTGTCGGCGCTGCACAGGAAGGTTTCCGCGTCACCATGCCCTGAACGACATAATCCGTAGAGCTCTTGTGTCGGCAAACATCCCCTGCGTGCTGGAGCCTCCAGGTCTTAGCAGATCTGATGGTAAGAGGCCGGATGGGCTGACTCTTGTGCCATGGAAAAACGGGAAGTGTCTGATCTGGGACGCAACCTGTGTCAGCACTTTTGCCGCCAGTCACCTGAGTCGCACCATGCACACTGCCTCTGCCGCTGCTGAAGACGCCTGCTCTAAGAAGAGGCTCAAATATGCTTCCTTGGAGCGGCTTTACCATTTTGTGCCGGTAGCTGTGGAGACTCTGGGCAGTTGGAGTACGGAGGCAAAGTGTTTTGTGGGAGATTTGGGCCGTAGGCTCGGAGAGGCAACGGGTGACTCCCGATCTGGGTCGTTCTTGGTGCAAAGGCTGGCCATTGCTATTCAGCGAGGTAATGCGGCGAGTGTTATGGGCACTTTTGCACCAGGAACGATCAGAGGTGGGTTATTTGACGATTGACTGTTTATTTATTAACATTTACTAAGTATATTATTTGACTTATATTTAAACCCATTACTGGACAAACAAGGTCTCTTACAACCTTAAGACGGCCATGCAGCATCGAGACACCGCAGTCATAAAAGCTCTAATGGAGTTAGTGAAGACTCTAGGCGGCAAATAATCAAAACCCCCTTTACCTACCAACCCTTTATCCCTAAAAACCAAATAACCCCCACTACTTAGCATAAATTATTAGCATTAAGTATGAATAATAGAAATAAAAAAAAAAAAGTAATTATTGTATGATTTTTATTATATTCATTATATCTTATAAATTTATTTTGTAATAACATAGTAATAAGCAAAAAAAGAGTCTGAGGTGGACTCGCGTAGATTTTAAGGTTAGTTATAAGTGTGATGAGGGCATGACGAATGCCATAAATTGTAAACAAAAAAGTATATAAGCAATTATTGTGCATATTATAGAAAAGTGCGCGGACCACCATGTCTGCGGTACAATATATTAACAAAAAAAAAAAAAAAAAAACAAGGTCTCTTAAGAGTCGGGGGACGATTAGCAGAATCAGATTTGAAGATGTCACAAAAACATCCGATTATTCTGCCACACAAAGATCGCCTCACAGAACTTTTGATCGAAAAGTCACATATTTCGACCCTGCATGGAGGAGCAAGGCTCACTTTGTCACATTTGCGAAATAAATCTATACTAATGTGACTGTTTCTAGTCGACCCTAGGCTGATAAAATTTTCATTTTTTCCTAATTTCCCTACGTGAAGGTATTAAGGTCAGTTTCTCCCTAAGGAGAAAAGGTAGGGCTCCGCCATCCGCCCTACCCTGTGGTCCTCAACCTGAATGACTGGTCAGACCCCCACTGACTGATGGTGAATTCCATAAGCACGAAGTAGCCCGATGCCTCATCACATTATTTAGACAAGGAAAGGCTTGAAAGAATTGATATGTGAGACTTTGGAATTCATGATATTGAAAGTGTTTAGTTAGAAGTGGTTTAGAAGGAATACAACAAAGGGGAGTAAGATTAAATTAATAACATTAAATCGTGTGGTTAACCCTTACGCTAACGTAATAGGTGTTTGGTCATTATTTACTCACACGACACCTCACATCAGAACTCACAGTACTCAGGGCAACACTTCCATAAGCGACGCATGCTCCTTTTCAGCAACAGTACGTCAACATCATGCTCCTATTGAGACATGGTCCCTAGCAGTTCTCTCGAACTGTAAATCGTGACGAAGCAACCTTCCCTGCCGCTAACCGTGCGACCGTCCTTGTCTAGCAACGGCGCGTGCTAGTTCCAGTGCATTGCGTCTACATCATGCTCCTATTGAGTCATGGTCCCTAACAGTCCTTGGACTGTATAATATATGATAGATATGACAACCCACCCCTAGGTTGTGCGCCCTTTGTATAATAAGCTCATCTGCAAGATACAGTGCTCGTATCTGACCGAAGTAATGGTCGCAGATAGAGAATATAAACTCAAAGGTAGATACTTGCAAATACTAATAAATAATATAGACGAGAGCCATCGCTCGAGGATGAGAGTTACTTTGACTCTCTTGAAATGCCTATATAGGCAGTCCCTAAAGTGCTCCACGTTTCTGTCCATTCAGTTACAAGAGCTATAGAGAACTAGCCTTTCTCGTGGCTCCGCTCATATGTCTACGTGTAGTAACACTATATCAGCCTAAGATAATTCAGAATAATGAAGGATCCAACACTCATTCACACACACACACAGTTACTTTAAATAGGTAAATCTAAGCTGGATTCGCCTCCACCGATAGTAATGAATCCCCTAGAATTGTCTCACCTAGCCCCGTCTTATGAAAGCTAGGGGACTAGGAGGGGATGAGAAAACAATATTAAAATCCAATAGGGCTAGGAATTCATTGTAAAGAGATAGGGAAGGATAATCTACTTATCTTTAAAGTTACGTAAATTATGAGATTGAGAGGACTTGGACAAGCGCGACGCATCGTCAGTCGGTCGCAGAACTCTTTACAGTTGCATCGCTAGAGGCCGGAGTGGTTTTCAATAAATCGACACTCCTCACTTCCTTACACAACCCCAGGGCATAGATCACATAACGTTGTTCGCACCGTGCTACGCTCATCGTAGCTACGGAGTTTCCAGAAATGTGTCAAAATCCGTGTCTCGCTAAATATTATATATTTTTTCTGTCCAAAGAGGCCTGCCTCTGCTCAGCCCCCGATTGTGATTTAACGAGATACGGTTCCTAGCGTTCCTTGGAACGACTTATCAATATGTCATACATACTGGGCGGTGACTACCCCATTATACTCTAGGAAGTGTGCCCCTATCAAAGCAGAGTATGTAAAGTATTCTACTGTCAGTCAGTCGTAAAGGAGAGGCAGCCATCGCTAACGTTTGGTGATTCGAGGTTTCATCAGAACTCAAACTGGCTCTAACATGTAGAGAATAATTAATCGGTTCGGCCTTCAATTGACTGTGATTTACTTATTTATTTATTAGAACTTCATGCAATACAAAGGTAAACAAGCGGACTTAATGCCTTAAAGCTTTGATTCAGTCATGATACTGTCGAGCATGCATGTAAGTGTCAAAGACATAAAGACCCTAAAGATAGTCTGCGCAGTTCGCACCAAAGAATCAAAGGCTATCTCCGAGTCCCTAACACCATCCGAAAGCTTAGGTTACCTCGTCACAGGAAAGTATAGGAAATGGTTAAACACTCACCCACTCAATCATCGACTCAGCCGCTGAGATTCACTCATGTACTTACACACTCTTCCATGCGTATTCAGCTACCACACACTATCTCTACTATACATAATAAGGAGGCCTAAACTGAACTAATTTTGTATCACAACACTAACACTCCTAAGAATTACTACGGTAACCAACCGTGCCCTATCGAGTCCTGGAGCTAAGTCCCTTCCTACCAAGCTCTTTCGCGTCCTGACCGCGACTGTCGACTCAACTCTCTTCCCCATGGCTTGCCTGGCGAGCACATGTTGCGACTCTTTTTTGTATTGCTATTAGAAATTGTATACGTGTTACTAGTTTCTTTAGAATTCTGTCAGTCCTTTCGTAAAAACGGACAATTTATGAGGGTCCAAGTGGGAACTGGCGCCGAGTTATTTTTAAAGATAAATATAATATTTTATTATTAATTTGAAGTAAGTGACGGACAGTCACACTAATATTATAAAGCTGAAGAGTTTGTTTGTTTGTTTGTTTGAACGCGCTAATCTCAGGTACTACCGGTTCGAATTGAAAAATTATTTTTGTGTTGAATAGGTCATTTATCGAGGAAGGCTTTAGGCTATATAACATCACGCTGCGACTAATAAGAGCAAAGAAATAATGAAAAATGTGGAAAAAACGGGGAATAATATTCATCTTTGAGGGCTTCCGTTGCGTGCGCTGCGAAAACGGTTCAAGATACCAAAAAAATATGTACGAAAGAATTATTCCTCTTAAGATGATCTAAAAAAATGTCCGCGACAGTATACGTCTATCTTTTAAGATTAACTCACTAGAACCGTTTTTATGGGAATCAAATTTGGCCGAAATTAATGCATTATTACCAATTATTTGTTTAGAGTTGTATCAACATAGTATTATTAAACTTTATCCAAATAAATGTGTGTTGATTAAGAGTATGTAATTGTGAACAAAATTGTCTTTGACATCACTTATTTTCAATGAATATCTTAGAAGTTATTACAATTTTAAAATAACTCCGATATAAAATTCACACGCGCCGCATGATGTGCAAAATATGACGCTGCGAAATATGGGTTGCTTGCGGGTGGCGCAGAGGGGATTTTTTATGGTAGGTAAAAATCATCCAATGACGAAACCCGCTCTTGGGCGGAGCGGGAAACAGTGTCAGACTCTTACTGACTAAACAACCTACCCCGTTTTTCCCTTGCCTTATTCCCAGAGCCCCGGTATAACGCTTTCGCACCAACCCTCGGCTGCAGGAGGCTTCGACCCTGAAGGGCCCCACAGTTTGCTGACAACACCTTGATGCGCGCGGTAGCAGTGCACGCCGTCGACGACTTGGTCTCGGACTGTTACCAGACAACCGGACGGCGAGCTACCCATTGCTCACCGTCCGCAAGCCAGCATCTACGGTGGCCGGATATCGGCGGGATCGCGGTGGCGACGGCTACGGCGAGGGCATTGTTGCCCTTGCCTTATGCGATTGGCCTCCTCTTTTACGAGCATTACTGCTTCGCAGAAGGAGGCGACCGCTTGCCATTCTTATTCGCTGCTGACCATGACCTGAACCAAGGCCCGGCGCGAGAGGTCGCCGCCGCCGATCACCCCCACGGACACGGCGATGCTCTTCTCAAACGGGGCACACCTCCACCGTGTCCTTCGGGCTGGCCACACAGTGGCGACACCTGGGCGTCTCTTCCGCACGAATCCGGCGCAGGAATCTCCTGAACTTTCCATGTCCGATGAGAAACTGCGTCACGCGGAAGGTGAGGACGCCGTGATGTCTATCCAACCACGCCTCAAAGAGGGGACTTACCGCCGAGATTATGGCGTGTTCAAGGGGGTGTGTAGCTCTATAAAGTACTTTTAGACAATTATGTTCTTTTAAAAACTAAATTGTCTAAAATAATAACAGAAATTGACACGGGCAAAGTCGTGAGTAACAGCTATAATTTATAAAGCTGAGGAGGTTGTTTGCAAAAATAAATATGACGCCCAAAATAACTATTCCACGCGGACGAAGTCGCGGGCACAGCTAGTATTGGATACTTCGAGGTGTGCGGACAGTGAAAGGCCATATACTCAAATGTATCAAATGTCACCGCTTCAAGACATCTACAAGCAAACAGCTGATGGGAAACTTAACAAAGGCGCGAGTCACTCCATCGCGTCCTTTCACGCACACAGGCGTTGATTTTACAGGACATGTGGAAATTAAGGCCAACAAAGGCAGGGGGATTAAGACATCCAAGGCCTATATCTCAATATTCGTCTGCCTAGCAACGAAAGCTATGCATTTAGAATTGGTCTCAGACTTGAGTACTGCAGCCTTCCTCGGCGCTTTTAAACGTTTCTGCGCCCGGAGAGGAACACCGAAGTGTATGTACTCAGACAACGGAAAAAATTTTGTAGGCGCTGCCAAAACTCTCTTACAAGAACACAAAGAGGCGTTAAAGTACTACATTAATGAAGAACTCTTGAGTGACTTAGGAAACCTCGGAGTCGAGTGGCAGTTCAACGCTCCAGTTTGGCCGTCAGCAGGAGGACGGTGGAAGGCCGCAGTCAAAAGCATGAAGCACCACCTGAAACGCGTTATTGGCGAACAAAAGCTGACATTTGAAGAGTTTACCACATTGTTAGCTCAGATAGAAGCGTGTCTCAACTCTAGGCCGTTGGTTCCTCTAACCGAAGATATTGACGACCTGAACTGCCTGACGCCTGGTCATTTCTTGGTGGAAGGTCCAATACTGTCAAGCCCACTCTCACCCGACGAGGACATCAGAAACATTAAAACTAGATGGCAACTACTGGAAAAAATGCACAAACATTTCTGAAAGAGATGGTCATCTGAATATCTACAAACACTTCAAACGCGAAGCAAGTGGCATTATGCAACCAAGAATCTGGAGATCAATGACATCGTATTGATAAAGGATGACAACTTGCCGCCCTCAAAATGGCTTTTGGGAAGAGTTATAAACACACATCCTGGTAAGGATGGACACGTTTGAGTAGTGACCCTTAAAACAAAAAATGGCACTCTAAAACGCCCTATTATCAAATTATCACAACTACCCGTCGAACCGCCTGCCCGCCTGTGTACCTTTGTGTTGCATGAAGTTCTAATAAATAAATAAATAAATAAACAAAGTGATACAGGGTGCAAAGAGAGTGAAGGCCACACAACGCCTACTGAACAACAGAAAATTGAGAGACCGAAGCGGAAGAACCCTGCTAAAAGAACCCTAAACAGTTATTTTTGCATATTTCTTACGTTTGTTTTGTGCATAACTTCATCACTGCAACAGACTACAGTGAACGTAACATTTATTTATTTCTATATCTATTTCTATATATTCTATATATCTACAGTGAACGTAACATTATCGTCAGCAAAATTATTCTACTTCTATAAAATTGCTGAGATGCAAATACGACAAGACGACTGGAAAATGGTTGTTTATTACAATATGACAACATACTGGCACAGCTTACAAAACGTTGCAGACTACGTGATACATTTTGAACAGTCTGACTAAGGAAGAGCCCACCTTAATATCCATCGCCTCTCAACTAGAACACGAAATCAAAGAAATACAGCACTACAACGATGATTAGCGATCCGAACACGGAACGCGCAAGAAAAGGGGCCTGATAAATGGAATTGGTTACGCAGCAAATTATCTATTTGGAGTCCTCGACGAAAACTTTGCCAAAAAATACGACAGCGATATCAATATCCTACAGACGAATGAAAACCATTTACTCAACCTTTACAAGGAACAAACATCGATTGTGGAAGGCGTGTACAATATTTTGAAGAGAAACGAGGATATCATGAACAAGCAATTTACGCTAATAAACAAACGCTTGCAAGAAACAAACGAACGCATACACGTGGAACGCAGCAATATACTCAATGTGATGTCATCTGCATTAGCTGCCAACTTAATTATCTCTAACATAAGGAGAGTTCAACAATTACAGCTCGACTTAGTGACTGATGTAAAAGGCGGACGCGTCGATGCACATCTACTGAAGCCAGATCAGCTACAGGAGCAATTAAACATAATATCTGGGCAACTACCTAGTGACCTGTCGCTTCCCTGCATAAACAGCCGTCAGTGCATTCGACAGATGTATAAATTGTCACGAGTACATGTCAAGCTCACAACAGACTTCTTCCTTTTTGAAGTCAAGCTGCCTTTGGTGAATAACGAACAGTACGAGTTAAGCCGTGTCATACCTATTCCTTCCATACAAGGACAGACAGAGAAGCATATTGTGCCTACATCTGAATATTTAGCGATAAACCTCAAGAAAGACGAGATGATGCCTCTAACATACGACGACCTAAGTACATGTACAAGGAGCTGCAAAAGTGCCTGGGTACCTTAGTACCTATATTCCTTTGCACGTTAGCGAAGCACCGAAGAGTTCAAGTTTTCTAATATTAAACTAGATGGCGTTGGTATCTTCACAGCTAAGTGGCGACCTGACGCAATCTCACAAAGCATAAACTTGACGTTTAATTTGACGAAAAATACACACACATGAGTCATTATTGCTGTCAAAAACTGATTGTAGTTCATAATTTCGTTGCAGAAATTAGTTTCATGATGGCCTAATGGTTAAGCAGTGCCGCTGTGTAAATCAGTGAGCCTGAGTTCAAACCTCACTGAATACGACTTTTTGTGATTTTTGTTATACAAACAATAGAAAGCCGTAGAAATATTGAATCAAAATTAACAAAGAAAAGTAATTATTTGTAATTTATAATTCAAGTTAGTACTATACAGAGAGAAAAAGCAGATAAACTGGCCCACCAAAATAAAAAGGCACTATTAAAAAATATATATTTCTTACAGTTTATTATTAAAATTTATCAGTCAGTTTATTGATCATCAAATAACATTATATATAATTTATTATATTTATTTAAATACTAACAATAGTTATTTTAATTATAGAGGCCATAGCTTAAATATTCGTTTCCATGATTGGAAAGAGGATTGAAGCTTCGACCTTAACAAAACCAAATAAGAAACTAAATAATTTTATCACAAAGGTCAAAAGGATTAAAAGAAAAGCAAATATCAAATGTTTAGTGGGCGATATAAAAAAATATATGTTGTGTTTTACTTGAAGTGTTCATAACTTATATATTTTAATGATGGGTATCTAGTTAAACACATATAATAAGCTACAGAGAATAAGTACTCAGTAAATAATATTAAGTAAGTAAATCGTATAATCACCATTTTGATCAATGACAGATTGTATTCGGAAAGGCATTGAATCATTTAAATTTATATACAAATTTGAACCACGAATAATCTATACTAATCTATACTAATATTATAAAGCTGAAGAGTTTGTTTGTTTGTTTGTTTGAACGCGCTAATCTCAGGAACTACTGGTTCGAATTGAAAAATTCTTTTTGTGTTGAATAGATCATTTATCGAGGAAGGCTTTAGGCTATATAACATCACGCTATGACTTATAGGAGCGAAGAAACAATGGAAAATGTGGAAAAAATGGGGAAAAATATTCATCTTTGAGGGCTTCCGTTGCGTGCGCTGCGAAAACGGTAGAAGATACCAAAAAAATATGTATGAAAGAATTATTCCTCTTAAGATGATCTAAAAAAATGTCCGCAACAGTATATGTTTATCTTTTAAGATTAACTCACTAGAACCGTTTTTATGGGAATCAAATTTGGCCAATTTTTACCAATTATTTTTTAGAGTTGTATCAACATAATAATATAATCTTTATCCAAATAAATATGTTGTTGATTAAGAGTATGTAATTGTGAACAAAATTGTCTTTGTAATCACTTATTTTCAATGAACACCTTAGAAGATATTACAATTTTAAAATACTCCGATATAAAATTCACACACGCCGCATGATGTGCAAAATATGACGCTGCGCCTGGCCGGCCGGCGGGCGAGGAAACGGGATGTTTGCGGGCGGCGCGGAGGGGTTTTTTATGGTAGGTAAAAATCACCCAATGACGAATCCCGCTCTTGGGCGGAGCGGGAAAAAGTGTCAGACTCTTACTGACTAAACAACCTACCCCGTTCCTCCCTTGCCTTATTCCCAGAGCCCCGGTATAACGCTTTCGCACCAACCCTCGGCTGCAGGAGGCTTCGACCCTGAAGAGCCCCACAGTTTGCTGACAACACCTTGAGGCGCGCGGGAGCAGTGCAGGCCGTCGACGACTTGATCTCGGTCTGGACTGTTACCAGACAACCGGACGGCGAGCTACCCATTGCTCACCATCCGCAAGCCAGCGTCTACGGTGGCCAGATATCGGCGGGATCGCGGCGGCGACGGCTACGGCGAGGGCGCTTTTGCCCTTGCCTCCTCCTTTACGAGCATTACTGCTTCGCAGAAGGAGGCGACCGCTTGCCATTCTTCTTCGCTGCAGACCATGGCCTGAACCAAGGCCCGGCGCGAGAGGCCACCGCCGCCGATCACCTCCACGAGGACACGGCGATTCTCTTCTCAAGCGGGGCACACCTCCACCGTGTCTTCCATGCTGGCCACACAGTGGAGACACCCGGGCGTCTCTTCCGCACGAATCCGGCGCAGGAATCTCCTGAACTTCCCATGTCCGGTGAGAACCTGCGTCATGTCCTGCGTGATGTCTATCGAACCACGCCTCAAAGAGGGCACTTACCACCGAGATTATGGCGTGCCCAAGTGGAGGCTGTAGCTCTATGAAGTACTTTTAGATAATTATGTTCATTTAAAAACTAAATTGTCTAAATTAATAACAGAAATTGACACGGGCAAAGTCGTGGGTAACAGCTATAATTTATAAAGCTGCAAAAATAAATATGATGCCCAAAATAACTATTCCACGCGGACGAAGTCGCGGGCACAGCTAGCGTCTTATATTTGTAAACAATGAACCTCAAACGCATCTGGAGCACGCCTATTTTGTTCTTCATCATAAAGAATACGACGGACAGTGTCAATGCTTGTGTTGAATAAACCATTTTCTTGGCAGAAATCCATTTTATTCGTAGTTTTGGTCTACTAGTTCTTTGATATTGATTCAAAGAACTTTCTTCTTCAAATCATCGTATCCTTGGCACTCATACAGCTAATGTTAGCCTCTGCAACAATAAAATAGAAATATATAATAGGCAATAATAATTATAGGAGTTTTTTTTATATTAAATATAACAAATAAAACTACTTACGTTTACACCGGTCCGTCTGGTTATTTCTGAGACGTTTTCACCTTGTTACTCTTATCACTATATATTTATTGTGAATTCATACTCATTATTAAAATAAGTTTATAAAATAACCTGATTAAAAATAAAATCTAACAAAAAGAACTCGAAGGAGTTAATCGAAATTAACTTAGCAAACAATCCATTGTGCTTAGTCACAAGTCTTAGATCTAAGTATTATTGAAACTACCCACTAATTAATTGTTATTCATAAATTCATATTAAACTACCCTCTCAAGTTTGAAAACTAACACATAGATAATCAGATATTTGTAAAATGATACTCAATTTTAATATTTTTAATTTATTAATTTCTTTTAAAAATAAATTATAAATTATTTCAATCTTTGTAGAAACAAAAAGAAACTAAAAAGAAGTATTAACAAAGTGATTAAGACACAGCAACGCCATCTAGTAACAATAAATTGTAATGTTATCGATAACAATATGTTAATCTGATTTTACGCTAGATGGCCTCATTTCGCGCTTGACGCGATTTTTATTCTGAAATGTCCAACCACTATCGCCGCTGGCTGTATACAACTGAGACAACATCAGTTACTATGTGCACTGAATTTACCGGTCTATGACATAAAGCAAGCCGCTACAATGTGTGAGGCACAAATTATAGTAAACAATAAGAACTTATCAGCGTGCCACACGACGACGGTATCGAGTTGCAGCGACAACTGGATACAGTTACACAATGATGGCGCGTGGCTCTACACCTGTTGTAAACAATGCTTGACTCGCATTTTCTGTCCATCTGGCACATTATCGAAACAATTAAGTGCTACCGGTATTATCACACTTGAACCTGGATGCATGTTGAAAGGAGACAACATTATTCTTCGCTCACATAACAACTTCCACAGTGAGATAAATGTCTCCAGTCACATTTATCTCACTGTGGAAGTTGTTATGTACGAGCTTTACTTGAGAGAATCGGCTCTGAATCACTTCATAGCAGACACCAACTATACTTTTGAACCTGAGCACCATGAAGTGATGATGAAGACATTGAAGACCAGGATTGACCAGGTGAAGCTGCACCAAGAGACTCTAAACGACGTGGCAACTTCCCACGACACACATCGCTATATCCTGTATAGCTTTATTTTCGTCGTTGTTATTGGGATTTGTCTATGGATTAGTCTCAAACTAAGGAGACGTTATCGGGCTGTTCTTCGAGTTACCTACAGAGCTAACCCGGACCAGGAGCAAGCCATCAGCGAGCCACAGGCACGGACGGACCAGGAGCTAGCCATCAGCGAGCTACCGCCACGGACGGGCCAGGATAGCCGCACGCGCAAGGTCGACAGAGCAACCTCGCCAGCAAGCTGTTAGATTTAGATATAAGTTTTGAACTTTATATGCTTTATTTACATTGTTTCATGTACCGTACATTTACATTTCCTTGACTATGTTTACATTATTTACATTTTGTTTGTTTCTTGTGATTTGGGAGCATGTACGAGCACGCTCGACAATTTAATGCTGACACTCGCGATCACTTATACTTACGATACAATATTACATGCACATATTTTATGTTATTTAAGTTAGTTCAATAAAGACGCTTGGTGAGCACACATGTCGGTGTTTTCTTCCACACATTAGAAATCCCGATACACATCGCACCATAGCGGTTGGACTCCACAGTATCATTAAGTTTTGTTTTAAACGACACACAGCGCCATGTGTCACCAAACTGATACTGACAGCTTCATACGAAGCTAACAATATTTTGGTTTTCCTACGGGAACATCACATTTTTTCGCGATAAAAAGTAGCCTATTAATTATTTAATCCGGACTTCTAACTTTACGTCTGCAAAAGTTCAAAGCAAACGGTTTAGTAGTTACGGCGTGAAAGCCTAACAAACAAACAAACAAACTCACATTCCGATTTATAATATTAGTAAGGATAGTATGGATAAGGATAAGTAAGGATAAGGATTACATTTATATATATATATATAAATATTATATTAGTGTAGATTGCCTGGACTTATTACATAAGTTTTATACGTAATTGTAATTAAGTAGACATTTAGAAAACTATCATGTACTTTTAGTGTTTGTTATAGCATCGCCTTGGACGCGTCTGTAAAAGTGTTTTTCCTCAATAAATAAATAAATAAAAATATTTTTTTTTGCTTTCCAATCGTCTCCAGCAATAAATCGAGAACCCAGACTCTCAAAGAACTCACTAAACTGCTCTTCAGTTAATCTATGTTTCGGAGGGCAATATACAGCCATTTCGGTCCGATATTGCAACTGAGGAGCCTTGGATGTGGTCTGAGCAGAATTTCGGGAGTTCACAATGCTTGATTGACGACCTTATGATAAATGTGCAGTTCCATCAGGGTGATTCGTGGACTACTCAGTTAGACTGGCTAAAGTGGCCTCTTCTTTCATGGGGTACTGTTTAAAATGCTATAATAAAATACCTCCCCACATATTGGAACTCAATGAAACGAAATTTAAATCTTGTATTAAACGCACACTATGCAGGCAGGCATATTATAAATTGGATGATTATATTCTAGATAAAAATGCTTGGCTTAATGCTGGTCCAGCTCCACTACCACCAGGGCGTAATAATTGATTGGCTTTGAAATATATATACATATATTTTTTTATGTTTTCAAAGTGGGTAATTTTTCTTTATTTTAGAATTGTATAATGTAGAAGCATTTTTTTTTTTCTTTTAAAGTTTGTAAATGTGAGTACCATGGAACAACTTATGGTTTTAGGTTACTATAGAACTTGTTTGATTTGACGTGAATGAGCTCGGCAGCTGAGAGTTTGTCATGCTCACACAAATGTCTCACTGATGGTGGCGCGTATGTTGGATTATTCGGTTCCCTATAATATGGTTGAGCTGAGTGGTGCTGATATGTGCGTCATGTCCGTGAACGGGCGCTGTCAATTGAGATTGGTCATCTCTTAGCTGTCAGAGGTTTATTTTAATATCTATATTTAGCATAGTTTGTGTTTATTATTATTATTTACATTGTTCTCACATACTAGTATCAACAAGAAACATGTAACCGAGATATTTGTAATACTTACCATAATTGAAAAGAGTGTCCATGGAGTTTCTTGCACATTCTTCTCCATAGAGATCTACGCTTTGGAATGTGCAATTAGCATCATATTTTTTAGGAAAAACTGACTTGACGTTTCAAAAGTGCCTGTAAATGGTTTATTTGGAATAAAAATGATTTGACTTTGACTTTGACTTTGACTTTGACTCCATATGATATCTTTTATCCTAATCTGGCCGTTGGTGACAAAATGGGTTTCCGAGATTAGTAGGATGTCTGGATCATGAAGACGAAGTATTAAGTTTTGGGGGCTGAGTCACCCGCGTCCGTAGGAGAATACCCATAGTTAGGCCCTACACGTGGTCCCCGGGTGGTGCTAATCGGGTGACACTAACTGGTGGTAGGTTTCGACCGATGGCTTGTGACCACCCACTGGGCAAAGACGTACCGCCAAGCGGCCTAGCCGTGTTCCGGTACGATGCCCTGAGTAGCCAATTCTGAGGAGATGGGTCGAAGTGGAAGTCCCAATGCATGCAGACCAGCCGGCCTCGCGCTGGTATTGACGTATCGGGAGACTAGTCGAGGAGGGTAGCGGGATCCGAGGCACGGTGCACCGCTGGCCGACCGCAGTTAGTAGGGGGCCCAAGTAATGTGCTAGCCACACGTGAAAGGCTGCCCCGCCAACTGACGAAAAATCCCGGAATGCACCATCGTGCTGGTTGGCGACCAGATGAGAGGACCCGATGGTCATTTCCGGGGGGGCTCGGGCGTCCCCGCAGTCTCCAGACTAGTACCCCAATGATGCTGTCCCGCCGGTGCGTGACCGAAGGTTGGCAGCATAGGATTCCAACTCACTTCCTTCTCCTCATACCTTCACTCTTATTATGCCAAGGTCCAGGAAAAAGAGAAACATTAAACAGCGGCTGCACTCCCTCTCACTTAAAGTGCACCTCAGCAATATTCGAGGTCTGCACTCAAATCTCTCAGCAGTCCATCACCACCTTGAGACGGAAAAACCATCCCTCTTTTTTCTTACGGAGACGTAGATTAGAAGTCCATTAGATGTGTCGTACCTGTCTTACCCAGGGTTTATCCTGGAGCACAATTTTAAACCACACGCTGGCGTGTTCTTGTACGCCCGGGACGACATCTGCTATCGGCGTCTCCGCAACCTTGAGGATTCCAAGTTTTCAACGCTTTGGGCTCTGGTGGACGCAGGCGTGGATAAAATTATCTATGCTTGTGTCTACCGCTCGCACAGTGGAGATCAGGAGGCGACCAGGCTCACACAGTACCTTAGTGAGGCGGCGGATGCGGCTCAGCAGAGGTACCCTTCCGCTCAACTGGTGTTACTGGGGGACTTTAATGCCCACCATCAGGAGTGGCTCTTCCCATACCAGTGCACAGACCATGCTGGTCGAGAGATGCGAAAGCTTGCGCTGGCATTAAATCTCACCCAGCTGATCCAGGGAGCTACAAGGGTGCCGGATGTTGATTCGCACACGGCCAATTGCTTGGACCTTCTGCTGACAACAGATCCAGACCGCTACTCAGTGTCGATATCATCACCGTTAAGTATTTCCGACCACTGTCTGGTGAAATCTGTATCAGTCTATTCCCCGCCTGATCTCTGCCCTAGAGGCACCAGGCGGATTTGGCGATACAGGTCAGCAGATTGGGAGGGCATGCGATCTTTCTTCGCATGTTATCCTTGGCAGCCTACTTGCTTTTCTTCGGATGATCCATCGTCATGCGCAGATGCTGTTGCGGATGTGCTGCGGCGGGGGATGGAGTACTACATTCCATTCTCCGACGTGACAAAGCCTAGCCAAGCTCGTCCTTGGTTTGGTGCTGAGTGTGATCGCGCTAATGCGCTTAAACACGAAGCATACCGGGCCTGGGCCGACGCTCGCATGCGCAAGGCGAGTGACGTAAGTCAGAAGAAGAGAGCCTTCAACAGTGCTGCCAAGTCTTGCAAGAAGGCAATGCGGAGTTCTCGATTCGACCACATCAGCCGCATCGGGAACAAACTTGCTTCATACCCCGCTAGTAGCAAAGCGTTTTGGTCCCTGGCTAAGTCGGTTGAATCGAACTTCTGCCGCCCCTCACTACCGCCATTGTTGAGGCCCAACGGTTAGCTGGCCCAGACCGCTGAGGAGAAAGCAAATCTGTTTGCCTCCCTCTTCGCGGAATCTTCGCGTCTAGATCCCGGTGACGCGCGGCCCCCTGCTTATCCTGATGGTTGTGGGACGAGTATGTCAGATATTCGCATCCATCAGAAGGACGTCCGTAGGGTGCTACGTAACCTAGACGTGAACAAGGCTAGCGGTCCTGACGGGATACCGGCAATCGTGCTGAAAACGTGTGCGCCAGAATTGACTCCAATCCTGACACGCCTATTTAGGCTTTCATTTGAGGCTGGAAAAGTGCCGAATGCATGGAAGCAAGCTAACGTACAGCCCGTGCCCAAAAAGGGTAGTCGGGCTGACCCAGCTAACTACAGGCCCATCTCAGTAACGTCCATTCTCTGTAAGACAATGGAACGTGTACTGAACACTAAGCTCCTGGCATACCTAGAAGCTAATGACATCTTGAATGACCGACAATACGGATTTCGCCGAAATCGGTCAACAGGTGATCTTCTAGCGTATGCCATCCACATCTGGAGCGAGGCCATCGAGAAGCACGGGGAAGCGCTTGCCGTCTCCTTTGACATCTCGAAGGCTTTCGATAGGGTCTGGCACGACAGCCTTATTAGTAAGCTTTCTTCATTCGGTTTACCTACTGGATTGTGTGTTTGGATCGCAGACTTTCTGAGGGACCGGTCCATCCGTGTGGTCATCGATGGTTGCTCATCGAGTCAAATGACCATCAATGCCGGGGTCCCTCAGGGGTCAGTGCTCTCGGCAACATTGTTCTTGTTGCACATAAACGACCTGCTTAAGCCCGGTACCTTGGGTATGCAGACGACAGCACTGTTGCTGAGAGTTACACATCCAGCGCACGAGCTAGTGGGTCACAAATCCAGTCTCTTCGAGAGGCTATGGTTGGGCGCTTGAACTTGTCCTTAGAGGCAGTCTCTGAATGGGGCGATGCCAATATGGTCAGGTTCAATGCTACTAAAACTCAGGCGTGTCTATTTTCCGCTAAAAGGAGTCAGTTTAGCCCTGCTCCAACTTTCGGGGGTGTATCCGTGCCGATAACTGACCATCTTGATCTTCTTGGTATAACGCTGACATCTACTTTCAATTTTGGGCCATACATCGAAACAAAAGCTCAACCGGCTGCAAAAAAGTTGGGAATCCTCGCAAGGGTTAGACAATACTTCACGCCAGAACAGCTGCTTAAACTTTATCAGGCGCAAGTTCGATCGGTTATGGAGTACTGCTCTCATCTTTGGGACGGATCTGCCCGATACCAACTTGATGCGCTTGAGTCTATTGAGAGGCGATCCAAGAGGATCATTGGCGATGATGCACTTGTCGAGTCGAGACTTCAAAGTCTTGAGCATCAACGCCGAGTTGCTAGCCTGTCGGTTTTCTACCGGTTGCATTTCGGGGAGTGTGCGTCGGAATTACATAATTTAATTCCGCCTAGCCCGTTCCATCATCGGACTACCAGACGTACGGCATTGCGCCACCGGTACATGGTGGATATCCCACATATACGTACAAAACGTTTTGGGAACACATTCATTATGCGTACAGCCAAGGAGTGGAATTCCTTGCCGGAGTCGGTGTTTCCTGATAGCTACAATCCGGGTATCTTTAAGTCAAGAGTGAATAGGTTACTTCTAGGTAAGCGCGCTCCATCGTCGACCGCATCCTCGCTTTCCATCAGGTGAGATAGCGGTCAAGCGCAAACCTATAACCAATAAAAAAAAATAAAAAAAATATCTCAACTTCATCTTTGTTGGGAGCTAGACAATGGTTGCTATTTTTAATGCTGTCATTTAGACTTCATAAAAACTAGTGTGGTTATGAGTTACAGAAGTGTTCATTTGTTGTAAAACAAGATCTAATTCCTCCGATTGTATAATAAAAATATTTGTCGTTCTGGACTTTTTTATAATGAAAGGATTGTCGCGTCTCTTTTTCAGAGTTGAATCTAGCCTTGATGGATCGTTTAGTCATATTCCAGTGATACTCACAGTTAGTACTAATGCAGCATACAGTCAGGAAAGACGGCCTTCATTAACACAACAAGTAATCTGACTGGGACAATGTTCGTGAAATAATAAATAAAGAACTATGTCTACCTCTGTCCCTGAAAAATGAAGATAAAATAGACTTGGCAACAGCTAAATTTACTTTGACCGTCCACTCGACATGCTGGAAGTGCTCCTCAGATAATGCTACCCATGTTCCAAAGAAAAATATTATTCCAGCAGACATAAAACATCAAATTCAGGAAAAAAGGAGGCTTCGAAGAGTATGGCAAACTACCAGACACCCAGCTGATAAAACTGCTCTTAATAAGACAATTAAGGATCTGAAATCATCTATTGCCAAATCCAATGATGACTCAATGGAGGCTCTCTTGGGATCACTGACAGCTACAAATGCTACTAATTATTCACTGTGGCGTGCTTGCAAATCTCTAAACAAACCCTCAGATTCTAAGCCGCCAATTCGGCTACAAAACAACCAATGGGCAAAGACGAAGCAGGAAAAAGCAGATGCATTTGGTAGACACCTAGCTAAAGTTTTCACTCCGAATGAAGCTGATCCCCAAACAGACGATTCAGACATTGAAAACGTTCTGAGCCAACCGGTTCAACTAGAACTGCCTCTTAAACATGTCAGTCCAAAAGAGGTAATTAGAACAATCCGGAAATTGAGTGACAAGAAGGCACCAGGATTCGATCTTATTGATTAAAAAGTACTCACGGAACGCCCAAGGAAAGTGTGACTGTCCGTGACTCACTTCAAATTAAAAATAAAATATTATATTTATCTTTAAAAATAACTCGGCGCCAGTTCCCACTTGGACCCTCTTAGGAACACATTTGGTGCGGGGTCCGTGAGAAACGACCCAACACTGAGGCCAGCAATCACTTAAAAGCAATAATTTATGTCAGTGAATGTAGTACCATGCCGTCCTACCAATTCGGAGAAACAAAAGCGCAATAGCGCAGCGTTTTGCGCGGTGATGAAAAAAAAGGATAAAGGAACATTTGGTTAAGTAGATATGTTCGACACTTACGAAAAGATAAAAAAAAATTATTGTGTAATAACAAAAAAAAAGGGGGTTTGAAGTGATTCTAGAAAAGAAACTGTAAAAACTTGTGACCGAGGGACCCGAGGGGACGGGAAGTAGGGACAGTCGGTGTTAGGACGCGGAGGAGCTTGGCGGTCGAAGAGAGCTTAGTGGCCAACGTGTCTGGTGTCCCAGGTAGTGGTATTTAGTAAGTGCATTACAATCTATTCTACACGCGGTTGAGCGAGGTAAGTGTAAAATAATAATAGCTCTTTAAGTTTTGTGGTGATAGTAGTACTGTGCCGATAGGCGGATTCCGTTTATGTTTCCGTTTCTCTTAGGTAGGAGGAATAGTCCGGTGATACGGCATTAGTTCAGTTTAGGCCTATTTATTATTTATAGTAAAGATTGTGTGGGGTTGAAGAATATAGGTACATAGTAGGGTGTGTAAGTACGTGAGTGAATCTCAGCAACTGAGTCGATGATTGAGTGGGTGAGTGTTTAACCATCTCCTATCCCTTCATATGACGAGGTAACCTAAGCATTCGGATGGTGTTAGGGACTCGGAGAAAGCCTTTCTTTGAACTGCGCAGACTATCTTTAGGGCGTCTTTGACACCTACATGCATGCTCGACAGTATCATGACTGAATCAAAGCTTTAAGGCATTAAGTCCGCTTGTTTACCTTTGTATTGCATGAAGTTCTAATAAATAAATAAATTAAGCACTGTTAATTGAAGGCCGAACCGATTAATTATTCTCTACATGTTAGAGCCAGTTTGGGTTCTGATGAAATCTTGAATCACCAAACGTTAGCGATGGCTGCCTCTCCTTTACGACTGACTGACAGTAGAATGATTTACATACTCTGCTTTGATAGGGGGCACACTTCCTAGAGTATAATGGGGTAGTCACCGCCCAGTATGTATGACATATTGATAAGTCGTTCCAAGGAACGCTAGGAACCGTTTCTCGTTAAATCACAATCGGGGGCTGAGCAGAGGCAGGCCTCTTTGGACAAAAAAAAAATATAATATTTAGCGAGACACGGATTTGTTATGTCCGTACTCAGGTAAGTAAATGAAAGCGTCGTTCTTTAGCAAGCGTATAATGCAAACTGAAGCGATACATACTGTGACATCTTATTAATAGTGGGTGATAATTTATACATGTGGGTACTAATACATTACAACTCTCCACCCTAAACAATACATATCCTTATATCTAAATCGTTAAAACTATAACACAATCTTTGCAACAACAATGCAATACAATGTAATTAAACTCAATACAATTTCACAAAATAGGGTAATACTAAGCTAATAAAACATCGGTGACCTTCCTTACAATCGACATAATATGTAGGTACTATTTACCGGTTCCTCTCGTTATTACTAGTACTTGCTATCTAACACATATAATATGATAATTTAACGATCACAATATTTTGGTGGCTTTTTAATACGACATTCCCGTATAGGACGGGTACGAATTAATTCTGGAACATTGTGGGAATTAGGAGCACTTATACATATATCGGGGCTGGAAACATTGGGGAGAGGAACGGGACTGGCCGCGGATGTGGACGGTAACACTTCGTCTGTCGCGGCTCGGTTCGGACTACCACCCCTTACGCTCTGGGGGGACCGGGACTCAACATGTGGATGCGGTAACTCTGTGCTGACTACAGCCAGCGTCACCTCCGGCACCATGGGAGACACTGGTCCTAGAGAACTCCGTTCAGTATTACTGGTGGGACAAATCAAAGAACTACGAGATCGCTGTCTTATCTGGTCAATATGCCTATGTGTCTCTTTCCCGGATTCATCTAAAACCCTGTAGTCTGTAGCTCCCATTTTTTTCACTATTTTCCCAGGAAGCCATTTTTCATTACCTTTATACTGCCTCATCCATATTTCCTCTCCTAACTGTAAGGAACGTTCTGTACCGGCCCTTTGTTGTCGCTCCTGCACCCTTTTTATTTTCTGTTCTCTGTTAGGTCTTAGAGCATCTAATTTTGTACGTAAACTTCTACCTAACATTAGTGTCGCTGGACTTTCCCCTGTAGAACAGTGTTCCGTGTTACGGTAATGTAATAAAAAGGTACTCAAAAATGTAAGTATATTTTCTTTTTGTTTTACCGCTTTTTTAATTGTTTTTTTAACCGTGCGCACTGCGTTTTCTGCTGCCCCATTTGAAGCTGGGTGGTATGGGGCAGAAAATACATGTTCTACCCCCTGATTTGCTAAAAAGTCAGATAATTCTTTACTCGTAAATGGGGGGCCATTGTCAGACACTATTTGTCTGGGTAAACCCCATCTAGAAAAAACCTCCGTGAGCCTTTCTATAGTATAACTAGCAGCTGTACTGGGTACAGGAAATACTTCCAACCATTTAGTCCTTGCATCTACCATTACTAAATAGATTTTACCCCAAATAGGGCCTAGGAAATCTAAGTGTACCCTCTCCCAGGGTCTGGAAGGCCACGGCCACGGTGTTACGGCATGGCGCTGCGGCGAATCTGCCTCCCCCGCGCACACCGCGCACTCCCGACACGTCGCCTCCACCGCCTCGTCGATGCCCGGCCACCAAACATAGCTCCTAGCTGACGCTTTTGTCTTTACAATGCCCATGTGAGGTACATGTAATTCGCGTAATACCCTAGCTCGACACCCTTCCGGAATCACTACTCTGTGTCCCCACATGACACAGCCTAGCTCTTCGTAAAGCTCGTTACGACGGTTAAAATACGGCTGTAATTCCCGTATTTCATTTTCCGTAGGCCACCTATCTCGTATATAACTTATAACTCTGCTTAACATCGGATCTCTTCCAGTCTGTTGCTTAATTACATTATAATCGAGTAACAATGCATTCTGAGCGAAATGTAAATAGGTTTGCTCAGGTAGTGCGTATGACTCATCGCTACTACAAGGGACGGGTAATCTCGACAGACCGTCCGCACCGTTTTGTTTTGTGTTGACGTATTCAATATCGTACGTATAAGCAGATAAAATGATCGCCCAACGCTGCAACCTACTCGCCGCCATGGTCGGTACGCCGTGCTTGGGACCAAATATGCTTACTAATGGCTTATGATCAGTACGCAGTGTGAAACGCCGGCCATAAACGAACTGATGTAATTTTTTTAAACAAAATATAATAGCTAACGCTTCCCGATCTATCTGAGAATAATGTTTCTCCGCGTTGTTTAATGCGCGTGACACATACACGGCCGGTCGGTCCCGGCCATCGGCGCTCGGCTGTGTGAGCACCCCGCCTATACCGCGCGCACTGGCGTCACATGTCAACACTAACGGCTTATTTGGGTCGTAATGAGCCAAAACTTCAGCACCTGTTAATATTTTTTTTACTCTTAACATTGCTTCTTCACACCGGCTACTCCAATGCCATTTTTCCTCTTTTTTTAAAAGATCATAAAGTGGTGACAGTATACTACTCAAATTTTTGACAAATTTTGCATAAAAATTTACTAACCCTAAGAATGAACGCAACTCGGTAACATCTCTCGGCCTAGGAATTTTTATAATGGCTTCTACCTTGTCCGTATCTACTTTTATACCGTCTTTAGTAATGACATACCCTAAATATTTGACCTCATCTACCATGAATTGACACTTACTTCTTTTGAGCTTCATTCCGTGATCTTGTAACCTTTTTAGCACTTTTTCTAAGGTTTCTAAATGTTCATTTTGTGTCCCTGACGTACTTACGATTATATCATCAAGGAACACTTCCACGCCAGGTATACCATTAAGAAGATTGGACATAATCCGCTGGAAGATGCCTGGACTTGAGGACAACCCAAACACGAGCCTATTATATTTAAAAAGACCTCGATGTGTGTTAATTACTGTTAATTCTCTAGTATCATCCAATTCTATCTGATTGTACGCTTGGGATAAATCAATTTTCGAAAAAAACGTAGCCCAGTTTAAACTGACTAACACGTCATCAATTTTAGGAAGCGGATATCTATTGACCAGTAATACAGGATTTAACGTGACTTTGTAGTCGGCACAGATACGGAGTCCTCCGTCAGCTTTACGTACCGGCACCAATGGTGTCGCCCAGTCCGAGCAATCAACGGGCTCGATGATGCCCGCGCGCAGGATGGCATCCAGCTCCGCATCCACTTGACCCTTCAGAGCGTAAGGCAGTGGCCGCGCCCTACAATACACGGGAGTCGCCCCTTCCCGCAACTGGAGTGTCGCCTTACCGCCTGTGTACCGTCCCAATCCGCCGCTGAATAATTCCTTATACCTATTTAACAAAACAAGGACAGGATCAGTTTTTTTATTCGAGATTTGGCCATAATTAATATTTTGTTGGAATGGGGGTATTTTTATTTCCATTTCAGATAACCACTGGCGGCCTAATAATGACGTTGTACCTCCATCGATCACAAAAAGTTCTAAGTTTTTAATTTTGTCTTTGTACCGAACTTCCGGCCTTATGACACCTAACGGCTTAATATTACTTCCGTCATAAAACTTTAACACTAAGTTAAATGGTTCTATTGGTCTTGTACTAAAATATTTTTCATAGGTTTTTTTACTTATACAAGAAACAGCTGAGCCTGTATCGATCTCCATCTTGATAACATGGTCATCAACCCGTAACGATAAGCTTATCGGGTTGTACTCGTTCAAACACAGTTGGTGTAATTCTTCTTCCAGCTCGTTCGAACTAGAATCGCCTGTTGATCCACCCGGCTGCCCTCGCCCCGCAGCTTCGACGTGGTTCACTCCGCGCCTCTTCCCTCTTCCTGCGCTCGAATGTGCCTTAGGGCACACGCGCCGCAAATGTCCACTCTGTTTGCATTTGCTGCATACAAAATGCTTATAGCGGCACTCATCGATGGCATGCCCGCGCCAGCCGCACGCCGTGCAGCTCCCGGCGCCCTTGCCCGTTCCCTGTGCCGCGACCTTTCGACCGCCACGCTGGTCATGCTCCCGAAGTTTTGTCTTCAACACATGCACGTTTGCTGGTACCTCCGCACTTGCTTTATGCTCCACCACGGCTGCATCTCGCTCCGCCGCTTCCAATCCACACGCCAACTTAACGGCCCCTGAATACGTCAGATTGTCCTCTGCAAATAGTCTTTGTCTGATGACCTCACTTTTAAATCTACGGGATCAGTTGGTATGCAACTGATCCCGTAGATTCTCCTCCAAATTGCCACCAAACTCACAAGTTTTTGATAATTTTTTAATCTCGGTTAGGTATTGAGTTATATTCTCGTCATCCTTTTGTCTTCTTTGACGAAACCGGAAACGCTCCGCCATGACAGCCGGTTTCGGTTGAAGATGATTTTTCAACATTTTAACGGCTTTTTCGTAGGTTAACTCCGACGGTTTGTCTGGGCTGCACAACGTGCTCAGTAGCTCGTACGTCTGATCACCAATGCCGGTGATTAAAATCGCCAACCACATGTTCTTGTCTACGTTATTGACTTTAAAATACATCTCCAATCGTTCTACGTACAAGGTCCAATTTCCTGACGTCATATCAAAGTCTCTGATTTTACCAATCTGTCCACTCGCCATTTTATTGTCTTTAATACGTTAACTGCACACACAATATACGAAAAGTACTATACGGTTAACCTCGTCGCCACTGTTATGTCCGTACTCAGGTAAGTAAATGAAAGCGTCGTTCTTTAGCAAGCGTATAATGCAAACTGAAGCGATACATACTGTGACATCTTATTAATAGTGGGTGATAATTTATACATGTGGGTACTAATACATTACAGACACATTTCTGGAAACTCCGTAGCTACGATGAGCGTAGCACGGTGCGAACAACGTTATGTGATTTATGCCCTGGGGTTGTGTAAGGAAGTCAGGAGTGTCGATTTATTGAAAACTGCTCCGGCCTCTAGCGATGCAACTGTAAAGAGTTCTGCGACCGACTGACAATGCGTCGCGCTTGTCCAAGCTTTGTGTTGTTTTAGCTAGCGGTGATTAGGCCATAATTGGAAGTTATTTGCTATAAAGACTGTGTCTTAACCAATGACAAAGGCCTCACAACCCTTTGCCACTCCCGGGATTGGTCAAGACATGCGCGAACGAAGTGTGGCTAACGTAAAAAGCGCAAAATAAGATAATCTGCAAATACGAGCGCTACGTGTCATATACTCCTTTTGCAGTCCTCTCAATCTCATAATTTACGTAACTTTAAAGATAAGTAGATTATCCTTCCTTATCTCCTTACAATGAATTCCCAGCCCTATTGGATTTTAATATTGTTTTCTCATCCCCTCCTAGTCCCCTAGCTTTCATAAGACGGGGCTAGGTGAGACAATTCTAGGGAATTCATTACTATCGGTGAAGGCGAATCCAGCTTAGATTTACCTATTTAAAGTAACTCTGTGTGTGTGTGAATGAGTGTTGGATCCTTCATTATTCTGAATTATCTTAGGCTGATATAGTGTTACTACACATAGACATATGAGCGGAGCCACGGGAAAAGCTAGTTCTCTATAGCTCTTGTAACTGAATGGACAGAAACGTGGAGCACTTTAGGGACTGCCTATAAAGGCATTTCAAGAGAGTCAAAGTAACTCTCATCCTCGAGCGATGGTCCTCGACTATATTATTTATTAGTATTTGCAATTATATACCTTTGAGTTTATGTTCTCTATCTGCGATCATTACTTCGGTCAGATATGAGCACTGTATCTTGCAGATGAGCTTATTGTGCAAAGGGCGCACAACCTGGGGATGGGTTGTCATATCTATCATATATTATACAGTCCAAGGACTATTAGGGACCATGACTCAATAGGAGCACGATGTAGACGCAATGTACTGGAACTAGCTCGTTGCTAGACAAGGACGGTCGCACGGTTGGCAACAGGGAAAGTTGCTTCGTCACGTTTTACAGTTCGAGAGAACTGCTAGGGACCATGTCTCAATAGGAGCATGGTGTTGACGTACTGTTGCTGAAAAGGAGCATGCGTCACTTATGGAAGTGTTGCCCTGAGTACTGTGAGTTCTGATGTGAGGTGTCGTGTGAGTAAATAATGACCAAACACCTATTACGTTAGTGTAAGGGTTAACCACACGATTTAATGTTATTAATTTAATCTTACTCCCCTTTGTTGTATTCCTTCTAAACCACTTCTAACTAAACACTTTCAATATCATGAATTCCAAAATGTCACATATCAATTCTTTCAAGCCTTTCCTTGTCTGAATAATGTGATGAGGTATCGGGCTACTTCGTGCTTATGGAATTCACCATCAGTCAGTGGGGGTCTGACCAGACATTCAGGTTGAGGACCACAGGGTAGGGCGGATGGCGGAGCCCTACCTTTTCCCCTTAGGGGGAAACTAACCTTAATACCTTCATGTAGGGAAATTAGGGAAAAGTGAAAATTTTATCAGCCTAGGGTCGACTAGAAACAGTCACAAAAGCTATACTGTTTCTTGCTGCTCTGTTCAATGGGATTCTCCGAACCGGTTATTTTCCAGCTCTGTGGAACGTCTCACAAGTTATTATGATCCCCAAACCAGGATACATGCTATAAAAAGGAGTACTGTTCTTCCGCTTGTTTGTTGTTTGCCGACCACCTCAAATTATCTCTAGCAATAAGGAGCGATGAGGATTGTGTGAGGCTGCAGAGGGACATTGACAGGGTCGTGAACTGGAGCAAAGAGAATCTCTTGCAATTTAATAGCTCGAAGTGTGTGACAATCACATTATCTCATGCTCACAATCCTATCTTGTGCAGCTACCACATTGACGGGTTGCCTATGGTACGAGTCACGGAAGTCAAGGACTTAGGAGTAAGCTTCAGTACTAGCTAAACTTTTCGCGATCACGTCACGCGGCGTTGCAAAAGAGCCTTTAGAAACCTGGGTTTTGTGCTTCGTACAGTCCGAAGGGTTCACGAATCTGAAAGCTATTACAGCATTATATAACGCACTGGTTAGGAGCCTACCAGTGTGGTGAGTCCGGTCACAGGTCTGCTGAATTCCGGAGTGCGCCGCACTGCTACGCATGTGCGGCTGCAGGCAAGCAGGCCGACCACCGGGCTGGGGGCAGGTCCTGTGACCCCCCGGCCAACGTGAAGGCCAAACTCGGTCGGCCCCCCACCGCCACCGCCGCAACCGTAGCTTCTGCCGCCGCAACCACCACGGCAATGCCCTCACAAAGGGCTCGGGAGGAGACAATGGACTGCCAATGCACCATTACGTCTCCTCCAGGCGAATGTCAACCACTGCGCCCCCGCTCATGATCTGTTGCTCCAGAGCACACAGGACCTGAACGGCTCGGTGACCCTAATTTCGTCGGCCGCTGCTGGTACCCCGACCTTCGAGACCATCACGAGTGGACGAGGTTGCGTGGTAGCACGGTTCGGGGACATTGCAGTGGTAGGCGTCTACCTGTCCCCGAACAGATCTCTCGCCGATCTACACGAGTCCCTCAGGGAGTTAATAGAATCCTTATCCTTACTAATCCTTATCCTTACTTCCTCACTAATATTATTAATCGGAATGTGAGTTTGTTTGTTTGTATGTTTGTTAGGCTTTCACGCCGTAACTACTAAACCGTTTGCTTTGAAATTTTGCAGACTAAAGTTAGAAGTCCGGATCCGCTTCATTAGTGGAGGCGACTGGAATGCTAAGCATGTGCACTGGGGGTCTAGGCTTATAAACCCAAAAGGAAGACAACTGTACAGCGCAGTGGGAGCGCTTAATCTGGAATGCATCTCTACTGGCGAGCCCACTTACTGGCCGACAGATAGAGCCAGGATACCAGATTTACTAGATTTCTTTATTACTAAGAATGTCTCTGTCAACAATATGAGTGCCGAACAAAAAATAGATCTGTCTTCTGACCACACTCCCGTCGTATTGAATGTCAACTGCAAAATTCTATTACATGAAGCGCCACCAAAAATACATAGTCGACACACAAACTGGGAAGAGTAACAGCAAATCATTACATCAACATTAGACCTCAAAATATCTCTTAAGACCATCGAAGAAGTGGAGGAAGCAATTGAAAACTTTAATAGAACTGTACATATGGCTGCACACAAAGCTACACCTAAACGCAAAGTATTTGTCCCAAAAGAACATGTGTACCCATCTTTTGTTAAAGATAAAATATTTGAACGACGCCACTTACGCAAGGTGTGGCATCAAACAGGACACCCAAGAGATGAAGCTGCATTCAACAGATCCACAAAAGAACTGAAATCAATTATCAATGACCTGAATAATGATAACCTCCAGGAATACCTTTTGAACCTCACACCAACAAGTGATACAAATTACTCGCTCTGGAAGGCAACATCAAAACTTAGACGTCCGAAGATGCAAATAACGCCTATAAAAACGCAAATGGGGTCTTGGGCTCGATCAGATCAGGACAAAGCGGATGCTTTTGCGTCACACCTGCACAAGGTCTTTGAACCTCTGCCGAGTGCAAACAAAAAACAAGAAGAAGAAATCAAAGACCGACTTACATCACCCTTTCAAATGAGTCTTCCATTGGTTAGTATCTCACCAAAAGAACTCGCCAAAGAAATCCGCAATCTTCAAGATTGTAAAGCACCTGGTTATGACCAAATAGACACAACGCTTTTAAAAAACCTGCCTCAAAAAGGTATCCTATTTCTGGTGTTGATCTTCAACGCTTGTTTGCGACTATTGATGTTTCCTAGTCAATGGAAAATTGCCCAGGTCATCATGATACTGAAACCGGGAAAACCAGCCCAAGAAATGTCTTCATACAGACCTATAAGCCTATTGCCTATTGTTGGAAAAATTCTGGAAAAAGTGATTCTGACAAGAATGTGGAAAGACCTCGAAGATATTTTACCTAACCATCAGTTTGGATTTAGAAAAGGACATGGTACTATCGAACAGGTACATCGGTTAGTCGACACCATACATAGGGCTCTGGAGCACAAACAATACTGTTCTGCTATTTTCTTAGATATTAGCCAGGCTTTTGACAAAGTTTGGCATGAGGGTCTGCTCTCTAAAATAAAGCAAAAGCTCGCACACCCATACTATCATCAAATCTTACCTGGAAAAGAGATGTTTTGAGGTTAAACATAACGATAAATTCTCAAAACTACACGAGATTAAAGCTGGAGTGCCACAAGGAAGTATATTGGGGCCGATCCTGTACCTAATATTTACGGCAGATTTACCAATACTCGACGAAATCACCACCACTGCGACTTATATAATAATAATTCGTTTATTTCGGAGACTTGCTCCATAATTTGTTAGTAATACAACTTACGTAACTATGTTAGTAAACAGTACCTGGATGTACAGGCGCATGGAGCCGGCTTAAAGACCAGATTATGGGACAATCCAGTTTGTTGGCAATGACACTCAGGTGGCCGTTGGTACTGGCACGCACCCTGCGCAACAAGGATGCTGCACGCCTGCGCCTGACCGCAGCGAAGCTGTTAGTCCGGGCATCCGCGAACATCCCCGAAGCACTGCAGAAGCGTGGCAGCCCCAACAGCATCCTGAACGCATTGTTGTACTGGACGCGAAGAGTATTAACTGCCTTTTGAGTGTAATTAGTCCACAGGCTACACGTGTAAAATACTTGACAGTATGCTCTGAAAAGAGTGATCTTAACAGAATCCGTGCAGCGTGAAAACCTTCGTATCAACATATTACATCTCACAGCTAACGCTCTTCGCTCCCGGTCCACGTCTAGATTGTCCTTCAAATCCTCTGTCACAGTATGGCCAAGGTACTTAAAATGACGAACACGGTTTAAGACACTACCATTCAGCGAGACAGCTGGGTAGCTCTCAGCGGACTTATTGACCGCTTTAAAAATGAGTAACTCACTTTTCTTCGAGTTGTATCGCAAACCGTGTCCCTCAGCATAACACTCACACACTCTTAATAACTTAATAAGGCCTGCCATTGACGGACTCAGCAGCGCCATGTCATCGGCGTAACTAATGTTATTAAAAGCCACCCCATCAATGTAACAGCCAGCATGAAAACCGCTGAGCTCGACAATGAGGTCATTTATGTATAAATTAAACAGGGTGGGGGATGTAAGCCCCCCCTGCCTAACTCCGCATTCCATGACATATTCATCCGAGAAGACATTTGCCCACCTAACACAATTAACTTGATGTGAGTACCAATACATTACATTAGCGTCACAAAGCTTGGACCATAACTTGTCATAAGACACCATGTCAAATGCCCTTGACATATCTAAGAAACAGGCAAAAACCGGAGTTTGATTACCTGTATAATAACTTACAGTCTTTTTTAGACACAAAACAGCCGTCTCAGTAGATAGGCCCTCTCTAAAGCCATGCTGCGCATCGTGTAACTTAATATAGTTTTTTAAAACTTTATTCAACAAACTATCAAAAACTTTAGCTACAATCGTGGCTAAAGAGATCGGCCTATAGTTCCCTTTGTCCGATATATCACTGGTCTTATTTTTCACTATTGGGACGACAATAGTTCTCATCATATCCTTTGGCAGATATGCATGCGACACACAACAGTTAAAGAACAATGCCAAAACTCTGGGCAGATGAATACCCGCGTGCCTTAAGTGTTCCATACTGAGCCCGTCGTGCCCTGGCGACTTTCCTCGCTTCATATGAACAATGACGTTCTTTACTTCCCGTGCCGAGAACCGAATTGAAACGCTTTGTGAAAGAGGACGTATATCATCACCACCAAAGGATGACGGGCCCAGCGGAGATTTCACAGTAAATAAATCTTTGAATAAATTCGAGATCTCGGCAGTGTCAGTCAGACCATCAACGCTGACAGGAAAGCTAGATCTATGGTTTAAGTTGTTGGTACTCTTCCAGAAGCTCTTAAAATTATTATTACTGTGTAGGCAAGCTAACTTGTCCATCACTATTTGTTCCTGGTTGTCTTGACACCATTTTAATTTAGATTTAAATTGTTTCCTCGTTTGTACCATATTCTCATAAAGCTGACCACCCAATGGTTTACCAGCCTCTCGCCACAACTGAAAACTGAGTCTAGCTTCCCTGTGCGACCCGCTAACATGTCTGTTCTATCCCCTGACATAGCCCCCTTTCCTATAACAGCGAGGTTTTTCATAACTACAGCAGGCCGCATCACACAAAATAGCTATGATGGACTGATACATGTTATCAATGATAGTTCGATGTTCTAACTTATTACAAATACTGTCAGCACATAAACGAAACTGTTCTGGAAAATCCACATACTTTAATTTTTCATTGCATAATTCATTGTATTTAGCCACTTGTTTTTCAAGTCTATTCCCCCATAAAATTTTATTATGCTTAACATTATCAACAAACGTTTTAGGTTTAATTTCATTAAAATTACAATTAATAAACAATGGAAAATGGTCAGACCACAACACATCATACATAACGTTGACATCAACAATTGAGCTGCACGCAGACTCCGTGGCAACACAATGATCAAGCCATCGTTTACAATTGTGCGCTTCACTAATAAATGTGAAAGTGTCAGAGTCCGTACCTAACCTCTGTACGTCAGCACACTTCCAGTTTTGCTCTAAACAAAAATTTTGCAACTCATTGCCAAATAGTTAATTAGGCTGGGCATTAAAGTCACCTAGAATAAAACAAGCTTCTACCTGTTGTTCCTCAATAATGGCATTAATCCGGCTCAAGCACTCAGTAAACTCACTTATGTTCTCAACACAATTAGTAGGCATATACACACTAAACACCAAAATCGATTTGTGAGATAGCATAATTTTAACAGCTGATAACCGCACACTGTTACAATTAACTACCGACACCGTTTGAAACACACTTTTTCTCCAAAGTAAGGCAACCCCACCATAGGGTCGACCTAACAGGATACCAGTCGAAGTGTCCACTGCTGAAGTTCCAGTATAACCAAAGTCGGGATCAATTGTGCCCAACAGAGGAATATCGTATGGCATGAGCCAGGTCTCCTGCAGGGCTACAATGTCTGCTGACCCACATAAGGCCCGAACACCGTCAATACTTCTCTTGAGGGATTTACAATTAAATTTGACCAATTTTGTATCCATTAACTGTCTTTATTCTCCGACACATTTCGCTTTGAAAAGTAAACAAAGCGTCTAAAAGAAATTCCATCAGGCCATAGTTTAGCATCCATAAATATGTTTAATTTACTCCGCGGTACAAGTATTTTGTAGGCATCATAATCTTTTTCCGTCTTCATATGAATCTTTTCCAAGGAGATCCTAACTTGAGTTCTTTTAAATATATAACTCGATATATCATCTATTCTGCAGAGGCATTTTTAGACACTTTATTTATAAACAAAGGTATATTAATATCGGCTGCTTTGAAGTTCCCGTCAGACTCAACTGTTGCCTCACCTTTTTCACTGTGAAATCTATTTCTCAACCTCCGTCTCTGGACCACCTGCCAATTATCATCCTCTTTCCGGTCTTTCCACACACCACCGACACGAACTAAATCGGCGAAGGATTTTTTCCCCGGATGGGAGCCTATGTTTTGTACATGCTTATCAGTCGCCGAGATCGAAGCGCATTCCTGAGTAGATTTTTCCGTTTGACTCAATAAAACTACTTCATTTAATTGTTCACTCGTTCTAAACGCAGATACAATCTCAGGAGGAGTAACCTGCATGGTTGACGCATCATGACCTGATAATTCCTCGCACAATCTACCCTCAGACACATTTATGTTCTCAACCAGCTTTGATTTTTCTGCATTCTTGAACAATGCCACCTCATTCTGTAGGACGTTTAAGTCTTCTAATTTTGCATATGTTTGCTTAATTGTTGTGACTTCCTTTTGTAACAATACAATGTCTTTTAAAAGCCTCGTAACGTCGACATGATCAAACGTAACTGGCGGTAGTTTTGCCAAATTACGAGCAACAAAAATTGGTATTTCGTCCTGATCTATTTGGTTCATCACACATATTATGTCCTCGACATCACGTTGTGATTTACCATCTTTTTTCCTCTGTACCTTTCGTTTGTTTGTTTTCACTGAATCAAACAAAAGATCTTTGGCCGTCACAATGTCCTCCTCCGAAAAAACACTAGTGCAAATGCGGATCAAGCTCACATTGTCCATCACATCCATTTTGTTTTGAATGAATGCTAGCAACTTATTTATCACAATATTACACGTATTACATTTAACGACATCAGATGCCATTTTACACTTTTTTTTCACACCCGAACGTAGGAAACGCGTGCGCACGGTAGTTCGTACGACCGGTGACTTATTATGCGGATGATACGTCTATTTTATCAGTACATGGGAACCCCGAAATGGCATCCAGAAACCTCCAAAAGCATCTCAGCCTAATCGAAGCATGGTTTGATAAGTGGCGCATCAAAGCCAACAAAGACAAATCTGTCCACGTTACCTACACTCTCAGACGTGAAACATGTCCACCTGTTCTGTTATATAACGAGCAGGTCCCACAAGCTAACGATGCAAAGTACCTAGGAATGCATCTTGATCGCCGTCTGACTTGGCAAAAACATGTATGGACTAAACGTAAACAGCTAGATACCAAAATTCGGAACCTTTACTGGCTGATTGGGCCAAAATCCCAACTTACCCATAACAGCAAAATGCTCATCTACAAGTCCATCATCAAGCCCATTTGGACTTACGGCATCCAGCTTTGGGGCTCTGCAAGCAACAGCAATATCGCAATACTGGAGAGATTTCAAAGCAAGGCGATCCGAAAAATGCTTAATATCCCACAGTATATTAGCAATCAGTTCATAATTACATGGACATCAAACTGAAAACAGTGAAAGAAGAAATAGAGCCATATAGCAAAAGCTACCAGACCAGACTGTGTAAACACAGAAACGAACTAGCCTCAAAACTGCTAGGGCTCTGGAGCTTCACTTTCTCCCGGTTAAAAAGACATGGTGTCCAAGAGCTAGCGAAGAGATTCGCAACATAAAACTGAGAGATATGTCGCTGGACAAATCTACTCACCTCCTCAAAGACAGACTACAGCCAGCAGATTGGATTATTGCTTCTGAAGCAGATTGCCAATTAGCAGATTAGAAAAGGAAAAAAAAAATTGTTTGCTCCAGTTTAAATTTAATATAAAATAGTTTATATATACTTAGTGTGTTCTTTATGCACTAAAAGTTTTATTTAACCTCCGGTGCACTCACTGCAATAATAAATTCTCCTCTCACATTCACCTGACCTGCGCAATCACAACATCACCATGGACCTTTTTGCAAAGTTGTCAAGCTGTATAGAAGATCTATCAGCCACATTCTCTTCACGAATGGACACTTATGAGAAGGAACTCAAGAACATAAGCAGTAACGACGTCACTCATAAGACCATAGCCAGCCTGTCTCGGGACTTCGTGGAGTTCAAGTGCCTGATCTGGAAAACCATGACTGCATTGAAGAGTCAGATGGAGCTGCTTACTGTGGGGTTGAATCGACACGAGATGGCGTCTCGCAGGCAAGTCTTGCTCCTACATGGCCTTGCTGAACATAAGGACGAGGATCACACCTCACAGGCTGTGGCAGTACTAAAGGAGAAAATGAAGATGCCTAACGTCACTCCTGCGGACATCTCATCCTGCCATGGCTTGGAAGCTGATTCAAGCAAGCCGCGTCCACTTCTTTGAAGGGTTCCGGGCTGGTGTGCTCCGAATTCCTAACAAAACCTAGGCACGACATGTTTATGAATGCCCGTAAGCACTTTGGAATTAAGCAGTGTTGGACATCTGAAGGCAAGATCATCATCCTACTCCCGGACAAGTCGCGCCGAAAGATTGAGTCTGCAGCTGAACTCCAACAACTTGTTGCACTGTTTCCGGCGGCTACGTCTTCTAACGCGTCGTCAAATAAGACGTCACGGCCAAGAAAATGATCAACCCGCAAATATTTTAAATTTTTGATTTTCATATTTAAGTATGTCGGAGACGGCTTCGATTTGTTGACAACAAGACAAGGCACGCCATCTAGTGGTAACTAGAAGAACTAAATAAAGATGGCGCGCTTGACAGAGTCAGTGACGTTTCCGCTTTGCTGCGAGCTTGCGGAGGAGGGAACCCGCCCGGGGAGCGGACACACTCTCAGCCCGCCCGTCGCAGAGTCAAGACGTTCTGAAACTGTCCGTTTTGTTGTAATTTGTAAAGTGATAACAGTGCACTGTATCGAAATGTATTGAGAAGTAAACCGATTCAACTCCTACCCGTTGTTATTCATTGCACGATACCCACACACGCCCACATGATAGATCTGATAGACCAGAGCTCGAAAACCATCCTGGACACGAGACGACATTAAAAGTGGGATTCAATCGTGCAAATGAATCGACAAGCTATGTGAGCAATAATCACGCAACACTGAATAAATTGGCGAGAACAAAGACAGTTGGGGTTATTACTCGAAATTCAAAAATTCGAAAATGAAGACCCGGATCGAAGCATGGACTTGAATGGTTTGATTAGGTTTTTACTGGGGTTTTTCCCTAATCCTGAGCAACGAATGTTGGACCATGGTGACGTTGTGCCCCCAGAGCGCAAACTACAACGTTCTACCCAGATTGTGAATCTACCTAAATTTGACCCGGAGAGACGAGAGCAATTCAGAAATCACTATGGAAAAATTGGACATACGCAAACTGAAAACAAGAATATTCAAGCCTCAAGACCACCGGCAACAAGGTAGCAAGCCAATCCAGGTCGGCTTTGGAGAGCAGAGTTCTTGATGGAGATCTGGATCCCTGAGAGAAGTGGCGCGGTGGTAACCGTGACGGTGCCGTTGTGACAGTGAGCGATGGGTTGACGTCGTGGTCGCCGATCTTTCATCAGAAAAAGGTCAGGTATTCTCATTCCACTTTAATTCTAAAGTTGAGTTCTCATTCGTCTAAGACTTTTTATGGTGGGTGAAAATCATCCAATGACGGAACCCGCTCTTGGGCGGAGCGGGAGACAGTGTAGGTTGTCAGTAAATTTTGGGGTAGATTTAAAGTAAAAGGTTACATTGACAAGTGTAGGTGACATATGACGGTACTCGGTACAGATCATTACTTGTGTGGTTGAAATTGATAATAGGGGCTAAATCGCGATTTTATTACGTGAGTCAACATTATTTGCGAAATTAAGTCTTAGGCCGTGAAATGTTGTTGCAAAGGTTCAGTTGAATTAGTGACCGTGAAACATTTTTTTGAAAATAGCTTAGATTCATGGCTTAAATAATTGTAATTACAAAGTACCCTCAGTAGATCCGATAATAACCGTTTCGATCTTTTTATGACGGTGACAGTTCTCCGAAATAATGTTGACATTGTTGACACCGACGTGACCTAGATTATTTCTTTGTCGTTTCGTTAATAATTGGACTATTTTACTATCGGTATGCTACAAACGCGTGCAACAAAAAGTGATCTTAATCGTTCGACTAGTTTTTGACTGTATAAAGATGACAATAGTAGTTTGGCGCGGATGAATTTAAAATAATTCGTAAGCGGGTAAATGAATTATGGTGCGACCGTGTAATTCAATGATTGCAAAAAAAAAAAAGACCTGAACTAGTCTTTTAGTTAGGAAATATGATGCGTCAAATTAAATGTGCAGAGACAATCGAAGACTAAATAACAATACCGTGCCGAGTCGTTATTTGTTGTTTTTTTATCTCAGATTAAATATCAGTTACACGACCTAGGGTAGTGATTGTAGTATTTTCAATTATCTATTCCTAATGTTTGATTAAATTAAAGAGTATTGGTTTTAATGATACAGTAGTTTTGAGAACGTCGACTAAAGCCGGAATAACGTTTCATTTGAAAGTGCTGACCTTAAGTGATAAAGAAAGATTCAAATGTAGTATGCAAGTGACTCAGATTATGTACATTCCAATGTTGTTTGTGGCGGCGAGCCTGAGTTCTTACTTGAGCTCTGTGACCAACGCCAGCATGGCAATGTAAGTAATCGCTAAAGGTGCTAAACAGAGGCAATGTGTGTGTAGAGATCGGGTACCGGAGGGAGGTCCCGTTCGATTGCCGGATGGAGGCAATGTGTGTGTAGAGATCGGGTACCGGAGGGAGGTCCCGATGGATTGCCGGATGGAGGCAATGTGTGTGTTGAGGACGGGTACCGGAGGGAGGTCCCGTTCGATTGCCGGATGGAGGCAATGTGTGTGTTGAGGACGGGTACCGGAGGGAGGTCCCGTTGGATTGCCGGATGGAGGCAATGTGTGTGTAGAGATCGGGTACCGGAGGGAGGTCCCGTTCGATTGCCGAGGTTGGGTACCAAACAGAGCATTGCATACTGGATTTGGTCGGAATGTTTCATGAATTGATTTAAATGTCGTGAGAGAATATGCATTACGCAATAAATACCGTGTAGTACCCTATTAAAAGTGTACGAGGAGAGAAAACCAAAATACCCACGAACAAAATGAAAAAAAAAGACAAAAGAAAAAAAAACGCGTCTGAAGTAGGAGGTAGGAGAAAATCAGAGCTTATAAAATAGACGTACAATAAAGTAGTTGAGATAATGAGATAATTAAGTTTACAATATGATCGGACATTTGATATGTAGGCGTATCTTAATAGAAAACAGTAGTTGGTGGTCATATTGTAGGAAACCATTGTCGTTAGAGACTTGGCGATCCAGGAGGGATGCGCAGGTATGGAAAAGTGACTAGAGGTTACTGGGCTATGAGTAGCCAGAGGTCGTAATGTACAGCTTAATGATTAGTGTTTTGGATTAGTTTGATTAGTTGTGTGTACTGTGAAGGTATCACGGCAGGTTAAGAAAGAAGTCAGAAAGTCATGTACCAGCCGAAGTACATGGTGATAGTAATGGTAGCCTATGTTGTGGGGAACACGCAAGTAAGCGATGCGCGTTAAGCTTTGACGGAAGTCGGTGACTGGCCTACCCAATGTGATCCACAGGTGGTGGATGCACATGTAGGAAAGCAATTGTGATTGCAGTTCGGCAATGAGTGCCGTGGCGTTAGTGGCTTGCTTGTGGGGGTTCCTAAGGCTTTAAGATGAGAACAATGAACGTTGGTACATGACTGGATGACAATTTCTATTCCCCAAAATTTTGATTTGGTTTGTTGAGTAAAGTTTTGTTATCACATTGAGCGATGGACTTCGTGTTGCGGGTTCGATTCCCGCTCGAAGCAGACATTTGTGTGGCCTGTAAATGGTCGCTCATAGTCAAGATGTGAATTGTTAATTTTGTGTAAGTGACACGTAAACTCAAACTTGGGAATGCATTCGTGATACGAGAGCGATTCCTAGTGTTAGTCAGGAGTGACCGAGCTATATGATACTGCGAGATGTGTTTTGTTTCAGAGTAACACACAGCGATGGATGACTAGTTGGAACATTTCATCAGTGGACATCTTCCAGCTGAGGTGGCGATGACGACTAACACACGAGGACGTGTGTCTCGCAGGATGGCCGTGTCGGAGACGGCGTCGATTTGTTGACAACAAGACAAGGCACGCCATCTAGTGGCAACTAGAAGAACTAAACAAAGATGGCGCGCTTGACAGAGTCGGTGACGTTTCCGCTTTGCTGCGAGCTTGCGGAGGGGGGAACCCGCCCGGGAAGCGGACGGACACTCTTAGCCAAGCCGTCGCAGAGTCAAGACGTTCCGAAACTGTCCGTTTTGTTGTAAAGTGATAACAGTGCATTGTACCGAAATGTATTGAGAAGTAAACCGATTCAACTCCTACCCGTTGTTATTCATTGCACGATACCCACATACGCCCACACCTAGACACGAGCCGACATATATATATTATTAATTTTTAAAGTAAGTCCTGTTTGATAACGATGATGGCAGTTTTGTTTCCTGTTCTTCAACTGATTCTTCTGATGAGAGCAACTATTCTAGTGCGTTCAGCAATGATTCTATACATCTGCGTGACCAACTCTTCTCTACTTTTTCTAGCTATAGTAAGTAGTGTATAATTGGCAATTATACTTGAAAATGGGTTATCATTCAATCAATAAAATCTTGAAAATGGGTTATTATTTGTTGAGAATAGTAAATAATTATAATCTTGATAGATGTTTCTTAAGCATATGTGGTGCCATCTAGTGGCTCGAGTGTTAAATTGTACACATTATGATTGTTGGCAATTTTTACTTAATCTATGACAAAGCGCTGGTCTATGAAAAAAAAAAAAGAAAACGTTTCCTTCCTCTTGAATAATGGCTGCGAGTGTGAACGGTGTACGAAAAAGTGTAATAAAAGTGAAAAGGAACAATAAAAGTCAAGTTAAAACATTCAAGCTTTTTATTTAACATGGTAGCAGAGCGTGGTTCGCAAAATTATCAGCCAGTGTAATAAAAAAAATTGTATGAAGAGGAAGACACGCTTGAGGTTGTACACCGAAACAAAATTTTGTTGAAGAAAGAAGTTAATTATCGTAAAATGGCGAAATTAGCGAAGATTGAAGATATAATGTTACCCATATTTGATGGCGCTAATTACTCAAGTTGGAAATTGAGGCTGATCACTCTATTAGAATACAAAGAATGCCACGAGGCAGCCATGTGCATTATGCCGGCTATCAAAACTGAAAAAACAGAAGCGGATTGGAAGAAGAAAGATTTAAAAGCAAGAACAATTATCATGAGCACAATATCAGACAAACAATTAGAATTTGTGAGTGAATGCAAAACGGCATTTGACATGATGTCCAAATTTGATAAAATGTATCTAACAAAATCTACTGCATTACAAATAATTTTGTCGTGGAAAAATTGATGAAATAAGACTTAATAACTATAATACAGTGGAAGAATTTTTCGTGGATTTCGAGAAAATAATAAATGAATTTAAGATGGCAGGAGGAAAACTGGATGAATCTGAGAAATTAAGATATCTTCTAAGAGCATTACCACCAAGCTACAGCTATATTGGGGATTTCCTAGATGTTATACCAGAAGAACAAAGAACAGTGGATTATGTACAATCTAAAATAAAGGAGAAAAATATGACAACTGAGACTACTGAACATAATAAAACTAATGTGAGTACATTTTCTGCAAAAACTAACATGAAATGCTTTATATGTGGGAAGATTGGTCATTTAAAGAAGGACTGCTGGCATGCAAAAACAAATTTTCAAGCACATCAAAGTTACCGAGGAAAACAAAATCATCGAGGACTGCAGCGAGGTCACAGCAGAGGCGGATCCTACAGAGGTCACTACCGAGGCAGAGGTCAAAGTCATTCGAGTGGCGAACCATCAAGCAATCTTTCATCTGAGTCGTGGACAGTTCAAGTATGTAATTCAGAAATTAATCAGGACACCGAGTACACTGGTAAGGATGATTATACTAATAATTTTGAAATTAACTGGCTTTTGGATAGTGGTTGTACAGACCATCTAATAAATAATGATTCTTACTTTTTAAAATGTATAAACTTAAAAAATCCAGTAGATGTGAAACTGCCAGACGGTGGATTGTTAAAAGCAACTAAAATAGGCACTGTAAAGGTCAATTTCAAGAATTATTATAATATAAAACAAATAGAAATAAAAAATGTTTATTTTGTCAAAGGATTAAAGCAAAACTTATTAAGTTTTTCTAAGATAACTAAAAGTTGCACAATAGTAGCCAAAAATGAAAATGCAAAAATTTATAATCAGTCTAGAGAGTTAATAACTGTTGCTAATAAATTAAATGACTTGTATTGGATTAAAAGTTTTGTGTCGAATAACAAAAATGAAATTTATGCACATTCAACTGCACTAACTTGTAAAGAGAAATGGCATAGGGCTTTAGGTCATGTAAATTTTCAGTATTTAAATAAATTAATAAATGAAAAATTAGTACTTGATTTGCCAGATAAGATTGAAAACACTGAAATGAAGTGTGCAAACTGTATTCAAAGTAAAATGTCTAATGTTCCTTTTCAAAATAATAGAAAAAAGACTACTGAAATTTTAGAATTAATTCACACAGATTTGAATGGACCACATAATACAACGGGTTATGGTGGTGAAAAATATTTTTTGACTTTCATTGACGACTATAGTAAGTGCACAAGAATTTTTTGTATTAAGAGTAAATCTGAAACTGTTAATTGCTTTATAGAATTTGTGAATTTAGTAGAAAATAAATTTAATAAAAGAGTCAAGAAACTACAATGTGATAATGGCAAGGAATATTTAAATAAGGATATATATGCTTTTGTAAAACATAAAGGTATAGATTTGTTACCATGTCCACCCTACGTTCATGAACTAAATGGAGTAGCAGAAAGATACAATAGATCCGTTATGGATATAGCAAGATGTTTAATGAGAGAAGCTAGGATTCATAAAAGGTTTTGGCCAGAAGTAGTAAAAACAGCAGCATACTTAAAAAATCGAACAATTGCAAATACAGTTGAAAATAAAACTCCTTATGAGATATTTTTTGGAACCAAACCAAATGTAGGACATTTAAAAATCTATGGTAGTAAAGTTTTTGTCAGGACTCCTGAAGTTTTGAGAAAAAGTAAATGGGATGATAAAGCCCAACTAGGAATTTTAGTCGGTTATAATGAAAATAGTTACAGAGTTCTATTAAATAATAAAATAATTAATGCTAGACATGTTCAAGTTATGGAAGAAAATACACAGTTAATTTGCTTAGAAAAACTTGATGATCAAACAAAGAATAATAATAATTTAAATAGCGATGTAACTTCAAGTAGTACAACTGAAATGTCCAAAACTGATTATTAATGTAATGAAAGCTTAGATGCAAGTGAGACAATCTCTATTAACAAAGATCTGTCTGATAATGATAATTTAAATGACAATGAAAATAAACTTGTACCAGTAGAATCACCTAAAAGAAAAAGGAAACCAGTGTCTAGGTATGGAAATCCAGTTACACATTTTATATATGTAAATTATGTAGATGCAAACGTCCCAAATACATTTGAGGAGGCGATAAATTCTTATGATTATAAACAATGGCATGAGGCAATGAACTCTGAAATAAATAGCTTAAATAAAAATAATACCTGGCAAATTGTTGATAGGCCTAAAGATAAAAAAGTTATTGATGTTAAGTGGGTTTTTAAAAAGAAAAGTGATAATGTGTTTAAAGCTAGATTAGTTGTAAGAGGATTTCAACAAAAGGAATTTATTGAAAATGTTTATTCGCCAGTAGGAAAAATGCAAACATTGAAAATTTTATTGTCATACAGTTGTAAAAATAATTTATTTATTGAACAAATGGATGTCGAGACAGCCTTTTTAAATGGTCATGTAAAGTCAGAAATTTATGTAAGTCAACCAGAAGGTTTTGAAACTGGAGACAATACAGTCTACAAGTTGCATAAAGCTCTCTACGGTCTAAAAGAAAGTCCTAGAGTATGGTATGATTGTTTTGATGAATATATAAAAACATTAAATTTTGTTAGAAGTAACTATGATCACTGTTTATACATAAATAGAGCAAGCAAAGATCCAATATATTTATTAATATTTGTTGATGATTTATTAATTTGCTGCAGGAATAAAAATAAAATAGAAGAAATAAAAGTGAGCTTAATGAAAAGATTTGCTATGAAAGACTTGGGAAAAATTAAAACCTATATTGGAATAAATATTGATTATAGTGATGATAAAAGTGTAATGACATTGGATCAAACAAAATATATTGAATCTTTGGCTGCAAAATATGATTTAGAATATGCTAAGTTATATGATACTCCTATGGAGACAAATCTAAAATTAGAACAAGCTGTAGAAGTAGATGAAAGTATAAAATATAGAAATTTAATTGGTGAGTTATTGTATATTAGTACAGGTACACGCCCAGATGTGGCATACAGTGTAAATTATCTGAGTAGATTCCAAAGTTGCTATAACCAAACTCATTACAAATATGCATTACGAGTTTTAAAATATCTATATAAGACTAAAGATTTAAAGCTAACATATTATGATAACATTGATACGGATTTATTAGATTGTATGGTAGATTCTGACTATGCTGGAGATAATGTGGATCGAAAGTCTACATCAGGCTACTTAATAAGATTATATGGAAATTTAATTTTTTGGAAAACTCGCAAACAAAATACTGTAACTAAATGTTCAACTTTTGCAGAATATATTGCTATGTCTGAAGCTGTAACAGAAGTACTTTTTATTAGAAACTTGTTAAGTGAATCATTTGATATAAAATTTTGTGTGCCAATAAAGTTTTATGAAGATAATACAGGTGCAATAGCAATTGCTAAGTTTGGTAACTTTACAAAAAATTCAAAGCACATTGAAGTGCAATACCATTATATAAATGAGAATTATGAAAATAAAATTATTGATATTGTAAAAATTGACACAAATTCCAATTTAGCAGATATACTAACTAAAAGTTTAGACAAAACAAAATTTGTAAAAAATAGATTTGATCTAAAGTTAATTTAAAAGTAAATGTATAAGTGTTTAAGACAAGTTTAAGTAAGATTAATTTAAAATGTATAATTAGTTCATCTGAGTTTAAGTAAGCAAGTCTTAGTAAATGTTTAAGTTTACTTTCATATTTTTGTCAAGATTATTATTATTTAGGAGGCGTGTTGAGAATAGTAAATAATTATAATCTTGATAGATGTTTCTTAAGCATATGTGGTGCCATCTAGTGGCTCGAGTGTTAAATTGTACACATGATTGTTGGCAATTTTTACTTAATCTATGACAAAGCGCTGGTCTATGAAAAAAAAAAAGAAAACGTTTCCTTCCTCTTGAATAATGGCTGCGAGTGTGAACGGTGTACGAAAAAGTGTAATAAAAGTGAAAAGGAACAATAAAAGTCAAGTTAAAACATTCAAGCTTTTTATTTAACATTATTCAATCAATAAAATCTTGAAAATGGGTTATCATTCAATCAATAAAATCTTGAAAATGGGTTATCATTCGATCAATAAAATCTTGAAAATGGGTTATCATTCAATCAATAAAATCTTGAAAATGGGTTATCATTCAATCAATAAAATCTTGAAAATGGGTTATCATTCAATCAATAAAATCTTGAAATGGGTTATCGTTCAATCAATAAATTCTTATTTTGGGGTACTTATCTGTTGTATTTCAACAATCATTAATTACATTAAAAATTAAAATAATAGTGTGGACTACGTTTCGCTTCAGTTATGTTTAAGAAAATAGGATCGAACCCAAGACCTCATGCTCAGTAGTGATCACTCCACTATTCAAGTGTGCATATTTAAGTAGTTACCTATCAGTAAATCGCAGTGCCTACTCTATACGACACAGCACGGCAGAGCATTGAATATGGAATGCGCTCATGTTGCCCACTACTGCCTTATATAGCACAGTGGCTATTCACACTAAACTGTTCTATTAAGTACTTTATATTAAAATAGGAATTCATAGTAGAAATAAAATGAACTTTTCTTGGTAATCTTTTATTTTAAATAAAACCAATTTAATTGTATTACATAGTTGCTTGACGACTTATTTATTAGGTATCTTTGAATGGTATATTATTCAATCTATGCCTTTGGATCGATGTCATCCTGTATTCTCGCTATTAATTCCCTCGTCCTGGAATATATGTCATCGTATAATATGGAATTTACAACATGCTGAACACACAGATCAGCTTCACAATTACATATTGGCTGTTCGGATTTTAAAAAATTATCCGTATCGTAAATTTCGATCTTGATTATTTTTATCCCGCGCATGACAGGTTTCTTTATGTATTGAAACAACTTTTGATCTGTTTTTGGTCTCTTACGACTAAGACCCAGAGTTTTCTGTCCTGATGATTGTTGAACTGCTGGTTGATTCATTGGTACAAAATTGAAAAGATCATCCGTATCCTGAAAAAACAAAAAAAGGAATTCTTGTTTAAATAAGTCTCAAATCTTAATACAAACATTTTGATTGAACAAAGCAATATATTGAAAGATGTGTACCTGACACCTGTACTAAATAATGGTTACCTATATTATTGCTTTTTTATTCATAGTTATAATAGGTACTATTAAATTAAAAATATTATCACACTTACCGACATTTCACGATAATAACATTCTATCCAGACAGTACTCAGGAGGACATGCAGAAATAAAATAATCGATTTTATGTTTTTTATCTAGTTATATTTTAATTTAATGTCAATCAATAGAGTTCAAAGTCGTATGTTTTTTGTTGAATGTTGATATTCTAGACAAAATGGTATGCTGAAATTGAAACCCCGAGACATCACGGCACCAAACATTTTATTGTTTACCTTAAGTATATATTGGTAAAATAAATACTACAGTACGTTTGTTCGCTGTAATCTTTTTCATACATTTTATTTTAAAGATGCGGCAGGCAAAACCATCGTATGTAAGTAGTATGTCATTGTTAATGATTTTGCAAAGTTGTGAGTTTTCTATATGGAGATGAAGTTGTAATTCTCTATATGGAAACGGATCAAAACAAAATAGCAAATCGGCATGCTATTGTTACGCCTGGGTTTGTCTCCTCTTTTTAAATTATATTAGAAAGATAGGTCCCGATTGTAAACTATTTGTGTTATAAAAATCTGTTCAGCCAGTTTTGTGTGATTGAATAACAAACATACAAACGGGATACCTACGTACCCACAATAAATTTAAATACTTCATGAGGGTGTCAACCACAACACATATCGATTCATTAAATGTTACGTTCAATTCTAGCATACCTCCCTACTTACATTACTTTAAAAATAAATTAAATGCTAGTATGAACAATATCTATGATAATTTTCTTGAGAAACAATTCTACTTAGATATTTAATTCACTATGCATACACTATGCATTACTAAAGTAATGCATAGTGAAGCATACGCGTATTTCGGACAGCAGCGTACTGACAAAGTTAGTCCAGTGTGCTAATTCGTCGGATGTATTCAACGACCGTGAGTCAAGTGGTCGCAAGTTCGAATCCGGCATCTGCAGTTCTTTTTGCCTTTTATAATTTATTTTTATAAATTATATTTTTATTCTTCACAATTTTTAATTGCAAAGTCTGCAACAACATGCAAAGAACTCCACCTAAAACCGGTTTGAGTCAGGGACAATCTGTTTCCGAGCCCGACATCCCGACTGCCGCAGCCGAAAAAGCCGACGCGGTTAATATCACCGTACGAAACAAACGACAGCGCCTTGCCGACTCTCCAAATAGCGTAGAATATACCGAAGGTTCCGGAGCACTCTCCGCTTTTAAGTTGGAATTAATGGACATGCTAACAAATTGGAAGTCCGAACAGGAAAAGCTGCTCACATCCTGGAAAGACGAACAAGCTATCATTTTATCCAAGCTGGTTAAGGAAGTTGCTGAACTCAAAGAAAAATGTCTCTCACTTGAAAAGTGCAACGCTGAATTCGACAACAGCATGTCTTTTATTAACGAAAAATTTGAAAGCCTATATTCTAAAGCCTCGTTACTGGAAAAAAAGGGAATTGACAGGGAAGTCCATATTAACCGCCTAAACAAACAGGTACAAGACCTGAACTTCCTGTCTCGACAAGCGACTATCGAGCTGCGCAATATCCCAACTAAAGATCAAGAAACGCCTGCAGATCTCATTTCTGCAGTTTCAAGCGTAGGGAAGACTATTGATTTGGAGGTTCAGCAATCTGCTTTCCGGGATGTTTATCGTATACCCGGAAAACCAGGTTTATGCAGGCCAATTTTGGCTGAATTTAGCTCTGTCAATAAGAGAAATGAATTCCTTTCTAAAGTGAGGAAGTTTAATAAAGAACGCTCCGTCAATGACAAGCTAAACACACAATTACTCGGAATTGCCGGGGAAAAGAAACCAGTTTTCATCGACAAACATTTACCTCCCGCAACCAAAAAACTGTTGTATGAGGCCCGCCAGTTTGCTAAGGCAAGGAACTGTACCTGCTGGTATTCAAACGGAAGAATTCTTCTGAAGAAAGACCCAGCAGACAAACCAGTTGAAATTAAATCCGAGAAATGCCTTACCATGTTAGCATTAACAGTGCCAGTATCAGACCCATCACGAGTTAAACCATGACTATTTTTATTGTCGCTTAAACCTTCTCGCATTTATGTATGTATTCGATGTTATGCTATGAATCTGTTTAACTCCTATATTGTGAACTATCCTAATTATTTGTCAATGTACGTTATACTTATACTAAAAACACAACAAACACATATAACACACATACACAGTTTCACACAAGTTAGTATTTATGTTTACAATTACTTCATCATGCTGTATCACAGATTGATGATATTGAAAATACGCTTTCACACCTTTATTCCTCCTCACAGACATCGATCACACTCACTAAACGTCTACTATTTTCATACCCTTTTTAATGTGATATTTTTTGTCCCACCAATGCATGATGCACAGAGAAACGTCATCGTAAAGTCTCAACTTACTGACGATCATGACGTCATTTTGTGTTATTGCCCTTTCTGCCTACCGTTACTTAACCATTTCTATATCATTCGATAATTTAGAAGATATTCAAACAGACTTAGATAATATTTCGGTAGCTCACTCTGCCACCTGCATGATTGAGGATTGTAGACAGATTGCTAGTTTACACAAAAAATCTATTTCTATGCTCTGTCAAAACATACGAAGTATAAATAAGAACTTTGATAGCCTGACAACACTCCTCGAAAGAAGTAAAACATGCTGGGATTTAATTATACTCACCGAATGTTGGCTATACAATTCCCCCCCACTTCCCTCAATGCAGGACTATACTTCCGCTGCCACTAACCTGCATAGATCTCAAAATGAGGGTGTAGTGATATATTTCCGTTCCCACCTTCAGGCTTCCGTCTCTGAGCCCTTGATCCAGGACGCTAACTGTTTATTGTTAAAACTAGATAACGATACCGTTTTAATTGCAATTTACCGCTCGCCCGCTATTCGGAATGTTACCGCGTTCCTGGATTCACTAAATGACCTCTTGAAATCTGTCTCTAACTATAAAAATATTATTTTAACCGGTGACATAAATATTAATATACATGAAAACAGCTATGATTCTCGTGCAACTGAGTATTTGACTATGTTAGCATATCACGGCATGCTTCCGGCGCACACCCTTCCTACACGACATTGCAGCTCTTGTTTGGACCACCTAATCCTAAAAACGCGGCACCCGGCTTTTTGTTTCGTCGCTAATACGTCAATTACGGATCATGACACAGTTCTGTTGTTTCTAGAGAACTATTCCACATCCAGTTACTCTCGGCAAAAAACTAGATCTACTCGCGTATTGGACTACGAAAAAATTGAATCGGACCTTCTTGAGGCAGATTTTAGCCCCTTGTATACCTCCCCAGATGTTGATGAAGCCACCGAATTCTTTATCTCTACCATCAAAAAAATCATACTTCAAAATTCCACAATTAAAGTAGTTTCCAACCGTAAAAGATTGACCAAGCCCTGGATGACACCTGGGCTTCTTCGATGCTTACGGAACCGCGACAATTTGCATTTGAAATGTAAAAAACATCCCGATAACGAACTTTTGCAAATCACGTTTAAAAGGTACAGAAATTATTGTTCGATGATACTCAAAACTACAAAATCAAACTATAATAAAGCTCAATTAAGTAATGCGCAAAATAACAATAAAAAGCTCTGGGAGGCTATAAAATCAGTTACTCATACTGAAAAGGTCAAGCCACACGCCGATGCTCTTTTGTCATCCTCCGATCCAGTGAACTCCGTAAATGAAGCGAACACTTATTTTGCTAATATTGGACGTACCTTAGCTGAAAACATACCTGCCATTGAAACCATACCTACACAATCAGATGTTCCCCAAGCGTGCCATAATTCTTTTGTCCTACTCGAAACAGATGAAAATTAATTGGATAGTTTAATTATGTCTCTTAGGAGCGATTGTGCTGTAGGTTACGATGATATATCAGGCGCTTTTCTTAAAAAATACAAAAATATACTCATTCCCCATTTAACCCACATATGTAACCTTGCTTTTAGTTCAGGAACTTTTCCAAACGCTTTCAAGCTGGCAGTAGTGCACCCAATTCATAAAGGAGAGGACAGAGATCAGTTAAACAATTACAGACCTATCTCAAGTTTACCTACCCTATCAAAATTGCTTGAGAGGTTAATGAACAACAGATTAGTCAAATACTTAAATCAAAATCGCTTACTCACACCTTCTCAATATGGTTTTCGCTCCGGAATTTCCACTAACAATGCTGTATTAGACTTAACAAATACTATCGTCACCAAACTGGATGAAAAACAGAAGGTCGTAGGCGTTTTCCTAGATTTAGCGAAAGCTTTCGACACTATTTCTGTCCCCACCCTTATTGCAAAGCTGGAAGGGATTGGTATAAGAGGCACTCAACTTTCCCTTTTCAGTAACTACCTCGTTGGCAGACGTCAATGTCTCAGGATAGGAGGTTGGACCAGTGATGAACTCCCAATAACATACGGAGTTCCCCAGGGCAGTATTATCGGTCCCACGCTTTTTCTCATTTATATAAATGACCTATGCCAGCTAAAGCTTCCTAATGCTTCCATCTTTACATATGCCGATGATACTGCTCTAATATTCTCCGGGGATACGTGGGAACTGGTGTTTCAATTTGCACAGTCTGGACTTGGTGCTGTTTGGCTCAGAACCTGCTCACTCTGAACGTTGATAAAACGAATTACCTTACCTTCTCGCTTTCAGCCGCTGGAAAGCCACAGTCCTCTTCTCTAGCTTTAATCGCTCACTCCTGTAATTCAACTCACAGTATAGGCTGCTTTTGCCCCCACTTAAGTCGGGTAAGTCACATTAAGTATCTAGGAGTGCAGATAGACGACTGTTTAACCTTTAGTACTCACATTAATACACTTACTACACGGTTACGCAGGTTAATTTACGTTTTTAAGAACCTCCGTTACATTGCTGACTCAAAGGTGATTAAGATTGTGTATCTAGCTCTCTGTCAATCCCTCATCCAATACTGTATCGTTGCTTGGGGTGGTTCAGGAAAGTCCCACATGTTGAAAGTAGAACGCGCCCAACGGGCACTACTGAAGGTCGGTTGGCAGTTACCCTATCGCTTTCCCACTACAGACCTTTACAAAACTTGTAAGGTTCTGACTGTCCGTAAATTATTTATACTGAATCTTTTAATGACAACTCACGGGCACACTCCCTACGATCCTTCTTTGATGTCACAACGACGAAAGTATTCGGTCTGTCCCTTAATTCGTACAAATTGTGCTTCGGCCAAACGCTTCTTCCGCTTCCTTAGCAGTCATGTGTACAATAACACAAACAAAATTTTAAACATTATACCCCTTGTGCAAATCCAAATGTAAAACAAAAATAATAAATTGGCTTCTTGGTTTGGATTATTCTGAGACAGAAAATATTTTAGCTGTTTTAAAATGATTTTGATAGTTAATTTGTAGACCACATTTGAATACACACACTTACACTCACACAACACACACCATACACTACACAGACACACCATTTTTAATTTTAACATTTATCCTATTTTAGTTTTTAAATATTCCTCTCTGTACGCTGATGTTTTCATATTAGTATTTAATAGTATTGTTTTAAGAGGGTGAGAGCCTGGAGATCTGTCATACAGGTCCCGAACCTACTACAGACTCCAGCTCTCACAAAGGTTACTAATTTGATTTGAAATTATATGTCATGAACCTATGTCTGTACTTACCTTTTTGAGAGAAAATAAATCATTATTATTATTACTATCATTATTATCATATTAATATATAATATAATATATTCCACAACTCCGTCTAGTCCCAAGCTAAGCAGAGCTTGTGTTATGAGTACTAAACTGATAAACATACTTATAATTTCTAAATGATAAACATACTTATATATTTCTAAATATATACATATTATAGATAAATAACACCCAGATACAGAACAAATGACCGTGCCCATCATACAAACATTTGCCCACGGGTGGGAATCGAACCCACGACCTCCGGCATAGCAGTCAGGGTCACTAACTACTAGACCAACAGGCCAGTCAATATTCTATTTTATATTCTATACTAGCTTTTCGCCCGCGGCTTCGCCCGCGTGGAAATCGGTTATATCGCGCTTTTTAGATTTTCTCGTGGGAATGAGAAGTTCTACCACGGAAAAACATTGCTTATCCAGGACTCAAACTACCTCCATACCAAATGTTATCAAAATCCGTTCAGGCGTTTAGGCCGTTAAGTTGTTAAACCAAAACTGAGTAGTAAACTATATTATATACTAGCTGTGCCCGCGACTTCGTCCGCGTGGAATAGTTATTTTGGGCATCATATTTATTTTTGCAAACAACCTCAGCTTTATAAATTATAGCTGTTACCCACGACTTTGCCCGTGTCAATTTCTGTTATTAATTTAGACAATTTAGTTTTTAAAAGAACATAATTATCTAAAAGTACTTCATAGAGCTACACCCTCCACTTGGGCACGCCATAATCTTAGCGGTAAGTGCCCTCTTTGAGGCGTGGTTGGATAGACATCACGCAGGACATGACGCAGGTTCTCACCGGACATGGGAAGTTCAGGAGATTCCTGCGCCGGATTCGTGCGGAAGAGACGCCCGGGTGCGCCACTGTGTGGCCAGCACGGAGGACACGGTGGAGGTGTGCCCCGCTTGAGAAGAGAAACGCCGTGTCTTCGTGGGGGTGATCAGCGGCGGTGGCCTCTCGCGCCGGGCCTTGGTTCAGGCCATGGTCCGCAGCGAATAAGAATGGCAAGCGGTCGCCTCCTTCTGCGAAGCAGTAATGCTCGTAAAGGAGGAGGCCAACCGCATAAGGCAAGGGCAAAAGCGCCCTCGCCGTAGCCGTCGCCGCCGCGATCCCGCCGATAGCCAGCCACCGTAGACGCTGGCTTGCGGATGGTGAGCAATGGGTAGCTCGCCGTCCGGTTGTCTGGTAACAGTCCAGACCGAGACCAAGTCGTCGACGGCCTGCACTGCTCCCGTGCGCCTCAAGGTGTTGTCAGCAAACTGTGGGGCTCTTCAGGGTCGAAGCCTTCTGCAGCCGAGGGTTGGTGCGAAAGCGTTATACCGGGGCTCTGGGAATAAGGCAAGGGAGGAACGGGGTAGGTTGTTTAGTCAGTAAGAGTCTGACACTGTTTCCCGCTCGGCCCAAGAGCGGGATTCGTCATTGGATGATTTTTACCTACCATAAAAAAAACCCTCCGCGCCGCCCGCAAGCAACCCCTCTCCTCGCCCGCCGGCCAGGCAAAGCGTCATATTTTGCACATTATGCGGCGCGTGTGAATTTTATATCGGAGTATTTTAAAATTGTAATATCTTCTAAATGTTCATTGAAAATAAGTGATTACAAAGACAATTTTGTTCACAATTACATACTCTTAAACAACAACACATTTATTTGGATAAAGTTTAATATTACTATGTTGATACAACTTTAACAAATAAATTGGTAATAATGCATTAATTTCGGCCAAATTTGATTCCCATAAAAACGGTTCTAGTGAGTTAATTTTAAAAGATAGACACATACTGTCGGGGACATTTTTTTAGATCATTTTAAGAGGAATAATTCTTTCATACATATTTTTTTGGTATCTTCTACCGTTTTCGCAGCGCACGCAACGGAAGCCCTCAAAGATGAATATTTTTCCCCGTTTTTTCCACATTTTCCATTGTTTCTTCGCTCCTATAAGTCACAGCGTGATGTTATATAGCCTAAAGCAGGGACTGAATTACCCAAAAATAAAGGTACCTTTAAATTTCGGTATGACGTCATACCGTTAAATTTCGGTAACCGAAATATTTCGATACCGTAAAATAGGGGTATAAGCGGAATTTTGAGGTAAAAAAATAATACCGGTATGGTTCGATATAAGTACCATAACCTTTATATGGTTTCGGTAACAGTACCAATATCCTTTATAAATGAATCAGTACCGGTACCAATAGCTTAAAATAGGGGTTTTCTTTGATGTACCGCCTCGCCGCTCTGTCGGTCGTTCACTTCCTGCATGTTGCTTATTACCTATTGTAACTCAGTAGGTATGTTTTTATTTCCGATCGAAAGGACAATAGTGTGTAAGCCGGACTAGGCAGAGTGCCCACCTAAGGTGTTCTTATCTTATCAATTCTTCTTATCTGACTGTTGTTGTAGCAAAATTTACTTTATAAAGGTGCAGATACGTAAACTTAAACACGATCAGTAATGCTAGCAAAGGAGGAAGCCGACCGCATAAGGCAACGGCGCTCACGCCCGAGATGCCGCCGAGATTCCGATCCCGATTTTCGGCCACCGTAGGCGCGGGCTTGTGGATGGCGAGCAATGGGTAGCTCGCCGTCCAATCGTCTGGTAACCGTTCGGACCAAGCCCAGTCATCGATAGCGCGGACTGTTGCTGCGCGCCTCAAGGAGTTGTCAGTAAACCGTAGGGTTCGCGTCTGAAAGGAAGGCTCTGGCCATGGTATGTATGGCAACGTAGGAATGGGTTAGGTTGTTTAGTCAGTAAGAGTCTGACACTGTTTCCCGCTCTGCCCAAGGCCGGGATTCGTCATTGGATTATTTTTACCTACTATAAAAAAAAAACTTTAACAGGGTGATTGCGCTGGTTTACCGTCCATTACCACTATTCGTCTAATTAACTAAGTTGCTACAAACACTTCTTTCCCCAGCTAGTTTGAATTTTTTGCGATCCGTCATGTCGTAATGTCTTAGAAATCAGTTTTATTAACATGAAAATGTATTTAGACAATAAGTGAATTAAAAAAATAACCTTTTTTGCCCATTTTTTCCGTGCTTAAAAAATCTGTATGCGATAGCCAAGATCACGGTAGATATATGGATAGGCATACCATAAACAAAATTACAATATGAACTTAAAATTAATAAAGTGTCACAATCCACAGTCTTATCCTTAGGAGCAATTTTTTACAAACCACCTTAGCATGGTGATCGGCGGCGGCGACCTCTCGCGCCGGGCCTTGGTTCAGGCCATGGTCCGCAGCGAAGAGGAATGGCAGGCGGTCGCCTCCTTCTGCGAAGCAGTTATACTAGTAAAAGAGGAGGCCGACCGCATAAGGCAAAGGCAACAGTGCCCTCGCCGTAGCCGTCGCCGCCGGGATCCGGCAACCGTAGACAGTAGGCACTGGCTTGCGGACGGCGAGCAATGGGTATGCGGCGTACCTCAACTACCCGGGATACTCATTGGAGCATCATTTCCTGCAGCGTGCCGGGGTCTGTGTGTACGTCCGTAATGATATCTGCTGCCAGCGTCTCTGTCACCTTGAAGACACTAGTCTGTCTACGTTGTGGCTATTGGTGGACACTGGTATGGACAAAATTGTCTACACCTGTGTCTACCGATCGCACAGCGGTGATCAGGAGACGACTCGACTTTTTGACCACCTCAGTCGGGCCGCCGATGAGGCTCTGCTTTGGCACCCTAATGCACAGTTCGTCGCTCTAGGGGACTTCAATGCTTGCCACCAAGACTGGCTTTTCCCATACCAGAGGACCGACCACGCTGGGAGAGAGGCGCGGAACTTTTCGATGTCGAACGGTTTCGATGGGCCTTTCCCAGCTGGTTAGGCAAGCGACTAGGGTGCCTGATGTGGCTGGTCGTACTGCCATTTGCCTGGACCTTCTGTTGACTACCGATCCAGACACATGTATCGTAACAGTTTCTTCGCCCCTTGGAACTTCAGATCACTGTCTGGTGAAGTCTGTATCGTCCTTCTCCCCACCTGACTGCGAGTCACGCGGTGAGCGGCGGATGTGGCGTTACAAGTCAGCAGATTGGGATGAGATGCGGCACTTCTTCGCATCTTATCCTTGGCAGCGGGTTTGCTTCTCTTCTGAGGATCCGTCGAGCTGTGCGGACGCTGTATCCGATGTGGTAACGTCAAGCTATGGAGTACTTAATCCCATATACCGACGAACCCATCGGTGGCTCGGCTCACCCATGGTTCAATGCCGAATGCGCTCAAGCTGAAGAGCGTAAACATTCGGCTTTTCTCGCCTGGGTTGACGCTCGTGACCGTAAAGCTCCGGATCTGAGCTCAAAGAAGAGAGCCTTTAACCATGCTGCCAAGTCCTACAAAAAGGCATTGAGGAAGGCTCGATTCTACCGCATTACCTACATTGGCACAAAACTCTCTGCACAACCGTCCGGTAGCAGAGCATTCTGGTCCCTTGCCAAGTCGGTCGAAGAGAACTTCTGTCGGCCCACACTGCCTCCGCTGGTTAAACCTGATGGTACACTGGCTCATACCGCGAGAGAGAAAGCAGGTCTCTTTGCATCACTCTTCGCCCTTAATTCTCGTCTTGACACTTGCGGTGCTACTCCACCAAGTCTGCCTATCTGCGACACCTCGATGCCCGAGGTTCGCTTAAGGAACAAAGAAGTTCTGAGAGCACTGTGTCGTCTAGACGGTAATAAAGCTAGTGGGCCGGATGGTATACCAGCGATAGTACTCAAGGCTTGTGCGCCCGAGTTGTCTCCTGTATTGACGCGCCTGTATCGCCTCTCATTTAGGATTGGTACTGTGCCAAAGTCCTGGAAGCTCGCCAGCGTGCAACCCGTGCCCAAAAAGGGCAGTCGTGCCGATACTCTGCAAGATTATGGAGCGCGTGTTGAATTCGCGCCTCATGGCATATCTAGAAGGTAACGATCTCCTCAGCGACCGACAGTATGGATTTCGCCGCAATCGGTCTACTAGGGACCTACTAGTTTATGCCACTCACTTGTGGGGCGAGGCCCTCGTGAGGAATGGGGAAGCTATTGCCGTTTCCTTAGACGTCTCGAAGGCCTTCGATAGGGTATGGCACGATGGCCTCTTGTCTAAGCTTCCAGCGTACGGCATTTCTCCTGGTCTGATAAACTGGGTAAAAGACTTCCTGAGTGAACGGTCACTCCGAGTTGTTGTCGATGGATGCTCATCAGAGCCTATAACGACTAATGCCGGTGTTCCTCAGGGGTCTGTTCTCTCTGCAACTCTATTCCTGCTCCACATTAACGATCTGCTAGTGCCTGGTATCTTTGGGTATGCAGATGATAGCACAGTTGTAGAGAGATACCTGCCCAGTGCTAGGGCTAGTAAGGAGCTAATCCAGTCTGAAAGGGAGGCTATGGTAGAGCGTACGAATGTCTCACTTCAGGCAGTTTCCAAGTGGGGCGAAGCTAATCTGGTAGCATTCAACGCCACCAAAACACAGGCGTGTCTATTCACCGCCAAAAGGAGCCCGTTCACCTTGGCTCCTGCTTTTCGGGATGTATCCCTGGAGTGCACCGACCGCCTTCAGCTCTTGGGAATGGACATTGCTTCAGACCTCAACTTTGGGCGGTTCATTGAGTCCAAAGCCAAGGTAGCTGCTAGAAAACTCGGCGTTCTTGCAAAAGTCCGACGGTACTTCACACCGAGTCAGCTTCTAATGTTGTACAAAGCACAGGTCCGATCGTGTGTGGAGTACTGCAGCCACATATGGGCTGGTGCTGCAAAATGCCACCGAGCGGCTTTGGATTCAGTGGAAAGGCGTGCAAAGAGGCTGATTGGTGATCCAGATTTGGTTGGGTCCAGTCTTCAATGTCTCGAGCACAGGCGCAGAGTAGCCAGCCTTGCGGTTTTCTACAGGATGCATTTTGGAGAGTGTGCGCAGGAATTGCATGATTTGATTCCGCCATCCCAATTTCACCTTCGGACATCCCGGCGGCAGATATCCACCCTTACGTTGTTGAGACACCTGCGGCCCGGACTAAGCGTTTTGCCTCGTCATTTATACCGCGTACATCGAGGGATTGGAACAGTTTGCCGGCTGCAGTCTTTCTGGCCGAATATAATTTGGGTGTCTTCAAGGCTAGAGTGAATAGGATCTTAATAAACTAGTGCGCCTTACCATCAACGATTGCATCACTGCTTACCATCAGGTGGGATCGCAGTCAAGCACTAGTTTATTGCAAGTATGAAGTGTGTGTATGAAGTTCCATTAGCCATTTCTGGTCTTCTTCATCAGTTCCATTACATCAAATGTTTCTTTTCGACTGTAAGTGCTTAAGTTCTAGATGTAAACACCAAAACCACCATATATTCTCCTATAATATTTGAGGAGTTCCCTCGATACCTTATAGATCCCATCATCAGTACCTACTGGGTTTTGAAAAAAATAGGACCAATCTGGAAGCATGTCATTTCAAGAACAAAAAAAAAATTGCAAATCGGTCCATAAACGACGGAGTTATGCGCAAACAAATGTAAAAAATAAATTAAAAAAAAACATATACGGTCGAATTGAGTAACCTCCTCCTTTTTTGAAGTCGGTTAAAAATGAAAATAAAAAAAAAACAAAAATGTTAAAAAAAAATCACGTTGATGCACGATCAGCGATCGATGAAATAAAAACGTACGTAAAACTCGGTAAAACGTAAACTACCTACTGGGCACACAGTCGGCAACGAAGGAGATAGTAAAAGAGTACCTACAGCAAATAAAATGCAATAAAATGTTCAAATGATACAAGTTGTAACGCGTTCGACACCCCTGCGGAGCCCCCGCCACGCTAAATCGTATGTTTTTCGCTACCGAAATCGTATAACGGTTAAAGAACTATTTAGCGCTACCTTTATTCATAAAGGTATCGGTATAGCTCAACCTTTATTGTAAAGCGGTACCTGAATGTTTTTGAGGTATCTTAACCTTTAACCGTAACCGTTTTCAGTCCCTGGCCTAAAGCCTTCCTCGATAAATGATCTATTCAACACAAAAAGAATTTTTCAATTCGAACCAGTAGTTCCTGAGATTAGCGCGTTCAAACAAACAAACAAACAAACAAACTCTTCAGCTTTAAAATATTAGTATAGATTTTACTTTGGGGAGCAAAAACATGCAGATTTTGGGCATTGAAACCCGAGAACACGCTACATAGAGCTGACCATGCGAAAAACAATGTTTTTCCAGGTGTGTTCCAGCAACCCTTAGAGTTTGGCCTCGTTCCTTATTAATGGTCATTGCAAAGAAACCCTTATAGGAAACTGAAGTATTTTAAATTGAAATGGGAGGTCTGTTGGAATAATCGGGATCCGAGGAATGAGTACACTTTCACCTTTTGCTGTGCCAGTCAAAATAGTTGCGGTAAAAACATTCCGTCCAAGCTGCAATGGTACCAGGCTGCGTGTCACTCACACGCAGCCTGGTACCATTACACAGCCGTGGGGCATCGAGATTACGCATCAGCATTACTGGAACCCCTGCTTTTAATTTTACAGCTGCGTTTGAAGAAAAGTCTCATTAGCTCTCAAAATAGCTTGTCTTTGAAGAGACGTCTCATTAGCTCTAAAAATAGCTAGTCTTTCAGCTTGCTCTTCCAAGCGTAGCTGCGTTTGAAGAGACGTCTCATTAGTTCTCAAAATAGTTAATCTTTCAGCTTGTTCTTCCAAACGTAGCTGCGTTTGAAGAGGCGTTTCATTAGCTCTTAAAATAGCCAGTCTTTCAGCTTGCTCTTCCAAACGTAGCTGCGTTTGAAGAGGCGTCTCATTAGCTCTTGAAATAGCTTGTCTTTCTGCTTGCTCTTCCAAACGTAGCTGCGTTTGAAGAGACGTCTCATTAGCTCTCAAAATAACTTGTCTTTCTGTTTACTCTTCCAAACGCCCTTAGTGCTCTCTGAATATCATTCTCAGAAGCTCTCAAAGAAGCTTGGCGAGTGGCTTGCTCCTCAAATCTTTGCTGGCACTGAGATGGTAGCTCAGCAGCTCTCAAAGCAGTCTGACATTCTGCTTGATTGCGTCTTCTTAATCCAGCATGGAGAGACGATTCTTGAGATCGGGCAATTTTCATTGCCCGAGCTTGAGATGAGGCGCTCGACCAATTAGACATACATTTGCGAGGCATTGTGAAATAATGAGTAAGCAAACTAAAAACTATAAACCTAAACTAAAGTATAATCCTATAGTAATGTTAGTTCAATGTCCTAAACTATAACAATCTAAATGACGAACAAAGCGACGTAATTGCTTTTAAATAAACTATACCTAGGGAATCGAATTAAGCTAAGCTATGATAAAACAAAACGGTAAATAATAAAGTCGAAAAGTGCACTGAATAAGTATAGGTAGCGTATGAGCTATAGGTTAGGGCGCGAGATATCATACCACTACTTACATATCTTAAAAAACACAACGTTACCACGTGTTAAAATACACCCAGCGCCATCTATCGCTTATATAAAGAATTAGTTGGCGTAAGGACTACTTATACTAAATACCTATTTATACCAATTAGTAATTTCAGTGACTTACAGTTATTTGTTATAACCTGTTTTGATTATTCATAAACGTTGTTAACCTTCTGGAACTGTCTATTATACCTGCCAGGATAAAGGGTAGGTAAAAAAGTACAAAAGTTTTTGCTTAACTACGTAAAAACGATACTAAGTACACAGGATAAGCAGATGTAAAAATCAGTTTAGGCGATAAACCAAATTGTACGTCATCCCTCGGGAATTCCTCATTTCCGGGGATAATTTATCGTATCATTTAGCTTTGTTTTAAACGACACACAGCGCCATGTGTCACCAAACTGATACTGACAGCTTCATACGAAGCTAACAAATTTTTCCGTTTTCCCTCGGGAACATCACATTTTTCCGGGATAAAAAGTAGCCTATTATTTAATCCGGACTTCTAACTTTATGTCTGCAAAATTTCAAAGCAAACGGTTTAGTAGTTACGGCGTGAAAGTCTAACAAACAAACAAACAAACTCACTTTCCGATTTATAATATTAGTAAGGATTAGTAAGGAAGTAAGGGTTTGTTATAACCTGTTTTGATTACTCATAAACGTTGTTAACCTCCTGGAACTATCTATTATACCTACCAGGATAAAGGGTAGGTAAAAAAGTACAGAAGTTTTTGCTTAGCTACGTAAAAACAATACTAAGTACACAGGATAAGCAGATGTAAAAATCAGTTTAGGCGATAAACCAAATTGTGCGTCATCCCTCGGAAATTCCTCATTTCCGGGTATAATATTTATCGTATCATTAACTTTGTTTTAAACGACACACAGCGCCATGTGTCACGAAACTGATACTGACAGCTTCATACGAAGCTAACAATATTTTCGTTTTCCCTCGGGAACATCACATTTTTCCGGGATAAAAAGTAGCCTATTATTTAATCCGGACTTCTAACTTTACGTCTGCAAAATTTCAAAGCAAACGGATCAGTAGTTACGGCGTGAAAGCCTAACAAACAAACAAACAAACAAACTCACTTTCCGATTTATAATATTAGTAAGGAAGTAAGGATGATGTACAGCCAGCGGCGAAAGTGGTTGGATAGTCCAGAATAAAAATCGCGTCAAGCGCGAAATGAGGCCATGTAGCGTAAAATCAGATTAACATATTGTTATCGATAACATTACAATTTATTGTTACTAGATGGCGTTGCTGTGTCTTAATTGCTTTGTTAATATTTCTTTTTATAGTTTCTTTTTGTTTCTACAAAGATTGAAATAATTTTTAATTCATTTTTTAAAGAAATTAATAAATTAAAAATATTAAAATTAAGTATCATTTTACAAATATCTGATTATCTATGTGTTAGTTTTCAAACTTGAGAGGGTAGTTTAATATGAATTTATGAATAATAATTAATTAGTGGGTAGTTTCAGTAATACTTAGATCTAAGACTTGTGATTAAGCACAATGGATTGTTTGCTAAGTCAAATTCAAAATTCAAATTCAAATTCAAAGCGTTTATTTCAAATAAACCTTTACAGGCACTTTTGAAAAGTCATAAAGTCGGTCTGTCAGGAAAAAAATGACGCTAATTGCACATTCCAAAAAGTAGGTCTCAATGGAGAAGAATGTGCAAGAAACTCCATGGACACTCTTTTTAATCATGTTGTGTTTTACAAATATATAGGTTACATATTTTTGTCGCTGCTATGATGCGAGAACAATGTAACTAAAATAATAAATGAGTACGTAAAGTATGTTCTAAACCAATTAAAATAAACCACTGGCAGCTAAGAGATGACCAGTCCCAACTGACAGCGCCCGTTCACGGACATGACGCGTATATCAGCACCACTCAGCTCAACCATTATGAAGGGAACCGAATGATCCAACACACGCGCCACCATCAGCGAGACATTTGAGTGAGCATGACAAACTCTCAACTGCCATGGTCATTTACGTCAAACAACTTTAAACCATAAATTACTCCATGGTACTCACATTTACAAACATTGTAAAAAAAAATGCTTCTACATTATACAACACTAGAATAATGTCAACATTTAAGATTAAAAATAAAAATAATAATCAATTCGTAGGGTCTAGTGGTAGTGGAGCTGGACCAGCAATGAGCCAAGCATTTTTATCTTGTATATAATCCTCTAACTTATAATAAGCTTGTCTACATAGTGTGCGTTTAATACAAGATTTAAATTTAATTTCATTGAGTTCTAATATATTGGGAGGTATTTTATTATAACATTTTAAACAGTACCCCATAAAAGAAGAGGCCACTTTAGCCAGTCTGAAGCCTGGTTGAACTAACTGATCCCTATTTCTTGTAAAATAATTGTGTCTATCGCCTCTTTTACTAAAAAGATGAAGATTTTTCCTAACGTACATGATGTTTTCATAAATATATTGACAAGGCACCGTCATGATGTTAATATCTTTAAACAGTTCCCTTAGAGAATCGCACCGGCGGAGATTGTAAATGGCTCTGATAGCTCTTTTCTGTAGTATAAAAATTGAGTCTATGTCTGCAGCCCGTCCCCACAGTAAGATACCGTATGACATAATACTATGAAAATAACTAAAATAGACTAGTCTAGCGGTATCAATATCCGTTTCAAGTTGATTTCGATTAACTCCTTCGAGTTCTTTTTGTTAGATTTTATTTTTAATCAGGTTATTTTATAAACTTATTTTAATAATGAGTATGAATTCACAATACATATATAGTGATAAGAGTTTTTTTTTTTTTTTTTTTTTTATGGTAGGTGAAAATCATCCAATGACGAAACCCGCTCTTGGGTGGAGCGGGAGACTAGTGTCAGACTCTTACTGACTAAAAAACCTACCCCGTACCTTCCTTGCCCTATTCCTGGAGTCGAGGTAACAGTTTCCCACCACCCTCTAGACTCCGGGAGGCTTCGACCCTGAAGGGCCCCTGCAGTTTGCTGACAACTCCTTGAGGCGCGCGGGAACGGTGCGCGCCGTTGACGACTAGGACTCGGTCTTACAGACGACCGGACGGCGAGCTACCCATTGCTCACCGTCCGCGAGCCAGTGTCTACGGTGGCCTGATATCGGCAGGATCGCGGCGGCGACGGCTACGGCGAGTACGTCGTTGCATTTGCATAGTGATAAGAGTAACAAGGTGAAAACATCTCAGAAATAGCCAGACGGACTGGTGTAAACGTGAGTAGTTTTATTTGTTATATTTAACCTTCCTATACTCGCGCGTTGGTCTGTGAGACCGACGAAACACATTTTTGTAATTCTTTTGACGTGACAACGTCTTAAATTAGGTTGCGGCTGGGAATCACTTATGAAAAAGTGTAACGCTCGGTAACGTTTTTACGTACGTAAATCCTAAGAAGTTGAATTCCTTGCTAGCTGCCGGATTTGTTGCTAGCTTTAGTTTAATGCCTGTCATGCGTTTATGTGAAGCATACTTATTATTGCATTTGACGCCAATTGGTCCGTGAGACCGACGCGAGTATAGGAGCAAGTTTTTGTGTAAGTATAAAAGTGTTTTATTTAGTGCTTTTTCTTTTTTTTTATAATTTTTTACAAGCTTTGAATACTTTTTTTATGTATTTGTAGTAAAATATATATTTTTTATTACTCTTTTTTGTGTTTTAACCAATTTTGTTCTTTTTTTTATTGAACTTTATATTAAAATTGGGCGATTATCAAATTAGATTACTGCTGGAGGAATTTAGTTCTGATTCTAGCTATGAAGGTGAAAATGACAAGTGAGGTGAAAGATTATGTTAGAGGTATAATATAAAATATACGACAGCGTTCATGAGGACGACAATGATGAGATATATGTAGCAGAAGGTAGTCAAAGTACGTGTTGCAACCGTATGCCTTGATGGTTGCGGCAAGGGTCAAAATTAAACCCAACATAGATAAATATGTCCGATGATAGGTTGTTTATTATAATTTAGAAGATTATTTTGTTTTAAAAAGGAGGACAAATTTTATTTTCATTTTCATAGTATTTAAGAAAAAAATGTAAAATTTGAAGACTAATTTGTGACATGCCAAAAGTCAGTATAATAATTAATAAATTACTTCTTTACTTATACTATTTTGTTTCACTATATCCTAAACTATAAAAATATAATAATATTTTTTTTGGGTTCCAAAGTAAAAACATATTTTACTGGGGCACGAACAATCGGTCTGTGAGACCGTGCGCGAGTATACGTGTCTCAAAAATTGGCGCGAGTATAGGTCGGAAGGTTAACATAAAAAAAACTCCTATAATTATTATTGCCTATTATATATTTCTGTTTTATTGTTGCAGAGAAAAACAGTAGCTGTATGAGTGCCAAGGATACGACGATTTAAAGAAGAAAGTTCTTTGAATCAATATCAAAGAACTAGTAGACCAAAACTACGAATAAAATGGATTTCTGCCAAGAAAATGGTTTATTCAACACAAGCATTGACACTGTCCGTCGTATTCTTTATGATGAAGGACAAAATAGGCGTGCTCCAGATGCGTTTGAGGTTCATTGTTTACAAATATAAGACAGTATTCGTGGTTCAAATTTGTATATAAATTTAAATGATTCAATGCCTTTCCGAATACAATCTGTCATTGACCAAAATGGTGATTATACGATTTACTTGCTTAATATTATTTACTGAGTTCTTATTCTCTGTAGCTTATTATATGTGTTTAACCAGATACCCATCATTAAAATATATAAGTTATGAACACTTCAAGTAAAACACAACATATATTTTTTTATATCGCTCACTAAACATTTGATATTTGCTTTTCTTTTAATCCTTTTGACCTGTGTGATAAAATTATTTAGTTTCTTATTTGGTTTTGTTAAGGTCGAAGCTTCAATCCTCTTTCCAATTATGGAAACGAATATTTAAGCTATGGCCTCTATAAATATAATGATAATTAAAATAACTATTGTTATCTACACTAATCTACACTAATATAATAAAGAGGTAAAGTTTGTTTTTTTGTTTTAATGTTTTTTTGTTTGTAGGGGGTAATCTCTGGAACTACTGGTCCGATTGGAAAAAAATTAGCAACAATAGAAAGCTGCTTTACTCCTGAGTGACATAGGTTATATTTTATGTACGCGGGCGAAGCCGCTGGAAAAAGCTAGTCGCTTATATAAAGAATTAGTTGGCGTAAAGACTACTTATACTAAATAAATTCCTACTTATACCAATCTGTAATTTCAATGACTTACAGTTATTTGTTATAACCTGTTTTGATTATTCATAAAAGTTGTTAACCTTCTGGAACTGTCTATTATACCTGCCAGGATAAAGGGTAGGTAAAAAAGTACAAAAGTTTTTGCTTAACTACGTAAAAACGATACTAAGTACATAGGATAAGCAGATGTAAAAATCAGTTTAGGCGATAAACCAAATTGTACGTCATTCCTCGGGAATTCCGCATTTCCGGGGATAATTTATCGTATCATTTAGCTTTGTTTTTAACGACACAGCGCCATGTGTCACCAAACTGATACTGACAGCTTCATACGAAGCTAACAATATTTTCGTTTTCCCTCGGGAACATCACATTTTTCTGGGATAAAAAGTAGCCTATAATTTAATTCGGAATTCTAACTTTACGTCTGCAAAATTTCAAAGCAAACGGTTCAGTAGTTACGGCGTGAAAGCCTAACAAACAAACAAACAAACAAACAAACTCACTTTCCGATTTATAATATTAAGTAAGGAAGTAAGGATATTAGTAAGGAAGTAAGTAAGAAAGGATAAGGATAGTAAGGATACCTACTTATACCAATTAGTAATTTCGGTGACTTATAAATATTTCAGTATTTGTTATATGTGCATATTATACCTTGTTTTGATTATTCATAAACGTTGTTAACCTTCTGGAACCGTCTATCATACCTATTATTTAATCCGGACTTCTAACTTTACGTCAGCAAAATTTCAAAGCAAACGGTTCAGTAGTTACGGCGTGAAAGCCTAACAAACAAACATACAAACAAACAAACTCAAATTCCGATTTATAATATTAAGTAAGAATAAGGAAGTAAGGATAGTAAGGATAGGAATATGTGCATGTTATAACCTGTTTTGATTATTCATAAACGTTGTTAACCTTCTGAAACAGTCTATTATACTTACCAGGATAAAGGGTAGGTAAAAAAGTACAGAAGTTTTTGCTTAGCTACGTAAAAACATTACTAAGTTCACAGGATAAGCAGATGTAAAAATCAGTTTAAGTGATTAACCAAATTGTACGACATCCCTCGGGAATTCCTCATTTCCGTGGATAATTTATGGTATCATTCCGGGGATAATTTATGGTATCATTAAGCTTTGTTTTAAAGGTCACACAGCGCCATGTGTCACCAAACTGATACTGACATCTTCATACGAAGTTAAACAATATTTTCGTTTTCCCTCAGGAACATCACAGTTTTCCGGGATAAAAAGTAGCCTATTATTTAATCCGGACTTCTAACTTTACGTCTGCAAAATTTCAAAGCAAACGGTTTAGTAGTTACGGCGTGAAAGCCTAACAAACAAACAAACAAACAAACTCACATTCCGATTTATAATATTAGTATGGTATCATTCCGGGCATAATTTATGGTATCATTAAGCTTTGTTTTAAAGGTCACACAGCGCCATGTGTCACCAAACTGATACTGACATCTACATACGAAGTTAAACAATATTTTCGTTTTCCCTCGGGAACATCACAGTTTCCCGGGATAAAAAGTAAACTATTATTTAATCCGGACTTCTAATTTTACGTCTGCAAAATTTCAAAGCAAACGGTTTAGTAGTTACGGCGTGAAAGCCTAACAAACAAACAAACTCACATTCCGATTTATAATATTAGTAAGGATATTAGTAAGGATATTAGTAAGGATATTAGTAAGGATATTAGTAAGGATATTAGTAAGGATATTAGTAAGGATATTAGTAAGGATTTGAGGACTGCTTGCCTAATCATGGTTTCAAATTGCTTGAGTGGCGTTTGTGTATAGCAGTTAAATTTAAGGGATGCTCAACTTTAAGTAGCATTTAGATGAGTTTAAGATTTGAGTGGCGTTTCAGTATTCGGCCAATACTCATTATTTCATAATGCCTCGCAAACGTAAATCTAATTTGTCGAGCACCTCATCTCAAGCTCGGGCAATGAAAATTGCCCGATTTCAAGAATCGTCTCTCCATGCTGGATAAAGAAGGCGCGATCAAGCAGACTGTCAGGCTGCTTTGAGAGCTGTTGAGCTACCATCTCAGCGCCAGCAAATATTTGAGGAACAAGCCGCTCGCCAAGCTTCTTTGAGGGCTTCTGAGAATGATATTCGTACTCAAGTCCGTTTATCACAACAGGCTCAACGTGAGACAGCACTAAAGGCGTTAGAGTCACCTCTTCAAACGCTGCTACGTTTTGAAGAACAAACTGAAAGGCTAGCTATTTTGAGAGCTAGTGAAACGCCTCTTCAAACGCAGCTACGTTTAGAAGAGCAAGCTGAAAGACTAGCTATTTTGAGAGCTAATGAGACGCCTCTTCAAACGCAGCTACGTTTAGAAGAGCAAGCTGAAAGACTAGCTATTTTGAGAGCTAATGAGACGCCTCTTCAAACGCAGCTACGTTTGGAAGAGCAAGCTGAAAGACTAGCTATTTTGAGTCATCTCTTCAAACACAGCTACGTTTGGAAGAACAAGCTAAAAGACAAGCTATTTTGAGAGCTAATGAGACGTCTCTTCAAACGCAACTGCAAAATTAAAAGTAGGGGTTCCGGTGATGCTGATGCGTAATCTCGATACCCCACGACTTTGTAATGGTACCAGGTTGCGTGTCACTCAGCTTGAACGAAATATTATTACCGCAACTATTTTGACTGGCGCAGCAAAAGGTGAAAGTGTACTCATTCCTCGGATCCCGATTATTCCAACAGGCCTCCCATTTCAATTTAAAAGACTTCAGTTTCCTATAAGGGTTTCATTTGGAATGACCATTAATAAAGCACAAGGCCAAACTCTAAGGATTGCTGGAGTACACCTGGAAAAACTTTGTTTTTCGCAAGGTCAGCTCTATGTAGCGTGTTCTCGGGTTTCCAGTGCCCAAAATCTGTATGTTTTTACTCCCCAAAGTAAAAAATATAAATCTCAAGATCAAAACAGGCTATAACATGCACATGTAACAAATACTGAAATACTTCTACTAATCAGTTTAGGCGATAAATCAAATTGTACGTCATCCCTCGGGAATTCCTCATTTCCGGGGATAATTTATTGTATCAATAAGCTTTGTTTTAAACGACACACAGCGCAAGGTGTCACCAAACTGATATTGACAGCTTCATACGAAGCTAACAATATTTTTGTTTTCCCTCGGGAACATCACATTTTTTCGGGATAAAAAGTAGCCTATTGTTTAATCCGGACCTCTAACTTTACGTCTGCAAAATTTCAAAGCAAACGGTTAAGTAGTTACGGCATGAAAGCCTAACAAACTAACAAACATACAAACTCACATTCCGATTTATAATATTAGTAAGGATAACCTGTTTTGATTATTCATAAACGTTGTTAACCTTCTGGAACTGTCTATTATACCTGCCAAGATAAAGGGTAGGTAAAAAAGTACAAAAGTTTTTGCTTAACTACGTAAAAATGATACTAAGTACACAGGATAAGCAGATGTAAAAATCAGTTTAGGCGATAAACCAAATTGTACGTCATCCCTCGGGAATTCCTCATTTCTGGGGATAATTTATCGTATCATTTAGCTTTGTTTTAAACGACACACAGCACCATGTGTCACCAAACTGATACTGACAGCTTCATACGAAGCTAACAATATTTTCGTTTTCCCTCGGGAACATCACATTTTACCGGGATAAAAAGTAGCCTATTATTTAATCCGGACTTCTAACTTTACGCCTGCAAAATTTCAAAGCAAACGGTTGAGCAGTTACGGCGTGAAAGCCTAACAAACAAACAAACAAACAAACAAACTCACTTTCCGATTTATAATATTAGTAAGGATAGATGGCGCTGGGTGTATTTTAAAACGTGGCAACGTTGTGTTTAAGATATGTAAGTAGTGTTATGATATCTCGCGCCCTAACCTATAGCCATATAGTATTTACCGTTTTGTTTTATCATAGCTTAGCTTAATTCGATTCACTAGGTATAGTTTATTTAAAGGTAATTACGTCGCTTTGTTCGTCATTTAGATTTTTATAGTTTAGGACATTCAACTAACATTACTATAGGATTATACTTTAGGTTTATAGTTTTTAGTTTACTTACTCATTATTTCATAATGCCTCGCAAACGTAAATCTAATTTGTCGAGCACCTCATCTCAAGCTCGGGCAATGAAAATTGCCCGATCTCAAGAATCGTCTCTCCATGCTGGATTAAGAAGACGCAGTCAAGCAGAGTGTCAGGCTGCTTTGAGAACTGCTGAGCTACCATCTCAGTGCCAGCAAAGATTCGAGGAGCAAGCCGCTAGCCAAGCTTCTTTGAGGGCTTCTGAGAATGATATTCGTACTCAAGTCCGTTTATCGCAACAGGTTCAACGTCAGACAGCACTAAGGGCGTTAGAGTCACCTCTTCAAACACTGCTACGTTTGGAAGCGCAAGCTGAAAGACTAGCTATTTTGAGAGCTAATGAAACGCCTCTTCAAACGCAGCTACGTTTGGAAGAGCAAGCTGAAAGACTAGCTATTTTGAGAGCTAATGAGTCGTCTCTTCAAACACAGCTACGTTTGGAAGAACAAGCTAAAAGACAAGCTATTTTGAGAGGTAATGAGACGTCTCTTCGAACGCAGATGCAAAATTAACAGTAGGGGTTCCGGCGATGCAGATGCGTAATCTCAATGCCCCACGACTGTATAATGGTACCAGGTAGCGTGTCACTCAGCTTGGACGGAATATTATTACCGCAACTATTTTGACTGGCGCAGCAAAAGGTGAAAGTGTACTCATTCCTCAGATTCCGATTATTCCAACAGGCCTCCTATTTCAATTTAAAAGGCTTCAGTTAATAAGGGTTTCTTTGCAATGACCATTAATAAAGCACAGGGCCAAACTCTAAGGGTAGCTGGAGTACACCTGGAAAAACATTGTTTTTCGCATGGTCAGCTCTATGTAGCGTGTTCTCGAGTTTCCACTGCCCAAAATCTGTATGTTTTTACCCTCCCTCCCCAAAGTAAAGCATATAATATAGTTTAATTCAGTTTTGGTTTAACAACTTAACGGCCTAAACGCGTGAATGGATTTTGATAAAATTTGGTATGGAGGTAGTTTGAGTCCTGGATAAGCAATGTTTTGCCGTGGTAGATCTTCTCATTCCCATGGGAAAATCTAAAAAACGCGATATAACCAATTTCCACGCGGGCGAAGCCGCGGGCGAAAAGCTAGTTATTTAAATAAATATAATAAATTATATATAATGTTATTTGATGATCAATAAACTGACTGATAAATTTTAATAATAAACTGTAAGAAATATTTTTTTCTAATAGTGCCTTTTTATTTTGGTGGGCCAGTTTATCTACTTTTTCTCTCGGTATAGTACTAACTTGAATTATAAATTACAAATAATTACTTTTCTTTGTTAATCAAATGATTCAATATTTTTACGGCTTTCTTTTGTTTGTTATTCATAACAAAAATCACAAAAAGTCGTATTCAGTGAGATTTGAACTCAGGTTCACTGATTCACACAGCGGCACTGCTTAACCATTAGGCCATCATGAAAGTAATTTCTGCAACGAAATTATGAACTACAATTAGTTTTTGACGGCAATAATGACTCATGTGTGTCTATTTTTCGTCAAATTAAACGTAAAGTTTATGCTTTGTGAGATTGCGTCAGGTCGCCACTTAGCTGTAAAGATACCAACGCCATCTAGTTTAATATAAGAAAACTTGAGCTCTTTGGTGCTTCGCTAACGTGCAAAGGAATATAGGTACTAAGGTACCCAGGCACTTTTGCAGCTCCTTGTACATAATGTTGAAATTACGTGATCTCATATTGCTCAGTAATTTTTCTGCTACTTCAATTACTTATTTCATATTTGGGTGGCATATCTGACAAAGCATTTTAGTTACACGTGCCCTATCCCTTAAATGGAATACCACTACGCGGATTTACTACTATTTAAGAGCTGTCCTGAAGAACCTAGATCATAAGAATTCTTCTGCTAAGAGCAGCCACATCTTGTCATCAACCTGCCTGAGGAAAATCAACCTGCTAAAATGTAAGTACTTCCCATTACTTTTTTAATTAAATATGTTTAGCAACATATTACTAATTCTTCTATAAGAATTTCTAATTGATGCATTACTTACTATGTTCATCAATCAATCAAACAATCAATCAATTCAATTAATAATTGTTTTAGTATTCTTTTAATCAAATGAACACGCAATTAATATATTAAAATTTTATTTATTTCCTAGTATTCAATCATTCAATTATTACATTCATCCTATTTTTCGACAACTCAATCATAATTGTTGACTTTTGATTTTGTATTTTCTCAGGTTTAAGAACACAGCCGAGCATCTATTCCCATCGGAAGACGAATCGCTGAGTGACACACCAGTGAAAACGAAGCCGAAGGAGCAGAAAAAACGTAAGCTAGCGTCAATGAGCAGCTCGCAACCGTCCACAAGCAAGAAACAGAAGATTCACCCCATCACTCCTGTGACCAAGGCTACTGCTCGTGAGCTGTTTGGGAGCGACAGCGATGACGACGCGCTTGAAATCACTGCAGAGAAGAAGCCTCCTGCTATTTACTCCTACATCACGAGGAGATTGGCAAACGGCTTTTCCCGTCAAATGGATGAAAAGAAGAAAGGTGCGTTTTACATTGAAGTTAAAATTTATAGATCTGATGAGATAGAGCGTGTACAGCCTGTAAATAGATGGCGTCATTCTATTATAACCATTAAAAATAAAACTGATGAAGATTCAGATGCCTGGAATCATATGAACGCTTTTATCGCAAGCACTAGAAAAGAGTTCAAAAATCAAACTCCTACATTTATAAGCTCCTATCAATAAAATAATTAAATTTTGTTATCTATATATTCACGGCTAAATAATATAATATATACAAATATTTTAATTGTAACATTTATAGTGTTAAACTAATAGTATTAATTTTAAAACTTTATGTAATCGATTAATTATATTTATTAAATAGTGTTATATGTGTAACATTCGTTGTTTTTGTTTCCAGTTCAACCTGCCGATCACATCTCATAAAATTCTAATGTTATTATAAATAACTAGCTTTTCGCCCGCGGCTTCGCCCGCGTGGAAATCGGTTATATCGCGCTTTTTAGATTTTCCCGTGGGAATGAGAAGTTCTACCACGGAAAAACATTGCTTATCCAGGACTCAAACTACCTCCATACCAAATGTTATCAAAATCCGTTCAGGCGTTTAGGCCGTTAAATTGTTAAACCAAAACTGAGCGGTAAACTATATTATATATTTTACTTTGGGGAGCAAAAACATGCAGATTTTGGGCACTGAAACCCGAGAACACGCTACATAGAGCTGACCATGCGAAAAACAATGTTTTTCCAGGTGTGTTCCAGCAACCCTTAGAGTTTGGCCTCGTTCCTTATTAATGGTCATTGCAAAGAAACCCTTATAGGAAACTGAAGTATTTTAAATTGAAATGGGAGGTCTGTTGGAATAATCGGGATGCGAGGAATGAGTACATTTTCACCTTTTGCTGCGCCAGTCAAAATAGTTGCGGTAATAACATTCCGTCCAAGCTGAGTGACACGCAGCCTGGTACCATTACACAGCCGTGGGGCATCGAGATTACGCATCAGCATCACTGGAACCCCTACTTTTAATTTTACAGCTGCGTTTGAAGAGAAGTCTCATTAGCTCTCAAAATAGCTTGTCTTTGAAGAGACGTCTCATTAGCTCTCAAAATAGCTAGTCTTTCAGCTTGCTCTTTCAAGCGTAGCTGCGTTTGAAGAGACGTCTCATTAGTTCTCAAAATAGTTAATCTTTCAGCTTGCTCTTCCAAACGTAGCTGCGTCTGAAGAGGCGTTTAATTAGCTCTTAAAATAGCCAGTCTTTCAGCTTGCTCTTCCAAACGTAGCTGCGTTTGAAGAGGCGTCTCATTAGCTCCTGAAATAGCTTGTCTTTCTGCTTGCTCTTCCAAACGTAGCTGCGTTTGAAGAGACGTCTCATTAGCTCTCAAAATAACTTGTCTTTCTGTTTACTCTTCCAAACGCCCTAGTGCTCTCTGACGTTGAGCCTGTTGCAATAAACGGACTTGAGTACGAATATCATTCTCAGAAGCTCTCAAAGAAGCTTGGCGAGTGGCTTGCTCCTCAAATCTTTGCTAGCACTGAAATGGTAGCTCAGCAGCTCTCAAAGCAGCCTGACATTCTGCTTGATTGCGTCTTCTTAATCCAGCATAGAGAGACGATTCTTGAGATCGGGCAATTTTCATTGCCCGAGCTTGAGATGAGGCGCTCGACCAATTAGATATACATTTGCTAGGCATTGTGAAATAATGAGTAAGCAAACTAAAAACTATAAACCTAAACTAAAGTATAATCCTATAGTAATGTTAGTTCAATGTCCTAAACTATAACAATCTAAATGACGAACAAAGCGACGTAATTGCTTTTAAATAAACTATACCTAGGGAATCGAATTAAGCTAAGCTATGATAAAACAAAAAGGTAAATAATAAAGTCGAAAAGTGCACTGAATAAGTATAGGTAGCGTATGAGCTATAGGTTAGGGCGCGAGATATCATACCACTACTTACATATTTTAAAAAACACAACGTTACCACGTGTTAAAATACACCCAGCGCCATCTATCGCTTATATAAAGAATTAGTTGGCGTAAGGACTACTTATACTAAATACCTATTTATACCATTTAGTAATTTCAGTGACTTACAGTTATTTTTTATAACCTGTTTTGATTATTCATAAACGTTGTTAACCTTCTGGAACTGTCTATTATACCTGCCAGGATAAAGGGTAGGTAAAAAAGTACAAAAGTTTTTGCTTAACTACGTAAAAACGATACTAAGTATACAGGATAAGCAGATGTAAAAATCAGTTTAGGCGATAAACCAAATTGTACGTCATCCCTCGGGAATTCCTCATTTCCGGGGATAATTTATCGTATCATTAACTTTGTTTTAAACGACACACAGCGCCATGTGTCACCAAACTGATACTGACAGCTTCATACGAAGCTAACAAATTTTTCCGTTTTCCCTCGGGAACGTCACATTTTTCCGGGATAAAAAGTAGCCTATTATTTAATCCGGACTTCTAACTTTATGTCTGCAAAATTTCAAAGCAAACGGTTCAGTAGTTACGGCGTGAAAGTCTAACAAACAAACAAACAAACTCACTTTCCGATTTATAATATTAGTAAGGATTAGTAAGGAAGTAAGGGTTTGTTATAACCTGTTTTGATTACTCATAAACGTTGTTAACCTCCTGGAACTGTCTATTATACCTACCAGGATAAAGGGTAGGTAAAAAAGTACAGAAGTTTTTGCTTAGCTACGTAAAAACAATACTAAGTACACAGGATAAGCAGATGTAAAAATCAGTTTAGGCGATAAACCAAATTGTACGTCATCCCTCGGGAATTCCTCATTTCCGGGGATAATTTATCGTATCATTAACTTTGTTTTAAACGACACACAGCGCCATGTGTCACGAAACTGATACTGACAGCTTCATACGAAGCTAACAATATTTTCGTTTTCCCTCGGGAACATCACATTTTTTCCGGGATAAAAAGTAGCCTATTATTTAATCCGGACTTCTAACTTTACGTCTGCAAAATTTCAAAGCAAACGGATCAGTAGTTACGGCGTGAAAGCCTAACAAACAAACAAACAAACTCACATTCCGATTTATAATATTAGTAAGGATAAGGAAGTAAGGACTAGTAAGGATTAGTAAGGATAGTAAGGAAATAATGATACAACTCAATTTGATATCCCAGAACAAGAATATAATACGAATGTTTATGAACCCAAATGTTTATCAAAGACTATTTATTGTGACAAATGTAAACTTGAGATTCCCGAACACAAATATAAATACCATAAGAGAACTAATATCCATAAATCGAATTGTCTAATGAAATCAAGGTTTGTAAATGTTGAAATTATAGCAACAGCTTTTAAGAATAGAATTATGACTTATCGCTTAAATCCATCTATAGAAGACGAGAACCTCATACCAGAGGCGTTCTTAGATGGTAAGCGACAGTATATCTCAGAAATTATTAAGTTTTTACTGTCGAAAAATACATCTATCAAAGTTAATTTTGAACTGTTTGCTTATTTTATGTTACCTAAATCAAATGAGCAGCAGTTCAAGTCATTTAATACGAGATATGAGATTATATATAATAGTACTGATTTCAATAATATATAGTCAAAAATAATAGAAGTATTTAAAAGAAAACTTACCGAATTCGAGCACGGTGGAGGTGTGCCCTGCTTGGGAAGAGCATCGCCGTGTCCTCGTGGGGGTGATCGGCGGCGGCGACCTCTCGCGCCGGGCCCTGGTTCAGGCCATGGTCCGCAGCGAAGAGGAATGGCAGGCGGTCGCCTCCTTCTGCGAAGCAGTAATGCTCGTAAAGGAGGAGGCCGACCGCATAAGGCAAAGGCAACGGCGTACTCGCCGTAGCCGTCGCCGCCGCGATCCTGCCGATATCCGGTCACCGTAGACACTGGCTCGCGGACGGTGAGCAATGGGTAGCTCGCCGTCCGGCCGTCTGTAAGACCGAGTCCTAGTCGTCAACGGCGCGCACCGTTCCCGCGCGCCTCAAGGAGTTGTCAGCAAACTGCAGGGGCCCTTCAGGGTCGAAGCCTCCTGGAGTCTAGAGGGTGGTGGGAAACTGTTACCTCGACTCCAGGAATAGGGCAAGGAAGGTTCGGGGTAGGTTTTTTAGTCAGTAAGAGTCTGACACTAGTCTCCCGCTCCGCCCAAGAGCGGGAGACTAGTGTCAGACGGGAGTTTTTTATGGTAGGTGAAAATCATCCAATGACGAATCATTGGATGATTTTCACCTACCATAAAAAAAAAAAAAAAAAAAAAAAAAAACCGAATTCGAGCATTGTGAATCTGGATGGTCATTTGTATCCATAAGTCATTTGGAAATAAATATAAATAAATATTGCCCTTTGCGGGGTGGTAGTTATTTGGACCTACCTGATGTTATTAAAAATACAAAAAGTTGTTTGAATATACAGAATAATGATGAGTATTGTTTTTTGTGGAGTATAGTCGCAACGTTATATCCTGCCAAAAATAATGTCTGCAGAACGAACTCCTATCCACATTTTAATTCAATATTTAATCTAGAAGGAATTTCATTTCCACCTTCATTTAACGACATCAAATTATTTGAAAAGAATAACTGTGAGCTAAGTGTTAATGTTTACGGATTAAATGAAAACTGCACAGTAACTGGCCCTCTTTATGTGACGAACTGTAAAAAAGATAAACATATTAACTTACTGTATTTTGAAAAAAACAGGAAAAGTCATTACTGTTTAATTAAAAACCTTTTACGTTTAGTGCGACGACAAGTTTCATACCATAAAGGTCGAATGTATTTATGTGAGACTTGTTTGCAGTTTTTTACCTCGGAAACCAAGTATCATTCTCATAGTTGCTCCAAAATTTTAACTATACTTCCTGACAAAAACAGTGCATTACAATTTAAAAACTATGAATGAAAGCAAAAAAATAATTTTATTATATACGCAGATTTTGAAAGTATATTAATGGACTATGAAATAGAACAGTGTGATAAAAATACTATAAAGAAGAAATTACATCAACCAGCTTGTTTTGCATTTTATGTCTGTTGCTCACATGATAGTAGTTTAAATAAATACGTTACATATAGAGGACCTAACTGTGTGGAAGTATTTGTTAAAAAAGTTATGGAGGAAGCGAAATTGATTCATAAAATTTTGATGACTAAGAAACCAATGCGTTCTATGACGAGAGAGCAAATTAATAATTATCGTACAGCAACTACATGTCATATTTGTAATAATTTGTTATTTGATGATAAGGTTTGTGATCATGACCACATTACATCCGAGTACAGAGGCGCAGCACATTCGCATTGTAATTTAATTTATAGAGTTTGCCCCTTTATACCTATAATTTTTCACAATTTAGCTGGCTATGATTCTCATATATTTATAACAGAATTATCAAAATACGATGGTGAGATAAAAGTTATAGCACAAACTAAAGAAAAGTATTTATATATAACCAAAATCTATACTAATATTATAAAGCTGAAGAGTTTGTTTGTTTGTTTGAACGCGCTAATCTCAGGAACTACTGGTTCGAATTGAAAAATTCTTTTTGTGTTGAATAGATCATTTATCGAGGTAGGCTTTAGGCTATATAACATTACGCTGCGACATATAGTAGCGAAGAAACAATGGAAAATGTGGAAAAAAACGGGGAAAATTATTCATCTTTGAGGGCTTCCGTTGCGTGCGCTGCGAAAACGGTTCAAGATAACAAAAGAATATGTATGAAAGAATTATTTCTCTTAAAATGATCTAAAAAAATGTCCGCCACAATATATGTCTATCTTTTAAGATTAACTAACTAGAACTGTTTTTATGGGAATCAAATTTGGCCGAAATTAATGCATTATTACCAATTATTTGTTAGAGTTGTATCAACATAATAATATTAATTTTTATCCAAATAAATGTGTGTTAATTAAGAGTATGTAATTGTTAACAAAATTGTCTTTGACATCACCTATTTTCAATGAACATCTTAGAAGATATTACAATTTTAAAATAACTCCGATATAAAATTCACACGCCCCGCATGATGTGCAAAATATGACGCTGCGCCTGGCCGGCGAGGAGAGGGGCTGCAGCAGGCGGCGCGGAGGGGTTTTTTATGGTAGGTAAAAATCATCCAATGACGATTCCCGCTCTTGGGCGGAGCAACCTACCCCGTTCCTCCCTTGCCTTATTCCCAGAGCCCCGGTATAACGCTTTCGCACCTACCCTCGGCTGCAGGAGGCTTCGATCCTGAAGGGCCACATAATTTGCTGACAACACCTTGAGGCGCGCGGGAGCAGTGCACGCCGTCAACGACTTGGTTTCGGTCTGTACTGTTACCAGACAACCGGACGGCGAGCTACCCATTGCTCACCGTCCGCAAGCCAGCGTCTACTGTGGCCGGATATCGGCGGGATCGTGGTGGCGACGTCTACGGCGAGGGCGCTGTTGCCCTTGCCTTATGCGGTCGGCCTCCTCCTTTACGAGCATTACTGCTTCGCAGAAGGAGGCGACCGCTTGCCATTCCTCTTCGCTGCGGACCATGTCCTGAACCAAGGCCCGGCGCGAGATGTTGCCACCGCCGATCACCCCCACGAGGACACGGCGATGCTCTTGTCAAGCGGGGCACACCTCCACCGTGTGCTCCACAGTGTCCTCCAGGCTGGCAGCACAGAGGCGACACCCGAGCGTCTTTTCCGCACGAATCCGGCGCAGGAAACTCCTAAACTTCCCATGTCCGGTGAGAACCTGCGTCATGCGGAAGGTGAGGACGCCATGATGTCTATCCAACCACGCCTCAAAGAGGGGACTTACCGCCGAGATTATGGCGTGCCCAAGGGGAGGTGTAGCTCTATGAAGTACTTTTAGATAATTAATTATGTTCTTTTAAAAACTAAATTGTCTAAAATAATAACAGAAATTGACACGGGCAAAGTCGTGGGTAACAGCTATAATTTATAAAGCTGAGGAAGTTGTTTGCAAAAATAAATATGATGCCCAAAATAACTATTCCACGCGGACGAAGTCGTGGGCACAGCTAGTAAATAATATAGACGAGAGCCATCGCTCAAGGGTCAGAGTTACTTTGACTCTCTTGAAATGCCTATATAGGCAATCCCTAAAGTGCTCCACTTGTCTGTCCGTTTAGTTACAAGAGCTATAGGGAACTAGTTTTTCCCGTGGCTCCACTCATATGTCTGTGTGTAGTAACACTAATCAGCCTAAGATAATTCAGAATAATGAAGGATTCACCCAGTCACGCCAACACTCACTCACACACACAGAGTTACTTTAAAACTAAATAGATAAATCTAAGCTGGATTCGCCTCCACCGATAGTAATGAATTCCCTAGAATTGTCTCACCTAGCCTCGTCTTATGAAAGCTAGGGGACTAGGAGGACAGGCATGTGAAAACAGTATTAAAATCCAATAGGGCTGGGAATTCATTTTAAGGAGATAAGGAAGGATAATCTACTTATCTTAAAGTTACGTAAATTATGTGATTGAGAGGGCTGCAAAAGGGATATATGACACGTAGCGCTCGTATTTGCAGATTATATTATTTTGCGCCATTTACGTTAACCCCACTTTGTTCGCGCATGTCTTGACCAATCCCGGGAATGGCAAAGGGTTGTGAGGCCTTTGCCATTGGTCAAGACACAGTCTCTATAGCAAATAACTTCCAATTATGGCCTAACCACCCATAGCTAAAACAACACAAAGCTTGGACAAGCGCGACGCATCGTCAGTCGGTCGCAGAACTCTTTACAGCTGCATCGCTAGAGGCTGGAGTGGTTTTCAATAAATCGACACTCCTCACTTCCTTACACAACCCCAGGGCGTAGATCACATAACGTTGTTCGCATCGTGCTACGCTCATCGTAGCTACGGAGTTTCCAGAAATGTGTCCAAGTACGTGTCTCGCTAAATATTATATTTTTTTTTCTGTCCAAAGAGGCGTGCCTCTGCTCAGCCTCCGAGTGTTTTAACGAAATACGGTTCCTTGGAACGACTTATCAATATGTCATTACATACTGGGCGGTGACTACCCCATTATACTCTAGGAAGTGTGCCCCTATCAAAGCAGAGTATGTAAAGCATTCTACTGTCAGTCAGTCGTAAAGGAGAGGCAGCCATCGCTAACGTTTGGCGATTCAAGATTTTATCAGAACCCAAACTGGCTCTAACATGTAGATAATAATTTATTGGTTCGGCCTTCAATTGAGTGATTTATTTATTAGAACTTCATACAACACAAAGGTACACAAGCGAACTTTATGCCTTTAATGCTTTGATTCAGTCGTGATACTGTCGAGCATGCATGTAAGTGATAAAGTCACCCTAAAGACAGTCTGTGAGGTTCACTCCAAAGAAAGGCTTTCTCCGAGTCCCTAACACCAACCGTAAGCTTAGGTTACCTTGTCACAGGAAGGAATAGGAAATAGTTAAACACTCACCCACTCAATCATCAACTCAGCCGCTGAGATTCACTCACGTACTTACACACTCTTCCATGCGTATTCAGCTACCACACACTATCTGTACTATCTACACTAATATAATAAAGAGGTAAAGTTTGTTTCTTTGTTTTTTTTTTATATTTTTGTTTGTAGGGGGTAATCTCTGGAACTACTGGTCCGATTGGAAAAAAATTAGCAACAATAGAAAGCTACTTTAGTCCTGAGTGACATAGGCTATATTTTATGTACGCGGGCGAAGCCGCTGACAAAAGCTAGTAATAAATATGGAGAAAGGATGTAAACCAATACAGTTAAAATTCATAGACTCTTTTCAATTTCTTAGTTCAAGTCTTGACAATCTATGCAAAAGTTTAACTGAGAATGATTTTATTCATTTATCATCACATTTCCCCGACAAAAATCAATTCAATTTACTGCGAAGAAAAGGCATATATCCGTATGAATATATCTGTTCATGGCAAACATACAATGAAACACAACTGCCTGCTAAGGATAATTTTTACAACACTTTACAAATGAAACATATAACTGACGCTGAATATGAACATGCTCAGACTGTGTGGAAGTATTTTAATATAAGTTCTCTCGGTGAATATACAGACATGTATTTAAAGTGTGATGTACTGTTATTATGTGATATATTTGAAAATTTTAGAAATATCTGTTTATGGTATTATAAACTCGACCCTGCATATTATGTAACTTCACCTGGATTGAGCTGGGATGCTATGTTACTTTATACAGGTGTGCAGTAAGAATTGATTCATGATATCCTCTAGACACCGAAGCCACTTTTAAAATCACTTGCGACTACGGCCGAATGTACTAAATAAAGCATCAAATTATTATTGCTGCAAAGGCCGAGACCTTTCGAGTTAAATAACACATAAACTAAGGGTTTCCAGGGTTTTCACTAAAACAAATGTTTTTTAGTATTTTTTAACCAAGATATTGAGCATATTTGTGTTTAGGTATCTTTCGTTCTATAAATAGGACTTCCGGTCGTTAAGGCATAAGTAGGTTAGTTGTATAAATTAAACAAATAGCTTAATTTGTTCACATAATTTTAATTAAATGACAGAAATTAAGAAACAAAAAAACATATTTTAAAATTTTTATCAATATAAAAACAAAATAGTCATAGACTACCTAATCAACAATCAATTTTTTTACGTTCGTACATAAAACTTTCCAAAAAATCTAATAATCAAACAATATAATCATTATTAGCAAAGTCTTCAATAACCCTTATTATCAAAACCACTTAAATCTACATTGGTCAATTTGAGATCAATCGTTGTACCTACACAAAAATAAAAATATTGCAATCAGCTTCTATCAAAAAATGATATACCCACATGAAAATTGAATGTCTTATTCAATATTCTGGCAACCGTCTCGGTTTCTAAAAAATAACATAAACCAAAAAAAATACTTATTATCAAAACAATTTAAATCTACATTGGTCAATTTGAGATCAATCGTTGTATCTACCTAAACAAAAACAAAAATATTGCAATCAGCTCCTATCAAAAAAATTATAAACCCACATGAAAATTGAATGTCTCATTCAACATTCTGGGAACCGTCTCGGTTTCTAAAAAATAACAAAAATCAACAAAAAATATATGTATAAAAATAATAGTAATCTCTATGAGATACACATTATAACTTTATAAAGAACTGTGAAAGTCTACAAAACAATTGCGGTCTTGTGTCAAACATAAATGCATGTTACAATTGATGCAAACTACCTTTGTTTTTCTGGCGCACGTAGGATTTCGGCAGCGTTGTTGTTTTTGTTGCATATCAGGCAAATGATTAGCTGCATGAACGCGTTTAGCCAGAGGAGGTAAAGGTTGTGCAAATTTTCTGCCACGTTTTCGATACTGCTCCTCTTCTTCTTCAGCATCAGAATCAAGTCTCAAATTTCCGTACATGTTTTTAAGAATCAAGAACTCGGAAAACTCCATTTTAAACTCTCGTAACTTCAATATTTTATGAACAGGTTTTCCCAACTCTCTATTTTCCTTTTTGTATTTAATCCAAGAGTTGACTATTGCGAGATCTAACATGTGGGAAATGAACCTTACCGTCCATTTCTTGGTACGAACTCGTGATGGACACACAGCCAACAACCTGTCTGCAAGGTCCACTCCTCCCATGTTAGTGTTGTAATGACTAACGATTTCTGGCCGTTCAACAGGAATGTATTGTTTCAGCCTTTTATCATACCTTTGAACTGTATCAGTGGTATCGGCGGCGTGGATACTCGAAGCAAACAAAATGGGCTTGTTATCGAACCATTTTGTTACAGCAATGGTTTTATCCTCTCGCACTAGGACATCATAACTGCCTCGACCTCTGCGAGAAAGACATTTGTCACTTTCGAGATCATTTCTCAGGTATCCTGGAATTCTATTTTTCATAATCGTTCCGGCACACTTAAATCCCCTTGAATTGAGTTCCTCGATGAGTTTAAAAGTGGTGAAGTATCGGTCACAATAAATGACATGACCAGGCACTAAAGTTTTTGTTAATTTTAAAACTACATTTTCAGACAAAGAATGTCTAGCTTCAGACTCTTCAAATGTCGTACTCCCTTGGTAAACTAACATATCACATACCAACCCATTGGGGTTGGCAAGAACAAAGGCTTTTAAACCAGTTGGATGTGGTTTTCCCGGGCAATATTGTCTAATTTGACAAGCACCGGTAAAAGGAATAATCATTTCATCGATCGATATCTTTTGATATCGTTCTTGCGCGCGACAGCCTTTTATTATTCGATCTAAAATATACCGAACTTTCCACAGTTTATCCTTCTGTCTTTCTTCAGCGGTAACATCAAGATCATATACTAGCTTCAATGAGTTCCGCAGCTGAATGTATCTATCACGAGACATGGCCTCAGTTATAAGGGGAATAGCGTATTTGCGATTCCAGTACATCCTTAAATCAGGGGCCAAAGCAGCCTCAGCCCCAGCCTGAGCCGGAAAGCCAGCTGCTGACGCTGGTTCGGCAGGAACTGGCTGCCTTCAGGCTGGAACAAAAGAAGCAGCAGGAGCAGTTCCAAACCAGGATGCAGCAGCAGCTTTCCTTGCTGGAAGGCATTGTGTTGCGTCCCCCACTCGCGGCCTCCAGCCAGCGGAAGGCGGTGACGTATGCCGCTGCCGCCGCAGCTGCGGCTGTGGTGCCTATTGCGGGCCCGTCGGGGCCAGGTGGGCGCGGGGCTGTGGCGAGGCAAGCCCCGACTGCCGCACAGCAACGGCAGCGGCAAGACAAGGCCGCTCCTCCCCCAAGGGGTAAATCAGCAGCCCCTAAAGCGGCCGGTCCACCTACTGCTGCAGCGGCGACTGGGCCGCGCCGGGTGACTCTCCCGCCTGAACAACCCTCAGCTGGGGCCGAATGGACGGTCGTTGGCGCTAAGAGGCAGGCGGTCAAGGCGGCCAGGGTGGCCAAAAAGCAGGCGAAGCGACGGGAGCGCAAAAAGCGCGCCATGGCGGCCAGGCTTCGCGCCCCGAAAACCGAGGCTGTAGTGATCACACTACAGCCTGAAGCGGGTAAAAAGGGCGCGGACTATGACTCCGTCATGGCCAAGGCGAAGCGGGCGGTGTTACCCCACCTCGACGAACTCGGGGTCTCTGGGGGCTTTTGCATGAGGCGCACGATCACGGGGGCCCGAATTCTCGAGGTCCCCGGCTCGGCCAGTGTCGCAGACATCCTGGCCGATAAGATCAGGGCGGCCCTCGATGCAAAAGAGGCCAGAGTGTCCAGGCCCACCAAGTGCATTGACATGCGCATAATGGGCTTGGACGACTCCGTCGAGGTGGAAGAGGTGGTGGCGGCCATCGTCAGGGCGGGCGGTTGCACGCCCGAACAGGTTCGGGTGGGCACCATCCGCGCTGACAGCACGGGCATGCGAGCCGTAACGGTGCGCCGCAGAGGTGGATCGCAGCGACCATTGCTACCAGTGTGGCAAGCCTGGTCACAGGTCTGCTGAATGCCGGAGTGCGCCGCACTGCTACGCATGTGCGGCTGCAGGCAAGCAGGCCGACCACCGGGCTGGGGGCAGGTCCTGTGACCCCCCGGCCAACGTGAAGGCCAGACTCCGTCGGCCCCCCACCGCCACCGCCGCGACCGTAGCTTCTGCCGCCGCCGCTGTCGCTGTCGTCACCGCAACCACCGCGGCAGTGCCCTCACAGAGGGCTCGGGAGGAGACTATGGACTGCCAATAACGGCACCATTACGTCTCCTCCAGGCGAATGTCAACCACTGCGCCCCCGCTCAGGATCTGTTGCTCCAGAGCATGGCGCAGTGGTCGATAAACGTCGCCGTGGTCTCCGAGCCGTACTTTGTCCTGCCCAGAGCTGACTGGGTACAGGACCTGAACGGCTCGGTGACCCTTATCTCGTCGGCCGCTGCTGGTACCCCGACCCTCGAGACCATCACGAGGGGACGAGGTTGCGTGGCAGCACGGTTCGGGGACATTGTAGTGGTAGGCGTCTACCTGTCCCCGAACAGATCTCTCGCCGATCTACACGACTCCCTCAGGGAGTTGAATACCGTCGTCGCTGGGTATGGTTCCCTCCCCGTGGTCGTTTGCGGGGACTTCAATGCCTGGAACTTGGCTTGGGGTTCTCGGCTCACGAACCAGCGGGGTCGGATGGTGGAGGACTGGGCTCTGGAAACAGGCCTGGTCGTCCTAAACCGGGGTTCTGTCCCCACGTGTGTTCGGGTGCAGGGCGAGTCTGTGGTGGACATTTCGTTCGCCAGCCCCGCTCTGACACCGCGTGTAGTTGACTGGCGCGTCATGGAGGGGGTGGAGACATACTCGGACCACCGGTATATCCGGTTTGACGTCTCCGCCCAGACCTCGACCGCGCCGGTCCGACAGACCCCATGTGGTCCGCGCTGGGCGCTAAGGCTGCTGGAACGGGAGCTCTTCCGGGAAGCCGCGATGGTGCAGGCCTGGGTGCAAGCACCGGTCAGGCCTGCCGACATCAACGTCGAGGCGGAGTGGTTCCGGGAGGCCATGTCGCAAATCTGCGACGTGGCAATGCCTCGACTCCGCCCAGGATGCGCCCGGCGCCAGGTATACTGGTGGTCGCCGGAGCTTGCGACACTACGTGACGCATGCACCGCTGCGCGACGCCGGCATACTAGATTCCGCAGGCGCCGCATCCGCCCGCCGGATGCGGAAGCCGTGGAGGCGGAGCTTTACGAGGGATATAGGGTGGCAAAGCGCACCCTCCGATCCGAGATAAAGCGGGCCAAGCAGGAGGCCTGCAAAGTGTGGCTGGGGACCCTCAACGCTGATCCGTGGGGACGCCCATACAAGATGGTGCGGGAGAAACTCCGCCCATGGGCTCCCCCGTTGACGCAGAGTCTCCGGCCACAGCTCGTGGAGGGTGTGGTGAGCACGTTGTTCCCTACGCGAGGGGACCACTCCCCCCCGCCCATGGCTCCGCCACCAGCGGAATCCGACGCGGACCACATCAGCGACGACGGTGTTACTCCGGAGGTGACCGAGGTAGAGATGAGAGTGGCGGTACGGCGGATGGGCGCCAAAAATACCGCCCCAGGACCGGACGGCTTGCCTGGGAAGGCCTGGGTCCTGGCCATGGAGGCTCTCGGGTCTCGATTGGGGGGGCTCTTTAGCGCATGTTTGGAGAGGGGCCAGTTCCCACTTCCCTGGAAGACGGGAAAACTGGTCCTCGTCGCGAAGCCGGGGCGCCCTGCGGACTCTCCGTCCGCGTATCGGCCCATTGTGCTGCTTGACGAGGTGGGCAAGCTCTTTGAAAGAGTCATTGCAGACCGCCTCGTCAAGCACCTAACACTGAAGGGGCCCGATCTCGCGGACGACCAGTTCGGGTTTCGCAGGAGGCGCTCCACGGTGGACGCCATCATGCGCGTGCGAGCCCTCACGACGGGGGATGCGGTATCCCGGGGCAGGTGTGTCTTGGCGGTGTCGTTGGACATTGCCAACGCCTTTAATTCCCTGCCCTGGAGTTGCATTAGGACGGCACTCCGGTATCACCGGGTGCCCGACTACCTCTGTCGTACAATCGAGGCCTACCTGTCCGACAGGTACATAATCTACCCCGGTCACCAAGGAGATTGGAAACGGCGAGAGATGTCGTGCGGTGTCCCACAGGGATCGGTACTAGGACCGCCCTTGTGGAACATCGGGTACGACTACGTGCTGCGCGCCGACCTCCCCGTAGGGGTCAGCGTGGTCTGCTACGCAGACGACACGCTGGTCCTAGCGCAGGGAAGGTCGTACCAGGCGGCGGTCGAACTAGCGACACGTGGGGTTGCGACAGTCGTTGAGAGGATCCAGCAGTTGGGACTCAAGGTGGCACTGCACAAGTCCGAGGCCATGTGCTTTCACGGCCCTCGGAATGCGCCACCAACGGGTTCCCAACTAACGGTAGAAGGAGTTCACATCGGCGTCGGGTCGACGATGAAGTACCTGGGACTTGTCCTCGACAGCCGATGGAATTTCGAGGAGCACTTCCGACGTCTGGCCCCCAAACTCAATCGGACGGGGGCTGCTCTCAAGCGGCTCCTGCCGAACCTTGGGGGTCCAGACGCCTTCTGCCGGAGGCTCTACGCCGGCATCGTTCGGTCCATGGCCCTTTATGGGGCACCAGTGTGGGCGCCGACGCTGCGTAAACGCCCGGCGGCCCAGCTGAACGCCTGCCAGAGGGTCATGGCCATCCGGATGGTGCGGGGATACCGCACGGTGTCCCGCGAGGCGGCGAGCCTCCTTGCTGGCCTACCACCATGGGATTTGGAGGCAAGAGTCCTTGCACGCATGCACGACCAGCGCGTGGAGATGCAACGCCGGGGCGAAGATCCGCTGCCCGAACATGTCGAGGCGTGGCGGAAGGAGCTCCGGCGAGATCTCATGGTGAAGTGGAAACAGCGACTGTCGCAACCCAGCGCTGGGCACACCGTAATCTCAGCGGTAGTGCCCCTCTTTGAGGCGTGGCTGGATAGACCTCACGGCGTCCTCACTTTCCGCATGACGCAGGTTCTCACCGGACATGGGAAGTTCGGGAGATTCCTGCACCGGATTCGTGCGGAAGAGACGTCCGGGTGTCGCCACTGTGAGGCGAGCCCGGAGGACACGGTGGAGCACACGGTGGAGGTGTGCCCCGCTTGGGAAGAGGAACGCCGTGCCCTCGTGGGGGTGATCGGCGGCGGCGACCTCTCGCGCCGGGCCTTGGTTCAGGCCATGGTCCGCAGCGAAGAGGAGTGGCAGGCGGTCGCCTCCTTTTGCGAGGCAGTAATGCTCGAAAAGGAGGAGGCTGACCGCATAAGGCAAAGGCAACGGCGCACTCGCCGTAGCCGTCGCCGCCGCGATTCTGCCGATATCCGGCCACCGTAGACACTGGCTTGCGGACGGCGAGCAATGGGTAGCTCGCCGTCCGGTCGTCTGGTAGCAGTCCAGACCGAGCCCAAGTCGTCGACGGCGCGTTCCGTTCCCGCGCGCCTCAAGGAGTTGTCAGCAAACCGTAGGGACCCTGCAGGGTCGAAGCCTACCGGAGCTGAGGGTTGATGCGAAAGCGTTACACCGGGGCTCTGGGAATAAGGCAAGGAAGGTACGGGGTAGGTTCTTTAGTCAGTAAGAGTCTGACACTGTTTGCCGCTCCGCCCAAGAGTGGGATTCGTCATTCGATGATTTTTACCTACCATAAAAAAAAAAATAAAAAAAAAAAAAAAAAAAAAAAGTACATCCTTAAATGCGGGTAATTGATGCATGACATAAGCAAAGTTATACCCACATAAGTTTTGCACTCCTCAATAGATAACCTGAGAGGCCTACAAGATTTTTCGACGGCTGTCTGGTTAGACTTTTCCACTATAACTCGGTAAAGCTCCTCATCTAAGTATTCTTCCACATAAGCGTGTATAATTGAAGGATCTGTCATGGACGGTAAGTAAGACGGAGAGGACAAACCTGGTAAAGAAACTTCAAATTTGCTTCGTTTCCAAGGAGCAACATCTCGTGGGCGACTTGAACCAAGACTGCGAGTACCACCACGCGTACGAACTCGAGCACCAGCACGGCGTCTGCCCCGACCTCGACGACGAGCTGTAGTCCTGCCGACGCCACTAGGACCAGCTCGAACATCTAGCATATTGCTATCATCATCGCTGTCGCTCGAGTCTTCATCTTCCGATGATTGGGTTGCATCACTCCTATCATCGGAAGTTATTAAACGTCCATCGAAATCTTCATCGTCACCCGAGTCTTCAAATTCAGAGTTATTTAAAATTTCCGTTATATCGGTGACTTGTAACGCTGAAAATAATAAATACCTACTATTAGTATTAACGCCGAAAGTACTATAAATACGACCAATTCCATATACCTTAAACATAAAGTCCGACCGAAGGGCCTATTTATAGGTTTAAATAATTTACGACGGTATTATTCCTTAATTATTTTGTATGCCTCCTCAAAATAAAGAGTATTCTATAGAATATTTAATAACTAACATTTCAATATAAAAATTAAACTAAAACAATTAAATTTGTCAAAGAAAAAACAAATTTTACTTACCTCGTCGACCCCGTGCCGCCATTGTCGTAAACTCGTGAGCACGCGCTGCAAGAATGGCGGCCGCTCGGAAAGAAATTTCTATCGAAATCCAAGGACAAACTATCGCCATTGCTTTATTTTGATTGGTTTAAAGAAATCACACGACCAAAACTTATTTAGCGGGAAAAAACAAACCCTCGGGAATTGATGCTATAAAAAGGTTGGCCGGTCGTACTCGAAACACTAAGTTCTAAAACGTTCGGCCTTTACAACAAGATTTATTTAATACTATTTATAGCACTCCAGGTGTCTAGAGGATATAGAAATTTATGAAATGTTGGAAAAAGGAATACGTATATAATACTCACCGATACGCTAAAGCTAATAATATTTATTTACCTGATTTCGATAATTCAAAACCATCAACATATTTAATACTAGCTTTTCGCCCGCGGCTTCGCCCGCGTGGAAATCGTTTATATCACGCTTTTTAGATTTTCCCGTGGGAATGAGAAGTTCTACCGCGGGAAATCATTGCTTATCCAGAACTCAAACTACCTCCATATCAAATTTTATCAAAATCCGTTCAGGCGTTTAGGTCGTTTAACAACTTAATGGTAAACCAAAACTGAGTGGTAAACTATATTATATGTTTTACTTTGGGGAGCAAAAACATGCAGATTTTGAGCACTGGAAACCCGAGAACATGCTACATAGAGCTGACCATGCGGAAAACAATGTTTTTCCAGGTGTACTCCAGCAACCCTTACGAGTTTGGCCTTGTGCTTTATTAATGGTCATTGCAAATGAAACCCTTATAGGAAACTGAAGTCTTTTAAATTGAAATGGGAGGCCTGTTGGAATAATCGGGATCCGAGGAATGAGTACACTTTCACCTTTTGCTGCGCCAGTCAAAATAGTTGCGGTAATAATATTCCGTCCAAGCTGAGTGACACGAAACCTGGTACCATTACACAGTCGTGGGGCATCGAGATTACGCATCAGCCACACCGGAACCCCTACTTTTAATATTGCAGCTGCGTTTGAAGAGGCATCTCATTAGCTCTCAAAATAGCTAGTCTTTCAGCTTGCTCTTCCAAATGTAGCTGCGTTTGAAGAGGCGTCTCATTACCTCTCAAAATAGCTAGTCTTTCAGCTTGCTCCTCAAATTTTTGCTGGCGCTGAGATGATAGCTCAGCAGCTCTCAAAGCAGCCTGACACTCTGCTTGATCGCGCCTTCTTAATCCAGCATGGAGAGACGATTCTTGAGGTCGGGCAATTTTCATTGCCCGAGCTAGAGATGAGGTGCTCGACAAATTAGATTTACGTTGGCGAGGCATTATGAAATAATGAGTAAGTAAACTAAAAACTATAAACCTGAACTAAAGTATAATCCGATAGTAATATTAGTTCAATGTCCTAAACTATAAAAATCTAAATGACGAACAAAGCGACGTAATTACCTTTAAATAAACTATACCTGGCGAATCAAAATCAGCTAAGCTACGATAAAACAAAACGGTAAATACTATACGGCTATAGGTTAGGGCGCGAGATATCATACCACTACTTACATATCTTAAAAAACACAACGTTACCACGTTTTAAAATACACCCAGCGCCATCTATCGTAAAGAATTAGTTAGCGTAAAGACCACTTATACTAAATACCTACTTATACCAATTAGTAATTTCGGTGACTTATAGTTATTTCAGTATTTGTTATATGTGCATGTTATAAACTGTTTTGATTATTCATAAACGTTGTTAACCTTCTGGAACAGTCTATCATACCTACCAGGATAAAGGGTAGGTAAAAAAGTACAAAAGTTTTTGCTTAGCTACGTAAAAACATTACTAAGTTCACAGGATAAGCAGATGTAAAAATCAGTTTAGGCAATAAACCAAATTGTACGTCATCCCTCGGGTATTCGTCATTTCCGGGGATAATTTATCGCATCATTAAGCTTTGTTTTAAGCGACACACCGCTGTGTGTGTGTGAGTTTGGTGACACATGGCGCTCCATGTGTCACCAAACTGATAACTACTGACAGCTTCATACGAAGCTAACAATGTTTTCGTTTCCCCTCGGGAACATCACATTTTTTCGGGAAAAAAAGTGGCCTATTATTTAATCCGGACTTCTAACTTTACGTCTGCAAAATTTCAAAGCAAACGGTTCAGTAGTTACGGCGTGAAAGCCTAACAAACAAACAAACAAACAAACTCACATTCTGATTTATAATATTAGTAAGGATATTTGGACTGTAATAACCTTTACGGATATGCTATGACGAAAAAATTACCAATATCAGGATTTAAAATCATGACAAATAGTGATATGGAAAAGTTTAATATAATTAATGTCCCTGATGATGGGGAGTATGGATACATTTTAGAAGTAGATTTAGCGTATCCAGATCATTTACATAATTCACATAGTGACTTGCCTTTCGCTCCTGAGAAATTTACACCTATTGGAGGAAAAACTCAAAAACTAATTGCTAATTTATATGATAAATATTTCGGAAACGGCTTCGATTTGTTGACAACAAGACAAGGCACGCCATCTAGTGGCAACTAGAAGAACTAAAAAAAGATGGCGCGCTTGACAGCGTCGGTGACGTTTCCGCTTTGCTGCGAGCTTGTGGAGGAGGGAACCCGCCCTGGGAGTGGACGCACTCTCAGCCAGGCCGTCGCAGAGTCAAGACGTTCTGAAACTGTCCGTTCTGTTGTAATTTGTAAAGTGATAACAGTGCTGTTGTAGTTTCCTCAAAATACTACTACCAGCGCCATCTGGCAACACTTATGTACAACAATGATTTTTCAATAAAACCCCTTCGTCCTTGTCTTTGAAGAGAGCACGTTGTTTCATTTCAAAAATCATTAATAATAAATTATTAATAGGTTATGGGCCCAGAACGTGCCTGGCATAATCTAACAAGTTTCTCGCGACAGTATATTGTGTGTTTTTGCAATAGTTGCAGTATAGAAACAGTATAGTGGTGAAAAAAGTGCTCGTGTGGTCAAATAGAAAATGGCGTCACACTCAAATTACTTAATAAATGTTCCCAAGCTCAAAGGACGCGAAAATTACACAGAATGGTGTTTCGCGGCAGAAAATTTTCTTGTGTTGGAAGGCACGCTTGGAATTATCAAACCAGAAACAGGTCAACCAGCGATTTCTGCAGCCGATGATGCCAAAACCCGTGCTAAATTGATTCTTACAATAGATCCCTCTATCTATGTGCATATCAAAGGAGTTACATCTACAAAAGAATTATGGGATAAACTTAAATCCTTATACGATGATTCGGGATTTACTAGAAGAATAAGTCTATTGAGAAGTCTCATATCAATTCGTCTGGAAAATTCTACTTCAATGAATTCTTATGTTACTCAATTAGTGGAAACGGGACAAAAATTGGCGGGAACAGGATTTAACATCAGCGACGAATGGATAGGATCATTATTATTGGCTGGATTAACTGAAAAATTCTCCCCAATGATAATGGCAATCGAACATTCGGGGATGAATATTACAACGGACGCCATTAAATCAAAATTACTTGACATGGAAACAGAAGTGAACGAAAACGATAGTGCTGCCTTTGGAAGTTTTAAAAGCAGTTTGTACCAACATAAGAAACCAATAGAAAAAAATAAAAGTCTATGCCAAAGCAAAGATGGCGGACAGATGCAGAAGTCAAAGCCCAAAGTTGTCAAATGTTTCAAGTGCAAAAAGTTTTATTTTATTTTTATTTTATTTATTTGGAATAACAAACAATTACATAATTAGAAAATAACAATAATAACTTAAAATTACACAATTATGTAATCAACGGCGTTATTCACAACAATCGTAAGTATATAAATCTCGCGCTTAATTAAAAATTGACAACTAAAATGCATTACTTATAATAAAATTAAATTAACAAAAATGAAACTAGAATAAAATAAAATAGCTTGCAATTTCATAAAATATTATGGTACAATAAAATAAATTCAGACAGTTACATACATAATAATTAGAAATTTAAAACATTACATAAAATTGAATAAAATGAAGATGAATAAATTACATTACATTATATTGATACATCATTATTATATAATACAATAAGATGTAGATAATAATTATAAATTTTATTGAGTTGATATGGTATCAAATTCTCTGATTGCTTTTTGGACAGAATTTCGAAATCGTGCGGGGGTTGTGCAGAATAAGTCTATGTGTAGAAAATACTTATTGAAATTGTCGGTTAAACGGCGCAATGGTGCTCGTATACCAGCATTAGTTCGACAAGATTTCAATGCAAAAAATTGCTGCTTACGCGCCGCACGCATTTGTACTCTTCTGGGAACCAAATAACAAATCTTATTGCTAATGTCGGAGCAGTCGTAAGCATTATTGCAGAGGTCATACAAGAGCATAGTCTCTAGAAACATTCGCCGATTAGCCAGGGTTATGAGATTGTATCTCTTCAATAGGTCGACATACGACGCAGAGGAATGAAAGCATTTATAACTCATTGACTTTAAAAATTTCTTTTGTACTTTTTCTAAACAAGCCGAATATTTATTGTAGAGGGGGTTCCAAACCGCGACTGCATACTCTAATTGAGACCTAATTAAGGCTTTGTATAGAAGTAAGTAGGTCTGGGGGCGGACGAAGTTAGTGGCTGACCGCATAACAAAACCATACATTCGCCATGCCTTGTTAACAATTGTGTTAATATGAGTATCCAGATGGAGCTTGTCATCAATCATTACACCTAGATCCCGCACCTCATAAACTCTGTTAAGTGCGATATCATTTAGGGAGTAACAGTATTTGTAGACATTTTTATTTTTGGTAAAACTTATGCAGCAACATTTCGGAACGCTAAGTTTAAGTTTGTTACGCACACAGTATACAGATAATCTATTTAGATCATTCTGTAAAGCAAGACAGCCACTAATATTTTTAATTGGCCTAAATACCTTCAAATCGTCTGCATATAAAAGAAATTTCGAATTTTTAAAGCATGTTCCTATATCGTTTATAAATAATATAAATAAAAGGGGTCCCAAAATCGACCCTTGGGGAACTCCTGATGTCACGAGTATACTGGCTGAATGGTAGCCGTTTATCACTACACGTTGTGTTCTTTTGGAAACATATGACGAGAACCATCTTAACAAGTTGCCACGTATACCGTTGAACGCAATCTTTCTAAGCAGCAGTTCGTGGTCAACCTTGTCGAAAGCTTTCTGAAAATCAGTGTAAACCGAGTCCACTTGAACACCGTTATCCATAGTGTTGAATATATAATCCGAGTATGCTAAGAGGTTAGTTACAGTAGATCTTCTTTTAACGAAACCGTGCTGTTGTGAAGCAATAACACTATGAAGTAAGGGATAAAGTTCACTGTGAACAAGTCTCTCAAAAACCTTCGACAAGGCTGACAGTATCGATATTGGACGATAGTTCTCAACGTCATCTTTAGGACCCGATTTATATACTGGCGTTATGTTGGCTTGCTTCCAAACATCAGGGAAGATTCCTTCAGATAGGGATCGATTAAAAATAATTTGCAGGGGAACGCATATATTTTTTGCAGTTTTTCTTAGAAATACTACAGGAAGTGTGTCAGGACCTGGACCCTTTGAAATGTCTAGAGATTCGAGTTGCCTCAACACTTGCTTAGTAGTAAATTGAATAGTATTTACCACACTGCACTCTTCGGAACATTCCCAGTCCGTGTAAAATTCACTGGACAAGGTAGAAGGCTCATATACTGATTTGAAATAATCTAAAAAAAGATTACAAATATCGCTAGGGCTGCATGAAGACTGATTTTTGTAGCGCACAGTAGTGGGAATACCATTAGATGACTTGCGGTTTGAAACAAATTTCCAAAAATAGTTAACATTAAGTTTAATGCTGTCCTCGACTGAATTCATATACCGGTCATAACATTTTTTACACTCTGCGTGAAAACGAGATCTAAAAAGCGAGAATTGTTCGTAATCTGATAAATTTCGATATTTTTTCCATTTTGTCCAAGCTTTAGACTTGTTCTTATATATGTGTATGAGAGCCGGTGAAAACCAAATTGTTTTAATTATTTGGAAAAGTGTGTTGTAGAAAACGTTCAGCGCTTCATCCACAGTGCAATTATAGAGCAAAGTATTCCAGTCTATTTCTGATAAATCTTTATTAATATTGTCATAGTCAGCTTTGAAATAATTATATCTTTTTACCTTGTTACGCATCATATTGTTGGTTTTTGCTTGGAATGGAATTAAAACATAAAACGAAGGATGATATTGATCCAGAGGAAGTAAAATATCATTAGTTTCCCGCACCGTGCAATGACTGTTACTGATAAAGAGATCCAATACTCTGTCACGCATATTTTTGATGGTGTTGTATTGGGTAGCATTATGGGTTGACAGAAAATCACACACGACTCTACCAACGGGGGATACATCCCCACGAACTTGACCGAATGTCGAGTGATTATCGACATTGTCATCCCATACCAGAGAAGGCAAATTAAAGTCACCAACAAGATAGAAGCGCTCAACGTTTGTATTCTCAAGATAAGCATCCAGTATTTCAAAGTAGGCACTGTAGACACATTCTGGGGTTTTCGGAGGTATATAAGCAGCGCTAATTAAGTGCATTTTACCCTTATTAATGCTGGGTATCTGAATAATAATATATTCTATGTACGCATGAAGAGTGTCAAGAGGATTTATTCTAACAGAGTGTAGTGTTTTTAGAACTGCCACCAAGGTTCCACCTCCTTCCCTCTTACCAGTAGCGTCACGATCCCGATCGCACCTGTATACAGTATAGCGTTCATCAACGACTTCTGAGTCAAATATTTCCGGTGTCAGCCAGGTTTCCGTTAGCACGATAACATCGTAGGATTAAGCCAAAATATTCACGTACAACATATGCAGTTTGGTGCGGATACCTCTACAATTTTGATAGTAGACAGTAAGAAATTGGTCATCCATTGGTGTAGAAAACACTACTAAAAACAAATGCATAATTAAGTACTTTAAAAGCTTTCAAGTCTCTGAGTGTATGCAATAATACGTAAACAATACAAAGTGCTAGATACTTAAATACATAGAATAAAACTGGTTTAAGCGTTCGTACATAAAGTAGGGCAAATCTAATGGCGAATTGGAAAACAAGGCATAGAGTTATAGATTCACAACTGCAAGAGAGAGTTGTGAGTGAGAGCAAAGGCTGGAGTATAACAAGCGCTAAGTAAAAATAGCTAAGGCAGACACAGCAATTAATTAAGCAGATACAGCGAAATTGTGAACTCTGAATAAAATAGGTAAAGCAAAACAAGGACAATGCGGGTTGTTTACAAAATATGGGGTTGAAAATGTAAATTAAATCAATTTTCAGGACTCGCAGACTTAGATATAAGGGACGATGCAGGTTTAATTTTGGCCACGTCGTGGGATGATTTGATGGCGAACGCTCGCGCTCCTTCTTTTTCTCTTGCGAGAATGGTGCCGTTTTTAACCCACACAAACTTAAAGTTATTTCTAGCAGCTGCTTCACGACTTTCTCGAAACAACTGCTTATTCTTCAGGGTCAAATGCTCATGGACGAGAATAGGTAGAGTAGAATTTTTGAAGCCAAGCGCCTCTGCATTTAAGCCCTTGAACAATCTACAGGCGCTGAGAACGTTGTCTCTAAGTATTTTGGAAGTAAATTTTACAATTATATTTTTGGGCTTGTCGTTTTGCTGATGTGCACGTGGGACGCGATGTATGGCAACCAGGTCCTTTTCAGAGATTTTGAAATTGACCTTAGAACCAAGGTTTTCCAATAAAGCAATCAGATTTTCGTCTCGCCGTTCAGGTATATTACAAAGCTCTATATTGCAACTACGGGCATTCTGTTCCATGAATTCTATTTTAGCCTCGAGGCCCAATAACGTGCCCTGCAAGTCGGCTATATTATCATTATGATTTTTCAAAATATCAACTTGTTTTCGAATGTCGGTCTGCTCGTCCATGGTATATTGTCCTGTTCTTTAATACTTTGTTTGATGGATAACTGTTCTGACCGGAGCAAACTTACATCGTTTTTGATTTCTGTAGTGACCTGGGTCAGCGAGGTTAAATCAATTTTGATATTCGCAATACTATCGGTAATTGTCGACAGGGTTGCATTCATATCGCGTCGCCATTCGCTTAAAGTATTTTTTAAATCCTGGGACAATGTGTTGACCATATCTTTGAACTCCGACTCGGGTTCTTTTCGCTTACGGGACTGTTTCTCGACACCTACGACAGACTCTTTATTCAAATTGCCGTCGGAGGAACTTTTAATTTTAAAATTAATTTTTAATTGTTGAATCAGGTGACCGTAACATATTTAGATAAAATATACAATGCACTAATCACCACTAAGCCCGAAAATATATTTTTAAGCTGAAGAGTCCAAATACAGCAATTAAACGAGCTTCATAAATGAGCAGGTACTGTCAAGAACAAGGTCAAATTACGCTCGCAGGCGATGTGTCACCGGCCGGAGAAGCGCGCAGTTATCGTCCTTACGCCGCGCGCGTAACCGTGATGATCCCGTGCACTCACCGCGTAGTTTGAATAGTCACTCAATGATTTGCACTTTGTTCGATTTCGAAATTCTGCTTGTTTATCACTGTTTTGCTGATTTTATTTATGAGAACTGCACTTCTGTACTAAATCAATGTTATTATAAGTAGTAAAGTTTGTATGGTACACTTAATTAATTTTAAAAAATTATTAAAATACGACAACTGGAAACTATAAACTGTCAGCTTCCAGGCGCGTTTACGAATGTTGGGACACTATCGGAATCAGTGCACTAATACTGTAAATAATAATAATAATAATAATCATTTAATGTCAGATAATACAATCCATTATTGTTAGTAACAACATACACAACTTACAAACTAATGTTAGTAAACATACATATGTCAATTAAAAATAAATTAAATTAAATAGACCACATACACAACACTACTTCTGGGCACGGTTTGAGGACAACACTTGCGTCCCCGTCCAGTGTTTTAAAATGCGGCCATCAGTTCTATCCGCTACTCTTTTTAAGAGACTGTTGGCGCTGCCCCGCACCCGCACCATCAGGGATGCTACACGCTTTCGTACGATAGCATAAAAGTCATCAATGCGTGCTTCCGCAAACATCCCAGACGCACTGCAGTGACGCGGCAGCCTCAACAGCGCCCTGTAAGCATTGTTGTACTGGACTCGTAGGGCGCCGTAAGCCCTCTGCGTGTAGTCAACCCATAGACCGCAAGTGTAAAAAGATTGGCAATATGCCCTAAACAGAGTATTCTTAACATCCCTTGAACATTTTGCAAATCTACGAATTAACATATTGCTTCTGACTGACAGCGCCCTACGTTCCCTCTCCATATCATTATTATCGGTCTGTGTAGCAGTGACCCAGTGCCCCAGATACTTAAAAGACGTAACCCATTCTAGAGCGGTCCCCACAAGTGTGATGGGCGGAACAGCATAGTTTTTTGTGCCTGCTTTGAACAGCAGACACTCGCTCTTCTTTGAATTGTATCTAAGACCCTGGGCCTCCGCATAACGCTCACAAACCGACACAAGCCTCCTGAGAGCGCTGATAGATGGCGCCAATAGCACCATGTCGTCGGCGTAACTTATGTTATTGACAAAGGTTCCGTCAATTGAACAACGGACCTACCATAGTGCTACTGAGCTCACGTATCAGCTGATCCACATACAGACAGAAGAGCTTCGGTGAGGTCAGACCTCCCTGCCTAACCCCACACTCCAGCCTATATGGATCTGATAGTGAGCCTGCCCACTTCACCATGTTGGTTTGATGTGCGTACCAATATTTAAACAACTCAACCAACTCACCCGGAAGTGTTGTCTCGTCATATAACTTCTTCCACAACACACCATAGGCCACCATATCGAAGGCTTTTGACATATCAAGAAAACACGCATATACAGGGGTTTTCCTGTCCGTATAGTATCTAACAGTGTGCTTGAGACAAAGAACAGCGTGTTCAGTTGACAAACCAGTTCCAAGAGAAACCAAACTGTGCGTCGTGAAGCGACATATGTTTATGCAACTGCGTGTCAAGCACACTGTCCAACACTTTTGAGATGACCGTAGCCAACGATATGGGCCTATAGTTATTTATGTCAGAAGCGTCACCAGTGCGATTTTTTATGATGGGCACAACCAAGGTCTTCATTAGATCGTGTGGCAAATATGTGTGTGAGTAGCAGAGATTGAAAAACAATGCCAGCACTCTGGGCAAATGGACACCAGCATTTTGCAGGTGATTTCCCACGCTTCATGCCTCTCATCACTGCCGCTATCTCTCCAGCCGAAACTCTTACCAGTGTGCTCACTGCGGGCTGCCTAGCCGCCAAGGCCTCTCCCTTTGCACCTAGAGGCGACTTTACAATTGTTAAATAAAAAGCTTGAATATTTTAACTTGACTTTTATTGTTCTTTTTCACTTTTATTACAATTTTACTAATACGTACACCGTTCACACTCGCAGCCATTATTCAAGAGGAAGGAAACGTTTTTTTTTTTTTTTTCATAGACCAGCGCTTTGTCATAGATTAAGTAAAAATTGCCAACAATCATAATGTGTACAATTCAACACTCGAGCCACTAGATGGCACCACATATGCTTAAGAAACATCTATCAAGATTATAATTATTTACTATTCTCAACACGCCTCCTAAATAATAATAATCTTGACAAAAATATGAAAGTAAACTTAAACATTTACTAAGACTTGCTTACTTAAACTCAGATGAACTAATTATACATTTTAAATTAATCTTACTTAAACTTGTCTTAAACACTTATACATTTACTTTTAAATTAACTTTAGATCAAATCTATTTTTTACAAATTTTGTTTTGTCTAAACTTTTAGTTAGTATATCTGCTAAATTGGAATTTGTGTCAATTTTTACAATATCAATAATTTTATTTTCATAATTCTCATTTATATAATGGTATTGCACTTCAATGTGCTTTGAATTTTTTGTAAAGTTACCAAACTTAGCAATTGCTATTGCACCTGTATTATCTTCATAAAACTTTATTGGCACACAAAATTTTATATCAAATGATTCACTTAACAAGTTTCTAATAAAAAGTACTTCTGTTACAGCTTCAGACATAGCAATATATTCTGCAAAAGTTGAACATTTAGTTACAGTATTTTGTTTGCGAGTTTTCCAAAAAATTAAATTTCCATATAATCTTATTAAGTAGCCTGATGTAGACTTTCGATCCACATTATCTCCAGCATAGTCAGAATCTACCATACAATCTAATAAATCCGTATCAATGTTATCATAATATGTTAGCTTTAAATCTTTAGTCTTATATAGATATTTTAAAACTCGTAATGCATATTTGTAATGAGTTTGGTTATAGCAACTTTGGAATCTACTCAGATAATTTACACTGTATGTCACATCTGGGCGTGTACCTGTACTAATATACAATAACTCACCAATTAAATTTCTATATTTTATACTTTCATCTACTTCTACAGCTTGTTCTAATTTTAGATTTGTCTCCATAGGAGTATCATATAACTTAGCATATTCTAAATCATATTTTGCAGCCAAAGATTCAATATATTTTGTTTGATCCAATGACATTACACTTTTATCATCACTATAATCAATATTTATTCCAATATAGGTTTTAATTTTTCCCAAGTCTTTCATAGCAAATCTTTTCATTAAGCTCACTTTTATTTCTTCTATTTTATTTTTATTCCTGCAGCAAATTAATAAATCATCAACAAATATTAATAAATATATTGGATCTTTGCTTGCTCTATTTATGTATAAACAGTGATCATAGTTACTTCTAACAAAATTTAATGTTTTTATATATTCATCAAAACAATCATACCATACTCTAGGACTTTATTTTAGACCGTAGAGAGCTTTATGCAACTTGTAGACTTTATTGTCTCCAGTTTCAAAACCTTCTGGTTGACTTACATAAATTTCTGACTTTACATGACCATTTAAAAAGGCTGTCTCGACATCCATTTGTTCAATAAATAAATTATTTTTACAACTGTATGACAATAAAATTTTCAATGTTTGCATTTTTCCTACTGGCGAATAAACATTTTCAATAAATTCCTTTTGTTGAAATCCTCTTACAACTAATCTAGCTTTAAACACATTATCACTTTTCTTTTTAAAAACCCACTTAACATCAATAACTTTTTTATCTTTAGGCCTATCAACAATTTGCCAGGTATTATTTTTATTTAAGCTATTTATTTCAGAGTTCATTGCCTCATGCCATTGTTTATAATCATAAGAATTTATCGCCTCCTCAAATGTATTTGGGACGTTTGCATCTACATAATTTACATATATAAAATGTGTAACTGGATTTCCATACCTAGACACTGGTTTCCTTTTTCTTTTAGGTGATTCTACTGGTACAAGTTTATTTTCATTGTCATTTAAATTATCATTATCAGACAGATCTTTGTTAATAGAGATTGTCTCACTTGCATCTAAGCTTTCATTACATTAATAATCAGTTTTGGACATTTCAGTTGTACTACTTGAAGTTACATCGCTATTTAAATTATTATTATTCTTTGTTTGATCATCAAGTTTTTCTAAGCAAATTAACTGTGTATTTTCTTCCATAACTTGAACATGTCTAGCATTAATTATTTTATTATTTAATAGAACTCTGTAACTATTTTCATTATAACCGACTAAAATTCCTAGTTGGGCTTTATCATCCCATTTACTTTTTCTCAAAACTTCAGGAGTCCTGACAAAAACTTTACTACCATAGATTTTTAAATGTCCTACATTTGGTTTGGTTCCAAAAAATATCTCATAAGGAGTTTTATTTTCAACTGTATTTGCAATTGTTCGATTTTTTAAGTATGCTGCTGTTTTTACTACTTCTGGCCAAAACCTTTTATGAATCCTAGCTTCTCTCATTAAACATCTTGCTATATCCATAACGGATCTATTGTATCTTTCTGCTACTCCATTTAGTTCATGAACGTAGGGTGGACATGGTAACAAATCTATACCTTTATGTTTTACAAAAGCATATATATCCTTATTTAAATATTCCTTGCCATTATCACATTGTAGTTTCTTGACTCTTTTATTAAATTTATTTTCTACTAAATTCACAAATTCTATAAAGCAATTAACAGTTTCAGATTTACTCTTAATACAAAAAATTCTTGTGCACTTACTATAGTCGTCAATGAAAGTCAAAAAATATTTTTTACCACCATAACCCGTTGTATTATGTGGTCCATTCAAATCTGTGTGAATTAATTCTAAAATTTCAGTAGTCTTTTTTCTATTATTTTGAAAAGGAACATTAGACATTTTACTTTGAATGCAGTTTGCACACTTCATTTCAGTGTTTTCAATCTTATCTGGCAAACCAAGTACTAATTTTTCATTTATTAATTTATTTAAATACTGAAAATTTACATGACCTAAAGCCCTATGCCATTTCTCTTTACAAGTTAGTGCAGTTGAATGTGCATAAATTTCATTTTTGTTATTCGACACAAAACTTTTAATCCAATACAAGTCATTTAATTTATTAGCAACAGTTATTAACTCTCTAGACTGATTATAAATTTTTGCATTTTCATTTTTGGCTACTATTGTGCAACTTTTAGTTATCTTAGAAAAACTTAATAAGTTTTGCTTTAATCCTTTGACAAAATAAACATTTTTTATTTCTATTTGTTTTATATTATAATAATTCTTGAAATTGACCTTTACAGTGCCTATTTTAGTTGCTTTTAACAATCCACCGTCTGGCAGTTTCACATCTACTGGATTTTTTAAGTTTATACATTTTAAAAAGTAAGAATCATTATTTATTAGATGGTCTGTACAACCACTATCCAAAAGCCAGTTAATTTCAAAATTATTAGTATAATCATCCTTACCAGTGTACTCGGTGTCCTGATTAATTTCTGAATTACATACTTGAACTGTCCACGACTCAGATGAAAGATTGCTTGATGGTTCGCCTCTCGAATGACTTTGACCTCTGCCTCGGTAGTGACCTCTGTAGGATCCGCCTCTGCTGTGACCTCGCTGCAGTCCTCGATGATTTTGTTTTCCTCGGTAACTTTGATGTGCTTGAAAATTTGTTTTTGCATGCCAGCAGTCCTTCTTTAAATGACCAATCTTCCCACATATAAAGCATTTCATGTTAGTTTTTGCAGCAAATGTACTCACATTTTTATTATGTTCAGTAGTCTCAGTTGTCATATTTTTCTCCTTTATTTTAGATTGTACATAATCCACTGTTCTTTGTTCTTCTGGTATAACATCTAGGAAATCCCCAATATAGCTGTAGCTTGGTGGTAATGCTCTTAGAAGATATCTTAATTTTTCAGATTCATCCAGTTTTCCTCCTGCCATCTTAAATTCATTTATTATTTTCTCGAAATCCACGAAAAATTCTTCCACTGTATTATAGTTATTAAGTCTTATTTCATCAATTTTTCCACGACAAATTATTTGTAATGCAGTAGATTTTGTTAGATACATTTTATCAAATTTGGACATCATGTCAAATGCCGTTTTGCATTCACTCACAAATTCTAATTGTTTGTCTGATATTGTGCTCATGATAATTGTTCTTGCTTTTAAATCTTTCTTCTTCCAATCCGCTTCTGTTTTTTCAGTTTTGATAGCCGGCATAATGCACATGGCTGCCTCGTGGCATTCTTTGTATTCTAATAGAGTGATCAGCCTCAATTTCCAACTTGAGTAATTAGCGCCATCAAATATGGGTAACATTATATCTTCAATCTTCGCTAATTTCGCCATTTTACGATAATTAACTTCTTTCTTCAACAAAATTTTGTTTCGGCGTACAACCTCAAGCGTGTCTTCCTCTTCATACAATTGTTTTTTTTTTTACACTGACTGATAATTTTGCGAACCACGCTCTGCTACCATGTTAAATAAAAAGCTTGAATATTTTAACTTGACTTTTATTGTTCTTTTTCACTTTTATTACAATTTTACTAATACGTACACCGTTCACACTCGCAGCCATTATTCAAGAGGAAGGAAATGTTTTTTTTTTTTTTTCATAGACCAGCGCTTTGTCATAGATTAAGTAAAAATTGCCAACAATCATAATGTGTACAATTCAACACTCGAGCCACTAGATGGCACCACATATGCTTAAGAAACATCTATCAAGATTATAATTATTTACTATTCTCAACAACAATAAAGTGATCTTTAAACAAGTTGGCAATGGATACAGGCTCACTAACACCCTCAACACTGGCAGGAAGACTCGACCCACCCTTCAGTTGGTTAGTGTGCTTCCAAAATTTAACAAAATCCTTCTTTTCATGACAGGATGCTATTATGTCCATTTTAATTTGCTCCCTGTTCTCCTGACACCACTTAAGTTTATTTTTAAAAGCTCTTTTTTTATCTTTCATAATAGCATATAAAGTACCCACTTTTGGTTCTCCACCTAGTACCCAATTCCGAAAAGCAAGTCGAGCCTCCAAGTGTGCTTGCTGAACATGTTTGTTCCATCCCACTACTGGCTTTCTTTTGTTTTGTTCCGGCCCAGAATAAGTGGTACATGACGCACAACTCAAAATGTCAATTATTTCATTATACATGTCATCAATAATACACCTATGTTCTACATTTGTACACAATTGGTCACTACAATTTATAAATTCAGAAGGAAAATCAATTTCTCTTAATCTCGTCGTACATAAAATCTTATATAAGTCAATCTGTTTCGAATCTCTTTCACCCCACACAATCTTATTTCGATTATTTACAGAAAAGCTGGCCTTAGTTTTAATTATGTCAAAATTACAAGTTATTTGTAGTGGAATATGATCGGACCAGTAAACATTATGCAATATCTTCGCGTCTACCACTGTTCGCCACGCCGCTTCAGATACCACACAGTGATCTAACCAACTATGAGATCCATAAATGTCACTTACGTACGTATACGAGTCCGATGAAAGTCCCAATATTTCAATATCAGCACAGCGCCACTTCTGTTCCACACAAAAGTCACACAGCTCCTCACCAAACCGTTCTTCGGGCTGCGCATTATAGTCGCCCAATATAAAAACAGAGTCTACACTGTACTCATCAACTATTGCCGCTAACTCGCCCAAACATTCCGTAAATTCAGCGAGGTTGTCGGCAGAGTCCGTTGGCATGTACACTGAGAATACTAATATCGACTTATCCCGACACGACACTTTTATCGCCGCTATACGCGCACTTGTACACTGTATGACAGATACGGATTGAAAAATATTTTTCCTCCAAAGTAAAGCGACACCTCCGTATGGCCTTCCACGCAACACACCGGCGCTAGTATCTATCGCAGACTTTCCTGTAAACTCGAACTCGGCATCAATCGTCCCCAGGAAAGATATATCATGCGGCTGCAACCACGTCTCTTGTAAGGCAATTATGTCTGCTGATGCTGACTTCTCACGCATTCAATTGAACGGATTATTGACCTACAATTGAAACTAACAAGCTGTGTGTTATTATTATTAGTCAAGTTATTTATTTTATTATTATGTCTATCCATCATCATTTTGTTTCATGTCAATAATTTTCTCCTCTTTATTTTTTTCATACGTTTTTCTATTAAAATAGATAAACTTTCGAAATTGAATGCCCTCCGGCCACAAGTCATCATTAAGAAACAACGATAATTTCGCGTGTGGTACAAAAATCTTGTACGCCGCATAGCGTTTTTGTTTCACCATATTAATTTTCTTCAAAGTCACAGTTATATTTGTTTTTTGTTGTATATACTCAACGATATCGATTGGCTTAGTAGCTGTGTCAACCCTGTTTATGAAAAGAGGAACTTCCATTTCTGCTGCTCTGAACTTAACATCCGGTTTTATTATAGCCTTGCCTTTTGATCCCTGCAGACGATTTCTATACTTTTGTTTTTGAACGGTTTGCCATTCTTCAGACAATTTGTCTTTTTTCCAATCACCTTCCGAAACTATGATTTCTGCTAAAGTTTTTTGCTTGGAACAAACGCTATTCGCAGTATCGGTTAGCAGTTGTGACTCATTCACACTTGATGCGCGAGCGCTTCGGTCACGTTCGGGTTCAGTCGTCGTCGCCGCATCTCCGTCGTCTTGCCTTTGTTCATTAATGCGAGGGAGCGAGACAGTCATTCCAGAAACGCGTACGGGAGAACGAGATACAAATAACTCACGAAAAGATGGGCTAGACTTCCCACTCTCGTGTGTTGTTGTCTCTCTTGTCAGGTTATTAGTATTTTATGTAAAATAAAAAAATCAGCTTCATAAGGTCGATACTGAGTCAAAATGACTCAGTATCGACCTTATGAAGCTGATTTTTTTCCGTAACTGGCGGTAGGCCCATTGGTCCGCTGTCAAAACAAAAACTGTCTATTCCACTACCACCGCCTCTTCTGCGGTTAATATTCAGATCGAAGTTATTAACAATCGAAGTCTGTTTCAAATTTTGCAAGTCATTTCTAATGTCAGTTAATTGTTTCTCAGTCACAAATGTTTCCTTCATGATTTTTATTTCATTTTGAATGGTCAAGATTTCTTTTAGTGTCCTGGTTGCGTCAATATGATCGAACGTCACTGGTGGGAGTTTGTGCAAATCTTTTGCTACGAATATTGGTACAAACTCAGGATCCGTTTGCTTAAATAGTGCTATCATGTCATAGATATTTCGCTGCGATTTACCACTTTTCTTCCTAGATATTTTTCTTTGCTGCGTTGAGACTGATGTAAACAATAGATTTTTGCCAATTTCTATGTCTTCTTCCGAAAAGGCTGTTACACATAACCTTACTAGCCCCTCTTCATCCATCACGTCAACTTTATTTTGTATAAAAGCTAACAGTTCCGATATGACAATATTACACGTCGTACACTTAATTACTTTCGTAGCCATTGCGCCCGGGACTGAGTCACCGACACCGTCCATAATACGTCCGACCGCTAGCGCGTACGGTAAAGACTGTGTAAAAGAAATGGAAAATAAACAAACGAACGCATTTAGTGCAGTCTTTCTTAATGGTTTTTATAGCAAGACTGACTGGTATATTGACTCAGGAGCGAGCGTGCATTTAACAACAAACGAACATTGGATTCAGAATGGGCGTTATGATCACAGCATGAAGGAAATTGTAGTTGCGAATGACAACAAAGTGCAAGTTATTTGTTACTAACTTTTCGCCCGCGGCTTCGCCCGCGTGGAAATGGGTTATATCGCGCTTTTTAGATTTTCCCGTGGGAATGAGAAGTTCTACCACGGAAAAACATTGCTTATCCAGGACTCAAACTACCTCCATACCAAATGTTATCAAAATCCGTTCAGGCGTTTAGGCCGTTAAGTTGTTAAACCAAAACTGAGTGGTAAACTATATTATATATTTTACTTTGGGGAGCAAAAACATGCAGATTTTGGGCACTGAAACCCGAGAACACGCTACATAGAGCTGACCATGCGAAAAACAATGTTTTTCCAGGTGTACTCCAGCAACCCTTAGAAATCCTTATAGGAAACTGAAGTCTTTTAAATTGAAATGGGAGGCCTGTTGGAATAATCGGGATCCGAGGAATGAGTACACTTTCACCTTTTGCTGCGCCAGTCAAAATAGTTGCGGTAATAACATTCCGTCCAAGCTGAGTGACACGCAGCCTGGTACCATAACACAGCCGTGGGGCATCGAGATTACGCATCAGCATCACTGGAACCCCTACTTTTAATTTTACAGCTGCGTTTGAAGAGAAGTCTCATTAGCTCTCAAAATAGCTTGTCTTTCAGCTTGTTCTTCCAAACGTAGCTGCCTTTGAAGAGACGTCTCATTAGCTCTCAAAATAGCTAGTCTTTCAGCTTGCTCTTCCAAGCGTAGCTGCGTTTGAAGAGACGTCTCATTAGTTCTCAAAATAGTTAATCTTTCAGCTTGCTCTTCCAAACGTAGCTGCGTTTGAAGAGGCGTTTCATTAGCTCTTAAAATAGCTAGTCTTTCAGCTTGCTCTTCCAAACGTAGCTGCATTTGAAGAGGCGTCTCATTAGCTCTTGAAATAGCTTGTCTTTCTGCTTGCTCTTCCAAACGTAGCTGCGTTTGAAGAGACGTCTCATTAGCTCTCAAAATAGCTTGTCTTTCTGTTTGCTCTTCCAAACGCCCTTAGTGCTCTCTGACGTTTAGCCTGTTGCGATTAACGGACTTGAGTACGAATATCATTCTCAGAAGCTCTCAAAGAAGCTTGGCGAGTGGCTTGCTCCTCAAATCTTTGCTGGCGCTGAGATGGTAGCTCAGCAGCTCTCAAAGCAGCCTGACACTCTGCTTGATTGCGCCTTCTTAATCCAGCATGGAGAGACGATTCTTGAGATCGGGCAATTTTCATTGCCCGAGCTAAAATCGCCCGAGCTTGAGATGAGGGGCTCGACCAATTAGATATACATTTGCGAGGCATTGTGAAATAATGAGTAAGTAAACTAAAAACTATAAACCTAAACTAAAGTATAATCCTATAGTAATGTTAGTTCAATGTCCTAAACTATAACAATCTAAATGACAAAGCGACGTAATTGCCTTTAAATAATTTATACCTAGGGAATCGAATTAAGCTAAGCTATGATAAAACAAAACGGTAAATAATAAAGTAGAAAAGTGCACTGAATAAGTATAGGTAGCGTATGAGCTATAGGTTAGGGCGCGAGATATCATACCACTACTTACATATCTTAAAAAAACACAACGTTACCACGTGTTAAAATACACCCAGCGCCATCTATCGCTTATATAAAGAATTAGTTGGCGTAAAGACTACTTATACTAAATACCTACTTATACCAATCTGTAATTTCAGTGACTTACAGTTATTTGTTATAACCTGTTTTGATTATTCATAAAAGTTGTTAACCTTCTGGAACTGTCTATTATACCTGCCAGGATAAAGGGTAGGTAAAAAATTCCAAAAGTTTTTGCTTAACTATGTAAAAACGATACTAAGTACACAGGATAAGCAGATGTAAAAATCAGTTTAGGCGATAAACCAAATTGTACGTCATCCCTCGGGAATTCCTCATTTCCGGGGATAATTTATCGTATCATTAAGCTTTGTTTTTAACGACACAGCGCCATGTGTCACCAAACTGATACTGACAGCTTCATACGAAGCTAACAATATTTTCGTTTTCCCTCGGGAACATCACATTTTTCCGGGATAAAAAGTAGCCTATTATTTAATCCGGACTTCTAACTTTATGTCTGCAAAATTTCAAAGCAAACGGTTCAGTAGTTACGGCGTGAAAGTCTAACAAACAAACAAACTCATTTTCCGATTTATAATATTAGTAAGGTTTAGTAAGGAAGTAAGGATTTGTTATAACCTGTTTTGATTACTCATAAACGTTGTTAACCTTCTGGAACTGTCTATTATACCTACCAGGATAAAGGGTAGGTAAAAAATTACAGAAGTTTTTGCTTAGCTACGTAAAAACAATACTAAGTACACAGGATAAACAAATGTAAAAATCAGTTTAGGCGATAAACCAAATTGTACGTCATCCCTCGGGAATTCCTCATTTCCGGGGATAATTTATCGTATCATTTAGCTTTGTTTTAAACGACACAAAGCGCCATGTGTCACCAAACTGATACTGACAGCTTCATACGAAGCTAACAATATTTTCGTTTTCCCTCGGGAACATCACATTTTTCTGGGATAAAAAGTCTATTTTTTAATCCGGACTTCTAACTTTACGTCTGCAAAATTTCAAAGCAAACGGTTCAGTAGTTACGGCGTGAAAGCCTAACAAACAAACAAACAAACTCACTTTCCGATTTATAATATTAGTAAGGATTAGTAAGGATATTAGTAAGGATAAGGATGGCGACGTGAAAATTACTACATGCGCAAATAATTCTAATTATGATGTGACAGTTGAAGAGGTTATGTGCGTTCCGAGTCTGACAACAAATCTTCTTTCCGTGAGTCAACTAATAAACAAAGGCAATAAAGTAACCTTCAGAGAGAGTGGTTGTGATATCTACAACAGAATGGGAAACTTAGTGGCCACAGGCACCTTAGTCAATGGAGTGTACAAGCTGAATACACCAGTGCACCTGTCAGCTGCAGCGGTGGTATCTAATGAGATGTGGCATCGAAGACTTGGTCATGTCAATAGTACTTACCTGAATAAGATGCAGAATGCTGTTAAAGGCTTATCCATTGATGAAAAGGCAGATATAAGCAAAAGTTCCTGTGTAACCTGTTGTAAAGGGAAGCAGAGTCGTTTGCCGTTCCCCAGCAATGGCAACAGATGCACTCAGTTACTCAATGTGGTGCATACGGATGTGTGCGGACCAATGGAGAATGTCTCCATAGGAGGATCAAGGTACTTTATAATATTTATTGATGATTATAGTCGAATGACTCACATTTACTTCATGAAGAGTAAACATGAAGCTTTTCAATGTTTCAAAGGATATGCAGCCAAGGTAGAGAATTTACTGGATCGTAAAATCAAGGTGTTACGAAGCGACAATGGCCTTGAATTTTGTAGTAATGAATTTGAAAATTGTTTAAAGCAAAAAGGCATAGTTCATCAAAAGTCTAATCCCTATACTCCACAGCAAAACGGCTTAAGTGAGAGAATGAACCGCACTATTGTAGAAAAGGCTAGATGGTTACTGTTCGATGCTAACATGAAGAAAGAGTTCTGGGCTGAGGCAACTAATACTGCTGTTTATTTACAGAACCGGACAGTATCAGCCGTTTTAAATAATAAAACTCCTTATGAATCGTGGACTAATAATAAACCTGATATTAGTCACATCCGAGTGTTTGGGATTGAGGATTACTGTACGTAATGAAGCATGTACCCAAAGAAAAGAGGCTAAAATGGGATGAGAAATCTGAAGAATGTATCCTGGTTGGTTATGCTGAAGATACAAAGGGATATAGAATATATAATCCTCGAACCAAGGTTATCACAACAAGCCGAGATAATAATAATAATAATAATAATAATCTTCTTTATTTATTTCATGTTTCACAAAAATGGTTAGGTAACAGGCACATGTAGTGAATCTTAAACAATAAGTGTGTTCACAAAGAATAACTTAATATGTAACTTACGATTATTTAAGAACTAAAAGAAAAACTTTATTAACCTAGCATTATGTATAATTAGCGACTTGCCCAAGCTAGGTTTATAAAAACCTGTGTTTCGGGTCATCACTTACAAGATATTTGTTATGGGTGCATGTAAACAGAATTTAATGAATAACAACTTATAAACTAATGCTACAATCATACTAAAACTTCCAATAGTTTCTCTGTGTCCGTATAGTTGAGATTCAGTAGATACTCCGTTATCAATGTACTACATTTAAAATAACTTACATTATATATCTATACTAATATTATAAAGCTGAAGAGTTTGTTTGTTTGTTTGTTTGTTTGTTTGTTTGAACGCGCTAATCTCAGGAACTACTGGTTCGAATTGAAAAATTCTTTTTGTGTTGAATAGATCATTTATCGAGGAAGGCTTTAGGCTATATAACATCACGCTGTGACTTATAGGAGCGAAGAAACAATGGAAAATGTGGAAAAAACGGGGGAAAATATTCATCTTTGAGGGCTTCCGTTGCGTGCGCTGCGAAAACGGTAGAAGATACCAAAAAAATATGTATGAAAGAATTATTCCTCTTAAAATGATCTAAAAAAATGTCCGCGACAGTATGTGTCTATCTTTTAAAATTAACTCACTAGAACCGTTTTTATGGGAATCAAATTTGGCCGAAATTAATGCATTATTACCAATTTATTTGTTAAAGTTGTATCAACATAGTAATATTAAACTTTATCCAAATAAATGTGTTGTTGATTAAGAGTATGTAATTGTGAACAAAATTGTCTTTGTAATCACTTATTTTCAATGAACATCTTAGAAGATATTACAATTTTAAAATACTCCGATATAAAATTCACACGCGCCGCATAATGTGCAAAATATGACGCTTTGCCTGGCCGGCGGGCGAGGAGAGGGGTTGCTTGCGGGCGGCGCGGAGGGTTTTTTTTATGGTAGGTAAAAATCATCCAATGACGAATCCCGCTCTTGGGCCGAGCGGGAAACAGTGTCAGACTCTTACTGACTAAACAACCTACCCCGTTCCTCCCTTGCCTTATTCCCAGAGCCCCGGTATAACGCTTTCGCACCAACCCTCGGCTGCAGAAGGCTTCGACCCTGAAGAGCCCCACAGTTTGCTGACAACACCTTGAGGCGCACGGGAGCAGTGCAGGCCGTCAACGACTTGGTCTCGGTCTGGACTGTTACCAGACAACCGGACGGCGAGCTACCCATTGCTCACCATCCGCAAGCCAGCGTCTACGGTGGCTGGCTATCGGCGGGATCGCGGCGGCGACGGCTACGGCGAGGGCGCTTTTGCCCTTGCCTTATGCGGTTGGCCTCCTCCTTTACGAGCATTACTGCTTCGCAGAAGGAGGCGACCGCTTGCCATTCTTATTCGCTGCGGACCATGGCCTGAACCAAGGCCCGGCGCGAGAGGCCACCGCCGCTGATCACCCCCACGAAGACACGGCGTTTCTCTTCTCAAGCGGGGCACACCTCCACCGTGTCCTCCGTGCTGGCCACACAGTGGCGCACCCGGGCGTCTCTTCCGCACGAATCCGGCGCAGGAATCTCCTGAACTTCCCATGTCCGGTGAGAACCTGCGTCATGTCCTGCGTGATGTCTATCCAACCACGCCTCAAAGAGGGCACTTACCGCTAAGATTATGGCGTGCCCAAGTGGAGGGTGTAGCTCTATGAAGTACTTTTAGATAATTATGTTCTTTTAAAAACTAAATTGTCTAAATTAATAACAGAAATTGACACGGGCAAAGTCGTGGGTAACAGCTATAATTTATAAAGCTGAGGTTGTTTGCAAAAATAAATATGATGCCCAAAATAACTATTCCACGCGGACGAAGTCGCGGGCACAGCTAGTATCTAATAATTTATTGAGCTTATTGTACAAAAATGGCCCTAAAAATACGTAAAATCTATGTGCAAATGCATGTTTTGTCTGGGGTTTAAAGCAAACCAAATCTTTCCTCCTCCTGGTTTGGGGTACTGGGTCGAAAGAAAGCTCAGAGTGCTGACAAAGTACGGTGTGCAATATAAATAGTTGGCGGACTGTTAGTATTTTACATGCAGTGTAAAGTTGGTGTGTGGGAAACCTAAAAGGGCGGAAAGTTGCAACCTTTAGAATTGCTCTCTGTGCACGTTCTAGAGGAAGTAAGATAGACTTAGCAGTTCCACCCCATGAGGTAATACAATAGGTGAGAATAGATTGACACAGAGCCAAATAAACCTGTTTAATTAACTTATAGTCGGCTATGTGGCGTAGGTTCTTAAAAATATATATTAATTTACGAACTCTTGTGCATAGTAACTCGACGTGTTTACGGAAATTTAGATTTGTGTCACTCGTAACACCTAGATATTTTATGTGGCCAGCTTTAAGAGATGAGATGTTGTTATTATAGAGAAGGACATGAGCAGCAATGTAGTAGTAAATGAGAAGAATTTGGAAACTAATTTTGAAGAGCAGAAGAGCTCAGATTCAGTGGGGGACAATAGTCAGTCAGATGAGTCATTCATCTCTGTAGATAATGCTGATGACTCTACATTTGTACTAGATGAAAGTGAAAACTCAGACAGTTCTATTGCAAGTACTGGCAGTGTGGTAAAGAGATTACCTGCTAGAGAAAGACGTCCACCGAAGAGGTATGGTTATACTAATATGAGTACAGCGAGTACCACTGTTAATGACAGTGAGTTATCTTTGGAGGAAGCTCTAAACGGTCCAGAGAAGGAGCATTGGTTGCGTGCTGTCCAGGAGGAACTACAGTGTTTCGAAGATAATAATGCATGGGAGCTTGCGGATGCCCCATTAGATGGGACAATTGTGAAATGTAAGTGGGTTCTAAAAAGAAAGTTTGACAGTCAAAATAACATTTCTTATCGTGCTAGACTAGTTGCTAAAGGTTATAATCAGAAAAGTCGTATTGATTACAATGAAACATTTTCCCTTGTGGTTAGGCATACTACTTTACGATTGTTTTTTGCTTTAGCTGTACAATTAGATTTAAATACTAGCCATTTGGATGTTAAAACTGCGTTTCTTAATGGAGAGTTGGAAGAAACCATATATATGCAAAAGCCAGACTGTTTTGAATGCTCAAATGATGAAAAATATAAAATTCTAAAGCTGAACAGGGCTATATATGGTCTCAAACAGTCCTCCAGAGCATGGCATATGAAAGTTGATAATGTTATGTTAACTAGTGGTCATAAAAAATCCAAATTGGAACCATGTTTGTATACAAAAATTGTTAATGGCCTCAAGACAATAGTTACTTTGTATGTCGATGATTTTTTCATATTTTCTAATGATTGTGAAGAAACTAAATTGTTAAAAGAGATTTTGAGTAGTCAGTTTAAAATTAAAGATTTAGGCCAGATAAAACAATGTCTTATTTGTATTTATTATTTGACATTCAATTTATGATTAATTTGTAATTTTGTTGACATTATTGCATCAGTTTGTACCTTTATGACTTGTAAGAATCCCTTACCAATAAATGACTATGACTATGACTATGACTATGTATAAATGTTAATATTGATAAAGAGAATAAGTTCATTGCTTTGAGCCAGGAAAAGTATATTGATCAGTTATTGTTTAAGTTTAATATGTGTGAGAGTAAAACTGTAGACACTCCATTGGAAGTTAAGTTAAATGTTGAGAAATATCAAGGTACAAGTAGTAATAACCCTTATCAGCAGCTCATTGGGAGTCTGATGTACCTAGCAGTGCTTACAAGGCCTGATATTGCCTATGCTGTAGGATACTTAAGTCAATTCAATAAATGTCATAGTAATGAACATTGGATGTATGCAAAACGAATATTAAAGTATTTAAAGAAAACTAGAAAAGGTTTAAAGTATTGTAAAACAGGTAATGTTGATATTCATGGTTATGTTGATGCCGATTGGGCAAATGATCCTTCAGACAGAAAATCATATACTGGTTTTTGTTTTATGTTGTCAGGTTCACTTATATCATGGGGTTGTAAAAAACAAAGAACTGTAGCGCTTTCGAGCACAGAAGCCGAGTACATGGCTATTACAGAAGGTTGTAGAGAAGCTGTGTATCTCTTAAACTTACAGTGTGAGATTACTGAACAAATGTATACTATTAACTTGTATAATGATAATCAAAGCTCACAAAAATTGTCTGAGAACCCTATATTTCATAATAGAACCAAACATATAGATCGATGCCTCCCACGTAAGTTGTTGTAACCCACAAAATGGCGATTTTGGGTTTTTTATGTAAAAGAGTCTAATTTTATGTAAACTATCCTCCAAAAAAACAAAAAGTCCAAAAAACCTATTATTTAAGGTACTTTTGAAACGTATAATGTTGTATATTTCGAACGATTGCGGCATAGACTGTAGTATTTATTACTTGCAATGGTTTACAACGGAGAAAAGCGCACGTGCGTCCGTTGTATGTAACACATATCACAGATTACGCTGGAATTCGCTGCCAGTTGCACCTTTAACGCAATTTTTACGTCGTTAATTTAATATGCTAGTAATTACTATTCTGTTTAATCTTATCTTTAACTAACATGATAACCATTTAAAATATGGTATTGATCCCATACAACAATTTACGTCGCTAATTTTAAAATTATTTTATGTTAAATGATACGTAAAACATTTTACTTCGATGTTAGATATGTAAAAGTACGTCGCTATTCGTTTGAAATAAGTACGTTGTATGTATTTTTCAGAGAGTATTTATGAATATCACTGAAGTCAGAGTCATTCTAGGCAACCATTTTCAATGAATCTGAGAAGTTTTAAATGACTAAATTAACAGATGATAGCATTTTCGTAACTTTGGACCTTGAAACTGCTCACTTACTCGTATTTCATAGCTGTGTAGTATAATAACCATTTGGATTACGACTGTTGTAGCCATTTTTGTTTATATTATATTATTATTATTATAGCTAGCCTGTGCTGTCCTACTTAACTACTGGGCAAAGGCCTTCCTCCATTCTTTCCAGTTATCTTAGTTACTCGCTTTATAGTACCAATTCTCAAGGAAAGCATCCAGGTCGAGTCGAGGAAATGTGGGACTGGAACACAAAATGCACCGAAAGATTACATGTGAGTTTTAGTAAATAAAAACAACTTTTACTGATTAAAACTCATCAGGACTTTCCTTTTTGCTCGTGTTTATTGCTAGTTTCCCAAATCAGAAAACGTTGTTCGTTACTTTTACCTTAGTCACCACCTGCATGTTTCTGCACTGTTGAACTCTTTAAGCTAAGTCCACTATCAGTTATTTGATTGAATAAAGTATCGTTTGAAAAAGGTAATGAAAAAAAATACACATTTAAAGACCAGAGATTTTTCAAAAAGGACTAACAACGTCAAAGAAAAACCTCTCTAGTAAAATATCAAAAACAGCCAGTAGGAAAACTGGTCTATTGAATCTGCTGTAAGCACTATTTCAATAAATTAAACTAAAATGGTGACAGAGAAAACGATGAGCCAAGCTTAGAATTTATGCTGATACTATTGTGAGACATAAGTAAATAAGAATAAATTGCCTGTTGCCGTCACTGAAACTTCAAACTTCAGACGTATGTAAACAACAGTTTTCCCATTTCTATAAGTGATTAAGTTCTTAATAAGGTGTTAGTTAAATTTGATATACCCACAGCAGTATTAATCTCCGATCAAAGAGATATTTAACAGCCTGTGAAAAAGTCTGGGTCTGTCAAAACCATCGTTTGTGACCATTTCAAGTCTTTTCAACTGCTTGCAAGTTGAGTCACACTATGTTTGACTAAATTCATTAATATTATATTAAGACCGAGGTTTAAACTTTTAGTGTATATAGTAATGACGTATAGCTTTCGCCTAAAGAGTACACAGAGAAAACAAGATCTGAAAGATAATAATATCGTAAAAATAAAAGAGGTACCAGTTTATTCTAAAGATTCAATATTAATTTAATGTTTTATCAGACTGTAAGGTGATGACCACTTCTTTCAACAACAATACTTTAAGATGTCGAAATGCTGATGATATTAATACACCAGTTAGGTGCATGAAACCAGCTTTTTGGGGTCGGGAAACAAACCCTCTATTGTACCTATATTACGAGCAAAACTTAATATTTGCGGGCTTTTCTAGATTCAGTGTAAGTTATTAAATATTACTTATTTACCTATCGTTTGTCTTAGATATGGTAATGAAAAAAAGAAGAATAAAGCATATTACAGAATGAGCTATAAGTAAAGTCACTTGAAAAAATGGAGAGAGGAAAAGATTACAAAGTAAAGATTGTGGGAGGAGTGATATGAAAGAAAAGGTTAGTGATAGTGAGACGGGTGATACGACAAAATGGAAGAATAAGCTTGTTCCACCGACTCCAAATCACATTGGACTAAGATAGGAACATAATGATAATTTACCTATTTTTAAATCTCATTGGTTACTAGAATTTTGAGAGATGAAACGCATGTCACAAAAAGGGTTTTGAGTTTACACGTAGATGGATGGAGAGGAAGGGGGAGACCAAAGAAGAGATGGATGGATTGTGTGAGGAGTGATATGAAAGAAAAGGGAGTTACTGATAGTGTGACGGGTGACAGGACAGAGTGGAAGAAAAAAACATGTTGCACCGACCCCAAATAAAATGGGATAAGGGTAGGATGATGATGATTGGTTACTAGAATTTTCTTAACCATTTTGGTTACGATACTTTTTTGAGTTTGGATTATTTAAATTGTAGTAAAAATTTGATTAAAGGACGATGTAATTAATTGAAAGAATAATTTAAATTTAGAAAAAGTTTAAATTTTTATTTTCAGATTTCTTAAAATGATTTTTAATTTTAATCTTTAATGTTTTCCTAATCTTTAAAATATCGTTTCTTATTCTAAACTCTAAAATGTAAAATTTGATTGAAAATATTCTGCTTTTTTTTATTTCGGTAACGTATCAACGAAAAGGTATTGTCCTAATCGAAATTAGGCTGAAAAAACATTGTATTTATTTTATTATATCAAGTAATGATACACATACCACACCTTTTTTTTATTTGTGTTCGACGTAAATTGATGTAAGTATCAGATATGATCCAAATCGGCTCTTGAACTCCCGTGTATAATAAAGTAAGTGATAGTTACAACATTTTGTGAGGACCTCATGTCGCGGTAAACAGTTGTAACAACAAAATTCAAGAAACCGTTAAAATTATAAAGTAACTAGCTGTGCCCGCGACTTCGTCCGCGTGGAATAGTTATTTTGGGCATCATATTTATTTTTGCAAACAACCTCAGCTTTATAAATTATAGCTGTTACCCACGACTTTGCCCGTGTCAATTTCTGTTATTAATTTAGACAATTTAGTTTTTAAAAGAACATAATTATCTAAAAGTACTTCATAGAGCTACACCCTCCACTTGGGCACGCCATAATCTTAGCGGTAAGTGCCCTCTTTGAGGCGTGGTTGGATAGACATCACGCAGGACATGACGCAGGTTCTCACCGGACATGGGAAGTTCAGGAGATTCCTGCGCCGGATTCGTGCGGAAGAGACGCCCGGGTGCGCCACTGTGTGGCCAGCACGGAGGACACGGTGGAGGTGTGCCCCGCTTGAGAAGAGAAACGCCGTGTCTTCGTGGGGGTGATCAGCGGCGGTGGCCTCTCGCGCCGGGCCTTGGTTCAGGCCATGGTCCGCAGCGAATAAGAATGGCAAGCGGTCGCCTCCTTCTGCGAAGCAGTAATGCTCGTAAAGGAGGAGGCCAACCGCATAAGGCAAGGGCAAAAGCGCCCTCGCCGTAGCCGTCGCCGCCGCGATCCCGCCGATAGCCAGCCACCGTAGACGCTGGCTTGCGGATGGTGAGCAATGGGTAGCTCGCCGTCCGGTTGTCTGGTAACAGTCCAGACCGAGACCAAGTCGTTGACGGCCTGCACTGCTCCCGTGCGCCTCGAGGTGTTGTCAGCAAACTGTGGGGCTCTTCAGGGTCGAAGCCTTCTGCAGCCGAGGGTTGGTGCGAAAGCGTTATACCGGGGCTCTGGGAATAAGGCAAGGGAGGAACGTGGTAGGTTGTTTAGTCAGTAAGAGTCTGACACTGTTTCCCGCTCGGCCCAAGAGCGGGATTCGTCATTGGATGATTTTTACCTACCATAAAAAAAAACCCTCCGCGCCGCCCGCAAGCAACCCCTCTCCTCGCCCGCCGGCCAGGCAAAGCGTCATATTTTGCACATTATGCGGCGCGTGTGAATTTTATATCGGAGTATTTTAAAATTGTAATATCTTCTAAGATGTTCATTGAAAATAAGTGATTACAAAGACAATTTTGTTCACAATTACATACTCTTAATCAACAACACATTTATTTGGATAAAGTTTAATATTACTATGTTGATACAACTTTAACAAATAAATTGGTAATAATGCATTAATTTCGGCCAAATTTGATTCCCATAAAAACGGTTCTAGTGAGTTAATTTTAAAAGATAGACACATACTGTCGCGGACATTTTTTTAGATCATTTTAAGAGGAATAATTCTTTCATACATATTTTTTTGGTATCTTCTACCGTTTTCGCAGCGCACGCAACGGAAGCCCTCAAAGATGAATATTTTCCCCCGTTTTTTCCACATTTTCCATTGTTTCTTCGCTCCTATAAGTCACAGCGTGATGTTATATAGCCTAAAGCCTTCCTCGATAAATGATCTATTCAACACAAAAAGAATTTTTCAATTCGAACCAGTAGTTCCTGAGATTAGCGCGTTCAAACAAACAAACAAACAAACAAACTCTTCAGCTTTATAATATTAGTATAGATGACATGTAGTAAACGGTAACATATTAAAAACTATATGCTCATACCGAATTTCAAAAAGATTCTTTGAAAAATGTGGATTGTATCGCAAAAAGTATCTTTAAAATGCTCTCCTGTAAAATTGCATTTTTGGGGTTACAACAACTTACGTGGGAGGCATCGAGATGTTCGCTATCATTATTGTAGAGAAGTCATTTCTAAAAAGTTTGTTAAAGTTAATTATTTGCCCACTTGTAGTATGCCAGCTGATATGTTGACAAAAAGTTTGTGTTCAACTAAACATCATAAGTTTGTAAAAAGAAAGAATAATACAGTATTTTGAGAGTGGGGGTGTAGTAGTTTCCTCAAAATACTACTACCAGCGCCATCTGGCAACACTTATGTACAACAATGATTTTTCAATAAAACCCCTTCGTCCTTGTCTTTGAAGAGAGCACGTTGTTTCATTTCAAAAATCATTAATAATAAATCTATACTAATATTATAAAGCTGAAGAGTTTGTTTGTTTGTTTGTTTGTTTGAACGCGCTAATCTCAGGAACTACTGGTTCGAATTGAAAAATTCTTTTTGTGTTGAATAGATCATTTATCGAGGAAGGCTTTAGGCTATATAACATCATGCTGTGACTTATAGGAGCGAAGAAACAATGGAAAATGTGGAAAAAACGGGGAAAAATATTCATCTTTGAGGGCTTCCGTTGCGTGCGCTGCGAAAACGGTAGAAGATACCAAAAAAATATGTATGAAAGAATTATTCCTCTTAAAATGATCTAAAAAAATGTCCGCGACAGTATGTGTCTATCTTTTAAAATTAACTCACTAGAACCGTTTTTATGGGAATCAAATTTGGCCGAAATTAATGCATTATTACCAATTTATTTGTTAAAGTTGTATCAACATAGTAATATTAAACTTTATCCAAATAAATGTGTTGTTGATTAAGAGTATGTAATTGTGAACAAAATTGTCTTTGTAATCACTTATTTTCAATGAACATCTTAGAAGATATTACAATTTTAAAATACTCCGATATAAAATTCACACGCGCCGCATAATGTGCAAAATATGACGCTTTGCCTGGCCGGCGGGCGAGGAGAGGGGTTGCTTGCGGGCGGCGCGGAGGGTTTTTTTTTATGGTAGGTAAAAATCATCCAATGACGAATCCCGCTCTTGGGCCGAGCGGGAAACAGTGTCAGACTCTTACTGACTAAACAACCTACCCCGTTCCTCCCTTGCCTTATTCCCAGAGCCCCGGTATAACGCTTTCGCACCAACCCTCGGCTGCAGAAGGCTTCGACCCTGAAGAGCCCCACAGTTTGCTGACAACACCTCGAGGCGCACGGGAGCAGTGCAGGCCGTCAACGACTTGGTCTCGGTCTGGACTGTTACCAGACAACCGGACGACGAGCTACCCATTGCTCACCATCCGCAAGCCAGCGTCTACGGTGGCTGGCTATCGGCGGGATCGCGGCGGCGACGGCTACGGCGAGGGCGCTTTTGCCCTTGCCTTATGCGGTTGGCCTCCTCCTTTACGAGCATTACTGCTTCGCAGAAGGAGGCGACCGCTTGCCATTCTTATTCGCTGCGGACCATGGCCTGAACCAAGGCCCGGCGCGAGAGGCCACCGCCGCTGATCACCCCCACGAAGACACGGCGTTTCTCTTCTCAAGCGGGGCACACCTCCACCGTGTCCTCCGTGCTGGCCACACAGTGGCGCACCCGGGCGTCTCTTCCGCACGAATCCGGCGCAGGAATCTCCTGAACTTCCCATGTCCGGTGAGAACCTGCGTCATGTCCTGCGTGATGTCTATCCAACCACGCCTCAAAGAGGGCACTTACCGCTAAGATTATGGCGTGCCCAAGTGGAGGGTGTAGCTCTATGAAGTACTTTTAGATAATTATGTTCTTTTAAAAACTAAATTGTCTAAATTAATAACAGAAATTGACACGGGCAAAGTCGTGGGTAACAGCTATAATTTATAAAGCTGAGGTTGTTTGCAAAAATAAATATGATGCCCAAAATAACTATTCCACGCGGACGAAGTCGCGGGCACAGCTAGTTATTAATAAGTGCACTGTACCGAAATGTATTGAGAAGCAAACCGATTCAACTCCTACCCGTTGTTATTCATTGCACGATACCCACATACGCCCACATGATAGATCTGATAGACCGGAGCTCGAACACCATCCTGGACACGAGCCGACATCAGAACTGGGATTCAATCGTGCAAATGAATCGACAAGCGATGTGAGCAATAATTACGCAACACTGAAGAAAATGACGAGAACAAAGACAGTTGGCGGTTATTATTCGAAATTCAAAAATCGAAAATGAAGACCCGGATCGAAGCATGGACTTGAATGGTTTGATTAGGTTTTTACTGGGGTTTTTCCCTAATCCTGAGCAACGAATGTTGGACCATGGTGACGTTGTGCCCCCAGAGCGCAAACTACAACGTTCTACCCAGATTGTGAATCTACCCAAATTCGACCCGGAGAAACGAGAGCAATTCAGAAATCACTATGGAAAAATTGGACATACGCAAGCTAAAAACAAGAATATTCAGGCCTCAAGACCCCCGGCAAAAAGGTAACAAGATTGGCCTGGATCGGCCTTGGAGAGCAGAGTTCTTGATGGAGATCTGGATCCCTGAGAGAAGTGGCGCGGTGGTAACCGTGACGGTGCTGTTGTGGCAGCGAGCGATGGGTTGACGTCGTGGTCGCCGATCTTTCATCAGAAAAAGGACAGGTATTCTCATTCCACTTTTATTCTAAAGTTGAGTTCTCATTCGTCAAAGATTTTTTGATGGTGGGTGAAAATCATCCAATGACGTAACCCGCTCTTGGGCGGAGCGGGAGACAGTGTAGGTTGTCAGTAAATTTTGGGGTAGATTTAAAGTAAAAGGTTACATTGACAAGTGTAGGTGACATATGACGGTACTCGGTACTGATCATTACTTGTGTGGTTGAAATTGATATTAGGGGTTAAATCGCGATTTTATTACGTGACATCAACATCATTTGCGAAATTAAATCTTAGGCCGTGAAATGTTGTTGCAAAGATTCAGTTGAATTAGTGACCGTGTCGCAGTTTTTGAAAATTGCTTAGGTCCTTGGCGTAAATAATTGTAATTACAAAGTACCCTCAGTAAATCCGAGAATTACCGTTTCGATTTTTTATGACGGTGACAGTTCTCCGAAATAATGTTGACGTTGTTGACACCGACGTGTCCTTGAACATAAACTTGCGATTATTTCTGTGTCGTTTCGTTAATAATTGGACTATTTTACTATCGGTATGCTACAAACGCGTACAACAAAGAGTGATAATTAAAGCGTAATCGTTAGACTGATTTTTGACTGTATAAAGACGACAATAGTAGTTTGGCGCGTATGAAATAAAAAAAAAATTCGTAAGCGGGTAAATGAATTATTGTGCCACCGTTTAATTCAATGTTTGCTAGTTCAAGTTTTTTTAGTTAAGAAATCCAACGTGTCAAATTAAATGTGCAGAGATTATCGAAGACTAAATAACAATACCGTACCAAATCGTTATTCGTTGATGTTTGTCTCGGATCAAATGTCTCAGTTACACGACCTAGGGTGGTGATTGTTGTATTTTCAATTACCTATTCCCAATGTTTGATTTAATTAAAGAGTATTGGTTTTAATTATACAGTAGTTTTGAGAACGTCGACTAAAGCCGGAATAACGTTACATTTGAAAAAGTGACCTATTTTTGATAATTAAATTCAAGTGGCGAGGCTCTTCATCCGTGGCGGATAGTGTCATTCTATATGGTTAGATCCTAGGCGGGTGATGCCAGGTTACGAGGCTAGATCCAAGCGGGTGATGCCAGGTTATAAGATAAGATAATCATTTATTTGCTCAAACATGAGTGCAGTACATACGTTACAAAATAGAAATGTCAGCATGCATCAGATGTTATAATTAAAAATTATTCGTCATGTTTGCCTTTGACAATGGCATGCAAATATTTAAATTAATTTAAAACAAAAAGTGTTCTGAATTCAATACATTAAAATAATAATAACACTAAAACAAATGAATTATAAACAAAAAAATATTAAATAACATTAAAACAATTGAATTATAAACAAAATTGACGATATAAATAATGACATATAGTAATGTCAAAATCTACAAGAGTAATGTCAAAGGTACAGGAGTTATATCTAAATTAAAATATTGATGTTATAATTTAAAAGTTCATGCCAAGATTAATTTATAATTACAAAATGAATGTCAAAATTACAAGATGAATTTCATAATACAAGTTGAATGTTAAAGTTATAGTTACAAATGTCAAAATCACAAAGTTAAATGTCAAAATTATAGTTACAAGATAAATGTCAAAATCATAAGTTAAATGTCAAACTGTACAAATTCAAAAGTCAAAATGACAGGACACATGTTAAAATTATACCAGAATCAAGTCTAAATCACACAATTAATTTAAACCACATTATGTCAAAAATTAGTCAAAATCTTTTTCAGACAAAAATTCAGATACACTATAATATGCCTTTTGCAAAAGGAATATTTTTAATTTATGCTTGAATGCATTACTATTTAGCTCTTTCCAACTCTTAGGTAATTTATTAAATATAGTAGGAGCCATGCAGACGATACTCTTGCGCATGAGAGCAGTTTTTGCCGGATAGATGCGCAAAATTGTCATGTCCCGTCTGTTACGCGGTACAACGTCCTGTAGACGTGGAAACAGTTTAGGATTAGTTTTAACAAACATTGCAGTTTCGAGTATGTACATGCAAGGAAGAGTTAATATTTTGTACCTTGTAAAGTATGGTTTACATGTATCAATGGTTTTTAACCCAAACATAGATCGAATACATCTCTTTTGGGCCTTGAATGCCATGTTAGCATCGGTGGAATTTCCCCAAAATATTATTCCGTACCTTAGATGAGAAGCAGCTAAGCCATGGTATGCCACAATCAACGTATTTACATTAACAATTGCAGCTAGAGTGTGCAACGCAAATGCAGAACTACATATTTTTTTGCAAAGGTTCTCCATTTGCGATTTCCAATCCAGTCTCTTGTCAATTGTTAATCTAAGAAACTTAGTATTATTTACGTTTTCAATATTTTTGTTATCAATATCTATGACAATATTTTCCATAATGAAACGTTGGCTGAAATGTACAATTTTAGTTTTGTCTAAATTAATTTTTAAATTATTATTATTTAACCACTTTATTATCGATATCAAGGTATTGTAGATGTCAAGTTTATATTGGATCATGTCATTATTTTTTGAAATTGTCACTGTGCTATCATCTGCAAACAAAGTCATAGGGTGTGAAATAGATTTCCGCAAGTCATTAATATACAGCGTAAAAAGCGGAGGGCCCAGCACGCTTCCTTGTGGAACACCAAAAGTAGTGAGTCGGTCCTCTGATAGGTAAATCTCTTCTTTTTTAGAGTCTGTATTAATTCTAGTAATTTCTGTTCTTTGCTTTCTATTGCTTAATAAGATTTAAATAAATTATGTACATTACCTCTAATACCATAAATGTCAAGTTTTTTCAATAAAATGTCATGATTTACGTAGTCAAAAGCCTGAGTCATATCGCAGAAAATAGCACATACCGGTGTTTTTTTATCCATATTTGTCAATATAGTATACAAAAAGTCATAGATCGCCATATTTATAGTTTTATTTTCGCGAAATCCTTTTTGCTCCTCACATAATATATTATTTTTTTCTACATAATTGTTTAATTCCTTTTGTATAAATTTCTCAAATATTTTAGAGAAGATAGGAATCAGAAAAATCGGTCTATAATATTCCATAAGCTCTCTATCTTCTTTTTTAAACAGTGGCTTCACGATCGCTATCTTTAATGCGTTATGAGACTAGATCCAAAGCGGGTGACGCCACTGGGTGTGGCTAGATCCAAGGCGGGTGATGCCAAGTAAGGAGGCTAGATCCTAGATGGTGATGCCAAGTAAGGAGGCTAGATCCAAGGCGGGTGAGACCATGAGATATGGCTGGATCCAAAGCGGATGATGCTCTGTAATAGTGCTGACATCTTGTCACGAAATGATTTCTGATCGATTTTAGTTGCGCGTTCTCTGGCGTTAATGACAAAAGATGACGTAGTTCCCTAGATTGATTTAAATGTCGTGAAAGATTATGCGTTACGCAATAAATACTGTGTAGTACCATATTAAAGGTGTACGAGGAGATAAAACCAACCTACCCACAAACAAAATAAAAAAAAACACAATAAAAAAAAAAAAACGCGTTTAAAGTAGGAGGTAAGAGGAAAATCAGAGCTTATAAAATGGACGTACAATAAAGTAGTTGAGATAATGAGATAATTAAGTTTACAATATGATCGGACATTTGATTTGTAGGCGTATCTTAATAGAAAACAATAGCTGGTGGTCATATTGTAGGAAACCATTATGTCGTTAGAGACTTGGCGATCCAGGAGGGATGCGCAAGTATGTGAAAAGTGACTAGAGGTTACTGGGCTATGAGTAGCCAGAGGTCGTAATGTACAGCTTAATGATTAGTGTTTTGGATTAGTTTGATTAGTTGTGTGTACTGTGAAGGTATCACGACAGGTTAAGAAAGAAGCCAGAAAGTCATGTACCAGCCGAAGTACATGGTGATAGTAATGGTAGCCTATGTTGTGGGGAACACGCAAGTAAGCGATGCGCGTTAAGCTTTGACGGAAGTCGGTGACTGGCCTACCCAATGTGATCCACAGGTGGTGGATGCACATGTGGGAAAGCAATTGTGATTGCAGTTCGGCAATGAGTGCCGTGGCGTTAGTGGCTTGCTTGTGGGGGTTCCTAAGGCTTTAAGATGAGAACAATGAACGTTGGTACATGACTGGATGACAATTTCTATTACCCAAAATTTTGATTTGGTTTGTTGAGTAAAGTTTTGTTATCACATTGAGCGATGGACTTCGTGTTGCGGGTTCGATTCCCGCTCGAAGCAGACATTTGTGTGGCTTGTAAATGGTCGCTCATAGTCAAGATGTGAATTGTTAATTTTGTGTGAGTGACACGTAAACTCAAACTCGCGTGTTTGGGAATGCACTCGCGATGCAAGAGTGATTCCTAGTGTTTGTCAGGAGTGACCGAGCTATATGATACTGCGAGATGTGTTTTGTTTCAGAGTAACACAGCGATGGATGACTAGTTCGAATATTTCATCAGTAGACATCTTCCAGCTGAGGTGGCGATGACGACTAACACACGAGGACGTGTGTCTTGCAGGATGGCCGTGTCGGAAACGGCTTCGATTTGTTGACAACAAGACAAGGCACGCCATCTAGTGGCAACTAGAAGAACTAAAAAAAGATGGCGCGCTTGACAGAGTCGGTGACGTTTCCGCTTTGCTGCGAGCTTGTGGAGGAGGGAACCCGCCCTGGGAGCGGACGCACTCTCAGCCAGGCCGTCGCAGAGTCAAGACGTTCTGAAACTGTCCGTTCTGTTGTAATTTGTAAAGTGATAACAGTGCACTGTACCGAAATGTATTGAGAAGTAAACCGATTCAACTCCTACCCGTTGTTATTCATTGCACGATACCCACATACGCCCACATAATAGATCTGATAGACCGGAGCTCGAACACCATCCTGGACACGAGCCGACAAATATAATTATATCATTCATTTCGTTCATTTAAAAGAGTGTATTAAAAATGGTCTTGCGTTGAAAAAAATTCATAGGATTCTTTGTTTTAAACAAGAAAGTTTTTTGAAAAAGTATATAGATCTAAATACTAGATTAAGGCAAGCAGCTATAACATCATTTGAAAGAGATTTTTTCAAACTATTAAATAACTCCATATTTGGTAAAACAATAGAAAATAAACGTAAGCATGTTGATGTAAAATTAGGTGCCAAATGGAGTGACACAAAACGAATAAATTAATTGGTGCTGAAAAATTAATTACAAAACCTAATTTAAAAAGTGTTTCTATATTTAATGAAAATTTTATAGCTATACAGCTGAGTCCTGAAAAACTTGTTTTAGATAGACCAATTGGATTTTCGGTATTAGAATACTCTAAACCACATGTATATAATTTTCATTATAATTACATTAAGAAAAAATATGGCAGTAAAGCTAAATTGTGTTACACTGATACAGATAGTTTATTATATTTGATACATACTGAAGATTTTTATAAAGATATGTGTGATAATTTGTCGGAATTTGATACGAGTAATTTTGAAACTAATAATCATTACAGTATCCCTAAGGTGAATAAAAGCATTCCCGGTTTATTTAAGGATGAATTAGGCGGAGATCCAATTACTGAATTTATAGGTTTAAGAGCAAAACTGTATTGTATTAAATCATTGAATACACAAATTAATAAAGCTAAAGGCGTGTCTAAACCTATTACAAGATGTTTGTACCCATATGAATATAAAAACGTTTTGTTTAAAAACTTTACACTTAAGCGTGAATGAATATGATGCTTTACTCTCAAGAAGTAAATAAAGTAGTCTTGAATAGAATAGATGATAAAAGGCAAATTATATCTGTGGTACGTAGGTTGGCTACGTTACCAACTCCACACAGGAATTGAACCCGTATGGCGAAGCTTATAAGCTTTATGCGTAAGCACAGGTTGCGGAGTATAGCGGGTGAAAATGAAGGTGAAGAAGAATGAAGGCGTAAAAATGAATGATATTATTACGTGAGAAGCGATAGTATATTGGATAAAATTAATAAAGTGAATAAAGCTAATTTAACAAAATACAGAACAAGCGAGAATCTATATAATTTTAAGCAAGCGCGGCGAGAGTATATAGGCCGGTAGCCAACGGTAGACTGGCGCTCGCTGCTCGGCGCCCACACTCGAAGCCTGCGCGCACGCCGTCGCCCGGCCGCTCAAGGTCGTTGTCGTCTCCGCCGGTACAAATATCACGCGCGCAGCGACTGAGTGCGGCACATGTAAGCGGCGCGGTGCGCTTGCACTCGAGCACAAACAAGGATCGTATGATCTGTAAGGGTGGTGCAAGAAAGATAAGCGGAGCGATTCCGCTCCGGAATCAAAGGTGGCGGTCCAAGTTTGTTGGTCGCGCCACAGTTCCCCCCTGCTAGACCGTTACTACGGTCGATAGTAGTCTGGAAACCTCACGCGCCGCCCGCTTCTGGTTCTTTTTTCTTCACCCACTGTTTCAGAGGTGGTAGGGGTGATGGTTGCTGGTGTTGCCTCTGTCTTCGTCTCTTGTTCCTTCATCATAAAGGCTGGTTTGAGTCTGTCAACAGAAAAATTATTTTGCTTCCCTTTTACCTCTATCGTGAAGTACTTTGCTTTCCTTTCTAGGACCTTGTATGGTCCCGCATAAGGTGGCTCCAGAGACCCTCGGACGTGGTCACGGCGTAGGAAGACGTGTGAAGCTGTATGGAGGTCTCGAGGTATGTAGAATGGTGAAGTTGTATGCCATGATGTTGGCCTCGGAGTGAGTTGGGCCATGTGCGCTCGGAGACGCGTAGCATATTGCGTGTCATCACCTGTGGTAAACTGCTCTGTGGGGGATAGGAATTGACCTGGCAGTCGTATAGGTTCTCCATATACCAGCTCCGCCGGCGTAGCTTAAATATCTTGCTTCCATGAACTCCGCATGCCGAGCAGTACTAATGGTAAGGTTTCGGTCCACTGTGAAGGGGAATGACACATAATGGCTGCCTTTAGCTGTCGATGGACTCGCTCAACAATGCCATTCGCTGCAGGGTGGTAGGCAGTAGTGCGGAGATGGTGCTCACCAACCAGGGTAGTGAGGGCCTTGAAAAGGTGGCTCTCACTGGTGGAACTGGCGACCCTGATCCGTGGTCACGCGTGCGGGACAGCCAAATCTAGCTATCCAGCCAGACACCAAGGCAGCTGCGCAGGCCTCTGCAGTGATCTCCTTCAATGGGTATGCCTCAGGCCATCGAGTAAATCGGTCGATGACAGTGAGGCAGTACCTAAAATCATAAGAAGGGGTTAGGGGCCCTATTATGTCGAGTTGTATATGGGTGAATCTGGAGGATGTGGTTGGGAAAGTGGAGAGAGGTGAAGTGGTATGGCGGGTAATTTTGCTAGTTTGGCATTGCAAACATTGTCTTGCCCACTCTCTACAGTTTTTGCGTATCCCTGGCCATACAAAGTTTTGAGTTACCAGTCGCACTGTAGCAGAACATCCCGGGTGATGTAGGTTGTGTAGTGAGTCGAAGGCTTGCTTCCGTAGCTGCGGTGTCACGTATGGGCGAGGGTTTGCCGTGGAAGTGTCACAAAATATGTGCTTGTTACAGTTTAGGATTGAAACATTTTCTAGCTTGAGGGATGAGCCGTTTTTGATAAGGCCTTGCAGTTCTGAATCATTGTTCTGAAATCTTGCGAGGTCTTCGTAGTTGATGGCTGATGACACTTCTTCCACTCGTGACAAGGCGTCGGCCACGACATTCTCTCTTCCTGGCAAATACCTTATGTCCGTTGTAAATTGTCCGATGAAATCGAGGTACCTGAATTGTCTTGGGGGTAAGTTCTCCCTGTTTGCCTTGAATGCGTACACCAATGGTTTGTGATCTGTATAAATGGCAAAGACTCTGGCTTCTGCCATATGACGAAAGTACTTCACAGCCTCATACGCCGCTAGTAACTCGCGTTCGTACGGACTGTACTTCTTCTGTGCGGGGCTGAGCTTGTGAGAATAAAATGCTAAGGGTTGGTGGTCGTTACCGTTTCGCTGTTGTAACACGGCGCCTATGGCGGTGTCCGATGCGTCTGTGATGATTGCCAACTCAGCTGATGGATCCGGATGAGCCAGTAGAGCTGTGTTGCAAAGTGAAGTTTTGGTTTCCTCAAAAGCCTTTAGTAGCTCTGGAGTCATGACCACTGGATGGCTTCCTTTTATTTTGGGGCCAGCGAGGACGGCGTTTAACGGTGCTTGAGTTTTTGCTGCTTGAGGAATGAATCGGTGATAAAAGTTTACCATGCCTAAAAATCGTCGTAGCTCCTTGACTGTCTTGGGTACTGGGTAATCCTGGATGGCTTGAACCTTCGATTGAAGAGGCTTCGTACCTGCTGCTGACACACAGTATCCCAGAAAGGTTACCTCTGAGCGTCCAATGTTGCATTTTGTTGTGTTCACGACGATACCTTAGTCTCTGAGGCGCTCGAACAGTATACGTAAATGTTGTTTGTGTTGTTCTGGTGTTTTTGAATATACCAAAATGTCATCAACGTATCCGTAGCAAAACTCCAGCCCCAGCAGAACTTCGTCGATAAAACGCTGAAATGTCTGTGCTGCGTTTCGCAACCCAAAGGTCATGTACAGTACAGGTTCAAAAGTCCATAGGAAAACCCACAAAGTATTTGCTTGACGCTTAGTTTGACTTACGACCTTTTACTTTTAACAAAGTAGGCTCATGCACAAACAAATGATTCTAGTTCATAATTTCAACCTAGTAGTTACTGTCAATATGGCTTAGTGGTTAGCGTATCCAGAAAACTGCGTGGATCAACGAGCCATGAGTTCTATTCTCACTGAGGCGTAAACTTTTTGTAAGTTTTTATTTGTGTTTAAATAAGGATTGTGCAAGCATTCGCCGACAGACGTTTCTCCTTTGGACGATTCGTCGACAGGACCTTTCGTTTTTGTGAGATTCGTCGATAGAACGTTTCACCGATGGACGTTTCGTCGACAGGACGGTTCGCATTTGTTTGTTTCGACGACAGGACTTTTCAACTATGGAATATTCACCTTTAGATCGTTTTGGCTACTGTTTTCACTATTTAACTACAAAGGCACCAAAAAGCTATTATATAGCTTGCTACAAAGACATGAAGAAAGAATATGTTTTAATGTGAGACCACCTATACTTTACCTAGCCAAATTCTTCTACTTTATTATTGCAAACATAGGGGAAATAAACAAAAAACAAAAGATTAAATGTATTTATTTATATTATAAAGCGGTGATTAGAAAGTGTTAAGGTAAACGCAGGTATTAACGACCCCCTTAAGGCAACTTTAAAATCAACCATATATTATTAGTATACTGGTTCATCTCAAGATTAATAGTTTAATTGTATATGCTAGTTTTATGTATAAAAAATGTATTTAATGAATCAAATACATTTAAATAAAGGATTATCTTGTAAAAAATAATTAACAATGTGACTTAGTCGATTGTTGCAATTACCGACCCATAAAAACGGCTGTGAAGCTATTAACGATTTTTATGCAGCTATTTCCGATCGTATAAGAGAGGAGGCCTTTTTCCAGCAATGGAATATATATAAGCTAGAGATGATGATGATTACCGATCTTAATAAAACAAAACAAAATAAAAATGCAAATAGTTATTCGTATTTTTTATAATCGTTGTTTTTAATAAAACAAATTAGTACTTCTTAGCGATGAACTAAATAATTATAAACTTTTAAATTAATCAACATAATGCTATTAATTACACATTTATATTTTTGTATAGGTTTAATGTAGTTTTGGGAATATTAAACCTTTTTGATGCCTCATATACACTTGTACCGTCATTAATTGCTTTTATTGCTTCTACGAGTTGTGTTTTACTGTATATTTTTCGCCGCTTTTATGGCTCCATGCTTCTGGAAAAAAATATATGTTTTATGTTGCTTTAGCCAAGAAGTAGCATTTATTCATAGGTACCTATTATGTCATAAAAGTAGGTAAAAAATTAAGTAATCTTTATGTGATCGTTAATAGCTTCTTATAGTTGCTATTGCCGACCCTCTTGGGCCGGTATTAAAGTATGTAATTATAAACATAAATTGTATTACCGACTTATCAAAAAATGGTTATTTTAATTCAATTGAGCTTTGGTCTATGAAATGGATAATAATTAATTAATGTCATAAAAAATATGAACAAATGCACACTGTTTTAAACACAAAATCAATTATTTATTATTGTAACTATTCCATATCAATCCTTGAAAAATATCATAACTTTGATTAAATTGACAACGCTAAAAGGTAAAAACTAGACAAAATAGTTTAGTCGTTAATAGATTTTTGTAAAGACTGATAGCTTACATTTAAACTGATCCATAAAAATACTTGTGTTAGTGTGATATAATAAGATAAAAGAAAAATAAAACGAAAAGTTACGTTGCTGCCATTACCGACTTATAGGTCGTTGATAGCTGCCACAAGTAAAAGTGATGAAGCTAACACCGTCCCATTTTAATTTAAAGTTTTATTGTTCCAAATTACTTTTTATTAATAAAATGTCGTAAGAAATCAAGAGTTGACACTTAAATTCATACATTTAGTAATATAAGATAAAGTATATATGTCATTTATTTGTTTAAATGTCTTAAATAGAAGAGTCACGTACTTACTTGAAGGAACAAGGGAACAGTACTGCAGATCCTGCGCCCACGCTGCGTCGCAGTAACTAACGTATTTTATCTGTTTTTTGCACTGCTACTAACACTAACGTAAAAGTATACGATGCTCAAGGAATAAACGTATGTGTAACTTTGCCTACCTATAGCTAGAACAGTTCTGGAAACGTAAGGATTTCAAATTACTTTTATAGGTCGGTAATAACTACAGATTTTCGATGGGTCGTTGATAGCTGCGTTTACCTTAAGCTGATAGTTGAGTATGCCTATATTTAAAAAATAAAAACAGTAAAAAAAAATAAAATCATGACTATCCACATTTTGGTCACATATAGGTATTTTATTATACTAAGCTAAGTATCAGGCGCCTGTTACTGGCAATGTTACAAAAAGCAAAATTTTCTAATCACCGCTTTATATTATATTATTTTGACATCAACAATTTTGTTGATAAACTTTTATCGACAAGGTACACTGTGTACCTACCCATTATTTATAGACGACAAATAGCAAAGCTATTAGCATATAATATTTACTCAGACATAGGTAGTATGTCGACGTACCCTATTATAAGTTGCACAATTAGTAATAATACTAATGATTTGATTGATAGTTTAAACTAGCTATTAAGACAACAGTTGGTACCTCTGGCCATTTAAGTCAATTTAATAATAAGGTATCTTCTAGCATTCAAAGTAAAGAGGCCAAGCAAAAATCGTTTACTTTGTTTCTTCAAAATATTCAAGGTTTTTGTTCGAAACAATTGGAAGTAGAATTATTTTTGGAAAAAACAATGTTCGACATTATCTGTTTTACTGAGCATTGGCTAAAGGACTCTGAAATGCTAATTCATTATGAGAATTATAATGTGGGCAGTTGTTTTAATCGAAAATCAATGTTACGTGGAGGTTCACTAATCTTAATTAAAAGTTGTATTAAATTTAAAACTCGTAAAGACATAGTTTCACTGTCCATTGAACATAGCATTGAACTGTCTTGTGTTGAGCTGGATAGGCATATCATAGTGTGCGTTTACAGGCCCCCTAATTATCAAAACTACTCTGTTTTTGAGTCAGTCATGGAAGATGTTATGGCAAAACTTTCAAATAGTAACAAACTAGTAATTATATGTGGAGACTTCAATGTTAATATTTTAGAAAATAATTCAGAAAGCTGTAGATTTTTAAATCTCTTTAAATCATTCAATTTATCAAATGTGTTTATAGAACCAACTCGAACTTCCACTACTTCTGCTACATGTATTGATAATGTTTTTTGTTATTGCAACTATTTAGATAAAGCCATTGTAGATTATCTCCCTTCAGATCATAGCGTCTTGATGGTAACTTTTGAATCCGACATACCTATACAACAAGTGCAGATACATTCCAGACCAATAACATCCGGTAAATTAAATAAATTTAATAGCACTTTAGTAAACAAGCTAAATGATTGGAAACTTGCAGAGAATGATAGTAATATTTTGTATAATAATTTTTTTTCAATAGTTCAAACAGAATTTAACAAGAATTTTGAGAAGAAGACTAAATGTATCAACCCTAAGTTTAGATTTAGTGATTGGGCGACTAAAGGAATCAGAATAAGTAGGGAAAGACTCTTCGAACTGTATGGCCTTAAACCTATCATTAGGACTGACACTTTTAATAAGTATGTTGCTATGTATTCAAAAATGTTTAAAAATACTTGTAAAGCAGCTAAGGCCTTATACATTAGCAACAAGGTTAAATCAGCTGATAACAAAATCAAAACCGTTTTGAAAATTATAAATAATGAAACCAATAGGAACAAAACACACAATAATGATTACACATTGGAGACTCATCACGGTCTTGTTAGTGATAACAAACTAGTTGCGCAAGAATTTGTAAATTTCTTTACCAGTATACCAATTAAAACTACTGAAGCCCTAAACTCATCGCCATCGCTTGCTTTTGATTTATTGCAAGAGAATGTTGCAGCCTGCCCAACAGAATTTAACTTTAAGCATATTAATCCCATCACAGTGATTAAAGCTTTTAAACAAATTAAAATTAAATTAACTGAAGATTTATGGGGTATGTCTATCAAAGTTTGTACCTCAATTATTGAGACAATAGCACCGTACTTAGCCTTAATATTCAATTTGTGTGTAGATCAAGGAATCTTTCCGGATCTAATGAAATTTAGTAAAGTGATACCACTTTTTAAATCCGGGGACAGTAAAGATACTAATAATTATAGACCAGTATCTGTGTTGCCAGTTTTCAGCAAGATATTTGAAAAGGTGATGTTGGATCAAATGCTGATTCATTTTAACTCGAATAATCTCTTGCACAATAAACAGTTTGGTTTCACCAAAGGACGTTGTACGACTGACGCTGGTGTCTCCTTACTGAAACACATTTTTGATGCGTGGGAGGAGGCGCAGGATGCTATTGGTATTTTTTGCGACCTGTCTAAAGCATTTGATTGTGTGGTTCATGAAACATTACTTTTGAAACTTGAGCATTACGGACTAGGTCAAAAATCGTTAAGCTTATTAAGATCTTATTTAAATGATAGACAGCAATAAAATTAGTTCAGATAAACTGTGTGAATTCTTCGGGGTTAAATGTAAAAATGGGGGTACCCCAAGGCTCAATTTTAGGTCCTTTTTTATTTTTAGTATATATTAATGATTTACCCCATTTATTGCAAAACAAACTTAATATGGTATTGTTTGCCGATGATACGTCTTTGATATTTAAGATAAATAGAAGGGCTACTAATTTTGACGACGTAAATAACGCCCTACTACAGGTCCATAATTGGTTCACTGCTAATAATCTAGTGTTAAATGGGAAAAAAACTAAATGCATAAGGTTTTCCTTACCAAATGTCAAGAGTAGTGTTTGTGACATAATATTAAACAATGAGAAACTAGAATTTGTAGATAAAACGGTTTTCTTAGGGATTACGCTTGACTTAAAACTGCAATGGGGTCCTCATTTAACATCTCTTGCAGGACGACTTAGCTCAGCTGCATATGCTGTTAGAAAAATCCGTCAATTAACGGATGTTGATACCGCTAGACTAGTCTATTTTAGTTATTTCCATAGTATTATGTCATACGGTATCTTACTATGGGGACGGGCTGCAGACATTGACTCAATTTTTATTCTACAGAAAAGAGCAATTAGAGCCATTTATAATCTCCGGCGGTGCGATTCCCTAAGGGAGCTGTTTAAGAATATTAATATCATGACGGTGGCATGTCAATATATTTATGAAAACATCATGTATGTTAGAAAAAATCTTCATCTTTTTAGCAAAAGAGGCGATAGACATAATTATGTTACAAGAAATAGGGATCAGTTAGTTCAACCAGGCTTCAGACTGGCTAAAGTGGCCTCTTCTTTCATGGGGTACTGTTTAAAATGTTATAATAAAATACCTTCCCACATATTGGAACTTAATGAAACGAAATTTAAATCTTGCATTAAACGCACACTATGCAGGCAGGCATATTATAAGTTGGAGGATTACATTCAAGATAAAAATGCTTGGCTTAATGCTGGTCCAGCTCCACTACCCGTAGTTCGTACAAATGGATTGGCATTAAAATAACTTTTTTCTTGTGTTTTAAAGTTGGTCATTTATTTTATAATAGTATTGTATAATGTAAATTCATTTTTTTTTTCAAAGTTTGTAAATGTGAGTACCATGGAACAATTTATGGTTTTAGGTTACTATAGGACTTGTTTGATTTGACGCAAATGAGCTCGGCAGCTGAGAGTTTGTCATGCTCACTCAAATGTCTCACTGACGGTGGCGCGTGTATTGGATTATTCGGTTCCCTATAAAATGGTTGAGCTGAGTAGTGCTGGTGTATGCGTCATGTCCGTGAACGGGCTCTGTCAGTTGAGATTGGTCATCTCTTATCTGTCAGTAGTTTATTTTAATATAATATCTATATTTAGAATTGTTTCTTTTTAGTTATTATTTACATTGTTCTCACATACTAGTATCGACAAGAAACATGTAACCGAATTATTTGTAATACTTACCATAATTGAAAAGAGTGTCCATGGAGTTTCTTGCACATTCTTCTCCATAGAGATCTACGCTTTGGAATGTGCAATTAGCATCATTATTTAGGACAGACAGACTTGACGTTTCAAAAGTGCCTGTAAATGGTTTATTTGGAATAAAAATGATTTGACTTTGACTTTGATAATATAAATAAATACGTTTAATTAATCTTTTGTTTTTTTTTTTTATTTCCCCTATGTTTGCAATAATAAAGTAGAAGAATTTGGCTAGGTAAAGTATAGGTGGTCTCACATTATAACATATTCTTTCTTCATGTCTTTGTAGCAAGCTATATAATAGCTTTTTGGTGCCTTTGTAGTTAAATAGTGAAAACAGTAGCCAAAACGATCTAAAGGTGAATATTCCATAGTTGAAAAGTCCTGTCGTCGAAACAAACAAATGCGAACCGTCCTGTCGACGAAACGTCCATCGGTGAAACGTTCTATCGACGAATCTCACAAAAACGAAAGGTCCTGTCGACGAATCGTCCAAAGGAGAAACGTCTGTCGGCGAATGCTTGCACAAATTAAGTTTATCTAGTTATATCATAATTTGTAATGTTTTTTTTTATATTTCTGTAAGATTTTATTTATGTGTAACAAAAATAAATGGTTTACTCGATTGGCAGTAATGAGTAAAACATATCCTTTATCTTGTTCGCTTTGATCACACATTTCATAAAGTTTGTAGGGTAGATAATAATAAACTAAATCGAGGAATTATATTACTGTGAGGTAGACATGAGTTTTATGAATATAACTAGATCGAAATGAACGTTGTCGTTCGGTTGAAGTTGTTGGTTAGTGACGCAGTGTAGTTTTTTCGTTTTTTGTGTTGTTTCGGTTTGTATTACTCATTCTCGAAATGCAAGCAAATATTAATATTGAGACGAGGGTGACTATTGTTGCGCTGTATAAAAGTGGTCTTAATAGAACACAAATATCTGAAGAAACAGGAGTGAATGTGAGTGTAACCTAATTATATAACCTGTTTAAAATACACTTTGCTGACTAATTATTTATCCTGCTTTAAGTCTATTATGAGGTTAAACGGCAAATTAGTTTATACTATTGGATAATAATAAACGCTATTTTATTACTTTATTGTTATAATGAATATATTAATAATATTGCGGGGGAAATCGAGAAATCGGTTTTACAAAACCCGAATAAAGCTTCGTAGGAAAGCTACTATTATAATATTTTTGTTATAACTGCCTAATATCAGTTTTTTTTTGTTTTAGAAAAATACTGTAAGTCTCTGGATCAAGAGATATGAGGAAGAGGGTAGCCTTGCTAGTCGACAGCGAAGTGGAAGGCCGACGCTTATTAGCGAGGCGCAGCGACGACATATGGTGGAAAAGTACGAGTCTAATGATTTTACGCCAACGAGACACTTTGCGGAGTTATTTGACACATCGGTGCAAACTGTTCGCCGTGCCCTCCACGCTGAAGGTTTGCACCATAGAAGACCTGCTAAAAAACTTTTCTTAACAGAAAAACATAGACAGGAACGATTGCGTTTCGCGCGGGATTATTTAGATTTTGATTGGAGTACTACCATTTTTTCCGATGAAAAGACATTTAAGTCTAGTCAAAAGGGTAGGCTTCATTTATGGCGCAGGAATAACACTCGCTGGCATGAAAAAAACGTAATCCCTAATACAGACTCAGGTCGTATTACAATTAATATGTGGGGATGGATGAGTGCAGCAGGACCGGGAGAACTGTCTTTTATTCCCCCATGCGGTAACAGTTCCACTTTTGCGGAAGTATTGGAGGAAGTTATGATGCCTACTGTGCGCACCACTTATCCAGCCAATGAGTTAAACCAAATAACGTTTGTCCAGGACAACTGCCCTATTCACAAGGCGAGGATAGTGCGTGAGTGGTTTCACAATCACCCTGAAGTAAATAATATATTATTCCATGGCCAGCGCGATCACCCGACCTCAACCCTATAGAAAATCTATGGGGTTTGATGGTGCAAAGGTGGGTGTCAAAGGATGAGAGGTGTTCAGAGCAATTAAAAACCCACTGCATGGAGGTGTGGGATAATTTAAGAGGAACCGAAATATGTGCCAAAATCGTAGGTTCAATGCGCAAACGCCTACTAGACTGTATCGAAAATAATGGGGGTTATACGAAATATTAACTCGATATTTTATTTCTATTAGTTAGGCAAGGTATCTAAATATTTAGTAGATTAACATTTACCATCAACAAATCCGTAACTATATGTATTCTGTATTTTTTTTGTTGTTAAAATGAGGTTTAGTTTCAATCCTCTTTTCATCAAGAAAATGAATACTTAAGCTATAACCTCAATCCATTCATTGTAATGTTACATTATAAAAACAGGTTCATAAAGTCTAAATCTTATAATGTTAGCAATAAACTGTGTTGAATACCGACTATAATATGTGGATGTCAACAATTATATTTATTTTATTAGAATATCCTTTCCTATGATAATTTATTATGAATCGACTATGAAGTGGGTATACAAGAATAAATCTTACGAACAAGTTATTACAAGAAAATTTATCTAGGTCAAATTTAACTTTAAAAAAGTTATTTTTATAGATAAAATAAAAGAAATAAACATATTTGTTATATAAATTGAGAACGACTTTTTATTTTCACCTTCCAACAACGAAAATAAATAAAAAATCACACAAATAGAACTATTCGTGTGATTTTTTATTAATTTTATATAAGTAAAAAATGTGCTAGAAAATTGTTAGATGTTTATTCAACATTTATTTTAAAAAAAGTTAAATATTTGTTTTTGTAATATTATTTAAAGTTAAATAATAATACAAAAATAAATATTTAAAAAAAGTATTAGATAAACATCTAACATTTTTTTATAAAAAATTAACTATTCTGGTTTCATAAAAACAATTAGGTAGCAGCGGCAGAATCGAACTTGAACTTCATTGTTCAAGCACTTAGTAGTTTTACTCCACAGCTACCAGCACTTATTAGATTTGTGCGAATTTTAGCTATACAATATGAATGCAATGGCAGAAATAGGTAGGGATCAGAAATATATTTAGGTATGTTCTTTCACGTAGTGAGCGCGACGACAGTTTATTAGTGTGTGTTACCTGTGGAATGTTGAGGCGTCACTCGCTCAACGCACACACACGCACTGTCTACATCGTGCTGTAGTTCATAGCAATGTGATCTTTAGCGCTCTTATGGACTTTAGTAAGCTTACTGTACCTGAATTCATATAGGCCGAACGGTGTTGTTATGGCAGTCTTTGGAATGTCTTCTGGGTTTATAGCTATTTGATTATATGCTTTGACTAGGTCTATCGTTGAGAAGACTGTACACCCTGCCAGTTGGTGAGAAAAATCATGTATGTGACGGATGGGGTACCTACCTGTCTGGTATTGTTCTGGCGTTAAGTGCCCTGTAGTCACCGCATGGTCTCCAACCGTCGTCCTTTTTCCTTACCAAGTGAAGAAGGGCTGACCATGCACTCTCCGACCGTTTGGCTACCCCACTCGCCAACATATCTTCAAACTCTTTCTTGGCTGCCAGGGTACAAATGGGATCCAGTCGTCGGGGTTTGGATGATACAGGCGGTCCAGGCGTCGTCCTAATATAATGCATAGTGCTATGCTTACCGGGTAGGTGAGTTCCTGGCGGCCGTGTTATCTCGGGGTACTCACGTAGGATTTTGTGGTACTCTGTGTCCCCCACTACAGCCTTCACTGATGCTATGTCGTCTGATGATGAAATGAAGTGATTGCTTATTTTATAAGTACACTACTTAACTCAGATTACATATTAAGTATAAATTTGTAATATGAGAATACCATCTTTCTCGTACACATAATTTAGTTAATCCAGTATAAATATTCACGTTAAACAGTTTTCGAATTAAAAGGTAAGATGAAGTTGATTAAGCAACCCATATCTCTTAATATTAGTAATATAAAATTAAGTGACTCCGTTGACCACATCAGACATAGCGCTTTATTGCCTAATGCCATTCGTTGTATAATATGTGGCCCATCGAACTGCGGCAAAACGAGTGTTGAATCTTTACTCTAAAACTTCTTTTCAACCTAAATACCGTTTCTTGACTGAAGTATTGAAAAGAGTACCACAGGTTAATTTCTACGAGTTCAACGATGATAAAGATGTAATTTCTCCGAGTGAAGCTTTAACAAATTCTGTATTTATTTTCGATGATGTTGCTTGTGAAAATCAAATAAATATCCGCAATTATTTCTGTATGGGTAGACATAAACAAATAGATTGTGACACGTGACAATGTTAATTTTCTTATTGTATTCAAACAAGATGATGTGAATTTAAAGCATATTTATGAAGAACATGTTAGTTCTCATTTACAGTGGAAAGAGTTCAGAAATCTTTGTAAAACAGTTTGGAGTAAACCTTATAATTTTCTACTTATTAATAAAGAATTGTCATTAAATAACGGAAGGTACAGACAGAATTTTGACATGTTTTTTTAAATTTGACTGACTGTTTGTATACACATATAAGTAATTAACTTGCAAAATTAAATTCAGTATAATAAATTCTTTAGCTTAATACAGTTGTTAAAATAGGTACAACATGGAGAAAAATATTAAAATAGAATTAATGAAGTCTGTAGATTCCATCTACACTAATATAATAAAGAGGTAAAGTTTGTTTTTTTATTTTTTTGTTTTTTTGTTTGTAGGGGGTAATCTTTGGAACTAATAGTTTGATTGGAAAAATTGAAGCTATAATAGAAAGCTGCTTTAATCTTGAGTGACATAGGCTATAAATTGTTTATATAACATGGATATTAACCGAGCTATCACACCTTTTGTCTCACAAAATTTTCCGTGGACGAAGTCGCGGGCAGAAGCTAGTAAAGAATAAAATAAAACAAATTAAAGATCAGGAACACTCAATGAACTTGTCACTTGACAAAATGTTAACACCTGTCACAGATCCTCTTAAAACCCTAGTCGATTCGAACAAAACAACAGAAAAAATACAAAATTTAGAAAATACACACTCTAATTTTGAAGACATGGAATTGGATGACATTAATACTAGCTCATCTACAAAGTTTGAAGAATGCTGCGATCCAGAACTGAAATCTGTGCAGTTCGTTAAAAAGTCTCCCCAAGCAGAATTACTGGAAGATTTAGAAATGTCATTAGAGGGCTGTGATATCCATGATATTTATGATGGGGTAAATATACCATTTGGAATAAGGAGTGCAAACAAAAAATTACTAATGGGTAATTCAATAGTTTCATTTTCTAAAATAGATAGTGTGAATGATGACAATGTCATTTTAATTAAAATTGGTGACAAAAGCCACAATTTAACCCCCGGTTTAAAAGAACTTTTACTTCGAAGAAAACCTGATTTGAAACTAATATCAAGCAAAGATAAACTTGTCTATAAAGATATATTGCATTATACACATGCACATAAGAGAGATTTCAATCCTAATGGACAAATTAGAGTCGATAAAGGTATAAAATATCGTGAAATAATTAGACCATTGTTTTCTGAATCGTTAAACAATAATATTATCACAAAATTTGGGGGAAACTTACCAACGCTAATTCAATTCAATTCAATTCAATTTAATTTATTTCAGATAATAAAAATCCATAAAATTACATTACATATAAGTGAATTCAAGTCAAATAATATACAAAAAGAAATTGTCAAACCGATTTTATAAAAATATATATAGAAATTTAAAAAAATAAAATAATAAATTAAACAAGTCAAATGTAAATAAATTATACATTTGAGGGACCGCTGGCGTGCAATCGCATCCGCTAAAGAAATACAAAAATAATACTGATTTGGTATATTGGGATGATCCTAACGAATTGGTTGACAGATTGAAACTATTAATTGCTTCCCGAGATGCTGGTAATACAAACCATGATAATGAAATTTTATCAATAATCGAAGAATTAAAAGAAAGTGATATAATTAAATAATAAATAGTCACAATAACATGCTTTTTATTCAGTATAATAGCTGAGTTCAAGACAAGTATACTGAATTGTGAACATGAGCAAAGCTGACGTGTTAAACGAAATTCATAAAAATGCAAGGGTGAACTATCCACGAAGACATGTTATCATGAAAGATATAGATGACTTGTGGCAAGCAGACTTAATTGATATGCAATCAATTTCAAAAGAAAATAAAAATTACAAATATATTCTTGCCGTTATTGATACATTTTCGAAATATGCTTGGATCTTTCCTATGAGAAGTAAAACCAAAGAAGACGTGTGTAACTCTTTCAAAACTTTGTTGGATAAAGGGCGTGTTCCTAAAAATCTTCAAACGGATAATGGAGCAGAATTTTATAATAATACATTTCAGAAACTTATGAAATCGTATCATATTAACCATTATTCAACCTTCTCAACAAAAAAAGCTTCAATAGTTGAACGATTTATCAGGACATTGAAATCTAAAGTTTATAAGGAATTTAGTTTAAAAGGCAATTACAATTGGATAAATAATACTCTGAATGATGTTATTTACAAATACAATCACACTCACCATCGCACTATCAATGAAATCCCTGCTAATGTGGACAGTATTAATAAAAATAATATATTAGAAAGGTATGTAAAGTTGCTAAAAAAATAATAATTTAAAAAGCAAGTACAAAGTAGGTGATTATGTGCGTATCAGTAAATACAAGGGAACATTTGAAAAAGGTTACACTCCCAACTGGTCAACAGAAATATTTAAAATTCGTAAAATACAAAAAACAACTCCCATAACTTATTTAATTGAAGATACTATCAGAGGTCAGCCTATTTAAGGTGCATTTTATGCACAAGAACTACAAAAAACAAAACATCCCAATGTATATCTAGTTGAGAAAGTTCTTAGAAGAAAAGGTAACAGAGTTTTAGTAAAATGGTTGGGTTTGTCTTTAAGAAAAAGAATTTATTTTATCTCTGCTTTTGCACATGAACTGTTTTTTTAATGACGTATTTTATATTTGTTTTTAATGTTATCAGTTTTCCTGCTATCGGTTCACAAGACAATTTACTATTTGATGTTAATCTAATGCCGAACGCCCTTGATATCTCCCACCGATACAATACACTTCCACCGCAAAAAATCTCCCCGAAAATTTTCCTATCACCCGAATTTTCCCCGGCGAGTTTCCTCCCGCACGCTGGCAACCCAACCATCCCGAATGGTCAGTCGTTTTGGCGCCGTGGACGAGAGCGACGACGAGAGCTGCCAACCTAACGTCGTGTCTAAATAATAAAAAAATAGTGTATTATAAGTTCTGTGTGAAGTGTTTAGTGACAGTGTTTTAGTGTGTTTTGAGTTCTTCAAATATAAACCGTGAGTATTTTTTCAATATTTTTAATAAAAGATATGCATTTTTGTGGATTACACAGGAATCGACCTTCAGATTTTTCTGGCCCAGAGGTTCCTTGTAGTATATCGTAAATAATTCTGGATTGGGCACAGAAAGGTTGGTAGGTTTTTATAAAATAGGGGTTTTCTTATTTGCAGACGTGACATCAATTTTCAGACGGGTTTTCGCGACAATTTACTTTTCAAACGCAGTGTTCAGATTTTCATGTTTATTTCGTTTTTCTTGTGAAAATTGTGACATCATTTAACTTATAATTTTTCTCTGAAAAACACGTTGAATATTGAACGATTCCATTATTGAATGAAACGATCGGTATTTTTTACCTATAAGAAATTGCATTTAGATGTTATTGTGTGCAAAATAGGTAATTAACTGGATTTATGATTACAATAATAATGTCATTACGATGAAATTACGTTAAAATAATGACGATTAAAAAGGTATAAAAACTTGTAATTACACGACTAAATGAATACAGTTTATATTTTTTATATTATTCCGATCAGATGTTCTTTTTTTGAAAAAAGGTAGATATATATGTATTTACGTCTGGCAGATCTTGTGTCAAAAATTTAAAATTTTCTTTCGAAGTGTCGTTCCAAAATTGAAAGTTAGTACATATTCCGTTAATATAATTTATATGTTTTAGTGACCTACTAATAATAATCAACAAAAAAATATTTTTTGAAAGGCAGCAATAAAAAAGGATCACCTCAAGTAATATAATTCTCGCGAACAATTTTATTTTTCTCTTCCACTAAGCGTAATGGAATAACGTATTTTGAAAAAGGAAAATGGTTCATTCTGTTTGGAATTCCAGCCAGTAAGATGTGTTATGTTTTTTATTATTATTTTGGTTATAAAACCTTCATGACATATTTTTTTAGGAAGTGCCGTCAGTGTTGTTATATTTGACACTAGCTTTTGCCCGCGGCTTCGCCCGCGTACATAAAATATAGCCTATGTCACTCAGGAGTAAAGCAGCTTTCAATTGTTGCTAAAATTTTTGCAATCGGACCAGTAAGTTCCAGAGATTACCTCCTACAAACAAAAAAACAAAAAAATAAAAAAACAAAAAAACAAACTTTCCCTCTTTATTTCACAAGAACTACAAAAAACAAAACATCTCAATGTATATCTAGTTGAGAAAGTTCTTAGAAGAAAAGGTAACAGAGTTTTAGTAAAATGGTTGGGTTTGTCTTCAGCTGAAAGCAGTTGGATTGATAAATCGAATGTAATATTATCCTTACTAATATCCTTACTAATATCCTAACTTCCTTACTTATTTAATTTATTTAATTTTTAATATTATAAATCGGAAAGTGAGTTTGTTTGTTTGTTTGTTTGTTTGTTAGGCTTTCACGCCGTAACTACTGAACCGTTTGCTTTGAAATTTTGCAGACGTAAAGTTAGAAGTCCGGATTAAATAATAGGCTACTTTTTATCCCAGAAAAATGTGATGTTCCCGAGGGAAAACGAAAATATTGTTAGCTTCATATGAAGCTGTCAGTATCAGTTTGGTGACACATGGCGCTGTGTCGTTAAAAACAAAGCTTAATGATACGATAAATTATCCCCGGAAATGAGGAATTCCCGAGGGATGACGTACAATTTGGTTTATCGCCTAAACTGATTTATACATCTGCTTATCCTATGTACTTAGTATCGTTTTTACGTAGTTAAGCAAAAACTTTTGTACTTTTTTACTTACCCTTTATCCTGGCAGGTATAATAGACAGTTCCAGAAGGTTAACAACTTTTATGAATAATCAAAACAGGTTATAACAAATAACTGTAAGTCACTGAAATTACAGATTGGTATAAGTAGGTATTTAGTATAAGTAGTCTTTACGCCAACTAATTCTTTATATAAGCGATAGATGGCGCTGGGTGTATTTTAACACGTGGTAACGTTGTGTTTTTTAAAATATAGAAAGAAAGAAAGAAAGAAAATAAATTTATTCTGCCACAGAGTAGAGCACACGAAAGTTACAGTCATAAAGCAACAAATAAAAGAGTAAAAAAAAAAAGTAAAATAAAAAGTAGACTGAAAACAAAGTAAAAAAGTACTTAAGATAACTAAAAAAAAAATAAGATACTGTGACGGCTATTTGTGTGAGGAGATAATTTAAATGCACGTTAGTAACAGTAATAAAGGTATATTTGGTAAAATGACTCTAAATACAAAAATAAGTAAGTTCCTAGCTAAGCCCTAATAGCGACGCGTATTGTAAACTGGCTGTGCGGTTTCGCTAACGAAGTCAACACATCCAATAAACAACACACGCTGCTTAGCCAGTGTCCGATAAAGTGCGGGAGCAAAGGGTGACCGACCTAAGTCGATGCGGAGTATGTTCCCGAACCGTACCGAAGACTGACTGCTTGAACTAGCGAGTGGTCGGCCTTTTATAGGCGGCGAAGTACTCGGCGACGTATGCGGTGGGGCGAGGAGGACGCGCACGGTCGCTCCGCCTGCGCGCGGGTCGACTCGATGTGTAGTATTTGTTGTGGTGTTACAGTCTCCCCCTCTGGTCCCGAAGACGGCCCGGCAAGGAGACCAGTTTCTGCTTCTGGTACCGCCATCTGCTTTCGGGGTCTGCCACGCCTGCGCAAAGGTCTCTCAGGATTAGGTGGATAGAGGGCTGAGCCTTGGTAGGGGCTCAGCGCTGAGGAGTGATAAATACCCAACGGGGTGTTGCGCTCGTTAGGATGTGCAATTTCATAGGAGCAGGGCCCGTGCTGCCGCAGGATGACATAGGGCCCGTCGCGACGTGGGGTTAGCTTCGCTGTTTCATAGCGAGCTGCGTTGCTCTGGACATTACCGGTTACCAAGACGAGGTTACCGGGAACATAGGCAGGAGCAGGCCGCCGACGCTCGTCCACCACGTTCTTTCTGGATTCTTCTTTGTGCTCCTGTACCTCCCTCGCTTTTTTAAAAGTTTCTGCTAACAGAATGAGTTTAGGAGTTATTTCGGGAATGAAATTCTCTGACAAAGCTACCTGTCGAAGGTCATGTTTAACATCATCGTAAGTCCTTAACTCTCTACCAAAGGTTAAGTATGCCGGGGTATATCCCGTACTCAGACAGTTCGAAGTATTCATGGCGAATCTTATGCTTGGTAGACGTTCCGCCCAGGACCTATGATCATCTTCGACCAAAATTCCGAGTTGCGTTTTTAAGTCGCGGTTCCTTCTCTCGACTGGGTTTGTCTCTGGGTGATAAACCGGTGTGAATGCATGTTGAATATTGAGGCAATACATAAGTTTTTGCATAATGGAGCTGACAAATTGTGGTCCATTATCACTTATTAATCTTCTTGGGACCCCATATCGCAAAAAGATCTCGTTAAGTAGTACAGACGCACAGGTTTCGGCTGTCGCTTGCTCTAAAGCAAATAACTCAATCCATCGCGTAGCGACATCTTCAGCGATAAATATCCATGTTTTACCATCTGGAGTCTGAGGCAAAGGACCGAATAAATCGAAGGATAACGTTTCAAATCTTTGAGCCAAGACTGTAGTTTGCAGTAAACCGGCTGGTTTCAAGTTAGATGGTTTATAACGCTGACACTTGATGCAGTTTTTGACATACTTTTCAATGTCCTTCCGCATACCTTTCCAATAATATCTGGTTGCTATTCGGCGAAAAGTCTTATCGGCACCATAATGTCCTGCAGAAGGTTCATCGTGATAGCATGAAAGAATAATGTCTTTCTTATGTTGAGGTATAACTAGTTGAGCAGATTCATTGTCGCTATCTTGGATGTAACGGTGCAGCATTCCATTATTCATGACGTAGCCTTTATTTGACCAATAAACAGCATCCTCATCCCGAGTCGGTTTCTCTAAAGCATCTATGATTGTTTGTAATGCAGCGTCCTGCAATTGTTCCTGCCTTATTTCCATTCCAGAGTGGCGGGGCATATCTATGGAAACAATACATAGGCCGCAGTTTTCTTGGGACTCCTTGCATGGAGGTCTTGAGAGTCCATCGGCAATGACATTTGTTTTTCCCGGTATATACTTCACGGACAAGTTATACGGCTGTAGTTGCAATGCCCATCTAGCGAGTCGTCCCGTGGGAGATTTCATAGACATCAGCCACTTTAAGGCTTGATGATCGGTGGCAATTACTACAGAAGACCCTTCTATGTATCCTCTAAATTTTGTTACAGACCATATTACAGCCAATGCTTCGCGTTCTGTAGTAGAGTAATTCCGCTCCGCTTTGGTCAATAAACGACTGGCATATTCCACTGGGTGCTCATCCATGCCCTCCCCCTGCACCAAAACAGCTCCTATGGCATAATCACTAGCATCCGTTTTTATCGTATATGGGCTACTAATGTCTGCTTGTCGCAACACAGGGGCACTGGTTAGGCGACGTTTGAGCTCACAAAAGGCATTCTCTTGTGAGATATCCCATTTCCATGTTGCATTCTTCTTCGTCAACTGGGTGAGTGGTTGAGCGATTTTTGCGAATTCTGGTACAAAGCGACGATACCATGAACAGGTCTGGAGAAAGGATTGTAGCTGGCGAATAGTTTTTGGTGCTGGTATATCTAGTATAGCTGATATCTTAGCTGGATCTGTTGACAATCCATCTTTAGTGATAATATGGCCCAGGTATGAAATCTGTTTTTCACAAAATCGACACTTCTCCCTATTGACGATCACATTATTTTCTTGCAGAAGTTGAAGTAACTGTTCTAAATCTTGCAGATGTTGCTCAAATGAGGGAGACAATAAGATCAAATCGTCAAGGTAGGCTAGCAGTTTTATACCATCTAGCTGGAGTTTCAGTCGGTCGATAAATCTCTGAAAGGTAGCTGGAGCGTTTCGCAACCCAAATGGCATACGATTGAATTGGTACAGTCCGAATGGAGTTACGAAGGCCGTTTTCTCTTGGTCCTCATCACGTACCTTAATTTGCCAGTAACCAGCCCTTAAATCCAAAGATGACATGTAAGGCGTTGGTTTGGCTTCGTGCAATAGATCGTCTATTCTGGGCAAGGGGTAGGCGTCAGCTATAGTTATAGCATTTAGTTGACGGTAATCTATACAGACCCTTATTTTACCATCTTTCTTAGGGACCATTACAACTGGTGCTGCCCAAGGAGATTTCGATGGTGTGATAATACCTTTGTCCAGCATATGATTCACTTCTTTCAGTAGGATTTCCTTACGCTGTGGCGATAATCTGTATGGAGGAACAGCTATTGGTTTGCGATTTTCAGTTTCTATGGCATGTTCCACAAGACTGGCCGGCTTTCCGTTACCAATGAATACAGCAGCATTGCGTTCTAGGACCTTATTTAGCTGCGTCAACTCTTCGTTAGCATCTTTTACTTCTGTCAGTGCAATCATTGCCAAATCTATATTTGGACCAAACAGTGCGTTACTTTCTGGTGATAGGGTAACCTCAGTACTGTTGATGCTCGATTGTGCATCTCGGAACAGGGACCCGACAAATCTCGGTGAGTATCCGGCTAGTGTAGGTTCCATTCTCGAGGGCGACTGTGGGGGAGTATAAAACTCTATCAACGCCGGTGGTCCATATGAATCCTCAATTTGAGTTTCCTCATAAGGGTATGAAGGTGGGGACGGAGTCATGAGCATTGGGCTCACTATCGGTTCCAGGGACGTCATTTTGGCGAGCTTTTCGAATACCGATTCAGTGGTCTCAGGTTCCGTTTGCACCGTGGACACGGGTGCTCCATCTTCTTCCTCTGGATATAAATCATACTTCCTGCCGGGATCATCTAAGAAATGAAACAGCCGCTGTGGTACGTTGAGTGCCATGTTAGCGTCTTCAAGGAAGTCACATCCTAAGAGGGTCCGGTTATCGTGTGAATCTGGCAGCACGATGAAATTTGTGGGGATTATCCGTCCACAAAGCGACACTGGCACCATAGCACTCTGTATTTGCTGTCGTCGTCGCAAGCCGTCAGCCAGGGTAACCGTAGCATTCTCCGACTTGAATTTGATGCCCTTATTTTGCAGAACGCGATACAGTGTAGTTGATGCGACACTTAGCTTTGCACCTGTGTCAATGTGAGCTTGACCTTTGACACCCTTGATTGTGATCTTGAGTGTTGGTCTTGATCGTGCTGTTGATGCAACTGTGGTGGGACTCAAGGCATAAAATCCTACTTCGACTGCTCCAACCTTACTCTTAGAGCATTTTGGGCATTTGCTTCTTACTACGCCGGGTTCGCCACAGCCATAGCAAGTGATTTTGGGCCCAGGTCTGGCGATAGGCTTGGTAGGTTCTTCTATTTCCTTCAACTCGCCTTTGACGGCTTTCTTACGACATTCTTTTTCATTATGCCCAAACGCGCGACAAAATGTACACCTTTGCCTTTTCACCGTGGGTGTGGTTTCAACGTTTCTTGCCGATCGTTCAGCAACAATTTCTTCCAGCTGTCGAGCCTTTCCCAAAAAGTCGTCAAATGTTTCGACCGAGTCCCTGGGTATTCTATCCCGTACGTGGATGTGCAGGGACGTATACAATAAGTCCAGGCATTGTGATTGTAGCAGGAACGGCTTCGGTAACTCTGCCATTAATGCTCGTTTCTTTGCGACGAACAGCTCGGTACCCGATGGAGTCTTTTGTTTGTCCATGACAATGTCATCATAGATCCTGTAGGCCGGCCTCGCTGGCGCAAAAGTGGATCTCAATAATGACGTAGCTTCATGCCAGGTAGTTATAGTGCTCTTGACGCCAAGCCACCAAATCGACGCATCTCCGACTAACAAGAGTGTAAGGCCTTCAATGGCATGCTCGTCTGTAATCGACTCAATTTTCTTAAATGTACTTATTGTCGACAGGAATGCTTCGACTACCGTTATGTCACGAGATCCATCATAACGGGCAGTACAGGTAGCAAAACTACCTGATTTCCTAGCTAAAGGACTATCCCTAGAATCCCTATTAGACAGTGCTCCTAACAGTTCACGGAACTGGTCATCAGTAAAGCTGACGTTTGCCATGTTTGTTTTGTTTCTACGGCTACGTCTAGGTAATATGTTATAAAACTCAATTTTGTTTAAATAGGTACTGGTCAAAATAAAAGACCTAGCTCCTGAACTATAATTATAAGTTACCTAAAAAAATAATCTAACTTCTAGTCTATTTAATCTAACTAGCGGTTTAACATAAAAGAAATAACAAAGTAACCTTACTCACAAACTATTAAAACTATCTCCTGTACTAAAACAAATACTCTAATTAACTAATTTATTCAATACCTTAGCTTGTATTGATAACTAAACGAAACTATTCTAAAAATAAAAAAATGAACAAAAAAGTGGGTAGACCGGAAAAAATACCTAACGTAAATCGAACAAAAGACGTAATCTAATTAACTAATGTGAGAATTAGCCCGCGGTGGGACGCCAACTGTGACGGCTATTTGTGTGAGGAGATAATTTAAATGCACGTTAGTAACAGTAATAAAGGTATATTTGGTAAAATGACTCTAAATACAAAAATAAGTAAGTTCCTAGCTAAGCCCTAATAGCGACGCGTATTGTAAACTGGCTGTGCGGTTTCGCTAACGAAGTCAACACATCCAATAAACAACACACGCTGCTTAGCCAGTGTCCGATAAAGTGCGGGAGCAAAGGGTGACCGACCTAAGTCGATGCGGAGTATGTTCCCGAACCGTACCGAAGACTGACTGCTTGAACTAGCGAGTGGTCGGCCTTTTATAGGCGGCGACGTACTCGGCGACGTATGCGGTGGGGCGAGGAGGACGCGCACGGTCGCTCCGCCTGCGCGCGGGTCGACTCGATGTGTAGTATTTGTTGTGGTGTTACAATACAAATTTAAAAAAAAACAGCTATTGTGTGCCTCACAGCTGCGCCAAAAAAGGTTCAGTTCAGCATGTATGCCAGACAACTAGTGCCTGACGCTGATTTTCAACTGAACCTGAGGTTGTGACGTGACGGACGCAAAGAACAGTTTTGTAGTGTAATAAATAGTGAAACAAACTAAAATAGAATAAAATTTACATCATAATAGAATGTTGATAACTGTATAAATGTGTGATAGATAGGTGTACTAAGATAATGTTTGTGCTCGTATTGTATATAGTGTGATGTAAATAAATAAAAAAATAATAATAAGAAATAAATGACAAAAATGATATAACAGTAGGGAAAAAGTAAAAAGATGTGGGTAAATCACGAACGTGTTAGAATGCAATCATTCACTCCCACCGCACTAGCGCATTAAATGCAGTCGTGCGCTAACGAGTAATTATGAATAATGTGAGCATTATCCCCCATCAGTTTATCTGTGCCTGTGAGTTGCGTTAACAAAGTGTTTGTTTTATTGTTTATATTGTAAACTGAAAAATGAGTGCAAAAATTAGTGGATATCCATTTTAATAAATGTATATATATATACCTAAAGGAGTACGAAAATTATATACGGAAGGTAAGCGTTAACAGTGCATTCAATGATAACAAATTATACCGGAACGAGGTCATTTGGATCTTTGATACATATTTTTCCATATAATTTGTTATAGCAATATTTCAATATGGAGATGCCAGTTTCAAACAAGTGGAGGCTCATACATTGCCGGGCTCTCTGCGGAATGAGGATGGAAGGCTGATTCGTACACCGCGCGCTCGTCGCTATTTTGTCGCAAGCAAGTCGGCCATAAACAGTGGGTAAGTGGAGAAGCAACCGTTTTAAAAAATAAATAAATAAATAAAGCCAAGATCGAGTTCCCATGTAATGTGTTGCCATGCATTTTGCAGGTGTCACACATGCGACAGGGCGTAACGTTGCCGTATGAAACGAATGCACAACGCCTTCTTGGTTGTAGGAGAAGAAATTGGAACAAGCCGAACATGAGTAACTCTCATCATTATGCAGTAGCAACACACCACACACAGAACCAAGGACCAGTAATACCCCCGGGCCGGCAGGTGCCCGGGCACATTAGATAATTGAGGTATTTTGCACTACCATATCCAGCTGCCGTTGTGCATCGATCAGGTACTGTCGTAAGCGCCTTCTAAATGTGTCTAACGTGTTTATCACTCTGATTGGTGGGGGAATATTGTTCCACACTTTAGAAGCAGCACAACGAAAGCTACTTTTGAAAGCAATCGTACCGTGAGACTGGGTTGAAAGCTGTTGTGAGCATTGTCTCCTTCCGCACTCCCGCCTGCTGGCCAGCCAACTCAACTTATTAAATAAATAGTCCGGTTTCTGGAGTTTAACCATACCGAACAGAAGGCAGGCCAAGTGCAGTTTGCGTCTAGATTTCATCTTCAACGTAAAGTGCTCATTAAGGTATGGTGTTACATGGGTTCTGCGAGGAATGCTGTAACAAAACCGAGCGCAAGCATTTTGTACTCTTTGGATGAGCCGATCTGTACGAGCTAAGAGGCGCGGGCCATAGACAGTATCCGCGTAGTTTAATCCAGAAAGAACTAGAGTTTCAACCAGCTGCTCCCGTAATGTTTCCGACAAGTACGGTCGCATCCTGTATAAAACTTTCAGGCGATAGAAACAATTTCTGACTGAGTTCGCTACGTGCTTTTCAAATCGAAGGTCTTTGTCCATAAGTAGTCCTAAATTCCTCGCCTCAAACACTCGCTCGATCTGCTCACCCATCAGTTTTATGTCGAATGAGAAAGGCAGCTTAGGAAGCTGCTGTCTTGAGCCAAGCACCAAATACTTGGTTTTTGTAGGGTTCAAAGACAAGCAGTTTTCCTCAGCCCAAGCGGCAATTCTCTGAAGGTCATCGTTAAGATTTTTTATTGCATCCTCGTACTTGTCTATCGGAAAGATATGTAAACCTGAACATCATCGGCATATATATGATATTTACATTTATGGAGACACTTGATTATATCTGCACAATACAAAATGAAAATAATAGGGCCTAGGATGGAGCCCTGTGGGACTCCTCTCTGCCATGAGTGCTGATCTCAGAGTAGTGCCGTCACCTAAACGCAAGTCGACAAACTGCCTTCTATTAGTGAGGTAGCTGCGAAACCACTGCACGGTGCTAGGGTCGAAACCGTAATATTTTAACTTGCGCAATAAAAGCGGAATATTTATTGCATCAAAAGCCCGGGAAAAATCTAGCAAGACGAGCACTGTACACATTCCCTGATCTTGGGCAGCCAAAACATTATCGGTAATGTCCAGTAAAGCTGTAGACGTACTGCGTTGCTTCCGAAAACCAGATTGCAAGTCAGGTAAAATGTAGTTATTTTCCAAAAATTGGGTTAGTTGTTCGCTGACGACTTTCTCCAATACCTTGGATAAGCATGGCAAAATGCTAATAGGACGCAGATCTTTTAACTCGGTTGGGTTTGAGATTTTAGGTAGTGGCCTGACTGAGGCAATTTTCCATTGATCGGGAAACGTTGACGTCACTATGGAACTATTAATTATTGCAGATATGGTGTTTAACGTGTGAGACAGAGTCATGTTAATCATATCTAAGTTGATTTGGTCGTGGCCCTCGGCGTTACTTTTAAGATGACTGATAATCCGTGAGATATCACTTGGTTCTACTGGGGTAAGAGTAAAGATCGCTTCACCATGTTTGTTTTGATCATAAAACGACATCAGTGAGGCGCTGGCTATAGGATTGCCAGGAACTATCAGAAAGTTGTTATTTATCAAGTCAGGATCAGTAAATTGCGACGGTAGATCTTTAAAAGTTTTAAAGGGCAACAAAGTGGATTTTAGGTTTTTCCATAACAACTTGGGATTTCTGATTTTATTATTTATGTTATGCTTGAAGTATGCAACTTTTTCACTATGCAATGAAGTAACTACTAAATGTTTTAGCTCCTTATAGTACTTCAATTTTGACTCGGATTTTGTTTTCCTCCAAGCACTTAATGCGTCATCACGCAATCGCATCATACGTTTTATTGTGTCAGTAATCCACGGGTATGATTTTTCTTTAACAGTGCATGATTTAATCGGAGCGTGGGCATCAAACAGAGTAATCATTTGAGTGTTAAAGAAATGGACCATGTCAGTAACACTGTCTAATGTAGGAATATACTCTAAGCCCAATAGTGTTAGATCTTCGCTCAACCTTTCAGGGCACACATCTTTAAGAGGACGGAAATTTATTAAATATGGTTTGAATTTTTCTCGCTTTATATGAAATTCACCTATTATGATAGAATGACCACTAAGAGATCCAAGAGGTTCCACAGATATAAATCTTGCTCTCATATCTGTACACAGTAGGTCGATGAGCGTTTCACTCGACGAAGTGAAGTGTGTGGGGGTACTTACCAACTGCGTGAGGTTAAAACAGTTAAGAAATTCGTTAATTTTTTTAGTTTTTACCCCACCCGTGTCCAGCAAATTAACATTAAAGTCGCCAAGCAGAATGTAGTGGTCGCAGTCTCCCAGTGAACTCATAGAATCCGTTACGGCGTCCAGGAATAGGACCAGGTCAAGCCAGGGCGGTCGGTAAGCTGTACCAACGGCGATTTTTTTTCCGTTCAAAGTCAGGGTTAGCCACATTTGCTCAACCGATTCGAACCTGGGATCGACAGCCATACTAACAGTACGCGCGCTCAAACCTTGGCGGAGATAATAGCCTACCCCACCACCGCGTCCTGAGCGCACGCTCGCCGGCCGCGGAGTGTGGCGCAGTCGATAGCCCGGTACCACGGGAGCACGACCCTCCTGGCCTGATTGCAACCACGTTTCGTTAATGGCCAGAATGACAAAACAATGCCTGTTCAGAGCTCCAACCAAATCATCATGACCCGTACCCAATGATCCAGCATTAAAAAAGCCAACCTTAAAAAACTTATCTCCTTTATAAGTCATCGCAATAATAAAAAGTAAATCGTGTTAATTTAATCACTCCGTAAAATATTGAAATTACTATAAGTCGAAATCCATTAATTGTAAACAATATTAAAATATGATTAGTGTAAAAAATTAAAAAAAGAGTATAATAAAATGAACTTCGATATATAAATATACTTGTAAATAGTGCAATATTTAAGTGTAAATAAATAATATGTGTAATAGTATAAAACTGGCTTACGTTTACGTCACCACGGAGCGCCATGAGACACACACCTATTGAAACTGATACAAAACAATGCAGACAACGGTAATTTTTATGTAGACACACATATACTCTGCAACTAACCAATAAACTGGTTTTGACAATCACAACATACATAGAATAAACAAACAATACGAAAAACATGATTATATGACCTATTTTGTATATAGCTGGATAATTGTATATAAACACATAAAATAGATGTTTGTAACTACGTAGTCGTACTAGGTATACATAAAAAATATCCACAGAAATTTTAATTTTAAACAAATATAATATAATTATGTTACGTATTTGCAAATCGCTCAAACCGTTTCCTACCCAAAAATTCTGACAATGTCGGCCTCAGATCGAACACGTTCAGTCTTCAGTCCATCTTCCTTGCGTGCTAGGATTCTACCATCTTTCGTCCAAACATACCTCCAATGTCCTCGTGTCCCCGCCTGACGAGCGAGATACAATAATTGGCGATTTGTTCGCGTGAGTCGCTCATTTACGTACACACTGCCCACTCATATCCAAGTCTTGTGTCGTCATTCCGCGTCGCACCCGAGCCGCGCGCAATAGCGCATCGCGCGTAGCTCGCCTAGCGAATCGGACGGATATGCTACGCGGCCGCTGCGAAGCGGGGTCGGCAGAGATAGAGGTGGTCGTTTTGTTTCGGTGCGTGGATCCAACGCGTTCGACATGAACTACGTCTCTCTCATCGACGATATGTAAGTAGTGGTATGATATCTCGCGCCCTAACCTATAGCTCATACGCTACCTATACTTATTCAGTGCACTTTTCTACTTTATTATTTACCGTTTTGTTTTATCATAGCTTAGCTTAATTCGATTCCCTAGGTATAAATTATTTAAAGGCAATTACGTCGCTTTGTCATTTAGATTGTTATAGTTTAGGACATTGAACTAACATTACTATAGGATTATACTTTAGTTTAGGTTTATAGTTTTTAGTTTACTTACTCATTATTTCACAATGCCTCGCAAATGTATATCTAATTGGTCGAGCCCCTCATCTCAAGCTCGGGCGATTTTAGCTCGGGCAATGAAAATTGCCCGATCTCAAGAATCGTCTCTCCATGCTGGATTAAGAAGGCGCAATCAAGCAGAGTGTCAGGCTGCTTTGAGAGCTGCTGAGCTACCATCTCAGCGCCAGCAAAGATTTGAGGAGCAAGCCACTCGCCAAGCTTCTTTGAGAGCTTCTGAGAATGATATTCGTACTCAAGTCCGTTAATCGCAACAGGCTAAACGTCAGAGAGCACTAAGGGCGTTTGGAAGAGCAAACAGAAAGACAAGCTATTTTGAGAGCTAATGAGACGTCTCTTCAAACGCAGCTACGTTTGGAAGAGCAAGCAGAAAGACAAGCTATTTCAAGAGCTAATGAGACGCCTCTTCAAATGCAGCTACGTTTGGAAGAGCAAGCTGAAAGACTAGCTATTTTAAGAGCTAATGAAACGCCTCTTCAAACGCAGCTACGTTTGGAAGAGCAAGCTGAAAGATTAACTATTTTGAGAACTAATGAGACGTCTCTTCAAACGCAGCTACGCTTGGAAGAGCAAGCTGAAAGACTAGCTATTTTGAGAGCTAATGAGACGTCTCTTCAAACGCAGCTACGCTTGGAAGAGCAAGCTGAAAGACTAGCTATTTTGAGAGCTAATGAGACGTCTCTTCAAAGGCAGCTACGTTTGGAAGAACAAGCTGAAAGACAAGCTATTTTGAGAGCTAATGAGACTTCTCTTCAAACGCAGCTGTAAAATTAAAAGTAGGGGTTCCAGTGATGCTGATGCGTAATCTCGATGCCCCACGGCTGTGTTATGGTACCAGGCTGCGTGTCACTCAGCTTGGACGGAATGTTATTACCGCAACTATTTTGACTGGCGCAGCAAAAGGTAAAAGTGTACTCATTCCTCGGACCCCGATTATTCCAACAGGCCTCCCATTTCATTTTATAAGACTTCAGTTTCCTATAAGGATTTTTTTGCAATGACCATTAATAAAGCACAAGGCCAAACTCTAAGGGTTGCTGGAGTACACCTGGGAAAACATTGTTTTTCGCATGGTCAGCTCTATGTAGCGTGTTCTCGGGTTTCAGTGCCCAAAATCTGCATGTTTTTGCTCCCCAAAGTAAAATATATAATATAGTTTACCACTCAGTTTTGAGACAAAAGGTGTGATAGTTTACCACTCAGTTTTGAGACAAAAGGTGTGATAGCTCGGTTAATATCCATGTTATATAAACAATTTATAGCCTATGTCACTCAAGATTAAAGCAGCTTTCTATTATAGCTTCAATTTTTCCAATCAAACTATTAGTTCCAAAGATTACCCCCTACAAACAAAAAAACAAAAAAATAAAAAAACAAACTTTACCTCTTTATTATATTAGTGTAGATGGAATCTACAGACTTCATTAATTCTATTTTAATATTTTTCTCCATGTTGTACCTATTTTAACAACTGTATTAAGCTAAAGAATTTATTATACTGAATTTAATTTTGCAAGTTAATTACTTATATGTGTATACAAACAGTCAGTCAAATTTAAAAAAACATGTCAAAATTCTGTCTGTACCTTCCGTTATTTAATGACAATTCTTTATTAATAAGTAGAAAATTATAAGGTTTACTCCAAACTGTTTTACAAAGATTTCTGAACTCTTTCCACTGTAAATGAGAACTAACATGTTCTTCATAAATATGCTTTAAATTCACATCATCTTGTTTGAATACAATAAGAAAATTAACATTGTCACGTGTCACAATCTATTTGTTTATGTCTACCCATACAGAAATAATTGCGGATATTTATTTGATTTTCACAAGCAACATCATCGAAAATAAATACAGAATTTGTTAAAGCTTCACTCGGAGAAATTACATCTTTATCATCGTTGAACTCGTAGAAATTAACCTGTGGTACTCTTTTCAATACTTCAGTCAAGAAACGGTATTTAGGTTGAAAAGAAGTTTTAGAGTAAAGATTCAACACTCGTTTTGCCGCAGTTCGATGGGCCACATATTATACAACGAATGGCATTAGGCAATAAAGCGCTATGTCTGATGTGGTCAACGGAGTCACTTAATTTTATATTACTAATATTAAGAGATATGGGTTGCTTAATCAACTTCATCTTACCTTTTAATTCGAAAACTGTTTAACGTGAATATTTATACTGGATTAACTAAATTATGTGTACGAGAAAGATGGTATTCTCATATTACAAATTTATACTTAATATGTAATCTGAGTTAAGTAGTGTACTTATAAAATAAGCAATCACTTCATTTCATCATCAGACGACATAGCATCAGTGAAGGCTGTAGTGGGGGACACAGAGTACCACAAAATCCTACGTGAGTACCCCGAGATAACACGGCCGCCAGGAACTCACCTACCCGGTAAGCATAGCACTATGCATTATATTAGGACGACGCCTGGACCGCCTGTATCATCCAAACCCCGACGACTGGATCCCATTTGTACCCTGGCAGCCAAGAAAGAGTTTGAAGATATGTTGGCGAGTGGGGTAGCCAAACGGTCGGAGAGTGCATGGTCAGCCCTTCTTCACTTGGTAAGGAAAAAGGACGACGGTTGGAGACCATGCGGTGACTACAGGGCACTTAACGCCAGAACAATACCAGACAGGTAGGTACCCCATCCGTCACATACATGATTTTTCTCACCAACTGGCAGGGTGTACAGTCTTCTCAACGATAGACCTAGTCAAAGCATATAATCAAATAGCTATAAACCCAGAAGACATTCCAAAGACTGCCATAACAACACCGTTCGGCCTATATGAATTCAGGTACAGTAAGCTTACTAAAGTCCATAAGAGCGCTAAAGATCACATTGCTATGAACTACAGCACGATGTAGACAGTGCGTGTGTGTGCGTTGAGCGAGTGACGCCTCAACATTCCACAGGTAACACACACTAATAAACTGTCGTCGCGCTCACTACGTGAAAGAACATACCTAAATATATTTCTGATCCCTACCTATTTCTGCCATTGCATTCATATTGTATAGCTAAAATTCGCACAAATCTAATAAGTGCTGGTAGCTGTGGAGTAAAACTACTAAGTGCTTGAACAATGAAGTTCAAGTTCGATTCTGCCGCTGCTACCTAATTGTTTTTATGAAACCAGAATAGTTAATTTTTTATAAAAAAATGTTAGATGTTTATCTAATACTTTTTTTAAATATTTATTTTTGTATTATTATTTAACTTTAAATAATATTACAAAAACAAATATTTAACTTTTTTTAAAATAAATGTTGAATAAACATCTAACAATTTTCTAGCACATTTTTTACTTATATAAAATTAATAAAAAATCACACGAATAGTTCTATTTGTGTGATTTTTTATTTATTTTCGTTGTTGGAAGGTGAAAATAAAAAGTCGTTCTCAATTTATATAACAAATATGTTTATTTCTTTTATTTTATCTATAAAAATAACTTTTTTAAAGTTAAATTTGACCTAGATAAATTTTCTTGTAATAACTTGTTCGTAAGATTTATTCTTGTATACCCACTTCATAGTCGATTCATAATAAATTATCATAGGAAAGGATATTCTAATAAAATAAATATAATTGTTGACATCCACATATTATAGTCGGTATTCAACACAGTTTATTGCTAACATTATAAGATTTAGACTTTATGAACCTGTTTTTATAATGTAACATTACAATGAATGGATTGAGGTTATAGCTTAAGTATTCATTTTCTTGATGAAAAGAGGATTGAAACTAAACCTCATTTTAACAACAAAAAAAATACAGAATACATATAGTTACGGATTTGTTGATGGTAAATGTTAATCTACTAAATATTTAGATACCTTGCCTAACTAATAGAAATAAAATATCGAGTTAATATTTCGTATAACCCCCATTATTTTCGATACAGTCTAGTAGGCGTTTGCGCATTGAACCTACGATTTTGGCACATATTTCGGTTCCTCTTAAATTATCCCACACCTCCATGCAGTGGGTTTTTAATTGCTCTGAACACCTCTCATCCTTTGACACCCACCTTTGCACCATCAAACCCCATAGATTTTCTATAGGGTTGAGGTCGGGTGATCGCGCTGGCCATGGAATAATATATTATTTACTTCAGGGTGATTGTGAAACCACTCACGCACTATCCTCGCCTTGTGAATAGGGCAGTTGTCCTGGACAAACGTTATTTGGTTTAACTCATTGGCTGGATAAGTGGTGCGCACAGTAGGCATCATAACTTCCTCCAATACTTCCGCAAAAGTGGAACTGTTACCGCATGGGGGAATAAAAGACAGTTCTCCCGGTCCTGCTGCACTCATCCATCCCCACATATTAATTGTAATACGACCTGAGTCTGTATTAGGGATTACGTTTTTTTCATGCCAGCGAGTGTTATTCCTGCGCCATAAATGAAGCCTACCCTTTTGACTAGACTTAAATGTCTTTTCATCGGAAAAAATGGTAGTACTCCAATCAAAATCTAAATAATCCCGCGCGAAACGCAATCGTTCCTGTCTATGTTTTTCTGTTAAGAAAAGTTTTTTAGCAGGTCTTCTATGGTGCAAACCTTCAGCGTGGAGGGCACGGCGAACAGTTTGCACCGATGTGTCAAATAACTCCGCAAAGTGTCTCGTTGGCGTAAAATCATTAGACTCGTACTTTTCCACCATATGTCGTCGCTGCGCCTCGCTAATAAGCGTCGGCCTTCCACTTCGCTGTCGACTAGCAAGGCTACCCTCTTCCTCATATCTCTTGATCCAGAGACTTACAGTATTTTTCTAAAACAAAAAAAAAAACTGATATTAGGCAGTTATAACAAAAATATTATAATAGTAGCTTTCCTACGAAGCTTTATTCGGGTTTTGTAAAACCGATTTCTCGATTTCCCCCGCAATATTATTAATATATTCATTATAACAATAAAGTAATAAAATAGCGTTTATTATTATCCAATAGTATAAACTAATTTGCCGTTTAACCTCATAATAGACTTAAAGCAGGATAAATAATTAGTCAGCAAAGTGTATTTTAAACAGGTTATATAATTAGGTTACACTCACATTCACTCCTGTTTCTTCAGATATTTGTGTTCTATTAAGACCACTTTTATACAGCGCAACAATAGTCACCCTCGTCTCAATATTAATATTTGCTTGCATTTCGAGAATGAGTAATACAAACCGAAACAACACAAAAAACGAAAAAACTACACTGCGTCACTAACCAACAACTTCAACCGAACGACAACGTTCATTTCGATCTAGTTATATTCATAAAACTCATGTCTACCTCACAGTAATATAATTCCTCGATTTAGTTTATTATTATCTACCCTACAAACTTTATGAAATGTGTGATCAAAGCGAACAAGATAAAGGATATGTTTTACTCATTACTGCCAATCGAGTAAACCATTTATTTTTGTTACACATAAATAAAATCTTACAGAAATATAAAAAAAAACATTACAAATTATGATATAACTAGATAAACTTAATTTGTGCAAGCATTCGCCGACAGACGTTTCTCCTTTGGACGATTCGTCGACAGGACCTTTCGTTTTTGTGAGATTCGTCGATAGAACGTTTCACCGATGGACGTTTCGTCGACAGGACGGTTCGCATTTGTTTGTTTCGACGACAGGACTTTTCAACTATGGAATATTCACCTTTAGATCGTTTTGGCTACTGTTTTCACTATTTAACTACAAAGGCACCAAAAAGCTATTATATAGCTTGCTACAAAGACATGAAGAAAGAATATGTTATAATGTGAGACCACCTATACTTTACCTAGCCAAATTCTTCTACTTTATTATTGCAAACATAGGGGAAATAAAAAAAAAAAAACAAAAGATTAATTAAACGTATTTATTTATATTATCAAAGTCAAAGTCAAATCATTTTTATTCCAAATAAACCATTTACAGGCACTTTTGAAACGTCAAGTCTGTCTGTCCTAAATAATGATGCTAATTGCACATTCCAAAGCGTAGATCTCTATGGAGAAGAATGTGCAAGAAACTCCATGGACACTCTTTTCAATTATGGTAAGTATTACAAATAATTCGGTTACATGTTTCTTGTCGATACTAGTATGTGAGAACAATGTAAATAATAACTAAAAAGAAACAATTCTAAATATAGATATTATATTAAAATAAACTACTGACAGATAAGAGATGACCAATCTCAACTGACAGAGCCCGTTCACGGACATGACGCATACACCAGCACTACTCAGCTCAACCATTTTATAGGGAACCGAATAATCCAATACACGCGCCACCGTCAGTGAGACATTTGAGTGAGCATGACAAACTCTCAGCTGCCGAGCTCATTTGCGTCAAATCAAACAAGTCCTATAGTAACCTAAAACCATAAATTGTTCCATGGTACTCACATTTACAAACTTTGAAAAAAAAAATGAATTTACATTATACAATACTATTATAAAATAAATGACCAACTTTAAAACACAAGAAAAAAGTTATTTTAATGCCAATCCATTTGTACGAACTACGGGTAGTGGAGCTGGACCAGCATTAAGCCAAGCATTTTTATCTTGAATGTAATCCTCCAACTTATAATATGCCTGCCTGCATAGTGTGCGTTTAATGCAAGATTTAAATTTCGTTTCATTAAGTTCCAATATGTGGGAAGGTATTTTATTATAACATTTTAAACAGTACCCCATGAAAGAAGAGGCCACTTTAGCCAGTCTGAAGCCTGGTTGAACTAACTGATCCCTATTTCTTGTAACATAATTATGTCTATCGCCTCTTTTGCTAAAAAGATGAAGATTTTTTCTAACATACATGATGTTTTCATAAATATATTGACATGCCACCGTCATGATATTAATATTCTTAAACAGCTCCCTTAGGGAATCGCACCGCCGGAGATTATAAATGGCTCTAATTGCTCTTTTCTGTAGAATAAAAATTGAGTCAATGTCTGCAGCCCGTCCCCATAGTAAGATACCGTATGACATAATACTATGGAAATAACTAAAATAGACTAGTCTAGCGGTATCAACATCCGTTAATTGACGGATTTTTCTAACAGCATATGCAGCTGAGCTAAGTCGTCCTGCAAGAGATGTTAAATGAGGACCCCATTGCAGTTTTAAGTCAAGCGTAATCCCTAAGAAAACCGTTTTATCTACAAATTCTAGTTTCTCATTGTTTAATATTATGTCACAAACACTACTCTTGACATTTGGTAAGGAAAACCTTATGCATTTAGTTTTTTTCCCATTTAACACTAGATTATTAGCAGTGAACCAATTATGGACCTGTAGTAGGGCGTTATTTACGTCGTCAAAATTAGTAGCCCTTCTATTTATCTTAAATATCAAAGACGTATCATCGGCAAACAATACCATATTAAGTTTGTTTTGCAATAAATGGGGTAAATCATTAATATATACTAAAAATAAAAAAGGACCTAAAATTGAGCCTTGGGGTACCCCCATTTTTACATTTAACCCCGAAGAATTCACACAGTTTATCTGAACTAATTTTATTGCTGTCTATCATTTAAATAAGATCTTAATAAGCTTAACGATTTTTGACCTAGTCCGTAATGCTCAAGTTTCAAAAGTAATGTTTCATGAACCACACAATCAAATGCTTTAGACAGGTCGCAAAAAATACCAATAGCATCCTGCGCCTCCTCCCACGCATCAAAAATGTGTTTCAGTAAGGAGACACCAGCGTCAGTCGTACAACGTCCTTTGGTGAAACCAAACTGTTTATTGTGCAAGAGATTATTCGAGTTAAAATGAATCAGCATTTGATCCAACATCACCTTTTCAAATATCTTGCTGAAAACTGGCAACACAGATACTGGTCTATAATTATTAGTATCTTTACTGTCCCCGGATTTAAAAAGTGGTATCACTTTACTAAATTTCATTAGATCCGGAAAGATTCCTTGATCTACACACAAATTGAATATTAAGGCTAAGTACGGTGCTATTGTCTCAATAATTGAGGTACAAACTTTGATAGACATACCCCATAAATCTTCAGTTAATTTAATTTTAATTTGTTTAAAAGCTTTAATCACTGTGATGGGATTAATATGCTTAAAGTTAAATTCTGTTGGGCAGGCTGCAACATTCTCTTGCAATAAATCAAAAGCAAGCGATGGCGATGAGTTTAGGGCTTCAGTAGTTTTAATTGGTATACTGGTAAAGAAATTTACAAATTCTTGCGCAACTAGTTTGTTATCACTAACAAGACCGTGATGAGTCTCCAATGTGTAATCATTATTGTGTGTTTTGTTCCTATTGGTTTCATTATTTATAATTTTCAAAACGGTTTTGATTTTGTTATCAGCTGATTTAACCTTGTTGCTAATGTATAAGGCCTTAGCTGCTTTACAAGTATTTTTAAACATTTTTGAATACATAGCAACATACTTATTAAAAGTGTCAGTCCTAATGATAGGTTTAAGGCCATACAGTTCGAAGAGTCTTTCCCTACTTATTCTGATTCCTTTAGTCGCCCAATCACTAAATTTAAACTTAGGGTTGATACATTTAGTCTTCTTCTCAAAATTCTTGTTAAATTCTGTTTGAACTATTGAAAAAAAATTATTATACAAAATATTACTATCATTCTCTGCAAGTTTCCAATCATTTAGCTTGTTTACTAAAGTGCTATTAAATTTATTTAATTTACCGGATGTTATTGGTCTGGAATGTATCTGCACTTGTTGTATAGGTATGTCGGATTCAAAAGTTACCATCAAGACGCTATGATCTGAAGGGAGATAATCTACAATGGCTTTATCTAAATAGTTGCAATAACAAAAAACATTATCAATACATGTAGCAGAAGTAGTGGAAGTTCGAGTTGGTTCTATAAACACATTTGATAAATTGAATGATTTAAAGAGATTTAAAAATCTACAGCTTTCTGAATTATTTTCTAAAATATTAACATTGAAGTCTCCACATATAATTACTAGTTTGTTACTATTTGAAAGTTTTGCCATAACATCTTCCATGACTGACTCAAAAACAGAGTAGTTTTGATAATTAGGGGGCCTGTAAACGCACACTATGATATGCCTATCCAGCTCAACACAAGACAGTTCAATGCTATGTTCAATGGACAGTGAAACTATGTCTTTACGAGTTTTAAATTTAATACAACTTTTAATTAAGATTAGTGAACCTCCACGTAACATTGATTTTCGATTAAAACAACTGCCCACATTATAATTCTCATAATGAATTAGCATTTCAGAGTCCTTTAGCCAATGCTCAGTAAAACAGATAATGTCGAACATTGTTTTTTCCAAAAATAATTCTACTTCCAATTGTTTCGAACAAAAACCTTGAATATTTTGAAGAAACAAAGTAAACGATTTTTGCTTGGCCTCTTTACTTTGAATGCTAGAAGATACCTTATTATTAAATTGACTTAAATGGCCAGAGGTACCAACTGTTGTCTTAATAGCTAGTTTAAACTATCAATCAAATCATTAGTATTATTACTAATTGTGCAACTTATAATAGGGTACGTCGACATACTACCTATGTCTGAGTAAATATTATATGCTAATAGCTTTGCTATTTGTCGTCTATAAATAATGGGTAGGTACACAGTGTACCTTGTCGATAAAAGTTTATCAACAAAATTGTTGATGTCAAAATAATATAATATAAAGCGGTGATTAGAAAATTTTGCTTTTTGTAACATTGCCAGTAACAGGCGCCTGATACTTAGCTTAGTATAATAAAATACCTATATGTGACCAAAATGTGGATAGTCATGATTTTATTTTTTTTTACTGTTTTTATTTTTTAAATATAGGCATACTCAACTATCAGCTTAAGGTAAACGCAGCTATCAACGACCCATCGAAAATCTGTAGTTATTACCGACCTATAAAAGTAATTTGAAATCCTTACGTTTCCAGAACTGTTCTAGCTATAGGTAGGCAAAGTTACACATACGTTTATTCCTTGAGCATCGTATACTTTTACGTTAGTGTTAGTAGCAGTGCAAAAAACAGATAAAATACGTTAGTTACTGCGACGCAGCGTGGGCGCAGGATCTGCAGTACTGTTCCCTTGTTCCTTCAAGTAAGTACGTGACTCTTCTATTTAAGACATTTAAACAAATAAATGACATATATACTTTATCTTATATTACTAAATGTATGAATTTAAGTGTCAACTCTTGATTTCTTACGACATTTTATTAATAAAAAGTAATTTGGAACAATAAAACTTTAAATTAAAATGGGACGGTGTTAGCTTCATCACTTTTACTTGTGGCAGCTATCAACGACCTATAAGTCGGTAATGGCAGCAACGTAACTTTTCGTTTTATTTTTCTTTTATCTTATTATATCACACTAACACAAGTATTTTTATGGATCAGTTTAAATGTAAGCTATCAGTCTTTACAAAAATCTATTAACGACTAAACTATTTTGTCTAGTTTTTACCTTTTAGCGTTGTCAATTTAATCAAAGTTATGATATTTTTCAAGGATTGATATGGAATAGTTACAATAATAAATAATTGATTTTGTGTTTAAAACAGTGTGCATTTGTTCATATTTTTTATGACATTAATTAATTATTATCCATTTCATAGACCAAAGCTCAATTGAATTAAAATAACCATTTTTTGATAAGTCGGTAATACAATTTATGTTTATAATTACATACTTTAATACCGGCCCAAGAGGGTCGGCAATAGCAACTATAAGAAGCTATTAACGATCACATAAAGATTACTTAATTTTTTACCTACTTTTATGACATAATAGGTACCTATGAATAAATGCTACTTCTTGGCTAAAGCAACATAAAACATATATTTTTTTCCAGAAGCATGGAGCCATAAAAGCGGCGAAAAATATACAGTAAAACACAACTCGTAGAAGCAATAAAAGCAATTAATGACGGTACAAGTGTATATGAGGCATCAAAAAGGTTTAATATTCCCAAAACTACATTAAACCTATACAAAAATATAAATGTGTAATTAATAGCATTATGTTGATTAATTTAAAAGTTTATAATTATTTAGTTCATCGCTAAGAAGTACTAATTTGTTTTATTAAAAACAACGATTATAAAAAATACGAATAACTATTTGCATTTTTATTTTGTTTTGTTTTATTAAGATCGGTAATCATCATCATCTCTAGCTTATATATATTCCATTGCTGGAAAAAGGCCTCCTCTCTTATACGATCGGAAATAGCTGCATAAAAATCGTTAATAGCTTCACAGCCGTTTTTATGGGTCGGTAATTGCAACAATCGACTAAGTCACATTGTTAATTATTTTTTACAAGATAATCCTTTATTTAAATGTATTTGATTCATTAAATACATTTTTTATACATAAAACTAGCATATACAATTAAACTATTAATCTTGAGATGAACCAGTATACTAATAATATATGGTTGATTTTAAAGTTGCCTTAAGGGGGTCGTTAATACCTGCGTTTACCTTAACACTTTCTAATCACCGCTTTATAATATAAATAAATACATTTAATCTTTTGTTTTTTGTTTATTTCCCCTATGTTTGCAATAATAAAGTAGAAGAATTTGGCTAGGTAAAGTATAGGTGGTCTCACATTAAAACATATTCTTTCTTCATGTCTTTGTAGCAAGCTATATAATAGCTTTTTGGTGCCTTTGTAGTTAAATAGTGAAAACAGTAGCCAAAACGATCTAAAGGTGAATATTCCATAGTTGAAAAGTCCTGTCGTCGAAACAAACAAATGCGAACCGTCCTGTCGACGAAACGTCCATCGGTGAAACGTTCTATCGACGAATCTCACAAAAACGAAAGGTCCTGTCGACGAATCGTCCAAAGGAGAAACGTCTGTCGGCGAATGCTTGCACAATCCTTATTTAAACACAAATAAAAACTTACAAAAAGTTTACGCCTCAGTGAGAATAGAACTCATGGCTCGTTGATCCACGCAGTTTTCTGGATACGCTAACCACTAAGCCATATTGACAGTAACTACTAGGTTGAAATTATGAACTAGAATCATTTGTTTGTGCATGAGCCTACTTTGTTAAAAGTAAAAGGTCGTAAGTCAAACTAAGCGTCAAGCAAATACTTTGTGGGTTTTCCTATGGACTTTTGAACCTGTACTGTACATGACCTTTGGGTTGCGAAACGCAGCACAGACATTTCAGCGTTTTATCGACGAAGTTCTGCTGGGGCTGGAGTTTTGCTACGGATACGTTGATGACATTTTGGTATATTCAAAAACACCAGAACAACACAAACAACATTTACGTATACTGTTCGAGCGCCTCAGAGACTAAGGTATCGTCGTGAACACAACAAAATGCAACATTGGACGCTCAGAGGTAACCTTTCTGGGATACTGTGTGTCAGCAGCAGGTACGAAGCCTCTTCAATCGAAGGTTCAAGCCATCCAGGATTACCCAGTACCCAAGACAGTCAAGGAGCTACGACGATTTTTAGGCATGGTAAACTTTTATCACCGATTCATTCCTCAAGCAGCAAAAACTCAAGCACCGTTAAACGCCGTCCTCGCTGGCCCCAAAATAAAAGGAAGCCATCCAGTGGTCATGACTCCAGAGCTACTAAAGGCTTTTGAGGAAACCAAAACTTCACTTTGCAACACAGCTCTACTGGCTCATCCGGATCCATCAGCTGAGTTGGCAATCATCACAGACGCATCGGACACCGCCATAGGCGCCGTGTTACAACAGCGAAACGGTAACGACCACCAACCCTTAGCATTTTATTCTCACAAGCTCAGCCCCGCACAGAAGAAGTACAGTCCGTACGAACGCGAGTTACTAGCGGCGTATGAGGCTGTGAAGTACTTTCGTCATATGGCAGAAGCCAGAGTCTTTGCCATTTATACAGATCACAAACCATTGGTGTACGCATTCAAGGCAAACAGGGAGAACTTACCCCCAAGACAATTCAGGTACCTCGATTTCATCGGACAATTTACAACGGACATAAGGTATTTGCCAGGAAGAGAGAATGTCGTGGCCGACGCCTTGTCACGAGTGGAAGAAGTGTCATCAGCCATCAACTACGAAGACCTCGCAAGATTTCAGAACAATGATTCAGAACTGCAAGGCCTTATCAAAAACGGCTCATCCCTCAAGCTAGAAAATGTTTCAATCCTAAACTGTAACAAGCACATATTTTGTGACACTTCCACGGCAAACCCTCGCCCATACGTGACACCGCAGCTACGGAAGCAAGCCTTCGACTCACTACACAACCTACATCACCCGGGATGTTCTGCTACAGTGCGACTGGTAACTCAAAACTTTGTATGGCCAGGGATACGCAAAAACTGTAGAGAGTGGGCAAGACAATGTTTGCAATGCCAAACTAGCAAAATTACCCGCCATACCACTTCACCTCTCTCCACTTTCCCAACCACATCCTCCAGATTCACCCATATACAACTCGACATAATAGGGCCCCTAACCCCTTCTTATGATTTTAGGTACTGCCTCACTGTCATCGACCGATTTACTCGATGGCCTGAGGCATACCCATTGAAGGAGATCACTGCAGAGGCCTGCGCAGCTGCCTTGGTGTCTGGCTGGATAGCTAGATTTGGCTGTCCCGCACGCGTGACCACGGATCAGGGTCGCCAGTTCCACCAGTGAGAGCCACCTTTTCAAGGCCCTCACTACCCTGGTTGGTGAGCACCATCTCCGCACTACTGCCTACCACCCTGCAGCGAATGGCATTGTTGAGCGAGTCCATCGACAGCTAAAGGCAGCCATTATGTGTCATTCCCCTTCACAGTGGACCGAAACCTTACCATTAGTACTGCTCGGCATGCGGAGTTCATGGAAGCAAGATATTTAAGCTACGCCGGCGGAGCTGGTATATGGAGAACCTATACGACTGCCAGGTCAATTCCTATCCCCCACAGAGCAGTTTACCACAGGTGATGACACGCAATATGCTACGCGTCTCCGAGCGCACATGGCCCAACTCACTCCGAGGCCAACATCATGGCATACAACTTCACCATTCTACATACCTCGAGACCTCCATACAGCTTCACACGTCTTCCTACGCCGTGACCACGTCCGAGGGTCTCTGGAGCCACCTTATGCGGGACCATACAAGGTCCTAGAAAGGAAAGCAAAGTACTTCACGATAGAGGTAAAAGGGAAGCAAAATAATTTTTCTGTTGACAGACTCAAACCAGCCTTTATGATGAAGGAACAAGAGACGAAGACAGAGGCAACACCAGCAACCATCACCCCTACCACCTCTGAAACAGTGGGTGAAGAAAAAAGAACCAGAAGCGGGCGGCGCGTGAGGTTTCCAGACTACTATCGACCGTAGTAACGGTCTAGCAGGGGGGAACTGTGGCGCGACCAACAAACTTGGACCGCCACCTTTGATTCCGGAGCGGAATCGCTCCGCTTATCTTTCTTGCACCACCCTTACAGATCATACGATCCTTGTTTGTGCTCGAGTGCAAGCGCACCGCGCCGCTTACATGTGCCGCACTCAGTCGCTGCGCGCGTGATATTTGTACCGGCGGAGACGACAACGACCTTGAGCGGCCGGGCGACGGCGTGCGCGCAGGCTTCGAGTGTGGGCGCCGAGCAGCGAGCGCCAGTCTACCGTTGGCTACCGGCCTATATACTCTCGCCGCGCTTGCTTAAAATTATATAGATTCTCGCTTGTTCTGTATTTTGTTAAATTAGCTTTATTCACTTTATTAATTTTATCCAATATACTATCGCTTCTCACGTAATAATATCATTCATTTTTACGCCTTCATTCTTCTTCACCTTCATTTTCACCCGCTATACTCCGCAACCTGTGCTTACGCATAAAGCTTATAAGCTTCGCCATACGGGTTCAATTCCTGTGTGGAGTTGGTAACGTAGCCAACCTACGTACCACAGATATAATTTGCCTTTTATCATCTATTCTATTCAAGACTACTTTATTTACTTCTTGAGAGTAAAGCATCATATTCATTCACGCTTAAGTGTAAAGTTTTTAAACAAAACGTTTTTATAGTCATATGGGTACAAACATCTTGTAATAGGTTTAGACACGCCTTTAGCTTTATTAATTTGTGTATTCAATGATTTAATACAATACAGTTTTGCTCTTAAACCTATAAATTCAGTAATTGGATCTCCGCCTAATTCATCCTTAAATAAACCGGGAATGCTTTTATTCACCTTAGGGATACTGTAATGATTATTAGTTTCAAAATTACTCGTATCAAATTCCGACAAATTATCACACATATCTTTATAAAAATCTTCAGTATGTATCAAATATAATAAACTATCTGTATCAGTGTAACACAATTTAGCTTTACTGCCATATTTTTTCTTAATGTAATTATAATGAAAATTATATACATGTGGTTTAGAGTATTCTAATACCGAAAATCCAATTGGTCTATCTAAAACAAGTTTTTCAGGACTCAGCTGTATAGCTATAAAATTTTCATTAAATATAGAAACACTTTTTAAATTAGGTTTTGTAATTAATTTTTCAGCACCAATTAATTTATTCGTTTTGTGTCACTCCATTTGGCACCTAATTTTACATCAACATGCTTACGTTTATTTTCTATTGTTTTACCAAATATGGAGTTATTTAATAGTTTGAAAAAATCTCTTTCAAATGATGTTATAGCTGCTTGCCTTAATCTAGTATTTAGATCTATATACTTTTTCAAAAAACTTTCTTGTTTAAAACAAAGAATCCTATGAATTTTTTTCAACGCAAGACCATTTTTAATACACTCTTTTAAATGAACGAAATGAATGATATAATTATATTTGTCGGCTCGTGTCCAGGATGGTGTTCGAGCTCCGGTCTATCAGATCTATTATGTGGGCGTATGTGGGTATCGTGCAATGAATAACAACGGGTAGGAGTTGAATCGGTTTACTTCTCAATACATTTCGGTACAGTGCACTGTTATCACTTTACAAATTACAACAGAACGGACAGTTTCAGAACGTCTTGACTCTGCGACGGCCTGGCTGAGAGTGCGTCCGCTCCCAGGGCGGGTTCCCTCCTCCACAAGCTCGCAGCAAAGCGGAAACGTCACCGACTCTGTCAAGCGCGCCATCTTTTTTTAGTTCTTCTAGTTGCCACTAGATGGCGTGCCTTGTCTTGTTGTCAACAAATCGAAGCCGTTTCCGACACGGCCATCCTGCAAGACACACGTCCTCGTGTGTTAGTCGTCATCGCCACCTCAGCTGGAAGATGTCTACTGATGAAATATTCGAACTAGTCATCCATCGCTGTGTTACTCTGAAACAAAACACATCTCGCAGTATCATATAGCTCGGTCACTCCTGACAAACACTAGGAATCACTCTTGCATCGCGAGTGCATTCCCAAACACGCGAGTTTGAGTTTACGTGTCACTCACACAAAATTAACAATTCACATCTTGACTATGAGCGACCATTTACAAGCCACACAAATGTCTGCTTCGAGCGGGAATCGAACCCGCAACACGAAGTCCATCGCTCAATGTGATAACAAAACTTTACTCAACAAACCAAATCAAAATTTTGGGTAATAGAAATTGTCATCCAGTCATGTACCAACGTTCATTGTTCTCATCTTAAAGCCTTAGGAACCCCCACAAGCAAGCCACTAACGCCACGGCACTCATTGCCGAACTGCAATCACAATTGCTTTCCCACATGTGCATCCACCACCTGTGGATCACATTGGGTAGGCCAGTCACCGACTTCCGTCAAAGCTTAACGCGCATCGCTTACTTGCGTGTTCCCCACAACATAGGCTACCATTACTATCACCATGTACTTCGGCTGGTACATGACTTTCTGGCTTCTTTCTTAACCTGTCGTGATACCTTCACAGTACACACAACTAATCAAACTAATCCAAAACACTAATCATTAAGCTGTACATTACGACCTCTGGCTACTCATAGCCCAGTAACCTCTAGTCACTTTTCACATACTTGCGCATCCCTCCTGGATCGCCAAGTCTCTAACGACATAATGGTTTCCTACAATATGACCACCAGCTATTGTTTTCTATTAAGATACGCCTACAAATCAAATGTCCGATCATATTGTAAACTTAATTATCTCATTATCTCAACTACTTTATTGTACGTCCATTTTATAAGCTCTGATTTTCCTCTTACCTCCTACTTTAAACGCGTTTTTTTTTTTTTTATTGTGTTTTTTTTTATTTTGTTTGTGGGTAGGTTGGTTTTATCTCCTCGTACACCTTTAATATGGTACTACACAGTATTTATTGCGTAACGCATAATCTTTCACGACATTTAAATCAATCTAGGGAACTACGTCATCTTTTGTCATTAACGCCAGAGAACGCGCAACTAAAATCGATCAGAAATCATTTCGTGACAAGATGTCAGCACTATTACAGAGCATCATCCGCTTTGGATCCAGCCATATCTCATGGTCTCACCCGCCTTGGATCTAGCCTCCTTACTTGGCATCACCATCTAGGATCTAGCCTCCTTACTTGGCATCACCCGCCTTGGATCTAGCCACACCCAGTGGCGTCACCCGCTTTGGATCTAGTCTCATAACGCATTAAAGATAGCGATCGTGAAGCCACTGTTTAAAAAAGAAGATAGAGAGCTTATGGAATATTATAGACCGATTTTTCTGATTCCTATCTTCTCTAAAATATTTGAGAAATTTATACAAAAGGAATTAAACAATTATGTAGAAAAAAATAATATATTATGTGAGGAGCAAAAAGGATTTCGCGAAAATAAAACTATAAATATGGCGATCTATGACTTTTTGTATACTATATTGACAAATATGGATAAAAAAACACCGGTATGTGCTATTTTCTGCGATATGACTCAGGCTTTTGACTACGTAAATCATGACATTTTATTGAAAAAACTTGACATTTATGGTATTAGAGGTAATGTACATAATTTATTTAAATCTTATTAAGCAATAGAAAGCAAAGAACAGAAATTACTAGAATTAATACAGACTCTAAAAAAGAAGAGATTTACCTATCAGAGGACCGACTCACTACTTTTGGTGTTCCACAAGGAAGCGTGCTGGGCCCTCCGCTTTTTACGCTGTATATTAATGACTTGCGGAAATCTATTTCACACCCTATGACTTTGTTTGCAGATGATAGCACAGTGACAATTTCAAAAAATAATGACATGATCCAATATAAACTTGACATCTACAATACCTTGATATCGATAATAAAGTGGTTAAATAATAATAATTTAAAAATTAATTTAGACAAAACTAAAATTGTACATTTCAGCCAACGTTTCATTATGGAAAATATTGTCATAGATATTGATAACAAAAATATTGAAAACGTAAATAATACTAAGTTTCTTAGATTAACAATTGACAAGAGACTGGATTGGAAATCGCAAATGGAGAACCTTTGCAAAAAAATATGTAGTTCTGCATTTGCGTTGCACACTCTAGCTGCAATTGTTAATGTAAATACGTTGATTGTGGCATACCATGGCTTAGCTGCTTCTCATCTAAGGTACGGAATAATATTTTGGGGAAATTCCACCGATGCTAACATGGCATTCAAGGCCCAAAAGAGATGTATTCGATCTATGTTTGGGTTAAAAACCATTGATACATGTAAACCATACTTTACAAGGTACAAAATATTAACTCTTCCTTGCATGTACATACTCGAAACTGCAATGTTTGTTAAAACTAATCCTAAACTGTTTCCACGTCTACAGGACGTTGTACCGCGTAACAGACGGGACATGACAATTTTGCGCATCTATCCGGCAAAAACTGCTCTCATGCGCAAGAGTATCGTCTGCATGGCTCCTACTATATTTAATAAATTACCTAAGAGTTGGAAAGAGCTAAATAGTAATGCATTCAAGCATAAATTAAAAATATTCCTTTTGCAAAAGGCATATTATAGTGTATCTGAATTTTTGTCTGAAAAAGATTTTGACTAATTTTTGACATAATGTGGTTTAAATTAATTGTGTGATTTAGACTTGATTCTGGTATAATTTTAACATGTGTCCTGTCATTTTGACTTTTGAATTTGTACAGTTTGACATTTAACTTATGATTTTGACATTTATCTTGTAACTATAATTTTGACATTTAACTTTGTGATTTTGACATTTGTAACTATAACTTTAACATTCAACTTGTGTTATGAAATTCATCTTGTAATTTTGACATTCATTTTGTAATTATAAATTAATCTTGGCATGAACTTTTAAATTATAACATCAATATTTTAATTTAGATATAACTCCTGTACCTTTGACATTACTCTTGTAGATTTTGACATTACTATATGTCATTATTTATATCGTCAATTTTGTTTATAATTCAATTGTTTTAATGTTATTTAATATTTTTTTGTTTATAATTCATTTGTTTTAGTGTTATTATTATTTTAATGTATTGAATTCAGAACACTTTTTGTTTTAAATTAATTTAAATATTTGCATGCCATTGTCAAAGGCAAACATGACGAATAATTTTTAATTATAACATCTGATGCATGCTGACATTTCTATTTTGTAACGTATGTACTGCACTCATGTTTGAGCAAATAAATGATTATCTTATCTTATAACCTGGCATCACCCGCTTGGATCTAGCCTCGTAACCTGGCATCACCCGCCTAGGATCTAACCATACAGAATGACACTATCCGCCACGGATGAAGAGCCTCGCCACTTGAATTTAATTATCAAAAATAGGTCACTTTTTCAAATGTAACGTTATTCCGGCTTTAGTCGACGTTCTCAAAACTACTGTATAATTAAAACCAATACTCTTTAATTAAATCAAACATTGGGAATAGGTAATTGAAAATACAACAATCACCACCCTAGGTCGTGTAACTGAGACATTTGATCCGAGACAAACATCAACGAATAACGATTTGGTACGGTATTGTTATTTAGTCTTCGATAATCTCTGCACATTTAATTTGACACGTTGGATTTCTTAACTAAAAAAACTTGAACTAGCAAACATTGAATTAAACGGTGGCACAATAATTCATTTACCCGCTTACGAATTTTTTTTTTATTTCATACGCGCCAAACTACTATTGTCGTCTTTATACAGTCAAAAATCAGTCTAACGATTACGCTTTAATTATCACTCTTTGTTGTACGCGTTTGTAGCATACCGATAGTAAAATAGTCCAATTATTAACGAAACGACACAGAAATAATCGCAAGTTTATGTTCAAGGACACGTCGGTGTCAACAACGTCAACATTATTTCGGAGAACTGTCACCGTCATAAAAAATCGAAACGGTAATTCTCGGATTTACTGAGGGTACTTTGTAATTACAATTATTTACGCCAAGGACCTAAGCAATTTTCAAAAACTGCGACACGGTCACTAATTCAACTGAATCTTTGCAACAACATTTCACGGCCTAAGATTTAATTTCGCAAATGATGTTGATGTCACGTAATAAAATCGCGATTTAACCCCTAATATCAATTTCAACCACACAAGTAATGATCAGTACCGAGTACCGTCATATGTCACCTACACTTGTCAATGTAACCTTTTACTTTAAATCTACCCCAAAATTTACTGACAACCTACACTGTCTCCCGCTCCGCCCAAGAGCGGGTTACGTCATTGGATGATTTTCACCCACCATCAAAAAATCTTTGACGAATGAGAACTCAACTTTAGAATAAAAGTGGAATGAGAATACCTGACCTTTTTCTGATGAAAGATCGGCGACCACGACGTCAACCCATCGCTCGCTGCCACAACAGCACCGTCACGGTTACCACCGCGCCACTTCTCTCAGGGATCCAGATCTCCATCAAGAACTCTGCTCTCCAAAGCCGATCCAGGCCAATCTTGTTACCTTTTTGCCGGGGGTCTTGAGGCCTGAATATTCTCGTTTTTAGCTTGCGTATGTCCAATTTTTCCATAGTGATTTCTGAATTGCTCTCGTTTCTCCGGGTCGAATTTGGGTAGATTCACAATCTGGGTAGAACGTTGTAGTTTGCGCTCTGGGGGCACAACGTCACCATGGTCCAACATTCGTTGCTCAGGATTAGGGAAAAACCCCAGTAAAAACCTAATCAAACCATTCAAGTCCATGCTTCGATCCGGGTCTTCATTTTCGATTTTTGAATTTCGAATAATAACCGCCAACTGTCTTTGTTCTCGTCATTTTCTTCAGTGTTGCGTAATTATTGCTCACATCGCTTGTCGATTCATTTGCACGATTGAATCCCAGTTCTGATGTCGGCTCGTGTCCAGGATGGTGTTCGAGCTCCGGTCTATCAGATCTATCATGTGGGCGTATGTGGGTATCGTGCAATGAATAACAACGGGTAGGAGTTGAATCGGTTTGCTTCTCAATACATTTCGGTACAGTGCACTTATTAATAACTAGCTGTGCCCGCGACTTCGTCCGCGTGGAATAGTTATTTTGGGCATCATATTTATTTTTGCAAACAACCTCAGCTTTATAAATTATAGCTGTTACCCACGACTTTGCCCGTGTCAATTTCTGTTATTAATTTAGACAATTTAGTTTTTAAAAGAACATAATTATCTAAAAGTACTTCATAGAGCTACACCCTCCACTTGGGCACGCCATAATCTTAGCGGTAAGTGCCCTCTTTGAGGCGTGGTTGGATAGACATCACGCAGGACATGACGCAGGTTCTCACCGGACATGGGAAGTTCAGGAGATTCCTGCGCCGGATTCGTGCGGAAGAGACGCCCGGGTGCGCCACTGTGTGGCCAGCACGGAGGACACGGTGGAGGTGTGCCCCGCTTGAGAAGAGAAACGCCGTGTCTTCGTGGGGGTGATCAGCGGCGGTGGCCTCTCGCGCCGGGCCTTGGTTCAGGCCATGGTCCGCAGCGAATAAGAATGGCAAGCGGTCGCCTCCTTCTGCGAAGCAGTAATGCTCGTAAAGGAGGAGGCCAACCGCATAAGGCAAGGGCAAAAGCGCCCTCGCCGTAGCCGTCGCCGCCGCGATCCCGCCGATAGCCAGCCACCGTAGACGCTGGCTTGCGGATGGTGAGCAATGGGTAGCTCGTCGTCCGGTTGTCTGGTAACAGTCCAGACCGAGACCAAGTCGTTGACGGCCTGCACTGCTCCCGTGCGCCTCAAGGTGTTGTCAGCAAACTGTGGGGCTCTTCAGGGTCGAAGCCTTCTGCAGCCGAGGGTTGGTGCGAAAGCGTTATACCGGGGCTCTGGGAATAAGGCAAGGGAGGAACGGGGTAGGTTGTTTAGTCAGTAAGAGTCTGACACTGTTTCCCGCTCGGCCCAAGAGCGGGATTCGTCATTGGATGATTTTTACCTACCATAAAAAAAAACCCTCCGCGCCGCCCGCAAGCAACCCCTCTCCTCGCCCGCCGGCCAGGCAAAGCGTCATATTTTGCACATTATGCGGCGCGTGTGAATTTTATATCGGAGTATTTTAAAATTGTAATATCTTCTAAGATGTTCATTGAAAATAAGTGATTACAAAGACAATTTTGTTCACAATTACATACTCTTAATCAACAACACATTTATTTGGATAAAGTTTAATATTACTATGTTGATACAACTTTAACAAATAAATTGGTAATAATGCATTAATTTCGGCCAAATTTGATTCCCATAAAAACGGTTCTAGTGAGTTAATTTTAAAAGATAGACACATACTGTCGCGGACATTTTTTTAGATCATTTTAAGAGGAATAATTCTTTCATACATATTTTTTTGGTATCTTCTACCGTTTTCGCAGCGCACGCAACGGAAGCCCTCAAAGATGAATATTTTTCCCCGTTTTTTCCACATTTTCCATTGTTTCTTCGCTCCTATAAGTCACAGCATGATGTTATATAGCCTAAAGCCTTCCTCGATAAATGATCTATTCAACACAAAAAGAATTTTTCAATTCGAACCAGTAGTTCCTGAGATTAGCGCGTTCAAACAAACAAACAAACAAACAAACTCTTCAGCTTTATAATATTAGTATAGATTTATTATTAATGATTTTTGAAATGAAACAACGTGCTCTCTTCAAAGACAAGGACGAAGGGGTTTTATTGAAAAATCATTGTTGTACATAAGTGTTGCCAGATGGCGCTGGTAGTAGTATTTTGAGGAAACTACTACACCCCCACTCTCAAAATACTGTATTATTCTTTCTTTTTACAAACTTATGATGTTTAGTTGAACACAAACTTTTTGTCAACATATCAGCTGGCATACTACAAGTGGGCAAATAATTAACTTTAACAAACTTTTTAGAAATGACTTCTCTACAATAATGATAGCGAACATCTATATGTTTGGTTCTATTATGAAATATAGGGTTCTCAGACAATTTTTGTGAGCTTTGATTATCATTATACAAGTTAATAGTATACATTTGTTCAGTAATCTCACACTGTAAGTTTAAGAGATACACAGCTTCTCTACAACCTTCTGTAATAGCCATGTACTCGGCTTCTGTGCTCGAAAGCGCTACAGTTCTTTGTTTTTTACAACCCCATGATATAAGTGAACCTGACAACATAAAACAAAAACCAGTATATGATTTTCTGTCTGAAGGATCATTTGCCCAATCGGCATCAACATAACCATGAATATCAACATTACCTGTTTTACAATACTTTAAACCTTTTCTAGTTTTCTTTAAATACTTTAATATTCGTTTTGCATACATCCAATGTTCATTACTATGACATTTATTGAATTGACTTAAGTATCCTACAGCATAGGCAATATCAGGCCTTGTAAGCACTGCTAGGTACATCAGACTCCCAATGAGCTGCTGATAAGGGTTATTACTACTTGTACCTTGATATTTCTCAACATTTAACTTAACTTCCAATGGAGTGTCTACAGTTTTACTCTCACACATATTAAACTTAAACAATAACTGATCAATATACTTTTCCTGGCTCAAAGCAATGAACTTATTCTCTTTATCAATATTAACATTTATACATAGTCATAGTCATAGTCATAGTCATTTATTGGTAAGGGATTCTTACAAGTCATAAAGGTACAAACTGATGCAATAATGTCAACAAAATTACAAATTAATCATAAATTGAATGTCAAATAATAAATACAAATAAGACATTGTTTTATCTGGCCTAAATCTTTAATTTTAAACTGACTACTCAAAATCTCTTTTAACAATTTAGTTTCTTCACAATCATTAGAAAATATGAAAAAATCATCGACATACAAAGTAACTATTGTCTTGAGGCCATTAACAATTTTTGTATACAAACATGGTTCCAATTTGGATTTTTTATGACCACTAGTTAACATAACATTATCAACTTTCATATGCCATGCTCTGGAGGACTGTTTGAGACCATATATAGCCCTGTTCAGCTTTAGAATTTTATATTTTTCATCATTTGAGCATTCAAAACAGTCTGGCTTTTGCATATATATGGTTTCTTCCAACTCTCCATTAAGAAACGCAGTTTTAACATCCAAATGGCTAGTATTTAAATCTAATTGTACAGCTAAAGCAAAAAACAATCGTAAAGTAGTATGCCTAACCACAAGGGAAAATGTTTCATTGTAATCAATACGACTTTTCTGATTATAACCTTTAGCAACTAGTCTAGCACGATAAGAAATGTTATTTTGACTGTCAAACTTTCTTTTTAGAACCCACTTACATTTCACAATTGTCCCATCTAATGGGGCATCCGCAAGCTCCCATGCATTATTATCTTCGAAACACTGTAGTTCCTCCTGGACAGCACGCAACCAATGCTCCTTCTCTGGACCGTTTAGAGCTTCCTCCAAAGATAACTCACTGTCATTAACAGTGGTACTCGCTGTACTCATATTAGTATAACCATACCTCTTCGGTGGACGTCTTTCTCTAGCAGGTAATCTCTTTACCACACTGCCAGTACTTGCAATAGAACTGTCTGAGTTTTCACTTTCATCTAGTACAAATGTAGAGTCATCAGCATTATCTACAGAGATGAATGACTCATCTGACTGACTATTGTCCCCCACTGAATCTGAGCTCTTCTGCTCTTCAAAATTAGTTTCCAAATTCTTCTCATTTACTACTACATTGCTGCTCATGTCCTTCTCTATAATAACAACATCTCATCTCTTAAAGCTGGCCACATAAAATATCTAGGTGTTACGAGTGACACAAATCTAAATTTCCGTAAACACGTCGAGTTACTATGCACAAGAGTTCGTAAATTAATATATATTTTTAAGAACCTACGCCACATAGCCGACTATAAGTTAATTAAACAGGTTTATTTGGCTCTGTGTCAATCTATTCTCACCTATTGTATTACCTCATGGGGTGGAACTGCTAAGTCTATCTTACTTCCTCTAGAACGTGCACAGAGAGCAATTCTAAAGGTTGCAACTTTCCGCCCTTTTAGGTTTCCCACACACCAACTTTACACTGCATGTAAAATACTAACAGTCCGCCAACTATTTATATTGCACACCGTACTTTGTCAGCACTCTGAGCTTCCTTTCGACCCAGTACCCCAAACCAGGAGGAGGAAAGATTTGGTTTGCTTTAAACCCCAGACAAAACATGCATTTGCACATAGATTTTACGTATTTTTAGGGCCATTTTTGTACAATAAGCTCAATAAATTATTAGATACTAGCTGTGCCCGCGACTTCGTCCGCGTGGAATAGTTATTTTGGGCATCATATTTATTTTTGCAAACAACCTCAGCTTTATAAATTATAGCTGTTACCCACGACTTTGCCCGTGTCAATTTCTGTTATTAATTTAGACAATTTAGTTTTTAAAAGAACATAATTATCTAAAAGTACTTCATAGAGCTACACCCTCCACTTGGGCACGCCATAATCTTAGCGGTAAGTGCCCTCTTTGAGGCGTGGTTGGATAGACATCACGCAGGACATGACGCAGGTTCTCACCGGACATGGGAAGTTCAGGAGATTCCTGCGCCGGATTCGTGCGGAAGAGACGCCCGGGTGCGCCACTGTGTGGCCAGCACGGAGGACACGGTGGAGGTGTGCCCCGCTTGAGAAGAGAAACGCCGTGTCTTCGTGGGGGTGATCAGCGGCGGTGGCCTCTCGCGCCGGGCCTTGGTTCAGGCCATGGTCCGCAGCGAATAAGAATGGCAAGCGGTCGCCTCCTTCTGCGAAGCAGTAATGCTCGTAAAGGAGGAGGCCAACCGCATAAGGCAAGGGCAAAAGCGCCCTCGCCGTAGCCGTCGCCGCCGCGATCCCGCCGATAGCCAGCCACCGTAGACGCTGGCTTGCGGATGGTGAGCAATGGGTAGCTCGCCGTCCGGTTGTCTGGTAACAGTCCAGACCGAGACCAAGTCGTTGACGGCCTGCACTGCTCCCGTGCGCCTCAAGGTGTTGTCAGCAAACTGTGGGGCTCTTCAGGGTCGAAGCCTTCTGCAGCCGAGGGTTGGTGCGAAAGCGTTATACCGGGGCTCTGGGAATAAGGCAAGGGAGGAACGGGGTAGGTTGTTTAGTCAGTAAGAGTCTGACACTGTTTCCCGCTCGGCCCAAGAGCGGGATTCGTCATTGGATGATTTTTACCTACCATAAAAAAAAACCCTCCGCGCCGCCCGCAAGCAACCCCTCTCCTCGCCCGCCGGCCAGGCAAAGCGTCATATTTTGCACATTATGCGGCGCGTGTGAATTTTATATCGGAGTATTTTAAAATTGTAATATCTTCTAAGATGTTCATTGAAAATAAGTGATTACAAAGACAATTTTGTTCACAATTACATACTCTTAATCAACAACACATTTATTTGGATAAAGTTTAATATTACTATGTTGATACAACTTTAACAAATAAATTGGTAATAATGCATTAATTTCGGCCAAATTTGATTCCCATAAAAACGGTTCTAGTGAGTTAATTTTAAAAGATAGACACATACTGTCGCGGACATTTTTTTAGATCATTTTAAGAGGAATAATTCTTTCATACATATTTTTTTGGTATCTTCTACCGTTTTCGCAGCGCACGCAACGGAAGCCCTCAAAGATGAATATTTTCCCCCGTTTTTTCCACATTTTCCATTGTTTCTTCGCTCCTATAAGTCACAGCGTGATGTTATATAGCCTAAAGCCTTCCTCGATAAATGATCTATTCAACACAAAAAGAATTTTTCAATTCGAACCAGTAGTTCCTGAGATTAGCGCGTTCAAACAAACAAACAAACAAACAAACAAACAAACTCTTCAGCTTTATAATATTAGTATAGATATATAATGTAAGTTATTTTAAATGTAGTACATTGATAACGGAGTATCTACTGAATCTCAACTATACGGACACAGAGAAACTATTGGAAGTTTTAGTATGATTGTAGCATTAGTTTATAAGTTGTTATTCATTAAATTCTGTTTACATGCACCCATAACAAATATCTTGTAAGTGATGACCCGAAACACAGGTTTTTATAAACCTAGCTTGGGCAAGTCGCTAATTATACATAATGCTAGGTTAATAAAGTTTTTCTTTTAGTTCTTAAATAATCGTAAGTTACATATTAAGTTATTCTTTGTGAACACACTTATTGTTTAAGATTCACTACATGTGCCTGTTACCTAACCATTTTTGTGAAACATGAAATAAATAAAGAAGATTATTATTATTATTATTATTATTATCTCGGCTTGTTGTGATAACCTTGGTTCGAGGATTATATATTCTATATCCCTTTGTATCTTCAGCATAACCAACCAGGATACATTCTTCAGATTTCTCATCCCATTTTAGCCTCTTTTCTTTGGGTACATGCTTCATTACGTACAGTAATCCTCAATCCCAAACACTCGGATGTGACTAATATCAGGTTTATTATTAGTCCACGATTCATAAGGAGTTTTATTATTTAAAACGGCTGATACTGTCCGGTTCTGTAAATAAACAGCAGTATTAGTTGCCTCAGCCCAGAACTCTTTCTTCATGTTAGCATCGAACAGTAACCATCTAGCCTTTTCTACAATAGTGCGGTTCATTCTCTCACTTAAGCCGTTTTGCTGTGGAGTATAGGGATTAGACTTTTGATGAACTATGCCTTTTTGCTTTAAACAATTTTCAAATTCATTACTACAAAATTCAAGGCCATTGTCGCTTCGTAACACCTTGATTTTACGATCCAGTAAATTCTCTACCTTGGCTGCATATCCTTTGAAACATTGAAAAGCTTCATGTTTACTCTTCATGAAGTAAATGTGAGTCATTCGACTATAATCATCAATAAATATTATAAAGTACCTTGATCCTCCTATGGAGACATTCTCCATTGGTCCGCACACATCCGTATGCACCACATTGAGTAACTGAGTGCATCTGTTGCCATTGCTGGGGAACGGCAAACGACTCTGCTTCCCTTTACAACAGGTTACACAGGAACTTTTGCTTATATCTGCCTTTTCATCAATGGATAAGCCTTTAACAGCATTCTGCATCTTATTCAGGTAAGTACTATTGACATGACCAAGTCTTCGATGCCACATCTCATTAGATACCACCGCTGCAGCTGACAGGTGCACTGGTGTATTCAGCTTGTACACTCCATTGACTAAGGTGCCTGTGGCCACTAAGTTTCCCATTCTGTTGTAGATATCACAACCACTCTCTCTGAAGGTTACTTTATTGCCTTTGTTTATTAGTTGACTCACGGAAAGAAGATTTGTTGTCAGACTCGGAACGCACATAACCTCTTCAACTGTCACATCATAATTAGAATTATTTGCGCATGTAGTAATTTTCACGTCGCCATCCTTATCCTTACTAATATCCTTACTAATCCTTACTAATATTATAAATCGGAAAGTGAGTTTGTTTGTTTGTTTGTTAGGCTTTCACGCCGTAACTACTGAACCGTTTGCTTTGAAATTTTGCAGACGTAAAGTTAGAAGTCCGGATTAAAAAATAGACTTTTTATCCCAGAAAAATGTGATGTTCCCGAGGGAAAACGAAAATATTGTTAGCTTCGTATGAAGCTGTCAGTATCAGTTTGGTGACACATGGCGCTTTGTGTCGTTTAAAACAAAGCTAAATGATACGATAAATTATCCCCGGAAATGAGGAATTCCCGAGGGATGACGTACAATTTGGTTTATCGCCTAAACTGATTTTTACATTTGTTTATCCTGTGTACTTAGTATTGTTTTTACGTAGCTAAGCAAAAACTTCTGTAATTTTTTACCTACCCTTTATCCTGGTAGGTATAATAGACAGTTCCAGAAGGTTAACAACGTTTATGAGTAATCAAAACAGGTTATAACAAATCCTTACTTCCTTACTAAACCTTACTAATATTATAAATCGGAAAATGAGTTTGTTTGTTTGTTAGACTTTCACGCCGTAACTACTGAACCGTTTGCTTTGAAATTTTGCAGACATAAAGTTAGAAGTCCGGATTAAATAATAGGCTACTTTTTATCCCGGAAAAATGTGATGTTCCCGAGGGAAAACGAAAATATTGTTAGCTTCGTATGAAGCTGTCAGTATCAGTTTGGTGACACATGGCGCTGTGTCGTTAAAAACAAAGCTTAATGATACGATAAATTATCCCCGGAAATGAGGAATTCCCGAGGGATGACGTACAATTTGGTTTATCGCCTAAACTGATTTTTACATCTGCTTATCCTGTGTACTTAGTATCGTTTTTACATAGTTAAGCAAAAACTTTTGGAATTTTTTACCTACCCTTTATCCTGGCAGGTATAATAGACAGTTCCAGAAGGTTAACAACTTTTATGAATAATCAAAACAGGTTATAACAAATAACTGTAAGTCACTGAAATTACAGATTGGTATAAGTAGGTATTTAGTATAAGTAGTCTTTACGCCAACTAATTCTTTATATAAGCGATAGATGGCGCTGGGTGTATTTTAACACGTGGTAACGTTGTGTTTTTTTAAGATATGTAAGTAGTGGTATGATATCTCGCGCCCTAACCTATAGCTCATACGCTACCTATACTTATTCAGTGCACTTTTCTACTTTATTATTTACCGTTTTGTTTTATCATAGCTTAGCTTAATTCGATTCCCTAGGTATAAATTATTTAAAGGCAATTACGTCGCTTTGTCATTTAGATTGTTATAGTTTAGGACATTGAACTAACATTACTATAGGATTATACTTTAGTTTAGGTTTATAGTTTTTAGTTTACTTACTCATTATTTCACAATGCCTCGCAAATGTATATCTAATTGGTCGAGCCCCTCATCTCAAGCTCGGGCGATTTTAGCTCGGGCAATGAAAATTGCCCGATCTCAAGAATCGTCTCTCCATGCTGGATTAAGAAGGCGCAATCAAGCAGAGTGTCAGGCTGCTTTGAGAGCTGCTGAGCTACCATCTCAGCGCCAGCAAAGATTTGAGGAGCAAGCCACTCGCCAAGCTTCTTTGAGAGCTTCTGAGAATGATATTCGTACTCAAGTCCGTTAATCGCAACAGGCTAAACGTCAGAGAGCACTAAGGGCGTTTGGAAGAGCAAACAGAAAGACAAGCTATTTTGAGAGCTAATGAGACGTCTCTTCAAACGCAGCTACGTTTGGAAGAGCAAGCAGAAAGACAAGCTATTTCAAGAGCTAATGAGACGCCTCTTCAAATGCAGCTACGTTTGGAAGAGCAAGCTGAAAGACTAGCTATTTTAAGAGCTAATGAAACGCCTCTTCAAACGCAGCTACGTTTGGAAGAGCAAGCTGAAAGATTAACTATTTTGAGAACTAATGAGACGTCTCTTCAAACGCAGCTACGCTTGGAAGAGCAAGCTGAAAGACTAGCTATTTTGAGAGCTAATGAGACGTCTCTTCAAAGGCAGCTACGTTTGGAAGAACAAGCTGAAAGACAAGCTATTTTGAGAGCTAATGAGACTTCTCTTCAAACGCAGCTGTAAAATTAAAAGTAGGGGTTCCAGTGATGCTGATGCGTAATCTCGATGCCCCACGGCTGTGTTATGGTACCAGGCTGCGTGTCACTCAGCTTGGACGGAATGTTATTACCGCAACTATTTTGACTGGCGCAGCAAAAGGTGAAAGTGTACTCATTCCTCGGATCCCGATTATTCCAACAGGCCTCCCATTTCAATTTAAAAGACTTCAGTTTCCTATAAGGATTTCTAAGGGTTGCTGGAGTACACCTGGAAAAACATTGTTTTTCGCATGGTCAGCTCTATGTAGCGTGTTCTCGGGTTTCAGTGCCCAAAATCTGCATGTTTTTGCTCCCCAAAGTAAAATATATAATATAGTTTACCACTCAGTTTTGGTTTAACAACTTAACGGCCTAAACGCCTGAACGGATTTTGATAACATTTGGTATGGAGGTAGTTTGAGTCCTGGATAAGCAATGTTTTTCCGTGGTAGAACTTCTCATTCCCACGGGAAAATCTAAAAAGCGCGATATAACCCATTTCCACGCGGGCGAAGCCGCGGGCGAAAAGTTAGTAACAAATAACTTGCACTTTGTTGTCATTCGCAACTACAATTTCCTTCATGCTGTGATCATAACGCCCATTCTGAATCCAATGTTCGTTTGTTGTTAAATGCACGCTCGCTCCTGAGTCAATATACCAGTCAGTCTTGCTATAAAAACCATTAAGAAAGACTGCACTAAATGCGTTCGTTTGTTTATTTTCCATTTCTTTTACACAGTCTTCACCGTACGCGCTAGCGGTCGGACGTATTATGGACGGTGTCGGTGACTCAGTCCCGGGCGCAATGGCTACGAAAGTAATTAAGTGTACGACGTGTAATATTGTCATATCGGAACTGTTAGCTTTTATACAAAATAAAGTTGACGTGATGGATGAAGAGGGGCTAGTAAGGTTATGTGTAACAGCCTTTTCGGAAGAAGACATAGAAATTGGCAAAAATCTATTGTTTACATCAGTCTCAACGCAGCAAAGAAAAATATCTAGGAAGAAAAGTGGTAAATCGCAGCGAAATATCTATGACATGATAGCACTATTTAAGCAAACGGATCCTGAGTTTGTACCAATATTCGTAGCAAAAGATTTGCACAAACTCCCACCAGTGACGTTCGATCATATTGACGCAACCAGGACACTAAAAGAAATCTTGACCATTCAAAATGAAATAAAAATCATGAAGGAAACATTTGTGACTGAGAAACAATTAACTGACATTAGAAATGACTTGCAAAATTTGAAACAGACTTCGATTGTTAATAACTTCGATCTGAATATTAACCGCAGAAGAGGCGGTGGTAGTGGAATAGACAGTTTTTGTTTTGACAGCGGACCAATGGGCCTACCGCCAGTTACGGAAAAAAATCAGCTTCATAAGGTCGATACTGAGTCATTTTGACTCAGTATCGACCTTATGAAGCTGATTTTTTTATTTTACATAAAATACTAATAACCTGACAAGAGAGACAACAACACACGAGAGTGGGAAGTCTAGCCCATCTTTTCGTGAGTTATTTGTATCTCGTTCTCCCGTACGCGTTTCTGGAATGACTGTCTCGCTCCCTCGCATTAATGAACAAAGGCAAGACGACGGAGATGCGGCGACGACGACTGAACCCGAACGTGACCGAAGCGCTCGCGCATCAAGTGTGAATGAGTCACAACTGCTAACCGATACTGCGAATAGCGTTTGTTCCAAGCAAAAAACTTTAGCAGAAATCATAGTTTCGGAAGGTGATTGGAAAAAAGACAAATTGTCTGAAGAATGGCAAACCGTTCAAAAACAAAAGTATAGAAATCGTCTGCAGGGATCAAAAGGCAAGGCTATAATAAAACCGGATGTTAAGTTCAGAGCAGCAGAAATGGAAGTTCCTCTTTTCATAAACAGGGTTGACACAGCTACTAAGCCAATCGATATCGTTGAGTATATACAACAAAAAACAAATATAACTGTGACTTTGAAGAAAATTAATATGGTGAAACAAAAACGCTATGCGGCGTACAAGATTTTTGTACCACACGCGAAATTATCGTTGTTTCTTAATGATGACTTGTGGCCGGAGGGCATTCAATTTCGAAAGTTTATCTATTTTAATAGAAAAACGTATGAAAAAAATAAAGAGGAGAAAATTATTGACATGAAACAAAATGATGATGGATAGACATAATAATAAAATAAATAACTTGACTAATAATAATAACACACAGCTTGTTAGTTTCAATTGTAGGTCAATAATCCGTTCAATTGAATGCGTGAGAAGTCAGCATCAGCAGACATAATTGCCTTACAAGAGACGTGGTTGCAGCCGCATGATATATCTTTCCTGGGGACGATTGATGCCGAGTTCGAGTTTACAGGAAAGTCTGCGATAGATACTAGCGCCGGTGTGTTGCGTGGAAGGCCATACGGAGGTGTCGCTTTACTTTGGAGGAAAAATATTTTTCAATCCGTATCTGTCATACAGTGTACAAGTGCGCGTATAGCGGCGATAAAAGTGTCGTGTCGGGATAAGTCGATATTAGTATTCTCAGTGTACATGCCAACGGACTCTGCCGACAACCTCGCTGAATTTACGGAATGTTTGGGCGAGTTAGCGGCAATAGTTGATGAGTACAGTGTAGACTCTGTTTTTATATTGGGCGACTATAATGCGCAGCCCGAAGAACGGTTTGGTGAGGAGCTGTGTGACTTTTGTGTGGAACAGAAGTGGCGCTGTGCTGATATTGAAATATTGGGACTTTCATCGGACTCGTATACGTACGTAAGTGACATTTATGGATCTCATAGTTGGTTAGATCACTGTGTGGTATCTGAAGCGGCGTGGCGAACAGTGGTAGACGCGAAGATATTGCATAATGTTTACTGGTCCGATCATATTCCACTACAAATAACTTGTAATTTTGACATAATTAAAACTAAGGCCAGCTTTTCTGTAAATAATCGAAATAAGATTGTGTGGGGTGAAAGAGATTCGAAACAGATTGACTTATATAAGATTTTATGTACGACGAGATTAAGAGAAATTGATTTTCCTTCTGAATTTATAAATTGTAGTGACCAATTGTGTACAAATGTAGAACATAGGTGTATTATTGATGACATGTATAATGAAATAATTGACATTTTGAGTTGTGCGTCATGTACCACTTATTCTGGGCCGGAACAAAACAAAAGAAAGCCAGTAGTGGGATGGAACAAACATGTTCAGCAAGCACACTTGGAGGCTCGACTTGCTTTTCGGAATTGGGTACTAGGTGGAGAACCAAAAGTGGGTACTTTATATGCTATTATGAAAGATAAAAAAAGAGCTTTTAAAAATAAACTTAAGTGGTGTCAGGAGAACAGGGAGCAAATTAAAATGGACATAATAGCATCCTGTCATGAAAAGAAGGATTTTGTTAAATTTTGGAAGCACACTAACCAACTGAAGGGTGGGTCGAGTCTTCCTGCCAGTGTTGAGGGTGTTAGTGAGCCTGTATCCATTGCCAACTTGTTTAAAGATCACTTTATTGTTGTTGAGAATAGTAAATAATTATAATCTTGATAGATGTTTCTTAAGCATATGTGGTGCCATCTAGTGGCTCGAGTGTTGAATTGTACACATTATGATTGTTGGCAATTTTTACTTAATCTATGACAAAGCGCTGGTCTATGAAAAAAAAAAAAAAACATTTCCTTCCTCTTGAATAATGGCTGCGAGTGTGAACGGTGTACGTATTAGTAAAATTGTAATAAAAGTGAAAAAGAACAATAAAAGTCAAGTTAAAATATTCAAGCTTTTTATTTAACATGGTAGCAGAGCGTGGTTCGCAAAATTATCAGTCAGTGTAAAAAAAAAAACAATTGTATGAAGAGGAAGACACGCTTGAGGTTGTACGCCGAAACAAAATTTTGTTGAAGAAAGAAGTTAATTATCGTAAAATGGCGAAATTAGCGAAGATTGAAGATATAATGTTACCCATATTTGATGGCGCTAATTACTCAAGTTGGAAATTGAGGCTGATCACTCTATTAGAATACAAAGAATGCCACGAGGCAGCCATGTGCATTATGCCGGCTATCAAAACTGAAAAAACAGAAGCGGATTGGAAGAAGAAAGATTTAAAAGCAAGAACAATTATCATGAGCACAATATCAGACAAACAATTAGAATTTGTGAGTGAATGCAAAACGGCATTTGACATGATGTCCAAATTTGATAAAATGTATCTAACAAAATCTACTGCATTACAAATAATTTGTCGTGGAAAAATTGATGAAATAAGACTTAATAACTATAATACAGTGGAGGAATTTTTCGTGGATTTCGAGAAAATAATAAATGAATTTAAGATGGCAGGAGGAAAACTGGATGAATCTGAAAAATTAAGATATCTTCTAAGAGCATTACCACCAAGCTACAGCTATATTGGGGATTTCCTAGATGTTATACCAGAAGAACAAAGAACAGTGGATTATGTACAATCTAAAATAAAGGAGAAAAATATGACAACTGAGACTACTGAACATAATAAAAATGTGAGTACATTTGCTGCAAAAACTAACATGAAATGCTTTATATGTGGGAAGATTGGTCATTTAAAGAAGGACTGCTGGCATGCAAAAACAAATTTTCAAGCACATCAAAGTTACCGAGGAAAACAAAATCATCGAGGACTGCAGCGAGGTCACAGCAGAGGCGGATCCTACAGAGGTCACTACCGAGGCAGAGGTCAAAGTCATTCGAGAGGCGAACCATCAAGCAATCTTTCATCTGAGTCGTGGACAGTTCAAGTATGTAATTCAGAAATTAATCAGGACACCGAGTACACTGGTAAGGATGATTATACTAATAATTTTGAAATTAACTGGCTTTTGGATAGTGGTTGTACAGACCATCTAATAAATAATGATTCTTACTTTTTAAAATGTATAAACTTAAAAAATCCAGTAGATGTGAAACTGCCAGACGGTGGATTGTTAAAAGCAACTAAAATAGGCACTGTAAAGGTCAATTTCAAGAATTATTATAATATAAAACAAATAGAAATAAAAAATGTTTATTTTGTCAAAGGATTAAAGCAAAACTTATTAAGTTTTTCTAAGATAACTAAAAGTTGCACAATAGTAGCCAAAAATGAAAATGCAAAAATTTATAATCAGTCTAGAGAGTTAATAACTGTTGCTAATAAATTAAATGACTTGTATTGGATTAAAAGTTTTGTGTCGAATAACAAAAATGAAATTTATGCACATTCAACTGCACTAACTTGTAAAGAGAAATGGCATAGGGCTTTAGGTCATGTAAATTTTCAGTATTTAAATAAATTAATAAATGAAAAATTAGTACTTGGTTTGCCAGATAAGATTGAAAACACTGAAATGAAGTGTGCAAACTGCATTCAAAGTAAAATGTCTAATGTTCCTTTTCAAAATAATAGAAAAAAGACTACTGAAATTTTAGAATTAATTCACACAGATTTGAATGGACCACATAATACAACGGGTTATGGTGGTAAAAAATATTTTTTGACTTTCATTGACGACTATAGTAAGTGCACAAGAATTTTTTGTATTAAGAGTAAATCTGAAACTGTTAATTGCTTTATAGAATTTGTGAATTTAGTAGAAAATAAATTTAATAAAAGAGTCAAGAAACTACAATGTGATAATGGCAAGGAATATTTAAATAAGGATATATATGCTTTTGTAAAACATAAAGGTATAGATTTGTTACCATGTCCACCCTACGTTCATGAACTAAATGGAGTAGCAGAAAGATACAATAGATCCGTTATGGATATAGCAAGATGTTTAATGAGAGAAGCTAGGATTCATAAAAGGTTTTGGCCAGAAGTAGTAAAAACAGCAGCATACTTAAAAAATCGAACAATTGCAAATACAGTTGAAAATAAAACTCCTTATGAGATATTTTTTGGAACCAAACCAAATGTAGGACATTTAAAAATCTATGGTAGTAAAGTTTTTGTCAGGACTCCTGAAGTTTTGAGAAAAAGTAAATGGGATGATAAAGCCCAACTAGGAATTTTAGTCGGTTATAATGAAAATAGTTACAGAGTTCTATTAAATAATAAAATAATTAATGCTAGACATGTTCAAGTTATGGAAGAAAATACACAGTTAATTTGCTTAGAAAAACTTGATGATCAAACAAAGAATAATAATAATTTAAATAGCGATGTAACTTCAAGTAGTACAACTGAAATGTCCAAAACTGATTATTAATGTAATGAAAGCTTAGATGCAAGTGAGACAATCTCTATTAACAAAGATCTGTCTGATAATGATAATTTAAATGACAATGAAAATAAACTTGTACCAGTAGAATCATCTAAAAGAAAAAGGAAACCAGTGTCTAGGTATGGAAATCCAGTTACACATTTTATATATGTAAATTATGTAGATGCAAACGTCCCAAATACATTTGAGGAGGCGATAAATTCTTATGATTATAAACAATGGCATGAGGCAATGAACTCTGAAATAAATAGCTTAAATAAAAATAATACCTGGCAAATTGTTGATAGGCCTAAAGATAAAAAAGTTATTGATGTTAAGTGGGTTTTTAAAAAGAAAAGTGATAATGTGTTTAAAGCTAGATTAGTTGTAAGAGGATTTCAACAAAAGGAATTTATTGAAAATGTTTATTCGCCAGTAGGAAAAATGCAAACATTGAAAATTTTATTGTCATACAGTTGTAAAAATAATTTATTTATTGAACAAATGGATGTCGAGACAGCCTTTTTAAATGGTCATGTAAAGTCAGAAATTTATGTAAGTCAACCAGAAGGTTTTGAAACTGGAGACAATAAAGTCTACAAGTTGCATAAAGCTCTCTACGGTCTAAAAGAAAGTCCTAGAGTATGGTATGATTGTTTTGATGAATATATAAAAACATTAAATTTTGTTAGAAGTAACTATGATCACTGTTTATACATAAACAGAGCAAGCAAAGATCCAATATATTTATTAATATTTGTTGATGATTTATTAATTTGCTGCAGGAATAAAAATAAAATAGAAGAAATAAAAGTGAGCTTAATGAAAAGATTTGCTATGAAAGACTTGGGAAAAATTAAAACCTATATTGGAATAAATATTGATTATAGTGATGATAAAAGTGTAATGACATTGGATCAAACAAAATATATTGAATCTTTGGCTGCAAAATATGATTTAGAATATGCTAAGTTATATGATACTCCTATGGAGACAAATCTAAAATTAGAACAAGCTGTAGAAGTAGATGAAAGTATAAAATATAGAAATTTAATTGGTGAGTTATTGTATATTAGTACAGGTACACGCCCAGATGTGACATACAGTGTAAATTATCTGAGTAGATTCCAAAGTTGCTATAACCAAACTCATTACAAATATGCATTACGAGTTTTAAAATATCTATATAAGACTAAAGATTTAAAGCTAACATATTATGATAACATTGATACGGATTTATTAGATTGTATGGTAGATTCTGACTATGCTGGAGATAATGTGGATCGAAAGTCTACATCAGGCTACTTAATAAGATTATATGGAAATTTAATTTTTTGGAAAACTCGCAAACAAAATACTGTAACTAAATGTTCAACTTTTGCAGAATATATTGCTATGTCTGAAGCTGTAACAGAAGTACTTTTTATTAGAAACTTGTTAAGTGAATCATTTGATATAAAATTTTGTGTGCCAATAAAGTTTTATGAAGATAATACAGGTGCAATAGCAATTGCTAAGTTTGGTAACTTTACAAAAAATTCAAAGCACATTGAAGTGCAATACCATTATATAAATGAGAATTATGAAAATAAAATTATTGATATTGTAAAAATTGACACAAATTCCAATTTAGCAGATATACTAACTAAAAGTTTAGACAAAACAAAATTTGTAAAAAATAGATTTGATCTAAAGTTAATTTAAAAGTAAATGTATAAGTGTTTAAGACAAGTTTAAGTAAGATTAATTTAAAATGTATAATTAGTTCATCTGAGTTTAAGTAAGCAAGTCTTAGTAAATGTTTAAGTTTACTTTCATATTTTTGTCAAGATTATTATTATTTAGGAGGCGTGTTGAGAATAGTAAATAATTATAATCTTGATAGATGTTTCTTAAGCATATGTGGTGCCATCTAGTGGCTCGAGTGTTGAATTGTACACATTATGATTGTTGGCAATTTTTACTTAATCTATGACAAAACGCTGGTCTATGAAAAAAAAAAAAAAAACGTTTCCTTCCTCTTGAATAATGGCTGCGAGTGTGAACGGTGTACGTATTAGTAAAATTGTAATAAAAGTGAAAAAGAACAATAAAAGTCAAGTTAAAATATTCAAGCTTTTTATTTAACAATTGTAAAGTCGCCTCTAGGTGCAAAGGGAGAGGCCTTGGCGGCTAGGCAGCCCGCAGTGAGCACACTGGTAAGAGTTTCGGCTGGAGAGATAGCGGCAGTGATGAGAGGCATGAAGCGTGGGAAATCACCTGCAAAATGCTGGTGTCCATTTGCCCAGAGTGCTGGCATTGTTTTTCAATCTCTGCTACTCACACACATATTTGCCACACGATCTAATGAAGACCTTGGTTGTGCCCATCATAAAAAATCGCACTGGTGACGCTTCTGACATAAATAACTATAGGCCCATATCGTTGGCTACGGTCATCTCAAAAGTGTTGGACAGTGTGCTTGACACGCAGTTGCATAAACATATGTCGCTTCACGACGCACAGTTTGGTTTCTCTTGGAACTGGTTTGTCAACTGAACACGCTGTTCTTTGTCTCAAGCACACTGTTAGATACTATACGGACAGGAAAACCCCTGTATATGCGTGTTTTCTTGATATGTCAAAAGCCTTCGATATGGTGGCCTATGGTGTGTTGTGGAAGAAGTTATATGACGAGACAACACTTCCGGGTGAGTTGGTTGAGTTGTTTAAATATTGGTACGCACATCAAACCAACATGGTGAAGTGGGCAGGCTCACTATCAGATCCATATAGGCTGGAGTGTGGGGTTAGGCAGGGAGGTCTGACCTCACCGAAGCTCTTCTGTCTGTATGTGGATCAGCTGATACGTGAGCTCAGTAGCACTATGGTAGGTCCGTTGTTCAATTGACGGAACCTTTGTCAATAACATAAGTTACGCCGACGACATGGTGCTATTGGCGCCATCTATCAGCGCTCTCAGGAGGCTTGTGTCGGTTTGTGAGCGTTATGCGGAGGCCCAGGGTCTTAGATACAATTCAAAGAAGAGCGAGTGTCTGCTGTTCAAAGCAGGCACAAAAAACTATGCTGTTCCGCCCATCACACTTGTGGGGACCGCTCTAGAATGGGTTACGTCTTTTAAGTATCTGGGGCACTGGGTCACTGCTACACAGACCGATAATAATGATATGGAGAGGGAACGTAGGGCGCTGTCAGTCAGAAGCAATATGTTAATTCGTAGATTTGCAAAATGTTCAAGGGATGTTAAGAATACTCTGTTTAGGGCATATTGCCAATCTTTTTACACTTGCGGTCTATGGGTTGACTACACGCAGAGGGCTTACGGCGCCCTACGAGTCCAGTACAACAATGCTTACAGGGCGCTGTTGAGGCTGCCGCGTCACTGCAGTGCGTCTGGGATGTTTGCGGAAGCACGCATTGATGACTTTTATGCTATCGTACGAAAGCGTGTAGCATCCCTGATGGTGCGGGTGCGGGGCAGCGCCAACAGTCTCTTAAAAAGAGTAGCGGATAGAACTGATGGCCGCATTTTAAAACACTGGACGGGGACGCAAGTGTTGTCCTCAAACCGTGCCCAGAAGTAGTGTTGTGTATGTGGTCTATTTAATTTAATTTATTTTTAATTGACATATGTATGTTTACTAACATTAGTTTGTAAGTTGTGTATGTTGTTACTAACAATAATGGATTGTATTATCTGACATTAAATGATTATTATTATTATTATTATTTACAGTATTAGTGCACTGATTCCGATAGTGTCCCAACATTCGTAAACGCGCCTGGAAGCTGACAGTTTATAGTTTCCAGTTGTCGTATTTTAATAATTTTTTAAAATTAATTAAGTGTACCATACAAACTTTACTACTTATAATAACATTGATTTAGTACAGAAGTGCAGTTCTCATAAATAAAATCAGCAAAACAGTGATAAACAAGCAGAATTTCGAAATCGAACAAAGTGCAAATCATTGAGTGACTATTCAAACTACGCGGTGAGTGCACGGGATCATCACGGTTACGCGCGCGGCGTAAGGACGATAACTGCGCGCTTCTCCGGCCGGTGACACATCGCCTGCGAGCGTAATTTGACCTTGTTCTTGACAGTACCTGCTCATTTATGAAGCTCGTTTAATTGCTGTATTTGGACTCTTCAGCTTAAAAATATATTTTCGGGCTTAGTGGTGATTAGTGCATTGTATATTTTATCTAAATATGTTACGGTCACCTGATTCAACAATTAAAAATTAATTTTAAAATTAAAAGTTCCTCCGACGGCAATTTGAATAAAGAGTCTGTCGTAGGTGTCGAGAAACAGTCCCGTAAGCGAAAAGAACCCGAGTCGGAGTTCAAAGATATGGTCAACACATTGTCCCAGGATTTAAAAAATACTTTAAGCGAATGGCGACGCGATATGAATGCAACCCTGTCGACAATTACCGATAGTATTGCGAATATCAAAATTGATTTAACTTCGCTGACCCAGGTCACTACAGAAATCAAAAACGATGTAAGTTTGCTCCGGTCAGAACAGTTATCCATCAAACAAAGTATTAAAGAACAGGACAATATACCATGGACGAGCAGACCGACATTCGAAAACAAGTTGATATTTTGAAAAATCATAATGATAATATAGCCGACTTGCAGGGCACGTTATTGGGCCTCGAGGCTAAAATAGAATTCATGGAACAGAATGCCCGTAGTTGCAATATAGAGCTTTGTAATATACCTGAACGGCGAGACGAAAATCTGATTGCTTTATTGGAAAACCTTGGTTCTAAGGTCAATTTCAAAATCTCTGAAAAGGACCTGGTTGCCATACATCGCGTCCCACGTGCACATCAGCAAAACGACAAGCCCAAAAATATAATTGTAAAATTTACTTCCAAAATACTTAGAGACAACGTTCTCAGCGCCTGTAGATTGTTCAAGGGCTTAAATGCAGAGGCGCTTGGCTTCAAAAATTCTACTCTACCTATTCTCGTCCATGAGCATTTGACCCTGAAGAATAAACAGTTGTGTCGAGAAAGTCGTGAAGCAGCTGCTAGAAATAACTTTAAGTTTGTGTGGGTTAAAAACGGCACCATTCTCGCAAGAGAAAAAGAAGGAGCGCGAGCGTTCGCCATCAAATCATCCCACGACGTGGCCAAAATTAAACCTGCATCGTCCCTTATATCTAAGTCTGCGAGTCCTGAAAATTGATTTAATTTACATTTTCAACCCCATATTTTGTAAACAACCCGCATTGTCCTTGTTTTGCTTTACCTATTTTATTCAGAGTTCACAATTTCGCTGTATCTGCTTAATTAATTGCTGTGTCTGCCTTAGCTATTTTTACTTAGCGCTTGTTATACTCCAGCCTTTGCTCTCACTCACAACTCTCTCTTGCAGTTGTGAATCTATAACTCTATGCCTTGTTTTCCAATTCGCCATTAGATTTGCCCTACTTTATGTACGAACGCTTAAACCAGTTTTATTCTATGTATTTAAGTATCTAGCACTTTGTATTGTTTACGTATTATTGCATACACTCAGAGACTTGAAAGCTTTTAAAGTACTTAATTATGCATTTGTTTTTAGTAGTGTTTTCTACACCAATGGATGACCAATTTCTTACTGTCTACTATCAAAATTGTAGAGGTATCCGCACCAAACTGCATATGTTGTACGTGAATATTTTGGCTTAATCCTACGATGTTATCGTGCTAACGGAAACCTGGCTGACACCGGAAATATTTGACTCAGAAGTCGTTGATGAACGCTATACTGTATACAGGTGCGATCGGGATCGTGACGCTACTGGTAAGAGGGAAGGAGGTGGAACCTTGGTGGCAGTTCTAAAAACACTACACTCTGTTAGAATAAATCCTCTTGACACTCTTCATGCGTACATAGAATATATTATTATTCAGATACCCAGCATTAATAAGGGTAAAATGCACTTAATTAGCGCTGCTTATATACCTCCGAAAACCCCAGAATGTGTCTACAGTGCCTACTTTGAAATACTGGATGCTTATCTTGAGAATACAAACGTTGAGCGCTTCTATCTTGTTGGTGACTTTAATTTGCCTTCTCTGGTATGGGATGACAATGTCGATAATCACTCGACATTCGGTCAAGTTCGTGGGGATGTATCCCCCGTTGGTAGAGTCGTGTGTGATTTTCTGTCAACCCATAATGCTACCCAATACAACACCATCAAAAATATGCGTGACAGAGTATTGGATCTCTTTATCAGTAACAGTCATTGCACGGTGCGGGAAACTAATGATATTTTACTTCCTCTGGATCAATATCATCCTTCGTTTTATGTTTTAATTCCATTCCAAGCAAAAACCAACAATATGATGCGTAACAAGGTAAAAAGATATAATTATTTCAAAGCTGACTATGACAATATTAATAAAGATTTATCAGAAATAGACTGGAATACTTTGCTCTATAATTGCACTGTGGATGAAGCGCTGAACGTTTTCTACAACACACTTTTCCAAATAATTAAAACAATTTGGTTTTCACCGGCTCTCATACACATATATAAGAACAAGTCTAAAGCTTGGACAAAATGGAAAAAATATCGAAATTTATCAGATTACGAACAATTCTCGCTTTTTAGATCTCGTTTTCACGCAGAGTGTAAAAAATGTTATGACCGGTATATGAATTCAGTCGAGGACAGCATTAAACTTAATGTTAACTATTTTTGGAAATTTGTTTCAAACCGCAAGTCATCTAATGGTATTCCCACTACTGTGCGCTACAAAAATCAGTCTTCATGCAGCCCTAGCGATATTTGTAATCTTTTTTTAGATTATTTCAAATCAGTATATGAGCCTTCTACCTTGTCCAGTGAATTTTACACGGACTGGGAATGTTCCGAAGAGTGCAGTGTGGTAGATACTATTCAATTTACTACTAAGCAAGTGTTGAGGCAACTCGAATCTCTAGACATTTCAAAGGGTCCAGGTCCTGACACACTTCCTGTAGTATTTCTAAGAAAAACTGCAAAAAATATATGCGTTCCCCTGCAAATTATTTTTAATCGATCCCTATCTGAAGGAATCTTCCCTGATGTTTGGAAGCAAGCCAACATAACGCCAGTATATAAATCGGGTCCTAAAGATGACGTTGAGAACTATCGTCCAATATCGATACTGTCAGCCTTGTCGAAGGTTTTTGAGAGACTTGTTCACAGTGAACTTTATCCCTTACTTCATAGTGTTATTGCTTCACAACAGCACGGTTTCGTTAAAAGAAGATCTACTGTAACTAACCTCTTAGCATACTCGGATTATATATTCAACACTATGGATAACGGTGTTCAAGTGGACTCGGTTTACACTGATTTTCAGAAAGCTTTCGACAAGGTTGACCACGAACTGCTGCTTAGAAAGATTGCGTTCAACGGTATACGTGGCAACTTGTTAAGATGGTTCTCGTCATATGTTTCCAAAAGAACACAACGTGTAGTGATAAACGGCTACCATTCAGCCAGTATACTCGTGACATCAGGAGTTCCCCAAGGGTCGATTTTGGGACCCCTTTTATTTATATTATTTATAAACGATATAGGAACATGCTTTAAAAATTCGAAATTTCTTTTATATGCAGACGATTTGAAGGTATTTAGGCCAATTAAAAATATTAGTGGCTGTCTTGCTTTACAGAATGATCTAAATAGATTATCTGTATACTGTGTGCGTAACAAACTTAAACTTAGCGTTCCGAAATGTTGCTGCATAAGTTTTACCAAAAATAAAAATGTCTACAAATACTGTTACTCCCTAAATGATATCGCACTTAACAGAGTTTATGAGGTGCGGGATCTAGGTGTAATGATTGATGACAAGCTCCATCTGGATACTCATATTAACACAATTGTTAACAAGGCATGGCGAATGTATGGTTTTGTTATGCGGTCAGCCACTAACTTCGTCCGCCCCCAGACCTACTTACTTCTATACAAAGCCTTAATTAGGTCTCAATTAGAGTATGCAGTCGCGGTTTGGAACCCCCTCTACAATAAATATTCGGCTTGTTTAGAAAAAGTACAAAAGAAATTTTTAAAGTCAATGAGTTATAAATGCTTTCATTCCTCTGCGTCGTATGTCGACCTATTGAAGAGATACAATCTCATAACCCTGGCTAATCGGCGAATGTTTCTAGAGACTATGCTCTTGTATGACCTCTGCAATAATGCTTACGACTGCTCCGACATTAGCAATAAGATTTGTTATTTGGTTCCCAGAAGAGTACAAATGCGTGCGGCGCGTAAGCAGCAATTTTTTGCATTGAAATCTTGTCGAACTAATGCTGGTATACGAGCACCATTGCGCCGTTTAACCGACAATTTCAATAAGTATTTTCTACACATAGACTTATTCTGCACAACCCCCGCACGATTTCGAAATTCTGTCCAAAAAGCAATCAGAGAATTTGATACCATATCAACTCAATAAAATTTATAATTATTATCTACATCTTATTGTATTATATAATAATGATGTATCAATATAATGTAATGTAATTTATTCATCTTCATTTTATTCAATTTTATGTAATGTTTTAAATTTCTAATTATTATGTATGTAACTGTCTGAATTTATTTTATTGTACCATAATATTTTATGAAATTGCAAGCTATTTTATTTTATTCTAGTTTCATTTTTGTTAATTTAATTTTATTATAAGTAATGCATTTTAGTTGTCAATTTTTAATTAAGCGCGAGATTTATATACTTACGATTGTTGTGAATAACGCCGTTGATTACATAATTGTGTAATTTTAAGTTATTATTGTTATTTCCTAATTATGTAATTGTTTGTTATTCCAAATAAATAAAATAAAAATAAAATAAAACTTTTTGCACTTGAAACATTTGACAACTTTGGGCTTTGACTTCTGCATCTGTCCGCCATCTTTGCTTTGGCATAGACTTTTATTTTTTTCTATCGGTTTCTTATGTTGGTACAAACTGCTTTTAAAACTTCCAAAGGCAGCACTATCGTTTTCGTTCACTTCTGTTTCCATGTCAAGTAATTTTGATTTAATGGCGTCCGTTGTAATATTCATCCCCGAATGTTCGATTGCCATTATCATTGGGGAGAATTTTTCAGTTAATCCAGCCAATAATAATGATCCTATCCATTCGTCGCTGATGTTAAATCCTGTTCCCGCCAATTTTTGTCCCGTTTCCACTAATTGAGTAACATAAGAATTCATTGAAGTAGAATTTTCCAGACGAATTGATATGAGACTTCTCAATAGACTTATTCTTCTAGTAAATCCCGAATCATCGTATAAGGATTTAAGTTTATCCCATAATTCTTTTGTAGATGTAACTCCTTTGATATGCACATAGATAGAGGGATCTATTGTAAGAATCAATTTAGCACGGGTTTTGGCATCATCGGCTGCAGAAATCGCTGGTTGACCTGTTTCTGGTTTGATAATTCCAAGCGTGCCTTCCAACACAAGAAAATTTTCTGCCGCGAAACACCATTCTGTGTAATTTTCGCGTCCTTTGAGCTTGGGAACATTTATTAAGTAATTTGAGTGTGACGCCATTTTCTATTTGACCACACGAGCACTTTTTTCACCACTATACTGTTTCTATACTGCAACTATTGCAAAAACACACAATATAGATAGATAGATAGATAGATAGATATATTCTTTATTGCACACCAGAAATAAAATTAACAATAGAAACTTAAAATTAAAAGAGTGTCACAATGGGCGGTCTTATCGCTAAAAGCGATTTTTTAAAGACAACCTTTGGATGGATTTTACAAAGAAGGAAAGAAAGATACGTAGGTTCATGGCGTACTATTTACATATATACAATACATATAATATAATATATATACATAACTAATAAAATACATATAATACAAACAATATATATATAGAATATATGAAGTCAAAAAACAGTGCACCTAATGTTTAAGATGACAGGTAGTGATCATTAACCATATTTTTAAAAATTGGTAATATTTGTGCTTGCCTTACCGACACGGGCAAAGCATTCCACAGCCGCACCGCTTGAATTGTAAACGACTTGTCGTAATAATTAGTGGAGTGGCTTGGCATCTCTAACCTTAAGTTTTCTGATGACCTGAGATGTCTTGAATGTGTGTCATGAAGGAACTTGAAACGTTCTTTAAGATAAGCGGGAGTTTTAGGATTGAACAGAACACTGTAGAGTAGAGACAAGATGTGTACGTTCCGGCGAAGACGTATTGGAAGCCACTTGAGTTTCATACGAAAATCGGATATGTGATCATACTTGCGCAAGCCAAATATGAATCGTATGCAAACATTTTGAAGACGCTCAAGTTTATCAAATTGTGCCTCAGTGAGATCGAGATAACTGACATCAGCGTAATCAAGGATGGGGAGTAATAGGGACTGGGCAAGTGCAATTTTAGTGGCAGTTGGCAGAAAGTTACGCAACCGTCTCAGGGACTTGGCAGAAGCAAATATTTTCCGACTTACCTCTTGCAATTGTGGGCCCCAAGAAAGATGTTTGTCTATCCAAACCCCCAAATTTTTAACCTTTTCGCTTATAGGAATAGCAGTGCCGTTGAATACAACCTGAGGAAGCTGGGACCAGTTAACCTTAGGCATCAACCTAGAGCTGCCAACAACGACAACTTGAGTCTTCGATGGATTAACCTTTAGGCCGTGTGCCTCACTCCACTCACAAATTGAATCCAAGTCCCGGTTAATGATTCTAATAGCTGCATCCAAATCCTTAAGGGGAGATTGTGTATAAATTTGCAAATCATCAGCATAGAGGTGGTAGAAGGAAAGAAGTTTTTTGAAAATAGAATTTATAAATATTGCGAAGAGTAAAGGAGATAAGACGCCGCCCTGCGGTACACCGGCAGACGTATAACACCAGGAAGAACAAGCTTCATCTATGGTAATACGCTGCCGGCGGCCAAACAGGTAACTACGAAACCAGTCAATCACGTTTGGAGATATGTTAAGAGAGCGAAGTATGGCGAGCAGGATATCAAAATCGACGGTATTGAAAGCGTTGCTAAAATCTAGCAAGCAGAGAACCGTCAGATTTCCTTTATCCATACCCAGTCGTATGTCGTCGGAAACGTTAACAAGGGCTGTAGTGGTGCTATGACCAGGACGAAAACCAGACTGGAATGGATTCAGCAGACTATTCTTGCAAAGAAAAGCACTGAGCTGATTATGGACAAGGCGTTCTAGGACTTTGGAGAGGAACGGTAGGATGGAGATTGGACGATATTCAGAAAAAGTAGTAGGATTTGATTTTTTAGGCAAAGGAGTAATTTTGGCCTCTTTCCATATTGATGGAAAGACACCTTTGGAAATGGAAAAGTTAAGGATGTAACACAGGATAGGAAGGATTTCGTCGAGGACAGGGAGAATCATTTTCCGACTGACACAATCACTACCAACTGCGTTAGACGTGATTGAAACTATGCTCTTCTTAACATCACAATCAGAGAATTGACTAAAATTAAATACCGAATGATCTGGAGTTGGAAAGTTTGAAAGATGGTTTAATGTTGCTGCCTTCGTGGTCCCACTATACAAGGACGAAGATGAGAAGTGTTGATTGAGTGAATCAATGTCTAAGTCTTTAGGAAGCGATTCTTGGCGTGATTTTCCAACTCCCATAGATTTAAGAAATTTCCAGACTTTAGCTGGATCACCGTTTTCAACAGAACTATGAGCATGGCGGCGCTGAGCATCCCTACACACCCTATTGCTGTGATTACGTGCTTTGACGTAAAGGTCACGGTTTGATGACGTGGGCCGGCATTTAAATTTGGTTTTACATATTGCCTTCTTGTGCATCGCTGCCCTTACGTCATCTGTTAGCCAAGGCGCTGGAAGATGTTTGAGTTTCACTGCACGAACGGGAGCGTGAACGTCGTAAAGCTGCACCAGTGTATCTGTAAACAAGTTTACTTTCTCATCGATCGACTCAGCAGTAATGAGTGGGTTCCAATCAATGCTGCTGGCATCTCTGCGGAGATTGTCAATATTCATACCACTAAAATTGCGAAGCAGGAGTGTCTTGGGCTTGAGTTTAGGTGGACGAATTTTGTAAGAAAGGAATATTAGGTCATGGTAGGAAAACATGTCAGCAACGCATTGGCCATGCTTGCTGACATGTTGAGGAGAGGAGACAATGGCAAGGTTTAAAAGTGAAGGATTACAGTTAGGAAAGTGGTGTGTGGCACTTGACGGAAGAATAGATAAGTTAGACGACTGAACTATAGATTGAAGTAAGGAGGAGCGAGAATCATTTTTCAGTAAACAAGTATTGAAATCCCCCATGATAATCGTATGACTGTAAGAAGGAGTTAGATTTTCTAGGATCTTATCAAAGGAAGGAAAGAAATTTACACGAGACGAGGGACTGTAATAAACACCAAGAAGTACTTTCATATGGCTCAGGTTTACTTCCAAAAAGAGATGCTCGCCCGCGTTCGGCGGGGGAGGCTGTGCTGACACATCAACAATTGAAAAAGGAATTTGCGGACGAAGGTATATGGCAACACCACCCCCACCGCCAGACGCACGATCATTTCTTATTAGTTGAAAACCTGGCAAGGAATAGGAAGTTGAAGGGAGACATGGTTTTAACCAAGACTCTGAAACAAGGATAGCGTGGATGTTCTTACAGTCAAAGGTAGCTAGCATGTCAGAGTAATGAGCCGGAACGCTTTGGGCATTTATATGGACTACATTAAAATTCCCAGGCACATCAGAAAAATGAGATTCAAGAGTGTCGGCAAGAGACGGGACATCTACAAAACTGTTATTGCTGGAAGCTGAAAAACTTTCGGTGTTACTGTCATTGTCTTCAGACATTGATAATAAATAATAAAACTATACTATAAATAAATACGTTTCGAAAGATATAAATAAACTATAAAAATGCAAATTAATTAAATCCACCCGCCAGTTGAGTGCTACAATCTTAACAGGCTTTTTAAAAAAAAACAAACATAATCAACCAAAGTAAAATAACTGTTGACTTCTGCCGTCCGGGCAACTTGAGAGATGGTACTATAAAATTCAACGAACAAAATACACTGGGCATACTGTAGCTATTGATTTCTAAACGTTAATGTTAGTATGACATTGACATGACATTAAATGATTTTGACAGAAATACTAGCTGTCAGTCGTAACTAAGGATTTTAATATAAAAAAATATTCAAATTACTTGTCGAAATCATGAAGGGTAGAAGATTTAAAATATTAGAATGAATTGAGAGGGTATCGAGTTATACAGAAAATAAACAGAATAGTTACCCGGACGGTGAAAATACCTAGCGTGCACAAAACACTACTTCCTCGCAGCAGCACGTCGAGCTTTCTTCGGTGCTGGCGATGGCGACGGCGATGATGATGGCGCTGACGCAGCGGGTGACATGACCTTATCGCTGACCCGGTCGAAGCTGTTGAGGTCGTTAATTGAAGCAATCCGATGCCGGGACCCGTCGGAGCCGAGAACATAGACATGGCCCTGCTTAGTCCAGCAGTTGCTTACACCAAGCTTTTCACGCGCAGACATAAACAATTGGTGCCTCGATCTTGTCAGAAACTCGGAAACAGTAATGCCTGTGCCTTTTAATTTAGTCTTTGCAAACCAGACACTGTCCCTGATATTGACATCCCGCAGCTTGCAAAGTATTGGCCTGGGTTTACTGCCTCCGGCCTGTCTCCCCATCCGATGGCACCTCCTGATATCTTCAATAGAGAAGTCTGTAAGCTTTAGATGACACCGCACAACTTCAGCCACCACCCGCGCTGTGTCCTCCTTGGCCTGCTCCGTGATCCCATGAAGCAACACCATCTTCCGCCGCGCACGCATCTCCAGATTGTCCATTCCAAGTGCCAGCATATCCACTTGTTTTTGAAGACACTCCAGTGCCCCAAGAATAAATTTCTTAAAGGAAGTGAAGTCGGATGCCAAGGTGTCACTGCTGGTTGAAGCTCCCGAAGGGTTTTTTTGCAGCTCCGCTTCAAAATTAGACATCCTATTTTCGAATAGAGACATCATTTCTGTCAGTGTGTCCTTAAGTGCTTCCATCTTGATGAAGGTTTTTGTTTTAAAGTGTTAAGGAAACTGTTGTTGTAGGAGATAACACTGTACTGGCAGGTATCCTATGTTACCATGTATATGTATACATTAAATAGTATTTATTATAAGTTTTCGATTTTTAATAAAATTTTTAAAATTGCTCAAAAAATTTTACACCTGTCTCCTACCCGATAATTTTTTTTTTTTTTTTTTTTTTTATAATAATATACTGTCGCGAGAAACTTGTTAGATTATGCCAGGCACGTTCTGGGCCCATAACCTATTAATAATTTATTATTAATGATTTTTGAAATGAAACAACGTGCTCTCTTCAAAGACAAGGACGAAGGGGTTTTATTGAAAAATCATTGTTGTACATAAGTGTTGCCAGATGGCGCTGGTAGTAGTATTTTGAGGAAACTACAACAGCACTGTTATCACTTTACAAATTACAACAGAACGGACAGTTTCAGAACGTCTTGACTCTGCGACGGCCTGGCTGAGAGTGCGTCCACTCCCAGGGCGGGTTCCCTCCTCCACAAGCTCGCAGCAAAGCGGAAACGTCACCGACGCTGTCAAGCGCGCCATCTTTTTTTAGTTCTTCTAGTTGCCACTAGATGGCGTGCCTTGTCTTGTTGTCAACAAATCGAAGCCGTTTCCGAAATATTTATCATATAAATTAGCAATTAGTTTTTGAGTTTTTCCTCCAATAGGTGTAAATTTCTCAGGAGCGAAAGGCAAGTCACTATGTGAATTATGTAAATGATCTGGATACGCTAAATCTACTTCTAAAATGTATCCATACTCCCCATCATCAGGGACATTAATTATATTAAACTTTTCCATATCACTATTTGTCATGATTTTAAATCCTGATATTGGTAATTTTTTCGTCATAGCATATCCGTAAAGGTTATTACAGTCCAAATATCCTTACTAATATTATAAATCAGAATGTGAGTTTGTTTGTTTGTTTGTTTGTTAGGCTTTCACGCCGTAACTACTGAACCGTTTGCTTTGAAATTTTGCAGACGTAAAGTTAGAAGTCCGGATTAAATAATAGGCCACTTTTTTTCCCGAAAAAATGTGATGTTCCCGAGGGGAAACGAAAACATTGTTAGCTTCGTATGAAGCTGTCAGTAGTTATCAGTTTGGTGACACATGGAGCGCCATGTGTCACCAAACTCACACACACACAGCGGTGTGTCGCTTAAAACAAAGCTTAATGATGCGATAAATTATCCCCGGAAATGACGAATACCCGAGGGATGACGTACAATTTGGTTTATTGCCTAAACTGATTTTTACATCTGCTTATCCTGTGAACTTAGTAATGTTTTTACGTAGCTAAGCAAAAACTTTTGTACTTTTTTACCTACCCTTTATCCTGGTAGGTATGATAGACTGTTCCAGAAGGTTAACAACGTTTATGAATAATCAAAACAGTTTATAACATGCACATATAACAAATACTGAAATAACTATAAGTCACCGAAATTACTAATTGGTATAAGTAGGTATTTAGTATAAGTGGTCTTTACGCTAACTAATTCTTTACGATAGATGGCGCTGGGTGTATTTTAAAACGTGGTAACGTTGTGTTTTTTAAGATATGTAAGTAGTGGTATGATATCTCGCGCCCTAACCTATAGCCGTATAGTATTTACCGTTTTGTTTTATCGTAGCTTAGCTGATTTTGATTCGCCAGGTATAGTTTATTTAAAGGTAATTACGTCGCTTTGTTCGTCATTTAGATTTTTATAGTTTAGGACATTGAACTAATATTACTATCGGATTATACTTTAGTTCAGGTTTATAGTTTTTAGTTTACTTACTCATTATTTCATAATGCCTCGCCAACGTAAATCTAATTTGTCGAGCACCTCATCTCTAGCTCGGGCAATGAAAATTGCCCGACCTCAAGATTCGTCTCTCCATGCTGGATTAAGAAGGCGCGATCAAGCAGAGTGTCAGGCTGCTTTGAGAGCTGCTGAGCTATCATCTCAGCGCCAGCAAAAATTTGAGGAGCAAGCGGAAAGACTAGCTATTTTGAGAGGTAATGAGACGCCTCTTCAAACGCAGCTACATTTGGAAGAGCAAGCTGAAAGACTAGCTATTTTGAGAGCTAATGAGATGCCTCTTCAAACGCAGCTGCAATATTAAAAGTAGGGGTTCCGGTGTGGCTGATGCGTAATCTCGATGCCCCACGACTGTGTAATGGTACCAGGTTTCGTGTCACTCAGCTTGGACGGAATATTATTACCGCAACTATTTTGACTGGCGCAGCAAAAGGTGAAAGTGTACTCATTCCTCGGATCCCGATTATTCCAACAGGCCTCCCATTTCAATTTAAAAGACTTCAGTTTCCTATAAGGGTTTCATTTGCAATGACCAAACACAAGCCAAACACACACACAACAAGCACAAGGCCAAACTCGTAAGGGTTGCTGGAGTACACCTGGAAAAACATTGTTTTCCGCATGGTCAGCTCTATGTAGCATGTTCTCGGGTTTCCAGTGCTCAAAATCTGCATGTTTTTGCTCCCCAAAGTAAAACATATAATATAGTTTACCACTCAGTTTTGGTTTAACATTAAGTTGTTAAACGACCTAAACGCCTGAACGGATTTTGATAAAATTTGATATGGAGGTAGTTTGAGTTCTGGATAAGCAATGATTTCCCGCGGTAGAACTTCTCATTCCCACGGGAAAATCTAAAAAGCGTGATATAAACGATTTCCACGCGGGCGAAGCCGCGGGCGAAAAGCTAGTATTAAATATGTTGATGGTTTTGAATTATCGAAATCAGGTAAATAAATATTATTAGCTTTAGCGTATCGGTGAGTATTATATACGTATTCCTTTTTCCAACATTTCATAAATTTCTATATCATGAATCAATTCTTACTGCACACCTGTATAAAGTAACATAGCATCCCAGCTCAATCCAGGTGAAGTTACATAATATGCAGGGTCGAGTTTATAATACCATAAACAGATATTTCTAAAATTTTCAAATATATCACATAATAACAGTACATCACACTTTAAATACATGTCTGTATATTCACCGAGAGAACTTATATTAAAATACTTCCACACAGTCTGAGCATGTTCATATTCAGCGTCAGTTATATGTTTCATTTGTAAAGTGTTGTAAAAATTATCCTTAGCAGGCAGTTGTGTTTCATTGTATGTTTGCCATGAACAGATATATTCATACGGATATATGCCTTTTCTTCGCAGTAAATTGAATTGATTTTTGTCGGGGAAATGTGATGATAAATGAATAAAATCATTCTCAGTTAAACTTTTGCATAGATTGTCAAGACTTGAACTAAGAAATTGAAAAGAGTCTATGAATTTTAACTGTATTGGTTTACATCCTTTCTCCATATTTATTACTAGCTTTTGTCAGCGGCTTCGCCCGCGTACATAAAATATAGCCTATGTCACTCAGGACTAAAGTAGCTTTCTATTGTTGCTAATTTTTTTCCAATCGGACCAGTAGTTCCAGAGATTACCCCCTACAAACAAAAATATAAAAAAAAAACAAAGAAACAAACTTTACCTCTTTATTATATTAGTGTAGATAGTACAGATAGTGTGTGGTAGCTGAATACGCATGGAAGAGTGTGTAAGTACGTGAGTGAATCTCAGCGGCTGAGTTGATGATTGAGTGGGTGAGTGTTTAACTATTTCCTATTCCTTCCTGTGACAAGGTAACCTAAGCTTACGGTTGGTGTTAGGGACTCGGAGAAAGCCTTTCTTTGGAGTGAACCTCACAGACTGTCTTTAGGGTGACTTTATCACTTACATGCATGCTCGACAGTATCACGACTGAATCAAAGCATTAAAGGCATAAAGTTCGCTTGTGTACCTTTGTGTTGTATGAAGTTCTAATAAATAAATCACTCAATTGAAGGCCGAACCAATAAATTATTATCTACATGTTAGAGCCAGTTTGGGTTCTGATAAAATCTTGAATCGCCAAACGTTAGCGATGGCTGCCTCTCCTTTACGACTGACTGACAGTAGAATGCTTTACATACTCTGCTTTGATAGGGGCACACTTCCTAGAGTATAATGGGGTAGTCACCGCCCAGTATGTAATGACATATTGATAAGTCGTTCCAAGGAACCGTATCTCGTTAAAACACTCGGAGGCTGAGCAGAGGCACGCCTCTTTGGACAGAAAAAAAAATATAATATTTAGCGAGACACGTACTTGGACACATTTCTGGAAACTCCGTAGCTACGATGAGCGTAGCACGATGCGAACAACGTTATGTGATCTACGCCCTGGGGTTGTGTAAGGAAGTGAGGAGTGTCGATTTATTGAAAACCACTCCAGCCTCTAGCGATGCAGCTGTAAAGAGTTCTGCGACCGACTGACGATGCGTCGCGCTTGTCCAAGCTTTGTGTTGTTTTAGCTATGGGTGGTTAGGCCATAATTGGAAGTTATTTGCTATAGAGACTGTGTCTTGACCAATGGCAAAGGCCTCACAACCCTTTGCCATTCCCGGGATTGGTCAAGACATGCGCGAACAAAGTGGGGTTAACGTAAATGGCGCAAAATAATATAATCTGCAAATACGAGCGCTACGTGTCATATATCCCTTTTGCAGCCCTCTCAATCACATAATTTACGTAACTTTAAGATAAGTAGATTATCCTTCCTTATCTCCTTAAAATGAATTCCCAGCCCTATTGGATTTTAATACTGTTTTCACATGCCTGTCCTCCTAGTCCCCTAGCTTTCATAAGACGAGGCTAGGTGAGACAATTCTAGGGAATTCATTACTATCGGTGGAGGCGAATCCAGCTTAGATTTATCTATTTAGTTTTAAAGTAACTCTGTGTGTGTGAGTGAGTGTTGGCGTGACTGGGTGAATCCTTCATTATTCTGAATTATCTTAGGCTGATTAGTGTTACTACACACAGACATATGAGTGGAGCCACGGGAAAAACTAGTTCCCTATAGCTCTTGTAACTAAACGGACAGACAAGTGGAGCACTTTAGGGATTGCCTATATAGGCATTTCAAGAGAGTCAAAGTAACTCTGACCCTTGAGCGATGGCTCTCGTCTATATTATTTACTAGCTGTGCCCACGACTTCGTCCGCGTGGAATAGTTATTTTGGGCATCATATTTATTTTTGCAAACAACTTCCTCAGCTTTATAAATTATAGCTGTTACCCACGACTTTGCCCGTGTCAATTTCTGTTATTATTTTAGACAATTTAGTTTTTAAAAGAACATAATTAATTATCTAAAAGTACTTCATAGAGCTACACCTCCCCTTGGGCACGCCATAATCTCGGCGGTAAGTCCCCTCTTTGAGGCGTGGTTGGATAGACATCATGGCGTCCTCACCTTCCGCATGACGCAGGTTCTCACCGGACATGGGAAGTTTAGGAGTTTCCTGCGCCGGATTCGTGCGGAAAAGACGCTCGGGTGTCGCCTCTGTGCTGCCAGCCTGGAGGACACTGTGGAGCACACGGTGGAGGTGTGCCCCGCTTGACAAGAGCATCGCCGTGTCCTCGTGGGGGTGATCGGCGGTGGCAACATCTCGCGCCGGGCCTTGGTTCAGGACATGGTCCGCAGCGAAGAGGAATGGCAAGCGGTCGCCTCCTTCTGCGAAGCAGTAATGCTCGTAAAGGAGGAGGCCGACCGCATAAGGCAAGGGCAACAGCGCCCTCGCCGTAGACGTCGCCACCACGATCCCGCCGATATCCGGCCACAGTAGACGCTGGCTTGCGGACGGTGAGCAATGGGTAGCTCGCCGTCCGGTTGTCTGGTAACAGTACAGACCGAAACCAAGTCGTTGACGGCGTGCACTGCTCCCGCGCGCCTCAAGGTGTTGTCAGCAAATTATGTGGCCCTTCAGGATCGAAGCCTCCTGCAGCCGAGGGTAGGTGCGAAAGCGTTATACCGGGGCTCTGGGAATAAGGCAAGGGAGGAACGGGGTAGGTTGTTTAGTCAGTAAGAGTCTGACACTGTTTCCCGCTCCGCCCAAGAGCGGGAATCGTCATTGGATGATTTTTACCTACCATAAAAAACCCCTCCGCGCCGCCTGCTGCAGCCTCTCTCCTCGCCGGCCAGGCGCAGCGTCATATTTTGCACATCATGCGGGGCGTGTGAATTTTATATCGGAGTTATTTTAAAATTGTAATATCTTCTAAGATGTTCATTGAAAATAGGTGATGTCAAAGACAATTTTGTTAACAATTACATACTCTTAATTAACACACATTTATTTGGATAAAAATTAATATTATTATGTTGATACAACTCTAACAAATAATTGGTAATAATGCATTAATTTCGGCCAAATTTGATTCCCATAAAAACGGTTCTAGTGAGTTAATCTTAAAAGATAGACATATACTGTCGCGGACATTTTTTTAGATCATTTTAAGAGAAATAATTCTTTCATACATATTCTTTTGTTATCTTGAACCGTTTTCGCAGCGCACGCAACGGAAGCCCTCAAAGATGAATAATTTTCCCCGTTTTTTTCCACATTTTCCATTGTTTCTTCGCTACTATATGTCGCAGCGTAATGTTATATAGCCTAAAGCCTACCTCGATAAATGATCTATTCAACACAAAAAGAATTTTTCAATTCGAACCAGTAGTTCCTGAGATTAGCGCGTTCAAACAAACAAACAAACTCTTCAGCTTTATAATATTAGTATAGATTTTGGTTATATATAAATACTTTTCTTTAGTTTGTGCTATAACTTTTATCTCACCATCGTATTTTGATAATTCTGTTATAAATATATGAGAATCATAGCCAGCTAAATTGTGAAAAATTATAGGTATAAAGGGGCAAACTCTATAAATTAAATTACAATGCGAATGTGCTGCGCCTCTGTACTCGGATGTAATGTGGTCATGATCACAAACCTTATCATCAAATAACAAATTATTACAAATATGACATGTAGTTGCTGTACGATAATTATTAATTTGCTCTCTCGTCATAGAACGCATTGGTTTCTTAGTCATCAAAATTTTATGAATCAATTTCGCTTCCTCCATAACTTTTTTAACAAATACTTCCACACAGTTAGGTCCTCTATATGTAACGTATTTATTTAAACTACTATCATGTGAGCAACAGACATAAAATGCAAAACAAGCTGGTTGATGTAATTTCTTCTTTATAGTATTTTTATCACACTGTTCTATTTCATAGTCCATTAATATACTTTCAAAATCTGCGTATATAATAAAATTATTTTTTTGCTTTCGTTCATAGTTTTTAAATTGTAATGCACTGTTTTTGTCAGGAAGTATAGTTAAAATTTTGGAGCAACTATGAGAATGATACTTGGTTTCCGAGGTAAAAAACTGTAAACAAGTCTCACATAAATACATTCGACCTTTATGGTATGAAACTTGTCGTCGCACTAAACGTAAAAGGTTTTTAATTAAACAGTAATGACTTTTCCTGTTTTTTTCAAAATACAGTAAGTTAATATGTTTATCTTTTTTACAGTTCGTCACATAAAGAGGGCCAGTTACTGTGCAGTTTTCATTTAATCCGTAAACATTAACACTTAGCTCACAGTTATTCTTTTCAAATAATTTGATGTCGTTAAATGAAGGTGGAAATGAAATTCCTTCTAGATTAAATATTGAATTAAAATGTGGATAGGAGTTCGTTCTGCAGACATTATTTTTGGCAGGATATAACGCTGCGACTATACTCCACAAAAAACAATACTCATCATTATTCTGTATATTCAAACAACTTTTTGTATTTTTAATAACATCAGGTAGGTCCAAATAACTACCACCCCGCAAAGGGCAATATTTATTTATATTTATTTCCAAATGACTTATGGATACAAATGACCATCCAGATTCACAATGCTCGAATTCGGTAAGTTTTCTTTTAAATACTTCTATTATTTTTGACTATATATTATTGAAATCAGTACTATTGTATATAATAGAAGATCAAACGAACTTCGACAAGTGAAGTTCGATCGATATTATATTAATCGCTTCATTCGAAGATATAACATTCACAACGTAGTTCCTCTACCCTACAAGGTAACTTCGCACTTTTTAAAAGTACCCCCGTATTTTTTTATTTTTTAAGTAGGTCATGCCTATCAGTTCTATCAAACCTCATTCTTTTTAGAGTAAGTGAATTCAGCAAAAACTTCGTTATGGGTAAGAAGGGTGGGTGGGTGTTTATATCTTCGAATGAAGCGATTAATATAATATCGATCGAACTTCACTTGTCGAAGTTCGTTTGATCTTCTATTATATTGCATCGCTTCATTCTTCAGATATAACATTCACAACGTAGATGTTTAGAGATGAAGTTTTTGCTGTTTTTAGATTTCAATAATGATACCAAATTTAATAAATTCTTGTTTATTAAACTAAGGTCTTCACAAGGAGTGTAATTAATGTAATCTAATAAACATAATGACACTATTTTAATTTACAATATTTTAACTATTGCATAGTGCGAAATCACTTCTTAAATAATTAGTTACTTACTTTGATATATACAATCTTAATTTATAATGATCAATATGATAAATCAGTCATATTTAAGTCGTATTTGGTGGAAAACAAACAACGGAACTTGCAAAGGAATTTTCTTCGCGTATGGGACGACAATAATGTTTTGCGAATGTTTGAGAGGCTGCTGTCCAACCAGCCGCCTTCCGGATGGCGTCTATGGACAGGCCCGCGCGGCGCGCCGCGGACGTGGCGGCGTGACGCGTGCTGTGCGCGCTGAACGTCGCCACGTCCACGCTACTCTCACACAATACTAGTTTTATCCAACGACTGATTGATTGAGACGTAGCGCCCCTATAGGGCCGTTTAAACGTATGAATAAATTAGGTACGTTCTCGGGTCTAATTTCCTTAGTTATTTGAAGGTAATCCTCTAATAACGTAGCTGGACAAATACTTGGTTTGTCTACAAAGTATGGTAGAAATAAAATTGGTTTATCTCCACCCGGGGCCGATGTTTTTACTATGTCAGTTATGACTATATCAATGCCTCCAGAATTTATTTTTATATTTGAGGTCTTTATTAGTGAGAGCGTTTGGACTCTGTGGGCTGTGCAGATAGCTAATAAAGTAGCCAGCTTTTTTGTTATCATTTCGATTGATAGATTCTTATTTGGGAACCAATTTGAGATATGGTCGAGTACCACCTGGGGATTCCAAGTGCTCGTATATTTAGGTACACACGGTCGCAACTTGAACGCCCCTTTCAGTAGTCTTTTGACGCAGTCGTCTGTACGTATACTATTTCCTAGAAGTAGCGATAGGGCAGAGCGATGGCTATTTAGCGAACCATATGATGCTTCCTTATCGAATTGATCGGATAAGAAGGTTATGACCCTTGGAATTGACAGCTCAAACATGCTAACATTATTAGCTACACAGAAATTCCACCACAGTTTAAAGGTGACATTATATTGTTGTACAGTATTGTTGGATAACGAGGCCAACATTAGCTCAAGAGCGGTTGAGGGCGTTCCTCGTTGTGTGAACGCAAGCCACACCGCGACACCCAGGGTAAGCGACTTGTAGAGCGGATGGTGAGCTCTGAAACGGGAAGATAAAAGATCTTTGTTTGGTTTAAGAATAATAATTTCTGAAACTAGCATAATTTTTAACTGCGGATACCATGCTTGTGATGGCCATAAAGGAAATACAAGAATTCCTTCGGCTTTGTCTAAAACAATTTTTTGTAAGCATCTTAGTAATAGTGAAAACGGCGGGAAAGCATAAAAGAAATTATCGCGCCAGCTAATAGTAAAAGCGTCGACAGTGATGGCATCAGGGTCTGGTCGCCAAGACACGTAGCGGTCGCATTTTGCGTTGGTGCGAGAAGCGAATAAATCTGTATCTGGCTTACCTAATTTATGTACTATCAATTGGAATGCTTCATTTGATAATTCCCATTCTATGTCGGTATTAATTGTTCGAGATTGTTCGTCGGCTATGACATTATCGTGCGTGTTTATGTAAGATGCAAATAACCAGATTTTTCGCTTCTCACACCACTGCCAAATAGATCGAGATAAATCGTTTAAATGAGGAAATTGTATTCCACCCATTCGATTGATATAGCTAATAGCTGTTGTATTATCAATACGTAATAGTATAACACAATCAGAATAATTGCGAGCAAACCATTTTAGCGCCAAAAATACCGCTAAGAGTTCGAGATAGTTAATATGAAACTTAAATTCAGAATTTTTCCAGGCGCCATTGATGCGTTTATTATTACAACAAGCACCCCAGCCTGTCCTAGATGCATCAGTGAATATTTCTAATGTGAATTCTTGGGATTTTATGGAGTTGGACGTAATAAAAATATTTTTAGACCACCAATTCAGATCTTTTAAAATTATATTTGGTAATTTAATTTTTGTTTCAAAGTTGTTGTATGTTTTCAAAGCTAAAAATTTTTGACGTTCTAAAATTTTGGTGTAAATCCATCCATATTTTGCTGCGGGGCAGGCAGCGGTAAGAACCCCAATTAGTTGAGCAAATTCTCTTATAGTGCAACATGGCAAAAGTGTAAATTTATCGATTAACTTACGAATATGATTGCGTTTTTCATCTGGCAAGGACATAGTTAAATTTGTTGAATCATACATAAAACCCAAGAATTTGCATTTCTGTTTTGGTTCCAATGAACTCTTATTAAAATTAATTACAAAACCAAGAGATTTTAATAATTTCAAAGTTTCTGTAACATTATCGTGACATTCAGAATAATTATTACCAATACAAAGTATATCGTCAAGGTATTGGACTGATTTGAATCCCTGGCTCCTAAGATGGGAGACTAGCTCTTTCATAATCGGACGCAGTTAAACAGAAAGGACTCATTCCACAAAAAGTTACTTTTGAGATAATTGCGTTTAAAGTTTCAGCTGTAATTTTTCTAACAAAATGGAAGATATTTTAAAATATTTCCCCGTGGTTACTAAGAAGGTATCTTATACTTTATTTGACCATCAACTTATTGTTAAATTTTGCTATAGATTTTGAAATAATTAGTAAAATGTGGATTGAGTCCTTACAAATAAACTTATGTTTGAAAGACTGATATATTTTTTTTTATTTCTCAGAATAGACTCAAAACTACCAATTGACTAGAAAATAATTAAATTAAAAAAATAAAACAAGTGTTATAATAAAAGAGTTGTATATTAAATTGAGCTTAATCATAAAGCTAGTGAAACGCTACAGCGACCGGCTTATGGTCGTAGGTGTGCTTATTGACGGGGTTATAACCCACTTGATAAGTGCCTACGCACCTCAGGTCGGTTGCAGCGACGCTGAAAAGGCTGCGTTCTGGGATCAACTTGGTGGGGTGCTTCGTGGCATTCCACTGTCACAGGGAATCGTTTTGGATGGTGATCTGAACGGTCATGTGGGTGACAGGTGCAAGGAGTTTGAGCATGTTCACGGTGGCTTTGGATACGGTAGCCGTAACGCTGCAGGGAAGAATATCCTCCAAACGTGTGCGGCTGCCGGCCTTGCCATCGTAAACACGTATTTCAAAAAGAAATCCGAACACCTGATTACCTAAAAGAGCGGGAGGTACACTACCTAAATCGATTTCTTACTCACACGGAGGCACCTTATCAGTAAAGTGGCCAACTGCAAGGTCATACCCGGCGAGAGTCTCACTGCACAACACCGTCTCCTTGTCATGGATTTGCGCGTCAAACCTAGGGTCAAGTTTGTTGAGCGCCAACAACGCCGAATACGGTGGTGGCGACTGGATGCAGCCACGTCCCAGTCGTTCGCGTCGGCCATCGGCGATAAGTGCGATGGTACCGATGGCGAACCTGTGCAAAGCCACTGGGACAGGATTCAGGTTACCATCACCGAGGCGGCAAAGTCGGTGCTCGGCTTGTCCAGGGGCGGCCGCAAGTGTGACAAGGGAACTTGGTGGTGGGATGACACAGTCCAGAGGGAGATCAGAGAGAAGAAAGCTCTCTTCAAAACGTGGCAAGCTTCCAAATCTCCCGAAGACCGCGACGCATACAGAGCTGCAAAACGTGCCGCCAAGAGGGCCGTAGCCAGAGCCACACGAGACCACTTACAGCCACTTTATGATAAGTTGGAATCGTCTGAGGGGCAGAAGCTTATTTATAAGTTGGCACGTTCCAGGGTCAAAGCGGCACTGGATATCACTAAGTGCCACTGTGTAAGAGACCCTGACGGCAATCTGTTATGCGAGGACCTCGCGGTGAAGGAGAGATGGCGCTCGTACTTCCACGAGCTGCTGAACAAGCAGCACAAAGAGGTGCTGTCTCCGGTTCTCCCTCCAAATCAGGGACTTGTGCCCTGGTTACGACTGAAGAAGTGCATGAAGAACCGGAAAGCTGTCGGTGCCGAAGGAGTCCCTATTGAAGCCTGGAAGGCGATGGGTCCTCGTGGTGTGGGCATCTTAACCCACCTATTTAACCGCATGCTCCTCGCCGGAAAGATCCCGAGTCAATGGAGACTGAGTATTATTACTCCAGTCTTTAAAGGCAAGGGATCGGTACAGGAGTGTGGCGACTACCGTGGGATTAAGGTTATGTCCCACACCATGAAGCTCTTCGAGCGGGTGATTGACTCTCGGATCCGACAGGAGTGCACCGTCTCGGGATATCAATATGGGTTTCGACCAGGCCATGGCGCCATGGATCCCATCTTTGCCCTAAGGGTTATCATGGAGGGATACAGATCAAAGATTACGCCTCTGCACCACTTGTTCCTTGACATGCAGAAAGCCTTCGACTGTGTCCCCCGTGATATGATCTGGTGGGCGCTGAGATCCAAAGGAGTGCCCGAGACCTATGTTGACATCATCCGAGATATGTACCGAGACTCCGGTTCTGTAGTTCGGACCGCTGTTGGCGATACGAAACCCTTCCCCATCACCGTCGGAGTTCACCAGGGCTCTGTCCTTAGTCCGTTTCTGTTCAGCGTGGTGCTGGACGTGCTGTCTTTCAACATCAGGGACTTACACGAGCAGCCACTATGGCTGCTCATGTATGCAGACGACATCGCACTGGCGGACTCGGACAGTGGGCGCTTGGTTCGACGTGTGACAGCGTGGAAGGAATCGCTGGAAAACGGCGGCCTGAAAATTAACGCGGCGAAGACTGAGTACTTGGCCTATAACACAACAAACGCTGATCCTGTTCGCATTGGCGAAGACACAGTCGAGCGCACGGAACAGGTCACAGGGTACTTGGGATCGATGCTCCACGAGTCCGGGGACGTCGACTGCGACGTCGAGTCACGTATCTCGGCGGCCTGGGCGTGGCGTGAGGTGGCGGGGGTTATCTGTGACCCCAAAATGCCAGTTAGGCTCAAAGGACAGGTCTATAAGACCATCATTAGGCCTGTCCTTTTGTATGGCAGTGAAGCGTGGCCTGTACTTGAGCGGCATAAGCAGAGCCTGCGTATCACGGAAATGAATATGCTGCGCTGGATGTCTGGAGTTTCGCGGAAAGACCGCATTAGAATTTCCCGCATCCGGAGCAGCCTTCAGGTCCGTGACATAGCGGATAAACTGCAGGAGGGTCGCTTACGCTGGTATGGCCACGTTTTACGAAAACCGGCAGACTACGTGGGTAACAGATGCCTCGCCATGCCACCTCCGCCGGGACCCGGAAAACGAGGAAGGCCTAAGAGGCATTGGATCGACGTCGTAAGGGACGATATGCGTGCCAATGGGCTTACGGCAAAGGACGCGAAAGACCGAGCGAAGTGGAGGCGTTTGAGTTGGAAAGCGGACCCCGGGCACCGAGGTGAAAGCCAAGGTAGCAACCAGGACTGGCGCTGAGATGATGATGATGAAGGTAGATGTCGTAAATTTTTTGGAGAGTCATACCTACTTTTAAATATTGCGTGCCATTGTTTCGTTCTCTTCAGTAATGAGATTCGTATTTTGGGAGGGAATTAATGATATTTCTGACAAAATCGATGTCTTCTTCAGGAGTCTTATTCCAACCACCTTGTTTTAAACCCCACTTGTCGTTGAAAGTTTCATCTGTTCGCTTTTTGGTCAAACATTGTTGAGAATAATATTACCAACAAAATGTTGCCACTATAAAAATCTCTGCAAAATTGTGTTTACTCTTATTTTTAAGACATCAAAACAACGCATAACTAAATAATTTTATTTCAGACCATAGTTTCCAAACTCATTACACTATTTGGCCTGATTCACAAAAGGGAAATAGGTAGTTTGAGTCCTTCTAAATAAAATAGAAATTGATTTATTATTACATAAACTTTATACACAAATGTTTTAAGTTGTTTCAATTCAATCAAATGTATATGACTATCAGTCTAACATCTATTTCTTACTAACGACTCATTTTTCTTGAGTCATTTCTAAATTATTTGATATATGTGTTGTTCATCAAAAGCTCTTTTTCTGTAATATCCCAAGTGTTTTGAGTCGTTTCTGATAAACAAAAAGATATATTTTGTTTCAGTAAACCTGTATCACGGAACCGACCCAATCTGTTTGAGTCGTTTCAGTTATTTGGTAAAATGATATTTCTAATCAAAACTAATTCCTAGAAAGGATTCAAACTGTTTGAGTTTATTCTGTTTTATCGACCTTAGGAACACATTCATAGCAATATCATTACTCAAAAACAATTCAAGCGGACTGAGTTAATTCAGCAAATACATTTTGTATGCTCTTCATACTTGTGGGTTGAGTCGGAGTAGTGAAAAAACTAGTTTGCATGTACATTTTAAAGCTAGGGTTTTCATTATATGATAGATTCGACCCTCGGGAGTACGATGGCATACTTAACTCAATTTTGGCCAAAGTGTGGATTGAGTCCTTTCTGCTTAACTACGTCCAATCTTGGTAAAGGTTCTTGGTGCAATAGATAAACCATACGGCATAGCGTTAAACTCGTATAAAAGCTTTTGTCCGTTATCGTCCTCGAAATAAAATCGTAAGTATTTGCGGTGATGTTTCGCGATAGAAATTAAAAGGTATGCTTCTTTTAAATCTATGTTGGCCATGAATCCATTATGTGGTATTAATTTAGAAGCGGTTCTGTAATCTTCCATTTTAAAATGTAACTTAGTTATGAACTCGTTTAGTGGCTTTAAATTCAAAATAAAGCGTTTTTCACCGTTTGGTTTAGCAGTGAGGAATATTTTTGATATAAATTGATCCTCAGTCGGTGAGCATGTTGATATCGCGCCTAAATCGAGTAACTTTTTGATGGCCAAATTCATGTCCTTTTTTTTCTGTCTGTGAAAGACAATTACGAGGTAGCATGGTTTGTACCGGACTTGTACAAAAAGGTATAGAAAAACCATTACGGATCCATTCGAGAACGGTGTCATTAGACGTTATGTTTAACCAATTAGTATAAAAATAATGTATTCGTCCAGCATGTACCTGGTCTATTGTTGAGGTTGAGCACGCGTTTTGTTCGTGTTCGAATACCTCGTTTGCGCCGCTGGCTGTGCCTTGCGTACTGCAGGGGCTTGTCTCCTCTGGCCTCCGCGCCCCCCCCTGTTCGACTGGTAACGCGAAGGACCTGACCAGTTTTCCTGGTACCGGTTTTTGGAAACTGCCGATTGAACGGTGTGCGGTGGTTTTTGAGGCATTGGAGTCTTTTTTATTTGCAAGCTCTGCCTTTCTATAGCTTTTGAAGCTTTGATTTTTTCGGATAGTTTTAATCCGAACAGCGTACTATCTCTTTCGTTATCTTTGATAACATTTAGGAATGATTTTTCCAATCCGGGTGTGACCATTTTGATACGTGCTTGAGTGTATGTATGGTGAAGATGGGACAAGATGCGACAACTGTCACTTAGCATTTTAATTGCCTGGATTTTTTCGTCACTTGTCATGAGGACAGTCATTGCCCTGTTTACAGCTGTGATCCCAGCGCCCAGGAGTTGTTGTGATAACTCAATTTTCTTGTCACGGTTTCTAGCCATATCCGTTATAGCTGCTGAAATTTCAGCATTAAGGTTTGGTGCTTGCAAAAGAGGACAGTTGGAAGGTACAAGATATTCTTTTAATAACTTGTCCGTGACTTCCTTCGGAAGTCCTCTTTTTAAAATAGGCTGCCATCTTTGTGCTAAATCTTGATGAATATTTTCTCCAACTCAGGGGAATCGTCAGCGGGCTCCCCAAGTGCTGATAGGATTTCGGGGTCGAGTTCGACCGGAGGAACGTCAGTCGTTTCTGGTAATCCTGGATCCGAAACTGGTATCTCAGGAACGTCAGTTAGCTGTGGATTAGCGGACTCATCCATGTCGACGTTATCGGCATCTATCACAATAAAATAATTTATTTGAGAATGATAGTACTTTGACAAAAATAATATACCGTCGTTCTATCTCTCGGATAGACCCCAGGCTTTTGTCTTATTTCGCAAAAACGTTTAGCTATCTCATGTAAGACAGGCTAATATTTTGCTTTTATACCTTCGTGTTGACTGACGGCCAACCCCCAGGCTTGCCACGTTCGATTTCGAATCAAGGCAAAAATTATGTATCACATCGCACTATGAAAATAGTATTTTAGCACTTAATCACCAAAGTTAATCAAAATAGGTAGGTACTTACCGTCGACGGCTGCGACGTTTTCAAGATCCACATCGGAATCCGAAAATTCTAACACTCGCGACCTACGTCGTTCTTTTTCTTCGAGTTTACGAATCTTTTTATTATAACGGTCAATTTTATCTTTAGCACTGCGTTTAGGCATAGTAGACAAGTAAAAACGGAAAAGAGAACTAAATAGAAAACAAAATTGTTAGTTTTGAAAACGGGGACTGTTAGCAGAGAACACGTGTTATCGTTGCCTCGCACGGAAAAAGAATGAGGTTTGATAGAACTGATAGGCATGACCTACTTAAAAAAAAAAAAAAAAATACGGGGGTACTTTTAAAAAGTGCGAAGTTGCCTTGTAGGGTAGAGGAACTACGTTGTGAATGTTATATCTGAAGAATGAAGCGATGCAATATAATCTCATATCTCGTATTAAATGACTTTAACTGCTGCTCATTTGATTTAGGTAACATAAAATAAGCAAACAGTTCAAAATTAACTTTGATAGATGTATTTTTCGACAGTAAAAACTTAATAATTTCTGAGATATACTGTCGCTTACCATCTAAGAACGCCTCTGGTATGAGGTTCTCGTCTTCTATAGATGGATTTAAGCGATAAGACATAATTCTATTCTTAAAAGCTGTTGCTATAATTTCAACATTTTCAAACCTTGATTTCATTAGACAATTCGATTTATGGATATTAGTTCTCTTATGGTATTTATATTTGTGTTCGGGAATCTCAAGTTTACATTTGTCACAATAAATAGTCTTTGATAAACATTTGGGTTCATAAACATTCGTATTATATTCTTGTTCTGGGATATCAAATTGAGTTGTATCATTATTTCCTTACTATCCTTACTAATCCTTACTAGTCCTTACTTCCTTATCCTTACTAATATTATAAATCAGAATGTGAGTTTGTTTGTTTGTTTGTTAGGCTTTCACGCCGTAACTACTGATCCGTTTGCTTTGAAATTTTGCAGACGTAAAGTTAGAAGTGCGGATTAAATAATAGGCTACTTTTTATCCCGGAAAAATGTGATGTTCCCGAGGGAAAACGAAAATATTGTTAGCTTTGTATGAAGCTGTCAGTATCAGTTTCGTGACACATGGCGCTGTGTGTCGTTTAAAACAAAGTTAATAATACGATAAATTATCCCCGGAAATGAGGAATTCCCGAGGGATGACGTACAATTTGGTTTATCGCCTAAACTGATTTTTACATCTGCTTATCCTGTGTACTTAGTATTGTTTTTACGTAGCTAAGCAAAAACTTCTGTACTTTTTTACCTACCCTTTATCCTGGTAGGTATAATAGACAGTTCCAGGAGGTTAACAACGTTTATGAGTAATCAAAACAGGTTATAACAAACCCTTACTTCCTTACTAATCCTTACTAATATTATAAATCGGAAAGCGAGTTTGTTTGTTAGACTTTCACGCCGTAACTACTGAACCGTTTGCTTTGAAATTTTGCAGACATAAAGTTAGAAGTCCGGATTAAATAATAGGCTACTTTTTATCCTGGAAAAATGTGACGTTCCCGAGGGAAAACGGAAAAATTTGTTAGCTTCGTATGAAGCTGTCAGTATCAGTTTCGTGACACATGGCGCTGTGTGTCGTTTAAAACAAAGTTAATGATACGATAAATTATCCCCGGAAATGAGGAATTCCCGAGGGATGACGTACAATTTGGTTTATCGCCTAAACTGATTTTTACATCTGCTTATCCTGTGTACTTAGTATTGTTTTTACGTAGCTAAGCAAAAACTTCTGTACTTTTTTACCTACCCTTTATCCTGGTAGGTATAATAGACAGTTCCAGGAGGTTAACAACGTTTATGAGTAATCAAAACAGGTTATAACAAACCCTTACTTCCTTACTAATCCTTACTAATATTATAAATCGGAAAGTGAGTTTGTTTGTTTGTTTGTTAGACTTTCACGCCGTAACTACTGAACCGTTTGCTTTGAAATTTTGCAGACATAAAGTTAGAAGTCCGGATTAAATAATAGGCTACATTTTATCTCGGAAAAATGTGATGTGCCCGAGGGAAAACGAAAATATTGTTAGCTTCATATGAAGCTGTCAGTATCAGTTTATTGACACATGGCGCTGTGTCGTTTAAAACAAAGCTTAATGATACGATAAATTATCCCCAGAAATGAGGAATTCCCGAGGGATGACGTACAATTTGGTTTATCGCCTAAACTGATTTTTACATCTGCTTATCCTGTATACTTAGTATTGTTTTTACGTAGCTAAGCAAAAACTTCTGTACTTTTTTACGTACCCTTTATCCTGGTAGGTATAATAGACAGTTCCAGGAGGTTAACAACGTTTATGAGTAATCAAAACAGGTTATAACAAACCCTTACTTCCTTACTAATCCTTACTAATATTATAAATCGGAAAGCGAGTTTGTTTGTTTGTTTGTTAGACTTTCACGCCGTAACTACTGAACCGTTTGCTTTGAAATTTTGCAGACATAAAGTTAGAAGTCCGGATTAAATAATAGGCTACTTTTTATCCTGGAAAAATGTGACGTTCCCGAGGGAAAACGGAAAAATTTGTTAGCTTCGTATGAAGCTGTCAGTATCAGTTTCGTGACACATGGCGCTGTGTGTCGTTTAAAACAAAGTTAATGATACGATAAATTATCCCCGGAAATGAGGAATTCCCGAGGGATGACGTACAATTTGGTTTATCGCCTAAACTGATTTTTACATCTGCTTATCCTGTGTACTTAGTATTGTTTTTACGTAGCTAAGCAAAAACTTCTGTACTTTTTTACCTACCCTTTATCCTGGTAGGTATAATAGACAGTTCCAGGAGGTTAACAACGTTTATGAGTAATCAAAACAGGTTATAACAAACCCTTACTTCCTTACTAATCCTTACTAATATTATAAATCGGAAAGCGAGTTTGTTTGTTTGTTTGTTAGACTTTCACGCCGTAACTACTGAACCGTTTGCTTTGAAATTTTGCAGACATAAAGTTAGAAATCCGGATTAAATAATAGGCTACTTTTTATCCTGGAAAAATGTGACGTTCCCGAGGGAAAACGGAAAAATTTGTTAGCTTCGTATGAAGCTGTCAGTATCAGTTTCGTGACACATGGCGCTGTGTGTCGTTTAAAACAAAGTTAATAATACGATAAATTATCCCCGGAAATGAGGAATTCCCGAGGGATGACGTACAATTTGGTTTATCGCCTAAACTGATTTTTACATCTGCTTATCCTGTGTACTTAGTATTGTTTTTACGTAGCTAAGCAAAAACTTCTGTACTTTTTTACCTACCCTTTATCCTGGTAGGTATAATAGACAGTTCCAGGAGGTTAACAACGTTTATGAGTAATCAAAACAGGTTATAACAAACCCTTACTTCCTTACTAATCCTTACTAATATTATAAATCGGAAAGCGAGTTTGTTTGTTTGTTTGTTAGACTTTCACGCCGTAACTACTGAACCGTTTGCTTTGAAATTTTGCAGACATAAAGTTAGAAGTCCGGATTAAATAATAGGCTACTTTTTATCCTGGAAAAATGTGACGTTCCCGAGGGAAAACGGAAAAATTTGTTAGCTTCGTATGAAGCTGTCAGTATCAGTTTCGTGACACATGGCGCTGTGTGTCGTTTAAAACAAAGTTAATGATACGATAAATTATCCCCGGAAATGAGGAATTCCCGAGGGATGACGTACAATTTGGTTTATCGCCTAAACTGATTTTTACATCTGCTTATCCTGTGTACTTAGTATTGTTTTTACGTAGCTAAGCAAAAACTTCTGTACTTTTTTACCTACCCTTTATCCTGGTAGGTATAATAGACAGTTCCAGGAGGTTAACAACGTTTATGAGTAATCAAAACAGGTTATAACAAACCCTTACTTCCTTACTAATCCTTACTAATATTATAAATCGGAAAGTGAGTTTGTTTGTTTGTTTGTTAGACTTTCACGCCGTAACTACTGAACCGTTTGCTTTGAAATTTTGCAGACATAAAGTTAGAAGTCCGGATTAAATAATAGGCTACATTTTATCTCGGAAAAATGTGATGTGCCCGAGGGAAAACGAAAATATTGTTAGCTTCATATGAAGCTGTCAGTATCAGTTTGGTGACACATGGCGCTGTGTCGTTAAAAACAAAGCTTAATGATACGATAAATTATCCCCGGAAATGAGGAATTCCCGAGGGATGACGTACAATTTGGTTTATCGCCTAAACTGATTTTTACATCTGCTTATCCTGTATACTTAGTATCGTTTTTACGTAGTTAAGCAAAAACTTTTGTACTTTTTTACCTAGCCTTTATCCTGGCAGGTATAATAGACAGTTCCAGAAGGTTAACAACGTTTATGAATAATCAAAACAGGTTATAACAAATAACTGTAAGTCACTGAAATTACTAATTGGTATAAATAGGTATTTAGTAGAAGTAGTCCTTATGCCAACTAATTCTTTATATAAGCGATAGATGGCGCTGGGTGTATTTTAACACGTGGTAACGTTGTGTTTTTTAAGATATGTAAGTAGTGGTATGATATCTCGCGCCCTAACCTATAGCTCATACGCTACCTATACTTATTCAGTGCACTTTTCGACTTTATTATTTACCGTTTTGTTTTATCATAGCTTAGCTTAATTCGATTCCCTAGGTATAGTTTATTTAAAAGCAATTACGTCGCTTTGTTCATCATTTAGATTGTTATAGTTTAGGACATTGAACTAACATTACTATAGGATTATACTTTAGTTTAGGTTTATAGTTTTTAGTTTGCTTACTCATTATTTCACAATGCCTCGCAAATGTATATCTAATTGGTCGAGCGCCTCATCTCAAGCTCGGGCAATGAAAATTGCCCGATCTCAAGAATCGTCTCTCCATGCTGGATTAAGAAGACGCAATCAAGCAGAATGTCAGGCTGCTTTGAGAGCTGCTGAGCTACCATTTCAGTGCCAGCAAAGATTTGAGGAGCAAGCCACTCGCCAAGCTTCTTTGAGAGCTTCTGAGAATGATATTCGTACTCAAGTCCGTTTATCGCAACAGGCTCAACGTCAGAGAGCACTAAGGGCGTTTGGAAGAGTAAACAGAAAGACAAGTTATTTTGAGAGCTAATAAGACGTCTCTTCAAACGCAGCTACGTTTGGAAGAGCAAGCAGAAAGACAAGCTATTTCAAGAGCTAATGAGACGCCTCTTCAAACGCAGCTACGTTTGGAAGAGCAAGCTGAAAGATTAACTATTTTGAGAACTAATGAGACGTCTCTTCAAAGACAAGCTATTTTGAGAGCTAATGAGACTTCTCTTCAAACGCAGCTGTAAAATTAAAAGTAGGGGTTCCAGTGATGTTGATGCGTAATCTCGATGCCCCACGGCTGTGTAATGGTACCAGGCTGCGTGTCACTCAGCTTGGACGGAATGTTATTACCGCAACTATTTTGACTGGCGCAGCAAAAGGTGAAAGTGTACTCATTCCTCGCATCCCGATTATTCCAACAGACCTCCCATTTCAATTTAAAATACTTCAGTTTCCTATAAGGGTTTCTTTGCAATGACCATTAATAAGGAACGAGGCCAAACTCTAAGGGTTGCTGGAACACACCTGGAAAAACATTGTTTTTCGCATGGTCAGCTCTATGTAGCGTGTTCTCGGGTTTCAGTGCCCAAAATCTGCATGTTTTTGCTCCCCAAAGTAAAATATATAATATAGTTTACCGCTCAGTTTTGGTTTAACAACTTAACGGCCTAAACGCCTGAACGGATTTTGATAACATTTGGTATGGAGGTAGTTTGAGTCCTGGATAAGCAATGTTTTGCCGTGGTAGAACTTCTCATTCCCACGGGAAAATCTAAAAAGCGCGATATAACCGATTTCCACGCGGGCGAAGCCGCGGGCGAAAAGCTAGTTATTTATAATAACATTAGAATTTTGTGAGATGTGATCGGCAGGTTGAACTGGAAACAAAAACAACGAATGTTACACATATAACACTATTTAATGAATATAATTAATCGATTACATAAAGTTTTAAAATTAATACTATAAGTTTAACACTATAAATGTTACAATTAAAATATTTGTACATATTATATTATTTAGCCGTGAATATATAGATAACAAAATTTAATTATTTTATTGATAGGAGCTTATAAATGTAGGAGTTTGATTTTTGAACTCTTTTCTAGTGCTTGCGATAAAAGCGTTCATATGATTCCAGGCATCTGAATCTTCATCAGTTTTATTTTTAATGGTTATAATAGAATGACGCCATCTATTTACAGGCTGTACACGCTCTATCTTATCAGATCTATAAATTTTAACTTCAATGTAAAACGCACCTTTCTTCTTTTCATCCATTTGACGGGAAAAGCCGTTTGCCAATCTCCTCGTGATGTAGGAGTAAATAGCAGGAGGCTTCTCTGCAGTGATTTCAAGCGCGTCGTCATCGCTGTCGCTCCCAAACAGCTCACGAGCAGTAGCCTTGGTCACAGGAGTGATGGGGTGAATCTTCTGTTTCTTGCTTGTGGACGGTTGCGAGCTCCTCATTGACGCTAGCTTACGTTTTTTCTGCTCCTTCGGCTTCGTTTTCACTGGTGTGTCACTCAGCGATTCGTCTTCCGATGGGAATAGATGCTCGGCTGTGTTCTTAAACCTGAGAAAATACAAAATCAAAAGTCAACAATTATGATTGAGTTGTCGAAAAATAGGATGAATGTAATAATTGAATGATTGAATACTAGGAAATAAATAAAATTTTAATTTATTAATTGCGTGTTCATTTGATTAAAATAATACTAAAACAATTATTAATTGAATTGATTGATTGATTGTTTGATTGATTGATGAACATAGTAAGTAATGCATCAATTAGAAATTCTTATAGAAGAATTAGTAATATGTTGCTAAACATATTTAATTAAAAAAGTAATGGGAAGTACTTACATTTTAGCAGGTTGATTTTCCTCAGGCAGGTTGATGACAAGATGTGGCTGCTCTTAGCAGAAGAATTCTTATGATCTAGGTTCTTCAGGACAGCTCTTAAATAGTAGTAAATCCGCGTAGTGGTATTCCATTTAAGGGATAGGGCACGTGTAACTAAAATGCTTTGTCAGATATGCCACCCAAATATGAAATAAGTAATTGAAGTAGCAGAAAAATTACTGAGCAATATGAGATCACGTAATTTCAACATTATGTACATCATATAGAATATAAAATAAAATATTGACTGGCCTGTTGGTCTAGTGGTTAGTGACCCTGACTGCTATGCCGGAGGTCGTGGGTTCGATTCCCACCCGTGGGCAAATGTTTGTATGATGGGCACGGTCATTTGTTCTGTATCTGGGTGTTATTTATCTATAATATGTATATATTTAGAAATATATAAGTATGTTTATCAGTTGTCTAGTACTCATAACACAAGCTCTGCTTAGCTTGGGACTAGACGGAGTAGTGGAATATATTATATTATATATTAATATGATAATAATGATAGTGAATTATATATCTAAGTAGAATTGTTTCTCAAGAAAATTATCATAGATATTGTTCATACTAGCATTTAATTTATTTTTAAAGTAATGTAAGTAGGGAGGTATGCTAGAATTGAACATAACATTTAATGAATCGATATGTGTTGTGGTTGACACCCTCATGAAGTATTTAAATTTATTGTGGGTACGTAGGTATCCCGTTTGTATGTTTGTTATTCAATAACACAAAACTGGCTGAACAGATTTTTATAACACAAATAGTTTACAATCGGGACCTATCTTTCTAATATAATTTAAAAAGAGGAGACAAACCCAGGCGTAACAATAGTATGCCGATTTGCTATTTTGTTTTGATCCGTTTCCATATAGAGAATTACAACTTCATCTCCCTAAAGAAAAATCACAACTTTGCAAAATCATTAACAATGACATACTACTTACATACGATGGTTTTGCCTGCCGCATCTTAAAATAAAATGTTTGAAAAAGATTACAGCGAACAAACGTACTGTAGTATTTATTTTATCAATATGTACTTACGGTAAACAATAAAATGTTTGGTGCCGTGATGTCTCGGGGTTTCAATTTCAGCATACCATTTTGTCTAGAATATCAACATTCAACAAAAAACATACGACTTTGAACTCTATTGATTGACATTAAATTAAAATATAAATAGATAAAAAACATAAAATCCATTATTTTATTTCTGCATGTCCTCCTGAGTACTGTCTGGATAGAATGTTATTATCGTGAAATATCGGTAAGTGTGATAATATTTTTAATTTAATAGTACCTATTATAACTATGAATAAAAAAGCAATAATAGGTAACCATTATTTAGTACAGGTGTCAGGTACACTATTTTCAATATATTGCTTTGTTCAATCAAAATGTTTGTATTAAGATTTGAGACTTATTTAAACAAGAATTCCTTTTTTTGTTTTTTCAGGACACGGATGATCTTTTCAATTTTGTACCAATGAATCAACCAGCAGTTCAACAATCATCAGGACAGAAAACTCTGGGTCTTAGTCGTAAGAGACCAAAAACAGATCAAAAGTTGTTTCAATACGTAAAGAAACCTGTCATGCGCGGGACAAAAATAATCAAGATCGAAATTTACGATACGGATAATTTTCCAAAATCCGAACAGCCAATATGTAATTGTGAAGCTGATCTGTGTGTTCAGCATGTTGTAAATTCCATATTATACGATGACATATATTCCAGGACGAGGGAATTAATAGCGAGAATACAGGATGACATCGATCCAAAGGCATAGATTGAATAATATACCATTCAAAGATACCTAATAAATAAGTCGTCAAGCAACTATGTAATACAATTAAATTGGTTTTATTTAAAATAAAAGATTACCAAGAAAAGTTCATTTTATTTCTACTATGAATTCCTATTTTAATATAAAGTACTTAATAGAACAGTTTAGTGTGAATAGCCACTGTGCTATATAAGGCAGTAGTGGGCAGCATGAGCGCATTCCATATTCAATGCTCTGCCGTGCTGTGTCGTATAGAGTAGGCACTGCGATTTACTGATAGGTAACTACTTAAATATGCACACTTGAATAGTGGAGTGATCACTACTGAGCATGAGGTCTTGAGTTCGATCCTATTTTCTTAAACATAACTGAAGCGAAACGTAGTGCACACTATTATTTTAATTTTTAATGTAATTAATGATTGTTGAAATACAACAGATAAGTACCCCAAAATAAGAATTTATTGATTGAACGATAACCCATTTCAAGATTTTATTGATTGAATGATAACCCATTTTCAAGATTTTATTGATTGAATGATAACCCATTTTCAAGATTTTATTGATTGAATGATAACCCATTTTCAAGATTTTATTGATTGAATGATAACCCATTTTCAAGATTTTATTGATTGAATGATAACCCATTTTCAAATATAACTGCGGGTTCCTGGATTTCTGATCCAGGAATCCCAATTATACGCTATTATAGTAAATTTTTTAATGTTGTCCACATAAATGCTCAAAGTGTTCCTGCTCATCACTCCGATCTAATATCCTCTTTCGACGCAGACATTATTCATGCTGTGCTTGTCTCAGAGACTTTTCTCAAACCTATGCTTCCTTCAACGCAATACTCATTGCCTGGTTTCAAGCTTGTGCGTAATGACAGAACTGGCAAGGGCTGTGGAGGGGTTGCTATCTATCTCTGTGGAGATATTCCGTGCAAAGTCGTTGATCAGTCCCCGAGTCATTATTCAAAATCTGCTGAACACCTTTTTATCGAAATTACTTTTAATCACACAAAATTACTCTGAGGTGTTTTTTACAGTCCTTCTTGTCATATTGATTACTTCGCTTCATTTGAATCTAAACTTGAATATTTTTCTTCTTTGTATGATCACACAATGATACTCGGAGACTTCAACACTTGCATGCTAAAGGATGATGTGCGCAGCCGTAAACTCCAGTCACTTGTCTCTTCTGTCAACATGAATATTCTTCAGCTTAATGCTACCCATCACGCTCCCCATTGTACCCCCTCTCTTCTAGACCTTATTCTGGTTTCTGATCCCTGCAAAGTAGCCACACACGGACAGCTTTCTGCTTCTTTCTCTTACCATGACCTTATATTTCTATCGTATAAAATTCGCCCTTCTAAGCGTAAAACTAAATTTCTTTTCCTTCGCAGTTTTAAGAACATAACTCTGGATCGTTTGGTAGAGGATGCGGGCAATATTGATTGGTCTCCTGTTTACTTAGAGCATTTAACCTATGGAGACGGCAAAGCAGAGCATACCCCTCTGCCAAAGTACATTGGCCATATGACCATGCACGTTATATAAAACTAGTTCATTCTCGGCCGACCGCCATAATGTATCGTTTTGTGTCGTAAAAAAGTTCTCTTTAAAAATGGTTAGTTATGCAGTTTCCAGCTGTAAAAAATAATCTGCTGCTACAAATTTACGAAACTATGGTGTTTCTTATCATATGTTAGAATGCGTTATGCGATAATATAGTTTTATTTAAGTACATTGTCGAAATTAAATTTATACCATTACGATAGAAAAATATAGTGGTACGTGGGCAGTACGTAGTACAGGTCGAATAGTGCTGCGACAATGTGAGTGAATGATTAGTTAAATAAAATGTGTTTTCATTCACATATTCAGTAATAGTTTACGTTTGTCTATACTGTGTCTGAATAAACCGGTTATAAAATAAAAATATACCATAATGGGGATAAAGAATATCATTGCAGTTAAATACAGGAGTAAATATGGCAATTCAATTCAAAATTTCACTGCTGGAAAGTAGGTAGTTCTTTTTTAACAGACTTAAAAAATACGGAGGTACTTTTTCATGGTGGAAAAATCTTCCGATTACAAATCGCGCTCTTGGGCGGAGCGGGAAATAGTGTCAGACTGTTACTAACTAAATGACCTACCCTGTTCCTTCTTAGCCTCTACCGGGGGTCGGACCTTCCTTTCAGAAACTGGTCTGGGGCGTGAGCGCCATTGACTTATGCGATCAGTCTCTTTGTTTGCTAGCATTACTGCTTCGCAGAAGGAGGTGACCAAGGCCCGGCGCGAGCGGTAGCCGCCGTCGATCACCCCCGCGGGGACACGACGATGCTTTGCCTAAACGGGGCAAACCTCGACCGTGTGCTCAACCGTATCCTCTGGGCGGTCCACACAGTGGTGTCACCCGGGCGTCTCTTCCACACGAATCCGGTGCAGGTATCTCACAAACTTGCCATATCCGGTGAGGACCTGCGTTATACGGAAAGCGCTAACGCCGTGAGGTCTTTCCAGTGAATACGGAGCTACTACATTAGATACATATGTATGTTGCTTACATAAATATATCGGATGTAAGGGTAAACACCGTTATCACTAAAACCATAGGTAGTTGATTTAATTATAAAAATGTTTACCTGAATTAAAAAAATAAATAAACGAATTTTTCTTTAATAAATCAAAAAAGTTTCTATCCGACACCGTCCGTAAATTCATGGATATTATGCGCCCGAGTTACGTAATGTCAGCAAAAGACGTTGACCTTAAGCTCCATTATAACCTACATAAGTTTTAACTCTAGCTACGTAAACACTACATATGACGTTGACCTAACAACAAGTTTTCAACATAAGTTTTAACTAACCACATCATTACCTCGTATTTTCCTCTGGGTTCTCCGTGAAGAAATTCAGTATGCGTTCCTAAAGGTCAACTGGCAGCTACTGGTTCCCACACACACTTTGAGTAGACGCCAACATCGTTTCTCGGTTTGGCACAGGTTGTCCAGGGAATAACTTTGTGTACATTCTTCAGGCCTCGTTTATGTTATCACCTGACACGGCGTAAACCCGAATCATTTCGGTCCACTGTACTTGTACGTTTGTGTACAACACCATCACTACACAATAACTATCTACACACTTGCGCTAAAAATGAACGGTGGTTCGCGTTCGACGCGGGCGCGGGCGCTGCGCTGCGAGCAACCGTAACGTGACGTGCGATCAATAGCGAGGCGGCCGACAGACTGAGGGGCCAAGGGGTGTCATGTCGACGACTTCGCTCACCACCGCGCGCGCGGCGCGGCGGCCTGTTTGAACTCGCTGCGTTCCCGCGTTCCGTAGTCCTCGTATTCGCCTTTGCGTGTAGGGTAAAATAATTTCGAGGAAAAATTGAGATTTTCCTAAAAAAAAAATGTATTTTTTTTTCATTGAATTTACGTTCTATAAGTGAAACCAAATCACTGGTTTTAAGGATAACGGTGTTTACACTAACAGCCAGTAGATCAAGTGAAGTACCTCTGTTTTTTTTTTTACCCTCGTGTAACCCGCATTTCACAGTTTTCCGAGCACTACAGAAGAATCGCCAATCTGATTTGCTGTATCTTCGCAACTAATTTGAACTGATGAACCTAGAATGGTGGGGTTATACTCAAACTAGTAAATTTAGAGAGTTTTATTAAATTATTTAGCAAACATACTTGAGAAACGCTTACTTAGGGTAGTATTCACCATAAGGGTAGGATAAGATTTTCAGGGTTACAAAATTGTGTGATATGCTCTCAAGGCACCTATCATCATCATCAGCCTTTTTTAATGTTCCCACTACAGGGACACGGGACTCCTCTCTCTAGGAGAGGGAATGGGCCATAATCCACCACGCGGGCCCAGTGCGGATTGGTGGATGTCACATGTCTTCGAATTTTTGGTTCTAGGACATGCCGGTTTCCTCACGATGTTTTCCTTCACCGTTTTCAGAGCAGTGGTGATGAAATAAATTACACAAAGTAATGCGCCTGGCTGGGTTTGAACCCGCGACCTACGACTCGTAAGTCGGGGCCGTTACCACTCGGCCACCACTGCTATACGCCACACGTATAAAAAGTCGCAGATCGACATCAAACATCACAATATTTGATGTCGATTTTGAATAGTCAAGTAGTAGTAGTGTGATAGCGAAGTAAAATAATAGTAGAAAGAAGTTTAAACATTAGAGATGCCTCCGAAAGACGAAATATGGGACTTTTTATAACAAACACAATGGGGCAGTCATTTCATAAAATTTTCACTTATTATTAACTAGCGACCCGCCCCAGCTTCGAAGGGGGGAAAGGTGATATATTATAGCTATAAACCTTCCTCTTGAATCACTCTATCTATTAAAAAAACCGCATCAAAATCCGTTGCGTAGTTTCAAAGATTTAAGCATACAAAGGGACATAGGGACACAAAAAGTGACTTTGTTTTATACTATGTAGTGAAGGACCGACAACAAACAAAAAATCCGATTACTACACGTTTTGTATATTTTTACACCCATTATTTTAAAAAACCTTCAAAGTTAAATTTTGATTAAAGTAACTCCGGTTTATGGTTCCTTCTACAAAGAAAAAAAACAAACTTTACCTTTTTGTAATACTAGTGTAGGTAAATTTGTAAAATAAACATCATTTATGGATAATGAAGAAATTATTTATACAAAAAATAAAAGACATTGTACTTAACATTCAGTTCATTCGTTCTTGATAAATGAAATGATTAAGCTGGGATATGTCACATCACTAGCATTTTTTGTTTGTTGTCATATGATAGTTCGTGTAAATACACGATAATTGTCGATGTGTGTGTGTATTTTTTGCAATTGTGTGACTATTTGTTAGAGTATGGGTTTGTAGCAATAGGGAGCGTGCATTTGTGCGTAATGTCAAATTTTCTTAGTGTGCTACCTCGCCTCCCGCAAAAAGTGGCAGAAAAATTTGTTCGGCGAATCGTCCCTTGCCATCTCCATAGGTTATATGCTCTAAGCCTGTTTATGATGGCAATGATGTGGATACCAAGGTAGCTGAGTTTAACACGCTTATATTGAAACTCTATGATGTGCATGCCCCAATCAAGAAAGTCAGAGTGAAGCATCTTCCGGCTCCTTCAAATCAAATCCCTGCCTTCTTCCTTGGCTATCTGATTGTATTAAAAAAGCAATGTCTACAAGAGATAAGGCTAAGAGACGGTACAAAAGAGATCCGACTGATGAGAACTGGTCTTTATACAAGAAGCTACGAAATCGCTGCGGTCGGATTTGCAGGGATGCTAAAAGGCGCCATACCCACAACTCTATTCAAAACTTCAATACAACACAAGTATGGCAATTTCTCAAAACTTTCCTTCTGCGTGGAAGAAAGCGCATGTCGTGCCACTTCCTAAAGTCCCTAATCCTTTGACAGTTTCCCAGTTTCGTCCAATTTCCATACTCCCAATCCTATCCAAAGTCCTTGAGAGTATTGTCAATAACCAACTGTCTTATTACCTATTCTCTAATGGCCTGCAGAATCCCTATCAATCTGGTTTCCGTCGTGGTCACAGCACAGTGTCGGTGTCACTAGTTAAGATAACTGATGATATCCGACTAGCCATGGAAAACAGGCTTCTTACAGTGCTACTGGACTTCAGCAATGCTTTTAATTCAATTGATTTTGACATTCTCTTGGGTATCTTATCCTCTCTTGGTGTATCTTCTCCTGTGATTGCTTGGTTTGATTCTTATCTTCGTGGTCGCTCACAGTCGGTTCGCTCAGGAGAGGCTTCCTCTGACTGGTGTGATCTAGCTGTGGGTGTTCCTCAGGGTGGAATCTTTTCTCCTCTTCTTTTCTCAATTTTTATTAATGCTATCACAAAGGTCTTATCTTTACACTACCATCTCTATGCAGACGACTTGCAGCTTTATCACCACTTTAAACTCGAAGAGCTTTCTGACGCCATTAATACCATCAATAATGATCTTAAAAATATCTGTCAATGGGCTAAAAGTTTTGGACTTTTAGTAAATCCAACCAAATCACAAGCTCTCATTATTGGTGGTAGATATTTTGTAAATTGTTTGAACAATCAGTCTCTTTTACCACCAGTTTTATACGATGCCGTTACTATAGAATATTCAAAAAAAGTTAAAAACTTAGGTGTCCTCTTCGATAGTTACCTATCTTGGAACGTCCACATTGCTGAGGTAAGCAGGAGGGTATTTTGCTCGTTTCAGTCACTAAAGCGTCTCCAGAAGTTACTGCCTTCTCAACCAAAGTTTCTCTTGCTCAGTCTCTTCCTTTACCTATTCTAGACTATGCTGATGTCTGCTTCCTTGATGCGACTGAAGAATTGCGTGATAAGCTGGAGCGCCTGCAGAATTTGTGTATCCGCTTCATTTTTGGCCTTAGAAAGTACGATCACGTATCGGAATTTCGAAGGCAATTGAAGTGGTTGCCTATTCGGCAGCGTCGGGATTGTCACACTCTTTCTTTTCTCTTCTCTGTTCTTCATAATCCCAACTCCCCTGTGTATCTTCGGAAACGCTTTGAGTATCTTGTGCCGAGAAGAAAACCTTGTCGGTCTTCATCATCTCTTCTTCTTCGCTTTCCAGCCCATTCTTCTAGTCGCTATAGTGGATCTTTTACTGTTCGAGCTGTGCGCCTGTGGAACTCTCTTCCACATACCATTCGGGATGGCCCCTCGTTGGAGGTTTTCAGGGGAAGAATTAGGGAACATTTCTTGTCAACATGACCCATAAATATGTATGTATTAGTTTTATTTATTGTATATAGTACCTATGTATTTGTGTAGTTTATTTTAGTTTTAAGTTTAATACAATTTATGTTCGGAGTAAAGTTCTTTAGTGCATTTGGATTGTCCTCGTGTTTTAAAATTTCTATATGTTTGTTTAATAGGTTTGCTGTAAGAAAACCCAACTATGGGTTAAGCTCGCCTATGTACATTACCTTTATGTACAATAAAGAATATAAGAATAGGGGGCGGGGAGGCACATTGATTTCTTTATAATTATAATTTTCGAATTATCTTGATTGTTCAACAATCCGGCCCGATAAAGGATATACGGGACTGACCGGGATTGATGTAAATAAAACAGGAACAATGAGATTACTTCGCACTGAGTATAATCGCGTGATCAGTTCGATGGTGTTACGAAGAATGACACGACAGATTACTTATACTAATTAGCCTACTTAAAAAAATTTAAAAAAACTTGATGCATCGTCGCATGTTGCTATTAAGCAACATCAGGCTCTTTATTTGTAGGGTCTTTGTATCTTCAACAGTTGGCAAGCGACGAAGTTATGCGCGAACAAACATATAAAAAGAATAGAAACATCCGAATTGAGAACCTCTTCCTTTTTTAGAAGTCGGTTAAAAAAGAATTTCTGTTTTTTTTTATTGTCAGTGATACCTGGAAAGTGCATACCGTTACAATTCCAACAAGCCCAAACACGGCTGGATTACATTTTCTTATTATGGAGTTCCGTTGCCTGTCTCTTGGCTTCATCATCAGATCTGATGGTAAAATGGTTCTTATTGAACGTAAATGCTTCACTTGTTATAGAAAATACCAAAACTACTGTACGTTTTCCTATAAAATTTGAAGAGTTCTCTCGATTTCGCCAAGATTCCATCATCAGATCCCAACTTGGTGACAATGGGACCATTTGGGAAGTATACCCTTTCCAGTGAAAAAAAAAAATTTCAAATCGGTTGGCAAACGACGAAGTTATGCGCGAACACACATCCTTATCCTTACTAATATATAATATTATAATATATTATAATATTATATATATACATATATATATATATATATATATATATATATATATATGTATATATATATATAAATAAAATACAGCAAAAACAATAAAAGTGTTGCCTTTAAAAACGCTTACGTCCACCTGCCAGTTGTGCTATATACAAGAAAAAATAATAACAATAATACAATTTTAACATACGTAGTCCAGATACAAATAAAGTACTAGTTTACTTCAGTAAATAAAAAAAAAAATAATAATAAAAATAAAAAATATTTATAAATAGAGTCGTGCAACAGAGCAATAAAAAGTAAATGTATGAAGTTGTCAGTGCAGTATAATGGAACGCAACAAAGTGACAGATAGTGATAGACAGCAAAATGATATTGACATTTAAATGAAAATGAAAACAATTTGTAGAAAAACGAGGTACGCAACATATAAATTTTAATTTATAATTCAGTTTTTTTTCATTTAGATATGAATTATAGAGAACCTCATAGACCAAAACATTAGTGTTTGTTGTGGTATTTAAAAAGTTTATAAAATTAAATTGAATATCTTCTGGGTTTTTATCATTTATGGCCCCCAAAACAATCACGAAGTCATTTTTATCTAAACGATTTATTTCTGATTTTTCTGTTTTCAAAACTTCTTTAAAGGATGCTCCTGGTTTCCAGAAACAACGGACTAAAAAGCCTTCACCTAAAAGTTTTTGCAGAGTTCTCTGAATAAAACGTCCCTGCTGATCTGCAATGATAATTATTTTCTTTTTATCTTTTTTATAGTTTCCTAAATTTAATCGTGAGTTTGGTTCCTTATTCAATTGTAAAGTTTGAGTGTGAACATTTTTGCAGCACGGAGTTATATGTACTTCAGTTTCCTGGTTATTTTGCTTGTCTGTTGTACTTATATTTAGGGAAGTATGTGTTTCAGTGCTCTGTCGTCGAGTTTCAGTTATTATGTTGGTTGTCAAAGGACGAATGGCGTTGTTGTCAAAGGATGAGTCTATTTCTATGACTGATTTCTTGCTACTTCCTGGTGTATTTTTGTTTTGGGTAGTTTCCGCAGATGTATTTTTACTGTCCCCTGTTTGTTTGCTGTGTAATGTTTTTGATGTTATTGTTATAAATTGGTCAGTTTTTGTTATAGGCGTCCCTTTTTCTGCTTATTTTTCCGTTTTCTACTTGAGAGAGGAGTCAGATTTTTTGTTTCGGTAGAATTAACTTCCTTGTATGCATTTACTATCTTAATATATTTTTGTACATCTGTCTTAAGTCGAATGTTTTCCGAGTTTAAATTCTCTATTTCATGATGAACACTTTGTAACTCTTTAGACAGTTGTTTAATTTTTTCCTGTAAATCACTAATCGTCTGACTGGTATTTAAAGAGGTATTTGGTAGACTCATCATTGTTGTGTCAAAAAGTGCCGAATTGTCCACAGTTACATCACACAATGAACTCGATTTACATCCTTACTAATTTTAATATTATAAATCGGAAAGTGAGTTTGTTTGTTTGTTTGTTTGTTTGTTAGGCTTTCACGCCGTAACTGCTGTACCGTTTGCTTTGAAATTTTGCAGGCGTAAAGATAGAAGTCCGGATTAAATAATAGGCTACTTTTTATCGCGGTAAAATGTGATGTTCCCGAGGGAAAACGAAAATATTGTTAGCTTCGTATGAAGCTGTCAGTATCAGTTTGGTGACACATGGCGCTGTGTGTCGTTTAAAACAAAGCTAAATGATACGATAAATTATCCCCAGAAATGAGGAATTCCCGAGGGATGACGTACAATTTGGTTTATCGCCTAAACTGATTTTTACATCTGCTTATCCTGTGTACTTAGTATCGTTTTTACGTAGTTAAGCAAAAACTTTTGTACTTTTTTACCTAAGTACCCTTTATCTTGGCAGGTATAATAGACAGTTCCAGAAGGTTAACAACGTTTATGAATAATCAAAACAGGTTATAACAAATAACTGTAAGTCACTGAAATTACTAATTGGTATAAGTAGGTATCCTTACTAATATTATGAATCGGAATGTGAGTTTGTATGTTTGTTTGTTTGTTAGGCTTTCACGCCGTAACTACTGAACCGTTTGCTTTGAAATTTTGCAGATGTAAAGTTAGAGGTCCGGATTAAACAATAGGCTACTTTTTATCCCGAAAAAATGTGATGTTCCCGAGGGAAAACGAAAATATTGTTAGCTTCGTATGAAGCTGTCAATATCAGTTTGGTGACACCTGGCGCTGTGTGTCGTTTAAAACAAAGCTTAGTGATACAATAAATTATCCCCGGAAATAAGGAATTCCCGAGGGATGACGTACAATTTGATTTATCGCCTAAACTGATTTTTACATCTGCTTATCCTGTGAACTTAGTAATGTTTTTACGTAGCTAAGCAAAAACTTCTGTACTTTTTTACCTACCCTTTATCCTGGTAAGTGTAATAGGCTGTTCCAGAAGGTTAACAACGTTTATGAATAATCAAAACAGGTTATAACATGCATATATTCCTATCCTTACTATCCTTACTTCCTTATCCTTACTAATATTATAACTCGGGATGTGAGTTTGTTTGTTTGTAAGTTTGTTAGGCTTTCACGCCGTAACTACTGAACCGTTTGCTTTGAAATTTTGCAGACGTAAAGTTAGAAGTCCGGATTAAATAATAGGTATGATAGACTGTTCCAGAAGGTTAACAACGTTTATGAATAATCAAAACAGGTTATAACATGCACATGTAACAAATACTGAAATACTTATAAGTCACCGAAATTACTAATTGGTATAAGTAGGTATTTAGTATAAGTGGTCTTTACGCTAACTAATTCTTTATGTAAGCGATAGATGGCGCTGGGTGTATTTTAAAACGTGGTAACGTTGTGTTTAAGATATGTAAGTAGTGGTATGATATCTCGCGCCCTAACCTATAGCCATATAGTATTTACCGTTTTGTTTTATCATAGCTTAGCTTAATTCGATTCACTAGGTATAGTTTATTTAAAGGTAATTACGTCGCTTTGTTCGTCATTTAGATTTTTATAGTTTAGGACATTGAACTAACATTACTATAGGATTATACTTTAGGTTTATAGTTTTTAGTTTACTTACTCATTATTTCATAATGCCTCGCAAACGTAAATCTAATTTGTCGAGCACCTCATCTCAAGCTCGGGTAATGAAAATTGCCCGATCTCAAGAATCGTCTCTCCATGCTGGATTAAGAAGGCGCGATCAAGCAGACTGTCAGGCTGCTTTGAGAACTGCTGAGCTACCATCTCAGTGCCAGCAAAGATTCGAGGAGCAAGCCGCTTGCCAAGCTTATGTGCATGTGTCCAAGCAAGGAATATGTGCATGTTATAACCTGTTTTGATTATTCATAAACGTTGTTAACATTCTGGAACAGCCTATTATACTTACCAGGATAGAGGGTAGGTAAAAAAGTACAGAAGTTTTTGCTTAGCTACGTAAAAACGATACTAAGTACACAGAATAAGCAGATGTAAAACTCAGTTTAGGCGATAAACCAAATTGTACGTCATCCCTCGGGAATTCCTCATTTCTGGGGATAATTTATCGTATCATTTAGCTTTGTTTTAAACGACACACAGCGCCATGTGTCACCAAACTGATACTGACAGCTTCATACGAAGCTAACAATATTTTCGTTTTCCCTCGGAAACATCACATTTTACCGGGATAAAAAGTAGCCTATTATTTAATCCGGACTTCTAACTTTACGCCTGCAAAATTTCAAATCAAACGGTTCAGCAGTTACAGCGTGAAAGCCTAACAAACAAACAAACAAACTCACTTTCCGATTTATAATATTATTATTATATTATTATTATTACTATATATTATATTACATATATTATATAATTATATATATTATATTAAGTAAGGAAAGTAAGGATAAGTAAGGATTAATTCCCAAGCGGGGCACACTTCTACCGTGTGCTCCACCGTGTCCTCCGGGCTGGCCACACAGTGGCGACACCCGGGCGTCTCTTCCGCACGGATCCGGTGCAGGAACCTCCCGAACTTGCCGTGTCCGGTGAGGACCTGCGTCATGCGGAAGGTGAGGACGCCGTGAGGTCTATCCAGCCACGCCTCAAAGAGGGGCACTACTGCCGAAATTATGGCGTGCCCAGCGCTGGGTTGCGACAGTCGCTGTTTCCATTCCACCATGAGATCCCGCCGGAGCTCTTTCCGCCATGCCTTGACATGTTCAGGCAGCGGAGTTTCGCCCCGGCGTTGCATCTCCACGCGCAGATCGTGCATGTGTGCAAGGACTGTTGCCTCCAAATCCCATGGTGGTAGGCCAGCAAGGAGGCTCGCCGCTTCGCGGGACACCGTGCGGTATCCCCGCACCATCCGGATGGCCATGACCCTCTGACAGGCGTTTAGCTGGGCCGCCGGGCGTTTACGCAGCGACGGCGCCCACACTGGTGCCCCATAAAGGGCCATGGACCGAACGATGCCGGCGTAGAGCCTCCGGCAGGAGGCGTCTGGACCCCCCAGGTTCGGCAGGAGCCGCTTGAGGGCAGCTCCTGTCCGGTTGAGTTTAGGAGCCAGACGTCGGAAATGCTCCTCGAAATTCCACCGGCTGTCGAGGACAAGTCCCAGGTACTTCATCGTCGACCCGACACCGATGTGAACTCCTCCTACCGTTAGCTGGGAACCTATTGGTGGCGCGTTCCGAGGGCCGTGAAAACACATGGCCTCGGACTTGTGCAGCGCCACCTCGAGTCCCAACTGCTGGATCCTCTCTACGACTGTCGCAACCCCACGTGTCGCTAGTTCGACCGCCGCCTGGTATGACTCTCCCCGCGCTAGGACCAGCGTGTCGTCTGCGTAACAGACCACATTGACCCCGACGGGGAGATCGGCGCGCAGCACGTAGTCGTACCCGATGTTCCACAAGGGCGGCCCTAGTACCGATCCCTGTAGGACACCGCACGACATCTCTCGCCGTTTCCATTCATCCTGGTGACCGAGGTAGATAATGAACCTCTCTGACAGGTAGGCCTCGATCACACGACAGAGGTAGTCGGGCACCCGGTGATACCGGAGTGCCGTCCTAATGCAACTCCAGGGCAGGGAATTGAAGGCGTTAGCAATGTCCAATGACACCGCCAAGACGCACTTGCCCCGGTACACCGCATCCCCCGTCGTGAGGGCTCGCACGCGCATGATGGCGTCCACCGTGGAGCGCCTCCTGCGGAACCCGAACTGGTCGTCCGCTAGATCGGGCCCCTTCAGTGTCAGATGCTTGACGAGGCGGTCTGCAATGACTCTTTCAAAGAGCTTGCCCACCTCGTCAAGCAGCACAATGGGCCGATACGCGGACGGAGAGTCCGCAGGACGCCCCGGCTTCGCGACGAGGACCAGCTTTCCCGTCTTCCAGGGAAGTGGAAATTGGCCCCTCTCCAAGCATGCGCTAAAAAACCCCCCCAATCGAGACCCAAGAGCCTCTATGGCCAGGACCCAGGCCTTCCCAGGCAAGCCGTCCGGTCCTGGGGCGGTATTTTTGGCGCCCATCCGCCGTACCGCCACTCTCATCTCTACCTCGGTCACCTCCGGAGTAACACCGTCGTCGCTGATGTGGTCCGCGTCGGATTCCGCTGGTAGCGGAGCCATGGGCGGGGGGGAGTGGTCCCCTCGCGTAGGGAACAACGTGCTCACCACACCCTCCACGAGCTGTGGCCGGAGACTCTGCGTCAACGGGGGAGCCCATGGGCGGAGTTTCTCCCGCACCATCTTGTATGGGCGTCCCCACGGATCAGCGTTGAGGGTCCCCAGCCACACTTTGCAGGCCTCCTGCTTGGCCCGCTTTATCTCGGATCGGAGGGTGCGCTTTGCCACCCTATATCCCTCGTAAAGCTCCGCCTCCACATCCGGCGTCCGCATCCGGCTTCCGCATCCGGCGGGCGGATGCGGCGCCTGCGGAATCTAGTATGCCGGCGTCGCGCAGCGGTGCATGCGTCACGTAGTGTCGCAAGCTCTGGCGACCACCAGTATACCTGGCGCCGGGCGCATCCTGGGCGGAGTCGGGGCATTGCCACGTCGCAGATTTGCGACATGGCCTCCCGGAACCACTCCGCCTCGACATTGATGTCGGCAGGCCTGACCGGTGCTTGCACCCAGGCCTGCACCATCGCGGCTTCCCGGAAGAGCTCCCGTTCCAGCAGCCTTAGCGCCCAGCGCGGACCACATGGGGTCTGTCGGACCGGCGCGGTCGTGGTCTGGGCGGAGACGTCAAACTGGATATACCGGTGGTCCGAGTATGTCTCCACCCCCTCCATGACGCGCCAGTCAACTACACGAGGTGACAGAGCGGGGCTGGCGAACGAAATGTCCACCACAGACTCGCCCTGCACCCGAACACACGTGGGGACAGAACGCCGGTTTAGGACGACCAGGCCTGTTTCCAGAGCCCAGTCCTCCACCATCCGACCCCGCTGGTTCGTGAGCCGAGAATCCCAAGCCAAGTTCCTGGCATTGAAGTCCCCGCAAACGACCACGGGGAGGGAACCATACCCAGCGACGACGGTATTCAACTCCCTGAGGGAGTCGTGTAGATCGGCGAGAGATCTGTTCGGGGACAGGTAGACGCCTACCACTACAATGTCCCCGAACCGTGCTGCCACGCAACCTCGTCCCCTCGTGATGTTCTCGAGGGTCAGGGTACCAGCAGCGGCCGACGAGATAAGGGTCACCGAGCCGTTCAGGTCCTGTACCCAGTCAGCTCTGGGCAGGACAAAGTACGGCTCGGAGACCACGGCGACGTTTATCGACCACTGCGCCATGCTCTGGAGCAACAGATCCTGAGCGGGGGCGCAGTGGTTGACATTCGCCTGGAGGAGACGTAATGGTGCCGTTATTGGCAGTCCGTAGTCTCCTCCCGAGCCCTCTGTGAGGGCACTGCCGCGGTGGTTGCGGTGACGACAGCGACAGCGGCGGCGGCAGAAGCTACGGTCGCGGCGGTGGCGGTGGGGGGCTGACGGAGTTTGGCCTTCACGTTGGCCGGGGGGTCACAGGACCTGCCCCCAGCCGGGTGGTCGGCCTGCTTGCCTGCAGCCGCATATGCGTAGCAGTGCGGCGCACTCCGGCATTCAGCAGATCTGTGACCAGGCTTGCCACACTGGTAGCAATGGTCGCTGCGATCCACCTTCGCGGCGCAATAGGCCCCCACGTGGTGCCCCACGTGGCAGCGGAAACACCGCAGAGGTCTGGGCTCCAGCAGTTTAACTTGCGCAGAGACCCAGCCCACCAGAAGCCGTCGGCCTTTTCCGGTGATGGCCTTGGCCACAGACACGGGGCAGCTCACCGTTACGGCTCGCATGCCCGTGCTGTCAGCGCGGATGGTGCCCACCCGAACCTGTTCGGGCGTGCAACCGCCCGCCCTGACGATGGCCGCCACCACTTCTTCCACCTCGACGGAGTCGTCCAAGCCCATTATGCGCATGTCAATGCACTCGGTGGGCCTGGACACTCTGGCCTCTTCTGCATCGAGGGCCGCCCTGATCTTATCGGCCAGGATGTCTGCGACACTGGCCGAGCCGGGGACCTCGAGAATTCGGGCCCCCGTGATCGTGCGCCTCATGCAGAAGCCCCCAGAGACCCCGAGTTCGTCGAGGTGGGGTAACACCGCCCGCTTCGCCTTGGCCATGACGGAGTCATAGTCCGCGCCCTTTTTACCCGCTTGAGGCTGTAGTGTGATCACTAACTACAGCCTCGGTTTTCGGGGCGCGAAGCCTGGCCGCCATGGCGCGCTTTTTGCGCTCCCGTCGCTTCGCCTGCTTTTTGGCCACCCTGGCCGCCTTGCCCGCCTGCCTCTAAGCGCCGACGACCGTCCATTCGGCGCCAGCTGAGGGTTGTTCAGGCGGGAGAGTCACCCTGCGCGGCCCAGTCGCCGCTGCAGCAGTAGGTGGACCGGCCGCTTTAGGGGCTGCTGATTTACCCCTTGGGGGAGGAGCGGCCTTCTCTTGCCGCTGCCGTTGCTGTGCGGCAGTCGGGGCTTGCCTCGCCACAGCCCCGCGCCCACCTGGCCCCGACGGGCCCGCAATAGGCGCCACAGCCGCAGCTGCGGCGGCAGCGGCATACGTCACCGCCTTCCGCTGGCTGGAGGCCGCGAGCGGAGGACGCAGCACAATGCCTTCCAGCAAGGAAAGCTGCTGCTGCATCCTGGTTTGGAACTGCTCCTGCTGCTTCTTTTGTTCCTGCCTGAAGGCAGCCAGTTCCTGCCGAACCAGCGTCAGCAGCTGGCTTTCCGGCTCAGGCTGGGGCTGAGGCTGCTTTGGCCCCTGCTTCTGCGTGCGTCCCTCTTTTTCTTTAGCCGCCTGGAGAGGACCAGCTGGAAGGGCACCCATCAGCTCCTTCCGGAGCTTCGCGTCCCTCTCCTCGAAGGAGGCGTCCATCGCCTCCATGTTGGTGGCCGCGAAGGCAGCGATGCCCTTCGTCCTGGTCCCCTTCTCCCATTTTTTCTTTCGTGATATGGCCGTCAAAACTTCGACGACCACATCACTAAGCCTCTTGCGTGCCTCCGCAGCGGAGTTCTTTCCTGCGTCTAGCTCGCCGCCAGACGACTGTGGGTTGTCCGCCCCAGCACTGTTCGCTCCGGGGTGCAGCTCGCTGAGCAGCCTCCTGGGAAGTAAGCCCTCTCCCCCTACCACCGCCTCGACCTCCACCGCGACTGCTAATGGGGATTTTTGGGGCCGAGCCCTTGTCTTCGTCGGAGGACGACCTGTCCCTCGACTTGGACTTGGGGCGTTTCCGGAAGGAACTCGCGTTCCCTCCGGAGACACCCACCACCTCCTCCACGTCCGAGCCCTCCGAGCTCCTTCCGGATGCCGCGTCGGACTCCGACCGCGCATCACTCTCCGTTGGTTTTGTGTAAAATTTGTTCGAATCCATACAGTTCCCACGAGTAATAAACTTCGGGTACTTGCTCAAAAAACTGTGGTTCGCACTAGAGACTAATTTAGCTACCCATTAGTCAAGCTAACAACCTCCCTCACGGTGCGCCGCCGCTTGGAGGTTTGGGGTGATTTTTTATAGAGGTTGTCTTCCTCGCGGCCCGGGCAGTTAAGCCAGGACCCTCGATCCCCATCGAAAGTCAGAAACATGACCTTGGACAATCTTTGGGGCTACGAGTCTAACGGTGGCAGAAGGAGGAGGAACTCTTCCTCCTGCCTGCCCGGTGGCAGGGTGAGTGCACACCGAGCCCGCTCTTACTTCGCCACTGTGCCCTCTGCTGAGGCAGAGGGTCACGCGTTGAAATGATCCTCCAGACAGAACATTCGCAGGCAGCCATCAGGACCCCCCGGGCCTCAGTGCCCAAGAGGGGCTGCTGGCTGCCTCCCAGGGTGCACCGTCCCGCAGGCTGGCCTTCACTACAGGCGTATCCGCAAGTGACCTACAGCCTGCGGGCACTCGTGGAGGTTTTCTGTCGTGGCACCCCTTTGTTTGATGGGTAAGCTGTTTCCGGTATCAATCCTGTGCTCGATCAACGATGTTCTACCTAAACCTTTACCAATTTCCTCTGCCATCTCCTGCAACAGTTGGTCCAGGCGCTCTTTCTGTTCTACAGTAAGTTCATCCCGTGAGATTATTAGCTGAGAAACGTTCATTTGTGTGATGTCCGCTATAAGTTTCCCCGCTCCTATAGCCAAATCAAACAACTCAAAAAAATTCATACCCAGAATGATATCATGTTTTAAACTGTCCATGATATAAAAATCTACTACCTTATATGTTCCCGCAAACTCAATAGGTAAGTGAACAATGGAATCAGTTGTATGATAAGTGCCATCAGCTGTCGAGATCATTTCCTTATCCACTTTATGTGCTGTAATCCCTAGATTAAATATTTTCATGGCAAATCTCCTTGAAATCAATACCGATTGTCCTGAGGCAACTTATTGATGCTGCAGATCTTTCCCGTTTTGAAAAAAAACGACACCGTATGTAACCATTGCTGCCACTCATCTGGTGTAGGATGGCCTAGTTTCTTGGGTTCCGATCGGCCGGCATCGACTCCGTACCTGTCGTTTCCCTTTTTGGTGACATTGCAGGAGCATTTGCTTGTCGTTCGCCCGCAATGACCACAACGGTAACAAAACAGTCTTTTTTTTTTGGCAATGTACATTCTCTAAAACGATGGTCAGTAGCTCTGCAGTTCCAGCATTTTGTTGGCACAACCTCTTTGTCGTTGATGGCCGCCAGTTCAGGCCTGTTTTCATTTCCTGACCATTTCGAAGAGTTTCCTTGATACGCTAAATCCCCTTCCAGCGAGTGCTTATTTAGTGTGGGTTCCTTGAAATTGTCACAGCTCAACTCAGTGCGTTCAATGATTCTTAGAACCGAGGTCAATTCTCTCACCGAATCGAACATGTCTCGATATATGGCCTGCTGCAGGTAAGGCTGCAATTTTTTTCTGAGAATCAATAGTTTTTGTCTTTCCGGAATAGGAGTTGCTAATCGATTGAACATGTTCTGCATAATAGCAATATAGACCAAAACGCTTTTTTGGCTGCTTTGAGTTCTCTGTTTGATCTCCTCCGGTAGCTCCTCCTGGTAATATGGATGCTGAAACGTATCTAATAAAAGCGTCACTAATTGAGACCAATCATCTACTATGCCTTTATTGGCCCTGAACCATACCAAAGCTTCCTCTTCAAAAAAGTCAATGGTATATCGAAATAAATCTTCATCAGTAGCATTCCGTGCGTCTTTTAGTTCTTCAACTCTCTCCAAGAACGCGTTCACACTTATGGAGCCTTTCCCAGTGAACTTGACACCCCAATCTTTAATTGGCACTAACTTCCGTTTATGGAGACTACTGTCGAACGTGAAGGACCTTTGCAAGTAAGGGTGACGTGTTGGTTCCCTTGGTCTCTCTAAGGCAGCATGTATTGTGTCCGCGTTCTCTATAGTAGATCGAGAAGCACGATTTTGAGGGACTTCAGAAATAGCATCGTTAGGTAGGAAGGCCTTTCCTGGATTCTGGTACTTCCCCAATTGTCCAATTATTCGCACGGCCTCTTCGCCCAGTGACTTTTGTAAAATATCCTTTTCATGTTCAGAAATCCCATCCTCTTCCTCATCTTCCTCACCTTCCTGCTCAAGTTTCTTCAGGGATGCCAAGGTATCTTGGACATTAGGGTGGAGTGAAAATTTTTTTTTTAAAACTTTGTTACTCCTGTATCACCAATGGATGACCGACATTCTTAGACATATAAAAATAAAATTTCAAGTTCCTACGTTTACATCTTAAGGTGGCGCATCAAATTTAAAAGTTAAAGAAAATAAAAAAAATTGTTTTTTTATAAAAAAATATTTTAGACAAACTATTTATCAGAATGAATATATTGGAGCTTGAAATTAAGTATTGTACTTATAAATATACAAAATATATTAAATAAAAGCATTTTAACATTCGAAAACTGAAGCTGCAAACTCTTCTTTTTGCTTAAATAATTGTGATTTTGTGTCAAACACTGGTATGACTTGCCTTGGCTTTATCCTCGTGCAAATGAATCCATCTCTTGCCTCGGGCTTACAAACAGATGAAGAAGCCTCAGTAATGAGCTTAACCTTTTTACTGTCTATGAGCGACAAGGATACTTTTCGATTTCATATTACTTGCCACCTGAACGTTTATTCACGCTTGAAATTTCTCCGTCACTATATTTCATGGTCATCTGAGGTTCTATTTTTTGTTCATTTGACCAGTCAATGAAATCTTAATAATTCGATGCATCGATTTTAAGGTGGGAGTTGAAATTCTCTCACTTTCTTTCCTTTAAACTCTTTTCTTGCCACTAAAAGTCAACGAAGTCCTAGTTCCGTTATGTGAGACACAACGTCTTGTAATATTGCTAATAGTATGTTTTCTGGATGTTCAAAGAAGGAATTTCTCTGAATAGTTTTTATAATAAAGCTTTTTTGGTCATCCGGTAGATACAAACATCTTTGAACCATGTCAAAGATATGAATTGGACCATATTTGCAAGAAGGTTTTGTTTTAATGTAAAATCAAGTTAGTGAATAGACTTTCATTATGAAAGTTGCAAGATCTTTTCAAGATTTAGAAGGTTTTGTTGTTGCAACATATAAACGAAGAGTTTTATTAGCGCAAGTCAACCACCGTGAACTTGCAAGTTTACCAGGACCTTTGCTGGCCAAGTTTTGTGGTACCATACCTATCGAAATGGCAGAGAATATTTCATATAGATATTTTTGGTCAGTGTCGAGGGTATTAGTGTTCAAATCCGGTTATTCTATGGGAATGCGTTCGTAGTAATATTTTATAATATCATAATAACTTGGTAACACATTATCACTCAATTTGCGATGCCCCCATCTTTTCTAGTTTTTGGCATTTTATTGACGAATAATCAGACTTTATTTACACTTTACGTTACTACTTAAATTAAAAAATTTAAGAAAATTATGCAAAGACGAATAAGTTAACCCTTTAAAGTACATGAAATATAAGTTTTATTACATATAGATACACAATAACATTGACGTGCAGGTACGCGATAGAAGTAAAAATTGATTTTCTTTCCTCGTAGCGCGCCACCTCAAAATAAAGTCGTAGAGTTTTAATTTTTAGCATGAATAAAGCTTTTATGTACGGTGATTGATTGATGACACAGGAAAAGTGAAATTCCAAAAAAAAATTTTTTTTGCCAAGTTCACTCCACCCTATTGGACATTCTTTAATAATGACAAGTGCTTTTCCATATCCCCGGCCTCAGTAGGTATGATCAGCTTAGCCCGATTCGATAAGTGTGTTAAACGGGAGTGTATGCGTCTAATAAACGAACTTTCAGGACTTTGCGAAACCTCGGAAATAAGAGAGTTTATTGCCGACAACTTATTTACACAAACTAATATTTCATTACCCGGATTATCGATACAAGATTTGGGAACCTTAAAAGAGATGGATGACTCACCTGACAGCTCCCGAACTAAAATTTCCCTCAAAAATTTCCGCATAGTTGCCACAGTTTTACAATCCAATATCCCACGACAAGCCAACTCAAATTCCAGCTCATCTTTATGCAGTGCGTTAACATCCATGATAAGACACAAGATAGAACTCTAGAGAAACGTAGGTACACTTGAAAATACTTACAGAAATCAAGCTAAAATACAAAAACAGAATGAGAAAAAAAAGGTAGGTATATAATAATAAAATAAATTACGAAAGAAAACAATTTCTAATTTAGATTAACTTGAAAAAAAAGAAAAAAAAAAGAATAATTTGAGATTGCTAAATTTCCAACAGCCACAGTGTATCCCAAACGATCAGATAAAAAAACCGTAACAATGACCGTTATTTAACTTTGAACGTCTTTTATTCAGTTTACCCGTAGGCGCCAATGTAATGCTCAGGGTTCCTAACAAACTGAATAAAAAACGAACAAGGCAGTTACAACAATGTATGCATATAAAATCTTAACATCTAATTAAGTGAGAAAGGCGGTTATTTCTATAATAAAAAAAGTACACAATTCTTCGCCTATATCGAGCCCAAAGTGAACACAAGCTCGTAGGTTCTGCCTCCAAACTGACCGACCCTCGCTAACTGTGGCAAGTATGAAGACCGCTACATCACGGAATGTCAGGAGTCCGTCGTGATACGGAGTAAGGATGCCACCCTTGGTCAATGTCCGGGTAATAGGGGCGTTTCCGCAAGCTGAGAACAATAATGTGAAAGCGTCAGCATTGTGGAACCGTACCCGTGAATCCTCAGAGAACCATTTGTAAAAAAAACTCGCAAACACTTACCCCGTTTCCACCACAAATCGCACTCCAGATCACATTTACCTATTATCACACGTTAGCACGTATTATGTCAGGTAATCTACTTATAAGTAATTAAATCAGCCAGAATTACAAAATTTAAAGAATATTGTTCAGCTTCGTACGATCGCTCGAGTCCCTTTGTTCTTTCCTCAACATATTACGTGCGGTGAACATTATTTCCCGCCACCGTCATTTCTAGTCATTTCTTAAAATCTTGCGATTTCAAATGAAGTGGCGAGCCTAGTAACGCCATCTACTTCTCTGGCGAGGAACACGATCCTCGATCATTACAAGCTCAGAGAGCAATTTTAAAAGTAGCCAACTTCCTTCCCTTTCTTTATCCTACAGATCAGCTATACAAACGCTGTAACGTGCTTACTGTTCGCCAGCTTTTTATAATGCACTAAATACTAAAACAGCACACCATGCTTTCCTACAACGCCGAAAATATTAATAAGAGACGGAATGATATTGTTTGCGACTCTAATATTTCGTGAAAATTTGTATTTGTTAAAAGATTTTTTACCTTTTTAGGCCCATTTTTATACAATAAATTGAATAGAATATTAAGTATCTACAAATTAAATAAGTATAAATGTAAAAAGACTATTTTCCAATATTTCCTAAGTATATCGTATGTAGAGACAGAAGACCTACTTACAGTTTGTAAATAAAACACAATATATCTTTAAATTTAGTAGTTTTTAAAATAGTTGTATTCGGTATTAATTTATTAGTTTGTATTTAAGCTCTTTCTAGCCTGAAACACAGGGTCACCCTAGTTCAGGCAAATAAGAAACTGTGCTCTTTTTAATATTATATTGTACTTTACTATATTTATGTCCTATTTTTATAAATAAACGATTATTATTATAGCTAAATAATAATAATAATAACTTTATTAGCAGTTTAAAATTACAATTTACAATATTATCAGTAAAACCACACTAGGCAGAGCCTGAATCGTGGTTTTCAAACAAAAACGATTACTCTAATAATAGTAAAATAAATCTGCATATTATTATAACTTCATGAAGTTGAAGTGCGAATGTGTTTATGTGTGTGAGTGTGTTTTATGTGTATGAGTGTGAAATGTGTAAATAAGTGTTTGAGAGATTACTATGAGTGATGTGAGTTATGTGTGTCTAGTGTGATAAAATTTAATGAGAGTGTTTAGTTTAGTCTTTACACAACTGTTCGTAGCAATTGTTCCATTTGGTAGTAGTTCATGCCGGTGATCAATTTCCTAGCTTTAACTTTGGCTTCACGAGTCGTATTCGGTATTTCGGGAGTGTCGGAGCTGATGTTTATTCGCAATTTTATTGTACAAATATGGAAACATAAATTTCTGTGATCTTCTAGCGAATGAAGTTTTACATTTAACACTAGGGATTTTAAAGATTCTAAGCTTCAACATGTCATCGTAACCTGGCGAACTTATGACTAGTTTATGAGTGGAGATAATTGCATGCATTACATAGAGCCCTCGCACGCTAAGTAGATCAGCCTCTTTGTAAAGATCTTTTGTTGGAAATCTAATAGGCTTCTTTAACATGACTTTTATAACTGATCTCTGCGCTCTTTCCAACAGCATGAGGTGTGTTGTCAATGTGCCACCCCATACGCTTATACAGTATGATAAGATAGATTGACACAAGGAGATATAAATAGCTTTAAGAAGTTTCATGCAAGCAACATCTCTAAGTTCCCTAATGACGTAGATTAACTTTCTGGTTTTAGCTGAGAGTGCACTGATATGCTCCTGGTATGTGAGTTTTTCGTCAATAATTACTCCAAGATACCTTAAAGATTGTGTTCTTTGTAAACTACTGCATTGACATTTGGTGTTGGAGAACTGCCTTTGGTCGCATGTATCTATTTGAATATTTAGTAAAGAAGAAGGTGAGGAAGCTGCAGTTTTGTGAAAACATATAAATTTGGTTTTGTTGGCATTTAATGTTAGTAGGTTATTGCTTAGCCATTTTGCGATTGAATTGATGCCTTGTTCAGCATTTCTAAAACAGTCTTTCCAGTTACTATCATGAAATACAACAGCAGTGTCATCTGCATAGCAAACTATTTTGGCATTTTTCAGAGGTAAGTTAGTCAGGCTGTTGATATATATTAGGAAAAGCGTTGGTCCCAAAACGCTGCCCTGAGGCACTCCAAAAGTTACTTCTCGTTTTGAACTGAGCCACGAGTTCAGCTTAACGCATTGCTTTCTTTCAGTTAAGTAACTTTTGAACCATTCAAGTGCAATACCTCGTATTCCGATGTTTTCCAGTCTTCTCAGCAATATTGGAATAGCCACGGTGTCGAAGGCCTTTGCTAAGTCTAAGAAGACTCCTACGCACGCGAGGCCATTGTCTAGATGGTCAATAATTTCATTTGTTAATAGATTAACTGCGTCTTCCGTAGATTTATGTTTACGAAAACCAAATTGAGTGTCCGATAAAATTTTATTTAAATCTAGGTATTTGACAAGACGTTCATTTACTACTTTTTCCAATATTTTTGAGAAAACTGGAAGCAGCGATATTGGTCTATAATTATTCGGTACGTTTGTTTCACCCCCTTTGTGAATTGGTACTATAACGGCAGTTTTCCAGTCTGGAGGAACAACTCCCGTGGCTAAACTTTGATTGATTATTGCTGTAAGAGGTTCAACTACACTACTTTTAGCCATTTTTAACATTACGTTATTAACACCATCTAGTCCCGGAGCACTGTCTGATTTTAGGTTCATGATTATATTTTCTATTTCTCGGGTGTCCGTGGGCTCAAAAAAGAAAGATTTTACTGGAGTTGAATCATTATCAAGCTCTTGTGCCAATTCAGACTGGGTTGTGTTGAGTTCCTTAAGAATGTTAGTGGCATAGCTTTGACCAACTGATGCAAAGAATTCATTGCAAAGATTAACTGCGTTTTGTGGACATGTGTGAACATTAATCAAATCAGAAGCGTTTGAGTTCGCAACTTTTTTCCTATGAGATATTTTATTGGTGGTTTTCCAAAGTTTTTTCGGCTGATTTTTGTATTTTTCTAGTAAATTAGAGTCGAAGTTGTTTTTTATTTTACGGAGCAAAGTGATAAAGAAATTTCTATACCTAGTGTATATAAGAGTTTTCACATGGTTCTTTGGTAAATTTCTAGCTTCAAGGTGAAGTTTGTCTCTCACACGGGAACACTTTAGTAACCCTTGTGTCATCCAAGGCTTGAGAATAATTTTCGAACGACTAATTTTAATTGTTTTAGAATTTGCATCAGTAATAGATTTCGTTATGTTTAGGAACGTATCCGCTTGCTCGACGACACTCTGAATGTTACACAATCCGCACCAATCAACATTACTTAGTTCTTCTACTATTGAGTCATAGTTAAGGGATATCTTGTATTTTGGGGGTGTTAAGTGTCCTGGTGTAACAATTGATAATCCAGATATCACTAAATCATGATCTGTAACAGATGACGGGCAAACAATTGTCTCTATGTCTACTTTACCCTTAAAAAATACATGATCAAGGCAAGAGTTAATTCTGGTAGGTTTATTTATAGCCGGTCTCAGGCCCAATTTAGCCATGGCACACAGGTACGATGCTGAGTCGGCCGCATCTAGATTAGCTATGTTTATGTTGATATCGCCAGTGAATACCGTACATGGTCCAATATTAGTGTTTTGCATGACGTCATGTAACGAGTTGATGAAGTTATCAATATTTTTGAAGGAAGGAGACCTATACACACCCAACACAGTTATAATATTTGGGATATTTATCAGAATGCATTCCGCGTCGCCGATTTTAGGTTCAGAAATTTTCGGTGACCAAGAATCCTTAACGTACACAACAACACCACCAGCTCTATTAATGTATTTTGTAGTATGATGTGCACTATAACCTTCTATCTGATATATTAACGAACTCTCGTTTAGCCAGCATTCCGTCAACACAATTACGTCAGGATCAATATTTATTCTTTTAACCACGGTCATGAAGCTATAGAAATTACGACTAAGACTTCGAATATTAAATGTTAAGATTTTATAATTGTGTTTATGAATAATGTTGTACGCATCCTCTACAGTGTCTACGTGGTGGCATTTTAGTGCATAATCGTTATCTATACATTCCATAATATCAAGTGTCGTCATAGTTTATAGTTATCTTATGTATTGATATTAAGTATAAAATACAATGTACGAAAAATGCCTTTTTTATATGCAAAAAAAGAACCATGCAAGCAGTCGACTGCGAGGAAAAATTATATATTATAGCAATACTAGTAATAAAATGATTACTGAGCGTGGAATAAATAAGGAGTATGTGTTGGTTTTGTTTAAATGACGTAACGAATGTTTGATTGTAGACTCTCATAATTTTGTGTGTAATGAAGGTTAGACAGTACTTCACGCCGGAACAGCTGCTTAAACTTTATCAGGCGCAAGTTCGATCGGTTATGGAGTACTGCTCTCATCTTTGGGACGGATCTGCCCGATACCAACTTGATGCGCTTGAGTCTATTGAGAGGCGAGCCAAGAGGATCATTGGCGATGATGCACTTGTCGAGTCGAGACTTCAAAGTCTTGAGCATCGACGCCGAGTTGCTAGCCTGTCGGTTTTCTACCGGTTACATTTCGGGGAGTGTGCGTCGGAATTACATAATTTAATTCCGCCTAGCCCGTTCCATCATCGGACCACCAGACGTACGGCATTGCGCCACCGGTACATGGTGGATATCCCACATATACGTACAAAACGTTTTGGGAACACATTCATTATGCGTACAGCCAAGGAGTGGAATTCCTTGCCGGAGTCGGTGTTTCCTGATAGCTACAATCCGGGTATCTTTAAGTCAAGAGTGAATAGGTTACTTCTAGGTAAGCGCGTTCCATCGTCGACTGCATCGTCGCTTTCCATCAGGTGAGATAGTGGTCAAGCGCGAACCTATAATCAATAAAAAAAAAAAAAAAAAGTGATGTGTGAGTTTTTGACTGTGAGAATTTGTGAAATAGTGATGTGTGAATTTTTGGCTGTGAGAACGTATTTGGGACATGCAAAGCTGATGGAAAACAGCAAACTTCAAACAAAAATAGGTAAACAAACAATTGGACATAAAGCAAATCAGTAAGTTAATTGAGCAAATTAGCAAATTAATTAAGCGGTTCACACGAGGGTAATGTTGCCGGGGAGATTCCGATATGTTTGTCCAGATCTTCATAGGATTGAATACGTATCGCTGGGTATCTCTTATTGTCATTGTCTTCGAACTTTTTAATGTATATGAGCCCATTTCGCAGCCAGCAAAAGCGAAAGCCATTGCGTTGGGCTCTGGCGCGCGCCTCTCGAAATAACAATCTCTTTTCTTTGGTAACACGTTCATTTATGTATATCTTAGATTTGGTGCCAAGAACCATGTCTTCCGACGTCACATTTTTCCTTGATTTTGCCGCTGAGAGAATTTCATCCCTTTTAGTTTTCCGGGTTAGTTTAACAATGATGGGGCGATGTTGGCTAAGCTTTTCCTTAGAGTTGTGCTTAGGACCTGCACGCAGAATGCTGTCGATATCAGATTCTTGCAAGTTTACATTAATTTTCTGCGAAATAGTGAGCAATAGATGCGTGAGGTTTTCGTTACGTTCCTCTGGCATTCCACATATCTCAATCTCATTTCTTAATGCATTTGTCTCTAGAGCGCTGACTGCAGACTGCAGTTGAGATATCGACAACTTCAAGTAATTTATTTCTTTGTTCTTGTTTTCAATTACCGCTTTAAAGTCAATAAAATGTTGTGATATTAATGGAGAGAGACTAGCAAGGTGTTCTTTTAATTCTCTCTCGTTCTCTCGCAGCTCTCGAATCTCAGTAACCAATTCAAGAAGCGTAGTGTCAGACGTAGATGAGGACTTGCCCCGGGAGCCACGCACCAAGTTTATGTTATCGTACAGCGGTTCCTCTGTGTTTAAATCAGGCGAACGGACCGGAGTATTAATATTTCCTCGCTTTGGCAAGAGGCAAACACAGGTAGGGCATAACCAGGATTTTCTATATCTAGCGGTAAACTTGGAGAAGGATTCTAAGCTAATGTTTATGCATTTTAGATCATACTGGCACTCACATTTAGAGCAATCCATAAAATGAATACCTTTAATAGGCTTACTGCAAGCTTTGCATATCGTCGGCATCGTAGTTGAGGTAGTATTTTGACAGCAAGTTTTAATTCCAAACCAGAATTTGCGCGGCGTTACAGCGAAGAAGTTAACACACAGCGACACAAAACCCGATCCTTTCCAGCTTCAGACACAGCGTAGCACCGTGTTTAGTAGGCGGAGTTTCGCCGTGCGCCGCGATGAATCAGTGTCTCTTTGACACAGAACGACACAGAACGCGATGCCTTCCACCTATACAACACAGTGTTTTTTCACTTCGTCCGTTATTTAAAGTTTTGAGTTTTGTTTTTGAATTTATTTTATAAAACCATGGAGTTTATTAATGTTTGTTGTTGTTAAAATGTGTATTGGTAGTAGTTACACTTCACAATATGTTTCACGATACAGAAAGTTCCCGTTTTGCACTTTATATGAATTTAAAACACGGAGCTCGTTTCGACACAGGTTCACCGTTCAATGCAGATTCTACCTACTGAAATTCACTCGAAGAACCAAAAACTCAGACATCAGAGTATCAGGCCAATGGTAAATCTAAAATAATAATTAGGAGTACGGGGTAGTACTTAGATATTTCAATAGCAGCTTATTTTTTCACAATTTTACTGGAACTTTCATTCAAAATACAGATTTTTCAAGCATTTGCCATCTTTTTTTTTTTTTTTTTTATTATGTAAATAGGTTTTTAAAATAACACTTTTACACGTCAATATTTTTTTCTTTTCGTCAGTTTAAGCTAGATGAGTCCGGTGTTTCCTAGCTGACTACCCTGAGAAGAAACACCGAAACAAACTCAGGGGTCAAAGTCTCTTTTAAAGTCCATACAGTAACCATGTATTGGTCAAATCATATGAGAACCATGCAGATTAGTGTCTGAGATGGTCTTTTGAGGAAAGAACCATACAGATTTGAGTGGACCTGTCCAGTCAGTGCAAGCATTTGTCAGTATTCGTGTAGCTCAAACTTAGGACTACTAAGGAGCTCAACGACTTGACGATCAATACCAAAGAAAGGACATTTGTGTAGGCCGCATCAAATACTCAAATCTGTCAGACATCATATTAAAATTACGGAAAAGGAAAAGTAATCGACATAGTCCTCACATTCACAATAATAAAAAATAAAAAAAAATACAAAAATGTAACTGCAAAATAAATTATTGCAAGTCCAAAGTTAAAAAATAAATAAATAAATAAATAAAAATAAAATACAACTACAATAATAGTGCTGGAGCAGGTCAATCCCAAGCCGTCTTATCCTCAAGATACTCCTTAACAGTATAAAAAGCCTTTTGACAAAGTTTTCGCTTTACAAACAATTTAAATTTATTCAGGCTAAGTTCTTAAATGTTACTGGGAAGCTTATTATAAAAGTGTACACATTGGCATCTAAATGAGCCCCCAATTTTTTTGAGCCTGGTTGTAGGAACCACAAATTTATGTTTGTTCCTAGTATTAACGTTATGGATATCACTGTACTTTTTAAACATGTTTTTATTTTTATGCACATACAAAATATTATCAAAGATGTATTGACAAGGCACAGTCAATATATTAATGTTTTTAAATTTATCTCTTAGTGAGTATCTAGGACTTAATTTATAAATTGAACGAATAGCCCTTTTCTGTAATACAAAAATTGTTTGAATGTCGGCGGCATTTCCCCACAGTAGAATGCCGTAGGACATGACACTATGAAAATAGCTGAAATAAACTAAACGGGCTGTCTCTAAGTCAGTTAAATCACGAATTTTTCTGACAGCGTATGCTGCAGAGCTAAGTTTTTTAGACAATTTGTCAATGTGAGGACCCCACTGAAGCTTAGAATCTAGAGTAATACCCAAAAACACTATGGTATCTTCAGGACTCAAATCTTTACCTTTTATTTGTACACTAGTTTCAACTTGCCTAACATGAGGCATTGTAAACTTAATAAATTTGTTTTTTTTTTCATTTAAATGCAGGTTGTTGACGTTAAACCAGTGTACTATTTTAGACAGAGCAATATTTATATCGTCAGTATTTGACTGCTGACGTTTATGTTTAAACAAAAGTGAAGTGTCGTCTGCAAACAACACTATATCGTGGTAATCCTTTATTAGGTAAGGTAAATCATTTATATAAACTAGAAATAAAAACGGGCCAAGAATTGAGCCCTGGGGGACACCCATCGTTATAACAGATCCATGTGATCTTTGCCCGTTTATATCAACTCTCTGAATCCTATCACTGAGATAAGATGTAAGAAGATCCAGAGAGGAGTTACGGATCCCGTAATAGTGGAGTTTCCTGATTAAAGTTTTATGGTTAACACAATCGAAAGCCTTGGACAAATCACAGAAAATGCCCAAAGCATCGCATTTGTCTTCACATGCGTTATAGATATGTCCTAAAAGTTCAACACCAGCATCGGTTGTTGAACGACCCCTTGTAAAACCGAATTGCTTCGTATGTAACAATTTATGTTTATTAAAAAATCTTTGTAACTGTTCTAGAATAAGTTTTTCAAATATTTTACTAAAGGTAGGTAGTACTGAAATGGGTCTATAATTCGTGGGGTCTGTTGTACTACCCGTTTTAAACAATGGCATTAATTTACTATACTTCATTAAGTCAGGAAACTCACCACAATCAATACAACTATTAAAAATATGTGCTAAACTAGGAGCTACAACGTTGATAATCGATTTTACAACATTCACAGAATTTCCCTATAGATCTGTTGTCTTTTTGACGTTTAAAGTGTTAAAAGTTTTAATTATGTCTCTGTAGGTTACATGTTCAAAACTAAACTCGGAATCGCAAACTTTAACATTTTCTTTAAGCAGAGACTCTGCAGCAATGGGTGATAAGTTCAGAGATTTAGTAGTTAATATGGGGATCTCTGAAAAGAAGTTTTCAAAAGCCGCAGCAACTTGAGAGTCCGATTGAATGACATTGTCGTCTATTACAAGTTTATAGTCACTACATTGTTTTCATTTCCAACTTTACCCCACATCACATAAAGTTCCTTTACTTTACACTCACTTCAGTGTGTAAATTAACATCGTGGGATCCTCTACTATTGTTTTCTGCGAAGAACACTACAGCCTTCGGGAGAAAATACAGCCGCAAGTACTGCATGATTTCAAACTTTTCCATACAGAGAGTGACAAGTTGTACAAGTACCCACATAAAGCCTCATTTTTTCTGTCAACTTCAAATGACAGTTGTTATTGTCACTCCGTGACATTGACGTTTGACAACCTGTTGTAAAAAGGGTTGCCAAGTAATTGGAAACTCCCCATAATCGGGGAAAGGCTATTTCTATACAACTACTTTACGGACATTATAAAGTGTTTGTGATTTGCTGAGGTTTGAACTCGCGACGGAGAGGTGTAACGTTACTAGTGGCGAGCGCACTGCCACTGCGCCATCAAGCAATTAGCTACGACTCGTGAAATAGATCAGTGGTATCAACGTGCTACGCGCTACGTCACCGGCCAGTGCTACGACGTGCTACGGGCTACGAAACTTGTATCGACTGCGCCACCTTCGAACGACTGAGGAACATATTATCGACATATTCAATATAAGTATAAGTGCGAGTACGGCAGCGCACGAATAACCAGATTTAGACCACATTTTATATTTTATATATTACTAACTTTTCGCCCGCGTTTTTTTTTTTTTTATGGTAGGTAAAAATCATCGAATGACGAATCCCACTCTTGGGCGGAGCGGGAAACAGTGTCAGACTCTTACTGACTAAAGAACCTACCCCGTACCTTCCTTGCCTTAATCCCAGAGCCCCGGTGTAACGCTTTCGCATCAACCCTCAGCTCCGGAAGGCTTCGACTCTGCAGGGTCCCTACGGTTTGCTGACAACTCCTTGAGGCGCGCGGGAACGGAACGCGCCGTCGACGACTTGGGCTCGGTCTGGACTGCTACCAGACGACCGGACGGCGAGCTACCCATTGCTCGCCGTCCGAAAGCCAGTGTGTACGGTGGCCGGATATCGGCAGAATCGCGGCGGCGACGGCTACGGCGAGTGCGCTGTTGCCTTTGCCTTATGCGGTCAGCCTCCTCCTTTTCGAGCATTACTGCCTCGCAAAAGGAGGCGACCGCCTGCCACTCCTCCTCGCTGCGGACCATGGCCTGAACCAAGGCCCGGCGTGAGAGGTCGCCGCCGCCGATCACCCCCACGAGGGCACGGCGTTCCTCTTCCCAAGCGGGGCACACTTCTATCGTGTGCTTCACCGTGTCCTCCGGGCTGGCCACACAGTGGCGACACCCGGGCGTCTCTTCTGCACGGATCCGGTGCAGGAACCTCCCGAACTTGCCATGTCCGGTGAGGACCTGCGTCATGCGGAAGGTGAGGATGCCGTGAGGTCTATCCAGCCACGCAATTACATCATTACGGAATTCGTGGACGAGCTGCTGATCTTGTTTTTTCCTATTTATCTCACAGGCAGCAAAAAGTAAACATTAATGGGGCGACGTCCTCGGGGTCTTTAGTAAAGATGGGCGTGCCTCAGGGTTCAATTCTTGGCCCTTTCCTTTTTCTGGTTTATATTAATGACCTTCCTTACATGATGGCTAATTTATCCGACATAATCCTTTTTGCAGACGACACTTCCCTTATTTTTAAAGTAGATAGGAAGGATGTGGATGTTTTACATGTCAATGAAAGTCTGGCTGTTCTTTCTAAATGGTTTGAAGCTAACAACCTCCTATTAAATGCCAATAAAACGAAATGTATAAAATTTTCATCGCCAAATGTCCCTCAAGTTGGCATCAGTTTAATTCTTGACGGCAAAAAACTTGATGTCATAATGGAAACTGTTTTCTTAGGTATAACTATCGATTCTAAATTGCAATGGGGCGCTCATATTAGAACTCTCTCTGGTAGACTAAGCTCAGCTGCATATGCAGTAAGAAAGATAAGGCAATTGACAGATGTAGCCACAGCTAGATTAGTCTACTATGCTTATTTCCACAGTATTATGTCTTATGGCATTTTATTGTGGGGATCTGCAGCTGATGTCGACTCAATTTTTATTTTACAAAAAAGAGCCATCCGGGCTATTTATAAAATGGGTCCTCGCGAGTCCCTTAGAGATAAATTTAAAGAAATCGATATACTGACTCTGCCTTCTCTTTATATCCTAGAAAGTATCCTGTATGTTCGTAAAAATTTAGGACTTTTTAAAATTAGAAGCGATATTCATAACAAGAATACGCGCAGTAAACACGAAATTGTTTTACCCAAATGGAGACTAGCCAAGACCAGCAAGTCATTTTTAGTTAACAGCATACGCTTTTATAACAAGCTGCCAGTAACGGTAACTGAACTTAGTGAGGGAAAGTTCAAAAATCATATTAAGCGGGTCCTAACCAAAAAAGCATATTATAAGGTTAAGGATTATATAGAAGACAAGCTTGTTTGGCAATGACTGCTCCTGCACATGTGGCTCCCTGGTAACTCATTCATATTGTGTATTTATGTCTATTAACTGCTCCATCTTTGTTTTATACACTTTTTTTCCCTCTTTTTTCGACACATTGCTTTTGCAATATTTATATTATTAAGATTTAAAAACTTTTAAATTAAATAATAATTTATTTTGTTAGCATCTCGCAGTGTAACTGTTGTGGTGATATATGTATTTTTTTATTTTTCATACTTATTAATTTTTTTTGTTTTATATAATATTTCTTTCTTTATATCTCACGTTTAAAGGATCAAGTCTTTATCTCTCAAAACAAACGAAGATTTCAATGATATAAACGGATTTATTTTAAACAAGTGCTCGGTTCAACCGTCAGATCAAGAATGTTTTTACATTTACATTTTCTTAAAACGTCAAAACTGTCATACCACAGTGTTGCCGTACTGACTCTTGACTCGATACAATTAACGATTGATTTAATATTCGACTAGAAATATAACATCGAGTATTTTAACTTGCTTCAACTATAAATACAACTACATCGTATTATTGATTACACATGTTATCTGTATACCCACATCTTGGCTAATTAACCTTACAGCTCGGCCGTCCTGTGTAAGTGAGTCCTCTCACTTGCTTGGTTTAGGTCACAATAATAACCAATTTTATAAAACAAAATAAAAATATTAAACAAAAGACAAATAATAACTTCATTATCAATACATACATACTTCTATAACTAATTTAATTCTCTAGTAATAATTCATAACACAAGGTAAATTATTTACTTTACAGTTCACGTAATGTACTAAATTCAAATTAAATATTATCACAATAAAAATTTCATATTACTTTTAAGTTATGATAGTTCTAGTTTATCTCAATCCAACTTATTTTATCTAAATCATAGTCTTTATCAAATTTCAATTCACAATTAATCAACAATTCTCATTCTTTGTTTATTGTACTATTTGTCACCATCTTTGGTCATCTGTGCGGCACCGTTATCTTGGTACCATTCAAAGTCTGCACTGACCTCTATGACAGATCGCGCTTGCATCTTAATTATAATCTTACTCACTATCTTGCAATCATTACGTGCGACATCGATTTCTCGATGCCATTCATTATCTGCACTGATTGCTCAATCATATATATCTAACCTTAATAACGACACGCAATTCTTATTCACCTTCATCAGGAAAGTTGATTACCTCAGAACTACATTATTACCACCAAAACTGAATAATCTTATCATCCCTCCCTACTAAGTACAATAATAGATTACTCTCTGTCTACCTCTATTTCTGTGCTCTCACTCTGATCACTGTCAGTGCTCTCACTAGCGTAACCTTTGAAATTCATCCAAGGATGGATTTTATCTAGCGCGACAACATTTTCATACCTCTTGTTACCCTTTCTCATCAATGGGGTGTCTTCAACCAGAAATCTGTCATTAGGTAATATTTTGAGGATTCTATAGGGGCCCTGGAATTTGGGGATGAGTTTATGTGATTTTCCTACATGATCTTTGTCTATAACTGTCCTTTCTATCCTAATTAGATCACCTACATTATATTTAGTCCGACTTTTCCTATGTTTATCAAAGTGCTTCTTAGCATAATCCTGTTGTTTTTCAATCCTTTCCCTAGCAGTTGACCTCAGTTCAAGTAACGCATCACCATCGATTCGTTCAGTTGCTTCAGTAATTATATCACTCAATACGTTTTCCGACGCGTTCATCAATCTACAACCGAACAATAGCTCAGAGGGACTTTTCCCGGTTGTCTTATTAATAGTGGTATTAATACCTAATTGTACGTCACCTATATATTCGTCCCATAAGTTATCATTCCCATCATGGCATTTTGTACTTAGGGCGTCAGTTATGGTTCGGTTAAACCTTTCGACCTGTCCATTCGCTCGTGGAGTTGCCACTGCATTTAAAATGTGCTTAACTTTTAATTGTTCCATGAAACTCTTAAATTTTGCACTTGTGAAACAAGAGCCACGATCTGTTATAAGACGAGAAGGAACGCCGAAATAACTAAAATGTTCCTTAAATGATTTGATCGTCGTAGTCGTCTTAGTATCTTTAACAGCTCGTATATTGATAAATTTGGTAAATGCGTCTATAATAACCAGCAAATACATGTTGCCTTTCTTAGAGCGAATGAATGGGCCAAGGTGATCAGCATGAAGTGTATGGAATGGTTTCTCTAACTTAGGGATTGGGTGGAGCATTCCCTCTTTGGGGCCACCAGGTGCCTTGTGATGCGCACATTCCAAACAGGCTGAGACATATTTCTTAGTGAACCTACGCATTTTTGGAAACCAAAATATGCTTTTGATACGGCTCAACGTTTTTTCGAAGCCAAAATGTCCCACCTCGTCATGGTTCATGCGCAGCACTTGCCACCTACACCCTCTCGAAACTACCCATCGCAACCCTTCGTCTAAAATTTTATACACATGACTATTCCTTAACATATAATTCTTACGCACGTCAGCTACGAATTTGGTCTCGTCGTCTTCTAAGATATCTTTTATACGTTTTATTTCGCTATCATCACTCTGTACAGTAGATATCCAATCACGAACGTCTACATGTAGAACATCAAAAACATGCTCCGTATCAACATCGGTTGGGTCACCCACTGGGGCGCGACTGAGGGCATCTACGTGAGCCATACGTGAACCCGGCCTGTACTCGATTTCGCAATCGTATTCCTGAAACTGGATCCACCAGCGGGAAATTCGTGGTACAAGATCCCTCTTTGTTAAGGTAGTACGAAGGGCGTTGCAATCAGTGACTATTTTAAATCTTAGCCCTAGTAAATAGACTCGAAAACGATTTAATGATGCTACAACCGCTAAAGTCTCCAGCTCAAAAGAGTGAAATTTTTGCTCATCTACCGTGGTTTTACGACTGTAATATGCCACTGGCCTGAGTAAGCCATCAGCACTTCTCTGTAGGAGAATTCCCGCGATACCTAGCTTTGACGCATCTGTGTGAATTTCGGTCTCTAATTGGGGGTCATACAAAGCTAATATAGGACGTTCAACTAGTTTTGCCTTCAGAACTCTAAATGACTCCGCCTCCTTTGCCGTCCACCTCCATACGAATTGAGACTTTAACAGGTCTGTTAGTGGACGGGCAATAAGAGCGAAGTCCTTTACGAATCTCCGGAAAAAGCTAGCCAGGCCTATAAATCGTCTGATATCGTGAACGTTCCGTGGAATCGGGAAATTTTCTATAGCTAGTGTTTTGCGCTTTCCTGGACGTATCCCCTCACCACTGACATGAAATCCTAAGAACTCTAGCTCGGTACAGAAAAAACTACATTTTTTTAGCTTAAGTGTAAGACCTGCGTCTTTTACGAGTTGGAGTACCTCCTCTAGCCGTGTCATTCCCTGATCAAAGGAGTTTGCAGGAATCAATACGTCATCCATATATACGATCGTATAACCGACTTTAGAGAGTATTTTGCTCATTGCCCTTTGAAATACCGAAGGAGCATTTGCTAAACCGAAGGGCATGCGTTTAAACTGATATTGACCGTCTGGAGTTACAAATGCAGTCTTGTCTTGAGATTTTGCTTCTACTGGAATTTGGTAATAGCCAGATGCGAGGTCTAAACTTACAAATAAAAAATTACCAGCTAGTCTGTCAAGTTGATCATCGATTAAAGGTAAAGGATAGTGTTCCTTTTTTGTTTTATTGTTTAGTGCACGATAGTCGATGCATAGTCTGCTCTCGCCAGTCTTTTTCTTTACTAATAAGACTGGGCTGGCGTAAGGCGAGTTTGACTCGCATACTATGCCTGCATCAATCATTTCCTTTACCATAGATTGAACTTGTCTACGTTCCGGAAAGGAGAGTCTGTACGGGCGATAAACCACCGGTTGCGAGTCACATAACTGAATTTCAATTTGAACTACATTAGTCAATCCCAGGTCTTTCAAATTATCCGAGAAACATGTTTCGAATCCTTTAAGCAAATCTTTTAATTGGTGAACCTCATATTCACTTAGTTGTTCACCATAATTGAAAGCGGATGTAGCCTCAGCATTTTCAAAGTCTAATAGATTAATGCTTAAATTATTCTTAATATAAACAACTCGTGTAATGAGCGTATCCTTATTTAAACTAACCGTTCTGTCACTAAAATTTTGCACCAGTAACCTAACCTCTCCGTTTTCTATTTCATATTCACCAGGCATCAGATAATATTCATTCTGTGACATGCCACGTAAGGAACCTTTAACATGAACTATACCCGAATATTTGTTTGTCGAAATACAAGGTAATGGATACATTTCCTTAGGAGGTATTACTATATCGGTTTTCAAATTTAATTCTAATTTAACTGATTGATCACGAGTAAATATTAATGAATGCGTATTTTTGGTTATGACTATACCTGGCTTCTCTGTAAAACTATGTCCAATTAAAATTGCATATTTAATAACGCTATCGTCGACAACGTACGCGTTAACCTCCTCCTCAATACCTTGAATTTCAATAGTGACGTTTGATACGCCCAGCGGTATTACTATACTCTCACCTATACCTTTCATAGTCGGTAAGTAGCTATCAGTCCACGTGATTCCCCTCTTAACAGCCTCACTGTAACGAATCAGCGTACATTGGCTACCCAAATCTATGTAACCTTGTATAACTTCACCGTTCAATTTTAGATTAATTAAATATTTAGTGTCACTAGTGCTATTTGTTTCAATACGCATCACGTCCTTTTCTTTAGGTTTATCTATTTTATTAGACGAGTCAGAGGGAAGTCTGGGGCAATTAATTGACAAATGGCCTAATTTGGCACAAACGTTACACTTTAATATCTTTTTTGTGCATCGAGAACTGAAATGCCCAGGTTCATTGCAGTTAAAACAGACAAGTGGCGTATTATTGTATGACTTCGAAGGCTTAGTTTCACTGCCATTACCTATCTGCTTAGAACTATTACTAGTTGATGAAGGGGTAGTGTTGTTACGCTTATCGAAGTTCGCCCTTGACCTATCTGGCTCGCGAAAATGTTGCTTGATTGATTGAAAATATGCGAGAACCTGCTCTGGCTCCTGACATTTTGCTGCTTTGGCGCCTAATCTCAATGACCGATCCTCAATCCCATATAGTAGACAATCCACCGCGCGTTTGCCATGTATTTCGCATCGATTTAGTAAATTAACTTTTTCATAATAATAATGTTCTAACGAATCATTAAATTTCACACGTTTTGACAACATCTCGGTTAGTAATTCAGCATAATCTTCACTGCTTGGAAACGATTGCTCCAGTTTGTCCTTCCACTCTGACCATGAATACGACATGGATGGAAGGGCCTGGTACCACGTTTTAGCAATCCCTGATAGTTTAGGCAGTGCGTAATGTATTATTTGGTCGTCACCCCAACCATAGAGCCTAGCACATTCTTCAACCTTATTGATCCACATAAATATAGTCTGATTTTTTACCATAGGGTCAAAATCTGGGATCACATTGCCCAACATAGGGAATTTATTGCCTTCAGATCGATTTCCGGTTAAAGCCTCCACTAAAGTAGCAAGGAACGTTTGCGTGTCATTACTAAAAGCATTGGCGCTACTCACGTGACCAGGAAGTGGGGGTGTGTGTCGCTCGGCGCTGGATTCTGGGCGCCGGCTGCGGCCTCGCCTACTGCGCCTCTCCTCCACGCCCCGGCTGCAACCCTCCTCCACGCTCCGGCTGCGCCGACGCTGCTCGTAGCTACTGCTCCGACTGCGACGTCCACCACGGCTGCGACTCCGGTCCGGCTGGTGACGGCGCCTCGTGGCCTGCTCACGGGAACTGCGGTCTTTACTACGACTCACTCACTCGATCACAGCCTTCGCTGCTTCCGTTTATGCGTAGCACTCGCTCTGTTTTCTGTTCTCCGGTCGCGGCGACGTTTGCGCTCATTGCTCTTACGACCAGCTCCACTTTTGTCCATTGTCAATCAGTACTTGGCGTTCACAACACAAAAACGTGGCAACACGTGAACACTTTATTTGGATATATTTCTTTAAAATTGTAGGCGTAATTGACATATCCCACTTCTGAGATAAAGGATCAAGTCTTTATCTCTCAAAACAAACGAAGATTTCAATGATATAAACGGATTTATTTTAAACAAGTGCTCGGTTCAACCGTCAGATCAAGAATGTTTTTACATTTACATTTTCTTAAAACGTCAAAACTGTCATACCACAGTGTTGCCGTACTGACTCTTGACTCGATACAATTAACGATTGATTTAATATTCGACTAGAAATATAACATCGAGTATTTTAACTTGCTTCAACTATAAATACAACTACATCGTATTATTGATTACACATGTTATCTGTATACCCACATCTTGGCTAATTCACCTTACACGTTGTAAAGTAAGAACACTGTAGACTTCGCAAATCCTATTACGACTCACCTTTGATTTTTTATTATTATGATTATTTTTATTGTGCTTTTGAGTACAATATTGACTGGTCTACACTGTTCTTACATAATGACATAAATACTGTAATAACGAGATAATATTGTAAGAAACCATTTTTTTAAAAGAGTAACCATGGAGTTTCTTGCCGGTTCTTCTCCATAGGAAACGACCAATTTGGAACCGTGCACTAGCTTCTGACGTTTTATAAGTGCCCATGTAGGCCTATATGAAATAAAAACCATTTTGATTTTGATTTTTGATTTGACGCCTCAAAGAGGGGCACTACTGCCGAAATTATGCCGTGCCCAGCGCTGGGTTGCGACAGTCGCTGTTTCCATTCCACCATGAGATCCCGCCGGAGCTCTTTCCGCCATGCCTTGACATGTTCAGGCAGTGGAGTTTCGCCCCGGCGTTGCATCTCCACGCGCAGATCGTGCATGTGTGCAAGGACTGTTGCCTCCAAATCCCATGGTGGTAGGCCAGCAAGGAGGCTCGCCGCTTCGCAGGACACCGTGCGGTATCCCCGCACCATCCGGATGGCCATGACCCTCTGGCAGGCGTTTAGCTGGGCCGCCGGGCGTTTACGCAGCGACGGCGCCCACACTGGTGCCTCATAAAGGGCCATGGACCGAACGATGCCGGCGTAGAGCCTCCGGCAGGAGGCGTCTGGACCACCCAGGTTCGGCAGGAACCGCTTGAGGGCAGCTCCTGTCCGATTGAGTTTAGGAGCCAGACGTCGGAAATGCTCCTCGAAATTCCACCGGCTGTCGAGCACAAGTCCCAGGTACTTCATCGTCGACCCGACGCCGATGTGAACTCCTCCTACCGTTAGCTGGGAACCTATTGGTGGCGCGTTCCGAGGGCCGTGAAAACACATGGCCTCGGACTTGTGCAGCGCCACCTCGAGTCCCAACTGCTGGATCCTCTCTACGACTGTCGCAACCCCACGTGTCGCTAGTTCGACCGCCGCCTGGTACGACTCTCCCCACGCTAGGACCAGCGTGTCGTCTGCGTAACAGACCACGTTGACCCCGACGGGGAGATCGGCGCGCAGCACGTAGTCGTACCCGATGTTCCACAAGGGCGGCCCTAGTACCGATCCCTGTGGGACACCGCACGACATCTCTCGCCGTTTCCATTCACCCTGGTGACCGGGGTAGATAATGAACCTCTCTGACAGGTAGGCCTCGATCACACGACAGAGGTAGTCGGGCACCCGGTGATACCGGAGTGCCGTCCTAATGCAACTCCAGGGCAGGGAATTGAAGGCGTTGGCAATGTCCAATGACACCGCCAAGACGCACCTGCCCCGGTACACCGCATCCCCCGTCGTGAGGGCTCGCACGCGCATGATGGCGTCCACCGTGGAGCGCCTCCTGCGGAACCCGAACTGGTCGTCCGCTAGATCGGGCCCCTTCAGTGTCAGATGCTTGACGAGGCGGTCTGCAATGACTCTTTCAAAGAGCTTGCCCACCTCGTCAAGCAGCACAATGGGCCGATACGCGGACGGAGAGTCCGCAGGACGCCCCGGCTTCGCGACGAGGACCAGCTTTCCCGTCTTCCAGGGAAGTGGAAATTGGCCCCTCTCCAAGCATGCGCTAAAGAGCCCCCCCAATCGAGACCCGAGAGCCTCTATGGCCAGGACCCAGGCCTTCCCAGGCAAGCCGTCCGGTCCTGGGGCGGTATTTTTGGCGCCCATCCGCCGTACCGCCACTCTCATCTCTACCTCAGTCACCTCCGGAGTAACACCGTCGTCGCTGATGTGGTCCGCGTCGGATTCCGCTGGTGGCGGAGCCATGGGCGGGGGGGAGTGGTCCCCTCGCGTAGGGAACAACGTGCTCACCACACCCTCCACAAGCTGTGGCCGGAGACTCTGCGTCAACAGGGGAGCCCATGGGCGGAGTTTCTCCCGCACCATCTTGTATGGGCGTCCCCACGGATCAGCGTTGAGGGTCCCCAGCCACACTTTGCAGGCCTCCTGCTTGACCCGCTTTATCTCGGATCGGAGGGTGCGCTTTGCCACCCTATATCCCTCGTAAAGCTCCGCCTCCACGGCTTCCGCATCCGGCGGGCGGATGCGGCGCCTGCCGCGTGGAAATCGGTTATATCGCGCTTTTTAGATTTTCCCGTGGGAATGAGAAGTTCTACCATGGCAAAACATTGCTTATCCAAGACTTAAACTACCTCCATACCAAATTTCATCAAAATCTGTTCAGGCGTTTTGGCCGTTAAGTTGTTAAACCAAAACTGAGTGGTAAACTATATTATATGTTTTACTTTGGGGAGCAAAAACATGCAGATTTTGGGCACTGGAAACCCGAGAACACGCTACATAGAGCTGACCATGCGAAAAACAATGTTTTTCCAGGTGTACTCCAGCAACCCTTAGAGTTTGGCCTTGTACTTTATTACTGGTCATTGCAAATGAAACCCTTGTAGGAAACTGAAGTCTTTTAAATTGAAATGGGAGGCCTGTTGGAATAATCGGGATCTGAGGAATGAGTACACTTTCACCTTTTGCTGCGCCAGTTAAAATAGTTGCGGTAATAATATTCCGTCCAAGCTGAGTGACACGCAACCTGGTACCATTACACAGTCGTGGGGCATCGAGATTACGTATCAGCATCACCAGAACCCCTACTTTTAATTTTGCAGCTGCGTTTGAAGAGACGTCTCATTAGCTCTCAAAATAGCTAGTCTTTCAGCTCGTTCTTCCAAACGTAGCTGTGTTTGAAGAGACGTCTCATTAGCTCTCAAAATAGCTAGTCTTTCATCTTGCTCTTCCAAACGTAGCTGCGTTTGAAGAGGCGTCTCATTACCTCTCAAAATAGCTTGTCTTTCAGCTTGCTCTTCCAAACGTAGCTGCGTTTGAAGAGGCGTCTCATTAGCTATCAAAATAGCTAGTCTTTCGGCTTGCTCTTCCAAACGTAGCAGCGTTTGAAGAGGTGACTCTAACGCCCTTAGTGCTGTCTGACGTTGAGCCTGTTGTGATAAACGTACTTGAGTACGAATATCATTTTTGGAAGCCCTCAAAGAAAATTGGCGAGCGGCTTGCTCCTCAAATCTTTGCTGGCGCTGAGATGGTAGCTCAGCAGCTCTCAAAGCAGCCTGACACTCTGCTTGATCGCGCCTTCTTAATCCAGCATGGAGAGACGATTCTTGAGATCGGGCAATTTTCATTGCCCGAGCTTGAGATGAGGTGCTCGACAAATTAGATTTACGTTTGCGAGGCATTATGAAATAATGAGTAAGTAAACTAAAAACTATAAACCGCAATTAAAGTATAATCCTATAGTACTGTTAGTTCAATGTCCTAAACTATAAAAATCTAAATGACGAACAAAGCGACGTAATTACCAACTATACCTGGTGAATCAAATAAAGCTAAGCTATGATAAAACAAAACGGTAAATACTATACGGCTATAGGTTAGGGCGCGAGATATCATACCACTACTTACATATCTTAAAAAATACAACGTTACCACGTTTTAAAATACACCCAGCGCCATCTATCGCTTACATAAAGAATTAGTTAGCGTAAAGACCACTTATACTAAATACCTACTTATACCAATTAGTAATTTCGGTGACTTATAAATATTTCAGTTTTCATTTGTTATATGTGCATATTATACCTTGTTTTGATTATTCATAAACGTTGTTAACCTTCTGGAACCGTCTATCATACCTATTATTTAATCCGGACTTCTAACTTTACGTCTGCAAAATTTCAAAGCAAACGGTTCAGTAGTTACGGCGTGAAAGCCTAACAAACAAACATACAAACAAACAAACTCACATTCCGATTTATAATATTAAGTAAGGATAAGGAAGTAAGGATAGTAAGGATAGGAATATGTGCATGTTATGACCTGTTTTGATTATTCATAAACGTTGTTAACCTTCTGAAACAGTCTATTATACTTACCAGGATAAAGGGTAGGTAAAAAAGTACAGAAGTTTTTGCTTAGCTACGTAAAAACATTACTAAGTTCACAGGATAAGCAGATGTAAAAATCAGTTTAGGCGATTAACGAAATCGTACGACATCCCTCGGGAATTCCTCATTTCCGGGGATAATTTATCGTATCATTAAGCTTTGTTTTAAACGTCACACAGCGCCATGTGTCACCAAACTGATACTGACAGCTTCATACGAAGCTAAACAATATTTTCGTTTTCCCTCGGGAACATCACAGTTTTCCGGGATAAAAAGTAGCCTATTATTTAGTAAGGATAAGGATAGTAAGGATCAATGAAGTGTCATCGGCAAACAACACCATATTAAGTTTATTTTACAATAAATTAGGTAGATCATTAATATAAACTAAAAATAAAAAAGGCCCTAAAATTGAACCTTGGGGTACTCCCATTTTAACATATAATTCCGACGAATTAACACCATTAATCTTCAGGGTCCAACCTTCAGGGTCGAAGCCTCCTGGAGCCTAGAGGGTATGTGCAAACTGTTACCTCGACTCCAGGAATAAGGCAAGGAAGGTACGGGGTAGGTTTTTCAGTCAGTAAGAGTCTGACACTGGTCTCCCGCTTCGCCCAGGAGCGGGATTCGTCATTGGATGATTTTCACCTACCATAAAAAAAAAAAACCATTAATCTGAACAAGCTGCCATCTATCATTTAAATAAGATTTTATTAATATTAATGCTGTTATACCTAGTCCGTAATGCTCAAGTTTTAGGAGTAATGTTTCATGATCTACACAATACGCCAAGTACTTCTCTAACTCAGACCCAGTCTGAGCCCAACATCAAGTCAGCGATTGATATGGGCGATTATGTCACTAATAGGAGCAAACGACCAAGGCCTGAAAACTCGCCTCGAGGTCAGCAGGATGTACAGAACTTGCTTGAGAATTGGAAAAGAGACCAAGATACGCGTATTTCTAATATGCTAGAAGACCAAATGACCTTCATGTCAAAATTACAATAATAAAAAAAAAAATTAAAATAATAAAAATTACAATAATAATTGACATAAGTGAGATCAATGCCCAGAATATAAAAATTCAGGCGTCTAATGCAGAAATCTGCAAAACTAATGCTGAGATTGAGCGATCAGTGTCCTTCATGAACCAACAATTTGAGGAATTGAAGAAAGAGGTTGAAAAGCTTAAAAGGGAGCGGCAGGAACAGCGTTGCTATATAGAAGGTCTCGAGAAGAAGACTACTGATCTCCAGTACAAGTCTAGATCATCAGGAATTGAAATAAGAAATATTCCACACACCGATAACGAAACTGCACCCGGCCTAATAAAAACAGTCTGTAGCATAGGAAAACAGGCTGGAATGTCTATATCCGAAACTGAATTTCGCGATATATATCGCCTCCCGGGAAAAAATACTAAAGGCACCACGGCCCCCACCACACGACCAATTATTGCTGAGTTTACAATAATGCAAACAAAGCAAAATGTATTGTCTGCCATACGTTCTTACAACAGCAAAAAGACAAAAGTGAACAAATTAAATACAGAGCTGATTGGTATACCGGGGAGAATACAAGCGGTATATGTTGCTGAACAGCTGTATTCTGCAACCAAACACTTATTCTACCTAGCGCGGGAATTTGCGAAGAAAAATGAATTTGCTTACTGTTGGGTAAGCAATGGAAACGTCTTCCTTCGCAAGCAGACGGGCGACAAACAGTTGCTTATAAAATCGGAGAAATGTCTTCAAGATCACATCAGCAAGTGACTAGATGATCCTGCGTACAGCCACTACTTGAATACTTTACGCTATCTCTTTTTCTGTTTTTATCACTTTTTAAATGTTTCTTTAATTTCGCTTCTCAACTATACAGTCTGTCCCAATCTATGCACTCATATACACATCTCATATACTGGACACACTACGTACACACTAGAAATTAATACTAAGCACACATGTAAATGCCACCAACCACCACTATTTCTTACATACATCAAAGCGATGCCTCTGTCAAATACCCGGACTTATTTTCAATTTTTCTCTTTTTATCGTCATTAAATACATAAATGGCTAACATAAATACCATAAATCAGGACGTTGACAATTTTAACCTGGGAAACTCCTTCTCATGTGACCCAAATGAGTGTATTAAATATATAAATAAAGCTGACAGTAGTATAAAGTTATTACAAATAAATATTCGTAGCGTCAACAAAAATTTTGATAGCCTTCTAGCATTGATGTGTCTAATTAATATTGATTTTGATTTAGTTGTCTTGACTGAATGTTGGCTGAGTAAAGTGACCAACCTCCCAGTTCTAAACGGTTACCAATCTCATTCAACAAAAAATAATGATAGTCAAAACGATGGGGTCATAATTTACACAAAAATAGGGCTGAACATAAAGGTATGGGAACCAAATATAAATCACGCAAATAGTCTGGTATGTCAAATTGATAACAAGCTGACGGTAGTAGCAATATATCGCTCTCCATCAAATAATACTAAAGAACACTTTGACGTCTTTTTGACTAGCCTGAATAATATTTATGATGAAATATCAAACTCGCCCAATATTACAACGGTAGATGATCTAAACGTTGACATAAAGCTAGGTAATAAAATTGACCGTGCACTAGAATACCTAATCTTAAACGCGTCCCACGGCCTATTACAACAACCCATCTACTACCAACTAGAATAGGAAAATGTCTAGATCACACCTTGTTAAAAACAAAGTCAATGGCCACTTTAGTTTTGGAATCACACAAACAAACAAACTCACATTCCGATTTATAATATTAAGTAAGGATAGGAATATGTGCATGTTATAACCTGTTTTGATTATTCATAAACGTTGTTAACCTTCTGAAACAGTCTATTATACTTACCAGGATAAAGGGTAGGTAAAAAAGTACAGAAGTTTTTGCTTAGCTACGTAAAAACATTACTAAGTTCACAGGATAAGCAGATGTAAAAATCAGTTTAGGCGATTAACCAAATTGTACGACATCCCTCGGGAATCCCTCATTTCCGGGGATAATTTATCGTATCATTCGTATATTAAGCTTTGTTTTAAACGTCACACAGCGCCATGTGTCACCAAACTGATAAACAATATTTTCGTTTTCCCTCGGGAACGTCACAGTTTTCCGGGATAAAAAGTAGCCTATTATTTAATCCGGACTTCTAATTTTACGTCTGCAACATTTCAAAGCAAACGGTTTAGTAGATACGGCGTGAAAGCCTAACAAACAAACAAACTCACATTCCAATTTATAATATTAGTAAGGATTACCTATATTGAATTAAAATTCGCGCTATTTTTGGAGTGATAAATATTTGTAAATAGTCTAAGTAATAATAATCCTTATCCTTACTATCCTTATCCTTACTTCCTTATCCTTACTTCCTTACTAATATTATAAATTGGAATGTGAGTTTGTTTGTTTGTTTGTTAGGCTTTCACGCCGTAACTACTAATCCGTTTGCTTTGAAATTTTGCAGACGTAAAATTAGAAGTCCGGATTAAATAATAGGCTACTTTTTATCCCGAAAAAATGTGATGTTCCAGAGGGAAAACGAAAATATTTTTAGCTTCGTATGAAGCTGTCAGTATCAGTTTGGTGACACATGGCGCTGTGTGTCGTTTAAAACAAAGCTTAATGATACGATAAATTATCCCCGGAAATGAGGAATTCCTGAGGGATGACGTACAATTTGATTTATCGCCTAAACTGATTTTTACATCTGCTTATCCTGTGAACTTAGTAATGTTTTTACGTAGCTAAGCAAAAACATCTGTACTTTTTTACCTACCCTTTATCCTGGTAAGTGTAATAGACTGTTCCAGAAGGTTAACAACGTTTATGAATAATCAAAACAGGTTATAACATGCACATATTCCTATCCTTACTATCCTTACTTCCTTATCTTTACTAATATCCTTACTTCCTTACTTCCTTAATAATATTATAAATCGGAATGTGAGTTTGTTTGCTTGTTTGTTTGTTTGTTTGTTTGTTTGTTTGTTTGTTTGTTTGTTTGTTAGGCTTTCACGCCGTAACTACTGAAACGTTTGCTTTGAAATTTTGCAGACGTAAAGTTAGAAGTCCGGATTAAATAATAGGTATGATAGACTGTTCCAGAAGGTTATCAACGTTTATGAATAATCAAAACAGGTTATAATATGCACATATAACAAATACTGAAATATTTATAAATCACCGAAATTACTAATTGGTATAAGCAGGTATTTAGTATAAGTGGTCTTTACGCTAACTAATTCTTTATGTAAGCGATAGATGGCGCTGGGTGTATTTTAAAACGTAGTAACGTTGTTTTTTAAGATATGTAAGTAGTGGTATGATATCTCGCGCCCTAACCTATAACCGTATAGTATTGACTGTTTTGTTTTATCATAGCTAAGCTTGATTCGATTCACCAGGTATAGTTTATTTAAAGGTAATTACGTCGCTTTGTTCGTCATTTAGATTTTTATAGTTTAGGACATTGAACTAACATTACTATAGGATTATACTTTAGTTTAGGTTTTTAGTTTACTTACTCATTATTTCATAATGCCTCGCAAACGTAAATCTAATTTGTCGAGCACCTCATCACAAGCCCGGGCAATGAAAATTGTCCGTTCTCAAGAATCGTCTCTCCATGCTGGATTAAGAAGGCGCGATCAAGCAGAGTGTCAGGCTGCTTTGAGAGCTGCTGAGCTACCATCTCAGCGCCAGCAAAGATTTGAGGAACAAGCCGCTCGCCAAGCTTCTTTGAGGGCTTCTGAGAATGATATTCGTACTCCAGTCCGTTTATCGCAACAGGCTCAACGTCAGACAGCACTAAGGGCGTTAAAGTCACCTCTTCAAACGCTGCTCCGTTTGGAAGAGCAAGCTGAAAGACTAGCTATTTTGAGAGCTAATGAGTCGTCTCTTCAAACGCAGCTATGTTTGGAAGAACAAGCTAAAAGATAAGCTATTTTGAGAGCTAATGAGACGTCTCTTCAAACGCAGCTGCAAAATTAAAAGTAGGGGTTCCGGTGATGCTGATGCGTAATCTCGATGCCCCACGACTGTGTAATGGTACCAGGTTGCGTGTCACTCAGCTTGGACGGAATATTATTACCGCAACTATTTTGACTGGCGCAGCAAAAGGTGAAAGTGTACCTACTCATTCCTCAGATCCCGATTATTTCAACAGGCCTACCATTTCAATTTAAAAGACTTCAGTTTCCTATAAGGGTTTCATTTGTAATGACCATTAATAAAGCACAAGGCCAAACTCTAAGGGTTGCTGGAGTACACCTGGAAAAACATTGTTTTTCGCATGGTCAGCTCTATGTAGCGTGTTCTCGGGTTTCCAGTGCCCAAAATCTGTATGTTTTTACTCCCCAAAGTAAAGCATATAATATAGTTTACCACTCAGTTTTGGTTTAACAACTTAACGGCCTAAACGCGTGAACGGATATTGATTAAACTTTGGTATGGAGGTAGTTTGAGTCCTGGATAAGCAATGTTTTGCCGTGGTAGAACTTCTCATTCCCACGGGAAAATCTAAAAAACGCGATATAACCGATTTCCACGCGGGCGAAGTCGCGGGCGAAAAGCTTGTAGTTCATAAACATACGTCTCTGATACACCTTACTTTTAATGTCACCTTATGTAATTATTATCCTTACTAGTCCTTACTATCCTTACTATATAATATAATAATATAATATTTAATATTAATTATTTAATATTTAATATTATATATTATATATTTATTATTTATTATAATATTATAAATCGGAAAGTGAGTTTGTTTGTTTGTTTGTTAGGCTTTCACGCCGTAACTACTGAACCGTTTGCTTTGAAATTTTGCAGACATAAAGTTAGAAGTCCGGATTAAATAATAGGCTACTTTTTATCCCGGAAAAATGTGATGTTCTCGAGGGAAAACGGAAAAATTTGTTAGCTTCGTATGAAGCTGTCAGTATCAGTTTGGTGACACATGGCGCTGTGTGTCGTTTAAAACAAAGCTAAATGATACGATACATTATCCCCGGAAATGAGGAATTCCCGAGGGATGACGTACAATTTGGTTTATCACCTAAACTGATTTTTACATCTGCTTATCCTGTGTACTTAGTATTGTTTTTACGTAGCTAAGCAAAAACTTCTGTCCTTTTTTACCTACCCTTTATCCTGGTAGGTATAATAGACAGTTCCAGGAGGTTAACAACGTTTATGAGTAATCAAAACAGGTTATAACAAACCCTTACTTCCTTACTAATCCTTACTAATATTATAAATCGGAAAGTGAGTTTGTTTGTTTGTTTGTTAGACTTTCACGCCGTAACTACTGAACCGTTTGCTTTGAAATTTTGCAGACATAAAGTTAGAAGTCCGGATTAAATAATAGGCTACTTTTTGTCCCGGAAAGATGTGATGTTCCCGAGGGAAAACGGAAAAATTTGTTAGCTTCGTATGAAGCTGTCAGTATCAGTTTCGTGACACATGGCGCTGTGTGTCGTTTAAAACAAAGCTAAATGATACGATAAATTATCCCCGGAAATGAGGAATTCCCGAGGGATGACGTACAATTTGGTTTATCGCCTAAACTGATTTTTACATCTGCTTATCCTGTGTACTTAGTATTGTTTTTACGTAGCTAAGCAAAAACTTATGTACTTTTTTACCTACCCTTTATCCTGGCAGGTATAATAGACAGTTCCAGAAGGTTAACAACGTTTATGAATAATCAAAACAGGTTATAACAAATAACTGTAAGTCACTGAAATTACTAATTGGTATAAATAGGTATTTAGTATAAGTAGTCCTTACGCCAACTATAAGCGATAGATGGCGCTGGGTGTATTTTAACACGTGGTAACGTTGTGTTTTTTAAGATATGTAAGTAGTGGAATGATATCTCGCGCCCTAACCTATAGCTCATACGCTACCTATACTTATTCAGTGCACTTTTCGACTTTATTATTTACCGTTTTGTTTTATCATAGCTTAGCTTAATTCGATTCCCTAGGTATAGTTTATTTAAAGGCAATTACGTCGCTTTGTTCGTCATTTAGATTGTTATAGTTTAGGACATTGAACTAACATTACTATAGGATTAAACTTTAGTTTAGGTTTATAGTTTTTAGTTTACTTACTCATTATTTCACAATGCCTCGCAAATGTATATCTAATTGATCGAGCGCCTCATCTCAAGCTCGGGCGATTTTAGCTCGGGCAATGAAAATTGCCCGATCTCAAGAATCGTCTCTCCATGCTGGATTAAGAAGACGCAATCAAGCAGAATGTCAGGCTGCTTTGAGAGCTGCTGAGCTACCATCTCAGTGCCAGCAAAGATTTGAGGAGTAAGCCACTCGCCAAGCTTCTTTGAGAGCTTTTGAGAATGATATTCGTACTCAAGTCCGTTTATCGCAACAGGCTCAACGTCAGAGAGCACTAAGGGCGTTTGGAAGAGCAAACAGAAAGACAAGTTATTTTGAGAGCTAATGAGACGTCTCTTCAAACGCAGCTACGTTTGGAAGAGCAAGCAGAAAGACAAGCTATTTCAAGAGCTAATGAGACGCCTCTTCAAACGCAGCTACGTTTGGAAGAGCAAGCTGAAAGACTGGCTATTTTAAGAGCTAATGAAACGCCTCTTCAAACGCAGCTACGTTTGGAAGAGCAAGCTGAAAGATTAACTATTTTGAGAACTAATGAGACGTCTCTTCAAACGCAGCTACGCTTGGAAGAGCAAGCTGAAAGACTAGCTATTTTGAGAGCTAATGAGACGTCTCTTCAAAGACAAGCTATTTTGAGAGCTAATGAGACTTCAAACGCAGCTGTAAAATTAAAAGTAGGGGTTTTCGTTTTTTTTTTATTTAGTCACGCGTTTTTTTTTATAACAGCAAAAGTTGCTTAATTTTCTGGATTTATTTTCGCGGTAAAATAGCATCGATGTTCCATTTTAGGCATCGCCTCAAAGTTGGTGTTTCGCGTCGCCTTCGTAACCAAGGCTCTATTATCTTATCTGACACTTTTTTGATAAAAGCTCGTCTTTTCAGTGGTCTCTGTTGATTAACTTTGTTGGCAACACAGGTCGTGAAAAAACGATTAAATATTAATTAATTGTGAATATATTGTGTAAAACTATTCTTTAAATTAGAATTAAGTACAAAGTGACATATTCAGTGTTCTAGCCGTGTTTTTTGTCGCGAAAGTTCATCAATAAATCGATAATTCGATTTCGTCGACCAGCTGTCAAAGTTTTGAACTGTTTCAACTGCTGATTTGGATTCACCAAACCCGGGGAGTACTTTGTTTTATTTTATTGCTTAGTATAGTTATTATCAGTCGCGGATGCTTTACTTTGTTAACGATATGAGTGTTTTTTTTTACTTATACCCTCAAATTAAAATATAATAAAAATGAGTATTAATTCAGATGGAGATGGTTTACCGAGTTTAAATAGTGATGAAGAATCAATTGTGTGTGAGCAACAAGTTTTAAAGGAGGTGGAATGCAGTAATAAAGAAGACAAAATGCAGAGCGAGATACCAATTCAAGCCGGTAGTAAGGAAAATTCCTGTATACCAGTCGCCGAGAAGAGAATGAGAGAAGATTGCGAAGAAAATATAGATGACGAAGAATTTATAACAGTGAGAAGAAACCCAAAACGGCTAAATCGTAGTTCCTCGCTGATCTATGATATTAACCGTACATTGGAAAACAATTATGAGGTTTACATTTCCTCTAAGGAGTGCCTACCAAAACAAATTGGTCTTGCCAAGCTCTTAAGACTCCGTGCATAAAATTCATTCCCTAGAGTTTAGGCAAATTCGCTGTGATGCTATGTTTGTGTGCATCGTGCATGCACCTACACGCACACACGCGCAAAAGTTAAAAAGAAAAAGAAAAAGCTTAGTGAACGTTCAAACAATGTTGATCCTTTAGAAGATATTATATTTTATTTTCTTATTTTATGATGTTCACCTATGTTTCACTTTTGTACATGTAGATTAAGTAACAAAATCATATAATAAGTACGGTTTGTAAATAAAAATCTGGAACTTGTGTATATTTTATATTTATCACAATTCTCAAAATAGTTCAGTTTAGTATTAGATGGATGTTGATACATTTAGACATTTAAAAAAAATGTTAAATACAAAACTATAAATGACAATTACGATAGCTAATTTATGTAAAATGGTTGTAAAAAAAAAAAAAACATTTTCAAAATTCTATTTAATTTTGAAAATGTTTTTCGTCAAAAATAAATTATGTTTACGAGATTTCTCTTTTAAGGTGGCATTTCCCCACTCGCCTAACCATTGAGCGTGGTTGGAAAACGTGTTGCTTTGTCCATATCCAACGCAATGCTTGATGGAGAGGCAACACGAAAAAAGAGAGATAACGCCCGAATACGAATACACAAGCTCAGAAAGTTCAATTTACTATTACCTGCTGCGATGGAAAAATCCTAAACGTCAATCACCGATCACTAAAAAATGCTTTACTCGGCCCTCAAATATATAATAAGGTTTCAAAAAGAGCAGAATTTGTCTCCTGCCGCAGGGCAGATAAAAAGAAGAAATATTTTAAACAGTCCTATGCATAAATTTGACGACAACCACACAATTTGTAAGAACTATCTCTGTGCTGAAAATAGAAAAGTAGAAGTAAATGTCCTTACAAAACCGCACCCTTCAAGTTTTTCTTCATTAGTAACTAACAGAACTAAGCAATTTAATCCACTTTGGCAAAATTTATGCGCGAAATATACATATTAAAAAGAAAAAAAAAATCGCATTCAACTCGATGTCATATCACAGTTATTTCTTTTAGCTGCACGACCTCAGTACGCCATTTAGACCACTACCATTAACCACTACATCAGGTTTCTACTACCATTATATCAGGTTGATCCAAATGTAATGTGATATTGCTATTTTGAAGAACAAAGTTGCGAACGTACCTATGACATGGCACTTCCGATACCACTAGGGTGTATCTTGAGTAAATTGCTAGTATATAATCTTGGCTACAAGGTTTTGGTTATGTAAGTAATCTCTAGTTGTTAGTCCCCTTCATAACTCCGTCCATATTCCAAAGAGTACATAAAAACCTGTATGACCGAACAGTTACAGGCACGCATAGATTTAGGCTGGGCACATACCTGTAAGATTCCACTTCACATCCCACAAGGTTGTATTTTAGAACAAATCGCGGGTAAGTAATCCTAGTTACAAGGTTTTGTCTATGCCAGTAATCTCCGTCATCCCTATTCTATTTATAAATTTATTTATTTCAAGTACATAAAAACCAGTATACGCGAAAGACCGAGCGAAGTGGAGGCGGTTAAGTGGGAAAGCGGACCCCGGGCATCGAGGTGAAAGTCAAGGTTAGCAACCAGGACTGACGCTAGGATGATGATGATGACATAAAAACCAGTATGTCCTCCAAAAAAAAAAACAAAAAATGAGAATTGCAGTATAAACTGACGCTAAATTGATAACCACTAGTAAGACTAAAAAAAGTTGTAAATTTCTAAAAGGGTTTTGCGTTTATTAAATTTACACCGTAACAATAAGGTTATAGTTACTATGCCTAGATCAATTTGACACATATTCTCAACAGTACTAGGTATCCATAGTCGTTTCAGAATTTTCATTCGCTTGAATTTCCCAAAATTACATTACATTATATGACTTTGACGATTAACGACAAAATTACATTACATTATATGACTTTGACTTTTACAATTATATGACTTTGATGTTAGGGTACTTTAACTTTTATAAATTACTAGCTTTTGCCCGCGGCTTTGCCCGCGTACATAAAATATAGCCTATGTCACTCAGGAGTAAAGCAGCTTTCTATTGTTGCTAAAATTTTTCCAATCGGACCAGAAGTTCCAGAGATTACCTCCTACAAACAAAAAACTAAAAAAAACAAAAAAACAAACTTTACCTCTTTATTATATTAGTGTAGATTTATACACACTGTGTCTACATTTCTCGTCCAACTCTCCTGTCGCAGGTCTTAAGTGTTTGTGTGTACATAAATAAATAAATAAAAAATAAATACATTTGACAATTAGTATGTATTGGTAAATGAAAAGCCGCTCTTACCTCTACCGCTTAATTTTTCGCACTAGTGCAAAAAATTGTGCGTGCAGACCCTCGCCATATTTCTAGCCAAGCGTTTTCTGCAACCCTATTCCTGCTGCACAGAAACGATCTGATTGTGCCTGATATCTTTGGGTATACAGATGATAACACAGTTGTAAAGAGATACCTGCCAAGTGCTTGGGATAGTAAGGAGCTAATCCGAACTGAAAGAGAGGCAATGGTAAAGCGTACCAATGTTTCAGTGTGGCGAAAGTGTCCAAGTGGGGCGAAGCTAATCTGGTGGGATTCAACGCCGCTAAAACACAGGTTTGTCTATTCACCACCAAAAGGAGCCCGTTCACCTTGGAGTGAATAGACCGCCTTCAGCTCTTTGGAGCTGACATTTCCTCTGATCTCAACTTTGGCCGGTACTTTGAGTCCAAAGTCAAGGTAGCTGCTAGGAAACTCAACGTTCTTGCAAAAATCCGACGGTATTTCACACCGACACAGCTTTTAATTTTGTACAGAGCACAGGTCCGATCGTGTGTGGAGTACTTCAGCTACATATGGGCTGGTACTGCAAATTGCCACTTAGTAGCTCTAGATTTGGTGAAAAGGCGTGCAAAGAGGCTGATTAGTGATCCAGATAAGATTTTTGTTTTTTTTTATATAGCCCTAACTGTCCCACTGCTGGGCAAAGGCCTCCCCCGAGTCCTTCCTAACCTTCTTCTCCCACCCATTACCCAAAACCCATTATCTACAAAAAAAAAGGATCTAGAATACTAGATTTTGCATTTGCCCTAAATAAGTAGGTACGTAACCACGTGATGAATGATATTTATTTTGCAAATAGATGACACTGGTGTTTCTTAGCTGACTACCCTGAGAAGAAAAACCGAAACAAACATAGGGGTCAAAAATATAAAAATTCTGTACATAACGAATACGTAAATAGGTCATAAACATTGTAGAAGTCATAAGTGAAAGAATTGTAATTAAATAGTAATAATAGAGTAGTTCTGGAAATTATCTTTACATACAAATAAACAACCGTTATCTGTAATTGTCATTAAAGTCAAAAGAAATTTTAACAATCTTAATAAACAAACCTAAAATAAACAATAATACTTAATGGATCAAAATGTGCTAGTCAGCGTACAATAATGGGAATTTATTTACGTCAAACTCGGGAGCGGCTGCGGAACAAAGCGACGCGTGCACTCGCTGGGAAGGCCCGATTGTGACTGACGAGATCGAGTTTGCGCGGTCGATAATATAGTCAATTTTGTTTTGTAATTTACGAAATGAAGTTATTATTTATTTGTAAATTAAATTTTTGATTCTTGTAAAGGGATTTCTTAAGATTATTGTGCATATTTTAAGTTTTCTTAAAAGTGTTTCCAAGGTATAGAAAAAAATACTTATTTGTCCACATATTTTCCAAGAATTACGTTTCTTCAACATTTTTTTTTAGCTATATTTCCAATCAAAGTCAATAATGTAATCAACCTATCTTGTAGTAAACCATGTAATAATGTTACTGCTATTTTTTAAATGTTATAAATCCCGTGTAATTTTGTGTAAACCTTAGCCAACCATCACTCGTTCGTTATTTTTGCGAAAAAAGGGTTTGGAATATGGCTAATTGCCATTAATCCACTCATTATTTTACAAAAATTCTACATCTATCTTGGAGAATAAGAACTTGACTTTTATAATCTACTAGCTTTTCGCCCGCGGCTTCGCCCGCGTGGAAATCGGTTATATCGCGTTTTTTAGATTTTCCCGTGGGAATGAGAAGTTCTACCACGGCAAAACATTGCTTATCCAGGACTCAAACTACCTCCATACCAAAGTTTAATCAATATCCGTTCACGCGTTTAGGCCGTTAAGTTGTTAAACCAAAACTGAGTGGTAAACTATATTATATGTTTTACTTTGGGGAGTAAAAACATACAGATTTTGGGCACTGGAAACCCGAGAACACGCTACATAGAGCTGACCATGCGAAAAACAATGTTTTTCCAGGTGTACTCCAGCTACCCTTAGAGTTTGGCCCTGTGCTTTATTAATGGTCATTGCAAAGAAACCCTTATAGGAAACTGAAGTCTTTTAAATTGAAATAGGAGGCCTGTTGGAATAATCGGAATCTGAGGAATGAGTACACTTTCACCTTTTGCTGCGCCAGTCAAAATAGTTGCGGTAATAATATTCCGTCCAAGCTGAGTGACACGCTACCTGGTACCATTATACAGTCGTGGGGCATTGAGATTACGCATCAGCATCGCCGGAACCCCTACTGTTAATTTTGCATCTGCGTTTGAAGAGACGTCTCATTAGCTCTCAAAATAGCTTGTCTTTTAGCTTGTTCTTCCAAACGTAGCTGTGTTTGAAGAGACGACTCATTAGCTCTCAAAATAGCTAGTCTTTCAGCTTGCTCTTCCAAACGTAGCAGCGTTTGAAGAGGCGTTTCATTAGCTCTCAAAATAGCTAGTCTTTCAGCTTGCTCTTCCAAACGTAGCAGTGTTTGAAGAGGTGACTCTAACGCCCTTAGTGCTGTCTGACGTTGAACCTGTTGCGATAAACGGACTTGAGTACGAATATCATTCTCAGAAGCCCTCAAAGAAGCTTGGCGAGCGGCTTGCTCCTCGAATCTTTGCTGGCACTGAGATGGTAGCTCAGCAGTTCTCAAAGCAGCCTGACAGTCTGCTTGATCGCGCCTTCTTAATCCAGCATGGAGAGACGATTCTTGAGATCGGGCAATTTTCATTGCCCGAGCTTGAGATGAGGTGCTCGACAAATTAGATTTACGTTTGCGAGGCATTATGAAATAATGAGTAAGTAAACTAAAAACTATAAACCGCAATTAAAGTATAATCCTATAGTACTGTTAGTTCAATGTCCTAAACTATAAAAATCTAAATGACGAACAAAGCGACGTAATTACCAACTATACCTGGTGAATCAAATAAAGCTAAGCTATGATAAAACAAAACGGTAAATACTATACGGCTATAGGTTAGGGCGCGAGATATCATAACACTACTTACATATCTTAAAAAATACAACGTTACCACGTTTTAAAATACACCCAGCGCCATCTATCGCTTACATAAAGAATTAGTTAGCGTAAAGACCACTTATACTAAATACCTACTTATACCAATTAGTAATTTCGGTGACTTATAAATATTTCAGTTTTCATTTGTTATATGTGCATATTATACCTTGTTTTGATTATTCATAAACGTTGTTAACCTTCTGGAACCGTCTATCATACCTATTATTTAATCCGGACTTCTAACTTTACGTCTGCAAAATTTCAAAGCAAACGGTTCAGTAGTTACGGCGTGAAAGCCTAACAAACTTACAAACAAACAAACTCACATTCCGATTTATAATATTAGTAAGGATAAGGAAGTAAGGATAGTAAGGATAGGAATATGTGCATGTTATAACCTGTTTTGATTATTCATAAACGTTGTTAACCTTCTGAAACAGCCTATTATACTTACCAGGATAAAGGGTAGGTAAAAAAGTACAGAAGTTTTTGCTTAGCTACGTAAAAACATTACTAAGTTCACAGGATAAGCAGATGTAAAAATCAGTTTAGGCGATAAATCAAATTGTACGTCATCCCTCGGGAATTCCTCATTTCCGGGGATAATTTATTGTATCACTAAGCTTTGTTTTAAACGACACACAGCGCCAGGTGTCACCAAACTGATACTGACAGCTTCATACGAAGCTAACAATATTTTCGTTTTCCTTCGGGAACATCACATTTTACCGGGATAAAAAGTAGCCTATTATTTAATCCGGACTTCTAACTTTACGCCTGCAAAATTTCAAAGCAAACGGTTTAGTAGTGACGGCGTGAAAGCCTAACAAACAAACAAACAAACAAACAAACTCACTTTCCGATTTATAATATTAGTAAGGATTAGTAAGGATAAGGAAGTAAGGATAAGGATAGTAAGGAAGTAAGGATAATTTATCGTATCATTTAGCTTTGTTTTAAACGACACGCAGCGCCATGTGTCACCAAACTGATACTGACAGCTTCATACGAAGCTAACAATATTTTCGTTTTCCCTCGGGAACATCACATTTTACCGGGATAAAAAGTAGCCTATTATTTAATCCGGACTTCTAACTTTACGCCTGCAAAATTTCAAAGCAAACGGTTCAGCAGTTACGGCGTGAAAGCCTAACAAACAAACAAACTCACTTTCCGATTTATAATATTATAGTAAGGAAGTAAGGATAAAAAGAAGGATTAAAAGTCTTCTCTTTTGTCTCTCAAACCTTGATCAAAAATGTTCAAAATGAGTTGATTTCATACACGGCCCCTTAAGATCCGAAAATATTCTGGGCATTACTAAAACTAAGTATAAAAACTCGTTTAGAGTACGTTTACAATTTGAAAGCCGACAACATGCTGAGAAACTACTGTCTTGTGAAAAAATGAAGGATTTGGCATACAGGTGTCAATTTGCTCAAGAAGTTAATCTATCGTATGGAGTCGTCAAGAATATCAAATTGGAGGTGGATGAAACAGAACTGACAGAAATATTTCGCTGTGAATATGATATTGTTTCCGTGAAGCGGTTGAAACGATTCACGGAAGAAGGAAAATGGGTAGATAGTGAAACATTTCGCATTGGTTTTAAAGGCCCTACGGTACCCCCGACGGTTGAGGTATACGGCTGCAAGTTTAAGGTGGAGACATACATATTCCCAGTAACACAATGTTCAAACTGCTGGCATTTTGGTCATCTATTACGTCAGTGTCCTAGTAAATGGCCTACATGCCCAAAATGTGGTGGATTCCATGCGAACTGTGAAACAGTGCAATATCGATGTATCAATTGTAATGGCACACATATGTCCTTCAATAAGACTTGTCCCATTTTCTTGAAAGAAAAAGAAATACGTCGAATTATGTCTGCTATGAATTCCACATATAAAAAAGCTCTTGGTATTTACCTTAAAGAGAGAGAAACAGAAAAGAATATGACTTTACAATATAGGAATGAAAATGATGAACATGAAATACAGTCAAGTATAAGTAAAGAAAACAACACAGCAAATGATTGTCAACAAACCCCTTCCTTTAGGGACGTTTTAGTGGGGGAAACCCAAAAACCAAAGTCACTAGATCATGAAAAGAAAAAGACTACCCAAATAAATATGACATCAGTAAGAAAGAAGAAAAACGAAAAAAATGAGCATGAACACAGTGAATATATGATTATTGAGGAACAGTGTATTGAAAAGGAACCTATAAGAAGTCAGAATGATGAAGAGCAGAGGCAGAATGATGGAGAGTCTAATCGGAAGAAAAACAGTCCGGAAAATTATTCGTTTTGGCAGTTAATGAATCGGATTAAAGACATCATCCTTTCAAGAAAAAAGTTAGATGAGAAGATCACTGAAATAGTGAAATTAGTTTTCGAAACTCTAAAACACTTTTTAGCAGAAACAATGAAAGGTGGGGAATGGTTAAAGTACCTTATTAAGCTATTCGATGGATAGTCCCCAGCGTGAGCCAATTTTAAACATACTACAATGGAACTCACAAAGCCTAAAACCAAAATTAGTAGAATTTGAATGCCTACTACTTCAAGAAAATGCCCACATTGATATTGTTAGTGAAACATGGATGGAGCCGGAATCTCACAGCCATATTAGTGGTTATAATATTTTTAGAAGAGACAGGTGTGACTCATATGGTGGTGTAGCAATTATCACTCATCATTCCATAAAAACACAAGTACCGTCTTTCATACTGAATAATACAAGTATAGAGGTACTACATGTGAAACTGTTAAACTTTCCCTACATTCAAAATATTGTGAGTATATACTGTCCATCTACTGTTAGAACTACTTTGTCAGATTGGGATTCTCTTTTTAGTACGTACTCTCAAAGATCTATAATAGCAGGAGACTTTAATGGTCATCACACCAATTGGTCTTATAAAAACGACCCTAGAGGTATGCAGTTATTTGATTCTTCCTTAGATAATGGTTTCTTTTCTTTAAACAATGGCAGACCCACAAGGATTAGACTGGTAAATGGCGTGCTGCAGGAGTCTTCACCTGACATTATGTCATTCCTCAGATGCCAGTAATTGATTCCAATAATAAATCCCTAGAAATTAAATTTACTACTCAAGAACTTGATAAATGTCTTAAAAAGAAAGATACTGCACCGGGAGATGATCAAATAACGTTCTCTATGCTTTATAATCTTCCAAAATCAGCAAAATTGTACCTATTAGAAATATATAATTTGATTCTAGAAACTGGTAATATTCCCATCCAATGGCGAGATATTAAAATAGTACTGATTCCCAAAAACTGTACAGGTTCAGATATTCCCTTAAAGTTAAGACCAATTTCTCTAATTTCTTGTACATGCAAAATATTTCATACTTTATTATATAAAAGACTAGAATGGTATGTGGAGAAAGAAAAATGTTTATCAGTGAATACTGTTGGATTTAGACGTTCTCAGTCATGTTTGGATTGTTTGACTCGATTAGCTTGCTACATCCAGATGGGTTTCTCTAAGAACTATCCTACGCTTGCGTGCTGTCTAGATATAGAAAATGCGTACAACAATGTAACTTTAGATAGTGTTATCCAAGACCTTAACGGAATTAACGTCGGAAAGAAAATATGCAAATATCTGTGGGAATTCTTGTCAGAAAGGCACCTCAAAAGCACATTCGACGGTAATGAAGCTAACTTCTTGGTTAGATGGACCAGCAATGGCATTGGCCAAGGTGACCCATTATCCCCTTTGATTTTTAATATAGTTACCCATCAAATTTGTCACAATATTACTAACGTTATAATATCACAGTATGCTGACGACTTCGTCCTCTATACTAGCTGTAAAAATCTTGCTGATAGTATTTTAGAAGTACAAAGTGCGATCGGTACAATTATTAAACTATTAGGCCTGTTTAGTAGAGGGAGAAGGAGACAACAAATCACCCTAAACATTAATGGCTCACTCAAAGTCAAAGTCAAGTCAAAATTTTTTATTTCACATGGGCCTACATGGGCACTTATAAAACGTCAGAAGCTAGTGCACGGTTCCAAATTGGTCGTTTCCTATGGAGAAGAACCGGCAAGAAGCTCCATGGTTACTCTTTTAAAAAAATTGTTATCTTTACAATATTTCCACATTACAGCACATAAATTATGTAAGGACAGCGCAGACAAGTCAATATTGAACTCCTACCGTTAAAATGGTAGGAAGTAATCTAAAATTTGTGTCTACAATGTTCTCACATTCACATTATTGAAAGAGGCTATATAAAAGCAAGAAAAATAATCACAAGTCTCAGTAAGACAATTACATTATATGATGGATTTATAAAATGGTAATCTAGGGAATATTGTATATGTCAAAAAAAAAAAAATAGATGTCTTATATATAAAAAAAAAGGAAAAAGATGGAGCAGTTAACAGACAATTATACAGAATATTAATAAGTTACCAGGGGGCCACATGAGCAGAAGCAGTCATTGCCAGACAGTTGTGTCTTCGACATAGTCTCTAACCTTATAATATGCTTTTTTTGGTTAGGACACGCTTAATATGAGTTTTGAACTTTCTCTCGGTAAGTTCTGTCACCTGCTTTGGCAGCTTGTTATAAAAGCGTACGCTATTTACTAAGAATGACTTGCTGGTCTTAGCTAATCTCCATTTAGGTATAACAATTTCATGTTTATTACGTGTGTTTTTGTTATGGAGATCGCTTCTAATTTTAAAAAGTCCTAAGTTTTTACGAACATATAAAATACATTCTAAAATATAAAGAGAAGGCAGAGTCAGTACATCGATTTCTTTAAACTTATTTCTGAGGGACTCGCGAGGACCCATTTTATAAATAGCTCGGATTGCTCTCTTTTGTAATATGAAAATTGATTCTACATCAGCTGCAGATCCCCACAGCAAAATGCCATAAGACATAATACTGTGGAAATAAGCATAATAAACTAACCTAGCTGTATCAACATCTGTTAATTGTCTAATTTTTCTTACTGCATATGCAGCTGAGCTTAGTCTACCTGAGAGAGTTCTAATATGGGCTCCCCACTGCAATTTAGAATCAATAGTAATGCCCAAGAACACAGTTTCTGCAATGACATCAAGCTTTTCTCCGTCTACACTAGTAAGTCAATCTGAATATGTTAAATACCTGGGAGTATGGATGGATAGAAGCCTACGCTGGGGAAAGCACATTAATGAGACATGTGGGAAAACTCAAAGGTTTTTGAGTATACTAAAAGTTTTGGCAGGAACAACATGGGGTATGCACCCTAAACATCTGCGTAGGCTGTACATAGCCCTAATCCGGAGTAGGGCTGATTATGCAAGTTTTCTTTTCGATAACAGTGCAAAAACACACACAAGTAAATTGGACAAGGTACAAAACCAAGCTATGAGGATAATTGGTAGTTTTATACGAACCACTCCCATCCATGTCATGGAGTGTGAATTGTCTATCCCTAATCTAGCACTAAGAAGAAAATATCTAGCAATTAAATACTGTTTAAAATCGCAATCTTTTGATAATAACTTAATATTAGATCTTTTAAATAGATTAAGGAGCCACATTTCTAATACTTATTGGCGGAATAAGAAAATACCGTTACTAGTAACGGTATATAACAGTACTAAAGACGAAGTTGTGTCATCCAGTTATCCCTTAGAAATGTTCAGCTTAGATACTTGGGTTTAAAAAAAAAACGTAGGAGACAGTATTAGAGATACCTTAGATAATATGAAACTATGTAAGAAATCATATGATAATAACATCCTGAAAAACATAATAATGGAAGAATTACATACTAAATATTATTTTGGATGGCTAAAACTATATACGGATGGTTCTAAAATAGGAAATGTTCTTGGTGCTGCCTTTTACGATCCGAGGCACAAAGTTAAAGGTTTATTTAAAATGCGTAACAGTAATATATGTATTATGACGGCGGAGCTCGTTGCAATATCGAAGGCTCTAACATATTTACAAAATGCGGAAATCGATAACAATAGGATTGTCATTTTTGTGGACAGCAGAAGTGCTCTGCAGCATATAGTTCGATGCGCCTCTGGCCACAGAGGTGTCTCGATAACATATGCTATATTAAGCCAAATATGGTATTCCACATGCAATAATATTGATGTGATATTACAATGGGTTCCGTCACATGTGGATTTACGGGGGAACGAGGAGGTTGACCAATTAGCAAAGACTTCTGTTGACGGACGGTATTGAGCTGAATATTACTCCGAGCTACTTTGAACTTCTGCCAAAATACAAAATTGAATGCTCTAATAATTGGGAGTAATATTTTAATAAAATGTCATTAGAAAAGGGAATTTGGTACAAGACATTGCAATGTGAACCTCCTCGTATTCCTTGGTTTGCCAATATTAAGCTTAATAGAAAATTTGTAATAATAGCGCATAGACTACGGTCGGGACACGTTCCACTCAACAAGTTTCGGCACTTAATGGGGAAAAGTGACAGTCCCAACTGTGCACAATGTGATGTGATGGAGGATGTCCATCACTTGTTGGTGGAATGCGTCAGGACCCGAGCTGCTAGAGAGGTGTTGATGAATACATTTAAAATTAATTTGATAGATGTTGGCTTTGTTCAAACTATTTTATCAGAACCTGTTTCGAATGCAGCTATTTTACTGTACAAAATAGTATATAAGGTTTTTAAGTAAGGTTTTTATAGCGTTAAACATTTTGTATTAGGTTATGATGGGGCTGGTGTGGTCGTATTGTGACCAAAAGCCTCTAAATTTCTAGTAGATAATAATAAAAAAAAAATAGTTATTATATTACACTATTCATCACATGTAAACACTGCTCAGGTGTCTGAGCCACGTCCAGTACACACTGACACAGTTTATGTCCCCTTTTGCTTGACAAATTGTGGAAGCAGAATCGACGACGAAAACATTCGCCCAGACATAACACCCACTGCATATACTTCACATTTACTTAATTTCATTACTTAATTTCTAATGTCGTCTTAACTTCTCTCTTTCTTTTTTTTTCGAACAACATCTGTCATCAAACTGTTTTAATCTAATGGTTCCTATAAATTAAAATTCAAGTTGTTTAGTTTATACCTTTTTATTAATAGCGAATCTAGTAATTTAAACTTAAATTCTTTTTAACTGTAATTCATTACATTTGAAGTAAACCAGGAATCATTTTCATTTCATTTTTCTTCTACCTACATTTATTTACTTTTAATTTCTATTGTCACATCGACTTCAATTTCAATTTTAATCTTTTCTCTCTTGATAACTTCTGCTTCCCCTAGCAAGTTCTGAACGCACTAAGCATTTTCTCAAATACTTAGCTGTTTCTTGGCTCATTCCAGGAGCCGTTCGGGGTAATTTGTAATCATGATGACCCGTGGAGCAACTGTTTGCGACATGAATGACAAACTTAATGCTGCACTGAAGGAGCTTGAAGCATCAAAAAAGACTTGCAACGACCTACTGCAGGAAAGAGAAGAAAGTGAGGTGGAAGTCAAGAAGCTAGTTGACAAGAACACTCAACTGAAGAGGCAGCTTGTTGAATTGCACACCCAGCATGAAGATATACAAGACCAGCACAACCATTTCCGTCAACTGATGTCACAGTTTCAAGAGTGCAGAGACACCCATGACCAGGCACTGAATCGCATATCAGGCCTTGAAGCGGAATTGTGCAAGGCACACAGCTCTTTGTCTACCAACAATAGTTTGCGAGTTAGTGAACAGGTTGCCAACACCGATAACCTCTTCAACAAGCTGGTTGGCAGTGCATGAGTGTAAGAAATCCTGCCTTACCATAGACCTTACAGGGGACGATACCTTAACTACAAATGCTGTATTAGGTAGTCACAACAAAATTAAGAAGTATATTAAAATAACAAAGAACATCAAAAAGTATAAGAAGCTCTTAAAGACACAAAATGTTTACAAATGTAATATTAATTTAAGACAACAGCGTTTTCGCTTATTAAAACAATTAAATAAATCCTTATTAATATTATAATCCTTACTAGTCCTTATCCTTACTAGTCCTTACTCCTTACTAATATTATAAATCGGAAAGTGAGTTTGTTTGTTTGTTTGATAGGCTTTCACGCCGTAACTGCTGAACCGTTTGCTTTGAAATTTTACAGGCGTAAAGTTAGAAGTCCGGATTAAATAATAGGCTACTTTTTATCCCGGTAAAATGTGATGTTCCCGAGGGAAAACGAAAATATTGTTAGCTTCGTATGAAGCTGTCAGTATCAGTTTGGTGACACATGGCGCTGTGTGTCGTTTAAAACAAAGCTAAATGATACGATAAATTATCCCCAGAAATGAGGAATTCACGAGGGATGACGTACAATTCTGCCGTGCTGACACTAAAACGCAGTAACAGGCTTTTTTAGGTATTTGAGTTAAATATTGATTCTGAACCGGCATTTTATAATGAACATATTCGTCTTACCTAGGTTTTGATTCGATGATTTACTGGGCAGAAAAACGAAATTTACTAATGCAGTAACACAAAATTATATGCCAAAATTCATTGTTATACTTACTAAAATGCAGTTAAAGCTGTTACGGCTTAATCGGCCTATCACTTTACCAACTTAAACGCAGCAAATGTCTCTATTACCTCATAAAATCTGTAATCCACAACTAAAGAAATATTATGCAATATAAATTAAAACGCCCTAAGCCCTTTTTGTACCGAAAATAGTAATACTGCATTGATGACGACTGATTAAAAATCAAACTAAATTGCAGTAAGTTGAGTATTTACTGCACTATAGTCTGTATCGTTCTAAAGTTGAAAACTAACTATTTTTTTATTGAAGTCACATTTACTGCATTATAATTAGTAACTCGAACAAAGCTACTAAATTTTACTGTTGTCACGATTAGACTATACTGCGTTCTAGTCAGGAATTGTCTCTCAATCAGTCACAGACAGCTGATCGTGCTTGTCCATAGTCACATAGAAATCAGGGACCACTGTACTAACAGATTAGTCAATTCTTTGGGCTATGTCAGTAATCTTGATTGTCTTGTGGATAATCTTCATTTCACTACCAAGATGACGGAAGAAAATTTCCATTGTGTTAGGTGTCTTTAAACCTTCTGATGAAGCCTTACTGGTCATAGACTTTCCTCTTCAGACTTTGTGGCATATTTAACAAGAAATTATGGCACAGCTTCCCAGCCTAGTCGAGCTGGATCCGATGATTGAGTTCATTTCAAAGCTAGACCTTCTGCTCAAATGGACCGTCTGTTCCAGCTAAAATTAATCGTCCAAGACTTTAAAATAAAAATAATTACCTACAAACTTTTCATTCGAGATGGCTGTCGTTGATAGTTACAAAATAACATCACGACAAAACTTTGCAAACAAACGTAAGTTTGCCATCCAAGTTAACCATGGGCTTTACCAGTTATAGTAGCAGTAATAAAATAGTTCAGTTTAGGTCGTAAAACGGATCGTGGTAGGGCCTAAGGTCTGACTAAGATGGGTAAGCAACGGGAGGAAACATACACATCAAAGTGAACGGCTAGTATTTTATCTTTTGTTGGAAAAAAATATGACTATACCTACCTATTTTCCACATTAGAATCACTTTAAAAGTATTTCTGACATGTATTTTATATAAAAGTCCCTAAATTAAATAAAGAATTAAAAAAAAAAGTATCATCGGATCCAAACATTAGTAATAATAGTTTATATAGTATTTTCTGAAGTTAGAATAGGTACATCAATATATTCCAAGTAAATAGTTTTAATACTGTTCATCAACTCATAGCTTGTACAGATCAACTTTAGAAACGAATTAGTTTTAATCAGCTTTATTGACTGGCATCAACACAATGAAAAAACTTAACAATAATAAGTCCAGCGGAAGGTGAAAACGCTGTGAAGTCTTTGAAGGCTATCCGCCATAATTATGGTCTGGAAAGACTTCACAGCGTCTTCACCTTCTGTATGACCTAGATCTTCACCGGAAATGGTAAATTCAGGAGATAACTGCACCCGATCCGTGCAAAAAAGCCCGAGTATCACCATTGTATGGACCGCCCGGATCTCCACTGTGGAGCATACAGTGGAGATGTGCCCCGCGTAGGAGTTGGTACTCCACGAGTAAGGTGGTCCCGAGTGGAATATTTGCGGCAACGGCTTCTTACGCTGGGTCCTAGTCCGGAGTGAGGCGGCGGCTTCCACGTTCAGAACAGTAATGCTTACAAATCAGAGGCGGCTGCAAGCGTGTTAATATTACTGAGACTGATGTTAGGACACGACAACATTTATTACCGAGACACAGGTAGTGTTGAAGATTCACACGTTTCGGTAGCAGACAGAAGAGACTTTTAATCTTAAACAATACAATAGCCAATACCATACCACAGCAGATATAGAAGTAATCTTCAATAAAGGATAAAGTAAGACAAAGAAAACCTGCAAATATTGTACAAAAATCAGCAAAAAAGGTAATAAACCAGGCAAGTGCGAGTCGGACTCGCTTACACGACGGTGTTGCACCATTATTTATACAAGATTAGACATTACATGTATGCGGAAAAATCACGTTTTTTGTATGGGATCCCTTCTTAAATGTTTTTAAGTTAATTAAATTACGGGTTTTTAAAGTAAATATACAGTTATATGTGCTGTAAGCCTTTCAAGCTATGTGGTCTTCGTATTGCCGTAATTAATATCAAGAAAAATTGTAAAATCACGTTTGTTGCATGAGAACACCCACTTAAATATTTATTTTGTTCTGTTTTTAACATTTTTTTTTTTTTTTTAAGTTTAAATTAGCAGAAATGGTAAAAAAAAAGTTTCTACAGAACAAAATACAAACAAAAATGTCATGTTTTCTTTATAAATGCCTACACAACCTAATTATTTTCAAAATTTGTCTTATACTGCATGTACAATTAGTTAAACGAGCTTATTAAAATGCAGTAAAAAATACTTATACTGCAAATTATTCTGTGAAATCGGTTAATACGACTATTAACTGATGAGTTTTTGCAGTATCAAGTATGTTTTACTGCATTTAAATCTGTATATCTATACTTTTTCGCATGCAGTTATAGACATGATTTTCGAAAAATCCATTTAATTTTGAATTGAATGGACTAAATAACACGCTTTTTTTCAAAATTCATTCTTTGTAATTGCCTTAATCCTCTAGGCAAAAAAAAATCTACCATAAAACATTATTACTATAAAATATACGACGTCAAAGTGTTTTTTGCGTTTTTCTCGAAACTGCTTTTTTGCTCTTACTGCGTTTTAGGGTATGCAGGGCAGAATTTGGTTTATCGCCTAAACTGATTTTTACATCTGCTTATCCTGTGTACTTAGTATCGTTTTTACGTAGCTAAGCAAAAACTTCTGTACTTTTTTACCTACCCTTTATCCTGGTAAGTATAATAGGCTGTTCCAGAAGGTTAACAACGTTTATGAATAATCAAAACAGGTTATAACATGCATATATTCCTATCCTTACTATCCTTACTTCCTTATCCTTACTAATATTATAAATCGGAATGTGAGTTTGTTTGTTTGTAAGTTTGTTAGGCTTTCACGCCGTAACTACTGAACCGTTTGCTTTGAAATTTTGCAGACGTAAAGTTAGAAGTCCGGATTAAATAATAGGTATGATAGACTGTTCCAGAAGGTTAACAACGTTTATGAATAATCAAAACAGGTTATAACATACACATGTAACAAATACTGAAATACTTATAAGTCACCGAAATTACTAATTGGTATAAGTAGGTATTTAGTATAAGTGGTCTTTACGCTAACTAATTCTTTATGTAAGCGATAGATGGCGCTGGGTGTATTTTAAAACGTGGTAACGTTGTGTTTAAGATATGTAAGTAGTGGTATGATATCTCGCGCCCTAACCTATAGCCATATAGTATTTACCGTTTTGTTTTATCATAGCTTAGCTTAATTCGATTCACTAGGTATAGTTTATTTAAAGGTAATTACGTCGCTTTGTTCGTCATTTAGATTTTTATAGTTTAGGACATTGAACTAACATTACTATAGGATTATACTTTAGGTTTATAGTTTTTAGTTTACTTATTCATTATTTCATAATGCCTCGCAAACGTAAATCTAATTTGTCGAGCACCTCATCTCAAGCTCGGGCAATGAAAATTGCCCGATCTCAAGAATCGTCTCTCCATGCTGGATTAAGAAGGCGCGATCAAGCAGACTGTCAGGCTGCTTTGAGAACTGCTGAGCTACCATCTCAGTGCCAGCACAGATTCGAGGAGCAAGCCGCTCGCCAAGCTTCTTTGAGGGCTTCTGAGAATGATATTCGTACTCAAGTCCGTTTATCGCAACAGGTTCAACGTCAGACAGCACTAAGGGCGTTAGAGTCACCTCTTCAAACACTGCTACGTTTGGAAGAGCAAGCTGAAAGACTAGCTATTTTGAGAGCTAATGAAACGCCTCTTCAAACTCAGCCTCGTTTGGAAGAGCAAGCTGAAAGACTAGCTATTTTGAGAGCTAATGAGTCGTCTCTTCAAACACAGCTACGTTTGGAAGAACAAGCTAAAAGACAAGTTATTTTGAGAGCTAATGAGACGTCTCTTCAAACGCAGATGCAAAATTAACAGTAGGGGTTCCGGCGATGCTGATGCGTAATCTCAATGCCCCACGACTGTATGATGGTACCAGGTAGCGTGTCACTCAGCTTGGACGGAATATTATTACCGCAACTATTTTGACTGGCGCAGCAAAAGGTGAAAGTGTACTCATTCCTCAGATTCCGATTATTCCAACAGGCCTCCTATTTCAATTTAAAAGACTTCAGTTTCCTATAAGGGTTTCTTTGCAATGACCATTAATAAAGCACAGGGCCAAACTCTAAGGGTAGCTGGAGTACACCTGGAAAAACATTGTTTTTCGCATGGTCAGCTCTATGTAGCGTGTTCTCGGGTTTCCAGTGCCCAAAATCTGTATGTTTTTACCCTCCCTCCCCAAAGTAAAGCATATAATATAGTTTAATTCAGTTTTGGTTTAACAACTTAACGGCCTAAACGCGTGAATGGATTTTGATAAAATTTGGTATGGAGGTAGTTTGAGTCCTGGATAAGCAATGTTTTGCCGTGGTAGAACTTCTCATTCCCACGGGAAAATCTAAAAAACGCGATATAACCGATTTCCACGCGGGCGAAGCCGCGGGCGAAAAGCTAGTATAATTATAAGTTAGAAAACAGCAAAATAATGTATAATTCTGATATACAGAAACTTCAAAAAGAGCTTCTAAGTAGAGAAAACACACTAAAAGAAATCTTCTCTAAGTATGAGTTGGGCCAACAAATGTTAAGTGAGCGCATGCAGGAGGCTTGTGAGTTGGTGGACTTGGTAAGGTACAATGCGACGAGGTATGAGTCCTTGACCAACAATCTCACCTGTAGTTGTGCTTCCACACCGCCACCTCACATGTCTCTGCATGTTTCTGAGTCTCCTACTCTTGAACCTCACACTACAGATTGTATAAACCTTTGTGAAAGTAATATTTTGGTGTTTTCAGATAGATTAGGAACAGGTTTTGGTTCTTTGCTAAACAATCATTGTAAACACACAGTTGTGAATCATTGTCATCATAACTTGAATTTTAATGAGCTCATTTATAAAATTAAAAATACACAAATGAATGAGCTGACTACAGTGATACTTTTGTTTGGAAATAGTCTTAATGTCACTAAAAAGGATGTAGTTAATGGTATTGAAACCCTGTTTAAATTAAAATTAGGCAAATTAATATTATGTGCATTACCATACTCAAAACATTTACATAATTATGAAAATGATCACATTTTTAGCCTAAACAATTTAATGCATATTCTGTCTTGTCGTCATAGTGACCGATTATTGTATTTTGATACTAACAATTTTGTTAGAGATTTTATTTTAACTTGGGAACATATGTTTCTTCCCAGAAAAAGTCGACGTTTGTTAGCTACATTGTTAGCCTACAATATAGATGCAGTTAATGATAAATTAACTCAGTTTAGGTTAAGTGACATGTCGGTATTATCTAGTATACCTAGTAATACTGATATAGCCTTTTTAAACAAGTAGAATCGACAAAAAAGAAGCCTAATAATAATATTTTACTATACCACCAAAATATAAATCGCTTCTCTGGCAAAACACTAGATGTGGAAATGTTAATAGACAAATATCATATGGATATATTACGTTTTAGTGAAACCTGGTTAAAACCAGATAGAATGTTATTTAGTGTAAATAACTTTTCAGTTGCCAGTGCGTTCAACAGATCATCAATAGGGGGTGGTACTATAATATTATGTAATAACTCTTCCTTACTAATATTATAAATCGGAAAGTGAGTTTGTTTGTTAGGCTTTCACGCCGTAACTGCTGAACCGTTTGCTTTGAAATTTTGCAGGCGTAAAGTTAGAAGTCCGGATTAAATAATAGGCTACTTTTTATCCCTGTAAAATGTGATGTTCCCGAAGGAAAACGAAAATATTGTTAGCTTCGTATGAAGCTGTCAGTATCAGTTTGGTGACACATGGCGCTGTGTGTCGTTTAAAACAAAGCTAAATGATACGATAAATTATCCTCAGAAATGAGGAATTCCCGAGGGATGACGTACAATTTGGTTTATCGCCTAAACTGATTTTTACATCTGCTTATCCTGTGTACTTAGTATCGTTTTTACGTAGTTAAGCAAAAACTTTTGTACTTTTTTACCTACCCTTTATCTTGGCAGGTATAATAGACAGTTCCAGAAGGTTAACAACGTTTATGAATAATCAAAACAGGTTATAACAAATAACTGTAAGTCACTGAAATTACTAATTGGTATAAGTAGGTATCCTTACTAATATTATAAATCGGAATGTGAGTTTGTTTGTTTGTAAGTTTGTTAGGCTTTCACGCCGTAACTACTGAACCGTTTGCTTTGAAATTTTGCAGACGTAAAGTTAGAAGTCCGGATTAAACAATAGGCTACTTTTTATCCCGAAAAAATGTGATGTTCCCGAGGGAAAACGAAAATATTGTTAGCTTCGTATGAAGCTGTCAGTATCAGTTTGGTGACACATGGCGCTGTGTGTCGTTTAAAACAAAGCTAAATGATACGATAAATTATCCTCAGAAATGAGGAATTCCCGAGGGATGACGTACAATTTGGTTTATCGCCTAAACTGATTTTTACATCTGCTTATCCTGTGTACTTAGTATCGTTTTTACGTAGTTAAGCAAAAACTTTTGTACTTTTTTACCTACCCTTTATCTTGGCAGGTATAATAGACAGTTCCAGAAGGTTAACAACGTTTATGAATAATCAAAACAGGTTATAACAAATAACTGTAAGTCACTGAAATTACTAATTGGTATAAGTAGGTATCCTTACTAATATTATAAATCGGAATGTGAGTTTGTTTGTTTGTAAGTTTGTTAGGCTTTCACGCCGTAACTACTGAACCGTTTGCTTTGAAATTTTGCAGACGTAAAGTTAGAAGTCCGGATTAAACAATAGGCTACTTTTTATCCCGAAAAAATGTGATGTTCCCGAGGGAAAACGAAAATATTGTTAGCTTCGTATGAAGCTGTCAATATCAGTTTGGTGACACATGGCGCTGTGTGTCGTTTAAAACAAAGCTTAGTGGTACAATAAATTATCCCCGGAAATGAGGAATTCCCGAGGGATGACGTACAATTTGATTTATCGCCTAAACTGATTTTTACATCTGCTTATCCTGGGAACTTAGTAATGTTTTTTGTAGCTAAGCAAAAACTTCTGTACTTTTTTACCTACCCTTTATCCTGGTAAGTATAATAGGCTGTTCCAGAAGGTTAACAACGTTTATGAATAATCAAAACAGGTTATAACATGCACATATTCCTATCCTTACTATCCTTACTTCCTTATCCTTACTAATATTATAAATCGGAATGTGAGTTTGTTTGTTTGTAAGTTTGTTAGGCTTTCACGCCGTAACTACTGAACCGTTTGCTTTGAAATTTTGCAGACGTAAAGTTAGAAGTCCGGATTAAACAATAGGCTACTTTTTATCCCGAAAACATGTGATGTTCCCGAGGGAAAACGAAAATATTGTTAGCTTCGTATGAAGCTGTCAATATCAGTTTGGTGACGATGGTATGATAGACTGTTCCAGAAGGTTAACAACGTTTATGAATAATCAAAACAGGTTATAACATGCACATGTAACAAATACTGAAATACTTATAAGTCACCGAAATTACTAATTGGTATAAGTAGGTATTTAGTATAAGTGGTCTTTACGCTAACTAATTCTTTATGTAAGCGATAGATGGCGCGGGATGTATTTTAAAACGTGGTAACGTTGTGTTTAAGATATGTAAGTAGTGGTATGATATCTCGCGCCCTAACCTATAGCCATATAGTATTTACCGTTTTGTTTTATCATAGCTTAGCTTAATTCGATTCACTAGGTATAGTTTATTTAAAGGTAATTACGTCGCTTTGTTCGTCATTTAGATTTTTATAGTTTAGGACATTGAACTAACATTACTATAGGATTATAAATAAAATAAAAATAAAATAAAATTTCTTTATTTCAGACCCAAAAAGTCCATAAATTGTTAGTGTATTAGTAACAAAAAGTTTTTATGTACTATACACCGTTAAATTTTGATCGTTTTAATCCCTTGAAGGGTCGATCCGGCACATGAAACACTATCGATTTGTAAAGTTAAAATAAAAAAATAAACACTTTTTTTTTAATTCGTTTATGCACTTTCGAAATTGATTTTTTTAAGTAAATATCAGCTGGGCTAGTTTAATGACCTGTAGGTAGTTAGTACGCAACACCCGAAGACTACCTACGCGGTCATTGACTCGTTTACTTAAAGAAATGATTTTTTTAATGCGTATATCACTACGAGATTTAGAAAAAAAATTACTCTATTTTTTTATTTTATCTACATAAATCGATAGTGTTTCATGTACCCGATCGATCCTCCACGGCATTAAAACGATCAAAATTTAACGGTGTATTAGTATAGTTAGTAACCTATAGCTAATTCCACCCAGTGTCTTTGTGGATTCGTGCGGAAGAGGTAACAGTCCAGACCGAGACCAAGTCGTCGACGGCCTGCACTGCTCCCGTGCGCCTCAAGGTGTTGTCAGCAAACTGTGGGGCTCTTCAGGGTCGAAGCCTTCTGCAGCCGAGGGTTGGTGCGAAAGCGTTATACCGGGGCTCTGGGAATAAGGCAAGGGAGGAACGGGGTAGGTTGTTTAGTCAGTAAGAGTCTGACACTGTTTCCCGCTCGGCCCAAGAGCGGGATTCGTCATTGGATGATTTTTACCTACCATAAAAAAAACCCTCCGCGCCGCCCGCAAGCAACCCCTCTCCTCACCCGCCGGCCAGGCAAAGCGTCATATTTTGCACATTATGCGGCGCGTGTGAATTTTATATCGGAGTATTTTAAAATTGTAATATCTTCTAAGATGTTCATTGAAAATAAGTGATTACAAAGACAATTTTGTTCACAATTACATACTCTTAATCAACAACACATTTATTTGGATAAAGTTTAATATTACTATGTTGATACAACTTTAACAAATAAATTGGTAATAATGCATTAATTTCGGCCAAATTTGATTCCCATAAAAACGGTTCTAGTGAGTTAATTTTAAAAGATAGACACATACTGTCGCGGACATTTTTTTAGATCATTTTAAGAGGAATAATTCTTTCATACATATTTTTTTGGTATCTTCTACCGTTTTCGCAGCGCACGCAACGGAAGCCCTCAAAGATGAATATTTTCCCCCGTTTTTTCCACATTTTCCATTGTTTCTTCGCTCCTATAAGTCACAGCGTGATGTTATATAGCCTAAAGCCTTCCTCGATAAATGATCTATTCAACACAAAAAGAATTTTTCAATTCGAACCAGTAGTTCCTGAGATTAGCGCGTTCAAACAAACAAACAAACAAACAAACAAACAAACAAACAAACTCTTCAGCTTTATAATATTAGTATAGATTTGAATTTTGGAACTTATTTTATGCAAATCGCATTCAATTACAATTGGAAAGTGGTCAGACCAATACACGTCATATAGTACAGTAACACTAACGACTGATTGCCGTGCAGATTCAGTTACGATGCAGTGGTCTAACCATCCAGCCATGTGATTCACTATTAAAAGTGTAGGTATCACTATTACACATATTAACATCTACACATACCCATTTTTGATCCGAACAAAAATTCATCATTTCATTGTAGAATAACTCATTTGTATGTGCATTATAGTCTCCTACGATATAAAAAGCCTCAACTCCTTTATTCTCCTCTACTTCTATTATTGAGCGAACAGTACCAAGACAGGCAGTAAACTCCGCGAGATTGTCATTTGAATTAGTAGGCATGTAGACACTAATAACCACTACAGATCTAGTACTTACGGTTATGTTGACCGCGCACACTCGCACATTATTACACTCAATTGGCAACACTGACTCGAACGCACTTTTACGCCATAATAACGCGACTCCACCGTATGGCCGTCCACTCAAAAGGCCCGCCGAGCTGTCCACAGCTGATGTCCCGGTATACCCGAAGTTGTCGTCAACCGTGCTGAGTAAAGGCAAATCATGATTCATCAGCCAAGTCTCTTGAAGGGCTACCACGTCCGCCGATCGACATAACTCTCTTACACCTTCCATAGACCTCTTGATTGATTTGCAATTAAAGCTTACTATCTTACTTAGACTATCCATTTTTGGTGTTTATATTTTCATCATTGTTCATTTTTTGCCTCAAATGAAAGTGTACAAAACGTCTGAATGACACCCCTGATGGCCACAACTTATCATCTAAAAATGTATCTATTTTATGTTTTGTTACAAACAACTTGTAAGCATTGTAGTCTTTTTCCTGTTTCATTTTGATTTTGACTAATGTAACTCGCTCTCGAGTCTTCGCATACACGTAGTTTACAATATCCTGCTCTGACACCGCCTTATGCATATTTGATATAAACAAAGGCACTTTCGTGTCCGCCGCTCTAAACTGCACACTTTTATCGGCAGAATCAATTACCGCACTTCCTCTTTGACTAAGAAACAGATTTCTATGTTTCCGTTTCTGAACTACGGTCCATTCCTCGTTCCTACTTGACATCTACAATTTACTTTCTCTCTGAATAACCTCAGAAAACAGAGGACGCTTTTCAATAGTAACGTTTACTTGTTTACATCGATCAGCTGCTTCGCTATTCGGCGCGGGCGATTGCGGCGCAGGTATGGAACGCGGCAGCTCCTCTTTTGACAAGTCACGTATATTTGTTTCATTCACACGCATCTCAGGCTCGCTAGCCGAGGCAGCCGGCGACGGCGATGACGCAGAGGGCGGCTGTTGCACGAGGGAAAGAGATGGGTAGTGTGCGAGGAGATTGCGCTCGACCTCTGATTCATCACCGCATAATGTGGGTAATGCCATCGGTCCACTATCGAACAATTTGAAACTACCTCCACCTCTTCTCGTGTTAACGTTTCTTTCTTGATTTATAAAAGATACAGCTTTATGATATTCATTAATCCGATCATTTAATTCACTTTTGGTAGCAAACTGATGTTGAAAATCTTGGATATTTTTTTCAAGTAAAACTATCTTTTTGAGTAATACCGTAACATCGATATGATCAAAAGTTACGGGTGGCAATTTTTCAAGTTTTCTGGCCACAAAGGTCGGAATCTCTTCAGGATCGGTCTCCTTAAATATACAGATGATGTCCTCCAAGTCACGCAAGGTTTTCCCATGCCGCTTTCGCTCTTTCGGCCGTTTGCTCAGCGATTCAAAGAGTAACGACTTCGCTAGTTTAATGTCCGCCGCACTAAAAGCACTCTCACATATTTGCACGAGGCTTTGCTCGTCCATCACATCCAGTTTATTTTGGATAAAAGCCAAAACTTCACATATCACAATATTACAACTAGCACATTTAAGTCTCATAGATGTATTATCCATTTTTGTCGCCGAGGTGCGTGACCTTGCTTGCGCTCGGGATCACGGTCGAGACCGGACTGATTATACTGATTATACTTTAGGTTTATAGTTTTTAGTTTACTTACTCATTATTTCATAATGCCTCGCAAACGTAAATCTAATTTATCGAGCACCTCATCTCAAGCTCGGGCAATGAAAATTGCCCGATCTCAAGAATCGTCTCTCCGTGCTGGATTAAGAAGGCGCGATCAAGCAGACTGTCAGGCTGCTTTGAGAACTGCTGAGCTACCATCTCAGTGCCAGCAAAGATTCGAGGAGCAAGCCGCTCGCCATGCTTCTTTGAGGGCTTCTGAGAATGATATTCGTACTCAAGTCCGTTTATCGCAACAGGTTCAACGTCAGACAGCACTAAGGGCGTTAGAGTCACCTCTTCAAACACTGCTACGTTTGGAAGAGCAAGCTGAAAGACTAGCTATTTTGAGAGCTAATGAGACGTCTCTTCAAACGCAGCTGCAAAATTAAAAGTAGGGGTTCCGGTGTGCTGATGCGTAATCTCGATGCCCCACGACTGTGTAATGGTACCAGGTTGCGTGTCACTCAGCTTGGACGGAATATTATTACCGCAACTATTTTAACTGGCGCAGCAAAAGGTGAAAGTGTACTCATTCCTCAGATCCCGATTATTCCAACAGGCCTCCCATTTTAATTTTGAAAGACTTCAGTTTCCTACAAGGGTTTCATTTGCAATGACCAGTAATAAAGTACAAGGCCAAACTCTAAGGGTTGCTGGAGTACACCTGGAAAAACATTGTTTTTCGCATGGTCAGCACTATGTAGCGTGTTCTCGGGTTTCCAGTGCCCAAAATCTGCATGTTTTTGCTCCCCAACGTAAAACATATAACCCTTTATGGCGCAAGATAATTATTTATAATAATTTTATAAAAACTAGGTGCCACATGGGGATTTATTAATGGGAAAAATAATATAAAAAATCATTACATAAAAAAAGTATTTATTTTTTCAAAAAAACTATGTGTTGCAGAAATACAACATTGTCTCAAAATGTTCAAGAAAGTTAGGATAGATGGAAATTTTTAAAACAGTTGTTTTGTTTATTATAGCATAAGCTAACCCCACATTTTTCGCAAACTGTTTGGGTATACCCTGTGCAGGCTGGAAATTTGCACCTCATTCTCTTATCCACCCAATTCGGCCAGTGCCCATATTGGTCCAACCTCACATCTTTTGGAGGAACATGTTGAGCTGGACCCTTCTTCTTTTTATCTTGGATAAGATATTCAATATCACTTTTATCCAGACACACCACATATAACAAAAAGTTAGAACCCCCATTTATGGGGTTTATCAGGTAAATATTGTTTCAGTGCACTTCGAGCCTTCGTTGAACACATTTGTTCATCTACAGATAAATGCGCTTCATATGGAACTTTTTTGAAGTTACGGTTGAGTGCTTCTATCAATGGTCGGATTTTATATAATCGATCAGAATCGACGTGGTCGTATGGTAGCATTTCACTGTTATCGTTGAAGTGTAACATCTGCCTAAGTAATTCAAATCGTCTTGACGGCATTGTCTCTTGTATTGGCGCAAAACTAATATTTTCAGACCAATACATTTTGACGTTTGGCATACGAACTATTGACATATAATAAACTATACCAATAAATTGGCGTATTTCTTGACTACTTACATTTACGGGTTTATTGGCATCTTTCTGGACAGAGTATAAATTTGTCTGATCTCTTATATGGTTGATAATATCTTCTGAAAACAAATATGATAATACCTCAAATGGAGTGTCTAAACGAAGTATTTCGGGAGGTAACGTCTCAGATCCAAGAAAACGAGTTTGGTCATCATTTATGTTCAGGCTTTTTGTTTTCCATATCATATTCGTCCTAGGCACCCGATTAGATGTAATTGGAGCCGCAGTTGAACTAGTGCTAGGAGAAGCGATGGCTAGAGTTGATTCCGTTGCAGTACTACTGGGCTGATTGTATATGGATGTAGTTTCTGGGGTGGCGGCATCTTGAACACCAATTTCCAAGTCAGGTGGTTCCTCTGGGTCTTCATTGGAACTTTCGTGCTCATTCTGTTGTAAAGTAAACGTTGGATCGGCGACATCGTCGTCGTCAGAAAAATCAAGGCCATCCTCACTGTCTCCCCATTCTCCTAAAATACTTTCCAGGTCCTGAGAAGTCAAATTACGCCATTTACGACTCATTCTGATGCTGAAAAAAATACATCCAAAATTGTAAATAATGGCAAAAAAATCGATTACAAACGCGCAATGTTGTAGTCATGCAACAAAACAAAATCAGTTCAAAAATAAATAATAAAGCTTGAATCTTTAAAAACTTATTATAGATAATTGAAATAGATAAACGTACCTTTTCCTAATATCAATTTCAATAGCCAAATATCAATATTGCACCAAAAAAACACTTTTCGTAAACAAATTCAAAGAGAGCTGAACCGGTTTGTTCACGTTCAAAATTTAAATGCGAATACCGATAAAGTGTCGCCATCTAGTTTGTCGATTTGTAACTAAATCCTTAGAACGCTTTGTTGTCGACATACAACACCGAGTAAAGTCGATCTATCGGGTTTTGGTATAATTTTAGGTCTAGTGGAATGGTATGTTGCAGGATTGCAACATGGCTCCATAAAGGGATAATATAGTTTACCACTCAGTTTTGGTTTAACAACTTAACGGCCTAAACGTCTGAACGGATTTTGATAAAATTTGGTATGGAGGTAGTTTAAGTCCTGGGTAAGCAATGTTTTGCCATGGTAGAACTTCTCATTCCCACGGGAAAATCTAAAAAGCGCGATATAACCGATTTCCACGCGGGCGAAGCCGCGGGCGAAAACCTAGTTGTAATATAAAAGACTCTTCACTTATTAGTGGTGTTTTTTTTTTTTTTTTTTTTTTATGGTAGGTAAAAATCATCGAATGACGAATCCCACTCTTGGGCGGAGCGGGAAACAGTGTCAGACTCTTACTGACTAAAAAACCTACCCCGTGCCTTCTTTGCCTTATTCCCAGAGCCCCGGTGTAACGCTTTCGCATCAACCCTCAGCTCCGGGAGGCTTCGACCCTGTTGGGCCCCTACGGTGTGCTGACAACTCCTTGAGGCGCGCGGGAACGGAGCGCGCCGTCGACGACTTGGGCTCGGTCTGGACTGCTACCAGACGACCGGACGGCGAGCTACCCATTGCTCACCGTCCGCAAGCCAGTGTCTACGGTGGCCGGATATCGGCAGGATCGCGGCGGCGACGGCTACGGCGAGAGCGCCGTTGCCTTTGCCTTATGCGGTCAGCCTCCTCCTTTACGAGCATTACTGCCTCGCAGAAGGAGGCGACCGCCTGCCACTCCTCCTCGCTGCGAACCATGGCCTGAACCAAGGCCCGGCGCGAGAGGTCGCCGCCGCCGATCACCCCCACGAGGGCACGGCGTTCCTCTTCCCAAGCGGGGCACACTTCTACCGTGTGCTCCACCGTGTCCTCCGGGCTGGCCACACAGTGGCGACACCCGGGCGTCTCTTCCGCACGGATCCGGTGCAGGAACCTCCCGAACTTGCCATATCCGGTGAGGACCTGCGTCATGCGGAGGGTGAGGACGCCGTGAGGTCTATCCAGCCACGCCTCAAAGAGGGGCACTACTGCCGAAATTATGGCGTGCCCAGCGCTAGGTTGCGACAGTCGCTGTTTCCATTTCACCATGAGATCCCGCCGGAGCTCTTAGTGGTGTAGGTCGGACCGTACTGGTCAACTCGTATCATTTGAAATAGTAAAAAAGTTACAATTAGGTTCTACTGCAAAGTTTAGACCACTTACCAAAAATAAATTAAATCGTTTCAATAATAATGTTATTAGTAGTCTCTCAACAGCCAACTTTGATTCGCAAGACCCCAATGTTAACTATTGTACATTATTTTCTACAGTATGCCAAGAATTTAACAAGGCGTGTCCAGTTAAAAAAGTCCAAATCAGTTATAAATCGAAATTCAATGAATGGGCTACTGCTGGAATAAGAAAAAGCAGAGATACTTTATATCAGCTCTACCAGGAAAAGTCCTTGTCGTCTGATTGTAACCTCCACAACCATGTTAGATTGTATTCGAAAATATTTAAAAGAGTCTGCAACCAAGCTAAATCTAAGTTAATAAGCAAAAAAATTGAAAACTCTATTTTTTTTTTTTTTTGATGATTTCTGCTTCATGGCAATCTGTTTTCCAACAATAAGCCACTTCTTTGTTTGATTTCTCAGTTTATGTTTTCCTCAAGAGCCAAACTTGTGTGAAAATTCTTTTCACACGACTCTCTTGTTGTCAAGTGGTAAATCTTTTTCAATACACTTACTCGAAAACTGCCTCTTATCGCACTCCTATTAGGTTCAATATAGCATGTATATCACCCAAGTGCTTTTTTGAGTTTATCACAACAAGGGCTTTTTTATTCCTTCCTTATCGTCACGCTATTTTGTTTTACTTAGTTTATCGAATCAGGCGCGAGGCGTCCCCCAGAGTCGCTGGACGACCCCACGAAATTAGTAATTGACCAGAGCAGATTTGAATGCTATACTTATATATTTCTTAAATTTCTACTGTATATTTGAGATACGATTAAATTTTTTTTCTTTCTTTCTTTATTTCACAAGTCGTAAGTGTATTGAAAAACGTCGTTTGACACACGTGCAGATTTGTCATTGCAGCCCTCGGCTCCATAACACACTCGCCTGCGGCTCGTGCGAATTTCGCCTCGGTCGCAATGACAAACTTCCTGCACTTGTATCAAAATGTACTATTATGTAGGCTCGGTATGTCACTTCTTTTTAGCCGGGTATACTGAAGAGCATCTTCTCCACTTAGAGCGTATGCCAGTTTGTTTACATGGACGGTTAGCTTCTCCTGATACTTCAGGCTGTGTTGAGCTATTTCCTGCCGAACTGTTTTTAGGCCGAAGTCGAAGTATATGTATCTATTACTTATACAATGAGGGATGCCAAACATTGTTCTCAGAGCTTTGGTCTGGAATCTTTCCAGGATATCTATATTGCTATTGCTGGCAGTTCCCCACAACTGTATTCCGTAAGTCCAGATAGGTTTTATGGTAGTTTTATACACTAGCATTTTGCTGTTGGGATTCAGTTGTGATTGGCGTCCCAATAACCAGTTCAGTGACCGCAGTTTTCCATCTAGTTGTTTCCGCTTTGTCCAAATATGTTTTTGCCATGTAAGTTTTCTGTCTAGGTGCATGCCCAAGTATTTTGCGTTATTATCTTGAGGGATAACTTTGCAGTTTAGCGTTACCGGTGGACATGTTTCTCGCCTAAGTGTAAATGTTACATATACCGATTTGCTCTCATTGGCTTTTATTCTCCAACGCTTCAGCCACGTCTCAACTTCTGTAAGGTGGTTTTGCAACTGTGATGAAGCCGTTTCTGGGTTGCTATGGGCCGACAGTAATGCCGTATCGTCAGCGTAAGTCGCAGTCGTGGTGTAGTCAGTTGTTGGGATATCTGCTGCAAAAATTAGGTATAGTACAGGGCCCAAGATACTGCCTTGAGGGACACCTGATTTTATTTCGTGTACTTCTGATAGATCATCGCTGTACTTCACTTGGTAGCATCTTTTATCTAAGTAAGATTTAAGTATTCGGAATAGACAATGCGGGAGATGCTTTTTTATCTTGAACAAGAGGCCGTCATGCCATACCTTATCAAACGCTTGGCTGATATCCAAAAAGACTGCCGAGCAATATAATTTATTTTCAAGGCATCTGCTAATGGTGTCAATTATACGGTTTACCTGTTCAATTGTCCCGTGTTTTTCCCGAAATCCAAATTGATGGTTCGGTAATACTGCACTTAGATGTTCTTTCATCCTGTTAAGCAATATCCTTTCAAACAGTTTGCCAATAACTGGTAGCAGGCTGATAGGTCTATATGAAGTAGCTTCGTGTGGGGGTTTACCGGGTTTCGGTACCATGACTACATGTGCAATTTTCCATTGCCCAGGGAAATGTTCTAGACGTAAGCTGGCATTAAAGATGTTAACTAATTTCATTACACCTTTATGAGGCAGGTTTTTAAGTAATGTGGCATCAATGAGGTCATAGCCGGGTGCTTTACCTTCCTTAAGGTTCCTTATTTTTTTCATGATTTCTTTTGGGCTGGTACTTTTTAGTGGAAGACACATTTGGTTCGCAGATTCAATGTATTTTTTGATTTCCATAGTTTGTTCGGGATTGTTTTCAGGGAATGGTTGGAAAACTGTTTTCAAATGTTCTGCAAAGATTGTTGCCTTTTCTTTATTTGATCTTGCCCATCCTCCTTTTCCATCATTTATAGGAGATATGTGGATTTTCGGGCGCTTTAGATTCTTGGTAGCCTTCCACAGCGAGTAGTTTATGTCTCTCGTTGGATCTAGGTTCGAAAGATAGTGTTGAATATTATCATTTTCTAGGGTGCTGATAAGGCCTTTGAGTTCCTTTGAGAAACTATTGAATGCAGTCCTATCACTGGGATATCCAGTAGTATGCTAGATTTTTCTCAAACGACGGCGCTCTTGTATTTTCTCTTTAATATCCTTTGGATATGAGTTATGTTTCATAGGTTTTCCTTTACCTGTCTTTTTTGAAGTTGCAGAATTGGCAGCAGTGTGAATAGTCATATTAAGTTGTTCCAGTTGTCTTTCGAGTTCTTCTATTGTATTAATCTTGGTCTTTAGTTCTGTCTCTGTCGTGATTATATTTTTATAGATTGTCCAGTCTGTAGTGTTCAAGTTGTATATCCCCCCACATAATGAGCACCAAAAATAAGAAATGGCCCCTAGTACCCGGCAGCTCGTCTAACCTTGGCTACGGTAGCGGTCAAGGTAATGGCGTGGCAAGGGGTGCTAAGAATCTCTGGACGGGATCCGGCTACCTTAATAGAAAAAACCGACTGGACCTGGCAACATATAACGCACGTACTCTGAGGTCTGACGAGAAGATTGCCGAACTTGAGGAGGAATTGAGCAGGTTACGTTGGAGTATTGTAGGATTATCTGAAGTCCGAAGACAGGGGGAGGACACGATAATTCTCGAATCCGGTAACCTGCTCTATTTCCGGGAGGGTGATCTATTATCCCAGGGTGGTGTCGGGTTTTTCGTCCACAGGTCCCTTGTGAGCAATGTGGTGAGAATCGAGAGTGTGTCGACCAGGGTGGCATTCCTTATACTCAGAATATCTTCAAGATATTCGCTGAAGGTCATACAGGTTTATGCCCCGACCTCGACGCACCCCGACGACGAAGTAGAGGCCATGTATGAGGATGTATCCAGAGCCATGCATGGTTATAAAACTCACTTCACTGTGGTCATGGGGGACTTCAACGCGAAACTGGGCAAATGAGACGGACGTCGGAACCACCGGGGACACCTACTGGCTAGTTTTATGGAGAAGGAGGGCCTCTATATGATGAACTCCTTCTTCAGGAAACGTGAGCATAGGAAGTGGACCTGGCAAAGTCCTGACGGTGCAACTAGAAATGAGATTGACTTCATCCTGTCGACCAAGAAGCAAGACGTATTCAATGATGTCTCGGTGATTAATGCGGTGAAAACTGGAAGTGATCACCGCATGGTACGAGGCACATTGAATATCAATATCAAGCTTGAAAGGTCTCGACTGGTGAAGTCTACGCTCCGTCCAGCACAGATCCAGATCCAAAACCCCGAGAGCTTTCAGCTCGAACTCCACAATCGTTTCGAGTGTCTAGGAAGCTCCGTGGACGAATACAACGACGGGTTCGTGGAAACTGTCCATACGATCGGGTCTAAATTTTTCAAGACCCACCGTACAAATAAAAACAAAAGGCTCTCTGATCCGACCCTCGAGCTCATGAGGGAGAGGCGTGAGATGGTTCTGCAGTCTTCAGACGCTACGTGCAGATACCGGCAGCTCAATAGGCGGATCTCGAAGTCTCTGAAACGTGACCTTCGCCGCTTTAATACCGCAAGGATTAGAGAGGCGATTGAGCGGAATAAGGGCTCTAAAGTTTTTGCACGGGATCTTGCTATTGGGCAAAGCCAGCTCACGAAACTGAAGACCGACGATGGCAGAGTCATATCCGCTAAACCGGAGCTTCTAAAAGAGATCGAGGCCTTTTATGGACAGTTATACACGTCAATCACTAAACCCGCCGCAAATCTAGCAAATGACCCAAGAGCTAGATTGACTCGACACTATACCGAAGATATCCCGGACGTCAGCCTGTACGAGATTAGGATGGCTCTAAAGCAGCTTAAAAACAACAAGGCGTCGGGTGAGGACGGAATTACGGCTGAACTTCTGAAGGCGGGTGGAAAACCGGTCCTTAAGGCCCTTCAGAAATTATTCGATTCCGTCATACTCGAGGGAGAAACGCCACAGGCATGGAGTAGAGGTGTGGTGGTGCTCTTCTTTAAGAAGGGTGACAATGCCCTGCTTAAGAACTACAGGCCCATCTTACTTCTGAGCCATGTCTACAAGCTGTTTTCCAGAGTCATCACGAACCGTCTCGCGCGCAGGTTCGACGACTTCCAGCCTCCCGAACAAGCTGGATTCCGAAAAGGCTTTAGCACCGTGGACCATATACATACGCTGCGGCAGGTTATACAGAAGACTGAGGAGTATAATCAGCCTCTCTGCTTAGCGTTTGTGGACTACGAGAAAGCCTTCGATTCGATCGAGACCTGGGCTGTACTGCAGTATCTCCAGCGGTGCCAGATCGATTATCGGTACATCGAGGTGCTGAAGTGTTTGTACAGCAACGCCACCATGTCAGTCCGACTTCAGGACCAGACCTCGAAACCTATCCTCTTGCAGCGAGGTGTGAGGCAGGGAGACGTCATTTCTCCGAAACTGTTCACGGCTGCAATGGAGGATGTCTTCAAGGTTCTGGACTGGAGTGGTCTAGGCATTAATGTCAATGGCGAGTACATCACTCACCTTCGGTTTGCCGACGACATCGTGGTCATGGCTGAGACTACGGAGAAGCTCAGTACAATGCTCGATGACCTCGGTAGAGCCTCCGAAAGAGTGGGTCTTAAAATGAACATAGACAAAACCAAAGTCATGGTTAACATCCATGTAGCGCCCACTCCTATCAAGATCGGAGACTCTACACTCGAAGTAGTAGACGACTACGTCTACCTTGGACAGACAATCCAGTTAGGTAGGTCTAACTTTGAGAAAGAGGTCAATCGTCGAATCCGACTCGGCTGGGCAGCGTTTGGGAAGCTACGCGGTGTCTTCTCGTCTAATATACCGCAATGCCTCAAGACGAAAGTCTATAATCAGTGCGTGTTGCCAGTGATGACGTATGGCTCTGAAACGTGGTCGCTTACAATGGGCCTTATAAAAAGACTCAAGGTCACTCAAAGGGCAATGGAAAGGGCTATGCTCGGAGTATCCTTGCGTGATAGAATCAGAAATGAGGATATCCGCAAGAGAACCAAGGTTGCCGACTTAGCGAAAAGAATCGCCAAACTTAAGTGGCAATGGGCAGGGCACATTGCACGCAGAACGGATGGCCGCTGGGGCCGAAAGGTTCTGAAGTGGCGACCGCGTACCGGAAGACGTAGCGTTGGAAGGCCTCCCACAAGGTGGACCGATGACCTGGCCAGGGTTGCTGGAAGCCGATGGATGCAAGACGCACAGGACCGGTCTTTGTGGCGGCGCTTGGGGGAGGCCTATGTCCAGCAGTGGACGTCTTTCGGCTGAAATGATGATGATGATTCTAAGGGGGGGTTCTACCAGATTAATTGTTGTAGTAACATTCAGTATAACTGGTGTGTGGTCAGATGTGAGATCTATACGTGGTTCTATGTTTAAGTAGTTACTATCTATGTTTTTAACAATAAAAAAGTCTAATAAGTCTGGGATTCTTAGTCTGTCGGTAGGCCAATAGGTAGGTTCTCTGCCGGAATGACATTCTAACTTCATCTCTTCTGTGGCTTTACAGAGTTGTCTTCCTCTAGTGTTGGTCAGCCTAGATCCCCAATTTAAATGTTTTGAATTCCAGTCGCCAGCACATATAAATCTGTTACCCAATGTAGAAAAATAATTTGCGAAGTCGCTGGCAGTTATAGTATGTTTTGGAGGACAGTATACAGCGGAGAATACTGTTTCTAGTTTGCTGTCTACAAGTTTAATAGATGTTGCTTGTATTTTTTCTGTTCGGTATTCCTCAATAGGGTAGTGTTTAATGTTGCTTTTAATAATCACTGCTGTTCCTCCATGGCTATTCCCAGTTGGGTGATTGGTTGTATACACTGTATAGTTATTAAAGTTTATGTGTGTCTTCGGTGTGAATCTCGTTTCAGAGATTAGTGCAATATCAATCATTTCTGTTCTGAGGAAAGTTTCTAGTTCTTGACGTCGTTCCGTCAAGCCGTTGGCGTTCCAAGTGACTACTTGGAGGTTTCGGGTCATTTTTTAACCAGGCTGCTGACTAGCTGGACCATACGGTCCATCATTTTGTCCATGATTTTTACCATCATTGTCAACATCGAATGTTGTAGTTTTTCGAACATTATGTCCATTTAGTCAGTAAGGTCGGCCAAGTCGTTCTTTGTGTCTTTTTGAGGATATTGATTTTTGGTTTTCGTTGCTTTTGAATAGGTTTTAATTAGGTTTTGATTATCTGTGCAGTTAGGCTTTGAACCCGGGTGGGGACCCGGGTTTTTCATCTCTATATTGCTAGGCATTGGTGTTTCTTTTGTCTTAGGGTCTAATTTAAGAATTCTTTCTCTATACTGTTTGTACAATTTGCATCCTTTGTAACTAGCGGGGTGTTTTTCGTCACAGTTCGCGCAAGTAGCCTCAGTGTCTGGTTTTTTGGTACATGTTGTTGTAGGGTGAGCGCTACCGCATTTAACACAGCGATAGGGCCTGAAACATTGGTTCTTGGAATGCCCAAATCTCAGACACCTCTTGCATTGAATGATTTCCTTTTTCTTATATGGAGCTTCAAAAGTAATCTTCATGTTATTCAAGTATTTTACATCGAAAATGGCTTTGTTGTTTGGTTTTGGTTCTAAGTCGACATAAAAAACAGGCAACGGTTCCTTTGTAGCTCGATGTCTGATATTGACTATTTGTCTCACTTCATGTCCAATTTCATACAATTCTTTTGAAATTTCTGTGGTATTTTCTGAAGCATGGAGTCCGCGTAATACTACTCTGTACGCTCGCTCGCATTTAAGCTGGTAAGTATAGTGTGAGATATTATCGGCAATGAAATTCTCTCGAATCGTTTTGTATGTCTGGATGTCTTTAGGTAAAATTTTTATGACGTGCCCAGATCTTAGTGTGGTCATGAGGTAAAGATCGCTTTTTACAAATTTGTTTAGTACATCTTTAAGAGAATTTACATTAAAATCGCCCGTAACAAAGATGGGTTCTGGCTTTGGTACATATACTTTATCTGTATTGTTGGTTTTATTCGTAGGCTCCGTATCGAGTAGTTCAAAACTTGCGTGTAGGAATCACAAAGTCTGGGGATTTTTTCTGTTTTTTATTTGCGTCATTGTGAATTGGACTTGTTTCTTTCCTTTTCTTTCTTCTGGTGGGAATTTCATCCCTTTGCCATTCTTCATGGTCTGATATTATGTCGTCACTGGCAATCGGCAGAGTATCGGTCTGTGAATCTAGATTGTCTTTCTCCTTGTTTTGTTGGTTGTAATTATAGTAATTAAACTTAGTTGGCAGAGACGATGTCAAGTTGCTTCTGTTCCGAGTAAACATGCTGTCATACAGAGTTTGTTGGATCATGCTGTTAGGGTTGGTTGGTTTTTTAGAGTTTGGTGAAGTTTGTTGATTATTTGTATTTAATTGGTTCATTTTATTCCCACGAGTAAGGCCGATATAACAGGTCGCTAGGAAGGTGACGCCTATTCTCCCTAGAAGGCTAATGCAACGACGTTTGCCAGGTCCGTCGATGTGGATCGTTTGCGACTGGTCTCCCACCAGCCATGCAGTCTCTTGGCACGAATCTCACCGTAGACTTAGGGTAATTTTTTATAGAAGTTGTCTTCTTCATAGTCCGGACAATTAAGCCAAGGCTACCGATCCTGCAGATAGAGTTCACAGGGTTGCGGTTTGTGTGAGTCATTTCCTACTCTCACTGTTAGACCAAGCTGATTAGGCTGGTTTGGTCGGGTTAATTCACCGCCGCCCGAGACCCGGCGTTGTTATTCATTTAGCACCACCCAGGGGGCACGTGTAGGGTAGTGGCTAGATAGTTCCTATGGACGCGAATAACTCTGCCCCCCACTACCACGAGAAAACTCTAATAATAAAATAAAAGCAGTTTGGAAGGTGATAAACAAAGAAACTGGAAAGATATTAATAATAAAATCATCTCAGATAGGTCAACGGTGGCTGAAACATTAGAAAACTTTTTCACCAACACCCCAATAGCAGTTACCAAATCTCTCCCTTCTTCTTCTTTGTTAGCCGAATCTTTTTTAAAGGAACATTTTAGAAAGGATATACCTACCTTTAAATTTAAACGTATCTCTGTTGATACAATAATAAAAACATTCAAAAGTCTTAACATAAAAAAACACTGAGGACTTATGGGGTATATCAGTTAAGGTTCTGGGGGATATTATAGATACAATTGCTCCTGTCCTAACAGGCATATTTAATCAATGTTTGGACAGCGGTACATTCCCTGATTTAATGAAACATAGTGAAGTTGTACCAATTTTCAAATCAGGTAGTAAGAGTGACCCCTCTAATTATAGACCTATATCTATGCTTCCAGCATTGAGTAAAATCTACGAAAAAATCATACTGGACCAGATGCTGTGTCATTTTAATGTGAATGGGATTTTGCATAGTCATCAGTTTGGCTTCACAAAAGGAAGGTTGTAAAGGTGTGTCCTAAACTTTTGAGTCAGGGTGTGGCAATCTTCAATGAATGGTATATTCTTTTGAGAGTGAGAATGAGATTTATTTTATATGACCAGTACAATTCAAATATAATCAAGGTAAGCGGTGGCAATGGAGTCGAAGAAAAATGAAAAAAGGGCCGTCCTCGTCTTCGCTTGAGGTATATATAGTCGTCCTTCACCGCCGTCTCTCGGTAGGCCGGCGAACTGCGTAGCCTGAAGATGGTCGGAGTTGCGCTGGCGCACATCAGTCTTCCGTCGCGCGTTCACCATTGTTCATAGATGGCGCTTTCCTCAACATCCTCCGCCGCTTTGAGAGCTTCAACATAGCTCTCAACAGACGCCGTTTGGTGGTGATGAGACATTCGCTGTCATGTCTGAAGCGCAGCCGTCGTCCCTGGGAGCTGGTAGAGGGCAGATCTTGGAGAAGGCCCTCTCGATGACGCCTGTGGCAGTGCGAATGGAGGCAACCCTGGGAACGCCGTCCTTGCCTGGGAACACAGTCAATATTCGTCCTAGTCGCCACTTAAGAGGCGGCGAATTATCCTCCTTCACCAGGACAAGTGAATTCGGTGTAAGTGTTTCCTTGGTGATCTTCCACTTAGTGCGTTTCTGTAGCTCGGAGACGTATTCGCTCGCCCAGCGAGCCCAGAAGTGTTGCCGCAGCTGCTCGATACGGCGGTTGCGTGACAGCGAATGTGTCGCCACTGCCATGATGTCTTTCTCTGCCGGCGCCGTCAGCGGTCGACCAATCAGGAAGTGCCCAGGTGTGAGGGGAGTGAAGTCGTCAGGATCTGAAGATATAGGATATAAGGGACGGGAATTCAGGACAGCTTGTATCTGTGCTAAAACTGTACTGAATTCCTCGTAATTAAGATGTGCATTGCCTATCACGCGTACAATGTAATGTTTGCACGATTTTACCCCCGCCTCCCACAAACCGCCAAAATGAGGTGAATACAGAGGTATAAATTTGAACTCAATATGATTTTCAGAATTAAAAGTTTCTATGTCACCAGAACATTTGTTTAAAAAATGTGTAAATTCCTTAGCTGCACCCACAGTTTTCCTACCATTATCCGAGAAGATTTGTAAAGGTTTACCTCTTCGTGAGATAAATCTTTTTAGTGCCAGAATAAAACCTTGCGATGATAGTTCAGTAACAAGTTCTAAATGCAAAGCCTTAGTCGCAAAGCAAACAAATAGCACTTTTCCAATTTCGCGCCCCTGCCTTTACGGTTAATTATGTACATGGGCCCGGCATAGTCTACTCCACACCGTAGAAAAGGAAAACCAGGCTGCAATCGCTCGGTAGGCAAATCACCCATAATTGGTTGAGTTATGGTAGCTTTCATACGATAACACTTAATGCACCGATGGACAACCTGTTTTGCCAAGTTCCTGCCACCTAGCGGCCACCAAGTGTCTCTGTTATGCGATAAAAGCAGCTGTAGTCCCGCGTGTAATAAATTTTTGTGTTCAGAACTAAATAATAATAATAATAATAATAATAATAATAATTTATTCACAAAAATGAGGTACAGTCCAATGAGTTACAATAACATAATTCTACGAGGTTACAATGTAGAAGAAGTGCATCCTGGCGACCTAGCTAGGTTACACAGTAACCTGTATTAAGGTTCGCCAGCCCAAGTTCCCACAATTAATAGTTATTTATAAATACAGACAGACTGCCTAAAATGGTGAAATTATTTATTAAAATAAGCTAGTAAAAAACTTAAGTATGCCATCTAAATTGGAAAGTATGTGCGTTTGTATGTGTGTATTATGTGTTTAGTGTTAAAATGTATGTAGTGTGATGTGTTTGTACATGTATGTGAGTGTGTATAAACGGTGGTAAGAAATTGTTTGAAATTGGACACGGAGTGGTTGAATAGCGCTAGGATAGTGATGTGAGGAGAAGTTCAGTATCATCATAGTTTTTGTTGGTTAGGAAGAGTGTTATCTGTTTTTTACACATGTTATAAGAAGATCGGTGAATAGTTAAAGTTTTATTTAATTTATTATATAAATGGGGACCTAGGTAATAAAAGAAACGTTTAATAAAGGCAAAGCGTGTAAATGGTACTCTACAAATTTCGTAATTTCGTCTAGAGGAAGATTGCGATTGTGAAAAAGGAGTTTTGGTGTGTTGTTGTAGTACAGTATTGAGAATGAAAAGTTGACGAATCGTAAGAACTTTGCAATTTTGATAGAGATCAAAGGTTGGGTAGAGGATTGGACGGAAGGTAGCAACCTTAAGGACAGCTCTTTGTGCTACTTCCAGAGGTTTTAATATGGTTTTCGCTGCTCCACCCCAACTGGTAATGCAGTAAGAGAGGACGGACTGACACATGGCAAGATAAACAGTACGTACTACAGAGGCATTGGCAATGTGTCTAAGTGTTTTAAAGAAGTATATTAGTTTACGCACCCGACTAGTAAGGTGGGTGATATGTGCTTTGAAATTAAGGTGTTTATCTAAAGTGATACCGAGGTATTTTGTTGTATCAGTGGAGGTTATAGAGGGGCAGCTGCAGGAATATGAATTAGTTTGGCAAGTGTGAGCTTTGAGAGTAATTGGTGTAGAAGGTTGTGTTGTAGAACTTAGAGAGAATGTAATGAATTTAGTTTTTTTAATGTTGAGTGTAAGTGAGTGAGAAGTAAGCCATGTAAATATGTGATTAAAACCAGTTTGTGCCGTTGCTTGTAGTGTGTACCAGGAATCCGCATAAAAAGTTATTGCAGTGTCATCGGCAAAAGATACAATGTTACCAGAGCTCAATTGCAAGTTGCAAAGATCGTTTATGAACACTAGGAACAATGTGGGACCCAAAACACTGCCTTGAGGCACACCGTACGAAATTGGTAGCTCGTCGCTTAGGTAGTTATCGATCTTAACTACCTGTTTACGGTCAGAGAGGTACGATTTAAAGAGCTGGAGTTGGGTGCCACGTACACCTAGACCTTCTAGCTTAGATAAAAGGCAGGGAATAGGAACAGTGTCAAATGCCTTTGCAAGGTCAATAAAAAGTGTGAGACATTTTTTCCGTTGGTTTAGTTTATCAACAATTCCATTCAATAATTGCAGGGCTGCATCAGATGTAGATTTTTTCTTCCTAAAACCAAATTGGTTATTAGAAAATATGTTATTCGATTCGAGGTAACCAACTAGTCTGCTATTAATGAGACGTTCCAAGATCTTGGAAAGTGCTGGAAGTACTGCAATAGGGCGGTAATTAGTTAAAGATGTGCGGTCTCCTCCTTTAAAAATGGGATGAATTATTGCTTTTTTAAGAGAAGAGGGAAAGGTACCATTGACAAAGCAAAGGTTGAAGATGTGGCAAAGAATAGGGGTAAGGATTGAAGAGTACCTTTTTATGATAGTGGTAGAGATACCGTCAGAGCCTATTGCAGCATTAGTCTTTAAGGATCGAATTGTATATGCTATCTCTTCAGGATTTGTTTCCAAGAATACAAAGGAACTCAAGCAGTTAGTTGAATTAAGTGAAGAATATGGAGGACAGGTATCATGTTTGTTTATAATAGTTTCAGCAAGATCTTTACCTATATTTACAAAAAAGGCGTTGACATCGTTAACAGATTGGGATGGGGTTTCGAACAAGGAAAGAAGCTCCGTGGGAGGATGTGTAATTTTTGTGGTGTTTGTGACGCGTTTGATTGTATCCCATAATAGTTTTGTGTCACGACCGGCTTTGGAAATCTCGTTAGAGTCGTAATCTCTTTTGACTTTTTTAAGGATCTTAATACAAATATTTCTGTATCTAGTATAAGTTGCCTTGAGTAGTTCATTGTCAGGAGATTGTTTGTGTTTTTTGTGCAAGTAGTCTCTATTTCTCATACATCGCAGCAGTCCTGGAGTTATCCAAGGTTTTAGGATTCTTTGGCGATTGCTTGTACGTTTTAATGATGTGTGATTGCTAATCTCGTGTGAAAGAGTTTGAATTAGACATTCTGTAGCAGCGTTTGGATCACTCATAGCGAGGATATGCGAGAAATCAAGACTCTGCATAGATTTATCGAGTGAGACTAAATCAGTCTTTAAAATTGAGGTGTGAGTGAAGTTACGTGATGGTTTCATATTAATACATAGGAGAGTAGAGAAGTGGTCGGTTACAGTAGTATCAATAATATATGTAGAGGAGGGTAATTTAGTTCGAAGAATTGTGTGGTCAAGGCAATTATTACCTCTTGTGGGTAGGTGATGAGATGGTAAAAACCCGTGATAAGAGAGACAATTAAGATATTCGTGCGATCGAGGATCTGTGGTTGAGGTGTTACCATCTAAGTTTATGTTTATATTTATGTCTCCTGTTATAACTATATTTTGAATAGAAGTTAAGGAAGATAGAATATCATGTAGAGATTTTAGAAAGACTTCAATACTATCCTGAGAGGGAGATCTGTAAATACAAATGATAGCAACATTATTTCCAATTTGGATAATTAAACCGGAGGCAGAGTTGTCAAAATCGGGTTCGTGTACCTTGAATGCCAAGTTAGATTTGATGAAAGCAACTACCCCATCACTTTGATTGAGGTGCTTGGAAGTGTGTACTGTAGAGTAAGATCGGAGCTGGGGTAGGGTAGTGTTGCTAAGGCAGGGAAGCCAACATTCCGTAAGTACAGCCACATCGCACTCCAGAGAAAGCCGAGCAAGAAGTGTCTCAAAGTTATTAAAGTTTCTATTAATTGACCTGATATTTTGAGAGAGAACTTTCAGACAGCTATCCGGGGACTTGATGGTATCTATACAGTTCTCCGGGGTGCATTGATAGACTTTAGATACAGAAAAATTATCCAAGTTCTCATTTAACAAGTTTACGTTATCGAATGTAATGGTATAAAGTTAAGTGAAGTATGGGGGACCGATCGGGACATGATTTATGTAGTTTTAGTAAGAATAGTAGTAGAAATGGGTTACGAGTTTCAAGTAATAATTTATTGCTTGAATAGTATAGTATATAAACTAGTGTGTTTGAATTGAAGAGTGCAGTAATATGTGTGAGTATGTGTGTGCAAAAGTTACAAAATAATAATATTTTTAAATGGCATAATACACAGATAATTAATTTACTTAGTCTAACAATATAACAAAAAACAAAATTGAAAATATGGAAATTACAATATAAGATGATTAACACATATAGTCATGTGTCAGAGAGCTCCGACAACTGACGCAGTTGAGCTTCACTCTTAATAACAATGTAAGGTGACTCTTTAGCCTTTTTCATTAGAATACGGCCATTAGAAATCCAACAGTAATCATATTTATGTTCCTTGGAAAATATTCTGGCCAAATAAAACAGCTTTCTAGATTGGGCCGTCAGTTGCTCTGTCACATAAATAGGAATTTCTTTATTTGTAAAGCCTAGGTTGGTTGAATTGAGCTTCTGGTTGGGATTTTTCTTGTTGTAGCTTTTTACAGAGTCTAAAAACTTGCTTTTGATAAGTGTGTTCGTAAATTCCAAAATTATCGCGGAGGAATTATTTTTCTTATCCACTCGATACCTTGAGATATCTCTTATGTCTAATTTACTATCCATACCGAGTACATTAGAGAGTGCAGCAATAGAGCCGTATAAGTCTTGCTTGGTCTCAGTTTGGCGTAGCGGAACATTTCTGATCTCAACGCACGTTTTAATCATATTTCGTTCCAGTATGTCGATCTTTTCATCAAGGGCCGATAGATGGGAACACATAGCAGCGCGTTGTCGATCGAGCCCGGTGATCTTTGACTCTAAAGAAGCCAGTTGGTCTGATAAACCATTCAGAGAGCTAGCCATTCCATTACTCGAGGTCTCAATCTTAGTGCAATGCTGTTTTAATTCCAGTATATGTGTTTCGAGAGTTTCGAGCCGGGCATTTTGAGACGTTATAAATTGATTCATCATCTCTCTCAGCTCAGTTCTGTAATCAATATGTTCAACAGATTTTTCTGAGATACCTGAATTTTGAGCACCCGGAGAGAAAGCTCGTTTCTTTGCTCTTTGCGTAATGTGAGAAGGACTTAATTCGGAGAATTGGTCATCTTCACAGAGTTTGATTAAATCGTTTTCGGAACGGGACTGATTCATAGTTTTTGCTGTAGGTGGTGAGCGTATCATTTTGGTACCAACCACTCATAAACTTGCGGAGATTATCAAATTCGATACGTCTTATTAGTTTGTAGGCAATTTTCGGTTCTCATTAACTATTAATATTAGATGAAAGTGCTCAGTAAATATAAAAAACAGCAGAGCAGTACGAAAGCACCAATAAACAAAGATGTTAACTTGTCTAAAAATCACCAGTAACGTTCGGATCACAACTCACAAAGTACCAGGAGCACATATTCAGAAGGAGGTGCTTACTTGCGTCCTGTGGTCAACAGCAGCGGAGGGCAGGCGCTCGCTGAGGGCGGGGTCACGCTGAGGGCGGGGTCACGCGGAGGTCAGCGGAGATGACACGATGTCCAGATATAGGTGTTGCGCGTACGCAGGTGGTAGCTGCTTCTGACGTAGTAGTCCGAGGTGGAGCGGAAGGCGGAGCCCGTAGTTTGTTGTATCAGCTGACTTGTTGCCGCTCGGAGAAGGTGGCGTAATGAACACCTCCTTGTAATTTATGCGCTCCTATTTTTCTGTCGCTATTTTTTTGACGATTTATGAATTAAATATTTAATAAAAAATAAAAATAAAAAACTATATGGTCACTGGCACGTCTACTCGTGTTCGAGGTCCGGGGGGAAGGGAAATATAATAATAAAGAATAATAGCAAAGTAAAGTAATGTTTACTGCATAGTAAAATTGGGTGCTTTTTATCATACATAAAATCAGAATTTCCTAACCTACCGCCCACACGTATCACCTTATTTTCATCTAAAAATATGTTTAAACTTAACAAATTACGTGATGGTTTAATAGGCAAGTTATTCATCAACGCTTTATATTCATTAGGGAACGATTCTCTTTGTGTTAGTTTTACGAGTAATGTTGTTGCATTCTTTAGCTCGTCAACTGATAAGGAACCGGTTTTACGTTTAGTGCGATCCTTTTCTCTCGCATTATTTATAAAACGATACACGAATGCGCAAGCGCGTCGAAGTCTATTATATGAAGAAAATCTTTTAAATTCAATTACGCTATTTAAACTAGTGACACAGGTTGATACACTTAAAATGTTTGATTTTAGTTCGGGTAATGTATGTGTTTGAATCTGACCTAAGTTATTTTGTTTATGTGACCAATTAGTGTTTACCTTATCATGTAAAAATAATGATCCATTTCACCACAAAGATAAGGCACTCAGTTCTTCTAATCCTGTGCCGCGTGATAACAAGTCTGCCGGGTTATTTATTCCACTGACATGAAACCAACACTCATTGCTTGTCAACTCATTTATCTCCACAACACGGTTCTGAACAAAGGTTTTGAGCTGATTAGGAGACATTCTAAGCCAACCTAAAACTATTGTCGAGTCTGTCCATAAAACAATATTATTGAACGTAACGCGGAGTGATTTTTTAATCTTGTCTACTAATTTCGCTCCTACGAGCGCGCCGCATAACTCGAGCCGCGGGATACTAACTGGCTTGACCGGCGCTACACGACTTTTAGCGCATAACAACCTCACTGTGACGTCACCATTTGCATTACTGGTACGAATATACGCGCAGGCACCGTAGGCGGTTTGGCTTGCGTCGGTAAACACATGTAATTCAATTACATTTGCTGAATCAAACATTACATATCTAGGAATCCGCAATTTATATAGATTCGATATTGACTCAACGAACTTTTTCCAATACATTATTATATCTTGAGACAGACCGTCGTCCCAACCTACTTTATTAAGCCACAGTTTTTGAAGAAGAACTTTAACTACTATAATTACCGGACTCAATAACCCTAACGGATCATAGATTTGAGAAACAGCAGATAAAATTGAACGTTTAGTGACATTAGAGAGATCACCGTTTATTTTAGATGTAAAATGAAACTCATCCTTGCTGTTATACCAGCCAAGGCCTAATGTTTTGCTAGAGACATTCTCACCCAACGACAAATACTTCGAACTGTTATCATTTTGTGCCGCACTCACACCAACGTTAGGCGAGTTCGTTATCCATTTTCTTAAGGGAAAACAATCAGATTGACATACTTTCGCTACCCTTTCACATATATACGATAACTGTGACTCTGAATTAGCCCCTGTAATTAAATCGTCGACGTAAAAGTCTTCCAATATAGTCCGGGAAACTAATTTGTCTTTACAGTCTAATCCTAATTGCCTAACACAGCGAATACTCAAGTAAGGTGCTGACGCTGTCCCGTACGTCACCGTGTTAAGACGATACACACTGATGGGCTCTGACGATGTTTCTCGCCACAATATTAATTGTAAGTTTCTTTGATTCTCGTGAACTAGAATTTGTCGAAACATTTTTTCAATATCTGCGCATGCTACGTACTTATATTGACAAAAACGTAAAACAATAGAAAATAAATCATTTTGCAGTGCAGGTCCGGTAAACTGTATATCTTTAGTGATTTTAATGTAGATGTTTTTTGACTAGCATCAAACACTACGCGTAATTTAGTTGTTACACTGTCTTCACGGAGAACGCCGTGATGCGGTAAAAAATAATATGGCATCTTATAATCATTGTTAATGCGGGTCATGTGTCCTAGGCTTAAGTATTCTCGCATGAAATCGCTATATAACTGTTTGTCTTGTGGATTACGTTCGAGTTTACGTTCTAATGATAGAAATCTGGTTTTTGCAACTTCATAACTATCACCTAGAACTTCTGCCGGTTCCCTTAATGGGATTTGAACCGAAAACCGACCATTGTCTACCCTCTTAACAGTTTGTGTAAAAAGATTTTAACATGCATTCTCTTCTAGAGAAAGATGTTGACGTAAGGGGGAAATCTCTTCAATCTCCCAGAACTTTCTTAATTGCTCATTTAATTGTGTAGTTTGAATTGAGTGACACTGAACACTATTTGTGTGAGCGTTTTCAGTGTATAATGGACCCGAAATGATCCACCCTAATTTAGTGTTTACTAAATAAGGTTTGGAAGGTAAACGAATTTTATCATTAACAATTAAGTCCCAGAAACAATCTGCACCGATTAATAAATCAATCTGTGAAGGTGTACAGAATGTTGGGTCTGCTAACCTAATATCTTTAGGTATAGAAATATTGTTAATGTCTATACTTGTGGCCGGTATAGTCGACGTAATGCTAGGTAAAACCAGGCATTTAATGTGTACATTGTGATCGCCGTATATCGATCTAAAATTAATTTCGCAGGAATGGATTGCCTGTGTGACTGAATGTCCTATTCCGCTAATGTGACAAGTGGACTGTATACGTTGTGTGTTTAGTTTTTTACATAAAGAATCTGTGATAAAGCAGTGTTGACTGCCGTTATCTAATAATGCATGGGCCTTGTAATACTTATTGTCTTTGCCACGGACCTCAACTATAGCTGTCGACAGTAAAACCGAGTGTAAAGTTTGCTTGCCTAGTAAACTTTTACAATCGTTATTGTGTGAATTTATGACTGTGTGAAAAGTCTGAACTACTGATGACGAACTATTTTGCGAATCTGTGGTTTTAGACTGATCTATAGTGGACTCAGTGCTACCTCCCTTAAATTCATTGTGTAAAAGTGTATTATGTTTAGTATGGCACTGCTTGCACGGGCCGGCCCGACAATCATTAACTGAATGCCCTGTCCATAAACAATTAATACAGAGATTCTTATTCTTGACGAACTGAAGCTTATCTTGAGAATTTAAGTCTAAAAACTGTTGACATGCATACAATGGATGTTTTCCGTTACATTTTACGCATGTGCGGGTAGACTTATAAAACTTTTTATTATTTTGAGTAGCAACAAAACTTTGAGACTGCTTTTTAATATTACTCTGAGTAGCATGAGAAGCCTGAGAAGTATTAGCTTTAACCATTTCCAAAGTGTCAGCCTTATCTTTTAAAAACTGTATGAGCGAATTTAAGTTAAATATTTTAATTGAGTTACTTGCGCTAGTATTTTTAAACTGTTCCCATTCCTTTTCAATAGTTACGTCTAATTTTGTGGTTATCATATAAATTAACAAAGTGTCCCAGAATTGTGTAGGCTCACCAAGTAATTTTAAAGCACGTAAATTCTTAAGAATTGTATCTATTAGTTTCCTAATCTGTGCAGGCGATTCTTTAGTTACGGCTGACATTGTAAATAACGCTTTAATGTGATTGTGTATCAACAACTTATTATTGTTAAATCTATTCACAATCAGTTCCCATGCAACGTTATAATTATCGGAAGAAAATTCTACAGACTTAATAACTTGCAATGCGTTTCCGGTGAGAGATGATCTTAAATAATGAAATTTTTGAATATTGTCAAGTTGCTTAGAATTGTGAATCATGGATAGAAACATATCTCTAAATTCCAACCAATTATCGTAATTACCGTTAAAGCTGGGAAGCGAAATCGTTGGCAATTTTATTAAAGTACTAGCTGTGCCCGCGACTTCGTCCGCGTCGAATAGTTATTTTGGGCATCATATTTATTTTTGCAAACAACCTCAGCTTTATAAATTATAGCTGTTACCCACGACTTTGCCCGTATCAATTTCTGTTATTAATTTAGACAATTTAGTTTTTAAAAGAACATAATTATCTAAAAGTACTTCATAGAGCTACACTCTCCACTTAGGCACGTCAAAATCTCGGCGGTAAGTGCCCTCTTTGAGGCGTGGTTGGATAGACATCACACAGGACATGACGCAGGTTCTCACCGGACATGGGAAGTTCAGGAGATTCCTGCGCCGGATTCGTGCGGAAGAGTCGCCCGGGTGTCGCCACTGTGTGGCCAGCACGGAGGACACGGTGGAGGTGTGCCCCGCTTGAGAAGAGAATCGCCGTGTCCTCGTGGGGGTGATCGGCAACGGTGGCCTCTCGCGCCGGGCCTTGGTTCAGGCCATGGTCCGCAGCGAAGAAGAATGGCAAGCGGTCGCCTCCTTCTGCGAAGCAGTAATGCTCGTAAAGGAGGAGGCCAACCGCATAAGGCAAGGGCAAAAGCGCCCTCGCCGTAGCTGTCGCCGCCGCGATCCCGCCGATATCCGGCCACCGTAGACGCTGGCTCGCGAACGGTGAGCAATGGGTAGCTCGCCGTCCGGTTGTCTGGTAACAGTCCAGACCGAGACCAAGTCGTCGACGGCCTGCACTGCTCTCGCGCGCCTCAAGGTGTTGTCAGCAAACTGTGGGGCTCTTCAGGGTCGAAGCCTCCTGCAGCCGAGGGTTGGTGCGAAAGCGTTATACCAGGGCTCTGGGAATAAGGCAAGGGAGGAACGGGGTAGGTTGTTTAGTCAGTAAGAGTCTGACACTTTCCCGCTCCGCCCAAGAGCAGGATTCGTCATTGGATGATTTTTAACTACCATAAAAAAAACCCCTCCGCGCCGCCCGCAAGCAACCCCTCTCCTCGCCCGCCGGCCAGGCGCAGCGTCATATTTTGCACATCATGCGGCGCGTGTGAATTTTATATCGGAGTATTTTAAAATTGTAATATCTTCTAAGATGTTCATTGAAAATAAGTGATTACAATGACAATTTTGTTCACAATTACATACTTTTAATCAACAACACATTCATTTGGATAAAGTTTAATATTACTATGTTGATACAACTCTAACAAATAATTTGTAATAATGCATTATTTTGGGCCAAATTTGATTCCCATAAAAACGGTTCTAGTGAGTTAATCTTAAAAGATAGACATATACTTTCCCGGACATTTTTTACATCATTTTAAGAGGAATAATTCTTTGGTACATATTTTTTTGGTATCTTCTACCGTTTTCGCAGCGCGCGCAACGGAAGCCCTCAAAGATGAATATTTTTCCCCGTTTTTTCCACATTTTCCATTGTTTCTTCGCTCCTATAAGTCACAGCGTGATGTTATATAGCCTAAAGCCTTCCTCGATAAATGATCTATTCAGCACAAAAAGAATTTTTCAATTCGAACCAGTAGTTCCTGAGATTAGCGCGTTCAAACAAACAAACAAACAAACAAACTCTTCAGCTTTATAATATTAGTATAGATTGGATTGGCAAATATGTTCTGAACTATTGGAATTGCACTCATGTTTGTCACTACTACCCTTGCTATTATTTATTAAACAATTAGCTTCAGCGACAGAACTATAATAAGAATTATCAAAAGACTCTCTGTAATCTAATTGCTCCGATATGTCTTTTTCAGACACCATTTCCTCGATTAACGATTGAATTTTACTGAATTCTTGGAGCAAACCTTGTGCTGACCTTATGCGTAACTCTAATTCTGCTCTTTGCCTAGGATTAATTTCACTACCAACCAACAAATTTACACATTTTTCAAACTGGGTGAGCATACCTTTAAGGGTACCTCGTTTCTTTTTCAAATCTGATAGCTTTTTAATATCCTCGGACAAACTCATTTTGGCAAATCTATGGAAGGTGTGGGTACTCACGTTTTCCTAAGGCGCGGATGTGAAGAACAAAGCGCACGAAGCTGGTCTACGCGTTCCTGTATACACAAAAGCACGTTTTAGCACACACAGAATGAATAGTTTGGATAGGAGAAGGATTGCCAGGCACCCCTGAGGTCTTTCACTGGTAACTTGATGATCAGACGATCCGGCGATGAAGGTCCATATGTAAAGGTGTGTCCTAAACTTTTGAGTCAGGGTGTGGCAATCTTCAATGAATGGTATATTCTTTTGAGAGTGAGAATGAGATTTATTTTATATGACCAGTGACCAATTCAAATATAATCAAGGTAAGTGGTGGCAATGGAGTCGAAGAAAAATGAAAAAAGGGCCGTCCTCGTCTTCGCTTGAGGTATATATAGTCGTCCTTCACCGCCATCTCTCGGTAGGCCGGCGAACTGCGTAGCCTGAAGATGGTCGGAGTTGCGCTGGCGCACATCAGTCTTCCGTCGCGCGTTCATCATTGTTCATAGATGGCGCTTTCCTCAACAAAGGTCGACGACAGATGCAGGAGTGAAACTCATCAGTCACATTTGGGGTGCCATGACAGAAAACCTCCTCGAGCGCCCGCAGGCTGGAGTTCCCTTGCGGACACGTCCGGAGTGAAGACCAGTCTGCGGGACGGTGCACCCCGGGAGGCCGCCATCGACCCACCCTTGGGCAATCCCTGCCTAAGGGTGCTCGATGGCGGCTTGCGAATATTCTGTTGGGAGTAACGCCTCAACGCGTGTCCCTCTGATTTAGCAGAGGGCACAGCGACGAGGTAAGAGCGGGCTCGGTGTGCACTCACCCTGCCATCGGGCAGGCAGGAGGAAGAGTTCCTCCTCCTTCTGCCACCGCTAGACTCGTAGCCCCAAAGATTGTCCAAGGTCATGTTTCTGACTTTCGATGGGGGTCGAGGGCCTTGGCTTAACCGCCCGGGCCGCGAGGAAGACAACCTCTATAAAAAATCACCCCAAACCTCCAAGCGGCGGCGCACCGTGAGGGAGGTTGTAAGCTTGACTAATGGGTAGCTTAATTAGTCCCTAGTGCGAACCATGTATTTGAGCCAGTACACAAAGTTCATACTCGTGGGAACAAAAATGCAGAATTCAAAATTTTTTAAAACCCAAATTTCGGAGAGTGACGAGCGGTCGGAGTCCGACGCTGCGTCCAGAAGGAGCTCAGGCTCGGAGATGGAGGAGGAGTTGGTGGGCAACTCCGGAAGGGACTCGCGTTCCTTCCGGAAGCGCACCAAATCGGAGGACGGGCAATCGTCCTCCGATAATGAGAAGGGTTCGGCCCCAAAGATCCCCACCGGCAGTCGCGGTGGGGTCCAAAGCCGAGGTAGAGGCAGGGGGCTCACTGCGCAGGAGTCCGCTCAGCGAGCTGAAAAGCTGGCTGCGGAAGGGCGCCACCCTGGTGCGGTCAGCGCTGGAGAGCGCCCGCCGCGTCAGGCCGGTGGCGCGCCAGACGCTGGGGCGGACTCCGCCGAAGAGGCCCGCAGGTCCTTCGGCGAGCTGATGGTCGCGGCGCTGCGCGACATGGGCCGCAAGAGGCTCGCAAAGCCGTCTTCCAAGGCGAAGACGGTTTTGAAGCACGCCACCTCTTTGTCCGAGGCCTTCGATAAGGCCTTGGACAAGAGTGTGGCGAAGCTGCGGGCCGAGCTCCGGGCCGAGCTTCGGGCCGGGCCCGCGGGCCCTGGAGCCGTTCGGCGGGAGGCCGTCGGAGGGGGTCCCGGGCAGGGGCAGAGGCAAAGTCAGCCCCAGCCCCAGCCTGAGGCAGGGAACCAGCTGCTGACGCTGGTGCAGTCGGAACTGGCTGCCTTCCGGCAGCAGCTGCAGCAGCAGCAGCAGCAGTTCCAGCTGCAAATCCAGCGGCAGCTGTCCCTGCTGGAGGGCATAGTCTTGCGCCCTCCACTGGCGACCTCCGGCCAGCGCCAAGCGGCAACTTATGCCGCTGCCGCTGCAGCCACGGCTGCTGCGCCCAAGGCGGGCCCGTTGGGGCAAGCCGGGCGCAGGGCCTCAGCGCCGGAGCCTACGAGGCCAGCCCCGGTGGCTGGGCAGCATCGGGCGCGAGCCGCTCCTCCCACGAGGGGTGGTGTGGCGCCTGCTGCTGCTAGAACAGCGGGCGCTCCCATCGCGGTGGCGGCGACTCAGCCGCGCCTGCCGCCTCCCCCGCCTCAAGAGCCATTGTCTGGCGCCGAGTGGACGGTCGTCGGCGCCAAGAAAAGTGCGGGTAAGGCGCGCAGGGCGGCCAAGAAGCGCGCTAAGCGCCAAGAGCGCAGGAAGCGGGCCATGGCGGCGAGACTTCGCGCCCCGAAATCCGAGGCTGTAGTGATCACACTACAGCCTGAAGCGGGAAAGAAGGGCGCGAACTATGACGCCGTCATGGAGAAGGCAAGGCGGGCGGTGTTGCCCCACCTTGACGAGCTCGGAGTGCCTGGGGGCTTCTGCATAAGGCAGACCCTAACGGGGGCCCGAATTCTTGAGGTCCCCGGCTCGGCCAGTGTCGCTGACATCCTGGCCGACAAAATTAGGGTGGCCCTCAGTGCGGAGGAGGCCCGAGTGTCCAGGCCCACCAAGTGCATCGACATGCGCATCATGGGCCTGGACGATTCCGTCAAGGTGGACGAGGTGGTGGCCGCCATCGTCAGGGTGGGTGGTTGCACGACCGAACAGGTTCGGGCAGGTACCATCCGCGCTGACAGCACGGGCATGCGAGCCGTAACGGTAAGCTGCCCCGTGCCGGCGGCCAAGGCCATCACTGGTGAGGGCCGACGGCTTCTTGTGGGCTGGGTCTCCGCCCAGGTTAAACTGCTGGAGCCCAGACCTCTGCGGTGCTTCCGCTGCCACGTGGGACACCACGTGGGGGCCTTCTGTGCCGCGGAGGTGGATCGCAGTGACCACTGCTACCAATGCGGTAAGCCCGGTCACAGGTCTGCTGAGTGCCGGAATGCGCCGCACTGTTACGCATGTGCGGCGGCAGGCAAGCAGGCCAATCACCGGGCTGGGAGCAGGTCCTGCGACCCCCCGGCCAAAGTGAAGGCCAAATTAAGTCGCCCCCCCACCACCACCGCCGCCGCCGCAGCCGCTTCCTCGGCCGCCGGCGCGGCTTCTGTCGCCGCCGCTACCGCTATGGCGGCGCCCTCTCAGAGGGCTAGGGAGGAGACAATGGACTGCCAATAACGGCCCCATTACGTCTCCTCCAGGCGAATATCAACCACTGCGCCCCAGCTCAGGATCTGTTGCTCCAGAGCATGGCGCAGTGGTCGATAAACGTCGCCGTGGTCTCCGAGCCGCACTTTGTCTTGCCCAGAGCTGACTGGGTTCAGGACCTGAGCGGCTCGGTGACCCTCATCTCGTCGGCCGCCGCTGGTACCCCGACCCTCGAGGCCGTCACGAAGGGTCGGGGTTGCGTGGCAGCACGGTTCGGGGACATTGCAGTGGTAGGCGTCTACCTGTCCCCGAACAGAACTCTCGCCGATCTTCACGACTCCCTCAGGGAGCTGAAGACCGTCGTCGCTGGGTATGGTACCCTCCCCGTGGTCGTTTGCGGGGACTTCAACGCCTGGAACATGGCTTGGGGTTCCCGGCTCACGAACCAGCGGGGTCGGTTGGTGGAGGACTGGGCTCTGGAAACAGGCCTGGTCGTCCTAAACCGGGGTTCTGTCCCCACGTGTGTGCGGGTGCAGGGTGAGTCCGTGGTGGACATTTCGTTCGCCAGCCCCGCTCTGACACCGCGTGTAGTTGACTGGCGCGTCATGGAGGGGGTGGAGACATACTCGGACCACCGGTATATCCGGTTTGACGTCTCCGCCCAGACCTCGACCGCGCCGGTCCGACAGACCCCATGTGGTCCGCGTTGGGCGCTGAGGCAGCTGGAACGGGAGCTCTTCCTGGAAGCCGCGGCGGTGCAGGCCTGGGTGCAAGCACCGGTCAGGCCTGCCGACATCGACGTCGAGGCGGAGTGGTTCCGGGAGGCCTTGTCGCAAATTTGCGACGCGGCAATGCCCCGTCTCCGCCCAGGACGCGCCCGACGCCAGGTGTACTGGTGGTCGCCAGAGCTTGCGACGCTGCGCGCCGCATGCAATGCTGCGCGACACCGGTATACCAGACACCGCAGGCGCCGCTTCCGCCCGCCGGATGCGGAGGCCGTAGAGGCGGAGCTGTATGAGGGATTCAGGGTGGCAAAACGCACCCTCCGATCGGAGATAAAGCGGGCCAAAGACGAGGCCTGCAAAGCGTGGCTGGGGACGCTCAACGCTGATCCGTGGGGACGCCCATACAAGTTGGTGCGAGAGAAACTCCGCCCATGGGCTCCCCCGTTGACGCAGAGTCTCCGGCCACAGATCGTGGAGGGTGTGGTGAGCGCTCTGTTCCCTGCGCGGGGGGACCACTCCCCCCCGCCCATGGCTCCGCGACCAGCGGTGTCTGACGTGGACCACGTCAGCGACGACGGTACCAATGCTCCGGAAGTGACCGAGGTAGAGATGAGAGTGGCGGTACGCAGGATGGGTGCGAAGAATACCGCCCCAGGACCAGACGGCTTGCCTGGAAAGGCTTGGGTCCTGGCCATGGAGGCTCTCGGGTCTCGATTGGGGGGGCTCTTTAGCGCATGTTTGGAGAGGGGCCAGTTCCCACTTCCCTGGAAGACGGGAAAACTGGTCCTCGTTGCGAAGCCGGGGCGCCCTGCGGACTCTCCGTCCGCGTATCGGCCCATTGTGCTGCTTGACGAGGTGGGCAAGCTCTTTGAAAGAGTCATTGCAGACCGCCTCGTCAAGCACCTAACACTGAAGGGGCCCGATCTCGCGGACGACCAGTTCGGGTTTCGCAGGAGGCGCTCCACGGTGGACGCCATCATGCGCGTGCGAGCCCTCACGACGGGGGATGCGGTGTCCCGGGGCAGGTGTGTCTTGGCGGTGTCGTTGGACATTGCCAACGCCTTTAATTCCCTGCCCTGGAGTTGCATTAGGACGGCACTCCGGTATCACCGGGTGCCCGACTACCTCTGTCGTACAATCGAGGCCTACCTGTCCGACAGGTACATAGTCTACCCCGGTCACCAAGGAGATTGGAAACGGCGAGAGATGTCGTGCGGTGTCCCACAGGGATCGGTACTAGGACCGCCCTTGTGGAACATCGGGTACGACTACGTGCTGCGCGCCGACCTCCCCGTAGGCGTCAGCGTGGTCTGCTACGCAGACGACACGCTGGTCCTAGCGCAGGGAAGGTCGTACCAGGCGGCGGTCGAACTAGCGACACGTGGGGTTGCGACAGTCGTTGAGAGGATCCAGCAGTTGGGACTCAAGGTGGCACTGCACAAGTCCGAGGCCATGTGCTTTCACGGCCCTCGGAACGCGCCACCAACGGGTTCCCAACTAACGGTAGAAGGAGTTCACATCGGCGTCGGGTCGACGATGAAGTACCTAGGACTTGTCCTCGACAGCCGATGGAATTTCGAGGAGCACTTCCGACGTCTGGCCCCCAAACTCAATCGGACGGGGGCTGCTCTCAAGCGGCTCCTGCCGAACCTTGGGGGTCCAGACGCCTTCTGCCGGAGGCTCTACGCCGGCATCGTCCGGTCCATGGCCCTTTATGGGGCACCAGTGTGGGCGCCGACGCTGCGTAAACGCCCGGCGGCCCAGCTGAACGCCTGCCAGAGGGTCATGGCCATCCGGATGGTGCGGGGATACCGCACGGTGTCCCGCGAGGCGGCGAGCCTCCTTGCTGGCCTACCACCGTGGGATCTGGAGGCAACAGTCCTTGCACGCATGCACGACCAGCGCGTGGAGGTGCAACGCCGGGGCGAAGATCCGCTGCCCGAACATGTCGAGGCGTGGCGGAAGGAGCTCCGGCGAGATCTCATGGTGAAGTGGAAACAGCGACTGTCGCAACCCAGCGCTGGGCACACCGTAATCTCAGCGGTAGTGCCCCTCTTTGAGGCGTGGCTGGATAGACCTCACGGCGTCCTCACCTTCCGCATGACGCAGGTTCTCACCGGACATGGGAAGTTCGGGAGATTCCTGCACCGGATTCGTGCGGAAGAGACGTCCGGGTGTCGCCACTGTGAGGCGAGCCCGGAGGACACGGTGGAGCACACGGTGGAGGTGTGCCCTGCTTGGGAAGAGCATCGCCGTGTCCTCGTGGGGGTGATCGGCGGCGGCGACCTCTCGCGCCGGGCCCTGGTTCAGGCCATGGTCCGCAGCGAAGAGGAATGGCAGGCGGTCGCCTCCTTCTGCGAAGCAGTAATGCTCGTAAAGGAGGAGGCCGACCGCATAAGGCAAAGGCAACGGCGTACTCGCCGTAGCCGTCGCCGCCGCGATCCTGCCGATATCCGGCCACCGTAGACACTGGCTCGCGGACGGTGAGCAATGGGTAGCTCGCCGTCCGGTCGTCTGTAAGACCGAGTCCTAGTCATCAACGGCGCGCACCGTTCCCGCGCGCCTCAAGGAGTTGTCAGCAAACTGCAGGGGCCCTTCAGGGTCGAAGCCTCCTGGAGTCTAGAGGGTGGTGGGAAACTGTTACCTCGACTCCAGGAATAGGGCAAGGAAGGTTCGGGGTAGGTTTTTTAGTCAGTAAGAGTCTGACACTAGTCTCCCGCTCCGCCCAAGAGCGGGTTTCGTCATTGGATGATTTTCACCTACCATAAAAAAAAAAAAAAAAAAAAAAATCAGTCACATTTTGGAATCCTGGGAGAAATCCCAGGATGCCATTGGCATATTCTCTGACCTTTCAAAAGCATTTGACTGTGTTGACCATAAAACTCTTATCTGTAAATTACATCATTACGGAATTCGTGGACGAGCTGCTGATCTTGTTTTTTCCTATTTATCTTACAGGCAGCAAAAAGTAACCATTAATGGGGCGACGTCCTCAGGCTCTTTTGTAAAGATGGGCGTGCCTCAGGGTTCGATCCTTGGCCCTTTCCTTTTTCTGGTTTATATTAATGACCTTCCTTACATGATGGCAAATTTAGCTGATATAGTTCTATTTGCTGATGATACATACTTCCCTTATTTTTAAAGTAAATAGAAAAGATGCGGATGTCTTGCATGTTGATGAAAGTCTGGCTGTTCTTTCTAAATGGTTCGCTACTAATAACCTCTTATTAAATGCAAACAAAACGAAGTGTATAAAGTTTTCATTACCGAATGTCCCCCACGTTGATGTCAGTCTGATTCTAGACGGCAAAAAGCTTGATGTCATTGTAGAAACTGTGTTCTTGGGCATTACAATTGATTCTAAATTGCAGTGGGGAGCCCATATTAGAACTCTCTCAGGTAGACTAAGCTCAGCTGCATATGCAGTAAGAAAAATTAGACAAATAACAGATGTTGATACAGCTAGGTTAGTTTATTATGCTTATTTCCACAGTATTATGTCTTATGGCATTTTGCTGTGGGGATCTGCAGCTGATGTAGATTCAATTTTCATATTACAAAAGAGAGCAATCCGAGCTATTTATAAAATGTGTCCTCGCGAGTCCCTCAGAAATAAGTTTAAAGAAATCGATGTACTGACTCTGCCTTCTCTTTATATTTTAGAATGTATTTTATATGTTCGTAAAAACTTAGGACTTTTTAAAATTAGAAGCGATCTCCATAACAAAAACACACGTAATAAACATGAAATTGTTATACCTAAATGGAGATTAGCTAAGACCAGCAAGTCATTCTTAGTAAATAGCGTACGCTTTTATAACAAGCTGCCAAAGGAGGTGACAGAACTTACCGAGAGAAAGTTCAAAACTCATATTGAGCGTGTCCCAACCAAAAAAGCATATTATAAGGTTAGAGACTATGTCGAAGCCACAACTGTCTGGCAATGACTGCTTCTGCTCATGTGGCCCCCTGGTAACTTATTAATATTCTGTATAATTGTCTGTTAACTGCTCCATCTTTTTTCATATTTTTTTTATATACGACATCTCTTTATTCTTTTATTTTGATACTTTCTCACAATATTCCTTATTTCATTATATAGATCCATCATATAATGTAATTGTCTTACTGAGACTTGTGATTATTTTTCTTGCTTTTATATAGCCTCTTTCAATAATGTGAATGTAAGAACATTGTAGACGCAAATTTTAGATGACTTCCTACCATTTTAACGGTAGGAGTTCAATATTGATTGGTCTGTACTGTCCTTACATAATTTATGTGCTGTAATATGGAAATATTGTAAAGATAACAATTTTTTTAAAAGAGTAACCATGGAGTTTCTTGCCGGTTCTTCTCCATAGGAAACGACCAATTTGGAACCGTGCACTAGCTTCTGACGTTTTATAAGTGCCCATGTAGGTCCATGTGAAATAAAAAAAAAATTGACATTATTCATATTATTATGGACGTGGATGACAAAAGAATCGACCATGGACGTATTCAACATACCGTAAAATTAGCAGAGCGGCCATCTTTGAGTTTTTCTATTGCACGACATATTATGGCACATCTGATCAAACGTGTCAACTGGACCTTTAGTAGAGTTATAGAATTCTACAATATTCGGCTTACCAGATGGTGCTAAAGTGCCAATTCCATGAGTCGTGGATAGGAGCAGAACATTTTTATTTTTCTTTGACCTGAAAGACACCAACGTACAGTTTCCGTCATAACAAAACATTGAAGATCTTGTTTGTCTTGGCTGCAAAAGTTGTGAAGGGATCTCGCGCTTGTTGGATCTAATTAATTATTTGTTAATTAATTATATTAATTATTAATTATTTATTTATTTGTTAATTTATGTGGATCTTGCAATAGTTCTTTTGCTAATGGTACTGACGTGAACCAATTGTCCATGGTCACATTACGATTACTTCCTCGAATAGATTCGGTAAGTTGTTTCACAAAGAAAGATGCCAAGGGTTTCTCCATTTTTGTTTGTACCCTTTCCCATATATGGAATTGCATCTATCATGTAGTTTGTTTTAGAGTCACAGAGAACTACAGTTTTTATACCGTATTTGTCAGGTTTTAATGGTATATATACGGAAAGGACATCATCATCAACCTAGCGCCCGTCCCGGTTGCTACCTTGGCTTTCACCTCGGTGTCCGGGGTCCGCTTTACTTCCTAGATGCCTCCACTTCGCTCGGTCTTTTGCGTCCCTTGCCTCAAGCCCATTAGCACGCATGTCGTCCCTTACGACGTCGATCCAACGCCTCTTAGGCTTACCTCGTTTTCCGGGTCCCGGCGGAGGCGGCATGGCGAGGCATCTGTTACCTAGGTAGTCTGCCGGTTTTCGTAAAACGTGGCCATATCATCGTAAGCGACCCTCCTGCAGTTTATCCGCTATGTCATGGACTTGAAGGCTGCCCCGGATGCGGGAGTTTTTAATGCGGTCTTTCCGCCAAACTCCCGACATCCAGCGCAGCATATTCATTTCCGTGACACGCAGGCTTTGCTCGTGCTGCTCAAGTACAGGCCACGCTTCACTGCCATACAAAAGGACAGGCCTAATGATGGTCTTATAGACCTGTCCTTTGAGCCTAACTGGCATTTTGGGATCACAGATAACCCCCGCCACCTCACGCCATTTCGCCCAGGCCGCCGAGATACGTGACTCGACGTCGCAATCGACGTCCCCGGACTCCTGGAGCACCGATCCCAAGTACCTGACCTGTTCCGTGCGCTCGACTGTGTCTTCGCCAATGCGAACAGGAGCAGCGTTTGTTGTGTTACAGGCCAAGTACTCGGTCTTCGCCGCATTAATCTTCAGACCGCCGCGCCGTTTTCCAGCGATTCCTTCCACGCTGCCACACGTCGAACCAAGCGTCCATTGTCCGAGTCCGCCAGCGCGATGTCGTCTGCATACATGAGCAGCCATGGCGGCTACTCATGTAAGTCCCTGATGTTAGAGGACAGCACATCCAGCACCACGCTGAACAGAAACGGACTAAGGACAGAGCCCTGGTGAACTCCGACGGTGATGGGGAAGGGTTTCGTATCGCCAACAGCGGTCCGAACCACAGAACCGGAGTCTCGGTACAGTAAGCTTACTAAAGTCCATAAGAGCGCTAAAGATCAAGCATATAATCAAATAGCTATAAACCCAGAAGACATTCCAAAGACTACCATAACAACACCGTTCGGCCTATATGAATTCAGGTACAGTAAGCTTACTAAAGTCCATAAGAGCGCTAAAGATCACATTGCTATGAACTACAGCACGATGTAGACAGTGCGTGTGTGTGCGTTGAGCGAGTGACGCCTCAACATTCCACAGGTAACACACACTAATAAACTGTCGTCGCGCTCACTACGTGAAAGAACATACCTAAATATATTTCTGATCCCTACTTATTTCTACCATTGCATTCATATTGTATAGCTAAAATACGCACAAATCTAATAAGTGCTGGTAGCTGTGGAGTAAAACTACTAAGTGCTTGAACAATGAAGTTCAAGTTCGATTCTGCCGCTGCTACTTAATTGTTTTTATGAAACCAGAATAGTTAATTTTTTATAAAAAAATTTTAGATTTTTATCTAATATTTTTTTAAATATTTGTTTTTGTATTATTATTTAAATTTAAATAATAGTACAAAAACAAACATTTAACTTTTTTTAAAATAAATGTTGAATAAACATCTAACAATTTTCTAGCACATTTTTACTTATATAAAACTAGCTGTGCCCGCGACTTCGTCCGCGTGGAATAGTTATTTTGGGCATCATATTTATTTTTGCAAACAACCTCAGCTTTATAAATTATAGCTGTTACCCACGACTTTGCCCGTGTCAATTTCTGTTATTAATTTAGACAATTTAGTTTTTAAAAGAACATAATTATCTAAAAGTACTTCATAGAGCTACACCCTCCACTTGGGCACGCCATAATCTTAGCGGTAAGTTGGTTTGAATTGTGAACATGAGCAAAGCTGACGTGGTAAACGAAATTCATAAAAATGCAAGGGTGAACTATCCACGAAGACATGTTATCATGAAAGATATAGATGACTTGTGGCAAGCAGACTTAATTGATATGCAATCAATTTCAAAAGAAAATAAAAATTATTATTTATTTATAAAAAACTTTATGCACATACTAAGTACAAAGGCGGACTTAATGCCATAGGCATTACAAATATATTCTTGCCGTTATTGATACATTTTCGAAATATGCTTGGACCTTTCCTATGAGAAGTAAAACCAAAGAAGACGTGTGTAACTCTTTCAAAACTTTGTTGGATAAAGGGCGTGTTCCTAAAAATCTTCAAACGGATAATGGGGCAGAATTTTATAATAATAAATTTCAGAAACTTATGAAATCGTATCATATTAACCATTATTCAACCTTCTCAACAAAAAAAGCTTCAATAGTTGAACGATTTATCAGGACATTGAAATCTAAAGTTTATAAGGAATTTAGTTTAAAAGGCAATTACAATTGGAGAAATAATACTCTGAATGATGTTATTTACAAATACAATCACACTCACCATCGCACTATCAATGAAATCCCTGCTAATGTGGACAGTATTAATAAAAACAATATATTAGAAAGGTATTTAAAGTTGCTAAAAAAAAATTATTTAAAAAGCAAGTACAAAGTAGGTGATTATGTGCGTATCAGTAAATACAAGGGAACATTTGAAAAAGGTTACACTCCCAACTGGTCAACAGAAATATTTAAAATTCGTAAAATACAAAAAACAACCCCCATAACTTATTTAATTGAAGATACTATCAGAGGTCAGCCTATTTTAGGTGCATTTTATGCACAAGAACTACAAAAAACAAAACATCCCAATGTATATCTAGTTGAGAAAGTTCTTAGAAGAAAAGGTAACAGAGTTTTAGTAAAATGGTTGGGTTTGTCTTCAGCTGAAAGCAGTTGGATTGATAAATCGAATGTAATATTATAAATAATACTAGCTGTGCCCGCGACTTCGTCCGCGTGGAATAGTTATTTTGGGCATCATATTTATTTTTGCAAACAACCTCAGCTTTATAAATTATAGCTGTTACCCACGACTTTGCCCGTGTCAATTTCTGTTATTAATTTAGACAATTTAGTTTTTAAAAGAACATAATTATCTAAAAGTACTTCATAGAGCTACACCCTCCACTTGGGCACGCCATAATCTTAGCGGTAAGTGCCCTCTTTGAGGCGTGGTTGGATAGACATCACGCAGGACATGACGCAGGTTCTCACCGGACATGGGAAGTTCAGGAGATTCCTGCGCCGGATTCGTGCGGAAGAGACGCCCGGGTGCGCCACTGTGTGGCCAGCACGGAGGACACGGTGGAGGTGTGCCCCGCTTGAGAAGAGAAACGCCGTGTCTTCGTGGGGGTGATCAGCGGCGGTGGCCTCTCGCGCCGGGCCTTGGTTCAGGCCATGGTCCGCAGCGAATAAGAATGGCAAGCGGTCGCCTCCTTCTGCGAAGCAGTAATGCTCGTAAAGGAGGAGGCCAACCGCATAAGGCAAGGGCAAAAGCGCCCTCGCCGTAGCCGTCGCCGCCGCGATCCCGCCGATATCCAGCCACCGTAGACGCTGGCTTGCGGATGGTGAGCAATGGGTAGCTCGCCGTCCGGTTGTCTGGTAACAGTCCAGAGCGAGACCAAGTCGTCGACGGCCTGCACTGCTCCCGTGCGCCTCAAGGTGTTGTCAGCAAACTGTGGGGCTCTTCAGGGTCGAAGCCTTCTGCAGCCGAGGGTTGGTGCGAAAGCGTTATACCGGGGCTCTGGGAATAAGGCAAGGGAGGAACGGTGTAGGTTGTTTAGTCAGAAAGAGTCTGACACTGTTTCCCGCTCGGCCCAAGAGCGGGATTCGTCATTGGATGATTTTTACCTACCATAAAAAAAACCCTCCGCGCCGCCCGCAAGCAACCCCTCTCCTCGCCCGCCGGCCAGGCAAAGCGTCATATTTTGCACATTATGCGGCGCGTGTGAATTTTATATCGGAGTATTTTAAAATTGTAATATCTTCTAAGATGTTCATTGAAAATAAGTGATTACAAAGACAATTTTGTTCACAATTACATACTCTTAATCAACAACACATTTATTTGGATAAAGTTTTAATATTACTATGTTGATACAACTTTAACAAATAAATTGGTAATAATGCATTAATTTCGGCCAAATTTGATTCCCATAAAAACGGTTCTAGTGAGTTAATTTTAAAAGATAGACACATACTGTCGCGGACATTTTTTTAGATCATTTTAAGAGGAATAATTCTTTCATACATATTTTTTTGGTATCTTCTACCGTTTTCGCAGCGCACGCAACGGAAGCCCTCAAAGATGAATATTTTCCCCCGTTTTTTCCACATTTTCCATTGTTTCTTCGCTCCTATAAGTCACAGCGTGATGTTATATAGCCTAAAGCCTTCCTCGATAAATGATCTATTCAACACAAAAAGAATTTTTCAATTCGAACCAGTAGTTCCTGAGATTAGCGCGTTCAAACAAACAAACAAACAAACAAACTCTTCAGCTTTATAATATTAGTATAGATTTCTCGATTTCCCCCGCAATATTATTAATATATTCATTATAACAATAAAGTAATAAAATAGCGTTTATTATTATCCAATAGTATAAACTAATTTGTCGTTTAACCCCATAATAGACTTAAAGCAGGATAAATAATTAGTCAGCAAAGTGTATTTTAAACAGGTTATATAATTAGGTTACACTCACATTCACTCCTGTTTCTTCAGATATTTGTGTTCTATTAAGACCACTTTTATACAGCGCAACAATAGTCACCCTCGTCTCAATATTAATATTTGCTTGCATTTCGAGAATGAGTAATACAAACCGAAACAACACAAAAAACGAAAAAACCACACTGCGTCACTAACCAACAACTTCAACCGAACGACAACGTTCATTTCCATCTAGTTATATTCATAAAACTCATGTCTACCACACAGTAATATAATTCCTCGATTTAGTTTATTATTATCTACCCTACAAACTTTATGAAATGTGTGAACAAAGCGAACAAGATAAAGGATATGTTTTACTCATTACTGCCAATCGAGTAAACCATTTATTTTTGTTACACATAAATAAAATCTTACAGAAATATAAAAAAAAAAAACATTACAAATTATGATATAACTAGATAAACTTAATTTGTGCAAGCATTCGCCGACAGACGTTTCTCCTTTGGACGATTCGTCGACAGGACCTTTCGTTTTTGTGAGATTCGTCGATAGAACGTTTCACCGATGGACGTTTCGTCGACAGGACGGTTCGCATTTGTTTGTTTCGACGACAGGACTTTTCAACTATGGAATATTCACCTTTAGATCGTTTTGGCTACTGTTTTCACTATTTAACTACAAAGGCACCAAAAAGCTATTATATAGCTTGCTACAAAGACATGAAGAAAGAATATGTTTTAATGTGAGACGGTTTAGTAGTTACGGCGTGAAAGCCTAACAAACAAACAAACAAACTCACATTCCAATTTATAATATTAGTAAGGATTACAGGTACCATCAGTAAATTAGGTTGCAGCCCTGTTGGATTCCGATTGTGCAGCAGTTAATCCTCCAGTTCCCCGCTCTTCCCCTTAGATCTCATAAAGGATTTGGAACAGCATGATGACTGTGTTTTTAATTTTTAATTTATGTAACTGAAAGTACATGACACTTGGTTTCTCTATACAAAATATGAGTGGCTAATGCACATCTCTCAGCTTTTGTCAGCGGCTTCGCCCGCGTACATAAAATATAGCCTATGTCACTCAGGAGTAAAGCAGCTTTCTATTATTGCTAAAATTTCTCCAATCGGACCAGTAATTCCAGAGATTACCTCCTACAAACAAAAAAATAAAAAAACAAAAAAACAAACTTTACCTCTTTATTATATTAGTGTCTTAGAGCATATAACCTATGGAGATGGCAAGGGACGATTAGCCGAACAAATTTTTCTGCCACTTTTTGCGGGAGGCGAGGTAGCACACTAAGAAAATTTGACATTACGCACAAATGCACGCTCCCTATTACTACAAACCCATACTCTAACAAATAGTCACACAATTGCAAAAAATACACACTCATCGACAATTATCGTGTATTTACACGAACTATCATATGACAACAAACAAAAAATGCTAGTGATGTGACATATCCATATAATCATTTCATTCATCAGGAACGAATGAACTGAATGTTACAATGTCTTTTATTTTTTGTACAAATAATTTCTTCATTATCCATAAATGATGTTTATTTTACAAATTTACCTACACTAGTATTACAAAAAGGAAAAGTTTATTTTTTTTTCTTTGTAGAAAGGAACCATAAACCGGAGTTACTTTAATCAAAATTGAACTTAGAAGGTTTTTTAAAATAATGGGTGTAAAAATATACAAAACGTGTAGTAATCGGATTTTTTGTTTGTTGTCATTCCTTCAATAATAAGTGAAAAATGACATGATATTTAAATAAAAATAAAAGCTATCTCGTCAAAATGACACGAAAAAATTACAAAATGTTTTTTCCGGTCACGGGGAAAACTGACTGTGTTCCAGATTTTATGAAATGACTGCCCCATCGTGTTTGTTATAAAAAAGTCCCATATTTCGTCTTTCGGAGGCATCTCTAATGTTTAAACTTCTTTCTACTATTATTTTACTTCGCTATCACACTACTACTACTTGACCATTTAAAATCGACATCAAATATTGTGATGTTTAATGTCGATCTGCGATTTTTATATGCCTTGAGCGTAGTTAACACCCAATTTTGTAACCCCGAAAATCCTATCCTACCATTATGGTGAATACTACCCTAAGTAAGTGTTTCTCAAGTTTGTTTGCTAAATAATTTAATAAAACTCACTAAATAGTTTGAGTATAACCCCACCACTCTAGGTTCATCAGTTCAAATCAGTTGCGTAGATACAGCAAATCATATTAGCGATTCTTCTGTAGTACTCGGAATACTGTTAAATGCGGGTTACACGAGGGTTAAAAAAAAAGAGGTGCTTCATTTGATCTATATTTATGTAAGCAACATACATATGGATCTAATGTAGTAGCGCCGTATTCGCTGGAAAGACCTCACGGCGTTAGCACTTTCCGTATGACGCATGTCCTCACCGGATATGGCAAGTTTGTGAGATACCTGTACCGGACCGCCCAGAGGATACGGTTGAGCACACGGTCGAGGTTTGCCCCGTTTGGGCAAAGCATCGCCCTGTCCCCGCGGGGGTGATCGGCGGCGGCCACCGCGCCGGGCCTTGGTCGCCTCCTTCTGCGAAGCAGTAATGCTAGCAAACAAAGAGACTGACCGCATAAGTCAATGGCGCTCACGCCACAGACCATTTTCTGAAAGGAAGGTCCGACCCCCGGTATGAAGGCTAAGAAGGAACGGGGTAGGTAATTTAGTTAGTAACAGTCTGACACTATTTCCCGCTCCGCCCAAGGGCGCAATTTGTCATCGGAAGATTTTTTCCACCATAAAAAAGTACCTGCGTATTTTTAAGTCTGTTAAAAAAGAACTACCTACTTTCTAGCAGTGAAATTTTGAATTGAATTGCCATAATATATTTACTCCTGTATCTAACTGCAATGATATTCTTTATCCCCATTATGGTATATTTTTATTTTATAACCGGTTTATTCAGACACAATATAAACAAACGTAAACTATTACTGAATATGTGAATGAAAACACATTTTATTTAACTAATCATTTACTCACATTGTCGCAGCACTATCCGACCTGTACTACGTACTGCCCACGTACCACTATATTTTTCTATCGTAATGGTATAAATTTAATTTCGACAATGTACTTAAATAAAACTATATTATCGCATAACACATTCTAACATATGATAAGAAACACCATAGTTTCGTAAATTTGTAGCAGCAGATTATTTTTTACAGCTGGAAACTGCATAACTAACCATTTTTAAAAAGAACTTTTTTACGACACAAAACAATACATTATGGCGGTCGGCCGCGAATGAACTAGTTTTATATAACGTGCATGGTCATATGGCCAATGTACTTTGGCAGAGGGGTATGCTCTGCTTTGCCGTCTCAATAGGTTAAATGCTCTAAGATTAGTGTAGATTGTTCAAAGTCAAGTCAAAATCTTTTTATTTCACATAGGCCTACATGGGCACTTGTAAAACGTCAGAAGCTAGTGCACGGTTCGAAATTGGTCGTTTCCTATGGAGAAGAACCGGCAAGAAACTCCATGGTTACTCTTTTAAAATAATTGTATCTTTTACAATATTTCCATATTACAGTATTATCACATTGATTATGTAAGGACAGTGCAGACCAGTCAATATTCAAAGTCAAAGTCAAAGTCAAAATTTTTTATTTCACATGGGCCTACATGGGCACTTATAAAACGTCAGATGCTAGTGCACGGTTCCAAATTGGTCGTTTCCTATGGAGAAGAACCAGCAAGAAACTCCATGGTTACTCTTTTAAAAAAATTGTTATCTTTACAATATTTCCATATTACAGCACATAAATTATGTAAGGACAGTGCAGACCAGTCAATATTGAACTCCTACCGTTAAATGGGAAGGAAGTCATCTAAAATTTGCGTCTACAATGTTCTTACATTCACATTATTAAAAGAGGCTATATAAAAGCAAGAAAAATAATCACAAGTCTCAGTAAGACAATTACATTATGTGATGGATCTATAAAATGGAATAAGGAATATTGTGAGAATGTATCAAAATAAAAGAATAAAGAGATGTCGTATATAAAAAAAAAAATGAAAAAAGATGGAGCAGTTAACAGACAATTATACAGAATATTAATAAGTTACCAGGGGACCACATGAGCAGAAGCAGTCATTGCCAGACAGTTGTGTCTTCGACATAGTCTCTAACCTTATAATATGCTTTTTTGGTTAGGACACGCTTAATATGAGTTTTGAACTTTCTCTCGGTAAGTTCTGTCACCTCCTTTGGCAGCTTGTTATAAAAGCGTATGCTATTTACTAAGAATGACTTGCTGGTCTTAGCTAATCTCCATTTAGGTATAACAATTTCATGTTTATTACGTGTGTTTTTGTTATGGAGATCGCTTCTAATTTTAAAAAGTCCTAAGTTTTTACGAACATATAAAATACATTCTAAAATATAAAGAGAAGGCAGAGTCAGTACATCGATTTCTTTAAACTTATTTCTGAGGGACTCGCGAGGACCCATTTTATAAATAGCTCGGATTGCTCTCTTTTGTAATATGAATATTGAATCTACATCAGCTGCAGATCCCCACAGCAAAATGCCATAAGACATAATACTGTGGAAATAAGCATAATAAATTAACCTAGCTGTATCAACATCTGTTAATTGTCTAATTTTTCTTACTGCATTTGCAGCTGAGCTTAGCCTACCTGAGAAAGTTCTAATATGGGCTCCCCACTGCAATTTAGAATCAATAGTAATGCCCAAGAACACAGTTTCTGCAATGACATCAAGCTTTTTGCCGTCTAGAATCATACTAACATCAACGTGGGGGAAAATATTGGAGTCGTACCGTAAAAGTGGTAGGAAGTAATCTAAGAGTTGCGTCTACAATGTTCTCACATTCACATAATTGAAAGAAGCTATACAAAAGAAAAATAATCACAATTCTCTGTAAGACAATTACATTATATTACGGATTTATAAAATGGTAATCTAGGGAATATTGTATGAATATGTCAAAAAAAAAAAAAATAGATGTCGTATATAAAAAAAGGAAAAAGATGGAACAGTTAACAGACAATTACTCAGAATATTAATAAGTTACCAGGGGGCCACATGTGCAGAAGTCACTGCCAGACAAGCGTGTCTTCGACATAGTCTCTAACCTTATAATACGCTTTTTTGGTTAGGACACGCTTAATATGAGTTTTGAAATTTCTCTCGCTAAGTTCTGTCACCCTTTGGCAGCTTGTTATAAAATCGTACGCTATTTACTAAAAATGACTTGCTGGTCTTAGCTAATCTCCATTTAGGTAAAACAATTTCATGTTGACTACGAGTATTTTTATTATGAAGATCGCTTCTAATTTTAAAAAGTCCTAAGTTTTTACGCACGTATAAAATACATTCTAAAATATAAAGTGATGGCAAAATCAGTATATCAATGTCTTTAAATTTATTTCTTAGGGACTCGCGAGGCCCCATTTTATAAATTGCCCGGATTGCTCTCTTTTGCAATACAAAAATTGAGTCTACCTCAGCTGCAGATCCCCACAGTAAAATGCCATAAGACATAATACTGTGGAAATAAGCATAATAGACTAACCTAGCTGTGTCAACATCTGTTAACTGCCTAATTTTTCATACTGCATATGCAGCTGAGCTTAGTCTACCCGAGAGAGTTCTAATATGGGCTCCCCACTGCAATTTGGAGTCAATAGTAATGCCTAAGAACACAGTTTCCGTAATAATATCAAGTTTTTTACCGTCAAGAATCAGACTGACACCAACATGAGGAACATTCGGTAGTGAAAACGTTATACACTTAGTTTTATTTGCATTTAATAAAAGGCTATTAGCAACGAACCATTTTGAAAGAACAGCCAGACTTTCGTTGACATGTAAGACATCCGCATCTTTTCTATCTACTTTAAAGATAAGGGAAGTATCATCAGCAAATAGAACTATATCGGCTAAATTAGCCATCATGTAAGGAAGGTCATTAATATACACTAGAAAAACCGGCCAAGTGCGAGTCGGGCTCGCGCACAAAGGGTTCCGTAGCAGCAAATATAATAAACTTACCATCGTTTTCAGTGTAAGCACAATAACTTAACCAAAATTACAGTTAAATCAACCTATCTCAAAAACTATAAGAGATACTTTGATCAAACCAAAAATCGTTGAAAGAGTTAATTAGCATGCATCACCTCTATTTTTTTTAGAATTTTATACCCCGTAGTTATAAAAATAGAGGGGGGGGGGACATACTTTTTACGACTTTGAGAGCTGATATCTCAAAAACCGTTCACTTTAAGAAAAATGTTTTTTAGAAAACTTTATATCATTTTAAAAGACCTTTCCATTGATACCCCACACGGGTATGTACATCGAAAAAAAAATTTTCATCCCTCAGTTACATGTATGGGGGGCCCCACCCCCAATTCTTTTTTTTACTATTTAGTGTCATAATTTTGTAGCGGTTCATACAACACATATTCCCATCAAATTTCATCACTGTAGTACTTATAGTTTCCGAGTAAATCGGCTGTGACAGACGGACAGACGGACAGACGGACAGACGGACATGACGAAACTATAAGGGTTCCGTTTTTGCCATTTTGGCTACGGAACCCTAAAAAGGAAAGGGCCAAGGATTAAACCTTGAGGCATGCCCATTTTTACAAAAGAGCCGGAGGACGTTGCCCCATTAATGGTTACTTTTTGCTGCCTATAAGATAAATAGGAAAAAACAAGATCAGCAGCTTGACCACGAATTCCGTAATGATGTAATTTACAGATCAGAGTTTTATGGTCAACGCAGTCAAATGCTTTAGAGAGGTCACAAAATATGCCAATAGCATCCTGGGATTTCTCCCAGGATTCCAAAATGTGACTGATGAGTTTCACTCCTGCATCCGTCGTCGACCTTCCTTTCGTGAAGCCAAACTGGTGACTATGCAAAATCCCATTTGTATTAAAATGACACAACATCTGGTCCAGCATGATTTTTTCGTAGATTTTACTCAATGCTGGAAGCACAGATATAGGTCTGTAATTAGAGGGATCACTCTTACTACCTGATTTAAAAATTGGTACTACTTTACTGTGTTTCATTAAATCAGGGAATGTACCACTGTCCAAACATTGATTAAATATGCCTGTTAGGACGGGAGCATTTGAATCAATAATATCTCCCAGAACCTTAACCGATACACCCCATAAGTCTTCAGTGTTTTTTGTGTTAAGACTTTTGAATGTTTTTTTAATTATATCAACAGTAATACGTTTAAATTCAAAAGTAGGTATATCCTTAGTAAAATGTTCCTTTAAAAAAGATTCGGCTAACCAAGAAGAAGAAGGGAGAGATTTAGTAACTTCTAATGGGATGTTGATGAAAAATTTTCTAATGCTTCAGCAACCATTACCCTATCTGAAATGATTTTATTATTAATATCTAGCGACAATTCATTCTGGTCTCGTTGGTTTGACTTTCCAGTTTCTTTGTTTATAACCTTCCAGACTGCTTTTATTTTATTATTAGAATTTCCAATTTGTTTGCTTATTAACTTAGATTTAGCTTGGTTGCACACTCTTTTAAATATCTTTGAATACAATCTAACATGGTTATGGAGGTTACAATCAGACGACAAGGACTTTTCCTGGTAGAGCTGATATAAAGTATCTCTGCTTTTTCTTATTCCAGCAGTAGCCCATTCATTAAATTTTGATTTATTACTGATTTGGACTTTTTAAATTGGACATGCCCTATTAAACTCTCGGCATACTGTAGAAAATAATGTACCATAGTTTACATTTGGGTCTTGCGAGAGTCCTAAGAACATTATCATTGAAACGATTTAATTTTTTTTTAGTAAGCGGCCTAAACTCAGTATAATGTTGGTATCGGGAGTAGATTGAAACACAAGCTCGGATGGAATAATACTGGATTTATTTAGGATAAACATTGCTTATATACGTTACATCAATTGGTAGATGCTTATACACTACATCTCCCTCCATATGGAAAAATAAAATAAAACATTTATGGCTTTATTTTATTTTTATACTTAATGTTAAATTGATAATACATAGTTTCACATTTCTTAACTGTAACAATTTTCTATAAATTTGACATAGTTTGATACATAATTAATACCTACATTGACACATGTATATTATAATATGTCTATACTAGGTTACATTTGGAATATACAATTTTGTACGGTTTTTGTGAACAGTATCGGGTTTGCCGTCTTTTAATATTTTTACATTTGGTGATTCATCTTTCAAAACAATGTATGGACCTAAATAGATATTGGATAACTTATTACCAGTTTCATTTCGAATTAAAATCAAGTCGTCCTTTTTATATTTTATGGGATTTGAATTTTTGTCATACTTTTCTTTTCGTGATATTTTGGACTGTATTAAATTTTCACGAGCTTCTTTCTGAGACACTTGTAGTCGATATTTTAGTTCTAACGGATAGCTATCATGATTGTACAACGGTTCTATGGTTTTTGTTAGACTACTAGGCAAATTACATTTTTTACCAAATACTAGTTCGAAGGGTGTATATTTGGTCTCGGAATGAACTGATGTATTGTAACTAAAACTCCAATAAGGAAGCCAACTGCTCCATGATTCGGGATGATTATCTGTATGTATTCTCAAATACGCACCTAAATTTTTATGTGAGTTTTCGAGTGCACCAATGCTCTCGTGATGATAGGCTGTGGAATTAATTTTATTTATACAAAGTAGTTTACATACCTCTTTCATTGTAGCAGACATAAATTCAGCTCCTCTGTCGGTTGCTATTTCCTTGGGGATTCCATAACGTAGTACAAAGTTGTTTACAAAGGTTTTTGCGATTTCAGTACTGCTTTTTGTAACTAAAGGATAAGCCTCTACATATTTGGTTAGTTCACATTGGAGCGTTAATATATATGTTGAATTATGCATATCTACGTCTAATGGACCTACTACATCTAGAAATAATTTTTCAAATGCAGTGTGAGCTGTGCTTGATATAACCATTGGTTCTTTAATACGCACTGAGTGCTTTTGCTTTTGACACTTATCACAACTCTTTATAAATTGTGTTACATCACGCTCCAGTCCTGCCCAGAAATAATATTTTTTTATATTATTGACCATTCGTCTGATACCTGCGTGGCCACTCGTAGGTAACAGATGAAAGTCGTTGAGAATAACTCTTTTCTCGTCTTTATCTTCTATCCGTTCAATATCTTTTAAAACACATAAACGGGGACCTGTCCAGCTACTTATTGTTTTTATAGTTTGTGCCAGTTTTTCTATAAAAGAATTATTTAATTTATCCCTTATAATATACACTTCATTTATATTTATATTTTTACAAAACTTTTCCAGTTCTCTCGCAAAAGCGCCTGGCGTCAGTTGCGATCGAGAAGCTGGTTGTATGTAAATAATCATTTGTTTTGGCACAAATATAAACGTTTCATTTTCTCTCTCTATCATTTGTCCTTGCCTTAATTTTTGTAAAGTCTGATTACTTATAAATCTGAGCTCAACAGACATCTTTGGTTTACTATGAGTTTCCACAACGCTTGGTTGATCAGACCAGTCATCAGTAGAGACTATAGTATCCGAAGTGTCCTGTGTAGGAAGTAACCTTCTTTTCTGTGCACGCGTCATCACATTCATCATACTTTCATGCATGTCTCGCAAATCTTTAGATGTCATAACGACTCGAGACAATGCGTCTGCAGCTGCATTGTCCGAGCCTTTAACATACTCCACACTGAAATCATACTCTTCTAACGACAATCTAAATTTTAATAACCTACTGGATGGCTCTTTTATATTGAACAAATATATTAATGGTTTGTGGTCGGTCTTAATTTTAAATTTGCGACCGTAAAGGTATGGTCTGAAATGTTTGACAGCCCAAACAATCGCTAGTAACTCTTTCTCGATTGTTGGGTATAGTTTTTCCGCTTTGTTTAAAGTTCTGCTAGCGTATGCTACAGGTTTCCCATTTTGATTAGCTAAAACAGCTCCTATCGCTAATCCGGATGCGTCTGTCTGAAGGACAAACTCATTCTCGTTTGAAAAATCAGGGTATTGTAGTACTGGTGGTGAAATTAATTTTTGTTTTAATAAGTCAAACGCTTTTTGGCAATTTTCTGTCCATTCAAATTTAATATATTTTTTTGATAAATTGTTTAAAGGTTGTGTAATTGCAGCAAAATTCTTAATGAATTTTCTGTAATAGTTGGCAAATGCGACTAATCGTTTGACCTCATCTGAATTACTTGGTGTTGGATATTTTTTTACGACTTCTAATTTTTGTGGGTCTGGTAAAACACCCTCTGACGATATTTTATGGCCTAAATATAACATCTCCTTTCTCAAAAAATTACATTTAACTGGATTCAATTTTAGTTTAGTTTTTCGCAACCTTTCAAACACATCTAGTAAATTTTTAATTGCTGTATCTAAGCACTTTCCATAAACAATCAAATCGTCTAAGTATACAAGACATTTGTCATATGTTAGACCAGCCATGGCTATGTTCATCATTCTTGAAAACGAATTTGGGCTTGTTTTGAGTCCCATTGGCATTCTGGTCATTTGGTATTGTCCGGAATTAAATGCTGTATATTTCCTACTTTCTTTATCAAGGTTAACATTATAAAATCCTTGATATAGATCTAGGTGGGTAAAATAAACACATCCTGAAAGAGAGTCAAGTATATCTGTAATATTCGGCAATGGGAACTTGTCATCTTTAATGCAATTGTTCAATTTTCTATAGTCTATGACCAACCGCCACTTCTTTTCCCCAGTTGCGTCTTGTTTTTTGGGTACTAACAATACCGGACTAGACCATTCACTTTGACTGGGTTCTATTATATTTTGAGACAACATGTCATTTATTTGTTTTTGAATCTCTGCTTTTTGAGAGTGTGGCAATCTGTAGGGTTTTACGTAAACAGTATCAGCATTTTCTTTTAGTTTTATTTTATGATTGTATATAGGTGTAGTGGTCAAGGTGTCTCCCGGTAAATAAAAAATATCCGCATATTTAGCGCATAATTTTTGAATAGAAAGCTGTTCTTCCGAATTCAGATGTTTTAAATTTAGCTGAGATAACAAGGATTTTACGCGCTCTGCGTTGCGTAATGAACTATCAAATGTACAGATATTATATTCACTTAGCTTATGTATAGCTGGTTTGATTTCATTTAAGGTTAATGAATTTTCAGTTGTATTTAATATTTTTATTGGGATTTTACCATTAATTGGTGACCCTATACTACTAGCCATAAATACGCCTTCACATAGCTCTGTCGCACAGACTACGCACTCTTCACTTACATTTGTTTCTATATAATGTATAGATTCTGACCTCGACGGTATGTCAAATCTTTGTTTTTCCTGATTACTTAAATCTAAAATTATCCTATCATTTGTTGAAGTGTTTAAATGTAATTGTTTACGTTCTAAGTTGATGCTTGATCTAAACTTGTTTAAAAAGTCATAACCAATTATGCCATCTGCCTTACATGGTAAGGAATTAAAAACATAAAACTTGTTGTTAAAATAGTGTCCATGTGTCTCTAACTGTAAATAAACGAATCCAATTGCTTCGACTTTGCCCCCAATACCATTTATTGAAGTTCTCCATTTGTGTATTGGAATGTTTTGTTTTATAATCTCACTATGACTAATGGCTGAAATAGATGCTCCAGTGTCAATTAACCATGAATATTCCGAACCATTTATGGATAGCCTAGCAACTAATGAATTATCATAAGCAAAAATATATTTACTTTTAGTCTCGAAAAAATTGTAATACGTTTTCTTTGGCAACGTCATCATCTTTATTCGTCGTCATCACCCGCTGGTTCTGATTCCTCTGTGAACCCCTATTATTATGATAACTATTATTAGACTGACCTCGGTGTCCACGTCCTGAAGGATTTCCTCGGAAGGGTTCCTGTCTGCCTCGTACAGCTCCGCGCTGGTGATGGTATCCTCCAACTCCTCGTCTGTTGCTGCCGCGTGGATGGCTGTTATTATGATAATACCTACCTCTCGTTGCTGTATAGTGACCTCTATGGTGGCTCCTATAATTATTGTAATTTTGTCCGTTAGACCTTCTCATCGACATAATATTTGATGATGTATAATCTGATGATGAAGTTTCTTCATCTATCGCTGCCTGTATGGCATCACTTAAGGAGTCATAATTTCTGGCAGCTATAATTGTGCTCAACCTACGGTTTCGCAACCCGTCGGCAAAGCGTTTTATTGCTAGCTTTTCATTTACGCGTTTCAATGAATCATAGCTTTCCTCATGTCCTTCGGACTGCGAAATCGTGAGGTCAACAAATAAACTTGACAGTTCTTGACCGTAGTCCGTAATAGTTTTTTCGTTTTGCTTAATGGACTGTAATTTACTAGATATAGCTGTAAATGATTTTTTGGGTAACAAATGTATTTTCATATCCCGTAATAATTCAGTAACGTTGCCATATTTTTTAGCAAGTCTTAATTTAGCGAACTGCGATAATCGACTTTTTAGAACAAACTCTATTAACTCTTTCTTCGATGCATCTTCTAAAACTGAATCGTAATATTCTATTCCATCGATCAATTGTTTTGTAACTGCCTCAGTATCATTCATAACTGGTAGTAAGTTAAGCGCTATTTTTAAATCGAACTTGGCCATTGTGGCAGAAATTATTGGCTCGCTTTTACACAAATTAGTTACTTCTAAGTACAAATTACAAAACTTAACTCCACTTTTATCGATATCTTCAATTTCTGATACACTTTTAAATTGCTTTATTCTTTTTATTTCTTCTATATAGTTATTGTGTTGCTCATACAAAACATTAGCCTCACTTAGTTTTTTATTACATATATTTTCTTGCCTCCTACTGGGACCTATTTTAATTAAATATGTTCGTATTTTAAATAATTCAATAATCAATTCCTTAATAAATTCTGCCATAAAATTATTTTTGTTACCGACTAATCTTACATAAAAATTATTTAATGATACATACCAACTTTACTGCATACGTAGGTACCGATACTGTCACTATACACATAAAACTATAGTCTAATGTTCATTTTACGCGTGTACTTCACTGCCGCGTTACTAATATTTACGATTACGCACTTTTAATATATTACGGTTACGCACTTTTTTTATTTTTTTATTACGATTATGACCGCACTTTCACTGCACTAAAACTTTTTGTTACTCCCGGCAGCATCCCTTTACGCAATTTCTCCCGGCTGCATCTCCTTACGCTGACCTCGAAGTATACTTGCGTATCTCCTCAAAACCAAATCGTTGACGTGTCTCTCCACTAATTTTCCGTGACATCGCCGGTACATTTTATAGAACATAAAAATGCAAATGCAATGAGCAGTGCAATAATGAGTAAAATTATGTTTGTGGTACTTGCATGGTACAGTAATTGGTCGGTTTTTGCCGAGTTTTGGCCATTACCAGCTGCTGTTTGCGCGATCACTACCTCTTCTTTCGTATTACTTTGCGTAGTGCCCATTTTTTAGTTTTTGTGTACCGCAACGAAGATATTGTCCCAACGAACACAACAGATCACTATATTGTCTCTTAGAATTCTTCATGTTGAACGAAAGTTTATTAATCACTGGGCTTATAAGGTCATGGTATCAAATTCGCACGCGCGAGGCTGACCGCTCTGGCAGGGTCGCCATATAATGTTGGTATCGGGAGTAGATTGAAACACAAGCTCGGATGGAATAATACTGGATTTATTTAGGATAAACATTGCTTATATACGTTACATCAATTGGTAGATGCTTATACACTACATCAGCAGTGGAACCTAGTTGTAACTTTTTTTCTATTTCGAATGATACAAGTTGACCAGTATGGTCCGACCTCACACCACTAATAAGGGAAGAGTCTTTAATATTACAAATTGTAAATATATTGTCGGGTACGTATTTGAATATCGAAGATTAAAATACCTACGCTTAAAATACCAGTAGTGTATAATTGGGGTTCCTGGATCTCTGATCTCAATTATACTTGAAAATGGGTTATCATTCAATCAATAAAATCTTGAAAATGGGTTACCATTCAATCAATAAAATCTTGAAAATGGGTTATCATTCAATCAATAAAATCTTGAAAATGGGTTACCATTCAATCAATAAAATCTTGAAAATGGGTTATCATTCAATCAATAAAATCTTGAAAATGGGTTACCATTCAATCAATAAAATCTTGAAAATGGGTTATCATTCAATCAATAAAATCTTGAAATGGGTTATCATTCAATCAATAAATTCTTATTTTGGGGTACTTATCTGTTGTATTTCAACAATCATTAATTACATTTCAGATTAATAATATTATTATAAACGTGAAAATGTTTTCTGGGATCAGAATCTGTTGGATTTTTTTTTTTTGGTAGTCGACTTTATGCCTATTTACCCATTAGTTTTAGACAGTTATTAATATAATATATTCCTTTCACAGCATTCAAATAAAAACATTGAGGAAAATGTATAGCATGTTGCATCCAAGGATCGTCGTAAATCTCCCAATCTTCTATAACACCTCCACATGAGAAACACGCTGCTTTATCATTTACATTATTTCCAAAATAAAAAAATCCGGCGTCAGCCATTTCCATCACCAACCGTCTCCTCGAATTAGCCGTTGCCCAATAATATCTAAATGAATTTTCACTCATTTTAAACGTATTATACATGTCATAACGAGGGCTACATTTATTTTGAGACATGTTGTATTCACTCGCTTAAAGCGAGTTCTTCATACAGATAATTATAATGGTGAAATGATATCGTACTGCGGTAGCCACCAATTTATAATGATTAACATTTAATTGGATTGGTAGGGATTTGAAAATTAAACAAGCAAATATTTATTTCAAAAATTTATTATCTATACACCATTTATTTAAACATATTACATTTTTTAAAGCACATATTTTATCATGATAAATACAACTATACACATCATGAAAATGTTCATATTTATTGTACAAACCTAATAAATTAGGACAACCTTCATCTTCTAAATTATTTATATTATTATTATTATTATTCAAAATATTTTTTAACCACAACACTTTTTCTAAACCTTTGGTGTAAACACTTTTATCTCTTAAAATATCTACAATCAAATTCTGATGATCTGAGTAGTGCACAAATCCGTCTTTCCAGTATATCCTTCTATTATGTTCAATCCAACTGACTTGTCGTTTTTCTGGTTTCGTCAAATTGTAAAATGGAAATGGTGGCTTAATTAAAAATACCTGAATTTTGTTATTCAATAATACCGCAAATTCTTTAACGATAAATTCATTTGTTTCTGTTTTGAAACCTTGAACATCTACAATGGCTGTCATGATAATCTGCGCACTATGTTACTTAAAAGTTTATATTCCACAAGTCGATCGTTAATAATTAAACAATATCCAGTTGTGTTATCTGGTATTGGCGCTGAACATTCAATCTCCAACCGTACATCTACAGGGCCTGTTTTCAAACTATCGTTTTGTCTTGAACAGTCTATAATAAAGAGAGGCGCTTTCTCCTTGAAATCAATCAAATTAAGCAAGGGGTCTGCAGGACAATTGTAATACGACTGACGAAACTTCACGTACATTTAATCTATACTAATATTATAAAGCTGAAGAGTTTGTTTGTTTGTTTGTTTGTTTGTTTGTTTGTTTGAACGCGCTAATCTCAGGAACTACTGGTTCGAATTGAAAAATTCTTTTTGTGTTGAATAGATCATTTATCGAGGAAGGCTTTAGGCTATATAACATCACGCTGTGACTTATAGGAGCGAAGAAACAATGGAAAATGTGGAAAAAACGGGGGAAAATATTCATCTTTGAGGGCTTCCGTTGCGTGCGCTGCGAAAACGGTAGAAGATACCAAAAAAATATGTATGAAAGAATTATTCCTCTTAAAATTATCTAAAAAATGTCCGCAACAGTATGTGTCTATCTTTTAAAATTAACTCACTAGAACCGTTTTTATGGGAATCAAATTTGGCCGAAATTAATGCATTATTACCAATTTATTTGTTAAAGTTGTATCAACATAGTAATATTAAACTTTATCCAAATAAATGTGTTGTTGATTAAGAGTATGTAATTGTGAACAAAATTGTCTTTGTAATCACTTATTTTCAATGAACATCTTAGAAGATATTACAATTTTAAAATACTCCGATATAAAATTCACACGCGCCGCATAATGTGCAAAATATGACGCTTTGCCTGGCCGGCGGGCGAGGAGAGGGGTTGCTTGCGGGCGGCGCGGAGGGTTTTTTTTTATGGTAGGTAAAAATCATCCAATGACGAATCCCGCTCTTGGGCCGAGCGGGAAACAGTGTCAGACTCTTACTGACTAAACAACCTACCCCGTTCCTCCCTTGCCTTATTCCCAGAGCCCCGGTATAACGCTTTCGCACCAACCCTCGGCTGCAGAAGGCTTCGACCCTGAAGAGCCCCACAGTTTGCTGACAACACCTTGAGGCGCACGGGAGCAGTGCAGGCCGTCGACGACTTGGTCTCGGTCTGGACTGTTACCAGACAACCGGACGGCGAGCTACCCATTGCTCACCATCCGCAAGCCAGCGTCTACGGTGGCTGGCTATCGGCGGGATCGCGGCGGCGACGGCTACGGCGAGGGCGCTTTTGCCCTTGCCTTATGCGGTTGGCCTCCTCCTTTACGAGCATTACTGCTTCGCAGAAGGAGGCGACCGCTTGCCATTCTTATTCGCTGCGGACCATGGCCTGAACCAAGGCCCGGCGCGAGAGGCCACCGCCGCTGATCACCCCCACGAAGACACGGCGTTTCTCTTCTCAAGCGGGGCACACCTCCACCGTGTCCTCCGTGCTGGCCACACAGTGGCGCACCCGGGCGTCTCTTCCGCACGAATCCGGCGCAGGAATCTCCTGAACTTCCCATGTCCGGTGAGAACCTGCGTCATGTCCTGCGTGATGTCTATCCAACCACGCCTCAAAGAGGACACTTACCGCTAAGATTATGGCGTGCCCAAGTGGAGGGTGTAGCTCTATGAAGTACTTTTAGATAATTATGTTCTTTTAAAAACTAAATTGTCTAAATTAATAACAGAAATTGACACGGGCAAAGTCGTGGGTAACAGCTATAATTTATAAAGCTGAGGTTGTTTGCAAAAATAAATATGATGCCCAAAATAACTATTCCACGCGGACGAAGTCGCGGGCACAGCTAGTATATTAATATTATAAAGCTGAAGAGTTTGTTTGTTTGTTTGTTTGTTTGAACGCGCTAATCTCAGGAACTACTGGTTCGAATTGAAAAATTCTTTTTGTGTTGAATAGATCATTTATCGAGGAAGGCTTTAGGCTATATAACATCACGCTGTGACTTATAGGAGCGAAGAAACAATGGAAAATGTGGAAAAAACGGGGAAAAATATTCATCTGATACCAAAAAAATATGTATGAAAGAATTATTCCTCTTAAAATGATCTAAAAAAATGTCCGCGACAGTATGTGTCTATCTTTTAAAATTAACTCACTAGAACCGTTTTTATGGGAATCAAATTTGGCCGAAATTAATGCATTATTACCAATTTATTTGTTAAAGTTGTATCAACATAGTAATATTAAAACTTTATCCAAATAAATGTGTTGTTGATTAAGAGTATGTAATTGTGAACAAAATTGTCTTTGTAATCACTTATTTTCAATGAACATCTTAGAAGATATTACAATTTTAAAATACTCCGATATAAAATTCACACGCGCCGCATAATGTGCAAAATATGACGCTTTGCCTGGCCGGCGGGCGAGGAGAGGGGTTGCTTGCGGGCGGCGCGGAGGGTTTTTTTTTATGGTAGGTAAAAATCATCCAATGACGAATCCCGCTCTTGGGCCGAGCGGGAAACAGTGTCAGACTCTTACTGACTAAACAACCTACCCCGTTCCTCCCTTGCCTTATTCCCAGAGCCCCGGTATAACGCTTTCGCACCAACCCTCGGCTGCAGAAGGCTTCGACCCTGAAGAGCCCCACAGTTTGCTGACAACACCTTGAGGCGCACGGGAGCAGTGCAGGCCGTCGACGACTTGGTCTCGGTCTGGACTGTTACCAGACAACCGGACGGCGAGCTACCCATTGCTCACCATCCGCAAGCCAGCGTCTACGGTGGCTGGATATCGGCGGGATCGCGGCGGCGACGGCTACGGCGAGGACGCTTTTGCCCTTGCCTTATGCGGTTGGCCTCCTCCTTTACGAGCATTACTGCTTCGCAGAAGGAGGCGACCGCTTGCCATTCTTATTCGCTGCGGACCATGGCCTGAACCAAGGCCCGGCGCGAGAGGCCACCGCCGCTGATCACCCCCACGAAGACACGGCGTTTCTCTTCTCAAGCGGGGCACACCTCCACCGTGTCCTCCGTGCTGGCCACACAGTGGCGCACCCGGGCGTCTCTTCCGCACGAATCCGGCGCAGGAATCTCCTGAACTTCCCATGTCCGGTGAGAACCTGCGTCATGTCCTGCGTGATGTCTATCCAACCACGCCTCAAAGAGGACACTTACCGCTAAGATTATGGCGTGCCCAAGTGGAGGGTGTAGCTCTATGAAGTACTTTTAGATAATTATGTTCTTTTAAAAACTAAATTGTCTAAATTAATAACAGAAATTGACACGGGCAAAGTCGTGGGTAACAGCTATAATTTATAAAGCTGAGGTTGTTTGCAAAAATAAATATGATGCCCAAAATAACTATTCCACGCGGACGAAGTCGCGGGCACAGCTAGTATATAATATTATAAAGCTGAAGAGTTTGTTTGTTTGTTTGTTTGTTTGAACGCGCTAATCTCAGGAACTACTGGTTCGAATTGAAAAATTCTTTTTGTGTTGAATAGATCATTTATCGAGGAAGGCTTTAGGCTATATAACATCACGCTGTGACTTATAGGAGCGAAGAAACAATGGAAAATGTGGAAAAAACGGGGAAAAATATTCATCTGATACCAAAAAAATATGTATGAAAGAATTATTCCTCTTAAAATGATCTAAAAAAATGTCCGCGACAGTACGTGTCTATCTTTTAAAATTAACTCACTAGAACCGTTTTTATGGGAATCAAATTTGGCCGAAATTAATGCATTATTACCAATTTATTTGTTAAAGTTGTATCAACATAGTAATATTAAAACTTTATCCAAATAAATGTGTTGTTGATTAAGAGTATGTAATTGTGAACAAAATTGTCTTTGTAATCACTTATTTTCAATGAACATCTTAGAAGATATTACAATTTTAAAATACTCCGATATAAAATTCACACGCGCCGCATAATGTGCAAAATATGACGCTTTGCCTGGCCGGCGGGCGAGGAGAGGGGTTGCTTGCGGGCGGCGCGGAGGGTTTTTTTTTATGGTAGGTAAAAATCATCCAATGACGAATCCCGCTCTTGGGCCGAGCGGGAAACAGTGTCAGACTCTTACTGACTAAACAACCTACCCCGTTCCTCCCTTGCCTTATTCCCAGAGCCCCGGTATAACGCTTTCGCACCAACCCTCGGCTGCAGAAGGCTTCGACCCTGAAGAGCCCCACAGTTTGCTGACAACACCTTGAGGCGCACGGGAGCAGTGCAGGCCGTCGACGACTTGGTCTCGGTCTGGACTGTTACCAGACAACCGGACGGCGAGCTACCCATTGCTCACCATCCGCAAGCCAGCGTCTACGGTGGCTGGATATCGGCGGGATCGCGGCGGCGACGGCTACGGCGAGGGCGCTTTTGCCCTTGCCTTATGCGGTTGGCCTCCTCCTTTACGAGCATTACTGCTTCGCAGAAGGAGGCGACCGCTTGCCATTCTTATTCGCTGCGGACCATGGCCTGAACCAAGGCCCGGCGCGAGAGGCCACCGCCGCTGATCACCCCCACGAAGACACGGCGTTTCTCTTCTCAAGCGGGGCACACCTCCACCGTGTCCTCCGTGCTGGCCACACAGTGGCGCACCCGGGCGTCTCTTCCGCACGAATCCGGCGCAGGAATCTCCTGAACTTCCCATGTCCGGTGAGAACCTGCGTCATGTCCTGCGTGATGTTTATCCAACCACGCCTCAAAGAGGACACTTACCGCTAAGATTATGGCGTGCCCAAGTGGAGGGTGTAGCTCTATGAAGTACTTTTAGATAATTATGTTCTTTTAAAAACTAAATTGTCTAAATTAATAACAGAAATTGACACGGGCAAAGTCGTGGGTAACAGCTATAATTTATAAAGCTGAGGTTGTTTGCAAAAATAAATATGATGCCCAAAATAACTATTCCACGCGGACGAAGTCGCGGGCACAGCTAGTATTAATATTATAAAGCTGAAGAGTTTGTTTGTTTGTTTGTTTGTTTGTTTGTTTGAACGCGCTAATCTCAGGAACTACTGGTTCGAATTGAAAAATTCTTTTTGTGTTGAATAGATCATTTATCGAGGAAGGCTTTAGGCTATATAACATCACGCTGTGACTTATAGGAGCGAAGAAACAATGGAAAATGTGGAAAAAACGGGGAAAAATATTCATCTGATACCAAAAAAATATGTATGAAAGAATTATTCCTCTTAAAATGATCTAAAAAAATGTCCGCGACAGTATGTGTCTATCTTTTAAAATTAACTCACTAGAACCGTTTTTATGGGAATCAAATTTGGCCGAAATTAATGCATTATTACCAATTTATTTGTTAAAGTTGTATCAACATAGTAATATTAAAACTTTATCCAAATAAATGTGTTGTTGATTAAGAGTATGTAATTGTGAACAAAATTGTCTTTGTAATCACTTATTTTCAATGAACATCTTAGAAGATATTACAATTTTAAAATACTCCGATATAAAATTCACACGCGCCGCATAATGTGCAAAATATGACGCTTTGCCTGGCCGGCGGGCGAGGAGAGGGGTTGCTTGCGGGCGGCGCGGAGGGTTTTTTTTTATGGTAGGTAAAAATCATCCAATGACGAATCCCGCTCTTGGGCCGAGCGGGAAACAGTGTCAGACTCTTACTGACTAAACAACCTACCCCGTTCCTCCCTTGCCTTATTCCCAGAGCCCCGGTATAACGCTTTCGCACCAACCCTCGGCTGCAGAAGGCTTCGACCCTGAAGAGCCCCACAGTTTGCTGACAACACCTTGAGGCGCACGGGAGCAGTGCAGGCCGTCGACGACTTGGTCTCGGTCTGGACTGTTACCAGACAACCGGACGGCGAGCTACCCATTGCTCACCATCCGCAAGCCAGCGTCTACGGTGGCTGGATATCGGCGGGATCGCGGCGGCGACGGCTACGGCGAGGGCGCTTTTGCCCTTGCCTTATGCGGTTGGCCTCCTCCTTTACGAGCATTACTGCTTCGCAGAAGGAGGCGACCGCTTGCCATTCTTATTCGCTGCGGACCATGGCCTGAACCAAGGCCCGGCGCGAGAGGCCACCGCCGCTGATCACCCCCACGAAGACACGGCGTTTCTCTTCTCAAGCGGGGCACACCTCCACCGTGTCCTCCGTGCTGGCCACACAGTGGCGCACCCGGGCGTCTCTTCCGCACGAATCCGGCGCAGGAATCTCCTGAACTTCCCATGTCCGGTGAGAACCTGCGTCATGTCCTGCGTGATGTCTATCCAACCACGCCTCAAAGAGGACACTTACCGCTAAGATTATGGCGTGCCCAAGTGGAGGGTGTAGCTCTATGAAGTACTTTTAGATAATTATGTTCTTTTAAAAACTAAATTGTCTAAATTAATAACAGAAATTGACACGGGCAAAGTCGTGGGTAACAGCTATAATTTATAAAGCTGAGGTTGTTTGCAAAAATAAATATGATGCCCAAAATAACTATTCCACGCGGACGAAGTCGCGGGCACAGCTAGTTAGTAATATAAAATTAAGTGACTCCGTTGACCACATCAGACATAGCGCTTTATTGCCTAATGCCATTCGTTGTATAATATGTGGCCCATCGAACTGTGGCAAAACGAATGTAATGATAAGCTTACTGTTGCATAAAAATGGGCTCAAATTTAGAAATTTGTATCTTTACTCTAAAACTTCTTTTCTACCTAAATACCGTTTCTTGACTGAAGTATTGAAAAGAGTACCACAGGTTAATTTCTACGAGTTCAACGATGATAAAGATGTAATTTCTCCGAGTGAAGCTTTAACAAATTCTGTATTTATTTTCGATGATGTTGCTTGTGAAAATCAAATAAATATCCGCAATTATTTCTGTATGGGTAGACATAAACAAATAGATTGTTTCTATTTATCTCAAACCTATTCTAAAATTCCAAAGCAATTGTTACGTGACAATGTTAATTTTCTTATTGTATCCAAACAAGATGATGTGAATTTAAAGCATATTTATGAAGAACATGTTAGTTCTGATTTACAGTGGAAAAAGTTCAGAAATCTTTGTAAAACAGTTTGGAGTAAACCTTATAATTTTCTACTTATTAATAAAGAATCGTCATTAAATAACGGAAGGTACAGACAGAATTTTGACATGTTTTTTTAAATTTGACTGACTGTTTGTATACACATATAAGTAATTAACTTGCAAAATTAAATTCAGTATAATAAATTCTTTAGCTTAATACAGTTGTTAAAATAGGTACAACATGGAGAAAAATATTAAAATAGAATTAATGAAGTCTGTAGATTCCATAAAGAATAAAATAAAACAAATTAAAGATCAGGAACACTCAATGAACTTGTCACTTGACAAAATGTTAAAACCTGTCACAGATCCTCTTAAAACCCTAGTCGATTCGAACAAAACAACAGAAAAAATACAAAATTTAGAAAATACACACTCTAATTTTGAAGACATGGAATTGGACGACATTAACAGGCCACAGAAATAACAATCCACCAAGTGCTGAGACAGAAACGGTGCTGACCTCGCACTGAGCACATGTAAAAAGATAAAAACACACAGACTTAATTGGAAAATAACAGAACCTAAAATTAGAAAAAGTAAGTAAACTAAAGTGACTCTAAATAATAACTTAAACAATTTTTTCATCAGATACGTCCCCGCCAAAAACACGAGACAGATCCTGTTCTGTACGAATACAGTGAGTTGGCTTCCCTTCCCCCTGCCTAGCAAGGATACGCCCGTTCTTGGTCCAAGTGTACCGCCATCCGAGTCTATCAGCCGCCTCGCGAACACGATAAAACAAGTGCTTGTGGGATTTCGTGAGCCTCTCATTAACGAAAAAGCGACGCGGAGGCGCAGGAAGACCCAAGTCCGCCGTGGTGGCTCCACGGCGCACACGTGCACCCTGCAGCAGCTCGTCGCGCAGAGAACGGCGCGTCAGGCGCACCACAATGCGCCGCCCACGCGCTGCCGCTGCCGCTGCTGGACTCGTCCCGCCAGCCACCGCTGCTTGCTTCTCACGTTGCTCAGGCCCGCAGGCCCACGCGCTGCGCAAACACTATGTCCCGCTCCTCCAAAGTAAGCCCAAGCTTTGCCGCTACCAGACCAACCGTGTGCACAACATTTTCACCTGGGATCTCCGGGGTGCCACGACAGAAAACCTCCACGAGTGCCCGCAGGCTGTAGGTCACTTGCGGATACGTCTGTAGTGAAGGCCAGCCTGCGGGACGGTGCACCCTGGGAGGCAGCCAACAGCCCCTCTTGGGCACTGAGGCCCGAGGGGTCCTGATGGCTGTCTGCGAATGTTCTGTCTGGAGGATCACTTCAACGCGTGACCCTCTGCCTTAGCAGAGGGCACAGTGGCGAAGTAAGAGCGGGCTCGGTGTGCACTCACCCTGCCACCGGGCAGGCAGGAGGAAGAGTTCCTCCTCCTTCTGCCACCGTTAGACTCGTAGCCCCAAAGACTGTCCAAGGTCATGTTTCTGACTTTCGATGGGGGTCGAGGGTCCTGGCTTAACCGCCCGGGCCGCGAGGTAGACAACCTCTATAAAAAATCACCCCAAACCTCCAAGCGGCGGCGCACCGTGAGGGAGGTTGTTAGCTTGACTAATGGGTAGCTAAATTAGTCTCTAGTGCGAACCACAGTTTTTGAGCAAGTACCCAAAGTTTAATACTCGTGGGAACTGTATGGATAAATTTAACGCAACAAAAAAACCAACGGAGAGTGATGCGCGGTCGGAGTCCGACGCGGCATCCGGAAGGAGCTCGGAGGGCTCGGACGTGGAGGAGGTGGTGGGCGACTCCGGAAGGAACGCGAGTTCCTTCCGGAAACGCCCCAAGTCCAAGTCGGGGGACAGGTCGTCCTCCGACGAAGACAAGGGCTCGGCCCCAAAAATCCCCACTAGCAGTCGCGGTGGGGGTCGAGGCGGTGGTAGGGGGAGAGGGCTCGCTCCCCAGGAGGCCGCTCAGCGAGCCGACAAGCTTGCGGCGGAGGGACGCCACCCCGGAGCGAACAGCGCTGGGGCGAACAACCCGCAGCCGTCTAGCGGTGAGCCAGACGCAGGGGAGGACTCCGCCGCTCGCAAGAGGCTTAGTGATGTGGTCGTCGAAGTTTTGACGGCCATATCACGCAAAAAGAAATGGGAGAAGGGGACCAGAACGAAGGGCCTCGCTGCCTTCGCGGCCACCATCATGGAGGCGATGGACGCTTCCTTCGAGGAGAGGGCTGCGAAGCTTCGGAAGGAGCTGATGGATGCCCTTCCAGCCGGTCCTCCTCAGGTGGCTGGGGAAAAAGGGGGACGCACGCAGGAGCAGGGGCCAAAGCAGCCCCAGCCTCATCCTGAGCCGGAAAGCCAGCTGCTGACGCTGGTCCAGCAGGAACTGGCTGCCTTCAGGCAGGAACAAAAGAAGCAGCAGGAGCAGTTCCAAACCAGGATGCAGCAGCAGCTTTCCTTGCTGGAAGGCATTGTTCTGCGTCCCCCACTCGCGTCCTCCAGCCAGCGGAAGGCGGTGACGTATGCCGCTGCCGCGGCCGCGGCTGTGGCGCCTAATGCGGGCCCGTCGAAACCAGGTGGGCGCGTGGCTGTGGCGAGGCAAGCTCCGACTGCCGCACAGCGGCAAGAGAAGGCCGCTCCTCCCCCAAGGGGTAAATCAGCAGCCCCTAAAGCGGCCGGTCCACCTGCTGCTGCAGCGGCGATTGGGCCGCGCCGGGCGACTCTCCCGCCTGAACAACCCTCAGCTGGCGCCGAATGGACGGTCGTCGGCGCTAAGAGGCAGGCGGGCAAGGCGGCCAGGGTGGCCAAAAAGCAGGCGAAGCGACGGGAGCGCAAAAAGCGCGCCATGGCGGCCAGACTTCGCGCCCCGAAAACCGAGGCTGTAGTGATCACACTACAGCCTGAAGCGGGTAAAAAGGGTGCGGACTATGACTCCGTCATGGCAAAGGCGAAGCGGGCGGTGTTACCCCACCTCGACGAACTCGGGGTCTCTGGGGGCTTTCGCATGAGGCGCACGATCACAGGGGCCCGAATTCTCGAGGTCCCCGGTACGGCCAGTGTTGCAGACATCCTGGCCGATAAGATCAGGGCGGCCCTCGATGCGGAAGAGGCCAGAGTGTCCAGGCCCACCAAGTGCATTGACATGCGCATAATGGGCTTGGACGACTCCGTCGAGGTGGAAGAGGTGGTGGCGGCCATCGTCGGGGCGGGCGGTTGCTCGCCCGAACAGGTACGGGTGGGTACCATCCGCGCTGACAGCACGGGCATGCGAGCCGTAACAGTGAGCTGCCCCGTGTCGGTGGCCAAGACCATCACCAGAGAAGGCCGACGGCTTCTGGTGGGCTGGGTCTCTGCGCAAGTCAAACTGCTGGAGCCCAGACCTCTGCGGTGTTTCCGCTGCCACGTGGGGCACCACGTGGGGGCCTATTGCGCTGCGGAGGTGGACCGCAGCGACCATTGCTACCAGAGTGGCAAGCCTGGTCACAGGTCTGCTGAATGCCGGTGTGCGCCGCACTGCTACGCATGTGCGGCTGCAGGCAAGCAGGCCGACCACCGGGCTGGGAGCAGGTCCTGTGACCCCCCGGCCAACGTAAAGGCCAAACTCCGACGGCCCCCCACCGCCACCGCCACGACCGTAGCTTCTGCCGCCGCCGCTGTCGCTGTCGCCACCGCAACCACCGCGGCAGTGCCCTCACAGAGGGCTCGGGAGGAGACTATGGACTGCCAATAACGGCACCATTACGTCTCCTCCAGGCGAATATCAATCACTGCGCCCCCGCTCAGGATCTGTTGCTCCAGAGCATGGCGCAGAGGTCGATAAACGTCGCCGTGGTCTCCGAGCCGTACTTTGTCCTGCCCAGAGCTGACTGGGTACAGGACCTGAACGGCTCGGTGACCCTAATTTCGTCGGCCGCTGCTGGTACCCCGACCCTCGAGACCATCACGAGGGGGCGAGGTTGCGTGGCGGCACGGTTCGGGGACATTGTAGTGGTAGGAGTCTACCTGTCCCCGAACAGATCTCTCGCCGATCTTCACGACTCCCTCAGGGAGTTGAATACCGTCGTCGCTGGGTATGGTTCCCTCCCCGTGGTCGTTTGCGGGGACTTCAATGCCTGGAACTTGGCTTGGGGTTCTCGGCTCACGAACCAGCGGGGTCGGATGGTGGAGGACTGGGCTCTGGAAACAAGCCTGATCGTCCTAAACCGGGGTTCTGTCCCCACGTGTGTTCGGGTGCAGGGCGAGTCCGTGGTGGACATTTCGTTCGCCAGCCCCGCTCTGACACCTCGTGTAGTTGACTGGCGCGTCATGGAGGGGGTGGAGACATATTCGGACCACCGGTATATCCGGTTTGACGTCTCCGCCCAGACCTCGACCGCGCCGGTCCGACAGACCCCGTGTGGTCCGCGTTGGGCGCTGAGGCTGCTGGAACGGGAGGTCTTCCGGGAAGCTGCGATGGTGCAGGCCTGGGTGCAAGCACCAGTCAGGCCTGCCGACATCAACGTCGAGGCGGAGTGGTTCCGGGAGGCCATGTCGCAAATCTGCGACGTGGCAATGCCCCGACTCCGTCCAGGATGCGCCCTGCGCCAGGTATACTGGTGGTCGCCAGAGCTTGCGACACTACGTGACGCATGCACCGCTGCGCGACGCCGGCATACTAGATTCCGCAGGCGCCGCATCCGCCCGCCGGATGCTGAAGCCGTGGAGGCGGAGCTTTACGAGGGATATAGGGTGGCAAAACGCACCCTCCGATCAGAGATAAAGCGGGCCAAGCAGGAGGCCTGCAAAGTGTGGCTGGGGACTCTCAACGCTGATCCGTGGGGACGCCCATACAAGATGGTGCGGGAGAAACTCCGCCTATGGGCTCCCCCGTTGACACAGAGTCTCCGGCCACAGCTCGTGGAGGGTGTGGTGAGCACGTTGTTCCCTATGCGAGGGGATCACTCCCCCCCGCCCATGGCTCCGCCACCAGCGGAATCCGACGCGGACCACATCAGCGACGACGGTGTTACTCCGGAGGTGACCGAGGTAGAGATGAGAGTGGCGGTACGGCGGATGGGCGCCAAAAATACCGCCCCAGGACCGGACGGCTTGCCTGGGAAGGCCTGGGTCCTGGCCATGGAGGCTCTCGGGTCTCGATTGGGGGGGCTCTTTAGCGCATGCTGGGAGAGGGGCCAGTTCCCTCTTCCCTGGAAGACGGGAAAGCTGGTCCTCGTCGCGAAGCCGGGGCGTCCTGCGGACTCTCCGTCCGCGTATCGGCCCATTGTGCTGCTTGACGAGGTGGGCAAGCTCTTTGAAAGAGTCATTGCAGACCGCCTCGTCAAGCATCTGACACTGAAGGGGCCCGATCTAGCGGACGACCAGTTCGGGTTCCGCAGGAGGCGCTCTACGGTGGACGCCATCATGCGCGTGCGAGCCCTCACGACAGGGGATGCGATGTCCCGGGGCAGGTGTGTCTTGGCAGTGTCATTGGACATCGCCAACGCCTTCAATTCCCTGCCCTGGAGTTGCATTAGGACGGCACTCCGGTATCACCGGGTGCCCGACTACCTTTGTCGTGTGATCGAGGCCTACCTGTCAGAGAGGTTCATTATCTACCCCGGTCACCAGGGTGAATGGAAACGGCGAGAGATGTCGTGCGGTGTCCCACAGGGATCGGTACTAGGGCCGCCCTTGTGGAACATCGGGTACGACTACGTGCTGCGCGCCGACCTCCCCATCGGGGTCAGCGTGGTCTGTTACGCAGACGACACGCTGGTCCTAGCGCGGGGAGAGTCATACCAGGCGGCGGTCGAACTAGCGACACGTGGGGTTGCGACAGTCGTAGAGAGGATCCAGCAGTTGGGACTCGAGGTGGCGCTGCACAAGTCCGAGGCCATGTGTTTTCACGGCCCTCGGAACGCGCCACCAATAGGTTCCCAGCTAACGGTAGGAGGAGTTCACATCGGCGTCGGGTTGACGATGAAGTACCTGGGACTTGTCCTCGACAGCCGGTGGAATTTCGAGGAGCATTTCCGACGTCTGGCTCCTAAACTCAATCGGACAGGAGCTGCCCTGAAGCGGCTCCTGCCGAACCTGGGGGGTCCAGACGCCTCCTGCCGGAGGCTCTACGCCGGCATCGTTCGGTCCATGGCCCTTTATGGGGCACCAGTGTGGGCGCCGTCGCTGCGTAAACGCCCGGCGGCCCAGCTGAACGCCTGCCAGAGGGTCATGGCCATCCGGATGGTGCGGGGATACCGCACGGTGTCCCGCGAAGCGGCGAGCCTCCTTGCTGGCCTACCACCATGGGATTTGGAGGCAACAGTCCTTGCACACATGCACGATCTGCGCGTGGAGATGCAACGCCGGGGTGAAACTCCGCTGCCTGAACATGTTAAGGCATGGCGGAAAGAGCTCCGGCGGGATCTCATGGTGAAATGGAAACAGCGACTGTCGCAACCTAGCGCTGGGCACGCCATAATTTCGGCAGTAGTGCCCCTCTTTGAGGCGTGGCTGGATAGACCTCACGGCGTCCTCACCTTCCGCATGACGCAGGTCCTCACCGGACATGGCAAGTTCGGGAGGTTCCTGCACCGGATCCGTGCGGAAGAGACGCCCGGGTGTCGCCACTGTGTGGCCAGCCCGGAGGACACGGTGGAGCACACGGTAGAAGTGTGCCCCGCTTGGGAAGAGGAACGCCGTGCCCTCGTGGGGGTGATCGGCGGCGGCGACCTCTCGCGCCGGGCCTTGGTTCAGGCCATGGTCCGCAGCGAGGAGGAGTGGCAGGCGGTCGCCTCCTTCTGCGAGGCAGTAATGCTTGTAAAGGAGGAGGCTGACCGCATAAGGCAAAGGCACGGGGTAGGTTCTTTAGTCAGTAAGAGTCTGACACTGTTTCCCGCTCCGCCCAAGAGTGGGATTCGTCATTCGATGATTTTTACCTACCATAAAAAAAAAAAAAAAAAAAAAAAAAAAAACCTGGGATCTCCGGGATGTTTGCAATTTCTAGGTCTGAACTAAATAAATCCTGTTCCCGGTCGTTGAGCTCCAAATGTAGCTGGGATACCAGCTCCTCAAGCTGCGTGACCTTGGCATCATGCAGGGCAGCACTTTGCCTAGTCTCCAGGGCTTCAATTCTGGCCTCCAGGCTGTCGACTCTCTCGGTGCAGATGACCACTGTAGACTGCAGGCCAGACATCTCCCGACGAAACTCCCGCATCTCATCCCGCACTTCCCGCAGCTCAGACCTAAAAAGCCGAATCTCTTCACGGAGAGTCAGCTGGGTGTCAGGCGAAGGCTCCCCGTCAGTAACGTGCTCGCTCTCTGCCCGAGACCCCATCCTGGGCTCTGCGGCGAGGGACCTAGAAGGAGCGCCTTGAGTCTGGAGCAACTTGTTCGTGGCGCGATGGTCCGGTGCCACCACCACAGTCGCCGCCGCAGCAGGAGCTGCCAGAGCGGCAGGAGCAACACTGCCCAGGCCCCTAACAGGAGTGGAACTGTTATCTCCCTTTGGCAGCTTACTTTTGCAGTCTGGGCAAAGCCAATCGCTACCCGTCGGTGCCGCATCAGCCAAGCAAGCTAGGTGATATCTATTGTGGCAAGCGAAGTTGCCACAAGTAGCGCCCCCTTTTGTTGACAGATATTTGCCGCAGGCGGCGCACTTTGCCATTTTTAACTTAGTACGGCTACTAAAAGATAGATGGCGTACACGTCCCCACACTCGTTCTTAATGGCGTCGCTAGATGGCACGACTTTCGCGCAAATCTTCAATACTGAACATAGATCTATGATACGATAGTAGCAACACTTGTAATATGACACTTTTTGGAGGTACCAAACTCAAAACAAATGTACAAGTAGCTTCAATTTTTGAAAAAGTTAAAAATGTATAAAAATGTTTATTATGTTATTACACCACGAAATCACTGTTATTTCTCCATGTGAAAGCACTCGCAAGTAAGTCAGACCGCAGCGATATGGTAATTATAAACTTTAACCGGATTAACTGAGTGTACGAATTTATTTTATTATAATTATGAGCAGCTGATGTGCACCGTAACACGTCCATGACGTCACTCAGCTCATCTACTAGCTCATCTACAAAATTTGAAGAATGCTGCGATCCAGAACTGAAATCTGTGCAGTTCGTTAAAAAGTCTCCCCAAACAGAATCACTGGAAGATTTAGAAATGTCATTAGAGGGCTGTGATATCCATGATATTTATGATGGGGTAAATATACCATTTGGAATAAGGAGTGCAAACAAAAAATTACTAATGGGTAATTCAATAGTTTCATTTTCTAAAATAGATAGTGTGAATGATGACAATGTCATTTTAATTCAAATTGGTGACAAAAGCTACAATTTAACCCCCGGTTTAAAAGAACTTTTACTTCGAAGAAAACCTGATTTGAAACTAATATCAAGCAAAGGTAAACTTGTCTATAAAGATATATTGCATTATACACATGCACATAAGAGAGATTTCAATCCTAATGGACAAATTAGAGGCGATAAAGGTATAAAATATCGTGAAATAATTAGACCATTGTTTTCTGAATCGTTAAACAATAATATTATCACAAAATTTGGGGGAAACTTACCAACGCTAAAGAAATACAAAAATAATACTGATTTGGTATATTGGGATGATCCTAACGAATTGGTTGACAGATTGAAACTATTAATTGCTTCCCGAGATGCTGGTAATACAAACCATGATAATGAAATTTTATCAATAATCGAAGAATTAAAAGAAAGTGATATAATTAAATAATAAATAGTCACAATAACATGCTTTTTATTCAGTATAATAGCTGAGTTCAAGACAAGTATACTGAATTGTGAACATGAGCAAAGCTGACGTGGTAAACGAAATTCATAAAAATGCAAGGGTGAACTATCCACGAAGACATGTTATCATGAAAGATATAGATGACTTGTGGCAAGCAGACTTAATTGATATGCAATCAATTTCAAAAGAAAATAAAAATTATTATTTATTTATAAAAAACTTTATGCACATACTAAGTACAAAGGCGGACTTAATGCCATAGGCATTACAAATATATTCTTGCCGTTATTGATACATTTTCGAAATATGCTTGGACCTTTCCTATGAGAAGTAAAACCAAAGAAGACGTGTGTAACTCTTTCAAAACTTTGTTGGATAAAGGGCGTGTTCCTAAAAATCTTCAAACGGATAATGGGGCAGAATTTTATAATAATAAATTTCAGAAACTTATGAAATCGTATCATATTAACCATTATTCAACCTTCTCAACAAAAAAAGCTTCAATAGTTGAACGATTTATCAGGACATTGAAATCTAAAGTTTATAAGGAATTTAGTTTAAAAGGCAATTACAATTGGAGAAATAATACTCTGAATGATGTTATTTACAAATACAATCACACTCACCATCGCACTATCAATGAAATCCCTGCTAATGTGGACAGTATTAATAAAAACAATATATTAGAAAGGTATTTAAAGTTGCTAAAAAAAATTTATTTAAAAAGCAAGTACAAAGTAGGTGATTATGTGCGTATCAGTAAATACAAGGGAACATTTGAAAAAGGTTACACTCCCAACTGGTCAACAGAAATATTTAAAATTCGTGAAATACAAAAAACAACCCCCATAACTTATTTAATTGAAGATACTATCAGAGGTCAGCCTATTTTAGGTGCATTTTATGCACAAGAACTACAAAAAACAAAACATCCCAATGTATATCTAGTTGAGAAAGTTCTTAGAAGAAAAGGTAACAGAGTTTTAGTAAAATGGTTGGGTTTGTCTTCAGCTGAAAGCAGTTGGATTGATAAATCGAATGTAATATTATAAATAATACTAGCTGTGCCCGCGACTTCGTCCGCGTGGAATAGTTATTTTGGGCATCATATTTATTTTTGCAAACAACCTCAGCTTTATAAATTATAGCTGTTACCCACGACTTTGCCCGTGTCAATTTCTGTTATTAATTTAGACAATTTAGTTTTTAAAAGAACATAATTATCTAAAAGTACTTCATAGAGCTACACCCTCCACTTGGGCACGCCATAATCTTAGCGGTAAGTGCCCTCTTTGAGGCGTGGTTGGATAGACATCACGCAGGACATGACGCAGGTTCTCACCGGACATGGGAAGTTCAGGAGATTCCTGCGCCGGATTCGTGCGGAAGAGACGCCCGGGTGCGCCACTGTGTGGCCAGCACGGAGGACACGGTGGAGGTGTGCCCCGCTTGAGAAGAGAAACGCCGTGTCTTCGTGGGGGTGATCAGCGGCGGTGGCCTCTCGCGCCGGGCCTTGGTTCAGGCCATGGTCCGCAGCGAATAAGAATGGCAAGCGGTCGCCTCCTTCTGCGAAGCAGTAATGCTCGTAAAGGAGGAGGCCAACCGCATAAGGCAAGGGCAAAAGCGCCCTCGCCGTAGCCGTCGCCGCCGCGATCCCGCCGATAGCCAGCCACCGTAGACGCTGGCTTGCGGATGGTGAGCAATGGGTAGCTCGCCGTCCGGTTGTCTGGTAACAGTCCAGACCGAGACCAAGTCGTCGACGGCCTGCACTGCTCCCGTGCGCCTCAAGGTGTTGTCAGCAAACTGTGGGGCTCTTCAGGGTCGAAGCCTTCTGCAGCCGAGGGTTGGTGCGAAAGCGTTATACCGGGGCTCTGGGAATAAGGCAAGGGAGGAACGGGGTAGGTTGTTTAGTCAGTAAGAGTCTGACACTGTTTCCCGCTCGGTCCAAGAGCGGGATTCGTCATTGGATGATTTTTACCTACCATAAAAAAAAACCCTCCGCGCCGCCCGCAAGCAACCCCTCTCCTCGCCCGCCGGCCAGGCAAAGCGTCATATTTTGCACATTATGCGGCGCGTGTGAATTTTATATCGGAGTATTTTAAAATTGTAATATCTTCTAAGATGTTCATTGAAAATAAGTGATTACAAAGACAATTTTGTTCACAATTACATACTCTTAATCAACAACACATTTATTTGGATAAAGTTTAATATTACTATGTTGATACAACTTTAACAAATAAATTGGTAATAATGCATTAATTTCGGCCAAATTTGATTCCCATAAAAACGGTTCTAGTGAGTTAATTTTAAAAGATAGACACATACTGTCGCGGACATTTTTTTAGATCATTTTAAGAGGAATAATTCTTTCATACATATTTTTTTGGTATCTTCTACCGTTTTCGCAGCGCACGCAACGGAAGCCCTCAAAGATGAATATTTTTCCCCGTTTTTTCCACATTTTCCATTGTTTCTTCGCTCCTATAAGTCACAGCGTGATGTAATATAGCCTAAAGCCTTCCTCGATAAATGATCTATTCAACACAAAAAGAATTTTTCAATTCGAACCAGTAGTTCCTGAGATTAGCGCGTTCAAACAAACAAACAAACAAACAAACAAACAAACAAACAAACTCTTCAGCTTTATAATATTAGTATAGATTAGTATAGATGAACATCTTAGAAGATATTACAATTTTAAAATACTCCGATATAAAATTCACACGCGCCGCATAATGTGCAAAATATGACGCTTTGCCTGGCCGGCGGGCGAGGAGAGGGGTTGCTTGCGGGCGGCGCGGAGGGTTTTTTTTTATGGTGTGTAAAAATCATCCAATGACGAATCCCGCTCTTGGGCCGAGCGGGAAACAGTGTCAGACTCTTACTGACTAAACAACCTACCCCGTTCCTCCCTTGCCTTATTCCCAGAACCCCGGTATAACGCTTTCGCACCAACCCTCGGCTGCAGAAGCCTTCGACCCTGAAGAGCCCCACAGTTTGCTGACAACACCTTGAGGCGCACGGGAGCAGTGCAGGCCGTCGACGACTTGGTCTCGGTCTGGACTGTTACCAGACAACCGGACGGCGAGCTACCCATTGCTCACCATCCGCAAGCCAGCGTCTACGGTGGCTGGATATCGGCGGGATCGCGGCGGCGACGGCTACGGCGAGGGCGTTTTTGCCCTTGCCTTATGCGGTTGGCCTCCTCCTTTACGAGCATTACTGCTTCGCAGAAGGAGGCGACCGCTTGCCATTCTTATTCGCTGCGGACCATGGCCTGAACCAAGGCCCGGCGCGAGAGGCCACCGCCGCTGATCACCCCCACGAAGACACGGCGTTTCTCTTCTCAAGCGGGGCACACCTCCACCGTGTCCTCCGTGCTGGCCACACAGTGGCGCACCCGGGCGTCTCTTCCGCACGAATCCGGCGCAGGAATCTCCTGAACTTCCCATGTCCGGTGAGAACCTGCGTCATGTCCTGCGTGATGTCTATCCAACCACGCCTCAAAGAGGGCACTTACCGCTAAGATTATGGCGTGCCCAAGTGGAGGGTGTAGCTCTATGAAGTACTTTTAGATAATTATGTTCTTTTAAAAACTAAATTGTCTAAATTAATAACAGAAATTGACACGGGCAAAGTCGTGGGTAACAGCTATAATTTATAAAGCTGAGGTTGTTTGCAAAAATAAATATAATGCCCAAAATAACTATTCCACGCGGACGAAGTCGCGGGCACAGCTAGTTAATATTATAAATTGGAATGTGAGTTTGTTTGTTTGTTTGTTTGTTAGGCTTTCACGCCGTAACTACTAAACCGTTTGCTTTGAAATTTTGCAGACGTCAAATTAGAAGTCCGGATTAAATAATAGGCTACTTTTTATCCCGGAAAACTGTGATGTTCCCGAGGGAAAACGAAAATATTGTTTAGCTTCGTATGAAGCTGTCAGTATCAGTTTGGTAACACATGGCGCTGTATGACGTTTAAAACAAAGCTTAATGATACGATAAATTATCCCCGGAAATGAGGGATTCCCGAGGGATGTCGTACAATTTGGTTAATCGCCTAAACTGATTTTTACATCTGCTTATCCTGTGAACTTAGTAATGTTTTTACGTAGCTAAGCAAAAACTTCTGTACTTTTTTACCTACCCTTTATCCTGGTAAGTATAATAGACTGTTTCAGAAGGTTAACAACGTTTATGAATAATCAAAACAGGTTATAACATGCACATATTCCTATCCTTACTATCCTTACTTCCTTATCCTTACCTAATATTATAAATCGGAATGTGAGTTTGTTTGTATGTTTGTTTGTTTGTTAGGCTTTCACGCCGTAACTACTGAATCGTTTGCTATGAAATTTTGCAGACGTAAAGTTAGAAGTCCGGATTAAATAATAGGTATGATAGACGGTTCCAGAAGGTTAACAACGTTTATGAATAATCAAAACAAGGTATAATATGCACATATAACAAATGAAAACTGAAATATTTATAAGTCACCGAAATTACTAATTGGTATAAGTAGGTATTTAGTATAAGTGGTCTTTACGCTAACTAATTCTTTATGTAAGCGATAGATGGCGCTGGGTGTATTTTAAAACGTCGTAACGTTGTATTTTTTAAGATATGTAAGTAGTGGTATGATATCTCGCGCCCTAACCTATAGCCGTATAGTATTTACCGTTTTGTTTTATCATAGCTTAGCTTTATTTGATTCACCAGGTATAGTTGGTAATTACGTCGCTTTGTTCGTCATTTAGATTTTTATAGTTTAGGACATTGAACTAACATTACTATAGGATTATACTTTAATTGCGGTTTATAGTTTTAGTTTACTTACTCATTATTTCATAATGCCTCGCAAACGTAAATCTAATTTGTCGAGCACCTCATCTCAAGCTCGGGCAATGAAAATTGCCCGATCTCAAGAATCGTCTCTACATGCTGGATTAAGAAGGCGCGATCAAGCAGAGTGTCAGGCTGCTTTGAGAGCTGCTGAAATACCATCTCAGCGCCAGCAAAGATTTGAGGAGCAAGCCGCTCGCCAATTTTCTTTGAGGGCTTCCGAGAATGATATTCGTACTCAAGTACGTTTATCGCAACAGGCTCAACGTCAGACAGCACTAAGGGCGTTAGAGTCACCTCTTCAAACGCTGCTACGTTTGGAAGAGCAAGCTGAAAGACTAGCTATTTTGATAGCTAATGAGACGCCTCTTTAAACGCAGCTACGTTTGGAAGAGCAAGCTGAAAGAAAAGCTATTTTGAGAGGTAATGAGACGCCTCTTCAAACGCAGCTACGTTTGGAAGAGCAAGCTGAAAGACTAGCTATTTTGAGAGCTAATGAGTCGTCTCTTCAAACACAGCTACGTTTGGAAGAACGAGCTGAAAGACTAGCTATTTTGAGAGCTAATGAGACGTCTATTCAAACGCAGCTGCAAAATTAAAAGTAGGGGTTCCGGTGATGCTGATACGTAATCTCGATGCCCCACGACTGTGTAATGGTACCAGGTTGCGTGTCACTCAGCTTGGACGGAATATTATTACTGCAACTATTTTAACTGGCGCAGCAAAAGGTGAAAGTGTACTCATTCCTCAGATCCCGATTATTCCAACAGGCCTCCCATTTCAATTTAAAAGATTTCAGTTTCCTACAAGGGTTTCATTTGCAATGACCAGTAATAAAGTACAAGGCCAAACTCTAAGGGTTGCTGGAGTACACCTGGAAAAACATTGTTTTTCGCATGGTCAGCTCTATGTAGCGTGTTCTCGGGTTTCCAGTGCCCAAAATCTGCATGTTTTTGCTCATCAAAGTAAAACATATAATACTAGCTTTTCCCAGCGGCTTCGCCCGCGTGCATAAAATATAGCCTATGATACTCAGGAGGTAAGCAGCTTTTTATTGCTGTTTAATTTTTACCAATCGGACCAGCAGTTCCAGAGATTACCCCCTACAAACAAAAAAAACAAAAAAAACAAACATTACCTCTTTATTATATTTGTCGGCTCGTGTCCAGGATGGTTTTCGAGCTCTGGTCTATCAGATCTATCACGTGGGCGTATGTGGGTATCGTGCAATGAATAACAACGGGTAGGAGTTGAATCGGTTTACTTCTCAATACATTTCGGTACAGTGCACTGTTATCACTTTACAAATTACAACAAAACAGACAGTTTCAGAACGTCTTGACTCTGCGACGGCCTGGCTGAGAGTGTCCATCCGCTCCCCGGGCGGGTTCCCTCCTCCGCAAGCTCGCAGCAAAGCGGAAACGTCACCGACTCTGTCAAGCGCGCCATCTTTGTTTAGTTCTTCTAGTTGCCACTAGATGGCGTGCCTTGTCTTGTTGTCAACAAATCGACGCCGTCTCCGACACGGCCATCCTGCGAGACACACGTCCTCGTGTGTTAGTCGTCATCGCCACCTCAGCTGGAAGATGTCCACTGATGAAATATTCGAACTAGTCATCCATCGCTGTGTTACTCTGAAACAAAACACATCTCGCAGTATCATATAGCTCGGTCACTCCTGACAAACACTAGGAATCACTCTTGCATCGCGAGTGCATTCCCAAACACGCGAGTTTGAGTTTAAGTGTCACTCACACAAAATTAACAATTCACATCTTGACTATGAGCGACCATTTACAGGCCACACAAATGTCTGCTTCGAGCGGGAATCGAACCCGCAACACGAAGTCCATCGCTCAATGTGATAACAAAACCTTACTCAACAAACCAAATCAAAATTTTGGATAATAGAAATTGTCATCCAGTCATGTACCAACGTTCATTGTTCTCATCTTAAAGCCTTAGGAACCCCCACAAGCAAGCCACTAACGCCACGGCACTCATTGCCGAACTGCAATCACAATTGCCTTCCCACATGTGCATCCACCACCTGTGGATCACATTGGGTAGGCTAGTCACCGACTTCCGTCAAAGCTTAACGCGCACCGCTTACTTGCGTGTTCCCCACAACATAGGCTACCACTACTATCACCATGTACTTCGGCTGGTACATGACTTTCTGGCTTCTTTCTTAACCTGTCGTGATACCTTCACAGTACACACAACTAATCAAACTAATCCAAAACACTAATCATTAAGCTGTACGTTACGACCTCTGGCTACTCATAGCCCAGTAACCTCTAGTCACTTTTCCATACCTGCGCATCCCTCCGGGATCGCCAAGTCTCTAACGACTTAATGGTTTCCTACAATATGACCACCAACTACTGTTTTCTATTAAGATACGCCTACATACCAAATGTCCGATCATATTGTAAACTTAATTATCTCATTATCTCAACTACTTTATTGTACGTCTATTTTATAAGCTCTGATTTTCTCCTACCTCCTACTTCAAACGCGTTTTTTTATTGATTTTTTTTTATGTTCGTGGGTATTTTGGTTTTCTCTCCTCGTACACTTAATAGGGTACTACACGGTATTTATTGCGTAATGCATATTCTCTCACGACGTTTAAATCAATTCATGAAACATTCCGACCAAATCTAGTATGCAATGCTCTGTTTGGTACCCAACCTCGGCAATCGAACGGGACCTCCCTCCGGTACCCGATCTCTACACACACATTGCCTCCATCCGGCAATCCAACGGGACCTCCCTCCGGTACCCGTCCTCAACACACACATTGCCTCCATCCGGCAATCCAACGGGACCTCCCTCCGGTACCCGTCCTCAACACACACATTGCCTCCATTTAGCACCTTTAGCGATTACTTACATTGCCATGCTGGCGTTGGTCACAGAGCTCAAGTAAGCACTCAGGCTCGCAGCCACAAACAACATTGGAATGTACATAATCTGAGTCACTTGCATACTACATTTGAATCTTTGTTCACCACCTAAAGTCTAACACTTTCAAATGTAATGTTATTCCGGCTTTAGTCGACGTTCTCAAAACTACTGTATCATTAAAACCAATACTCTTTTAATCAAACATTGGGAATAGATAATTGAAAATACTACAATCACTACCCTAGGTCGTATAACTGATATTTAATCTGAGATAAAAAAAAAAAAACAACAAATAACGACTCGGCACGGTATTGTTATTTAGTCTTCGATTGTCTCTGCACATTTAATTTGACGCATCATATTTTTTAACTAAAAGACTAGTTCAGGACTTTTTTTGCAATCATTGAATTACACGGTCGCACCATTATTCATTTACCCGCTTACGAATTATTTTAAATTCATCCGCGCCAAACTAATATTGTCATCTTTATACAGTCAAAAATTAGTCGAACGATTAAGATCACTTTTTGTTGCACGCGTTTGTAGCATACCGATAGCAAAATAGTCCAATTATTAACGAAACGACAAAGAAATAATCTAGATCACGTCGGTATCAACAACGTCAACATTATTTCGGAGAACTGTCACCGTCATAAAAAGATCGAAACGGTTATTATCGGATCTACTGAGGGTACCCTGCAATTACAATTATTTAAGCCATGAACCTAAGCCATTTTCAAAAAAATGTTTGACGGTCACCAATCCAACCGAACCTTTGCAACAATATTTCACAGCCCAAGACTTAATTTCGCAAATAGACGCTGGTTCACGCAACAAAATCGCGATTTAGTCCCTATTATCAATTTCAACCACACAAGTAATGATCTGCACCGAGCACCGTCATATTATGTCACCTACACCTGTCAATGTAACCTTTCACTTTAGATCCACCCCAAAATTCACTGACAACCTACACTGTCCTCCGCTCCGCCCAAGAGCGGGCCTCGCCATTAGATGACTTTCACCCACCATAAACTCAGCCTCAGAGTAAAAATGGAATGAGAATACCTGACCCCTTTCTGATGAAATATCAGCAACCACGGCGTCAACCCATCGCTCGCCGTCACAACGGCACCGTCACGGTTACCACCGCGCCACTTCTCCCAGGGATCCAGATCTCCATCAAGAACTCCGCTCTCCAAAGCCGACCCGGATTGGCCCGCTACCTTGCCGCCGGCGGCCCTGAGGCCCGAATATTCTTGTTTTCAGTTTGCGTATGTCAAATTTTTCCACAGTGATTTTTGAATTGCTCCCATCTCTCCGGATCGAACCTGGGCAGATTCACAATCTGGGTAGAACGTTGTAGTTTGCGCTCTGGGGGCACAACGTCACCATGGTCCAACATTCGTTGCTCAGGATTAGGGAAAAACCCCAGTAAAAACCTAATCAAACCATTCAAGTTCATGCTTCGATCCGAGTCTTCATTGTCGAATTTCGAATAATAACCGCCAACTCTCTTTGTTCTCGCCATTTTCTTCAGTGTTGCGTAATTATTGCTCACATAGCTTTTCGATTCATTTGCACGATTGAATCCCACTTCTGATGTCGGCTCGTGTCCAGGATGGTGTTCGAGCTCTGGTCTATCAGATCTATCATGTGGGCGTATGTGGGTATCGTGCAATGAATAACAACGGGTAGGAGTTGAATCGGTTTACTTCTCAATACATTTCGGTACAGTGCACTGTTATCACTTTACAAATTACAACAAAACAGACAGTTTCAGAACGTCTTGACTTTGCGACGGCCTGGCTGAGAGTGTCCATCCGCTCCCCGGGCGGGTTCCCTCCTCCGCAAGCTCGCAGCAAAGCGGAAACGTCACCGACTCTGTCAAGCGCGCCATCTTTGTTTAGTTCTTCTAGTTGCCACTAGATGGCGTGCCTTGTCTTGTTGTCAACAAATCGACGCCGTCTCCGACATATTAGTGTAGATTAGTGTAGATAGTTTACCACTCAGTTTTGGTTTAACAACTTAACGGCCTAAACGCCTAAACGGATTTTGATAAAATTTGGTATGGAGGTAGTTTAAGTCCTGGATAAGCAATGTTTTGCCATGGTAGAACTTCTCATTCCCACGGGAAAATCTAAAAAGCGCGATATAACCGATTTCCACGCGGGCGAAGCCGCGGGCGAAAAGCTAGTATATTTATAACAGAATTATCAAAATACGATGGTGAGATAAAAGTTATAGCACAAACTAAAGAAAAGTATTTAACTATAACCAAAATAATAAATATGGAGAAAGGATGTAAACCAATACAGTTAAAATTCATAGACTCTTTTCAATTTCTTAGTTCAAGTCTTGACAATCTATGCAAAAGTTTAACTGACAATGATTTTATTCATTTATCATCACATTTCCCCGACAAAAATCAATTCAATTTACTGCGAAGAAAAGGCATATATCCGTATGAATATATCTGTTCATGGCAAACATACAATGAAACACAACTGCCTGCTAAGGATAATTTTTACAACACTTTACAAATGAAACATATAACTGACGCTGAATATGAACATGCTCAGACTGTGTGGAAGTATTTTAATATAAGTTCTCTCGGTGAATATACAGACTTGTATTTAAAGTGTGATGTACTGTTATTATGTGACTAGCTGTGCCCGCGACTTCGTCCGCGTGGAATAGTTATTTTGGGCATCATATTTATTTTTGCAAACAACCTCAGCTTTATAAATTATAGCTGTTACCCACGACTTTGCCCGTGTCAATTTCTGTTATTAATTTAGACAATTTAGTTTTTAAAAGAACATAATTATCTAAAAGTACTTCATAGAGCTACACCCTCCACTTGGGCACGCCATAATCTTAGCGGTAAGTGCCCTCTTTGAGGCGTGGTTGGATAGACATCACGCAGGACATGACGCAGGTTCTCACCGGACATGGGAAGTTCAGGAGATTCCTGCGCCGGATTCGTGCGGAAGAGACGCCCGGGTGCGCCACTGTGTGGCCAGCACGGAGGACACGGTGGAGGTGTGCCCCGCTTGAGAAGAGAAACGCCGAGTCTTCGTGGGGGTGATCAGCGGCGGTGGCCTCTCGCGCCGGGCCTTGGTTCAGGCCATGGTCCGCAGCGAATAAGAATGGCAAGCGGTCGCCTCCTTCTGCGAAGCAGTAATGCTCGTAAAGGAGGAGGCCAACCGCATAAGGCAAGGGCAAAAGCGCCCTCGCCGTAGCCGTCGCCGCCGCGATCCCGCCGATAGCCAGCCACCGTAGACGCTGGCTTGCGGATGGTGAGCAATGGGTAGCTCGCCGTCCGGTTGTCTGGTAACAGTCCAGACCGAGACCAAGTCGTCGACGGCCTGCACTGCTCCCGTGCGCCTCAAGGTGTTGTCAGCAAACTGTGGGGCTCTTCAGGGTCGAAGCCTTCTGCAGCCGAGGGTTGGTGCGAAAGCGTTATACCGGGGCTCTGGGAATAAGGCAAGGGAGGAACGGGGTAGGTTGTTTAGTCAGTAAGAGTCTGACACTGTTTCCCGCTCGACCCAAGAGCGGGATTCGTCATTGGATGATTTTTACCTACCATAAAAAAAAACCCTCCGCGCCGCCCGCAAGCAACCCCTCTCCTCGCCCGCCGGCCAGGCAAAGCGTCATATTTTGCACATTATGCGGCGCGTGTGAATTTTATATCGGAGTATTTTAAAATTGTAATATCTTCTAAGATGTTCATTGAAAATAAGTGATTACAAAGACAATTTTGTTCACAATTACATACTCTTAATCAACAACACATTTATTTGGATAAAGTTTAATATTACTATGTTGATACAACTTTAACAAATAAATTGGTAATAATGCATTAATTTCGGCCAAATTTGATTCCCATAAAAACGGTTCTAGTGAGTTAATTTTAAAAGATAGACACATACTGTCGCGGACATTTTTTTAGATCATTTTAAGAGGAATAATTCTTTCATACATATTTTTTTGGTATCTTCTACCGTTTTCGCAGCGCACGCAACGGAAGCCCTCAAAGATGAATATTTTTCCCCGTTTTTTCCACATTTTCCATTGTTTCTTCGCTCCTATAAGTCACAGCGTGATGTTATATAGCCTAAAGCCTTCCTCGATAAATGATCTATTCAACACAAAAAGAATTTTTCAATTCGAACCAGTAGTTCCTGAGATTAGCGCGTTCAAACAAACAAACAAACAAACAAACTCTTCAGCTTTATAATATTAGTATAGATATATTTAAAAATTTTAGAAATATCTGTTTACGGTATTATAAACTCGACCCTGCATATTATGTAACTTCACCTGGATTGAGCTGGGATGCTATGTTACTTTATACAGGTGTGCAGTAAGAATTGATTCATGATATAGAAATTTATGAAATGTTGGAAAAAGGAATACGTGGTGGATTAGCTCAATATTCTCACCGATACGCTAAAGCTAATAATATTTATTTACCTGATTTCGATAATTCAAAACCATCAACATATTTAATATATTTTGACTGTAATAACCTTTACGGATATGCTATGACGAAAAAATTACCAATATCAGGATTTAAATTCATGACAAATAGTGATATGGAAAAGTTTAATATAATTAATGTCCCTGATAATGGGGAGTATGGATACATTTTAGAAGTAGATTTAGCGTATCCAGATCATTTACATAATTCACATAGTGACTTGCCTTTCGTTCCTGAGAAATTTACACCTATTGGAGGAAAAACTCAAAAACTAATTGCTAATTTATATGATAAACTAGCTTTTCGCCCGCGGCTTCGCCCGCGTGGAAATCGGTTATATCGCGCTTTTTAGATTTTCCCGTGGGAATGAGAAGTTCTACCATGGCAAAACATTGCTTATCCAGGACTTAAACTACCTCCATACCAAATTTTATCAAAATCCGTTTAGGCGTTTAGGCCGTTAAGTTGTTAAACCAAAACTGAGTGGTAAACTATCTACACTAATATAATAAAGAGGTAATGTTTGTTTTTTTGTTTGTAGGGGGTTATCTCTGAAACTGCTGGTCCGATTGGTAAAAATTAAACAGCAATAGAAAGCTGCTTACCTCCTGAGTGTCATAGGCTATATTTTATGCACGCGGGCGAAGCCGCTGGGAAAAGCTAGTATTATATGTTTTACTTTGATGAGCAAAAACATGCAGATTTTGGGCACTGGAAACCCGAGAACACGCTACATAGAGCTGACCATGCGAAAAACAATGTTTTTCCAGGTGTACTCCAGCAACCCTTAGAGTTTGGCCTTGTACTTTATTACTGGTCATTGCAAATGAAACCCTTGTAGGAAACTGAAATCTTTTAAATTGAAATGGGAGGCCTGTTGGAATAATCGGGATCTGAGGAATGAGTACACTTTCACCTTTTGCTGCGCCAGTTAAAATAGTTGCATTAATAATATTCCGTCCAAGCTGAGTGACACGCAACCTGGTACCATTACACAGTCGTGGGGCATCGAGATTACGTATCAGCATCACCGGAACCCCTACTTTTAATTTTGCAGCTGCGTTTGAATAGACGTCTCATTAGCTCTCAAAATAGCTAGTCTTTCAGCTCGTTCTTCCAAACGTAGCTGTGTTTGAAGAGACGACTCATTAGCTCTCAAAATAGCTAGTCTTTCAGCTTGCTCTTCCAAACGTAGCTGCGTTTGAAGAGGCGTCTCATTACCTCTCAAAATAGCTTGTCTCTCAGCTTGCTCTTCCAAACGTAGCTGCGTTTAAAGAGGCGTCTCATTAGCTATCAAAATAGCTAGTCTTTCAGCTTGCTCTTCCAAACGTAGCAGCGTTTGAAGAGGTGACTCTAACGCCCTTAGTGCTGTCTGACGTTGAGCCTGTTGCAATAAACGTACTTGAGTACGAATATCATTCTCGGAAGCCCTCAAAGAAAATTGGCGAGCGGCTTGCTCCTCAAATCTTTGCTGGCGCTGAGATGGTATTTCAGCAGCTCTCAAAGCAGCCTGACACTCTGCTTGATCGCGCCTTCTTAATCCAGCATGGAGAGACGATTCTTGAGATCGGGCAATTTCCATTGCCCGAGCTTGAGATGAGGTGCTCGACAAATTAGATTTACGTTTGCGAGGCATTATGAAATAATGAGTAAGTAAACTAAAACTATAAACCGCAATTAAAGTATAATCCTATAGTAATGTTAGTTCAATGTCCTAAACTATAAAAATCTAAATGACGAACAAAGCGACGTAATTACCACCTATACCTGGTGAATCAAATAAAGCTAAGCTATGATAAAACAAAACGGTAAATACTATACGGCTATAGGTTAGGGCGCGAGATATCATACCACTACTTACATATCTTAAAAAATACAACGTTACGACGTTTTAAAATACACCCAGCGCCATCTATCGCTTACATAAAGAATTAGTTAGCGTAAAGACCACTTATACTAAATACCTACTTATACCAATTAGTAATTTCGGTGACTTATAAATATTTCAGTTTTCATTTGTTATATGTGCATATTATACCTTGTTTTGATTATTCATAAACGTTGTTAACCTTCTGGAACCGTCTATCATACCTATTATTTAATCCGGACTTCTAACTTTACGTCTGCAAAATTTCATAGCAAACGATTCAGTAGTTACGGCGTGAAAGCCTAACAAACAAACAAACATACAAACATACAAACAAACTCACATTCCGATTTATAATATTAAGTAAGGACAAGGAAGTAAGGATAGTAAGGATAGGAATATGTACATGTTATAACCTGTTTTGATTATTCATAAACGTTGTTAACCTTCTGAAACAGTCTATTATACTTACCAGGATAAAGGGTAGGTAAAAAAGTACAGAAGTTTTTGCTTAGCTACGTAAAAACATTACTAAGTTCACAGGATAAGCAGATGTAAAAATCAGTTTAGGCGATTAACCAAATTGTACGACATCCCTCGGGAATCCCTCATTTCCGGGGATAATTTATCGTATCATTAAGCTTTGTTTTAAACGTCACACAGCGCCATGTGTCACCAAACTGATACTGACAGCTTCATACGAAGCTAAACAATATTTTCGTTTTCCCTCGGGAACATCACAGTTTTCCGGGATAAAAAGTAGCCTATTATTTAATCCGGACTTCTAATTTGACGTCTGCAAAATTTCAAAGCAAACGGTTTAGTAGTTACGGCGTGAAAGCCTAACAAACAAACTCACATTCCAATTTATAATATTAGTAAGGATTATAATATTAGTAAGGATTTATTTTTTGCTTTCGTTCATAGTTTTTAAATTGTAATGCACTGTTTTTGTCAGGAAGTATAGTTAAAATTTTGGAGCAACTATGAGAATGATACTTGGTTTCCGATGTAAAAAACTGCAAACAAGTCTCACATAAATACATTCGACCTTTATGGTATGAAACTTGTCGTCGCACTAAACGTAAAAGGTTTTTAATTAAACAGTAATGACTTTTCCTGTTTTTTTTTCAAAATACAGTAAGTTAATATGTTTATCTTTTTTACAGTTCGTCACATAAAGAGGGCCAGTTACTGTACAGTTTTCATTTAGTCCGTAAACATTAACACTTAGCTCACAGTTATTCTTTTCAAATAATTTGATGTCGTTAAATGAAGGTGGAAATGAAATTCCTTCTAGATTAAATATTGAATTAAAATGTGGATAGGAGTTCGTTCTGCAGACATTATTTTTGGCAGGATATAACGCTGCGACTATACTCCACAAAAAACAATACTCATCATTATTCTGTATATTCAAACAACTTTTTGTATTTTAATAACATCAGGTAGGTCCAAATAACTACCACCCCGCAAAGGGCAATATTTATTTATATTTATTTCCAAAATGACTTATGGATACAAATGACCATCCAGATTCACAATGCTCGAATTCGGTTAGTTTTCTTTTAAATACTTCTATTATTTTTGAGTATATATTATTGAAATCAGTACTATTGTATATAATCTCATATCTCGTATTAAATGACTTTAACTGCTGCTCATTTGATTTAGGTAACATAAAATAAGCAAACAGTTCAAAATTAACTTTGATAGATGTATTTTTCGACAGTAAAAACTTAATAATTTCTGAAATATACTGTCGCTTACCATCTAAGAACGTCACTGGTATGAGGTTCTCGTCTTCTATAGATGGATTTAAGCGATAAGTCATAATTCTATTCTTAAAAGCTGTTGCTATAATTTCAACATTTTCTTTCATTTATGGATATTAGTTCTCTTATGGTATTTATATTTGTGTTCGGGAATCTCAAGTTTACATTTGTCACAATAAATAGTCTTTGATAAACATTTGGGTTCATAAACATTCGTATTATGTTCTTGTTCTGGGATATCAAACTGAGTTGTATCATTATTTATAATAACATTAGAATTTTGTGAGATGTGATCGGCAGGTTGAACTGGAAACAAAAACAACGAATGTTACACATATAACACTATTTAATGAATATAATTTGTAGGGACACATCGCATGATAGGTAATTTGATCGCGTGACGTATGCAAGGTGTATGTAGAGACGGCTGCGTCCCGTCGAGTAAAAACAGTCGTGAATATACGGACCTACAAGAAGTACGCCTTTTAATCAATCTCCCCAACCATAGTTATAACCCTAAAGTGGTGACCCCGACGTGATCATTTTACATACAGTGTGCGTTTATAGTAATTTCTGGACATTAGTGAACAATGAATCCGCAAGGTGCATATCCACAAGGCGCATATCCACAGGCGAAACCAGAGTCTGGGACCGAAGCACGTGCGAACGACGACACATTGGCGAGTATAACCGTTTCTTCTCGTATACCAGAATTTTGGGCGGACCAGCCACGACTGTGGTTCGTCCAATTTGAGGCCGCAGTGACGGGTCAAAAATTAAGTGATGCAGCTAAGCAAAACTTAGGGGTTACCAAGCTCACCAAGACCGCCATACAACAGGTTAGTGACCTTTTATTGTCACCACCGGAGAGTCGGAAATATGATTCGCTCAAGGACCGCTTACTACAGGTTTTTGAGGAGTCAGAGACAAGGCAGTTCCAGAAACTCTTATGGGAAATGGAATTGGGGAGCCAAAAACCTTCCCAGTTATTACGACGAATGAAAGACCTTGCTCGTGGAAAGGTTCCTGATTCCACGCTCCAAATAATGTGGAATAGCCATCTACCATCACCAGTGCAGGCTGTTTTAGCAGTGTCGGAGGTAAAAGACCTTGAAAACCTGGCGATTGTGGCAGACAAGGTGATGGAAGCGTCGAGACCTGCAGAGGTAGCGGAAATCGCTGCACCCACGACCACCAGTACGGACTCTAGCACTCAGGAACTGAGGGAAATGATCCAGAAGCTGAGCCTCGATATAGCCGAGCTACGCCGCTCGCGACGACCGCAGACAGGTAGAGACAGAGGACGGCGATTCAATCGGTCAAGGTCGAGGACTAGGGATTCAAGCAGGAACCGGAAGCATCCAGAGTAGTTATGTTTTTACCACCACCGTTACGGAGCAAAGGCTACAAAATGCGTCGAGCCCTGCAACTGGAAAGGAGCGAAACCAGCAGCACAAGCGGGAAACTAATAATAATAATAAATCATTTATTTTCAGGCATCTTGGCCCATAGATATATACCTTATAGACTAACATATATAAAGTAAATACAGTTTATCGTTAGTAAAAAAAAAACTTATGACTATATTAGTAGCACTTTCACTGCACTGAGTCATTTTGTGCTGTTCGGTGGCACAGTTCCGCGGAAGCGACGAAACACCACGCCCTGCGGCCAAAAGTCTTCCTTCAACACGACGGGCAGAAAACTGTTCGGGACTCGCACTACGAACGCCTTGAAATTGACGTTGCGGTGCGACTCCAGTAGTTGCACCCTTAGTGCGAACTTCGTCTTATGGCGCACGTACTCCACGATATCTTCCACCCTTGTGGTGTAGTACAGGCGGGAGATGTAAATTGGAGTGTTCGGTACAGCGGCACGCAGACTCACACTAGGAGTTGCAGGTGCTATGCCGCAGCGATTCCTATTGGTTTGCGTTCGATGCTTCCTCCTTTGCACCGTAACGAAACCATCGTTATTTTCGACCTTGTTCTTGGCCTTGTCTGGCACAGGTCTCGGATTGGAAGCGCCAGGAGCGCTTGCGGTGACGCTAGCGAAATCCCTACATATGGGACTCGCTGGGGCTGCAAGGACAGGCAGCTGGACGGGGCGAGGGGCTCGTGCGGCGCTGCATGGAGGAGCCGCGGTAACCGGCACGGAGCTGCAGAGTACATGATTGCGGCACTCTGCAACCTCAGCAAACGACGTATGCGCTGGCGACGAAACTGCTGACGCGGAGTTCGGCGACAATATATCAAGGCCGATTCCATGACGCATGTTTACGTACAACCTGGAGCGGTGGATTGTGTCGGCGTGCCTAATTACCGCTTATGTGTGACAGACAGGAAATCCGGACTTCGATTCCTGATCGATACGGGTGCGGATGTTTCAGTGATCCCAGTGTCGAAAGAGTGCGTTTCGAAAAATATCGCGTGTGATAAATATAAGGTTTACGCGGCAAACGGTACGGAGATAAGGACATACGGTACACGTACCTTAGTTTTAGATTTAAATTTAAGGAGAGCGTTTAGATGGACATTCGTAGTAGCAGCCGTGAAGCAACCAATAATTGGTGCCGACTTTTTAGGCCATTATCGGTTGCTAGTAGATGTAGGCTCACGGAAATTGAAAGATGAAACCACTCATCTAAACGTTCTCACGTCAATAGTTGATAAGAGTGTTTATGACTCATCTGTTAAAACATTAGATTGTAATAATAATTGGCACGAAATATTACTCAGGTATCCGGAGGTTACTAAGCCAGTGGCATACCGGGATACACCTAAACATTCAGTATATCATGTTATCGAGACTTCGGGACCACCGGTATACGCGAAAGCTCGACCCTTACCGCCGGATAAGTACGCAAAAGTGAAAGAGGAATTTCGGACAATGATAGAAATGGGCATTTGTCGCCCATCTAAGAGTGCCTGGGCCAGTCCTTTGCACGTAGTGCCGAAAAAGAATGGCGAACTTCGTCCCTGTGGCGACTAAAGACGGTTGAACACAATGACCAAACCTGATCGTTATCCGATTCCTCGAATACACGATTTTAAATACTTATTGGCGGGAAGGAAAAATATTTTTAGCAAATTAGATTTAAATAGATCATATCATTTTATCCGAGTGGCTCCGGAGGACATAGAAAAAACGGCAATTATAACGCCCTTTGGGTTGTTCGAGTTTCCACGAATGACGTTCGGGTTGCGTAGCGCAGCGCAATCGTTTCAGAGGTTTATGGATACGGTAGTACTGCGCGATTTAGATTTCCTTTTCAATTACATCGATGACGTCATCATCGCGAGCGAAACTCCTGAACAACACAGAGAGCATTTAAATGTCGTTTTCGAACGGTTTAATAAATATGGAATTACGATAAATATCTCGAAATGTGTATTTGGTCAATCTAAAATTGAGTTTTTAGGTTTCGAAGTGTCGACGGACGGCGTTCGCCCACTCGACGACAAAGTGCAAGCTGTGAAAAATTTTCCGAGACCGGACACCATTGCACAATTACGACGTTTCCTTGGTATGATTAATTTTTATAGATTGCATATACCTAGGGCCGTCGAATTTCAATCAGTACTTAATCAATATTTGCATAATTCAAAAAAGAATGATAAGACTCCAATAGAGTGGACTGATAAGGCCGACGAGGCATTTAAGAAATGTAAGGAGAGCTTACAAAGCGCCGCTACATTATCTTATCCTTTGCCTAATACTAAATTAGCGCTAATGACAGACGCTTCGAACACCAGTGTTGGTGCAGTCTTACAGCAGCATAATAACAATACCTGGCAGCCACTCGGGTACTTTTCAAAAAGTTTGTCACAAACAGAAGTTAAATATTCCACATATGACAGGGAATTGTTAGCAATATATTTAGCCATCAAGTATTTCAAAAATTTAGTGGAAGGTCGATCACTAATCGTATATACAGATCACAAACCCCTCATTTATTCTTTTACAAAGGCTAGTAATGATAAAGAAAGTCCGAGAAGAATAAGGCAACTCTCTTATATTAGTGAATTTACCACGAATATACAATATATCAGTGATAAGCATAATGTTGTCGCCGACGCGTTATCACGCGTCGAGACTATACAGTGTCCCACGATTTAAGATTACGTTGAAGTAGCAAAACAACAAAAGGACGACGCTTATCTGCAGCAGACATTACAAACATCGGACACCAACGGCAGATTGCAGTTTAAGCAGATTTGTCTGCCCGACTGCAATACATTAATATATTGCGAAACTTCAACAGAAAATATTCGACCTTACTTACCAGAAAAATTTAGGAAATTAGCATTTGATTCTGTTCACAGCCTTAGTCACCCGGGTATCAAAGTTAGTAAAAAGTTAGTTAAGCAAAAAATTTTTTGGCCAGACATGGACAGAGACGTAGCACATTGGGCGAGATCATGCGTTCAATGTCAAAGAGTTAAAATTACAAGGCATACAGTATCGGGCCCAGGAAAATTTGAGAGAGCAGAAAAATTTTCACACGTTCATATAGATATAGTAGGCCCCCTTAGCACTACTGCTGATGGTTTCAGATATTGTGTGACTATGATAGACCGATTTAGTGGTTGGCCAGAGATTTTCCCAGTGACAAATATAACAGCGGAGACTGTAGCAAGGGTGATGTTCGAAGGTTGGATAGCCCGTTTTGGATGCCCTGTTAAACTAACAAGTGACCAGGGCAGGCAATTCGAAAGTGATGTTTTTCAGCAGCTAATGAAGTATCTAGGTATTCAAAAAATACGAACGACACCTTATCATGCCGAAAGCAATGGCTGTTTGGAACGTTTCCACAGAGCTCTAAAAGTGGCTCTGATGGCACGTCTCAAAAGCAACAGTTCATGGGTAGACGAGCTTCCAACGGTGTTGTTAGGATTACGCGCCGCTACTAGAAGCGACAGCGGTGTGAGCGCGGCTGAGTTAACGTACGGCAAGACGATAAGGTTACCAGGCGATTTTTATGACAATGTTAAATTTTGTGTGCCGGACTCGGAATATTTACAAAAACTAAGAGATAGCATTAAAAATTTTTAAACCTAGACCGGCATGCCACAGCAATTCACGTCCAATATTTGTGCCAAGCGAGCTGACTACTTGCAAAAGTGTTTTCGTAAGAAACGATATGATGCGAAAATCTCTACAACCTCCTTACGACGGCCCATATAGCGTCATAAGCAGGAGAGGAAAAACATTCGTAATAAAAATAGGTGATAAAGAAACGACTATTTCGGTAGTTAGACTTAAACCGGCTTATCTAATCGACGAACAGTCGTCGTCAATAGACCATAATTTTCCCGACGAAAATAGTGAAAATTTACCATCAAATAGCGCAGACACTTCTTGCAAAGTTCTACATCCAAGAACTTCGCGAAGTGGCCGCGTTATCAAACGTCCGATACGTTTTGCAACGTAAGCATTTTTGCAGGTGGCTCACGCGTCTAGTAGATATGTGTTTAATATGTACGTGTAATTACATGCGTCATTATTTAAATGTGCTACTGTATTTAAATGTAATAAGAATTAGAACCTAATGTAACGCGTAATAAGCAAAATTACACATAACAATAAGTAATAGCAATGTTATTTCATCATTTTATTTTTGCTAGAAATAAAAAATACGTATGTTTATAAATGTGCAAAGTAGCTCAATGCATTGCAAAATTCACTATATGTACTAGATAAAATATATTGAAAATAACATTTGGTTTATAATAACGCATCATTAAGACAATACAATCAGACGATATAGTCAGCATCATGGGTGGAACACAGAGCAAAGACCCAGTCGTTGCCCAAGCAACAGTGAACAATTCCATGATCACCCAGAAGCTGGACACGATGAACTGGTTCGTCATCGCATTGATCATCATCGTTGGTCTCGCCGCAATCTATCTAGCGTGGCGTCACTGCAAAGGAACGGCGAAGAGCTGGGTGCGCAGGCAGGTGTTCAAGAGTGACGCGCCGCTGACGAGCGTACAGACGATCCCTCGCCCGCAGCCGATGACGCCGCAGTACGCTTCTTGAGCAACGCCGGCAGGACACCGAATTCACTACAGATAACTTGTGTTCCGTTATCATATTAAATATAAGTATATTGTGTACGTATAGTGAGTAATGTAATGTGTTGTGTGTAGAGGTGTTGTTTATTGTATTGTTGAGACATAGTATAAAGAGAAGGGAAGTAGGTTATCTTCATACAAACGCACCGCGCGCGGCTTGTATGTGTGCGCCATAGTATCTACGCGTCGACGCACGCACACTGTAACAAAATCTCGCCCCGTTCCTCAGTGCGCCAGTCGGGGCTAACACTATACGAGTTTCGCGCGTCACTGCTTTTCGGCACCGCTAAATCAAAACAAAATGTCTGATAATCGCAGGAGAACGTATTGCTGTGTGTTTGGGTGTCTTAACAATTCATCCATTCTAGAATTGTCTCTATTCAGATTACCTATTGAACAAAAAAGGTAAGCTAGTCACTCATTCTAGCACATCATTTTTACTTGATTTTGAGATACCTACTTATTTTTTGTTGTATTAGTTTTCTATCACACAGAGGAAGCAGGTAGGTAGGCTTAATTTCTACTTTTGATCCGTCAATTAATTTGCTACTATTGCTTTGTTTACGTTTGGTTATGCCGATTTCTCAGGTACTTTAGTTTCTCACCTACTTACAGTTAAAAAATCGTAATTCAAAATAAATAATTGACTAATTGTAAATCAGATATATATATAAAGCAAAGTTCGAATCATAACAATAAATTCGATTATAGTCTAAGAGATAGGCGTTAGTTTTTAATGTTGTTTTAGTGTTTCTTTTAATTATAATATTTTAGTCACTTTATTCATTTTTAAGGTTCCGTGCCTCAAAAGGAAAAAACGGAACCCTTATTTATTTATTTTATTTATTTATTCAGATAGGATCAGTTCGTTGTCCCTTCGTCTATCTGTATGTCTGTCTGTTAAGACCCTTTATCTCGAGAATGCGTGATGTATCTAGTTGAAATTAAAACCATAGTCCCTTCAAGCTGTGAAAAAACGAAACTTTTAAGTTAACGAATAAAACATATACGGCTGTTTATATCGCAAAAAAAACGTATTTTTTATACCTGTTTTTTATTTTTATTATATAAGTAAAAAATACAACTTCCCGACCCTTGTCAATTTATAGGCACTGAATTAAAATTTTGCTAAAAGTGACAACCCTAAGACAGTAGGCAATTATATCGCGGATTGGGCCGGAGATAGCTTACTGCCCTTCTCTTTATACTATGGTTGAGAGTTGTATTGTTAGTTGTTGTTTGGGGAATATATATTTTTTGTAAAGGGGGGAATACTGTAGGGACACATCGCATGATAGGTAATTTGATCGCGTGACGTATGCAAGGTGTATGTAGAGACGGCTGCGTCCCGTCGAGTAAAAACAGTCGTGAATATACGGACCTACAAGAAGTACGCCTTTTAATCAATCTCCCCAACCATAGTTATAACCCTAAATAATTAATCGATTACATAAAGTTTTAAAATTAATACTATTAGTTTAACACTATAAATGTTACAATTAAAATATTTGTATATATTATATTATTTAGCCGTGAATATATAGATAATAAATTTTAATTATTTTATTGATAGGAGCTTATAAATGTAGGAGTTTGATTTTTGAACTCTTTTCTAGTGCTTGCGATAAAAGCGTTCATATGATTCCAGGCATCTGAATCTTCATCAGTTTTATTTTTAATGGTTATAATAGAATGACGCCATCTATTTACAGGCTGTACACGCTCTATCTCATCAGATCTATAAATTTTAACTTCAATGTAAAACGCACCTTTCTTCTTTTCATCCATTTGACGGGAAAAGCCGTTTGCCAATCTCTTCGTGATGTAGGAGTAAATAGCAGGAGGCTTCTTCTCTGCAGTGATTTCAAGCGCGTCGTCATCGCTGTCGCTCCCAAACAGCTCACGAGCAGTAGCCTTGGTCACAGGAGTGATGGGGTGTATCTTCTGTTTCTTGCTTGTGGACGGTTGCGAGCTCCTCATTGACGCTAGCTTACGTTTTTTCTGCTCCTTCGGCTTCGTTTTCACTGGTGTGTCACTCAGCGATTCGTCTTCCGATGGGAATAGATGCTCGGCTGTGTTCTTAGACCTGAGAAAATACAAAATCAAAAGTCAACAATTATGATTGAGTTGTCGAAAAATAGGATGAATGTAATAATTGAATGATTGAATACTAGGAAATAAATAAAATTTTAATTTATTAATTGCGTGTTCATTTGATTAAAATAATACTAAAACAATTATTAATTGAATTGATTGATTGATTGTTTGATTGATTGATGAACATAGTTGTACAAAATAAAATTGAACATAATAAAAGTGAAAAAGAACAATAAAAGTCAAGTTAAAATATTCAAGCTTTTTATTTAACAATAGTAAGTAATGCATCAATTATAAATTCTTATAGAAGAATTAGTAATATGATGCTAAACATATTTAATTAAAAAAGTAATGGGAAGTACTTACATTTTAGCAGGTTGATTTTCCTCAGGCAGGTTGATGACAAGATGTAGCTGCTCTTAGCAGAAGAATTCTTATGATCTAGGTTCTTCAGGACAGCTCTTAAATAGTAGTAAATCCGCGTAGTGGTATTCCATTTAAGGGATAGGGCACGTGTAACTAAAATGCTTTGTCAGATATGCCACCCAAATATGAAATAAGTAATTGAAGTAGCAGAAAAATTACTGAGCAATATGAGATCACGTAATTTCAACATTATGTACATCATATAGAATATAAAATAGAATATTGACTGGCCTGTTGGTCTAGTGGTTAGTGACCCTGACTGCTATGCCGGTGGTCGTGGGTTCGATTCCCACCCGTGGGCAAATGTTTGTATGATGGGCACGGTCATTTGTTCTGTATCTGGGTGTTATTTATCTATAATATGTATGTATTTAGAAATATATAAGTATGTTTATCAGTTGTCTAGTACTCATAACACAAGCTCTGCTTAGCTTGGGACTAGACGGAGTTGTGGAATATATTATATTATATATTAATATGATAATAATGATAATAAATATCTAAGTAGATTTGTTTCTCAAGAAAATTATCATAGGTATTGTTCAGCATTTAATTTATTTTTAAAGTAATGTAAGTAGGGAGGTATGCTAGAATTGAACGTAACATTTAATGAATCGATATATGTTGTGGTTGACACCCTCATGAAGTATTTAAATTTATTGTAGGTACGTAGGTATCCCGTTTGTATGTTTGTTATTCAATCACACAAAACTGGCTGAACAGATTTTTATAACACAAATAGTTTACAATCGGGACCTATCTTTCTAATATAATTTAAAAAGAGGAGACAAACCCAGGCGTAACAATAGTATGCCGATTTGCTATTTTGTTTTGATCCGTTTCCATATAGAGAATTACAACTTCATCTCCATATAGAAAACTCACAACTTTGCAAAATCATTAACAATGACATACTACTTACATACGATGGTTTTGCCTGCCGCATCTTTAAAATAAAATGTTTGAAAAAGATTACAGCGAACAAACGTACTGTAGTATTTATTTTATCAATATGTACTTACGGTAAACAATAAAATGTTTGGTGCCGTGATGTCTCGGGCTTTCAATTTCAGCATACCATTTTGTCTAGAATATCAACATTCAACAAAACACATACGACTTTGAACTCTATTGATTGACATTAAATTAAAATATAAATAGATAAAAAACATAAAATCGATTATTTTATTTCTGCATGTCCTCCTGGGTACTGTCTGGATAGAATGTTATTATCGTGAAATGTCGGTAAGTGTGATAATATTTTTAATTTAATAGTACCTATTATAACTATGAATAAAAAAGCAATAATAGGTAACCATTATTTAGTACAGGTGTCAGGTACACTACTTTCAATATATTGCTTTGTTCAATCAAAATGTTTGTATTAAGATTTGAGACTTATTTAAACAAGAATTCCTTTTTTTGTTTTTTCAGGACACGGATGATCTTTTCAATTTTGTGCCAATGAATCAACCAGCAGTTCAACAATCATCAGGACAGAAAACTCTGGGTCTTAGTCGTAAGAGACCAAAAACAGATCAAAAGTTGTTTCAATACATAAAGAAACCTGTCACGCGCGGGACAAAAATAATCAAGATCGAAATTTACGATACGGATAATTTTCCAAAATCCGAACAGCCAATATGTAATTGTGAAGCTGATCTGTGTGTTCAGCATGTTGTAAATTCCATATTATACGATGACATATATTCCAGGACGAGGGAATTAATAGCGAGAATACAGGATGACATCGATCCAAAGGCATAGATTGAATAATATACCATTCAAAGATACCTAATAAATAAGGGGTGCTAATTAAACAGGCTTCTTTTTGATATCATAATTCGCCCCCAAAAATGTATGTTGCCTTCTAAATTACTAAGTCAGCCACAATTAACGAGCATCTAAAAAATACTATCATAACCACTAGTTATCTTCTATGTAAACCACTCTAAATACAACTCAGCACGATAGTTATTTTTTAGCATCTAAATTTGTAACATGCATTGTAACAGTAAACTTCTAAAATACTGTTAAATGACATAAAAAAATATATTTGTTTAGCTTCTAATTTTTTAACTCAGTACGTTTAAAATGTACCTCATCCCATATTAATTGATCGTCAAAAGTTTGCTAAAAATGTCATCAAATATATACTATTGGCCACTAATATTACCAGAAGCTATTAAGGAGAGACAAAACAATTAACTTTATTTTTGAAAAATCATTTTTTTTATTGAATTATCGTCATTTTACGTATAGTAAATAATAGAAACGTAAAAAGAATGTAGGCACCTTCCTAGACAAAAAAGAAAATAAAACCATTATTGGTTAATTAATGCAGCTCGCGCTTTGGTTGGCTATCCACGCTTTCTTTTTAATCCCAGTGGTTGTGACTTTGCCTCTAATGGTTTTTTTATGGTAGGTAAAAATCATCCAATGACGAATCCCGCTCTTGGGCGGAGCGGGAAACAGTGTCAGACTCTTACTGACTAAACAACCTACCCCGTTCCTCCCTTGCCTTATTCCCAGAGCCCCGGTAACACTTTCGCACTAACCCTCGGCTCCAGGAGGCTTCGACCCTGAAGGGCCACTACAGTTTGCTGACAACTCCTTGAAGCACGCGGGAACAGTGCGCGCCGTTGACGACTTGGACTAGACCTGGACAGTTACCAGATGACCGGACGGCGAGCTACCCATTGCTCATCGTCCGCGAGCCAGTATCTACGGTGGCCGGATATCGGCGGGATCGCGGCGGCGTCGGCTACGGCGAGGGCGCAGTTGCCTTTGCCTTATGCGTTCGGCTTCCTCCTTTACGAGCATTACTGCTTCGCACAAGGAGGCGTCCGGCTGCCATTCCTCTTCGCTGCGGACCATGGCCTGAACCAAGGCCCGGCGCGAGAGGTCGTCGCCGCCGATTACCTCTGTAGCTGTACTTGCGATAAAAGTCTGGACAATCACAGCAACCAGTAAACCACTCGGTCTAATTGTTCGGTAGTATTACGCTCCAAGCTGAAAAAAAACACTTTTTTGTATTCTTCAAAACTCCTGAATTTCTTGTCAGCTTGATTAAAATTGAATGAGTTGTTGCCTGGAATTAAATACGTGGTGCTGACTGATGTTGAATGTACGACTCTAATTTTGGTATCAGTTTTAGCGATAAAAGAATATGATGTATTATAAATACATGCTAAGTTATAATAAGTGATGCTTTCTGTCGAAGCTTGAATTATATTTTTTTGAGGACAGTGTTTTGAAGCTATAAAAAGTAAAATAGTGACGAGATGTAAAATCCGTGGCCGAGTTAGTAAATTAGGTGGCAATGTATAAATGAGAAGGACAAGTCACAATAATTGATGATCTTTATTTACTTGACGCTTTCTATAGCATATTTAGTTGGCGATGTAAAAAAGTCGAATTAGTTTATTAGAGGCTATGTTATTTTCCCGTTGCTTAGTTATAAAATTAGAAGTTTAATCCAGTGTCCAATAAACAATTTTGTGGCTAGACTTATAATTTCCCATAAACTTGACGACTTAAGCAACTATGTAATACAATTAAATTGGTTTTATTTAAAATAAAAGATTACCAAGAAAAGTTCATTTTATTTCTACTATGAATTCCTATTTTAATATAAAGTACTTAATAGAACAGTTTAGTGTGAATAGCCACTGTGCTATATAAGGCAGTAGTGGGCAACATGAGCGCATTCCATATTCAATGCTCTGCCGTGCTGTGTCGTATAGAGTAGGCACTGCGATTTACTGATAGGTAACTACTTAAATATGCACACTTGAATAGTGGAGTGATCACTACTGAGCATGAGGTCTTCGGTTCGATCCTATTTTCTTAAACATAACTGAAGCGAAACGTAGTCCACACTATTATTTTAATTTTTAATGTAATTAATGATTGTTGAAATACAACAGATAAGTACCCCAAAATAAGAATTTATTGACTGAATGATAACCCATTTCAAGATTTTATTGATTGAATGATAACCCATTTTCAAGATTTTATTGATTGAATGATTACCCCATACCTTCCTTGCCTTATTCCTGGAGTCGAGGTAACAGTTTTCCACCACCCTCTAGGCTCCAGGAGGCTTCGACTCTGAAGGGCCCCTGCAGTTTGCTGACAACTCCTTGAGGCGCGCGGGAACGGTGCGCGCCGTTGGCGACTTGGACTCGGTCTTACCAGACGACCGGAAGGCGAGCTACCTATTGCTCACCGTCCGCGAGCCAGTGTCTACGGTGGCCGGATATCGGCAGGATCGCGGCGGCGACGGCTACGGCGAGTACGCCGTTGCCTTTGCCTTATGCGGTCGGCCTCCTCCTTTACGAGCATTACTGCTTCGCAGAAGGAGGCGACCGCCTGCCATTCCTCTTCGCTGCGGACCATGGCCTGAACCAGGGCCCGGCGCGAGAGGTCGCCGCCGCCGATCGCCCCCACGAGGACACGGCGATGCTCTTCCCAAGCAGGGCACACCTCCACCGTGTGCTCCACCGTGTCCTCCGGGCTCGCCTCACAGTGGCGACACCCGGACGTCTCTTCCGCACGAATCCGGTGCAGGAATCTCCCGAACTTCCCATGTCCGGTGAGAACCTGCGTCATGCGGAAAGTGAGGACGCCGTGAGGTCTATCCAGCCACGCCTCAAAGAGGGGCACTACCGCTGAGATTACGGTGTGCCCAGCGCTGGGTTGCGACAGTCGCTGTTTCCACTTCACCATGAGATCTCGCCGGAGCTCCTTCCGCCACGCCTCGACATGTTCGGGCAGCGGATCTTCGCCCCGGCGTTGCATCTCCACGCGCTGGTCGTGCATGCGTGCAAGGACTGTTGCCTCCAAATCCCATGGTGGTAGGCCAGCAAGGAGGCTCGCCGACTCGCGGGACACCGTGCGGTATCCCCGCATAATGGCTATAGCTTCAAATCTTTAAAGTATTTAGACCGGAATTTTTTATAGTTGATTTGTGACTTATGTTTTCGATTATTATTATTCAATAAAAAAAGAGAAGGATTTTTTGTTTAATATTTTGTATTATTGTCACTGATTATATTGTACATTTGCGTACAAATGTGTTTTATTTTGGGTTTTTATTATGTAAAAATAGGAAAGGAGGTTTTCCTTGTTTTTTTTGTAACCCAAGTAACTGATTTCGAGGTGGAAGAGGTGGTGGCAGCAATCGTCAAGGCGGGCGGTTGCACGCCCGAACAGGTTCGGGCGGGCACCATCCGCGCTGACAGCACGGGCATGCGAGCCGTCACGGTGAGCTGCCCCGTGTCGGTGGCCAAGGCCATCACTGGAGAGGGCCGACGGCTTCTGGTGGGCTGGGTCTCTGCGCAAGTTAAATTGCTGGAGCCCAGACCTCTGCGGTGTTTCCGCTGCCACGTGGGGCACCACGTGGGGGCCTATTGCGCCGCGGAGGTGGACCGCAGTGACCATTGCTACCAGTGTGGTAAGCCCGGTCACAGGTCTGCTGAATGCCGGAGTGCGCCGCATTGCTACGCATGTGCGGCTGCAGGCAAGCAGGCTGACCACCGGGCTGGGTGCAGGTCCTGCGACCCCCCGGCCAACGTGAAGGCTAAAATCCGTCGGCCCCCCACTGCCACCGCAACGACCGCAGCTTCTGCCGCCGCCGCTGTCGCTGTCCCCGCCGCAACCACTGCGGCAGTGCCCTCACTGAGGGCTCGGGAGGAGACGATGGACTGCCAATAACGGCCCCATTACGTCTCCTCCAGGCGAATATCAACCACTGCGCCCCAGCTCAGGATCTGTTGCTCCAGAGCATGGCGCAGTGGTCGATAAACGTCGCCGTGGTCTCCGAGCCGTACTTTGTCCTGCCCAGAGCTGACTGGGTACAGGACCTGAACGGCTCGGTGACCCTAATTTCGTCAGCCGCCGCCGGTACCCCGACCCTCGAGACAGTCACGAGGGGGCGGGGTTGCTTGGCAGCACGGTTCGGGGACATCGCAGTGGTAGGCGTCTACCTGTCCCCGAACAGATCTCTCGCCGATCTACACGACTCCCTCAGGGAGTTGAATACCGTCGTCGCTGGGTATGGTTCCCTCCCCGTGGTCGTTTGCGGGGACTTCAATGCCAGGAACTTGGCTTGGGGTTCCCGGCTCACAAACCAGCGGGGTCGGATGGTGGAGGACTGGGCTCTGGAAACAGGCCTGGTCATCCTAAATCGGGGTTCTGTCCCCACGTGCGTTCGGGTGCAGGGCGAGTCCGTGGTGGACATTTCGTTCGCCTGGCGACTCATGGAGGGGGTGGAGACATACTCGGACCACCGGTATATCCGGTTTGACGTCTCCGCCCAGACCTCGACCGCGCCGGTCCGACAGACCCCATGTGGTCCGCGTTGGGCGCTGAGGCAGCTGGAACGGGAGCTCTTCCGGGAAGCCGCGATGGTGCAGGCCTGGGTGCAAGCACCGGTCAGGCCTGCCGACATCAACGTCGAGGCGGAGTGGTTCCGGGAGGCCATGTCGCAAATCTGCGACGTGGCAATGCCCCGTCTCCGACCAGGATGCGCCCGGCGCCAGGTATACTGGTGGTCGCCGGAGCTTGCGACACTACGTGACGCATGCACCGCTGCGTGACGCCGGCATACCAGATTCCGCAGGCGCCGCATCCGCCCGCCGGATGCGGAAGCCGTGGAGGCGGAGCTGTACGAGGGATATAGGGTGGCAAAGCGCACCCTCCGATCCGAGATAAAGCGGGCCAAGCAGGAGGCCTGCAAAGTGTGGCTGGGGACCCTCAACGCTAATCCGTGGGGACGCCCATACAAGATGGTGCGGGAGAAACTCCGCCCATGGGCTCCCCCGTTGACGCAGAGTCTCCGGCCACAGCTCGTGGAGGGTGTGGTGAGCACGTTGTTCCCTACGCGAGGGGACTACTCCCCCCCGCCCATGGCTCCGCCACCAGCGGAATCCGATGCGGACCACATCAGCGACGACGGTGTTACTCCGGAGGTGACCGAGGTAGAGATGAGAGTGGCGGTACGGCGGATGGGTGCAAAAAAAAATACCGCCCCAGGACCGGACGGCTTGCCTGGGAAGGCCTGGGTCCTGGCCATGGAGGCTCTCGGGTCTCGATTGGGGGGGCTCTTTAGTGCATGCTTGGAGAGGGGCCAGTTTCCACTTCCCTGGAAGACGGGAAAGCTGGTCCTCGTCGCGAAGCCGGGACGTCCTGCGGACTCTCCGTCCGCGTATCGGCCCATTGTGCTGCTTGACGAGGTGGGCAAGCTCTTTGAAAGAGTAATTGCAGACCGCCTCGTCAAGCATCTGACACTGAAGGGGCCCGATCTAGCGGACGACCAGTTCGGGTTTCGCTGGAGGCGCTCCACGGTGGACGCCATCATGCGCGTGCGAGCCCCCACGACGGGGGATGCGGTGTCCCGGGGCAGGTGTGTCTTGGCGGTGTCATTGGACATCGCCAACGCCTTCAATTCCCTGCCCTGGAGTTGCATTAGGACGGCACTCCGGTATCACCGGGTGCCCGACTACCTCTGTCGTGTGATCGAGGCCTACCTGTCAGAGAGGTTCATTATCTACTCCGGTCACCAGGGTGAATGGAAACGGCGAGAGATGTCGTGCGGTGTCCCACAGGGATCGGTACTAGGGCCGCCCTTGTGGAACATCGGGTACGACTACGTGCTGCGCGCCGACCTCCCCATCGGGGTCAGCGTGGTCTGTTACGCAGACGACACGCTGGTCCTAGCGCGGGGAGAGTCATACCAGGCGGCGGTCGAACTAGCGACACGTGGGGTTGCGACAGTCGTAGAGAGGATCCAGCAGTTGGGACTAGAGGTGGCGCTGCACAAGTCCGAGGCCATGTGTTTTCACGGCCCCCGGAACGCGCCACCAATAAGTTCCCAGCTAACGGTAGGAGGAATTCACATCGGTGTCGGGTCGACGATGAAATACCTGGGACTTGTCCTCGACAGCCGGTGGAATTTCGAGGAGCATTTCCGACGTCTGGCTCCTAAACTGAATCGGACAGGAGCTGCCCTGAAGCGGCTCCTCCCGAACCTGGGGGGTCCAGACGCCTCCTGCCGGAGGCTCTACGCCGGCATCGTTCGGTCCATGGCCCTTTATGGGGCACCAGTGTGGGCGCCGTCGCTGCGTAAACGCCCGGCGGCCCAGCTAAACGCCTGCCAGAGGGTCATGGCCATCCGGACGGTGCGGGGATACCGCACGGTGTCCCGCGAAGCGGCGAGCCTCCTTGCTGGCCTACCACCATGGGATTTGGAGGCAACAGTGCTTGCACACATGCACGACCAGCGCGTGGAGATGCAACGCCGGGGCGAAACTCCGCTGCCTGAACATGTTAAGGCATGGCGGAAATAGCTCCGGCGGGATCTCATGGTGAAATGGAAACAGCGACTGTCACAACCTAGCGCTGGGCACGCCGTAATTTCGGCAGTAGTGCCCCTCTTTGAGGCGTGGCTGGATAGACCTCACGGCGTCCTCACCTTCCGCATGACGCAGGTCCTCACCGGACATGGCAAGTTCGGGAGGTTCCTGCACCGGATCCGTGCGGAAGAGACGCCCGGGTGTCGCCACTGTGTGGCCAGCCCGGAGGACACGGTAGAGCACACGGTAGAAGTGTGGCCCGCTTGGGAAGAGCAACGCCGTGCCCTCGTGGGGGTGATCGGCGGCGGCGACCTCTCGCGCCGGGCCTTGGTTCAGGCCATGGTCCGCAGCGACGAGGAGTGGCAGGCGGTCGCCTCCTTCTGCGAGGCAGTAATGCTCGTAAAGGAGGAGGCTAACCGCATAAGGCAAAGCCAACGGCGCACTCGCCGTAGCCGTCGCCGCCGCGATCCTGCCGATATCCGGCCACCGTAGACACTGGCTTGCGGACGGTGAGCAATGGGTAGCTCGCCGTCCGGTCGTCTGGTAGCAGTCCAGACCGAGCCCAAGTCGCGCGCGCGCCTCAAGGAGTTGTCAGCACACCGTAGGGGCCCTACAGGGTCGAAGCCTCCCGGAGCTGAGGGTTGATGCGAAAGCGTTACACCGGGGCTCTGGGAATAAGGCAAGGAAGGCACGGGGTAGGTTCTTTAGTCAGTAAGAGTCTGACACTGTTTCCCGCTCCGCCCAAGGGTGGGATTCGTCATTCGATGATTTTTACCTACCATAAAAAAAAAACCTAGTAACTGATTACCATCTAGCAGCAAATAAGCATGCAGCAAATCATGCAACATGCAAGCAAGCATGGTTTCTGTCACGGCTCCGGCGCTGCAGGGCTCCGGCAGTCCCACAGGTCGGCAGGTCTAAACGCTCACCACCGCAGCTTCGGCTTGTTGGCCGGCTTCGCCGGCCAACCTCAGCTGCGGCGGCGGGTGTTAAAACCACCTGCACCTCAGCTCGCGGGCTGCCTCGCCCCTCCGCGCCTACGCGTTCTAAATTACACTCTAGGGGTAGGGCAGACAAGACTACGTGGAGTCGGTTTTGCAGCGATACGTTTCTGTCACTAACTTTAGTAGCACAACATATTGACTTTCAAGAAAATATTTTAATTTCAAGACCAAGACACTGATTGTCATGGATAAAATAGGTCAAAATTGTTCCAAAACCGAATTGGGGCACCCCGAATTTACGTAGTCTTTTGGCTGTTACCCCTAGAGTGTATATAAAAATCCGGAGGCGCGAAGGGAGGGCAACCCCCGCCCGCTGTAACAAAGCATAGGCACCCGTGGGAGCCGTAGCGGCTGAGGTTGGTCGCCGGAGGCGACCAGCAAGCCGAAGCTGCGGAGGTGAACATGGGTGCCTATTCATTGTTACGCAAGGGCGAAGGGGTTGCACTTCCCGTAGCGCCGAAGACGTTGCAGAAGCAACCTTTTTCCACTCATACTACTTATATCAATTTTTTTTCGATATTTTAACTTGTAGGTACGTATTTTTAGGGTGAATTAATGAATGTATTACATGTTGAAAATTAACCCATTTTTACACGTAGGTATATTAATTTTCGATGTTCAAATATTATATGTACCCATCGATATTTAGGACGTTCGATAGTTTGTACTTCGATATTTAGGACATTCGATAATCTGTATTTCGATATTTGGATCTTTCGATGTAACTTTTGTAGATATTTAGATTTTAGATATATTGGACGTAGAATATTTAACCATTCGATACTATAAACTTTCGTTATTTTAATTTTCGGTTTTATGGTAATAATATATTTATTGAACAATAAACAAGAACATGGATACACAATTGCTTATAAGCTACTTAAAATTAACAAATGAAGAATACAATAAATTGTGTCAAACAATTAGCATCTGCTGCCGAACTAGGTTTATGACCTGTATTTCAGCAAGCAGCGCCTCAAGTCCTCGAGTAAGAGTGAAACGTGAGAGCTTTAAAACAAAAGAAAAACTAGCCAAAAATATACTTAAAATTACGGTTATTATATAACTAAACCAAATATATAAGGAATTTGTAGAGAAGGTCCTCTCGGTGTGTAAGATGAGAAAATGAGTGTGTGTATGTGAGAGGGTGTGTAGAAAATCTAATAATTTCACTAAGTAGATTCAAAAAATTAAATAAAAAACTTGAACCAGTAGCTATTATAACACTACTTTAAGATATTGAGCAGGTCTTCTGTTTCCTCATAGGATAACTTCAAAAGCCAATTAGATATGTTTTTCTTTAAAGCTGCACTATTCAGGGAAGATATTTCAACAATTTTATTAATTTTATTATAAATGTAGGGACCCAAAAAAGGGTAAAACCGTCGCACAAATGCTGTTTTTGGCTGCAATGAAGTCTTGCACACTGGTAAACCCCTTCTTCTAGATGACAGGATCGGACTATACTCTAAACTATTATGTTGTTTTAAAATAATATTTAAGAGAAAGAGTTGGCGTACAGTCAAGACCTCACAATACTCGTACAGAAGTTTTGGTTGGGTGACGGAATGGTTTAAAAGTAGAGAGTTTTAATATGGCTCTTTGTGCGACTTCAAGTTGTTTTAGTGTCGTTTTGGGTGCTCCGCCCCAACTTGATATACAATAGGTGATCAGTGACTGACACAGCGCGTAATAAACTTGTTTTAGAATTGCTGGGGTAACAATATGTCTTAATGTTTTAAAGACATAAAGGAGCTTTCTAATCCTTTTACTTAACACCTGTATATGTGATTTGAAACTAAGATTTTCGTCTATTATAACGCCCAAATATTTTATTTCTTTTGAACGATCCAACGTATTACACGAACATGTAGACACAGCTGGATCATTAACAGAACAATAGTGTGCGATCAGATTAAAATGTACACGGGAAGATTCACGTATTGAAAAAGTTAGGTATTTGGTTTTTTCGGTATTTAAGGTAAGCACGTTCTCATATAACCACCTTTTTACCGAATCAAAACTAGTTTGGGCTAGTCGAAGTCAAAGTCAAAGTCAAAGTCAAAGTCAAAGTCAAACTCATTTATTTCAAATAGACCATTTACAGGCACTTTTGAAATGTCAAAATTGAAGCTAGTTTGCACGTTCCAAGGCGTAGACTCCTATGGAGAAGAACGTGCAAGAAACTCCATGGGCACTCTTTTAAATCAAAATTTATATTTACATATTACTTGGTTACAAAATGTTGATTCTAATATGCGAGCACGATGTAGCGGTATTTAACAAAAAGTAAAATAATAATAATAAAAAAAAAAAATTTCAAATAAGCGCCTAGCAGCCAAGAGATGACCGGTCTCAACTGACGGCACCCGTTCACGAGCATGACGCATGCATCAGCCCCACTCCGCTCAACCATTTTAGAGGGAACAGAATGACCCAACACACGCGCCACCATCAGCGAGACATTTGAGAGAGCATGACAAACTCTCAGCTGCCATGCTCGAATGTCAAATAAGTTGCAACCTAGCGAAAAATGCTCCATGGTACTTCACATTTACAAAATTTACAAAGTGCTTCTACATTATACAATGCTATTGTATCCAAATCAAAAAAATATAATAATTGTAGATGGTCATGAGCTTCAATTTAACAAATAAAATATAAAACTATTACGAAAAGCCAATATAAAAAGGGCAACAACTTCCATCCTTTCAATAAATATGTTAACAATAAAAAACAAATTAGAAGGCAAAAGTAGACTGTGGTTGTGGAGCAGAAACGGCATTTAACCAAGCATTATTATCAAGAATGTAATCTTCCAGTTTATAATATGCTTGTCTACATAGCGTGCGTTTAATACAAGTTTTAAATTTGGATTCATTCAATTGAATAATCTCACTTGGTAATTTATTATAAAATTTAATACAGCACCCCATAAACGAACTATGTACTTTGGCCAATCTGAACCGAGGTTGATCTAATTTGTCCCTATTTCTGGTATTAAAATTGTGCCTGTCACTTATCTTAGCAAAAAGATGAATATTTTTCCGAACATACATGATATTTTCATAGATGTATTGACAAGGTACCGTCAAGATATTTATATCCTTAAATAGTTCCCTCAGAGAATCGCGCCTGCGAAGATTATAGATGGCTCTAACTGCTCTTTTCTGAAGAATAAAAATAGACTCTATGTCTGCAGCACGTCCCCATAGCAAGATACCGTAAGACATGATACTGTGAAAGTAGCTAAAATAGACTAGTCTCGCGGTATCTACATCGGTAAATTGACGGATTTTTCTAACAGCATATGCTGCTGAACTAAGCCGTCCTGCCAGAGACGTTAAATGAGGACCCCATTGAAGCCTCGAGTCGAGCGCGATTCCTAGAAAAACTGTGTTTTCGACGAATTCAAGTTTCTCTTCGTTCAATACTATCTCTAAGTCGTTACTTTTAACATTCGGTAAGACAAATCTGATACATTTCGTTTTTTTTCCATTTAATACTAAACTATTAATAGTGAACCAGTTTTGGACCTGTTGTAAAGCACTATTTACGTAATTAAGATTTGTGGAGCTTCTATCGATCTTAAAAATTAAAGATGTATCGTCAGCAAACAATACTATATGTGGGTGGTTCTTTAATAAATAGGGTAAATCATTTATATATACTAAAAAGAGAAAAGGACCCAATATTGAGCCTTGTGGTACACCCATTTTGACTTTTAAACCAGGCGAATTGACACCATTTATTTGAACTTGCTGCTGCCTGTCATTCAGATAAGAATTCACCAAGCTCAGTGCAAGTTTACCCAATCCGTAATGATCAAGCTTTAAAAGCAAGGTTTCGTGATTAACACAATCAAAAGCCTTTGAGAGGTCACAAAAAATTCCTATCGCATCTTGGGATTCTTCCCACGCAGCAAATATGTGTTTTAATAAGGTCACACCAGCGTCAGTCGTACAACGTCCTTTGGTGAAACCATACTGCTGATTGTGTAAGATTTTATTGGTGTTAAAATGAATAAGCATCTGATCTAGCATAACTTTTTCAAATACTTTACTAAAAACTGGCAAAACGGATATAGGTCTATAATTATTTGTGTCGTTATGGTCGCCGGATTTGAAAAGAGGTATAACTTTACTGAATTTCATTACGTCTGGAAAAACTCCTTGGTCCACACACAAATTAAAAATTAGGGCCAGGTATGGTGCTACGGTCTCAATTATAGAGGCACACACTTTAACAGACAGTCCCCATAGATCTTCTGTTAATTTAATTTTAATTTGCCGGAATACCTTTATAACAGTCATAGGGTTTATATGCTTGAATTCAAATTTAATAGGACAGCCTGGCACGTTTTCTTTCAATAAAGCAATTGAGGCCTTGGGCGAGGAATTCAAAGTTTCCGTTATCTTATGGGGTATATTGGTAAAAAAATTAACAAATTCTTGAGCTACTTCTTTATCAGAGTTAATAGGACCATGTGAGGTCTGCAATAAATAATCTGTGTTGCGTACTTTATTCCTACCAGTTTCACTATTAATAATTTTCCAAACGGTCTTTATTTTATTGTCAGCCGATTTGATTTTTTTGCTAATATACAGGGCCTTCGCTACCTTGCAAATATTTCTAAAAAGTTTAGAATATTTATTCACATATTTATTAAAGGTTTCTGTGTTGAATAAAGGCTTAAGGCCATAGAGTTCATATAGTCTTTCCCTACTTATCCTTATACCTGTAGTCGCCCAATCACTAAATACAAACTTGGGGAAGATATTTTTCGACTTCTTTTCAAAACATGTATTAAATTCATTCAGTACTATTGAAAAGAATTTATCATAAAATTTATTAGCATCCTCAATATTATGGCCCAGAACATCTAACCTATTCTGTAAGTTACTATTAAATTTTGTTAATTTTCCAAGTGTAATTGGCCTAAATTGAATTTGGGTTTTTTCCAAGGCTGCTTTAAAGTTAAAAAATACAGTTTGTCCACTATGATCAGATGGAAGATAATTTACTATTGCTTTATCTAAATAATCACAATTGCAGAAAATGTTGTCAATACAAGTTGCAGAGGTTGGAGTTACTCTGGTTGGTTCAGTAAAAACATTAGATAAATTAAACGATTTAAACAGGTTTAAAAATCTACTGCTATTTGAATTATTTTCCAAAATATTAATATTAAAATCTCCGCAAATAACTATAGACTTATTACAGCCCGCAAATTTTGATAGTACATCTTCCATTGTCGATTCAAACAGACCAAAGTTTTGAGGGTTCGGAGGCCTGTACACGCACACTATAACATGCTCATCTAGCTCAACACAGGACAGTTCAATGCAATGTTCAACAGACATGCCAACTATGTCATGACTTTGTTTAAATTTCAAACCCTTTTTTATTAACATTAGGGAACCACCACGCAGCATGGATTTACGGTTAAAACAACTTCCCACATCGTAATTATCATAACTCAGCAGCATTTGGTAATCCTTCAACCAATGTTCACTAAAACAAATAACATCAAACATGGTTTTTTCTAAAAACATTTCGATTTCTAATATTTTGGAAGAGATACCCTGAATATTTTGATGAAATAATTTCAGGGCATGCTGCTGAGCTCCTTTTTGGCGTGTAACATTTTGTAAGCAAGAAGATACCTTGTTAATAGTTGGTATAGCTAATGTGGTATCCTCTGTTGTCCTATAAATTAGTTTAAAGTACTATCCGGAGTTTGTTCCATAGTTATATATGGAACCTCCTTCGTACAAATCGAAAAGTCTCAGTCCATGTTTTTGCGGCAAAAATGAGAGCAGTGTCATCCGCATAGGCGATAATTTTTCCCTGAAATGAGTTGAGACAAAGGAGATCGTTAATATAAACGAGAAATAGAGTCGGTCCAAGTATACTACCTTGTGGTACGCCGTAGGTCACTGGAAGATCAGTGCTAGTGTAGCTACCCACCCTGACGCACTGAGTCCTGTCAGTCAGATAATCCGTCAACAGTGTAAGCTGTGTTCCCCTTATACCGATTCTCTTCAATTTTTGTAAGAGGAGCGGAACAGAAACCGTATCGAAGGCTTTAGCGAGATCTAAAAATATGGAGATACATTTATTACCTTTATCTAGGTTTGTAGAAATAAAATCTGTTAAGTTATTTACTGCTTGATCTGTGGATTTACCACGACGAAAACCATACTGATGATCAGATAAAATAGATGGAAGTATTGAAATAGGTCTGTAGTTTTCGATACGGTTTCTGGCCCCACTCTTGTGAATTGGACGAATTTTAGATTTCTTGAGGACCCTGGGAAAGATACCTTTCCGAAGACAACTATTAAAAATGTAAGTTAAGTGCGGCACAAGTATGTTTTTATGATCCTTTAATAACTGGTTTGACAAACCATCCCACCCAACAGAGCATTCATTTTTAAGTGTAACCAGTATATTAGCAACTTCATCATCATCGGTGTCAAATAGAGCAAACGAGTTAAGAATTGGGTCAGGTGAGGTGGCATTGTCTTTAGATTCCCTTATATGATTTAGCTCTATCTTTTCAGCCAATGACTTGCCAACATTACAAAAATAATCATTGACGTTATTGACAGAGAGCTGAGGAGAATCGGACAATGCCAATAATTCCTTTGAATAGTCAGCATTTGTGTTCGTGTTAGTGACTTTTTTTAAAGTATACCATAACTTTTTACTATTTTTACCAGCCTTTTGAACGAGTTCTCTGTCATAGTTACGTTTTACCTTCTTTAAAATTTTGTTGCAAAAGTTCCTATAGCGAACATATGTAGTTTTTATTACAAGGTCTTCTGGAAACAGTTTAGCCTTTTGATGTAATTTATCCCTATTTCGCATGCAACACAATAGGCCTTGTGTAATCCAGGGATTTATAATTCTTTTGCGCCGTGCAAGTACAGTAGTTTCAGAATTCATATGTAGAGCAGTTCTTAATCCATTCATTACATGGGTGATGGCAAAATTACAGTCATCGGTTTTATATATTGGATCAAAATTAATTTTACTTATATCACGAGTTAACGCTTCTTGGTCTATTTTAGTTCTTGTTAATTCTGCATATTTACGGTTTTGTTTAGTTTTTATACATAATATGACGGATTTGTGATCAGTGAGAGTGGATTGCGGGACAATTGTGACGGAAGGAAATTTGGTTTTTAAGAGTACATGATCTAGGCATGTTCCGCTTGCGTCCCGGGTTATGAAATGATGTGCCGGCAAAAGACCATGATAGGCTGTAAGAGTGAGATACTGGATAGAGGAGGAGCTTAAGTTCTCAGATATAATATCTATATGTCGGCTCGTGTCCAGGATGGTGTTCGAGCTCAGGTCTATCAGATCTATCATGTGGGCGTATGTGGGTATCGTGCAATGAATAACAACGGGTAGGAGTTGAATCGGTTTACTTCTCAATACATTTCGGTACAGTGCACTGTTATCACTTTACAAATTACAACAAAACGGACAGTTTCAGTACGTCTTGACTCTGCGACGGCCTGGCTGAGAGTGTGCGTCCGCTCCCCGGGCGGGTTCCCCCCTCCGCAAGCTCGTAGCAAAGCGGATACGCCCTGACTCTGTCAAGCGCGCCATCTTTGTTTAGTTCTTCTAGTTGCCACTAGATGGCGTGCCTTGTCTTGTTGTCAACAAATCGACGCCGTTTCCGACACGGCCATCCTGCAAGACACACGTCCTCGTGTGTTAGTCGTCATCGCCACCTCAGCTGGAAGATGTCCACTGATGAAATGTTCCAACTAGTCATCCATCGCTGTGTGTTACTCTGAAACAAAACACATCTCGCAGTATCATATAGCTCGGTCACTCCTGACAAACACTAGGAATCAATCTCGCATCGCGATTGCACTCCCAAACACGCGAGTTTGAGTTTACGTGTCGCTCACACAAAATTAACAATTCACATCTTGACTATGAGCGACCATTTACAGGCCACACAAATGTCTGCTTCCAGCGGGAATCGAACCCGCAACACGAAGTCCATCGCTCAATGTGATAACAAAACTTTACTCAACAAACCAAATCAAAATTTTGGGTAATAGAAATTGTCATCCAGTCATGTACCAACGTTCATTGTTCTCATCTTAAAGCCTTAGGAACCCCCACAAGCAAGCCACTAACGCCACGGCACTCATTGCCGAACTGCAATCACAATTGCCTTCCCACATGTGCATCCACCACCTGTGGATCACATTGGGCAGGTCAGTCACCGACTTCCGTCAAAGCTAACGCGCATCGCTTACTTGCGTGTTCCCCACAACATATGCTACCACTACTATCACCATATACTTCGGCTGGTACATGACTTTCTGGCTTCTTTCTTAACCTGTCGTGATACCTTCACAGTACACACAACTAATCAAACTAATCCAAAACACTAATCATTAAGCTGTACATTACGACCTCTGGCTACTCATAGCCCAGTAACCTCTAGTCACTTTTCCATACCTGCGCATCCCTCCAGGATCGCCAAGTCTCTAACGACTTAATGGTTTCCTACAATATGACCACCAACTACTGTTTTCTATTAAGATACGCCTACATATCAAATGTCCGATCATATTGTAAACTTAATTATCTCATTATCTCAACTACTTTATTGTACGTCTATTTTATAAGCTCTGATTTTCTCCTACCTCCTACTTCAAACGCGTTTTTTTTTATTGTCTCTTTTTTTCATTTTGTTCGTGGGTATTTTGGTTTTCTCTCCTCGTACACTTTTAATAGGGTACTACACGGTATTTATTGCGTAGTGCATATTCTCTCACGACATTTAAATCAATTCATGAAACATTCCGACCAAATCCAGTATGCAATGCTCTGTTTGGTACCCAACCTCGGCAATCGAACGGGACCTCCCTCCGGTACCCGATCTCTACACACACATTGCCTCCATCCGGCAATCCAACGGGACCTCCCTCCGGTACCCGTCCTCAACATACACATTGCCTCCATCCGGCAATCCAACGGGACCTCCCTCCGGTACCCGTCCTCAACACACACATTGCCTCCATTTAGCACCTTTAGCGATTACTTACATTGCCATGCTGGCGTTGGTCACAGAGCTCAAGTAACACTCAGGCTCGCAGCCACAAACGACATTGGAATGTACACAATCTGAGTCACTTGCATACCACATTTGAATCTTTGTTCATCACCTAAGGTCTAACACTTTCAAATGTAACGTTATTCCGGCTTTAGTCGACGTTCTCAAAACTACTGTATCATTAAAACCAATAAATACTCTTTAATTTAATCAAACATTGGGAATAGATAATTGAAAATACTACAATCACTACCCTAGGTCGTGTAACTGATATTTAATCTGAGATTAAAAAAACAACAAATAACGTCTCGGTACGGTATTGTTATTTAGTCTTCGATTGTCTCTGCACATTTAATTTGACGCATCATATTTCTTAACTAAAAGACTAGTTCAGGTCTTTTTTTTTTTGCAATCATTGAATTATACGGTCGCAACATAATTCATTTACCCGCTTACGAATTATTTTAAATTCATCCGCGCCAAACTACTATTGTCACCTTTATACAGTCAAAAATTAGTCGAACGATTAAGATCACTTTTTGTTGCACGCGTTTGTAGCATACCGATAGTAAAATCATAAAAAGATCGAAACGGATATTATCGGATCTACTGAGGGTACTTTGTAATTACAATTATTTACGCCATGAACCTAATCAATTTTCAAAAAATGCGTCACGGTCACTAATTCAACTGAACCTTTGCAACAATATTTCACGGCCTAAGATTTAATTTCGCAAATAGATGTTGGTTCACGTAATAAAATCGCGATTTAGCCCCTATTATCAATTTCAACCACACAAGTAATGATCTGTACCGAGTACCGTCATATTATGTCACCTACACTTGTCAATGTAACCTTTTACTTTACATCTACCCCAAAATTTACTGACTACCTTGACTGTTTCCCGCTCCGCCCAAGAGCAGGTTTCGTCATTAGATGATTTTCACCCACCATAAACTCAGCTTCAGAATAAAAATGGAATGAGAATACCTGACCTTTTTCTGATGAAATATCAGCAACCACGGCGTCAACCCATCGCTCGCTGTCACAACGGCACCGTCACGGTTACCACCGCGCCGCTTCTTTCAGGGATCCAGATCTCCATCAAGAACTCTGCTCTCCAAAGCCGACCTGGATTGGTTTGCTACCTTGTTGCCGGTGGTCTTGAGGCTTGAATATTCTTGTTTTCAGTTTGCGTATGTCAAATTTTTCCATAGTGATTTCTGAATTGCTCTCATCTCTCCGGATCGAATTTGGGTAGATTCACAATCTGGGTAGAACGTTGTAGTTTGCGCTCTGGGGGCACAACGTCACCATGGTCCAACATTCGTTGCTCAGGATTAGGGAAAAACCCCAGTAAAAACCTAATCAAACCATTCAAGTCCATGCTTCGATCCGAGTCTTCATTTTCGAATTTTGAATTATAACCGCCAACTTTCTTTGTTCTCGCCATTTTCTTCAGTGTTGCGTAATTATTGCTCACATAGCTTGTCGATTCATTTGCACGATTGAATCCCAATTCTGATGTCGGCTCGTGTCCAGGATGGTGTTCGAGCTCAGGTCTATCAGATCTATCATGTGGGCGTATGTGGGTATCGTGCAATGAATAACAACGGGTAGGAGTTGAATCGGTTTACTTCTCAATACATTTCGGTACAGTGCACTGTTATCACTTTACAAATTACAACAAAACGGACAGTTTCAGTACGTCTTGACTCTGCGACGGCCTGGCTGAGAGTGTGCGTCCGCTCCCCGGGCGGGTTCCCCCCTCCGCAAGCTCGTAGCAAAGCGGATACGCCCTGACTCTCTCAAGCGCGCCATCTTTGTTTAGTTCTTCTAGTTGCCACTAGATGGCGTGCCTTGTCTTGTTGTCAACAAATCGACGCCGTTTCCGACATATATTTAAATTTCCCATTATTACGACGCTGTTAAAACTAGATAGACTCTTCAAAGTTTCGTCAAGAGACGTCAGAAAAGGGTCAGTGTTATTATACGAGGGAGATCGATAAATAGCCAATAATGCTGCATCATTGCTACCTATTTTAACTAAAAGTGAATTACAATTTTGTATGTTAGGTTCTTCAATACAGAAACTAAGCTCATCCTTTATATACACAACAACACCATCATTTTTAAGAGGATTTACTGTAGTACCAAAAGAACTATAACCACTGATTGCAGGGATGGCATGCACCCCAGTAAGCCAGCACTCCGTTAAAATAAGTACATCACACTTAATTTTTAGTCTTGCCAACAAAATCTGAAGGCCCGTGAAGTTGCAATTTAGGCTTCGAATATTCTGAGTCATAACAGACAACGACTAGGGCTTTCAATCCGGAGTTCCGGAGTTTCGTAACTCCGGAGTTTCGAAGCGATTTTAAGCATTTTTCAACTCCGGAGTTGAAATAGAACACCGGAGTTGAAACCGGTTTTCAAAAACCATGTAAACATTATTTACAAAACCACGAAAAACACATCTTAACTCTTGAGCGTAACGTAACCCGTTGTTTGATTCCTTCCTAAGTCCTTAGCTCAACACTTCGGTATTATTCGGCAGTTAAAAAATAAAAAACAAAGTACATCATCGGCTAATTTGGAAATGGATGGATTTGTATGAATAGAAAAAGAAATTTATGACATTGGCGGATGCAGAGGAAAATACCTTTCAGAAGCGTACCACTATCTGCTGTGTGTCTTGCTGACGAGCGTGGAGTCAGAACGAGCATTCTCGGCAGCAGGCTTTTTCTGCACGAAACTTAGAAGTTTCCTTTCTGACCTATCTTTAAATGCCTTATCGTTTCTCAAAATTTATTACCAAGAACTTCGATCTCAAAAAAAGTTGATTTTTTAGTTTTATTAGGATAACTTGCCAAAATGATGATTTTTTATGTTTGTTGATTTTTTAAATATTTTATAATGCGTATTAGTTGTCTAGTACAACGTCTGGCTGTCAGAAATAAAACTTTTAAACTTTTAGACTGATTCTTGCCAAACAAATGTTTATTTTTTGTGATTGTTTTAATATTTTGTAATTCGTATTTGACTTTTACAGCTTCTATCTGTCAGACAGTAATTTTTTAAACAAAAACATTGATTGTTAACAAATAAAACTTCTATTGATTAAAATAAAAGGCCCTTTTCATTAATTTCTAAAAAAAGTTTCAACTCCGGAGCCAACTCCGGAGTTCCGGATTTGATTGCTCAACATCGTAACTAGCTCCGGAGTTGATAACTATCCGAGTTTGAATGCCCTAACAACGACGACTGTGATAGGAATATTTTTTTGTAGTCATCAACATTACACTCAAACGATTCTGAAACAACAAAGTTATCAATGTTGTTGGAAATAATATCATTATCAGCCATAGGAATGGAGAGTGGAAGATTGCCCTAGTCGGTAGTTCTTTAGTAAATATAATTTAAAATTGTTTACACATCTGCCATTTAGTAAAATGACTGCAGCCCAAAGAAAACATTGATATTTGCATTTTAATATCCCCCTGAAAATAGGTACTCCAAAAAATATAAATTCCGAACCTAAACAGTTAAAACAGCGTGAATCTACATTGTGATTAAAAGTGTGAAGTTTTGAAAGTGTGATTGTGTTCTTATATTTATTAATATGCATGCAACATTGTAAAGAAAAATAATTACGTATAAAACTAAAAAGAAAAACCAGTCTAGATTTGAACAATGTGTAAACTAGCAATACAAGCACCATATAAGAAGCGAGTCATAGGGATACCGCCTTCCTCAGGGTTTCAATATCCTTTTCAGAAGTAATTTTGTAGTGCTGATCCTTTTCTTTTTCCCTTAAATAAACAACACCATGTGATGTCCAGCAAAATGCGTATTTATGTTGCTGTTGAAACATTCTGGCCAAATAAAAGAGTTTTTGAGTTTTTGCAGTCAAATGTTCCGATATATAAATTGGTTTTACTGGGCCTTGAAGTGACAGGTTGATCGTACTCAGTTTTTCACCCGGTTTTTTAGATTTGTTGAAGGTTTTCAGGCAATCTAAGACCCTTTCTTTATGCAAAACTGATGAAAGTTCAACTATAATTGGGTTCGTTGAGTCTTTGGATTTAATTCTGTAGATATCCTTTACACAGTTTCGGTCAACTGGAGCTTTTATGGCCTGACTAACATTTTCTAGTATAGAACACAAGTCCTGCTTAGATTCACCAGCTTTCCTCGGAATATTGCGAATTTCAATTCCTGTAGATCGTGATTTCCGCTCGAGATATTCTATTTTTTCTTCTAAAGTTTCAATCATTTTTTTTGTCCACACGACTCTCAGACTCAAGTTGAGAAATTCTCGATAAGAACTCATCGTATTTATTTGACATAAGTTCCACACTTGATGTCAATTTGCTATTTTGCTCTTGAAGCATATCTATACTAATATTATCTATACTAATATTATAAAGCTGAAGAGTTTGTTTGTTTGTTTGTTTGTTTGTTTGAACGCGCTAATCTCAGGAACTACTGGTTCGAATTGAAAAATTCTTTTTGTGCTGAATAGATCATTTATCGAGGAAGGCTTTAGGCTATATAACATTACGCTGTGACTTATAGGAGCGAAGAAACAATGGAAAATGTGGAAAAAACGGGGAAAAATATTCATCTTTGAGGGCTTCCGTTGCGCGCGCTGCGAAAACGGTAGAAGATACCAAAAAAATATGTACCAAAGAATTATTCCTCTTAAAATGATGTAAAAAATGTCCGGGAAAGTATATGTCTATCTTTTAAGATTAACTCACTAGAACCGTTTTTATGGGTATCAAATTTGGCCCAAAATAATGCATTATTACAAATTATTTGTTAGAGTTGTATCAACATAGTAATATTAAACTTTATCCAAATGAATGTGATGTTAATTAAAAGTATGTAATTGTGAACAAAATTGTCATTGTAATCACTTATTTTCAATGAACATCTTAGAAGATATTACAATTTTAAAATACTCCGATATAAAATTCACACGCGCCGCATGATGTGCAAAATATGACGCTGCGCCTGGCCGGCGGGCGAGGAGAGGGGTTGCTTGCGGGCGGCGCGGAGGGGTTTTTTTATGGTAGTTAAAAATCATCCAATGACGAATCCTGCTCTTGGGCGGAGCGGGAAAGTGTCAGACTCTTACTGACTAAACAACCTACCCCGTTCCTCCCTTGCCTTATTCCCAGAGCCCCGGTATAACGCTTTCGCACCAACCCTCGGCTGCAGGAGGCTTCGACCCTGAAGAGCCCCACAGTTTGCTGACAACACCTTGAGGCGCGCGGGAGCAGTGCAGGCCGTCGACGACTTGGTCTCGGTCTGGACTGTTACCAGACAACCGGACGGCCAGCTACCCATTGCTCACCGTTCGCGAGCCAGCGTCTACGGTGGCCGGATATCGGCGGGATCGCGGCGGCGACAGCTACGGCGAGGGCGCTTTTGCCCTTGCCTTATGCGGTTGGCCTCCTCCTTTACGAGCATTACTGCTTCGCAGAAGGAGGCGACCGCTTGCCATTCTTCTTCGCTGCGGACCATGGCCTGAACCAAGGCCCGGCGCGAGAGGCCACCGTTGCCGATCACCCCCATGAGGACACGGCGATTCTCTTCTCAAGCGGGGCACACCTCCACCGTGTCCTCCGTGCTGGCCACACAGTGGCGACACCCGGGCGACTCTTCCGCACGAATCCGGCGCAGGAATCTCCTGAACTTCCCATGTCCGGTGAGAACCTGCGTCATGTCCTGTGTGATGTCTATCCAACCACGCCTCAAAGAGGGCACTTACCGCCGAGATTTTGGCGTGCCTAAGTGGAGAGTGTAGCTCTATGAAGTACTTTTAGATAATTATGTTCTTTTAAAAACTAAATTGTCTAAATTAATAACAGAAATTGATACGGGCAAAGTCGTGGGTAACAGCTATAATTTATAAAGCTGAGGTTGTTTGCAAAAATAAATATGATGCCCAAAATAACTATTCGACGCGGACGAAGTCGCGGGCACAGCTAGTTAATAGATATTTGTAATTCCTCGAATCGAGCAGCTTGTTCATTTGAGAGCGAGGCAAACATCTCTTTAATAATGTCGGTACTACTGGTGATATTTCCCTCGTACTTCCTCTTCTTTCTATCCGTAATATTGTCCAGTATTGAACGTAAGTCAGGAGCTGAATCATAGTGCTGAATCTCCGCAGTCGGAAAACATTCCACCTCAGTATTCATATCCCCCTCCAAAGGATCCACGTTCAAATCCCGCGGTAAAGAAGAAGCCAACCGAGGTGTCGCCAGCGTCGCGGGTGGTGGTGTACGATTTAAATTAGGCATCTTCAAAACTTATTAGCTCGACCAAACAATTCGAACGCGACGAAGTTATGTTGGGGTGGCGCCACTGGTCACGTTTCTACCATGGTCCATGGTCGTTCGATATATCCATTTTCGATGTTATGAACATCGATATTTTAACAGTAGGTATTTTAATCTTCGATATTGAAATACGTACCCATATTGTCTATGCAGGAAGCAGAAGTAGGTGTTATTCTTGTTGCTTCTCTAAAAATACATTTTAGATTAAAAGAACTGAACAGTGAGAGAAGTTTACATTTATCTGGTGAGTTTACTAATAGATCAATATTTAAGTCCCCGCAAACGAAAATTAATTTGTTATCTGAACTAAGTTTATTTAGTATTTCTTCCACTATGATAAAAAAAGATGTTAAGTTTGATGCGGGTGGTCTGTAGACACATAAGAAAATTTGGCCTTCAACCTCTGCACATGCTACCTCACATAGGCGATCAACAGAGCAAGCAGTGATATCTTTCCTTTCCTTATGTCTTAAAGAATTATTACATAATATCAAAGTACCACCACCTATTGATGATCTGTTGTACGCACTGGCAACTGAAAAATTATTAACATTGAACAGCATTCTATCTGGTTTTAACCAGGTTTCACAAAAACATAAAATATCCATATTGTATTTATCTATTAACATTTCCACATCTAGAATTTTGCCAGAGAAGCGATTTATATTCTGATGGTATAATAAAAAAATGTTATCATTAGGCTTCCCTTTTGTCAGTTGTAGAAGTTTAAAGAATCTATAACAGTATTACTAGGTAAACTAGATAATACTGTTTCGTCACTTAACCTAATCCCAGTTATACTATCAATAACTGTGTTTATATTAAATGCTAACAATGTAGCTAATTTTCGTCGACTTTTTCTGGGAAGAAATATATGTTCCCAAGTTAAAACAAAATCTCTAACAAAAATGTTAGTGTCAAAATACAATACTCGGTCACTATGACGAGAAGACAAAATATGCATCAGATTATTTATGCCAAAAATGTAATCATTTTCATCATTTTCTAAATTCTTTGAATATGGCAATGCACATAATATTAATTTGCCTAATTTTAATTTAAGCAGGGTTTCAACACCATTAGCTACATCCCTTTTAGTGACTTTAAGACTATTTCCAAACAAAAGTATCACTGTGGTCAGCTCATTCATTTGTGTATTTTTAATTTTATAAATGAGCTCATTAAAATCCAAGTTATGGTAACAATGATTTACAACTGTATGTTTACAATGATTGTTTAGCAAAGAGCCAAAACCTGTTCCTAATCTATCTGAAAACACCAAAATATTATTTTTACAAGGGTTTATACATTCTGTAGTATGAGGTTCAAAAGTAGGAGATTCAGAAACATGCAGAGACATGGGAGGTGGCGGTGTGGATGCACAACTACAGGTGATATTGTTGGTCAAGGACTCATACCTCTCCGCATTGTACCTTACCAAGTCCACCAACTCACAAGCCTCCTGCATTCGCTCACTCAACATTTGTTGGCTCAACTCATACTTAGAGAAGATTTCTTTTATTGTGTTTTCTCTACTAAGAAGCTCGTTTTGAAGTTTCTGTATATCAGAATTATACATTACTTTGCTATTTTCCAACTTATAATTATATTCATTTAATTGTTTTAATAAGTGAAAACGCTGTTGTCTAAGATTAATGTTACATTTGTAAACATTTTGTGTCTTTAATAGCTTCTTATACTTTTTGATGTTTTTTGTTATTTTAATGTACTTTTTAATTTTGTTGTGACTACTTAAGACGGGATTTGTATTTAAGGTATCGTCCCCTGTAAGGTCTATGGTAACTGTGGGTTTCTTACACTCATGTTCGGATGCACTGCCAACCAGCTTGTTGAAGAGGTTATCGGTGTTGGCAACCTGTTCACTAACTCGCAAACTATTGATGGTAGACAAAGTGTTGCGTGCCTTGCTCAATTCCGCTTCAAGGCCTGATATGCGATTCAGTGCCTGGTCATGGGTGTCGCTGCACTCTTGAAACTGTGCCATCAGTTGACGGAGATGGTTGTGCTGGTCTTGTATATCTTTATGCTGAGTGTGCAGTTCAACAAGCTGCCTCTTCAGTTGAGTGTTCTTGTCAACTAGCTTCTTGACTTCCACCTCACTTTCCTCTCTTTCCTGCAGTAGGTCTCTGCAAATCTTTCTTGACACTTTAAGCTCCTTCAGTGCAGCATTCAATTTGTCATTCATGTCGCGAACAGTTACTCCACGGGTCATCATGTTTGTAAGTTACCCGAACAGCTCCTAGAATGTGACAAGAAACAGCTGAGTATTTGAGGAGATGCTTAGCGAGTTAAGGACTTGTGGTTAAGGGATACAGTAATTAGCAAGAGAGAAAGATAAAGACGTCTAAGTAAGAAAGTTTAAGTTTGAAACTAGGTATGTTATAGGTGATTACTGTGATTTTCAAAGAATTTAATTTGTGTTGCCTGTTATAAATTGATTGTATTAAGTAACAAAATATCATACGAGCAACACCATCTATTGGTATATGTTAATTTGTTGTCTATTATATAGACGAACTAGCTTTTCGCCCGCGGCTTCGCCCGCGTGGAAATCGGTTATATCGCGTTTTTTAGATTTTCCCGTGGTAATGAGAAGATCTACCATGGCAAAACATCAGCAATGTTTTGCCATGGTAGATCTCCAGGACTCAAACTACCTCCATACCAAATTTTGTCAAAATCCATTCACGCGTTTAGGCCGTTAAGTTGTTAAACCAAAACTGAATTAAACTATATTATATGCTTTACTTTGGGGAGGGAGGGTAAAAACATACAGATGTTGGGCACTGGAAACCCGAGAACACGCTACATAGAGCTGACCATGCGAAAAACAATGTTTTTCCAGGTGTACTCCAGCTACCCTTAGAGTTTGGCCCTGTGCTTTATTAATGGTCATTGCAAAGAAACCCTTATAGGAAACTGAAGTCTTTTAAATTGAAATAGGAGGCCTGTTGGAATAATCGGAATCTGAGGAATGAGTACACTTTCACCTTTTGCTGCGCCAGTCAAAATAGTTGCGGTAATAATATTCCGTCCAAGCTGAGTGACACGCTACCTGGTACCATTATACAGTCGTGGGGCATTGAGATTACGCATCAGCATCGCCGGAACCCCTACTGTTAATTTTGCATCTGCGTTTGAAGAGACGTCTCATTACCTCTCAAAATAGCTTGTCTTTTAGCTTGTTCTTCCAAACGTAGCTGTGTTTGAAGAGACGACTCATTAGCTCTCAAAATAGCTAGTCTTTCAGCTTGCTCTTCCAAACGTAGCTGCGTTTGAAGAGGCGTTTCATTAGCTCTCAAAATAGCTAGTCTTTCAGCTTGCTCTTCCAAACGTAGCAGTGTTTAAAGAGGTGACTCTAACGCCCTTAGTGCTGTCTGACGTTGAACCTGTTGCGATAAACGGACTTGAGTACGAATATCATTCTCAGAAGCCCTCAAAGAAGCTTGGCGAGCGGCTTGCTCCTCGAATCTTTGCTGGCACTGAGATGGTAGCTCAGCAGTTCTCAAAGCAGCCTGACAGTCTGCTTGATCGCGCCTTCTTAATCCAGCATGGAGAGACGATTCTTGAGATCGGGCAATTTTCATTGCCCGAGCTTGAGATGAGGTGCTCGACAAATTAGATTTACGTTTGCGAGGCATTATGAAATAATGAGTAAGTAAACTAAAAACTATAAACCTAAAGTATAATCCTATAGTAATGTTAGTTCAATGTCCTAAACTATAAAAATCTAAATGATGAACAAAGCGACGTAATTACCTTTAAATAAACTATACCTAGTGAATCGAATTAAGCTAAGCTATGATAAAACAAAACGGTAAATACTATATGGCTATAGGTTAGGGCGCGAGATATCATACCACTACTTACATATCTTAAACACAACGTTAACACGTTTTAAAATACACCCAGCGCCATCTATCGCTTACATAAAGAATTAGTTAGCGTAAAGACACTTAACTCCATAGTAAAATTCATAATAAAATCATAGTAGATATGGTTTGACTATCGAAATAGCCTGGATCCCCGGTCATTCGGGTATTGTTGGCAATGAGTGCGCTGATTCCTTAGCAAAGTATGCCACATCGAATCCGGCTGATCGAAAGCACTACATGGTCCACAACTACGATTTGCGGAATGGTGCCAAACCCAAGTTATTTAACTCGTGGTCTGAAAAATGGAAGACTTCCTCTAAAACCAAGGGCACCTACTATGTAGCAATCCAGCCCGAAATCCAACGTAGGCCCTGGTTCTTCAAATGCCCTAAACTGTCGAAGAGGACTGTGTCGACACTTTGTAGACTGAGATTTGGTCATTGTTGTAGCCCAGTGTTCCTGAACAAGATCCATGTTCGCGATAATTCCCTGTGCGAGTGTGGTCTTGCGGAGGGTACTTTAGACTATATCTTTTTTTCCTGCTCTTTGTAGAAGAATATTTTCGACCTCTATTCCAAGATTTCTAAATTAAATATCCCACTCCCTACTAATTTTCACTCTCTTCTTTCCCACTTCTCCCCTAAATTAGTTAATCTTTTGGCAACCTTCATGAAAGAAAATAATTTAAAATTCTAATTAGTGTGTGTTGTGTTTTTATTATTCCCTTTGTCTACACTAATATAATAAAGAGGTAAAGTTTGTTTTTTTGTTTTTTTTATTTTTTTGTTTGTAGGAGGTAATCTCTGGAACTACTGGTCCGATTGGAAAAATTTTAGCAACAATAGAAAGCTGATTTACTCCTGAGTGACATAAGCTATATTTTATGTACGCGGGCGAAGCCGCGGACAAAAGCTAGTATTGTATATAGCATATATCATTATGGTATTCAATTTGTAGATAGACTATATGTTTTTACTAAAACCTGTGTTTGTCCTTTCAGCTACTAACAACTACCACAAAGGTAAAAGTTCGACGGAGGGCTACACCAAGTCACCGTCTTAATGCGACACTGGCAGAATAGTCGCAACCGGCTCAATTGCCAAAAAAAAAAAAAACAAATTCGTTGCTACCATTGCAAAAAGATCGGATATTTCAAGAGCAAGTGCCGTCTATTAAATAAAGATAAACAAAAATCAACTTCGAACGTGTTGAGTGCAGTTTTTCTAGCGCGTGAGTTCAATCAAGACGACTGGTACGTCGACTCTGGCGCAAGTGCTCACATGGTGTCAAACAAGAACATGTTGACAAACATATCTTATGAACCGAAAGTTAAAGAAATAATTGTTGCTAATCGCACGAAAGTTCCAGTGTTGTGCTCCGGAGATCTTCGGCTTATTACGCGAGTGAAAACAATCACACATGAAATAGAAATAAAGAATGTTTTGTGCATACCAACACTCACCACGAATTTGCTTTCAGTCAGCAGAATGATCGCAAATGGTAACAAATGGTCCTTCAGTAAAGATGGATGTTACATTTACAACACTCAGAATGTTTGTATTGGTGAAGCGAGCTTGAAAAATGAAGTGTACAGATTAAACATTGAAAAGTCGAAGCAGCTTTTAGCAGCAGTGGCACAGATCCCATGCAACACTTGGCACAGACGATTGGGTCGTATTAATATAAATTGCCTAGAGAAGATGAGAAAAGGAGGAGTTAAAGGTGTAACTTACCAGGAAAAACAGAATATAAGCAAATCAAGTTGTGTAGTTTGCTGCGAAGGCAAACAGAGTAGGCTGCCGTTCTCTGCCAGTACCAGCACGAGCAGCAGGATCCTAGAAGTGGTTCATACAGACCTGTGTGGCCCCATGGAGAAGAAATCACTTGGTTTGGCTAGATACTATCTGTTATTTGTTGACGATTACAGCCGGATGTGTTTTGTTTACTTTCTAAAGGAAAAGAATGAGACCTTTAAGTATTTTCCTGATTTCAAAGAGCAGGTTGAGAATCAGCAGTCACAGAAGATTAAGATATTGCGGTCTGATAATGGTGGGGAATTTTGCTCAGTGAAGATGGAAAATTACTTAAAACGACATGGGATAATTCATCAAAAGACAGTTGCGTATACGCCGGAACAGAATGGCGTAAGTGAAAGATACAATAGGTCAATTGTGGAAAAAGCACAATGTCTTCTGTATGACGCGTCATTCGACAAACGCCTATGGGCAGAGGCTGTGAATACTGCGGTATATTTGAAAAATCGATCACCAGCAGCAGGTTTGGAGAACAATACTACCCCATATGAGATGTGGACTGGCAGAAAACCCGATCTACAACATATTAGAGTGTTTGGAAGTCCAGTCATGGTCCACATTCCAAAAGTGAGACGTAACAAATGGGACAAAAAATCGCGAATGTTACACTTGGTTGGTTACTCAGAAGAAACCAAAGGCTACAGATTATATGACCAGAAAACAAATAAAATAACTGTGGCACGGGATGTTGTGGTCATGGAAAATCATATGACTGACACAGCAGAAGTTGTAGTTGAGGAGAGGGAGCCAGAAAAAGATATAGAAAAGAATACAAGTGTTGAGGAAAGTTCAATAAGCATTGAAGACAATGAGAGATCAGGCAGAGAAGATCCAACATATATTGCAAGTGATTCGTCGAGTGATCAGGATGATGAATATAGAGAGTGCTCAATAACAGATGATAGTTTGGTTGCTACCCAGAGTGATGCTGTCATTCAAGAAAAGAAGCGTGTTCGTCGTGTAACAGAGAGGTACGGTTACTCTAATGTGTGTGTTGAAGACTTTACTAGTGAACAGATATCGCTACAGGACGCTCTCACGGGACCGAAAAGGGAGCATTGGTGTAATGCTATGCAAGAAGAGCTGAAATCCTTTAGGGACAATGACACATGGGTTTTAGTGGATAGGCCAAGTGAGGGCACAATAGTGAAGAACAAGTGGGTGTTCAAGGAAAAGCGTGACAGTAGTGGCAATGTGCGCTATAAAGCCCGGCTTGTGGCTAAGGGCTTTACTCAAATCAAAGGTATGGACTATAATTAAACGTTTTCACCCGTTGTGCGTTATTCTACTTTGAGATTACTTTTTGCCTTGAGTGTTCAATTAGACTTAAAATTGAACCATTTAGATGTACCAACAGCTTTCCTAAATGGTAATATTGATGAATGTGTATTCATGGAAATACCAGAAAATTCTAATTTCGAAAATCGTGAAAATAAAGTTTTGAGGTTAAAAAAGGCCATATATGGGCTAAAACAGTCAGCTAGGGCCTGGTACATAAAAGTAGAATCCAGTTTGTTAAAGTTAGGTTTCAAGAAATCCAAATATGAACCCTGTTTATTCATGAAATGTCACAATAATTTAAAAGTTTATGTAGCTGTATTTGTCGATGATTTTTTTGTTTTTTACAACTGTGATAATACTTACAAAGTGTTGAGAAGTGTATTAGAGTCAGATTTCAAAATTAAAGATTTAGGTCAAATAAAAAATTGCGAAACTTAGGACCAAGAGAAGTTTATCTACACTAATATAATAAAGAGGTAAAGTTTGTTTTTTTGTTTGTAGGGGGTAATCTCTGGAACTACTAGTCCGATTTGAATAATTTTAGCAACAATAGAAAGCTGCTTTACTCCTGAGTGACATCTACACTATATAATATATTAATCTACACTAATATAATAAAGAGGTAAAGTTTGTTTTTTTGTTTTTTTGTTTGTAGGGGGTAATCTCTGGAACTACTGGTCCGATTGGAAAAATTTAAGCAACAATAGAAAGCTGCTTTACTCCTGAGTGACATAGGCTATATTTTATGTACGCGGGCGAAGCTGCGGGCAATATCAAATAAATCTACACTATAATATAATAAAGAGGGAAAGTTTGTTTTTTTGTTTGTAGGAGGTAATCTCTGGAACTACTGGTCCGATTGGAAAAATTTTAGCAACAATAGAAAGCTGCTTTACTCCTGAGTGACATAGGCTATATTTACCCGCGTACATAGCGGGCGAAGCTGCGGGCAAAAGCTAGTATAATATAATCTACACTAATATAATAAAGAGGTAAAGTTTGTTTTTTTGTTTGTAGGGGGTAATCTCTGGAACTACTGGTCCGATTGAAAAAATTTAAGCAACAATAGAAAGCTGCTTTACTCCTGAGTGACATAGGCTATATTTTATGTACGCGGGCGAAGCTGAGGGCAAAAGCTAGTAATATAATAAAGAGGTAAAGTTTGTTTTTTTGTTTTTATGTTTTTTTGGTTGTAGGGGGTAATCTCTGGAACTACTGGTCCGATTTGAATAATTTTAGCAACAATAGAAAGCTGCTTTACTCCTGAGTGACATAGGCTATATTTTATGTACGCGGGCGAAGCCGCTGACAAAAGCTAGTTGACAATATTTTGAAAAGATTTTGTATGATAGATTGCAAAACTTCAGATACTCCAATGGAAGTAAATTTAAAATTAAAAAAGGCTGATAATGACCATTGTAGTGAGACTTATCCTTATCAACAATTAGTTGGATCACTTATGTATCTTTCAGTTCTCACAAGGCCAGATATTTCTTATAGTGTTAGTTTTCTGAGCCAATACAACACATGTTATAATGAAACACATTGGAAACATTTAAAAAGGGTGTTAAGATATTTGCAAAGAACTAAACATTTAGGCTTGATTTTCAAGAAAAACAGTATTGAATTACATGGTTTTGTTGATGCCGACTGGGCGTCTTGTAACATTGACAGGACATTAGCACATAACAGTATAATAGTAACATTAAGTCATAATAGTAACATTAACATTGACAGGATACTGTTTTGTATTGTCAGGTTGTGTAATTAGTTATGAGTCTCGAAAGCAAAGAACAGTCGCCCTGTCTAGTACTGAGGCTGAGTATATGGCACTTGCAGAGGCTTGTAAAGAAGCAATTTATTTGAAGAATTTAATGTCAGAACTTGGTATATGTACTAAAAATAAACCTTTAAGCCTGTACAGTGACAGTCAAAGTTCTTTAAAATTGCCTTCTAATCCAATGTTCCACAAACGTACCAAACACATTGATGTACGCCATCATTTCACTAGAGAGTGTGTTGTTCAGAATAATAAAATCACAATCAGTTATGTACCAACCTCTTCTATGCCGGCAGATATATTTACTAAAGCACTTTGTTCTAATAAACATTATAAATTCATAGAGCTAATGGGCATAGGGGAAGTAAATTAAAATAAGTATGTAGTATGTATAAAATTTTGCAATTCTTGGGATATTTTGTTAAGAGAGGGTGTTATAAATTGATTGTATCAAGTAACAAAATATACTAGCAACACCATCTATTGGTATATGTGACAAGTTAATTTGTTGTCTATTATATAGACGAATAAAAGTCAGTCTGTTGAAAACCACCAAGCGTGTTTTATTATTCTAATATTGCCTATGCTGTGATTGTTAGCATACAATAAAAATGTGATTATAGTGTACATGATGTTTTTTTTTTTAACATAAATTCTTCCCTCCAACTACATTTTTCCCCAAAACAACCTATATTTATCTATAACTTATAAAAAAGAATGTAAAAAAAAACATGGTTACTTAATCATATTAAGTTTATTATCTTTAAAAAAACTATTCTTAGAAAATATAATAATCATCCTATATAGCTTCTGCGAGCGGCTTCATCCATGTGACTGTAGAAAGTTATCTCAAGGGCATATACTGTAGTAATAGAATGTATCTGTTCTACAATTCCTGGATGTGGTCCATATCCTAATCTATATCAAGTTCTAGCCAGTCCGACTGTGAAGTAACAAACATGATATGATTGTGGCCAAATTCTTCCAATATCTATTGGAATATTTGGAATCCATCCTTATTCAAACGAAAATTTGCAATGAGTTCCCTGTCTGGCATCTAGAAAGATAGTACTAGAAACGCAACCCGCGCCACTAAATTCTCAAATCCTTTTGTGTTCGCTGTTCTGCAGCAGATGCAAATAATATTAGGTGTTAAATTCTTCACTAATAATACAAATACAATCCCATAAATAAATCAACATTCGGCCAAACTCAATCAATCAAATTTGTTTATTTACGTTTACGTTTGTACATAAATATCTTACATTAGGTCTTACATTCTAATTAATCTAGGTAAATAACATTACGGTGCCTGTATAGAATTGAATCTGTACCACAGGCGTTACGGTCACTTTCAGTTACTGTTATGCTACGATTCATCCTTAACAATATTTATTTTTATTTAGATAACTAACTCATAATTTATACATAATCATACATTTTATTTATACATAACTAGCTTCTGCCCACGACTTCGTCCGCGGAAAATTTGTGAGACAAAAGTTGTGATAGCTCGGTTAATATCCATGTTAAATAAATAATTTATAGCCTATGTCACTCAGGAGTAAAGCAGCTTTCTATTATAGCTTAAATTTTTCCAATCGAACCATTAGTTCCAGAGATTACCCCCTACAAACAAAAAAACAAACTTTACCTCTTTATTATATTAGTGTAGATTTAGGAATACATTAAAACTTAACTATTACTACATTACTACACAATTAAACCTATGTCTATTTGACCACAGTCAGCAACGCCTCGGTTTCGTCGTAATTACGTGATTGTAAAAACTAAGACGTCCGTAGTTTTGCTCATGCATAGTTTAGGTCGTATATGTGTTTCTTTGTTTATTTTATTATACAAATATGGACCCAAAAATGCAAAGAATCGGTTTGTTAACACAAACTTTGGTTCCTCGTGGGGGTGATTGGCAGCGGCGACCTCTCGCGTCGGGCCCTGGTTCAGGCCATGGTCCGCAGCGAAGAGGAATGGCAGGCGGTCGCCTCCTTCTGCGAAGCAGTAATGCTCGTAAAGGAGGAGGCCGACCGCATAAGGCAAAGGCAACGGCGTACTCGCCGTAGCCGTCGCCGCCGCGATCCTGCCGATATCCGGCCACCGTAGACACTGGCTCGCGGACGGTGAGCAATGGGTAGCTCGCCGTCCGATCGTCTGGTAAGACCGAGTCCAAGTCGTCAACGGCGCGCACCGTTCCCGCGCGCCTCAAGGAGTTGTCAGCAAACTGCAGGGGCCCTTCAGGGTCGAAGCCTCCTGGAGCCTAGAGGGTATGTGAAAATTGTAACCTCGACTCCAGAAATAAGGCAAGGAAGGTACGGGGTAGGTTTTTTAGTCAGTAAGAGTCTGACACTGGTCTCCCGCTCCGCCCAAGAGCGGGTTTCGTCATTGGATGATTTTCACCTACCATAAAAAAAAAAAAAAAAAAAAAAAAAACAACACAAACTTTGGTGCGAATTGAGAAGTACAGACAATATCTTTCCGTCTCTTAGTGTTAGTAAGGTTCGCTACATATTATGTAAGCGCAGCATGCTGTTTTAATACAGTGAATAATATAAAAAGTTGTCGCACTGTGAGCACTTTACAAGACTCATACAGTAGGCATGTAGGGAAACGGAACGGTCGGCGCGTGGCGACTTTTAGGATGGCTCTTTGCGCTCGTTCTATCGAAGTATCAATGTTTTTCCATTACCACCCCACGAAGTGATACAGTATTGAATTATAGATTGCCACAAAGCCTTATAATAATAATAATAATAATAATATAGCCTTTTTATTTCCATAGAATACATTTTAAATAAAACTTACATTCATGAAAAATTACTGTAAGTGCATGCATAGAATAACAATTATTAGATAAATTAATTTAAATTAGATTATAAATTACAATTACTAAATAGATTTAAAATTTGCAGATTAATTAAATTTAAATAAATTTCCAAAAAATAATTTTAAAATTAATTAATTATAAAATAGGTTCTCTATGGACCCCTCAACGGGTAAAGGCTTCCTCCATTTTGCTCCACGTCTGTCGGTCCTTTGCTTTATTGAGCCAATTTTCACCTGCATATTTAATTATTTCATCGACCCATTTTTCTCTTGGTCGACCTCTTTTCTTTTTGTTAGTGGGTCCCTGCCAAGTGGTCACTCTGTATGTCCATTTATCCCTGTCCATACGTGCAATATGGCCCGCCCATTTCCATTTTAGTTTTTTTGAATAGTCTAGAGCATCTATTATTTTTGTTATATTTCTTATTTCGGAATTTCTTTTTCTGTGTTTTCTTCGTATATTTAGTATGCTCCTTTCCATCGCTCTCTGACATACTTGTATTTTGTTTTTTATGTTGTTACTGTGTATCCATGTTTGACAACCATACGTTAGACAGGGCAGCAAACATGAGTCCATTACTTTTTTCTTGAGTTTTATAGGGAGTTTTGATTTTAGGGTTTCTTTATTGCTCCAAAACTTATTCCAGGTTATATTAACCCGTCTTTTTACCTCATCTTCGTGTCTTGTCTTGGAAAAAGATACCTGCTGTCCTAGGTAAACATAGCTCTTAACGTACTCCAATGCATTATTATTGACTCCCATTGGTATAATGTGGTGGTTTGTCATGATTTTGGTCTTGGTAGCATTTAGTTCTAGACCGATTTTATTGCTTGCCTCATTAAGTTCCATAATCATTTTCTCTAACTGAGATGCTGTTTCAGAGAAGAGTATTATGTCATCCGCAAATCGAAGATTACTGAGGAGCTTCCCATTTATATTAATACCTTTTCTTTCCCAGTTTAGAGTTTTCATTATACTTTGGAGTACAGCTATGAAAATTCTAGGTGACAAGGGATCACCCTGCCTGACGCCTCTACAAATATTTATTTCAGGACCTTGTTTCTCTAACTTTACACGACTTTTGCTTTTGCAGTAGATGTCCTTTATAAGGTCTACAGTTTCTGATGGCACTTCGCACTCGTGTAGAGCTTTCCACATGCTTTTATGGGATATAGAGTCGAAGGCTTTGGCGTAGTCTATAAATGCCAAGTAGAGTGGCCGATCGTGCTCTATATATTTCTCCATTATCAAGTTTAGAGTATGGATATGATCAATTGTTGAGAAGTTTTTCCTGAAACCTGCTTGTTCTGGTGGTTGATATTTCTCTGTGAACTTTGCTAAGCGCTCCTCGAGACATGAAGCGAATAATTTATACATGTTTGGTTGTATACTTATTGGTCGATAGTTTCCAATATCGGCAGGGTCACCTTTCTTGTAAAGTAAAATTATGTCTGATTGAGCCCACTCCTTTGGTATGACTCTATCATCTAGAATCTTGTTGAATAAGTATGTTATATATGATGCTAGTATCATTTTTCCCAACTTGAGTGCTTCATTTGGAATTCTATCTGGTCCGCAGCTTTTACCGGATTTGAGACCTTCGATTTTCTTTATTATTTCATGTGTAGAGAATCTAGCCAGCGTAGTAGAGTTCTGAACCTTCGTTTCGATTTCTAAAGTAGTTTCCTTTGAGGAGTATAAATTTCTATAATATTTAGTAGCTGTATCTATTATTTCAGATCTTGATAATATTTGTTTTTTGTCATCAGTATCAGCTCTAATATAGGGTATCCATCGTTTACTGGTATTAAGATTTTTAAGACCTTTCTTTAAGCTACCTGTTGATTCAAGGTGTGTCTCAATTAATTTTATTCTGCGTTCTGTGCGTTCCCGTTTCATTAACTTGTATATATTTTTGTAGAGGTATGTGCGTTCCTCTTTTTCTTCCTTTGTTAGGCATTTTTTCTGAATTAATTCACTCCTTCTTGCAATAAGACATTGTATGTGAGTTGATATGGTCTCTCGTTTAGATGTAGGTTTCCGTCGAATTAAATTTAAACTAGTGATTATTGGCTTTTTAATTTTGTTGTATATTGACTCTATATTTTCATTTTCTTCTATTTTCATATCGGTTATATTTGTTTTTAATATTTGTATAAATTGTTCTTTATTTTCTAAGGAACTGAGATCATTTTTGGGATTTTTAAAATTTGCTCTACTTTTCTTTATCGGTCCAATCTGTAATGTGCTTCTCAAGAGTCGGTGGTCGCTAGGGAACGTCAAATTTGATATAATTTCAAAGTTTGAGATATTTTCTTTCTTATTGGTTAGTATATAATCAATTTGACTTCTTCGCTTCTTTGGCGAGAGCCATGTCCACATAGTTTTACTGTTCTTTTTGAATAAACTATTTGTAATATACAGTTTATTTTCCCAACAAAACTGTAGCAAAGTCTCACCTCTTTTGTCTCTATTCCCAAAACAGTATTTGCCTAATATTCTCTCCTCGCCCGACACTCGCTGACCAACACGAGCATTAAAATCACCTAGTATAATTTTTTGATTATTATACTGACAGTGTGCATTCTGCAGTTGGCTGTAAAAGTTACTGATTTCTTGATCGCCTGCATCAACAGTTGGTGCGTGTACTTGTACAATGGTCAGTTTTGTGTCATCGAAGTTGAGGTTTAAAATGCAAATGCGTTCGGATATTCCAATAAAGCTCTCAATATTTAGTTTATATTCCTTTTTTACAAGGAATCCGACACCATATTGACCTTTTGTTTCCCCAAAGTAACAGAAAATATGTTCGTTTAATTCTATTATATTATATCCCGTTCTTCTTATTTCAGCAAGGCCAATAATATCATAATTTATTTTTGAAATTGCTCTCTTAAAATCGAGTAGCCTTTCATCTGAAAGTAGTGATTTTGCATTGTAGGTACAAATGTAGAGATTTTTTAGTGGAGTTGGAGGGTTGTAGTCTTTATCCCCCGCGGTGACTAGCCGTACTGGGAGATGTAGAGGGGCTTTCTTTATATGTTTTTTGGTGATGAGTGTTTTTCAGTGGGAGTTGATTCTGGTGCTTTTTGAGGTGTGTTGTACATGTAGGAGGTAATACAGTTTGTTTTATTTTTCTTCGGTATCTGTTTGACATGGCTTTCATTGGTTCCGGTGGTATGAAGAACCGGGGATTCCGACATATTCCGTTTCTGATTCCGCGTGTTTTGTACGTAATTTCTATTTTTAGGGCTACCTGGTAGAGTTACTATTTTGTCGTAGCGCAATACAACATTTTTTCCGAGATTCCTTTCTTTTTCTACTTTTTCTTGTAATTCTTTACGCTTCAACAAAACTTCTTGTGGAAAATCTTCTTTAATATTAATTAGTGAGCCTTTCAGTGTCCTTTTGCTCTTTAAAATTTCTATTTTTCGACCCATTGTCGTAAAAGTTACTAATATAGGTCTAGTCTTGTCCCCTTTTTTGCCTAGTCTTCTTACAAGTTCTATTTCAGATTGCGTGACGGGAATCTTCAAGTTATTTTTTATGCAATTCTTCGTATCCATGCTCGGTCTCCTCCACTCCATAGAATATAAGATTTTTCTTTCTTGACTGTCTTTCTAGGTAATCTATTGTTCTCTGCTGCTGATTTATTTTTATTTCTAAATTGTTCGTTCTAGTTTCCATAATTGTAAATTTTTCGTTGATATTGTCGTTTATAGTTTTGGTGATATTTTCTTGCATGTTTTTTATTTCCTGTTTTTGATTATTTAGATCGTTTTGAATTTCTTTGAGAACTTTCATAATGTTTTCCATGTTTTGGTACAAGTGGTGTCCTCTAGCGGTGAAATAGCAATATTACAATGGTGCAGACGTTTCCTTGCGCAAACTGGTGCGCCTACGCAACTTGTTGAACTACTAGATTGGCTATTGGCCACTAGATGGCGTGAACCTCAATATAAATTTATGTATGATGATTTGCAGTTTTAGTTTATAGGTTATTTCTAGTGTCTTTATCTATTTTTTATTAATTTGTTTCTTCTATACACTAATATTTTACAGATTTGCTTTGTGTGATAACGATAGATAGACAAAGCCTTATATAACTGAATAATTAGTTTTTGATCTGCAATATAGCGCAACTTCTTAAAGACAAACATCAGCTTGCGAATTCTAGATGTTAAAGCAGCATAATGTTGTTTATACGAAAGGGTTTCATCCAGTATAATCCCTAAGTACTTAATATTATTAGTGTTTACAATTTCCGGACAGCTGGTGCATGCATTAGTCACAGTGACGCAATCGTTGTGCTTATGTGCATATAAGTGAAATTCACTAGTTAGTGTTGGGGATTTACGCATATAAAAATTTATGAATTTAGTCTTATCAGTATTTAATGTTAGTAAATTTATTTTAAGCCAGTTATTTACTACGCTAAACCCATGTTGTGCATAATTTTGAACTTCTGCAATAGAGTTTGCTGAGAAGAGTAGAGCAGTATCATCTGCATAGGATACAATTGTGCCACACTGTATTTTGAGGTTACAAAGGTCATTTATGTATACTAGGAATAGGGTTCCTCCGAGCACACTTCCTTGCGATATCCCATATTGTGGTAATAGCACTTCGGAACTCGTAACATCACCTATTTTCACGCATTGTCGTGTATCCTGTAAGTAGTCCTCAAACAGTTTTAACTGTGTACTTCTTATTCCGAGAGCCTCCAATTTGTTAATTAGGAGTGGGATAGATACCGTGTCAAATGCTTTTGCTAGATCAAGGAAGATTCCCATTACTTGTTTACATTGACCAAGTACCTCTGTGATATAGTTAGTTAAAGAGTGCACTGCATCGGCTGTAGATAAATTAGCTCTGAAACCGAACTGTTTGGTAGACAAGAGAGAGTTATTTTCAAGATATGCGACCAGTCTATTATTTATAATTTTCTCAAGTACCTTAGATATAGTTGGTAATAAAGAAATCGGCCTGTAGTTATTTACTATATCCTTTTGACCAGATTTGTGTATAGGAATTACTACTGCCCTTTTAAGGCATTTAGGAAAAGTACCATTTGATAAACAAATTCTAAAAATGTGAGTCAATGGAGGTGTTAGTATGTGTCTAAATGATTTTAGTATGTTAGCGCTGATATTGTCCCACCCCGTTACTGAACTATTTTTTAATGATAAGATACTACATTCTACTTCACATTCATCCGGCTCTAGCAAAACAAAAGATTTACCGCTATTAGTATATGGTGAACAGGTTGGTATAACATTAATTGGACCAGTACTACACTGTCTTTGAATGTTTTCAGCAAGTTTTACACCTATGTTTGCAAAGAATCTATTTACGTTGTCAACGGATAATGACGGGGTTCGATCTGTACTTAATAAGCTCGTGTCACATTAATTTTGCTTCGACATAAATGTTACTGACTTAACGTATTTCCACAATTGTTTGGTGTTATTTCTGCATTGGTATATTTGAGCTTTATCGTATTCAATTTTTATTCTTTTCAGCAGGCTATTGCAGAAATTTCTGTATCTTTTATAGGTTATATGAATAACTAAATTATTTGGATTTTGCTTTGCTTTTCTATGTAATCTATCTCGGTGTCTTATACACCTGACTAGACCTGTAGCTATCCATGGTTTAATGTTGTAATATTTCTTACTTAATTTTATTGGGTTAGTATTGTTTAAGATAGCTACTTGCAACTTATTAATAACATAATACATTGACCAATCCGTGTCAGTAGAGTTATATACTCGGCTAAAGTCAATATTGTATAAATCACGCTCAAAATTTGTCATATTGATCTTTAACCTTTGCTGCGGGCGCGAATAATTTTTAGTCTACGCTAATTCAAGTGTAAGCAAAATTGCACAATGGTCTGTTATTGTTGAGTCAGTGACAAGTGTTAGACACGGAAGCCTAGTTTTTAGCATGACGTGATCCAAACATGACCCACTTTGATGAGTTGGAAATGTGTGTGAAGGTAAAATACCATGGTATGCACACATGTTTAGGTACTCTTGAGCCCCTGCTTCATTATTATCGGAGTTTATATTAATATTTAGGTCAGTTACAATGATATTAGGAAAAAATGACAGTCTGTAGGATACTATCTAATGATTTATTAAATTTATCTAAATTTCTAATAGATGGAGACCGGTAGATCGATACTATTGCGATTTCAGAACCTATTTTAATAACAATACAATTATATTCTACGTCTGTAGGCTCTTCTATCGAAATATTTAAAGCTTGTTTTGTGTACACCACAATACCATCGTTTTGATTTAAAAGTAATGTAGAGTTAAAACAATTGTAACCAGGTAAAACTGGCATATTCCCATTTCTATTTGAAAGCCAACATTCTGTGAGTATTATCACATCACATTCAATCTTCAGTCTTTGTAGAAAAATACTTAAACTATCTATGTTTTTATATATACTGCGAATACTTATTTTGGGTTAGTATCGATAAAGGATTATTGAAGTCGGTGAGACAATGTCTGCAATTCTCAGTTTCAGCAATTTTCGACATATATACTGTACTGTCATCAATATCATTAATTAAATGGTTAGCCATAACTAATTAAGATAATTAATAAAATAAAAGTAAAAAATAGATTATTACAAGTGCTACTGATAATACACTAGGCGGCGCTCTTAGGCGCTTTCATTGTAGTCAATAGAATTGATGTACCTGGTTTCTGCTGTCTTCTTTGTCGGGTATTCGAGGTCACCAGTTTTGTGGCTGCTTGGTTTTTTAAACCGACAGCATGTTGCACATTTCGGCGGCTCATTCTTCTTGGTGCAATCTTTGGTCTCATGTCCTTGCTCGCCGCAATGTCCACATGTATTTGTTGTTTCGCGGCAGGTTTTTGCCGCATGTCCGTATTGCTGGCATTTAAAACACCGGGTTACAAGGGTAAAATCACGTACAGGGCAGGAAGTGATATAAACCCTTTCCTGCTTGATAAGGGCTTTCCTAATATTAGCCGGGACTTCTAGGATAAAGTTGCATGTTTGTGCATCCTTTTTACCTGACTTATGACTTAATTTAATGCAAGACAAGAAGGACTCTCGTGACATATTACAGAGCTTATCTGCTACATTCTGCTCGTATATGCATTCCAATACTTCATTATCTCGGAAGGCTGCAGGTACTCCTACTACCACAATTCGTGGTCTTTTTTTATAAGGCTCTTCAACTTTGAAACCGGAACTGCTGAGCTGTGTTGATCTCTAGAGTTTTTCAATGTCCTCTTTTGAGTCAGTGCTGATAATCACTCCTCCGTTCCTCGTTTTCCGTACTCCTCTAACGTGCAATTTCATCTGCTCCGGATTTATTATTTTTTGGACAAGTGTTTTGGTCTCGTCGCTAGATTTTAGTACATCGCTCGGGTATATTGCAATAGACTTCAGATTAGATGGGCGCAGGACACTAGATTTGTTGGTCTTGAGTACATCTGCAAAAGATACACTTTGAACTAGAGGTATAGGACAATTTTCCTTGATAGTCTCTTTGATGGACTTTTTGAAGTCGTTGAGGCACGCAGCAAAATCCTCTTTTTCTCTGATTGAGTCCAGGGAATGTTTAATCGTGCATGCCCTTTGCTTCAAGGCCTGGTAGTGCATAGCCATTTGGGAAACTCCATTCCCAATCCTTCGCGACAAGGTATTGATGCACAGCTTTTGCTCAGAGTTCAGCTTACCGTCCGCAGCAATTTGGCACACGTCATTGAGGGCCTTTTCAATGGCAGACATCCAACCTTTGATGTCACTGGTAGATACGTAGATAGTGCTTCTATAGGCTCGTCGGTGGCATATTCCTACGGCTGCGGAGTGCTGGGAGGGCTGCGACTCGTCTTTGAACTCCGATTGAAAGGGCTATTTTCCATGTTTGCCATAGTTGTCTGCGTTTACGACATAATGTATACGAAATAATTAAAAGTTACTATTGCGCAATTATTAAAAGTTAGTTACTATTGCGCAATCTAGGTCAGTACAATAACTATTTACATATAAAATAAATATTGCAAGAGAGGCACGTCTGCTCGCTGCCGAGTGCGATACAAGAACCGAAACTAAACTTGGGCACCGGTGTCTAATACTAAAACACTACCCAAGAGCAGTGTCTATCAAGTTGTATAGTGGCTTTCAATTTGATGAACACTCAAAACTTCAAAAGCTTACATAATCGCAATTTTAACAGTATCGATACAATTACATCTGTCAAAACGTGTTACGGTGGATATCAAAGGCACCGGTGGCTAATGACGTCATAGCAGTTGGTCACTGAAGATAGATAATGCGAAACTAGCTGTTTGACAGTTGTTAATGAACACTTTTGTTTGAGTGCTCATCACTAAAGTTGTCAATAGAGTTACATCAATAGCCCTGCTGATGATGAAGCCAAGAGTCTGGCACCGGACCTCCATAATAAGAAAATGTAATCCAGCCGTGTTTGGGCTTGTTGGAATTGTAACAGTATGCACTTTTCAGGTTTATCTATCACTGATAATTAAATTTCAATAAGTGCAAGGCACATGACATAAAGGTAACGAGAATTCGTTGGATTTTGTTTGACGAAATGATCAAGATGATTATGACAGGGAACGCCACAATTATGGCGGTAATTCCCCTTACTGAGGTGTAAGTTCGGGAGGAACCTGCATTGGATTCGTGCGGAAGAAACGCCCGGGTGTCGCAACTGTGTGGACCGCCCGGAGGACACGGTGGAGCACACAGTAGAAGTGTGCCCTGCTTGAGAGGAGCATAGCCGTGCCCTCGTGGTGTCGATTGGCGGCGGCTATCTCTCGCGCCGGGTCTTGGAGGAGGCTATGGTCTGGATTGCAGAGTGGTGGGAGGCGGTCGCTTCCTTACGCAAAGCAATAAAGCTAGCAATGGAAGAGACTGTCCGCATAAGGCAACGGCGCTTACGCCCCAGACATCGCCAGGATTCCGAACACGGTTTCCGACCAATGAAGGCGTGGGTTTGCGAACGGTGAGTCTGGTAACTGTACGGACCAAGACCAGCAGGGCTATTATGTAACTCAATTGACAACTCAAGTGATGAGCACTCAAACAAAAGTGATCATCAACAACTGTCAAACAGCTAGTTTCGCATTATCTATCTTCAGTGATCAACTGCTATGACGTCATTAGCCACCGGTGCTTTTGATATCCACTGTAACACGGTTTGACAGATGTTATTGTATCGATACTATTAAAATTGCGATTATGTAAGCTTTTGAAGTTTCGAGTGTACAACAAATTGTTAGCAACTTCCGAATACGTAGGCCACTAATTGTTCTGATTGTTCCTCTTCAGTTTCTTTGACTAAACGAGTGTGTATTAAAGTGGATGATGGTCATAATCTTCTTGACTTTCCTTAGCCAATCGAGTACGAATCAAACTGAGACGACGATTACAACTTTCTTGACTTTCCTTGACCTTCCTTTCCTCAACCTACGTGACATATATGTACGTAGGCTCTCTGCTTTAGCAGTCTGTTTTCGCGCTGGTCAGAGTTCTCATTTAAAATGCGTTGAGCATTTCTTCCCCTAATTTCTTTTAAGCGTTTTCCATTGTCATTTTCAGTTTGACGCCGTTTTCTCATACGAGAAGCATATTTACTAGGCCTACCCATATTTTATAATATTAATAATATATTGCTAAAAATTAACAAATAAAAAAATGTTTACAAAAAAAAACCGACTTCGAAAAACCCTAAAAACACTAAAAAGTAGAAAATAACCTTCCTATATTAATAAACTTAAACTAACCCACGATAAACTATAATAAAATTTAACAATTTTTTGGAGTCGGTGCAAAGCTAAATCATGATGCGATTGGTGATTCCAAAAAACTCCAAAAATTTTTAAATTTTAGTATAGGTTAATCGTAGGTTACTTAAAGTTTATTAATATAGGAAGGTTATTTTCTACTTTTTAGTATTTTTAGGGTTTTTCGAAGTCCGTTTAATTTTATTTTTTTTTTATTTTTTATTTGTTAATATTTTTAATTTACATTAATGACTAGTTTGGTTCTTCGTAATGGGCTAATTTTATCATATGCGGACGACACTGCGCTATTGTTTTTCGCTGAATCTCGAAGTGAAGCATATGAACATCCACAGCCCAAAACGGTTTTAATGTTGTGTCTAATTGGCTCAATCAAAATCTTCTAACATTAAATATAGATATAAAAAAATACAAAAAAAATAAAACCGACCGACGAAAAGTTGGGATCTGATGGTGGAATCTTAGTGAAATCGAGAGAACTCTTCAAATTTTATAGGAAAATGTACAGTAGTTTTGGTATTTTCTATAACAAGTGAAGCATTTACGTTCAATAAGAACGATTTTACCATCAGATCTGATGATGAAGCCAAGAGACAGGCAACGGAACTCCATAATAAGAAAACGTAATCCAGCCGTGTTTAGGCTTGTTGGAATTGTAACGGTATGCACTTTCCAGGTATCACTGACAATTAAAAATAAAATAGGTAAAAAAACTTTTTAAGTTAAACGGTTTTATGTTAAACATACATAGCAATGTTTAAGATAAATGTACTAAAAACCAAAAAATAATAAAACAGATACAGTTGTGGGAATTATAAACATATGCATAGACTAGACTAAAATAAAACCGTGGGGCACGTCAATTGTCTAATTATATTATCGACTTAATGTGCGATAGAAGAATCGTTTAATTCGTCGTTAGGCAGTTGGCCCGCAGACAGTGAGGAAATTACTTACTATTTTCTTGCTCATGGAAAAATCTTGGATTTTAATTTTATATAGTACACTAGCTTTTCGCCCGTGGCACCGGAACCCTTACTTTTATTTTTGCAGTTGCGTTTGAAGAAACGTCTCATTAGCTCTCAAAATAGCTTGTCTTTTAGCTTGTTCTTCCAAACGTAGCTGTGTTTGAAGAGACGACTCATTAGCTCTCAAAATAGCTAGTCTTTCAGCTTGCTCTTCCAAACGTAGCTGCGTTTGAAGAGGCGTCTCATTAGCTCTCAAAATAGCTTGTCTTTCAGCTTGCTCTTCCAAACGTAGCTGCGTTTGAAGAGGCGTTTCATTAGCTCTCAAAATAGCTAGTCTTTCAGCTTGCTCTTCCAAACGTAGCAGTGTTTGAAGAGGTGACTCTAACGCCCTTAGTGCTGTATGACGTTGAGCCTGTTGCGATAACCGGACTTGAGTATGAATATCATTCTCAGAAGCCCTCAAAGAAGTTTGGCGAGCGGCTTGCTCCTCAAATCTTTGCTGGCGCTGAGATGGTAGCTCAGCAGCTCTCAAAGCAGCCTGATATTCTGCTTGATCGCGCCTTCTTAATCCAGCATGGAGAGACGATTCTTGAGATCGGGCAATTTTCATTGCCCGTGCTTGAGATGAGGTGCTCGACAAATTAGATTTACGTTTGCGAGGCATTATGAAATAATGAGTAAGTAAACTAAAACTATAAACCTAAGCTAAAGTATAATCCTATGGTAATGTTAGTTTAATGTCCTAAACTATAAAAATCTAAATGACGAACAAAGCGACGTAATTACCTTTAAATAAACTATACCTGGTGAATCGAATTAAGCTAAGCTATGATAAAACAGAACGGTAAATACTATACGGCTATATGTTAGGGCGCGAGATATCATACCACTACTTACATATCTTAAAAAACACAACGTTACCACGTTTTAAAATACGCCCAGCGCCATCTATCGCTTATATAAAGAATTAGTTAGCGTAAATACCACTTATACTAAATACCTACTTATACCAATTAGTAATTTCGGTGACTTATAAATATTTCAGTATTTGTTATATGTGCATGTTATAACCTGTTTTGATTATTCATAAACGTTGTTAACCTTCTGGACCAGTCTATCATACCTATTATTCAATTCCATGCTGGTAACACTGGCCTAGTAAACAACTTTTCGTGTCTCCTGAATTTTTAATTACATTTTGAGTATTTTACGAGAAATAGTGGATAAGTTTTTAGTGAAACCCAGAAACATAACCTCAAAACTGTGAAACACACAAAATCTTTAGTCCCTGCAGCAGTTTTCGTGAGTTATTTCATAATAATCTGAACTATCCAACAATAAAAAACCGTCCAAATTTTTCAAAACGCACTCACACAAAGATAAACAGCTGATTCACAGCTGTTTTTGGAATTGCGTATACGCATTAATTCTATTCTATTCTATTCTATTTTTTGTTCATGACAAATAGAGCCGATGTCGACTATTCTGCCAATGTCTGAAGTAAATTGGAAAAGCAAGTAATGTATATTATCAACGTGAACGATAAAAGGGGTCAGTAGCTGAAGACTTAAGATTCTTCGAGTGTTAAGTTGACACTTGATGGGTTAGTAGTGGACTAAAACAAACAGAAAAATATATATACATAAATAATTATAACTGTTAAAACATTAAATATACACGTAATCCACAACTACACAGACAGGATATTTGGAAGTTATAGCTTATAATTTTATGTTGTTGTGACGGATGAATATCATCAGCGCCACAAGTAATTCTGGAGAAGGATGGGTTAAGAGGGCAGGGATATTTATTGGGAGAGGGATTTTAAGTTTCGGGAGACGTCTATATAAGTCTAAAGATGGAATGTTGTTTGTGCATTAAAAAAATATCTGATCCAGTGTGCCTTCCTCCAGACCGCACTCACATAAGGAAGAGTCACGAACATGGATCTTTTCTAAAAAAAATAGGCGTGCAGCAGAAACCTAAGCGGATTCTACAGAGGACGGAGATAACAGGTTTAGATACCTTTTTTGTAGGTGTAGAACCAAGGTTTTGGTTTTATAGTTGGCTGTACTGCGTAGAAGAACTTTCCCTTTTTTTTGCCAGTGATATTCCACTGTTCCTGCCATGCACATTGAAGACTTGCTTTCGGTAGGTTCAGCAAGTCATACCCCTGAATAGAATTGTGTGAAAAATCAGCTGTGGTTGATGAACAGGCGTCTTTGGCCAATGCATCAGCACGTTCATTGCCTTTGATACCACAATGACTAGGTATCCAAACTAACTGAACTTCCCTTTGACTAATAGCACATGAAAGTAAGGATTTTTTGATTTGTAAGAGAAGTGGACTGTGTAGTTTACTTTTGAAGGGATTCTGGGCTAAAGCTTGTAGACAGCTAAGAGAGTCTGTAAAAATTACGGCTTTGTCTATGTTGTGGTGTGACTCTATAAAAAGGCATGCTTCTAGTAAAGCCACACACTCGCCTGTGAATACAGAGGACTCTTTAGGACATTTAAATTATAAAACTATACTAGAACTTTGATAGTATACCGCCGCTCCAGTGTAATTAGAGTCAGTAAATTTTGAAGCGTCCATAAAAAATTTTTGGAAACCATTCCATCGCTCGCCCACCGCCGCATCGAAGGCCGAATTCGCCGAGGGGGAGTTTTTGGAAATGCCGATATTATATAAAATTTTGGGGGTGAAACATAGGACATCATATTCGAAATTAAACAAGGGTAATTTGGGGAATTGGGCAGGAGAACATTCGAAATTTTGAATCGTGCGGTATTTTTTGAGGATTAGGGGGATTTCTTTATTTTTCCAATAGTTTGAAGTACTGTATATGGTGTTTAACTTGTTCAGTTTTACAATAATAATAATAATAATCATTTAATTCAGACTCATCTTACGATTACATCCATATGTGTTAGTACAATTGCAAGCTTACAAACTAGTGTTAGTAACAAAACGAACGATACACAAAACAGTAAGTGGCCAGTCCAGGTGAGAATGAGACAATGAGACAATGACAATGAGGGGATGGGATGATCTACAAATTACTCTGGACAGGAAACGGGAGGCTAGATATTGGTCGAGCGCCTCATCTCAAGCTCGGGCGATTTTAGCTCGGGCAATGAAAATTGCCCGATCTCAAGAATCGTCTCTCCATGCTGGATTAAGAAGGCGCAATCAAGCAGAGTGTCAGACTGCTTTGAGAGCTGCTGAGCTACCATCTCAGCGCCAGCAAAGATTTGAGGAGCAAGCCGCTCGCCAAACTTCTTTGAGGGCTTCTGAGAATGATATTCGTACTCAAGTCCGGTTATCGCAACAGGCTCAACGTCATACAGCACTAAGGGCGTTAGAGTCACCTCTTCAAACGCTGCTACGTTTGGAAGAGCAAGCTGAAAGACTAGCTATTTTGAGAGCTAATGAAACGCCTCTTCAAACGCAGCTACGTTTGGAAGAGCAAGCTGAAAGACAAGCTATTTTGAGAGCTAATGAGACGCCTCTTCAAACGCAGCTACGTTTGGAAGAGCAAGCTGAAAGACTAGCTATTTTAAGAGCTAATGAAAAGCCTCTTCAAACGCAGCTACGTTTGGAAGAGTAAGCTGAAAGATTAACTATTTTGAGAACTAATGAGACGTCTCTTCAAACGCAGCTACGCTTGGAAGAGTAAGCTGAAAGACTAGCTATTTTGAGAGCTAATGAGACGTCTCTTCAAAGGCAGCTACGTTTGGAAGAGCAAGCTGAAAGACAAGCTATTTTGAGAGCTAATGAGACTTCTCTTCAAACGCAGCTGTAAAATTAAAAGTAGGGGTTCCAGTGATGCTGATGCGTAATCTCGATGCCCCACGGCTGTGTAATGGTACCAGGCTGCGTGTCACTCAGCTTGGACAGAATGTTATTACCGCAACTATTTTGACTGGCGCAGCAAAAGGTGAAAGTGTACTCATTCCTCGGATCCCGATTATTCCAACAGACCTCCCATTTCAATTTAAAAAACTTCAGTTTCCTATAAGGGTTTCTTTGCAATGACCATTAATAAAGCACAAGGCCAAACTCTAAGGGTTGCTGGAGCACACCTGGAAAAACATTGTTTTTCGCATGGTCAGCTCTATGTAGCGTGTTCTCGGGTTTCAGTGCCCAAAATCTGCATGTTTTTGCTCCCCAAAGAAAAATATATAATATAGTTTACCACTCAGTTTTGGTTTAACAACTTAACGGCCTAAACGCCTGAACAGATTTTGATAACATTTGGTATGGAGGTAGTTTGAGTCCTGGATAAGCAATGTTTTGCCGTGGTAGAACTTCTCATTCCCACGGGAAAATAGAAAAAGCGCGATATAACCGATTTCCACGCGGGCGAAGCCGCGGGCGAAAAGCTAGTAATAATAATAATACATAACTATAATATATACCTAACTTTATGAGATAGAAGAGAGATAATGTTTCTTGACTAGCTTTTTGAAGACAGATATGTTTTCAGCGTCACGGATCTTTGCTGGAAGTGAATTCCACAGTCGCACTGCTTGAAAAGAGAAGGAGTTAGAATAGAAATGAGTATTATGGGGTGGGAAATTCAGATGGTATTTAAGGTGGGATCTACAAGGGGCATCGGCAGCACATGTGAACGAAAAACGATCACGCAAGTAGCCAGGGTAAGCAGGGTTAAAGAGAATGTTGTACTTGAGATCCTTGCGGAATTGAGAAACATGGTCGTATTTTCTAAGACCAAAAACAAAATCTAGAGAAAAGATGCTACGAAGTGAGACAAAATTCTGACACGTCACAAATGTACGAGATCAATTCGGGAGTTCCACAGGGTAGTATCTTGGGACCAGTCCTCTATCTTATTTTCACAGCGGACCTACCCACCGTTAGCTACACCACCACAGCGACATACGCAGATGATACCGCAGTCCTCTCGGTTAATGAAAATCATGATACTGCATCTGAAAACCTCCAATCACATCTGACCCTTATTGAAGCATGGCTCGATCAATGGCGCATTAAAGCCAACACAGATAAGTCGGTCCAGGTTACATTTGCACTCAGAAGGAAAACCTGTCCACCTGTGAAACTTTACAATAAAGACGTACCGCAACAAGATAACGCTAAATACCTCCTAGGTATGCATCTAGATCGCCGTCTTACCTGGCGCAAACACATCTGGACTAAAAGGAAACAATTAGACTGCAAACTTCGATGCTTGTATTGGCTCATCGGACGTAAATCACAGTTGACAGACGCCAGTAAAATGACCATCTATAAAACCATACTGAAGCCCGTATGGACATACGGCATTCAGCTCTGGGGTTCAGCCAGCAACAGCAACATAGAAATACTGGAAAGATTTCAGAGCAAAACTATTCGAGCTATGTACAATATCCCACAAACCACATGCAACAAATATGTGAATCTGGATTTCAACCTGCGAACAGTTAAACAAGAAATTCAGTCATATAATAGGAATTATCAAGCAAAATTGGACCAACATATAAACTTATTGGCTGCTGACTTGCGGAGAGAAGGCAGTTTAAAATACACACGCCTTAAGAGAAATAGTATAGCGGATCTTGAGTTAATATCGGCAGAGAAATGATGAGTCCTATCATCACTGGATGTAAAACTCAGCTAAAGACAATTTGACGAGGGAAACCTGACAAATTATTAAATTATTGTTTGGAAAAACAGATAGCTAAGTTGTTTATACAAAAAAAAAAAAAAACAAAACGAATACACAAGTTTTGCAAGCGCTCAAGTTTGTTTAATAGCTCCTCGGTGGCATCCAGGTAGCCACCGAGGAGGAAGAAAACTTACAGCACTATGAAGAGCTCAAATACGAAGAGAGAGATATCCAAGCAGTGGCAATATGTCTTCAAACCAAAAAATATCCACTAACAGTGTCTGCCATCTATTGTCCACCTCGGTATATGATAAAAAGGGATCAGTATATCAGTTTTCTAACCAGCCTTGGCAATAAATTTATTTTAGGTGGTGACTTTAATGCTAAAAATACGTACTGGGGTTCCAGATTAACCACTACTAAAGGTAAAGAACTACTGAGTGCCATAAAAGAGACGCAATGTGAAGTTTTATCTACTGGAAAGCCCACCTATTGGCCAACAGATCCAAATAAAATTCCAGACCTAATAGATTTCTTCATAACCAAGAATCTATCAACTAGTTACATGAAAACAGAACAAAGCTATGATATGAACTCGGATCACTCAGCAATATATTTAGAAATTAGTGAAAATATTTTGTACAAACAAAACAGGGTCACTCTTGTCAACAAACACACCGATTGGGAGAGCTTTAAGACTAAATTGAATGATCAAATAGATCTTAAAGTTCCATTAAAAACACCCGAACATCTAAACATCGAATTAGAAAACTTTATCGCGCAAATCCAGCAAACTAGTTGGGAAAATACACCCGATATCAACAGAAGAACAAAGGGAAATATTTATCCCCTCAGAATCAAGCAGCTCATTATGGAGAAAAGAAGACAAAGAAAAACGTGGCACCAATCTAGGTGCCCTGATGACAAACGAAAACTAAACCAGCTGAAAAAAAAAGTAAGAAGACTAATTCAGAACTTTAAAGACGAGTCAACTAAAGCCTATCTTCAGGAACTAAGTAACAACCAAAATACAGACTACTCACTTTGGAAGGCAACCAAGCATCTCAAAAGGCCGATCACACCCATTCCTCCCCTTAAGTGTGAAAACGGACAATGGGCAGTGACTAATAGTCAAAAAGCGAAGAGGTTTGCAGAGCACCTTGAAAAGATATTTCAACCAAATGAGGGGGAAATAATTGAAAACGGCACTTCGTTTAATATGACTCCAGAATTTCAAGATATTATTCTAGTAACACCAAGAGAAGTCGCTCGAGAAATAAAACAGAACATAAGCTGCCGAAAATCACCAGGTTACGACTTAATAACTGGGGAAATACTTCACAACCTACCAAGAAAGGGTCTGGTTAAGTTGACAACTCTTATAAATGCTGCATTTAGGCTAAAATATGTTCCTGATTTATGGAAAGTCGCTGAAGTGATCATGATTGCAAAGGCTGGGAAACCAGTACATGAAACAACATCATACAGACCAATCTCCTTGTTACCTATAATGTCAAAACTATTTGAAAAGCTTTTACTTAAACGGCTCAAACCAATAATACATAGCAAGAAAATAATACCAGAACACCAGTTTGGTTTTCAAGAAAAGCACTCAACTATCGATCAAGTGCATAGAATTACAAACGTAATAGAGCACGCCCTTGAAGACAAGAAGGTTTGTTCTACTGTGTTCCTAGACGTGGCACAAGCGTTCGACAAAGTATGGCATGATGGTCTAATATATAAATTGAAGACCCTGTTACCTAAGCAGTTTGCAGATATCCTGGAATCCTACATTCTAAACAGAGTCTTTAGAATAAGGCAAGAAGATGCCTACTCAGATTTGAAACAAATAAAAGCAGGCGTACCGCAAGGAAGTGTATTAGGACCAGTCCTGTACTTAATATACACTTGCGATATTCCAGAATCAGAGCACAATACCATTGGGACTTTTGCTGACGATACAGCCCTCATGGCTGTAGGAAATAGCCATGAAGAAGCAGTTGAAAAGGTTCAAATGGCTGTCAACCAAGTCCATGACTGGACCAAAAAATGGAGGATTAAATTGAATGAATCCAAATCAGTACACATCGATTTCAGTAACAAAAAACACCAGTATTCTCCGGTTTATATAAATAATAAACAAGTCCCATACGAGAATACAGCCAAATATTTGGGTATGACTCTTGACGCTAAGTTACGCTGGAAAGCTCACGTCAAGAAGAAAAGAGATGAACTCGACTTACGATTCAAAAAAATGTATTGGCTGTTTGGGAGAAATTCTACGTTGTCTGTGCAGTACAAATTGTTATTATACAGACAAGTCCTTATGCCAGTTTGGACTTATGGTATTCAGCTGTGGGGCTGCACCAAACAGACCAATATAAGTATCATACAACGATTTCAGAACAAGGTACTAAGGGAAATTGTAAATGCACCTTGGTACATAAGAAATGATGACCTCCATCGGGACTTAAAAGTTGAGTTCATCGACAAAGTAATAAAAAAATGTGCAGAAGCTCACGAAAAGCGACTTCATCTGCACGTGAACATCGAGGCTATCCAGCTTCTCGACCACACGCACATAGTGAGAAGACTAAAAAGAACAAAACCGTTCGAGTTAGTGTTTAGTGATAGTGAATAGTGTTATGTAGCAAATGGCTACCTAATAAATACAAGAACAAAGTGTATTCGCCTTAATAGAGACAATAAGAAAAGTGCTATTGGACACATTCTTAGCAAAGACAATTTATTAGTTTAGGATAAAATTAAATTACTTATTAGTCTGTATATAGGCTAAATTGTAATAAAATTAGAGTCTATCCTTTGGATGTACTCTAGGATTAGTAAAAAAAAAAAAAAAAAATCCAGGTAGCAGGCTTCAGCATAATCGATGATAGGCTGAATTAGAGTTTGGGCAAGATAAATATTTGATTTGAATGGTAAGAACCTTTGAAGCGATTTTAGACTATGAAAGGAAAAGTGCACCTTACGGCTAACCTCATTTACCTGTGCTCGCCAAGAGAGATTACTGTCAATTAATACACCGAGATTCTTAGCAGTGTCGGTGTACTTAATATTTGAGCCGTTAAGGGATAATGGCGCAAAGGTAGAAATCTTAAGCGCATTGCGATAGTACCGACTACCTATGATCAGAGCCTGGGACTTGGAAGGATTAACCAGCAAGCCAAAGGATTTGGCCCACTGATCAATAGCCTCCAGGTCGCGATTCATGGCATTAATCGCTGAGTCAGCATCAGCCAGCAAGAAGTGTCGATAGAGCTGCAAATCGTCTGCGTAAAGATGGAAGTTGGAAGTGATAAACCTAGTGACAGTGTTTATGAAGATAGTGAAAAGAAGAGGAGAGAGAACGCCACCCTGAGGAACGCCAGCAGTGAGGTCACACCATTCAGAGAAAATCTCATCAAGGCGGACACACTGAGAGTGACCCCGAAGATAAGAGTCTATACAGGCTAACGCCGAGGAAGAGAAATTAATGGATTTAAGAACTCCAAGTAGAATATCAAAATCTACAGAGTTGAACGCACAACTGAAGTCAAGCAGGACTAGCACGGTGAGAGATTTGTTGTCCATAGCCCACCGGATATCATCAGTGACTTTCAACAGTGCGTGTGTCACCGTACTATGACCAGAGCGGAAGCCAGATTGGTAAGGGGAAATAATAGAGTTTAAGGATAAATACCTGGTGATTTGACCGTGAACAATGTGTTCGAAAAATTTAGAGAGGAAAGGCAAAATGGAGATAGGTCTGAAATGAGAGAAGGATAATGGATTGTTTATCTTGGGAAGTGGTATTATATGAGCCTGCTTCCAAGCTGAAGGAAATGTGCCAGAATACAGGGAATAATTGAAAATATGAGTGAGAATTGGGAGCAGATGTGGAAGAATAGGTGTTATCATTCTCGAACACAGATTACACACACATTACAGGACTAAGGTTAAAAATTGGACAATTCGGTACTGGCGTTTTGGAAAGCTCAAGCAAAGTGGAAGCTTTGACACTAGGATCCAAAGTGATAGGAGGAATCGAAAAATGCTTATTGAGAGCATTCAAATCAATATTTTTACAGGTATCCATATCAGATTTGCCAATGCCGATTGTCTTTAGAAATTTCCAGATATCGGAGGACTTACGATCTATAAGAGATTCGTGGAAATAGCGTCTCTTTGCATCTCGACACAGACGATTGCAGTGGTTACGCAGAGTCTTAAACTGACCAAGATTCCGCTCCGTAGGTCTACATCTGAATCTACCTTTGCTCTCTCCTTGTGGGCAATAGCACTTATGATTGCAGGAGTTATCCACGGAGCAGGATCATGCTTGATTTTGACTCGACGACGTGGTGCATATTTATCATACAGACTCAAAAGTATGGAAGTGAAACTGTTTACTTTGTCGTCGATACTGGTACTTTCTCTGACGGAGGACCAATCAATATCTCCGGCATCACGCGTCAACGCTTCCAAATCAAGTCCATTATGGTTACGAGGCTTACGTTTAGGAGATCGAATACAGTAAGACAAATAGATGAAATCATGGTAGGAAAAGGTTGCAGAGAGCTGCCCAAACTCAGCAACATGGTGAGGAGAAGAAACGATCATTAAGTCTAGAAGAGAAGGCGTGCAATTAGAAGAATGATGTGTCGCAGAAAGAGGTAAAATATCGAGATTAAAGGAGAATAAGAGAGAGCGGAGTTTTAGAGATCGTGAATCATCTTTTAGCAAACACGTATTAAAATCACCCATCAAAATGACATGCTCATACGATGGGCACAAGTTATTAAAACATGATTCCAATGACTTAAAATAGTTAATGTGAAGATTAGGAGAGTAGAATACAGCAAGAAGAATTTTAGAGTGATTTACATTAATTTCCAAAAACAAAAACTCAGTCGATCCAGAGTACTGAGAAGGAGACACACTAACAATTTTGTAGATATCGACACCACCACCACCCTTACCAGTCCTGTCATTTCTGATCAGAACATAGCCAGGGAGTGCATAGTGTGAAGAAAGAAGAGAGGGCTTAAGAAAAGTTTCCGAAATTAAAAGTGCATCAAGATGAGCACTGCTAAAGGAAGCCAGAAGATCGGAGTAGTGACCAGGAACACTCTGTGCATTAATATGAGCAATGTTCAAATTCTTAGGATACTTTGCAAAAAGACTGGAGATGTTGTCATGCAGAGTACGAAATGGAGACCCACTGTCCGCACTAGCAAAGCTGGAAGTCGAAGAGGAACATGAGAAAAAACTGTCGTCTAAATCAATATTCATAAATAAATACGATATTCAAATAAATACTCAATATAAAAAAATAAAAAAAAAATAAAGTTAAAAAAAAAGTCTAAGCGGCTGATTACTTTCACAACAACCACCCTTCCTCACTGGTGTGTTGGAAGAAATTACAAAAACACAAAAAGAAAAATATAAAAATACTAGCTTTTGTCAGCGGCTTCGCCCGCGGCCATGAAATATAGCCTATGTCACTCAAGAGTAAAGCAGCTTTCTATTGTTGCTAAAATTTTCCCAATCGGATCAGTAGTTCCAGAGATTACCCCCTACAAACAAAAAAACAAACTAACAAAAAAAACAAACTTTACCTCTTTATTATATTATTATAGTGTAGAAAACTAGGAACAAAAAACCAATAGCGTAAAACGGAATACAGTTCGATGCCCCCCGCGAATAATCCGGTAATCGTAAAAGTGTAAATGTTCAGGAAAAATAAAAAACCATTTTTCCTTAATAACTCCATTAAACAACAAGTATCAGAGACTTTTTATAACGCATTTGGAAGCTAATTTTTTCAGCTATCTGGTTATTTCAACAAAACTTAAGTAGTCCTAAGGGCTTCGTTATAATTTAGCTGGATGCATTTTACTATATTAGTGTAGGTCGAGCTCTCGTCACTAATGTCACTTACGATATTGTTCGTGTAAATTTATATTTTCAACGGCAACAGTAAGATGCTGTTGCGATGTTATTCGTGTAAATTTATATTTTCGATGGCAACGGTAAAATCGTGTTGCGCTATTATTCGTGTAATTTGTTTTGTATACTGAACATTTGTAAAAAGCAATTATTAGGTTATTCGATTGTTTAACAGTAACGTACATTTTATTGTTATAGTTAACAATTACTGTTTATTTGAATAGTTCACTTAAGTATTATTTGATGATTATTATAGTATATTTTCACTGGGCCCGCATGGTGGATTATGGCCCATTCCCTCTCCTGGAGACGGGGCCTGTGTCCCAGCAGTGGGAACTTTAAAAAAGGCTGATGATAATAGTATGTTTTTATGAAATATAGGACATTCTAGTTAATGAAACATCTTTATTATTATCATAAAAAATAGACACTGCACTGAAGACACAACTATTACACATGATTATACAACCGTAAAAATTATAATAAGGTCCTCTTATAGTTAAAAATCTTAATCCGAATCCTTATCGTGACCTGATTCAGTATGACAAAAGCTTAAGTTCCTATAAAATAGTTGATAATGGTGGGGAATTTATTGCTTGGGAGTTAGACAGGCTCAGGAGATCATTATATATTTTTTTTTTTAATAAGGAGTGGCTTGTCGCATGCTGGCTTTAATTCAATACTTTTAATTGTTTTGGACACCTGTTTCTGCCAACGCTGTATACTTCTGCCTGCATCGTAATCCAATTTAATTTAATCGTGAGAATTGTGGACTACAAGAAAGCCTTTGATTCGAACGAGACCTGGGCTGTACTGTCTCTCTAACAGTGCCAAATTGACTATCGGTATATCGAGGTGTTGAAATGTTTGTCCAAAACGCCACCATGTCAGTCCAACTTCAGGACCAGACCTTGAAACCTATTCTCTTGCAGCGAGGTGTGAGGCAGGGAGACGTCATTTCTCCGAAACTGTTCACGGCCGCAATGGAGGATGTCTTCAAGGTTCTTGAGTGGAGTGGTCTAGGCATTAATGTCAATGGCGAGTCATCATCACTCACCTCCGGTTTGCCGACGACATCGTAGTCATGGTTGAGACTACGGGGAAGCCCATTACAATCCTCGGTGACCTCAGTAGAGCTTCCGAAAGAGTGGGTCTTAAAATGAACATGGACAAAATCAAAGTCATGGTTAACATCCATGTAGCGTCTACCCCTATTAAGATCGGAGACTCTACACTCGAAGTAGTAGACGACTACGTTTACCTTGGGCAGTTAATCCAGTTGGATAGGTCTAACTTCGAGGAAGAGGGCAATAGTCGAATCCGACTCGGCTGGGCAGCGTTCGCGAAGCTATGCGGTGTCTTCTCGTCTAATATATCACAATGTCTCAAGACGAAAGTCTATAACCGCTTGAAGTGTCGCGCCCATTTTTTTTTAATCAGGGTGTCTTACCAGTGATGACATAATTATGGCTCCGAAAATTACAATGGGCCTCATAAGAAAACTCAAAGTCACTCAAAGAGCAATGGAAAGGGCTATGTTCGGAGTATCCCTGTGTGATCGAATCAGAACCAAGACTAAATGCATGTTAATACATTCCCCATATTCACGTTACAGAAACATTGAACTAAATATAAAAGGCCATAGCTATGAATGTTTCCACAAAGATAAATCTGACTGTCAATGTCCTATGTTGGAGCAAGTAGAAACATACAGGTACTTGGGACTGACTATTGACACTAAATTTGCTTGGAACAGTCATATAGATACAGTTTGTAGTAAACTACGGTCAGTCCTGGGTAAGCTGTATACCTTGAAACCTATAGTTAAGAGAGGATTATTATATACGCTGTACTATGCACTTGCTGACTCGATTATTGGGTACGGGTTGTGTGGTTATGGACTCACTTTTAAAACATATCTTAATAGAATTAAAATGTTACAAATAAGACTACTTAAATTATTAGTAAGCAAAAAATCTAAAAAAAGATTGAAAAAAGAATATGAAAAACTATTTAATAAATGCAATATATTACCAGTTCATATGAAAGTTAAACTAGCAATAATCCTGGAACAACATAATACACAACAACATAAACATGAAAGAGTATATAACTACCCAATCCGACAATCCAAGAAAAAGAAACTCCATGTACCTAAGGTCAACAATTATTATGGCAAGCGTACGAGAAGATGGATGGTACCATCATTAATTAATGAACTACCGGAAGATTTGATCAGTCGAGCCAAAAATAGAAACTGTCTAAAAAATCTACTAATGAAACACTATTTGTCTATGTGTCCATAGTTGTAGCGGCATGTCGGTCGAGTCGGTTGGTGTTGTGGGGCTGCATCTGTTTACCACAAAATAAATACAAACTTGAGGGGTGAACAGATTTGGTCTCACGACACCAATCAACGACCGATGATATTTAGTATATGTATACGTAGTACTATATCGCAAAGAGTAAAGTATTAGGAACCTATATATGTATAATTATACGCAAAGTTCACGAGAACGCACTGCCGACAAACTGCTATGCAGTTTAGCAGATGTTATATTAAGACTTTTTTATGTAACAAAATGCGATTAAATAAATAAATAGAAATGAGGTTGCCGACATAGCGGAAAGAATCGCCAAACTTAAGTGGCAATGGGCAGGACACTTTGCACGCAGAACAGATGGCCGCTGGGGCCGAAAGGTTCTGTAGTGGCGACCGCGTACCGGAAGACGCAGCGTTGGAAGGCCTCCCATCGATGACCTGGTCAGGGTTGCTGGAATCCAATGGATGCAAGACGCACAAGACCTGTCTTTGTAGCGGCGTTTGGGGGAGACCTATGTCCAACAGAGAACGTCTCTCGGCTGAAACGGTGATGATGATGATAAGTACTTAATAGAAAGGGTGTTTAAAATATACCTTGCATGCTGCCTGTACTAGCACTTACATAAATAAGGTAGAGAAGTATTTACCCGAACAATATCGTAACAATGTTTACTGTCAAATCATATTGATATTTTTTTTCGTAAAGATCTGAAACCATATTATTCGTTTTAAATACATTTTAATGATGTTTTATGGAATATACGCGTAGTTTTTCATATCTTCATAAATAAAGATAGAAAAATTCTGAAAAAAAATTACATGGTGTATTTTAACTTCTAGATGCCGAAAAACGCATAACATGAAAAACCCCGTAATAGGTCATTACAGGATTATTCGCGGGGGACGTCGAGTTATGCTTAAAAATAAAACATATATTGGACTGGAACGCAACAATTACGTCAAATAGTCGAGTGACAGTAGTCGTAGTGATACTTGACAGTCCAATAGAAAACAAAACGACTTTCGTTGGTAGTGGTGAAGGCTTAACACGTGTTTTTATCAGTGTTACGATTTTTTTCGATTTTAGTGAACTTTTAACGGAGTGAAACTTTATCGAGACTGCTCCTAGTGTGTGTGTGTTCTTAGGTTAAGGTTTGTATTTTGTTTGTGATCGTCCTTTCTTATCTTTAGTTCATTTTGGCGGATTACGCTAAAATTAACTCGAAAAAGCCCCCTGACCCGGACCCCCCTGATGATTTATTTGACCTATCTCCTGGTATTACCGTAACCCTACCTAATGTGACTGAAGTACCCCCGCAAAACACTACCATGGACACCGAGAACTCAAATCGCAAAAGGGTCGCAGGTTCGCCCCCTGCTACTTCTAATAAACCACCTAAGATAGCTAAAAGTTCACCTGGTAGACTGACATATACCATGCGGGATAACCCTCCATACATTGTTCACGTGTCTTTGAAAAATGAGCAGATCTCAGGCACTGTGCTACAACCAATTAAGTTTGGTATGTTTTTGACGACCAATAACGTCAGCAATGTACGTCTCGACGGGATCAAACGTATCGGCAGAAATCATGTGTCAGTTGAGTTCAAGTCGCATCAGGACGCAAACAGTTTTCTTATTAATCCAGTGTTAGCAAAAAATAATTATATCACATCCATCCCACAATTTAATATCACTCGAATGGGCATAGTTAGGGATATACCGGTTAAGTGGTCAGAGGATGAGATTATCAGCAATATTCAGGTTCCGGAGGGCTGTGGCCCTGTCATTAAGGCCAGAAGGATGAGCTGCAAGGTGGTTTCTTCTGGTATTACTGAGTGGAAACCCACGCAAACTGTAGTACTAACTTTCGACGGACAGGTTTTACCTAAACGTGTAATCAGTTTCTACTCATCACTACCAGTCGAAAGATACACCTACCCTACGATCCTATGTTACCACTGCTGTCGCTTTGGCCATACCCGCACGCTATGCAGATCAAAACCTAGGTGTTTTAAATGCGGAGAAAATCATCCAGGTGATGGGTGTGAAACCACCCCGGAATCAGGCTACTGTGTTTCATGTACTGGCAACCATTTTGCGAACGACAGTGCTTGTCCTGAATTGGGCCGACAGAAGTGTATCAAAGCTCTGATGTCGGAGAAGTCGATCTCATATGCTGAGGCAAGTCGGGTGTTCCCACCTGCTTCTCGATCCTATACCGATGTGTCCAAATCCCCTCCTCGCAACAATCTTAGAGTAAATTTACCTCAATCCCAGTTTTCCAGTCCTATCCCTAGTACCCAAAAATCTTACCGTAAAACGGTTCTCTTAAAACCCAAGACCTACGCCCCTTTGTCACCTGGCTATAATAGACAGGTTCACCAGGAACTCACTCAAAATTACTCCTTTTCCCCATTAGGCAATGGCTGTGCCCTTCCAATGCAAGTTGGAGAGCCAATCACAATACATATAGACAGGAAACAAATAACCTTACAAATATTTTGAGCTTCATTACCAACATGCTAATGTCTATTTTATCTAGCCCGACCCGAAAAATACCTGACCACGTTGCCTCTAAATTGACCTCTATCCTTAATTACATAAACGATGTTCCATCCCCTGACATTCCTTCAGTGGAACGTGAGGAGTATTACTCCCCGAAAGCCTGACCTTACTTACCTAATTAATAAATTTAAACCATCAATCTGCGGCATTGCCGAGACATGGCTCTTGCCTGATAGTAATTTCAGGTTGCTGTGTTTTGGCACTGTCCGTAATGACAGATCTGATGGATATGGGGGATGTGCTTTGCTCATCAATAGCAAAGTATCATACTCCCAGATTCCTCTAACCTTCGTTGGTGACGACATAAATGTTGTTGCTGTTAAGGCTGAGGATATAAATATTTTTTCTTTTTATATTGCGCACCCACAACTAGAATATCCTTATCCTTACTAATATTATAAATTGGAATGTGAGTTTGTTTGTTTGTTTGTTTGTAAGGCTTTCACGCCGTAACTACTAAACCGTTTGCTTTGAAATTTTGCAGACATAAAATTAGAAGTCCGGATTAAATAATAGGCTACTTTTTATCCCGGAAAACTGTGATGTTCCCGAGGGAAAACGAAAATATTGTTTAGCTTCGTATGAAGCTGTCAGTATCAGTTTGGTGACACATGGCGCTGTGTGACGTTTAAAACAAAGTTTAATGATACGATAAATTATCCCCGGAAATGAGGGATTCCCAAGGGATGTCGTACAATTTGGTTAATCGCCTAAACTGATTTTTACATCTGCTTATCCTGTGAACTTAGTAATGTTTTTACGTAGCTAAGCAAAAACTTCTGTACTTTTTTACCTACCCTTCATCCTGGTAAGTATAATAGACTGTTTCAGAAGGTTAACAACGTTTATGAATAATCAAAACAGGTTATAACATGCACATATTCCTATCCTTACTATCCTTACTTCCTTATCCTTATCCTTACTTAATATTATAAATCGGAATGTGAGTTTGTTTGTTTGTATGTTTGTATGTTTGTATGTTTGTATGTTTGTATGTTTGTATGTTTGTATGTTTGTATGTTTGTATGTTTGTATGTTTGTATGTTTGTATGTTTGTATGTTTGTATGTTTGTATGTTTGTATGTTTGTTTGTTTGTTTGTTAGCCTTTCACGCCGTAACTACTGAACCGTTTGCTTTGAAATTTTGCAGACGTAAAGTTAGAAGTCCGGATTAAATAATAGGTATGATAGACGGTTCCAGAAGGTTAACAACGTTTATGAATAATCAAAACAAGGTATAATATGCACATATAACAAATGAAAACTGAAATATTTATAAGTCACCGAAATTACTAATTGGTATAAGTAGGTATTTAGTATAAGTGGTCTTTACGCTAACTAATTCTTTATGTAAGCGATAGATGGCGCTGGGTGTATTTTAAAACGTGATAACGTTGTATTTTTTAAGATATGTAAGTAGTGGTATGATATAGATCTCGCGCCCTAACCTATAGCCGTATAGTATTTACCGTTTTGTTTTATCATAGCTTAGCTTTATTTGATTCACCAGGTATAGTTGGTAATTACGTCGCTTTGTTCGTCATTTAGATTTTTATAGTTTAGGACATTGAACTAACATTACTATAGGATTATGCTTTAATTGCGGTTTATAGTTTTTAGTTTACTTACTCATTATTTCATAATGCCTCGCAAACGTAAATCTAATTTGTCGAGCACCTCATCTCAAGCTCGGGCAATGAAAATTGCCCGATCTCAAGAATCGTCTCTCCATGCTGGATTAAGAAGGCGCGATCAAGCAGAGCGTCAGGCTGCTTTGAGAACTGCTGAGCTACCATCTCAGCGCCAGCAAAGATTTGAGGAGCAAGCCGCTCGCCAATTTTCTTTGAGGGCTTCCGAGAATGATATTCGTACTCAAGTACGTTTATCGCAACAGGCTCAACGTCAGACAGCACTAAGGGCGTTAGAGTCACCTCTTCAAACGCTGCTACGTTTGGAAGAGCAAGCTGAAAGACTAGCTATTTTGATAGCTAATGAGACGTCTCTTCAAACGCAGCTACGTTTGGAAGAGCAAGCTGAAAGACTAGCTATTTTGAGAGCTAACGAGACGTCTCTTCAAACGCAGCTACGTTTGGAAGAGCAAGCTGAAAGACTAGCTATTTTGAGAGCTAACGAGACGTCTATTCAAACACAGCTACGTTTGGAAGAACGAGCTGAAAAACTAGCTATTTTGAGAGCTAATGAGACGTCTCTTCAAACGCAGCTGCAAAATTAAAAGTAGGGGTTCCGGTGATGCTGATACGTAATCTCGATGCCCCACGACTGTGTAATGGTACTAGGTTGCGTGTCACTCAGCTTGGACGGAATATTATTACCGCAACTATTTTAACTGGCGCAACAAAAGGTGAAAGTGTATTCATTCCTCAGATCCCGATTATTCCAACAGGCCTCCCATTTCAATTTAAAAGACTTCAGTTTCCTACAAGGGTTTCATTTGCAATGACCAGTAATAAAGTACAAGGCCAAACTCTAAGGGTTGCTGGAGTACACCTGGAAAAACATTGTTTTTCGCATGGTCAGCTCTATGTAGCGTGTTCTCGGGTTTCCAGTGCCCAAAATCTGCATGTTTTTGCTCCCCAAAGTAAAACATATAATATAGTTTACCACTCAGTTTTGGTTTAACAACTTAACGGCCTAAACGCCTGAACGGATTTTGATAAAATTTGGTATGGAGGTAGTTTAAGTCCTGGATAAGCAATGTTTTGCCATGGTAGAACTTCTCATTCCCACGGGAAAATCTAAAAAGCGCGATATAACCGATTTCCACGCGGGCGAAGCCGCGGACGAAAAGCTAGTAATTTATAAAGCTGAAGAGGTTGTTTGCAAAAATAAATATGATGCCCAAAATAACTATTCCACGCGGACGAAGTCGCGGGCACAGCTAGTCTTTCTATAATCAAAAATTTGTTATGCAGCGTTAGTGGTCCCATACTGGTTATGGGTGACTTTGATTGTCACCATTATCGTTGGGGATCAGATACTTGTGATAACTTTGGCTTAGGCTTGCTGGATATATTGGATGATCTAGATCTCTGTCTTATCAACGATGGCAGGGCCACACGCAGGTCTACACCTGGACAGTGTAATAGTTGTGTTGACTTGACGTTCCGTTCATCCAATATATCTAGCCTTCTCATTTGGCGACGCTTGGATATGACCCATGGAAGTGATCACTATCCCATCATTATTGAATTCCCCTCCAAAAATATTCCCTGTCAAGCTCTCCCACCCCTTTTGAAATATCAGCTTAATTCGGCAGACTGGAACTTATATTCAAAAATAGTTGACCTTAAAATATCTTCTCTACCAAAAGTTGACACCCATAATGCCCAGGAATGCTTTACACCCATTTCCTCCACTATTTCCTCCACAGCAGAGGACTGCTTCCCATCCAAAAAAGCTCCTTCTGGCAAACTTCCTTCTCCACCATGATGGGATAGGGAGTGCACTGACATGATTAGGGCCAGGAATGAAGCGGAAAAGACAGTCAACTGCAATATGAACCTGGAAAATCTTCTCTCCTTCAAGCGAATTTTAACTAAGTCCAGGAAATTTTTCAAAAAGAAAAAACGCGAAGGATGGACAAAATTCTGTAGCTCGCTGAGTCCGTCCACACCACGGACTAAATATAAAGAGGAGTTGTTGTATCAAGATTGTCCTAAGAAACAGCGCGTGACATTTTGCGGGGTGAGGGGGTGTTACACTCCGCCCATTTCTTTAATTTCCATCCGCCGGTCAATAGCCAAACTACTCGCTCGTTCTGTCGATTTTGTCTTGATGTTACGTAACTATCCATCACTAGATGTCGCTAAGTACAGGGTTCCGTACCGTTGTATTTTCGATGTACAAAAGTGACTTTTCTACAGATTTATTTTAATATACCATATTTTATTTACAGATTTTGATATCCAGCGTATTTATTGTTTTAGATGAGACAGCCACGGAACATACGTAAAATAATTGGAATCTAATTACGGACCTATGTTTTGTTCTGTTTCTTTTTGTTGACGATAGATGGCGGCCTGTTAACGTTTACGAAGTTGTGCACAGGACGAACGCCAACAATACACTGGCTTAAGCCACGCCCACCATGATGACGTCAGGACCGTGCTGAGAATCATGGTGCAGAGCCGTTTAGGCCATCTCCTCTTTATATTTACTCCGTGGTCCACACCCGTTTCGACGGTCTGGCGAAAGGTGAGACATTTTAGGAGCGGTCTAGCATCCATTTCTCCAAATGCCATCACAGAAGAACTTGGACAGCAGTTCTTTTCCAAAATAGCTCCGGCCTATGTTCCAAGTGTGGAGGAAAGCGGTGTTGACATCAATGATGCAGACAACACTGCCGACCCAATGAACATGCCATTTACCTTAAAAGAATTAAAATCTGTGCTGTCACATGTTAGAGACTCTGCTCCGGGTGTGGATGGATTCACCTACTCTTTTTTATCTCCAAAGCTGGTCCAAAAACTCACCAATATTACCTGGATTTGGCTAACTTCTGCTTAACTTCCGGATACATTCCCACAGAATGGAAGGTTCAAGTTGTTATCCCGATATTAAAACCAGGAAAAAACCCTGATGACCATTGCTCATATAGGCCTATTGCTTTATCGTCCATACTTATAAACCTTTTGGAACATCTAGTCAAAAACCGTTTGGAGTGGTTGGTGGAGAATAGGAGGCTGCTTCCGCCGACTCAGTTCGGCTTTAGGAAAAGCCTGGGCACAGCTGATAGTGTGGGTACCCTCACGTCAGCGGTCCGGCTGGCCCTCAGCGGGGATGAGTCTGTGGTTGCTGTCTTTCTAGACATATCTGCTGCCTATGATTCTGTCCTCCGCCCTAACCTCAGGCAAAAGCTGCACGAGCTGAGAATCCCGGATAGGATTTGTCGTATCATCGGTAGCATCTTTACCAGCCGCACCATTCAGTTAAGAAGCCCTGGGTCGGACTATGACCAAAGAATGATCTGGAGAGGATTACCTCAAGGGTCTGTTCTTAGTCCCCCACTCTACAACATCTAAACAGCTAACCTACCCTCTTGCCTCAATTATGACTGCAAAATCCTTCAGTATGCTGACGATATTGCACTCCTGGTTTCTGGCAGTTCCATTCAGGATGCCGCTCTATCAATGAATGTCTCTTTATCCTCATTAAACCAATGGCTGCTTGATCACGGTTTGTCTTTAAGTGCGCCAAAGAGTACAGCGGTCATTTTTACCCGTAAGCGTTCTGTACCCCTAATAGATATTAATATTGATGGACAAACCATTCCAATCAAAAATAAGGCTAGGTTTCTGGGAGCAACTCTGGATTCAAGAATGTCTGGGATTGATCACATAAACAACACGGTCAAGAAATGCGAACGATCTGTGTCGGTCCTTAAGGCCTTGGCAGGGGTGTGGTGGGGAGCTCACCCTTACACCCTTAAATTAATAATAATGACTTTGAGTCAGTCCTCAAGCGCTACTGGGTAGGCTAGAACCTCTTTTACACTGACGCTTCCAAGTTATCGGAATCAGGAGGTACTGGTGTAGCAGTTTACTTCCAAAATTCTATAATTGCGCTACTTTTTCAGAAGTGTCAGTGTTTACAGGGCCAGGGGAGTGCATTGGTATCCTAGAAGTCAAACACTTTATTAAATCCCATTAAATAACAAGGTCAGTCATTTTTTCAGATTCCCTTAGTTCCATTCAGGCCTTAAAGCAAAATCAACTTTTTAGTAAAATCCATATCCAAATCATTGTAGAGATTAAGAACTTGTTATTTGATTGTTCCCAAAACGGCCTGGACATCGAGATAGCCTGAATCCCCGGTCACACGGGAATTGTTGGTAATGAGTGCGCTGATTCGTTAGCAAAGTATGCCACATCGAATCCGGTTGATCGAAAGCACTACGTGGTTCACAACTACGATTTGCGGAATGGTGCCAGACCCAAGTTATTTAACTCGTGGGCTGAAACATGGAAGATGACATCCAAAAACAAGGGCATTTACTATGCAGCCATACAGCCTGAAATTCAACGAAGGCCTTGATTTTTTTAATGCCCCAAACTGTCGAAGAGAACTGTTTCAACGCTCTGTAGACTTAGACTCGGATATTGTTGTAGCCCAGTGTTTCTGAATAAAATTCATGTCCGGGACAGCTCTATGTGTGAGTGTGGTCTGGCGGAGGGTACTTTGGACCATATTTTTTTTTCCTGTTCCCGCAATAATAGCTCTTTTGACCTCTATCAGAAAATTTCGAAACTTAAAATTCCTCTCCCAATCAATTTCCACTCCCTTTTAGCTTACTTTTCCCCTAAACCTACTAACATTTTAGCAACCTTTTTAAAAAAAAACGACTTAAAATTTTAGTTGGTGCGTAGTTTATAATAATCCGTGTTGTATGTATCTATGTCTGTAAATTAGATTACGTGTTTTTACTAACCCATGTGTTCGTCTTTCCAGCCCAACTAACACCTACCACGAAGTACAAAGTTCGACGGTTGTCCTTATGGGTCGCCGTCCTAACGTGACGCTGGCAGAATAGTCGAAACCGGCTCAATTGCCATAATTTAAAAAAAAATAATAATAATAATGCGTAATTCTCGCCACGAGTTTCTTGGTTACCACGTGTGTTTTGAGAATTTTGATTGTCCTTGAGTGATTGTTGTGACTTTTGTGTTTTGTTTTTATATAACTGTGCTGTCCTTGTGATTGTTAACAGGTTTGTGTTGTGATTGTCCTTTGTAGTTAGTGTAAAAACCACAAAAATTGAGAAAAATAAACCCCCTGATCCAGATCCACCCGACATCTCAACTTCCCCAAACCTTTAGTCCCAAAATCCTCTCTCCCAATTTGCCGATGTCATTTGTAGCATATCGGAAACCTACTGAAACTTGCGTCATCACCTTTGATGGCCAAGTTCTACCACAACTACAGGGTATACTGTTGCTACACTTCCCTTCCCGTAGAACAATACATATATTCCACAATCCAATGCCGAAAGTGCGGCAGATTCGGTCATGTTGCTAACCTTTGCAAGTCCAAACCACGCTGCAATAAATGTGGCCATGACCACCCCGGTGATGGTTGCAACATTGCTAAGGACGAAGCTTTTTGTGTGCTCTGCTCGGGGAATCACTTCGCCAATAGCAGGTCATGCCCCGAGCATGGTAGGCAGAAGGCCATCGAAACGGTTATAGCTGAAAAGTCGGTTTCCTATGTGGAGGCTAGCAAACTTGTCCCAGTAGCATCCTGCAATTATGCTAATGCTGCCAAAACACAGACCTAGCGCAAAACCATTGCACTGAAGCCCAAGACCCATGCCTCCCTCTCCCCATTCTATGATAAAGTAGCTCATCACCAAATCACTAGCTCCCCCCAATCCTCACAACCTAATGGCTGTGCTCTCAACCAAAATAATTCACCTACTAGCAACACAGTTTCAGTTATAGAACTTCTCATTAAGCTTTTACCCTCTCTTATCCCTAATCATCCTAATAACTCCCAATTACCGTCCATCGTCGCCGAAAAACTTATTAAAACACTTTTAGATATTAAAAATGGCGTCCAGCCAAACATTCTTGCAGTGGAATGTGAGGAGCGTGTTTCATAAGAAGCACGACCTCATATTCCTACTCAATAAATTTAAACCTGTAGCTTTGGTTGAGATGTAAGATGATATGGACTTGTGCATACTAAACAATGGTTGCCCAACACGCAGGTCACTTCCTGTGTCAACAAAAGAGTTGTGTTGATTTAACGTTTTGCTCTACTGAACTGGCTCCTTCAACCCATTGAGAATGCACATCCTTGTCGCATGGTAGTGATCATTACCATATTGTTATTTCTTTGGGTAATAGGACTTATTTAGAAAAAACCTCTCCTCCACTTTTGCAGTATAATTTATCCAAACCAGATTGGTCAAAATTTGCTTCATTATTGGATCAGAAAATTGACACTCTTCCAAATTTAAATTCTAGTTTATCAAACCCTTATGATCACTGCCATGCCAAGAGTTGCTATGAGGGCTTTGTCGAAGCCGTTACCTCCAGTGCAGACTCTTGTTTCCCCCCTAAAAACAGTGCCCGGAACAAAATACCATCCCCACCATGGTAGGACCACGAGTGCACTTCAGCGGTTAAATTGAGAATGAGGCTGAAAAACAATACAATAGGGAAATGACCACCCAAAATCTGTTGGCCTACAAACAAGTTTTTGCGCGATCCAAACGTCTCCTACGTAGGAAGAAACGCGCAGGCTGGGTCAAGTTTTGTACATCCCTCTCTCCATCCACCCCAATTTCAATTGTGTGGAAAAACATTAATAGATTTAGGCGTGGTTGCTCACCAACGATGTCTGCTCCTATCTCTAGGGAAACTGCTGAAATTTTTTTTGATAAAATAGCCCCTTCTTATGTCCCTCGCTTTTCTGAATGCCTTAACGTGCCTCCGCATAATTATTGTTTCTGATGACCCTTCTGATGTGCCATTTACTTTGAAGGAATTGAATATGGTACTCAATCATGTCCGGGATTCAGCACCTGGTATTGACGGGGTGCCGTACTCTTTTATAACACATTCTGGAGAAAAAGCTAAATTATATTTCCTAGATATTATAAATTTTTGTTACGATCGTGGTTGGGTCCCAGACCAATGGAAACTACAGATAGTCATTCCCTTGTTGAAACCAGGCAAACACGTAGATGACCCGAACGGCTTTAGACCTATTGCCTTATCTTCAGTCCTAGCCAAATTTATGAAACACCTGGATCTGGAACAATTTATGAAGAACCGTCTGGAGTCGATAGTTGAGTCTAGAAATTTACTGCCAAGCTATCAATTCGGTTTTAGAAAAGGGCTCAGTACAATGGACAGTGTCGGAGTGCTAATAACAGATATCCGTCTAGCATTTTGTAAAAACGAATCCGTGGTTGCAGCCTTCATAGACATTTTCTCCGCATAAGATAATGTTCTTCTTCCTGTTCTCAGGCAAAAGTTGCAACAGCTGAGTATTCCAGTCAAGATGATCGAATGCATATGTGGACTAATGTTCTGTCGCTCATTAGTTCTGAGAGTCCAGGGTGAGGACTTTGACAAAAGGCAGACTTGGAGGGGCCTCCCACAGGGTTTTGTCCTCAGCCCCCTCCTTTACAACCTGTACACAGTCGACATTGGCTCCTGCCTAAATAACAACTGTCACGTCTTGCAGTATGCTGATGACTTAGCCCTCTATGTGGCAGACTTCTCCATCACTGACGCTGCATCATCCCTCTGCCTCTCTCTGGACTCTTTGAATGATTGGCTTCTAAATCACGGCTTGTCACTGTCTGCATCAAAAAGTTCGGCGGTAATATTTTCTAGGAAAAAAACGTTCCCTCCCATCTCAGTAACCTTTTCAGGGGAAAATATCCCATTGGCAAAATTTTTAGGCGTTATACTTGATTCGAAATTAACAGGTAAGTACCATATAAACTTTTTTTTTCTGTGTGGGTAGACACAGGGTTAACACACTTTTAAAACAGCTCCCAGTTTTTATTGATTTTTTTATTATTTTTAATTGTATTTTGAATGATATAGGGTAAGTTGTCTCACATTGAACCAGGTAAATTTCAAAGTCTCATAGTGGGCTGAATTTTCAATCAATCCCTTTATTTTTTTGTGTATAGTTGACAAATCTATTTAGCTTCAATTTTGTAAAACATTAATTTCTCATATTCCTTTTACTTTCAGTGTAAAACAGGTTTTTATAAAAAATGATTTTTGGTTCATTGAGTACTTCAGGTGGTACACATTTAACCAGGGCATCGTACACATTGAGCCACCTTATTGACTATGTCTTCTAGTTAAATTTATAAGACAAATACTTTGTAATACTGATAAAAAACAGTAATAATAAAAATCAGCCTTATATTTATTAAAATCACTTACATCACATAAACTTTTCAGTCAAATTCTATATTTTAAAAATAAATACAAAAGTAGCATAATATTCTTGATACCAAGTAAAAATTTATTTAGATTCTTAGTTTTTAAATAAAACTAAGAAACTAAATAACTTTTTACTTGGTTTTTGAAACAAAACAAACAAACTTTAATCAAAGTAAAAAAAAAATCTTCCAAAAATAAAATAAAAAAAAATTCTATGCACTTCTTTCACTCGTTCTGTGCAGTTTAAAGGCTTTAAGCATGTCGGCATCACTTTGTTTCGCGCCATTCTATAACAAATTAAAATAATTGTAAAAAATACACTCATTTAACGAGTGGGATGTACACAATGAACAATGGTTCAATGTGTACCACACTCAGGTGGCTCATTGTGAGACACACCACGTTTTGATAGCTAAACTCAAAATTTTCCTGTTAAATCAATCTCGTTAAAACACAAATTATAGCGCTTTTTATTGCTAAATAACCGTAGAAAACAGTGTATATATAAATAAATCGATATCATTTAAACAAAAAAAGGTAAAAAAGAATGAAATTTGCAAAAAATACTTACTTTTTAACCCCCGACGCAAAAACGACGGGGTGTTATAAGTTTGACGTGTCTGTGTGTGTGTGTGTGTGTGTGTGTGTGTGTGTGTGTCTGTCTGTACCACTCTAGCCGCCGAACGGATGGACCGATTTTGATTTAGTTTTTTTTGTTTGACAGTAGAAAATGTCGAGAGTGTTTTTACGTAAGTTTGATGAAAATTGTTCCAAGATGGCCGCCGCCACAAAATGACAGATTAGATATTTTTTTTAAACTCCATCAATATGGGTATCAAACGAAAGGGCTTGACTAGTAGAATACTATTAGATATGACAAATTTAAAATACAAGATGGCTGCTTCTACAAAATGGTGCTTTACATTTTTTTATTACAACTTGATCAATATGGGTATCAAATGAAAGGGCTTGACTAGTGAAATACTATTAGGTATGAAAAATTTAAAATCCAAGATGGCTGCCTCTACAAAATGGCGCTTTATGGATATATTGATATCATTTGATATCCATATCCATATCCATCCATTTATTTGTTGTTTGTGGTAGTGTCCACCTCGTGGACAAGGTGTAATGAAATGAAAATTTCACCTCGTAAAATGCAAGGTGGACACTACCACAAGCAACAAATAAATATTTTTCAAAATTTTGGCTTGTACATTTTTTTTTTTTTTTTTTTATGGTAGGTGAAAATCATCCAATGACGAAACCCGCTCTTGGGCGGAGCGGGAGACCAGTGTCAGACTCTTACTGACTAAAAAACCTACCCCGTACCTTCCTTGCCTTATTTCTGGAGTCGAGGTTACAATTTTCACATACCCTCTAGGCTCCAGGAGGCTTCGACCCTGAAGGGCCCCTGCAGTTTGCTGACAACTCCTTGAGGCGCGCGGGAACGGTGCGCGCCGTTGACGACTTGGACTCGGTCTTACCAGACGATCGGACGGCGAGCTACCCATTGCTCACCGTCCGCGAGCCAGTGTCTACGGTGGCCGGATATCGGCAGGATCGCGGCGGCGACGGCTACGGCGAGTACGCCGTTGCCTTTGCCTTATGCGGTCGGCCTCCTCCTTTACGAGCATTACTGCTTCGCAGAAGGAGGCGACCGCCTGCCATTCCTCTTCGCTGCGGACCATGGCCTGAACCAGGGCCCGACGCGAGAGGTCGCCGCCGCCGATCACCCCCACGAGGACACGGCGATGCTCTTCCCAAGCAGGGCACACCTCCACCGTGTGCTCCACCGTGTCCTCCGGGCTCGCCTCACAGTGGCGACACCCGGACGTCTCTTCCGCACGAATCCGGTGCAGGAATCTCCCGAACTTCCCATGTCCGGTGAGAACCTGCGTCATGCGGAAAGTGAGGACGCCGTGAGGTCTATCCAGCCACGCCTCAAAGAGGGGCACTACCGCTGAGATTACGGTGTGCCCAGCGTTGAGTTGCGACAGTCGCTGTTTCCACTTCACCATGAGATCTCGCCGGAGCTCCTTCCGCCACGCCTCGACATGTTCGGGCAGCGGATCTTCGCCCCGGCGTTGCATCTCCACGCGCTGGTCGTGCATGTGTGCAAGGACTGTTGCCTCCAAATCCCATGGTGGTAGGCCAGCAAGGAGGCTCGCCGCCTCGCGGGACACCGTGCGGTATCCCCGCACCATCCGGATGGCCATGACCCTCTGGCAGGCGTTCAGCTGGGCCGCCGGGCGTTTACGCAGCGTCGGCGCCCACACTGGTGCCCCATAAAGGGCCATGGACCGGACGATGCCGGCGTAGAGCCTCCGGCAGAAGGCGTCTGGACCCCCAAGGTTCGGCAGGAGCCGCTTGAGAGCAGCCCCCGTCCGATTGAGTTTGGGGGTCAGACGTCGGAAGTGCTCCTCGAAATTCCATCGGCTGTCGAGGACAAGTCCTAGGTACTTCATCGTCGACCCGAGGCCGATGTGAACTCCTTCTACCGTTAGTTGGGAACCCGTTGGTGGCGCGTTCCGAGGGCCGTGAAAGCACATGGCCTCGGACTTGTGCAGTGCCACCTTGAGTCCCAACTGCTGGATCCTCTCAACGACTGTCGCAACCCCACGTGTCGCTAGTTCGACCGCCGCCTGGTACGACCTTCCCTGCGCTAGGACCAGCGTGTCGTCTGCGTAGCAGACCACGCTGACCCCTACGGGGAGGTCGGCGCGCAGCACGTAGTCGTACCCGATGTTCCACAAGGGCGGTACTAGTACCGATCCCTGTGGGACACCGCACGACATCTCTCGCCGTTTCCAATCTCCTTGGTGACCGGGGTAGACTACGTACCTGTCGGACAGGTAGGCCTCGATTGTACGACAGAGGTAGTCGGGCACCCGGTGATACCGGAGTGCCGTCCTAATGCAACTCCAGGGCAGGGAATTAAAGGCGTTGGCAATGTCCAACGACACCGCCAAGACACACCTGCCCCGGGACACCGCATCCCCCGTCGTGAGGGCTCGCACGCGCATGATGGCGTCCACCGTGGAGCGCCTCCTGCGAAACCCGAACTGGTCGTCCGCGAGATCGGGCCCCTTCAGTGTTAGGTGCTTGACGAGGCGGTCTGCAATGACTCTTTCAAAGAGCTTGCCCACCTCGTCAAGCAGCACAATGGGCCGATACGCGGACGGAGAGTCCGCAGGGCGCCCCGGCTTCGCGACGAGGACCAGTTTTCCCGTCTTCCAGGGAAGTGGGAACTGGCCCCTCTCCAAGCATGCGCTAAAGAGCCCCCCCAATCGAGACCCGAGAGCCTCCATGGCCAGGACCCAAGCCTTTCCTGGCAAGCCGTCGGGTCCTAGGGCGGTATTCTTCGCACCCATCCTGCGTACCGCCACTCTCATCTCTACCTCGGTCACTTCCGGAGCATTGGTACCGTCGTCGCTGACGTGGTCCGCGTCAGACACCGCTGGTGGCGGAGCCATGGGCGGGGGGGAGTGGTCCCCCCGCGCAGGGAACAGAGCGCTCACCACACCCTCCACGATCTGTGGCCGGAGACTCTGCGTCAACCATGCTGTTTTAAAAGGAAAAGTGGGCTTATTTATTTACCAAATCATTTAGAATGTTAAACCTTACAAGTTAAAATTAAAGAAATTGTATATCACTAATGATATAGTTACATATGTATATCAATTCATAATTTTTTTTAATAAATTTAACATATTTATATATACCAATTTATGTAATTTGGACTCTGTCAAGCTAGAATTATGGCATTTAAGAATTATTTAAAATAATAATCAATCTTTACTGCTTCTCAATCTTTGCAATTCTGCCAAGGCCAATTTATCATGAGGATTATTAAACAGCTTCCTTTGGTCGAGCTCGCAAATAGCGACACCACTTAAACTTTTTACTCGGCTTAAAGCAACGTACGCTTGACCTTTTGCAAATTTTTTTTTTTCCCAAATATACTACAGCCTTTTCAACGGTGGTTCCTTGCAACTTATGTACAGTAACAGCCCAACTTAAAATAATTGGAAACATTGTTCTTTCAATATTACCATACCCTCTAAGACCTTGAAAAATTATGCTGTGTGGTTGTATAGGAATCAAGCCATTTTGGTCTTTGGAACTTTTGCCAATGGACTCGTCATCGAATTTAATAAATATTGTTTTCGGAAGTTCACCTTCTTCGAGTTGGTCCCGGCGAAGTCCATGCCATTCAATTTTTTTGTTAACCCCCATGCTGCCATTAACTAACCCTTCAGACACCTTTAAATTTACTCTCAACATCACTCTACGGTTTATATATCATTTATTTCTCTAAGATTAAAATACATAATCGCTTGATGAGAAACAATGTTTTTACTTTATAATTAGAAAGTGCCGAGAGCATACGCTTAAAATCTAATTACTATTGAATTTGTGGGTACATTGCAAAAAATAATCCGACGCACTGTGTTGTTGTGTATCATATTGAGCTCAAAGTTCATATCGAGCAAGTACAGTTCTTAAGAACCGTGCACACTATAAAACACAGTATCGCTTTTTACTTTCTACAATGCCCACCAAATTTCTTAATTACATTTATTTTATATTTATTTATCGAGTAGGTACTTAATATTTGCTGATTTACATATCTTATTAATTTATAAATTCGACACATTTTAAAGTAGATAATTTAAAATATCTATTTAATCATTTATTACAGAACATATTAATTTGGAATTATTAACTTATTTAATACTACTTATTTATTACATTTTATATTAACTAACATTTTATTTACTTATGACATTTTAATTATATAACATTTTATTTACTTATGATATTTTAATTACATAACATTTTATTTTAACATTTTTAATAACATTCTATATTAACTAACATTTTATTTATAAAATGTTTTTATGACCTTTTAAATTATATAAAATTTTATTTCACCATTTTTATGACTTTTTATATTAACCTACATTTTATTTATACAATATCTTTACTATATTTTATATACATTAATATTTTATTTATTTATTATTATTCAATTTTATAGTTATTTATTTACGAGCCGTCGTAGATGTGTTTCTTTAATAATGTTTTAAATTGTTGATTGTTTTTAGCTTCTTTTATGTTTTTTGGTAGGGAATTGTAAAGTTGTACTCCCTCATATTTAATATTTTTCTTTCCATGGTTTGTCCTAGGATTGCGTAACAGTACCAAGTCATTTGCTCTTCGTGATGATCTTGTTTGTACATCACTGTTCTTTTTAAATGCCATCTCCGTGTGTATTTCTCTTGTAATGATCTTTCTTATCAGTATGCAAGTATTATATTGGTATATTTTGGTGATATTAAGTAACTTGGTGTCATCATAAATTTTATTTGTAGGTGTTAGGTAGTGATATTGATATAAAGCTTTAATTACTTTGTTTTGGGCCACTTGAAGATTTTGAAAGTTTAATTTGGTAGTATATCCCCAGACCTCGATTAAATATTCAATGTGCGGTTTGACTAGCGAATTATACACAGCGTATTTGACATTAAGTGGCAGACATTTGGCTATTCTGCGTAGTGCACCCGTAAGACTTGACAACTTGGAACAAATCTTTTTAATATGTGGTTGCCAAGTCAAGTGGCTATCTAGTGTTAGGCCTAAGTACTTTTCAGTGTTTACCTTATTTAGGACATCTCCATTTATCTTTAAAGGCTTGTGATTGTGAATCTTTTTGTTTTTGGCTGAGAATATTATGTAATTTGTTTTAGATGTGTTAATCGTTAGTAAATTATCCAAAAACCACCTTTCTAGAATGTTTAGATCACACTGTGCGTCTTGTATTATTGTTTCAATTGAACTACCAAAGTAAAAGAGACAAGTATCATCTGCATAGAGTGTTATATGTCCCTTTAGTCCTAATTCGTGTATATTGTTGATGTAGATAAGGAATAAAAGGGGGCCGAGTATTGAACCTTGAGGTACCCCACATTTTACTGATTTAGAGCTACTTACACTATTTCCCATTTTAACAAGTTGCAAACGATTTTCTAAGTAAGATTTGAGCATTTGAAAAGATGTTCCCGTTATTCCTACAGATTTTAATTTTCGTAACAGCACATCATGACTGACAGTATCAAAAGCCTTTTTTAAGTCTATAAAGACTCCCAGTGCTATCTGTTTCTGATCGATTTTAGTCCTAAGTTTGGTCACCAAATCAGTAGCGGCAGCTAGCGCGTTAGACTTAGGCCTAAATCCATATTGCCGTTCGAAGAGGAAACCGAAAGAGTCAAGGTAGTTCATAAGTCTAGAATGTATTAATTTTTCCAATATTTTCGATAACACTGGCAACACAGATATAGGTCTATAATTTCCTGGGTCTGATTTGGATCCGGATTTGAATATGGGAGAGACTTTTGCAATTTTCAGTGTATCTGGAAAGTAACCTTCAAGTAAACATTTATTCATGCACTTAACTAAACTTGGCAGTATTACTGATTTTATATGTTTAAGGGCCTTAACACTGATACCATCCACGCCAGCGGCAGTGTTTGTTTTTAAATTGTCGATAATTTTACCAATTTCTCCCGCATTTGTTGGCGACATTTGTGAGAGTCCTGGTGCGCTGGTATGCAATGAAGTGGTGTTCATATTACTACTTTGATGTTTAGCCGCTATTTTGTTTCCCAAGAGCATACCTATACTAGCAAAGTACACATTGAAGTGTTCACAGATTTCAGCCTCGTCCGTAACGAAACCTGAGGGCGTTTGTAATTTAGAAGGAGTACAACTATCTTTAATTTTATTTTTAGACAGATTATTTATAAGTTTCCACATCTTTAACGGCTTACATTTGCAGTCTTCAAATGCATTTCTAAAGAATTTATTTTTAACGGCTTGTATGTGTGAAAATAGCTTATTTCGTTCACTTTTAAACATTTGTTCTATCTCTAAATTGTTCGGATTAGTTTTGTGCTGTTTCCATAATATGTTCCTTGCATTTATTCTGTTTATTATGTCTTTGGTAATCCATTCTGTTTTTGGTGGGTTTAAGACCTTGATTTTGGTAGTTTGATTATTTTTTATTGCCAATTTGATTACCTCTTCTAGTTTTGAAAAGTCTTCTAACGCAGTACAGTCAGTATCTTCTATGGCCTTAAGAAATTTTGCAAATGAGAGCGTTTTTATTTGAATTTTTTTAATTGGTTCGGGTTTGTATTGTTTAACCTCTAGAAAAATTTGTTTGTGATCTGACATGCTTGATTCAATCACAACCACATGAAAATCGTGTCCTCTCAAATTTGTAGAGACGTGGTCCAGGATAGTACGTGTAGTGGATGTCTCACGAGTACAGTGCCTGGCATCAATTTTGTTTAGTATTCTAAAGCCATTTTCTGAGAGTGCATCCTTATATGTAATAGTGTTCCGATCTAAACTAAGCAAGTTAAAATTAAAGTCACCGAATAGTATCGTTCTTTTTTTGCCTTCAAGTTCGCTTGCTAAGGTTTCAAGGAATTTATTTGTGTTAGTTCTCTCCGGTTTGTATATTCCACCTACGTCTAATGAAAATTTTTGCAGGTGCACCCAAAGGAAGTGGTTATCATTTTCACATTTCTGGCTAATGAACTCGTGTTTCATGTTGCTTTTGACGTAAATCGAAACCCCACCCCCTCTACTTTTAGTTCTAAAATTATAGTAATGCGTAAAGTTTGGCAATTGTAATCTTCTCGCCTCATCATCTGATTTGATCCACGTTTCGACTAGTATCACCAAATGAACGTCTTCTATTGTTGTTAAAATGCATCTCAGTTCTTCGATTTTTCCAGGTTTAACTAAGCTTCGTATGTTTGAATAAAAGCACTTCAGAGATTGTTTTGTTGTACATAAGCTGTCGTATTTATTAGTAATTTCATATGTTATGCTTTCAGTTTTATTTTTCGGTTCCGGTTGTTCTATTACTGCCTGCTTCAGTTTTTTGAAGTTCTTCTAATTATTTTTGGAGTGCCATTTACATACTTTATTATAAGATCTTTCTCACCATTTTCTGTGCGTAGATGTAGTTCTTGTTTTAGGTTCTTGATAAACTTTTGTTGATAGGGGGTTTGATCTGAGAATATTTTGTATGGGTCAAGGTTTATCATCGCTTTATTACGGAGAATTGTTTTTGCCAAGTCAGGAGAGGGAAGAAATACTTTGATGTGTCGGACTGTTTCGGGTTTATAGTTCCCCAGACGACGTATCATATTTGGTTCCGGACACTCAGGAAGTATCGCCTTCAAAATTTTAGTAACTTCATGAATGTCACATTTCATTCTGTCTTCTTTGTTTGATCCTTTGGCTTCTGGAACTCCTACTAAGATTATGTTCTTGCTGCGTGCTTGCCTTTCTTGAAATTCAGCCATCGCGTCTTCGTAGGTGATAGTATTTTCTGTATTTTGCGATATAGGGGTCGCTTTTATATTTTTTAGCTCATTTTCAAGAGCTGATACTTTAGTGTTAGTGGCACTGCTGGAAATTTTCAATTCTGCTATCTGAGATTTAATTTTAGTTTGTTCTGTAGCAAGACTCCGAATCTCATTTTTGATTGAAGAAACGTCATCAGATATGTTTTTCATCATCTCGTTTTGGGTTTTAATAAATGCATTTAGAGTGGACATTACCTCTTTGCGAAAATCATCAAAGTCTTGCTTAAGGACATCTTGTTCTGGTGTCTTTCGTTTACGAAGCGTCCCATGCTGCTGACGTGTCTCCTCCTCCTTTTCAGTCAATTTAGACAGATCTGGCTGTGAACTTACACGTGAAGCCATTCCAGTAGGGGATCGTACAACACTCATTTTGCAAGTATGTAAGCTCCTTTACAACACTACGTCATCAGCTTCGCCGTCGCTGTCGGGAACCCGTGCCGAACCGACCACCGCTTTACGATGTTCAACCGGAGCGCGAAGAATTAAAGGAACCTGTCTCGCTCACACTTGAGGTTTGCGGGGGACAGGGTCGGCCGCCGTAATTATTAAAACACACGGACTCGTCTACGTAAAAAGATACTTTCACTGAATAGACACAAAGTTTAGATTGCCATTTACAATAGTTTAATTTGTTTTGAGCGAATTTAGTAACACGTCTGCACTCCGCGCGCTCTCTGGACGGAGCGTCTCTCTAGCTCCGATTGCAATTTTAATTGAACTGAGCAACCCTCCTGTGCAGTTTGGATCTTGAGGTATTGAAACGTGGTTAGGTTTTTGGCCATAGGTGGCAGGTTCTTTAGACTCGTCATGAGCATTGACTGTATAAATTTTTACTGAGTCGGCCATTAACTCTACCATTTTGTCATTATAATTATTTACCAATTTTATGGTAGGAAAAATCTGTACAGCATTTCCATCAGCAAAATCTCCAGTCAGTGGTACTCTACTTCTCTCAAGTAAAATTTCGTACTGCTCCATACTCAACTCTCCCACCCGAAGATTATTCAATATATCAATATATCATTTTGTTGTCTCACATTAGTTTGAAGCTCACAAAGTCCAAAATAATGCCATAGATGGGGCTCTCCTTGGAATACAAGAGGTTGTTTAAAGCACCAGCTACCCTTTACAGGTGACAATTGCATTATATCTCCAAAAACTAAGATGTTTACTCCACCAAAAATATCTGGACAATTTTTGAATTCTTGTAAACGGAGATGTATAGAACGTAAAACTTCGTATGATACCATTGATATTTCATCAATTACAAGCCAACGGATATAACGCCATTTTCTTCGCATGTCTTCCAGACGTTGTCCTGTCATTTGCCTGTAGACTGTGGCTCGACCTTTTTCTATGCCGAGAGAAAATGCACTATGCAGTGTTTTTCCATTTACAAGCCGTGCTGCTACTCCTGTAGGTGCTGTAACTTCAACAAAACTTGCATTCAACAATTGATCTACTGTGGGAGCGTAACAGCGTCGAATATGATGAACTAAAGTTTTAAGTACGAAAGATTTGCCACTGCCAGCTCCTCCTGTAACGAATAACTTAAGTGGAACATTTGTGTTTGCTTCATTTATCACTTCATCTCTTATTCGTTTTGTTACTTCATCATATATTTTCTTTTGTTCTAAGTTTATGCTCCTAACCATGTGATGAAATTCGGTGTCCGTGATATTGATGTGTGATGATTCTTCAACTTCTTCTCATCATCACATCAGCATCAGCCATTCGTGGATCATATCCTTCAACAATCGCTCCTACATCAAAGTTTTCTGTTTGTTGACCATTGAAATTATTTAATAAAGGAGGTTCAGCTAACGCTAAAACTTGTCCAATGACTTGCTGAAGCTCGCGTTCAATAAACTGAAACTGTTCTACAGAATCTCCATGAAAAGGACGTAACAAATTTCGCTGTTCCATAAAAGCTTCTTCGCAAGTTTCAAAGTCAGCCAGTAAATCATCTTCATTCCTAAATGGCACATGGGCTACAAGATAGCTATAAAAATAACCTTCTCGGTCTCCTGTTTGTGTATAATAGCGTGTCCTCAAAATTGCTGGCTTTCTTCGCCTTTTCATTATGCTTCCATTTAAAAGTCTGATTGAGTTTCGTGTTGTTTCAGTGCCCTCTTCTAAGTCTTCATAAGCCTCAGTATCACCGTTTTCTTCGTCGTTTACAAATCGACTTGTATGTTCATAATTGACGGCAAATTCTGCTAAACTTAAATGTTCCAGATTTGTTGGTCTTTGAATATATCTATCGAATATATTTTGATATGTTTGACCGTCGTCACTGTCATATCTTAACATACGGTAGCGTTCATGAGGTCGGCATGTGTTTACAAAAACTACTTTTCGAGAGCTATCTCTTAGTTTCAAATGGCATAATCTGTATGCGCATTCACAAGCTGACACTCTGCGATGGTTTAGTATTGCCATAGACACAGCAAATAATTGCCTACCAATATCCCCATGGCAAGATCTGACTTTGCTTACTGCATCTTTTACCGCTTGACCTACATCCTGAGGTTCGTGCTTTGAAGTGTATTTAGCTATGTAATACGAAACAGCAGTAACATTACCACACGGTTGGATGTCCATATTTCCTTTCCAAAGTTTTAGTATCTGCAGATTGTAGTTATTAACATATTGCTCTTCAGGTTTTCTAGTCAAAATACAAAATCGTCCATTATTCCGTAAAGTTTCGTCGGGTCCCAATAAAACTGTGTCATCACTCGCCGGTCTGGGAAAGTTAAATCTGCAATGTTGGTCCTGCCTGTTTTTATAACATGTGGTAGAATGGGAATGTATTTGGACTCGTTTAACATTATCATTGAGTTCATCATCTGCATTATTTAATGAACAAGAAACAGTGTCACTAATCAATTTTTTTCCTTGAGGAGTATCAAAATTAGGAGCATTTTGGATCCAGCACAACATATGCAGGTGTGGACTTCCCCGGTTTTGGAATTCAATTCTCCACCAGAAATCAGTGACATTGCCTCCTAGAATATAATGATCATTTTTTAAATAATTCATAAATGCATTAACTCTGATCATGAATTGCCGGCTTAGAGTTACAGGATGACCGTCAACCAACGCTTGTTTGTCATTAAAGGTTAAATCAGTTGGATTTTCATTTCCTCTGCCAGCAGCAATTAATAACGCCTTCAGTATATCGTTCCAATTCAGATCGTTGCAACTCAATGTAAGGAACCACGTAGGTGGCCCTATATTCTTTACCATAGCAATTAAACCCGAACACGCACTCTGCCAATACGCATTCGATCCGCGCATGTTTCGCATATTAAGGTGAATATTTTCTACTAAGTTTTCGGGTCGATTTTCTCCCTGGCGCATCCTCAAAACAACCCCTACATTTTGTTTTGCTCTATAAAATTCCATTACTGATAATGCATAAAACAGATAGTCATAATATATATGTAAACCATTTCTACCGTAAGGAAATAATTTGAACCAAGACAGTTCTTCTGCTCTTTTTTCCCTGGCTATTTGTAAAGGAGCGTCAGTTTTCCTTCGAAGTTGATGAACAGGTAGCTGATCACAGTTATTGTTCTCTATAACAGTAGACAGTTCAGAAATTGGTTCATCTACAACACGCGAAACTGAGGAGGTTATAACAATATTTTCATTAGTTAATTCTGATGACTGCAGTTGCTGGGTATTTGCTGTAGTATAAATGTCATTTTGGAACTCAGTTTCATTTTGATGTAATCGGTGTACATCAGGAGTAATTTTTGTAATGCTATATTGATCATCGTCTGGCCTATTCCCTTGGGATTTTGGTAGGTTTGATTTTAAAACTAACCACAATTGTGTAATATTGGTAAAAGACATCAAACAAGCTGTTCCATCTTGAGCCACTCGACCCTTTGATCCCCTTGAATGGGAATCAAACAAGTAGTATAAATTGTCATTTTTCCATATTGCGATCGATACCCCATTACAAGTTACAATAGCTCCACCATCAACATCAGATTCGGTAAAAAACTGAATTAAACCATTCTTTAAATTAGGAAATCCATCAATACTTACGGTCAAATGGCCGCAAATCGAAGAAGTTTCGTCTTGAATTTGACATGAATGACTCAACGCTTCGAAATTGATTTGCAACTCATGAACACGTAAATATTCTACATCAGCTTCAGCCGGATTAGGAACCCTTCGAGATCGTATACTACTTGAGTATAAACGATCACCAGAAATTAAAATTGAATCAATTATATTAGGAGACCATGTATCTGTTTCTTTAATTTTTGCAGCTGTAATAGCTACTGCTGCATTCGCAGTACATTGTTTTCCTCTAGAAAAATTTTGGAATTTACTATGACTTTGATGAAAAGAACCTCTCAGTATACGTCGATTATTGCCAATATCCTGAAAACAAGTTGTTTCATTTGTATTTTTTTCCTGATGTGTTACGTCATCATTTTGAACATGACAAATTTCGTGAACATCATAATTTTCATTATTAAAATTAACTGTAACATTTCTATACAAAGGATTATTGGCAATTAACCAATCTAATGCAGCTCGCAGTTTTTGAATATTAACAGAAAATTGACGTAACCTTTCAACCGATTCTAATTGTTCGCAAATAATCACTAGACCAGCACTACTGATTCTCAGAGGAAGCTGCTCAGCGATTTCTTCAACATCTTGACCAAAAAGTACAGCCTGACCATGGAAACCATGCTGCCCGAAGCGACCACCGAGTTTGACCATTTTCACGAATGGAATTATCCTACTTAGCAAACGTACTTCTACATCAGATAGTGACGCTATTTCTGGAGGAATTTCATCCAATGACATATTATTCCAGTAGGCTTGAGTAGGTGTTCTTGACTTACGTAGTATACCAACACATCGGTGACAGGCAGAGATAACGTCATGTTGTGCTATTAACTCATTAGGTAGTATATTTTCTGGCAAACTAGCTAATCTTACTGACTGTACTTGCTTACGATAGCAAAGCTTATTACAGATTAAACAAATTGTGTCAGCAAATTTGTTTATTGAATTTTGAAAATCAGTCCTAAGTTTGGCTCTAGACAAAGCTGTAGCTACTGCATCACTAGTAAGCCTCAAAGCATGTTGTTCCGGAGTTTCATTTGAGCGAGACTCAGCAGTACGCTGCGTATTAGTAGCCCGCCTTAACGAACTTTGTTCTGGGGTTTCAATTAAACGAGAAGCAGCAGTACACTGAGTATTAGTAGTCCGCCTTAACGGACTTTGTTCCGGGGTCTCATTTAAACGAGACTCAGCAGTACGCTGCGTATTAGTAGCCCGCCTTAACGAACTTTGTTCCGGGGTCTCATTTAAACGAGACTCAGCAGTACGCTGCGTATTAGTAGCCCGCCTTAACGAATTTTGTTCCAAGGTCTCATTTAAACGAGAAGCAGCAGTAGACTCTGCATTTTTAGCATGCCTGAAAGTGCGTTGATCTGGTGTTTCAATAGATCGCGAAATTTTAGTACAACTGGCATTTTTCATATTACGAAAACAACGTTTAACCCTATTTTCTTTGGATCTCCGTAAAGCCTTAGATGCTGCATCACTATCCAAACGACGTTTTCTATTTAATAAATCCTCCTGACTACGTAGTTCAGCTTTTCGAGCAGCTTGTGATGACAAGAAGCTATTTTTGTCGGAAGTATTTTCGTCAAGCTGAGTTAACTTGCGCCTTTTAGCTACGTATTGAGCTTTTTTATTTTTTCGACCCAGTACCATTTTTTTTAATAAAAAGTCATTCGTTTACTATAAATTCACAATTCTAATTTTTTTTTAAAAAGACATCAATTTTCATCAAATTATACCATTTTTTTTTCAAAAGAAACAATAATATACAACAAATTCTTAAAACGTAAGAAATAAATGAAATCCTACAAAAAACATGAACCAAAAAATTAAATTCAAAATTTTTAAATCACTATGAATTCACAATTCTAATTTTGTTTATAAAAAAGACATAAATTTTCACCAAATTCTTCCAATTTTTTTCATAATAAACAACTTAAAACGTAAGAAATAAATGATATCCCTACAAAAAACATGAACCAAAAAATTTAATTCAAAGTGTTTGAATCACTTGACTTATTAAAAACTTACCTAAACTATACAAATTAAAAGGTACGACAAAGAAATTTAAAGAAATGGAATAAAATCCTGAAGAAATCCCTACAAAAATAATGAAACAAAAATTAAATTGAAAATGTTTAAAACCTTTGATTAAAAACACCTGCATAAACTATGAACACAAACTATACAAATTAAAAGGTACGACAAAGAAATCAAAAGAAATGGAATAAAATCGCTAAGGAGTTCCTACAAAAAGCATGAAATAAATAATTAAATTTAAAATTTAAAAAAACCCCCGACTTTATAAAAACCAAATGTAATGAACGGAACGAGATATCCATAAACAATTATAATTCCTATGAAAAAATAACTAAGACGGAAAAGCCTATAAAAAGGAAAAAATAACTTTAAACTTATGTTTGTATGGGAGTACTTATGTATGGAATTTTTTTTATAATGTTGTCGCGTCGGGGGACCGCACTATTTATTGGCTAAACGTTTGTCAAAGTTATTTATAAGTATTTAGATACTTATTAAGTTTTTTCTTAGTCCTATATTCATTTATTTCGTTTGTGTTATGCTATGATGTATCGTATACTTGTATATGTATATATTATATTATTTTATATGTAGGTATATAGGCTTTGCTTCGAGAAAGCAACGCGCACGAATTATGTTGAATGGCGCGCACGAGTTGCATTGCATGCCGCCGCCCGCACGCAGCGCGGCGACGAACGCGGCAAGAAGCGAGCGCGGGCGGCGCGGGTGTGTCGCGGGAGGGGGAAAGTGGGCGGAGCGTATCGCTATCGAGTTTGGTAACCCGAGCGGGCAGACACGCGAGGGCAGACGTCGTTGATGGTTGTGTTTTACATTGAAAATTTTTCGAGTCAATTTAGTGTGAGTCATCGTAGAAATTTTGGTTTTAGTATTGATTAGTATAGTTTGGTTGTGTATTAAGTTTTTAAGTTGATTTACCTGGATTTCATAATACTATTTTTAACATTTTCGTTGTAATTTAATATTTTGTTTGGTTTCTAATTTAATATCTTTTATGTTTTGTGGGTAAGTTGCGGTCCCCCGACGCGATAACATTATAAAAAAAATTCCATACATAAGTACTCCCATACAAACATAAGTTTAAAGTTATTTTTTCCTTTTTATAGGCTTTTCCGTCTTAGTTATTTTTTGAGTCAGTTTGCTTTTGAATGCTCCTCACATTAATACTTTGCATACGATCGCCACGCAAACTAGTGGGCAGAAACGGAACGTAAATACCTCTCTTTCACTCATATTAGCATTGTTTGGCAATGTCGCATTTTCGAGATTCGGCGATGGTTAAATGTAGCTGCCTGGTTCACTGTGAGACACCCGACCCTATTTGATTTGGAGCAGCTTTTTAATACACGCATGATGGAGTATGAAAGCAGTCTGAAAACTGCTTCTTCTGTGGCCCAACCTGCAGCTTCACCGGACATCACCGCTCTAACAAGTGAGTTTGCAGAATTTAGAACATTTGTCTGGAAAGCGCTTTCCAAATTGAAGACCCAAATCGAGATGCTGTCACTTGGATTTGATAGACATGAAACCCTGATGAGAAGGAAGGTTCTACTATTCCATGGAATAGCAGAGCATCGTGGTGAGAAGTTGCTCGATGTACTTAGTGGGGTATTAACCAACCAAATGGGTATGTCAGAGGTAAGGAAGGAGCATGTCCATGTCTGTCATAGATTAGGCACTACTCGAGGCAAAGCTCGGCCTATCTTAGTGAGATTGTACACCACGGAGCACCGTCACTTGATCTGGGAGAACAAGAAATGTCTCAAAGGCACTGGTATCACCATCACCGAATTTCTGACGCACATTAGGCACCGCACCTTCATGGACGCACGCAAGCATTTCGGTATGAAGACTTGCTGGTCGGTGGAGGGCAGGATAGTGATCGTCACACCTGATTCAAAACGTCACAAGATCGAAACACCGGATGAACTTCGAGCACTTGTTTCACGCTTTCCGAAGGCTTCTGGATCGGATGATAATGATAATGTCGCTACGCAGTCTGTGGAACATAATTCTAGGATTGTGAGCCCGCCTGGAGTTGTTGCTACTCCGTCTAGAGGGAAGAGAAAGGTGCGCCGGTGCAATAATTAAGTTTATTATTGTCGTGTACAGTCGGTGTGTCGCTTTTTAACTTAGTAGGAGTGTACGATTGCGTAGGTAATTAGGCAGTCGGTAGTAATAACTTTTAATTTTGTTCTTTTTTTTATCACCAGCACTGTAATGTTTTTTTCTATTTTGTTTTTAATGTCGGTACACTTTTTTTGTTTTCCTTTTTTTTTTTTTAATTATGGCAATTGAGCCGGCTTCGACTATTCTGCCAGCGTCACGTTGGGACGGCGACCCATAAGGACAACCGTCGAACTTTGTACTTCGTGGTAGGTGTTAGTTGGGCTGGAAAGACGAACACATGGGTTAGTAAAAACACGTAATCTAATTTACAGACATAGATACATACAACACGGATTATTATAAACTACGCACCAACTAAAATTTTAAGTCGTTTTTTTTAAAAAAGGTTGCTAAAATGTTAGTAGGTTTAGGGGAAAAGTAAGCTAAAAGGGAGTGGAAATTGATTGGGAGAGGAATTTTAAGTTTCGAAATTTTCTGATAGAGGTCAAAAGAGCTATTATTGCGGGAACAGGAAAAAAAAATATGGTCCAAAGTACCCTCCGCCAGACCACACTCACACATAGAGCTGTCCCGGACATGAATTTTATTCAGAAACACTGGGCTACAACAATATCCGAGTCTAAGTCTACAGAGCGTTGAAACAGTTCTCTTCGACAGTTTGGGGCATTAAAAAAATCAAGGCCTTCGTTGAATTTCAGGCTGTATGGCTGCATAGTAAATGCCCTTGTTTTTGGATGTCATCTTCCATGTTTCAGCCCACGAGTTAAATAACTTGGGTCTGGCACCATTCCGCAAATCGTAGTTGTGAACCACGTAGTGCTTTCGATCAACCGGATTCGATGTGGCATACTTTGCTAACGAATCAGCGCACTCATTACCAACAATTCCCGTGTGACCGGGGATTCAGGCTATCTCGATGTCCAGGCCGTTTTGGGAACAATCAAATAACAAGTTCTTAATCTCTACAATACTCTTCTATTTGTATGTATTCTTTTCTCTTTGTATGTGTTTGTGTGTACATAAATAAATAAATAAATAAATAAATAAATGATTTGGCTATGGATTTTACTAAAAAGTTGATTTTGCTTTAAGGCCTGAATGGAACTAAGGGAATCTGAAAAAATGACTGACCTTGTTATTTAATGGGATTTAATAAAGTGTTTGGCTTCTAGGATACCAATGCACTCCCCTGGCCCTGTAAACACTGACACTTCTGAAAAAGTAGTGCAATTTTAGAATTTTGGAAGTAAACTGCTACACCAGTACCTCCTGATTCCGACAACTTGGAAGCGTCAGTGTAAAAGAGGTTCCAGCCTACCCAGTAGCGCTTGAGGACTGACTCAAAGTCTTCCTTCGCATTCCGGGCATTCTTTGATATACCCAGTCCCAAAACGACTTTTGGTTCGTAATGAATCGACTCAAACGCGGAAGAAAAAACTGGGAGAGTGGGATATTGGCAAATAGGCGCAGAGAGTTTTTTAAGTTCTCTGTACCTATTTATCAATAAAGGAACCGTTTTATTGTTCCAATAACAGGAATTATTAAAGGAAAGGTCGATCTGCTCTAAGATTGAAAGTAAAGGATGGGATGAAAGAGAGAAAACTTTAGACAGGAAACGATCTGCCAAAGTCTTCTAAGATGTAGAGGAGGCTCTGCGCATTCGACTTGGAGCGTATTTATGGGAGACGATTTCATAGCCCCAATGACAATCCTCAAACATTTGGCCTGAATGCTAGTTAGCTTTTTCAGCGCGTTTTTGTTGCAGGGCTCAATAAGGAAGCTACAATAGTCTATCGCACTTCTGGCTAATGCATTATATATTAATTTAATGGTGTAAGGGTGAGCTCCCCACCACACCCCTGCCAAGGCCTTAAGGACCAACACAGATCGTTCGCATTTCTTGACCGTGTTGTTTATATGATCAATCCCAGACATTCTTGAATCCAGAGTTGCTCCCAGAAACCTAGCCTTATCTTTGATTGGAATGGTTTGTCCATCAATATTGATATCTATTGGGGGTCGCTTGCGGGTAAAAATGACCGCTGTACTCTTTGGCGCACTTAAAGACAAACCGTGATCAAGCAGCCATTGGTTTAATGAGGATAAAGAGACATTCATTGATAGAGCGGCATCCTGAATGGAACTGCCAGAAACCAGGAGTTGCAGTCGTAATTGCGGCAAGAGGGAAGGTTAGCCGTATAGATATTGTAGAGTGGGGGACTAAGAACAGACCCTTGAGGTAATCCTCTCCCCACAGCAACCCAGGGTTTCTTAACTGAATGGTGTGGCTGGTAAAGATGCTACCGATGATACGACAAATCCTATCCGGGATTCTCAGCTCGTGCAGCTTTTGCCTGAGGTTAGGGAGGAGGACAGAATCATAGGCAGCAGATATGTCTAGAAAGACAGCAACCACAGACTCATTCCCGCTGAGGGCCAGCCGGACCGCTGACGTGAGGGTGCCCACACTATCAGCTGTGCCCAGGTTTTTCCTAAAGCCGAACTGAGTAGGCGGAAGCAGCCTCCTATTCTCCACCAACCACTCCAAACGGTTTTTGACTAGATGTTCCAAAAGTTTTATAAGTATGGACGATAAAGCAATAGGCCTATATGAGCAATGATCATTAGGGTCTTTTCCTGGCTTTAATATTGGGATAACAACTTGAACCTTCCATTCTGTGGGAATGTATCCGGAAGTGAAGCAGAAGTTAGCCAAATCCAGGTAATATTGGTGAGTTTTTGGACCAGCTTTGGAGATAAAAGAGTAGGTGAATCCATCCACACCCGGAGCAGAGTCTCTAACATGTGACAGCACAGATTTTAATTCCTTTAAAGTAAATGGCATGTTCATTGGGTCGGCAGTGTTGTCTGCATCGTTGATGTCAACACCGCTTTCCTCCACACTTGGAACATAGGCCGGAGCTATTTTGGAAAAGAACTGCTGTCCAAGTTCTTCTGTGATGGCATTTGGAGAAATGGATGCTAGACCGCTCCTCAAATGTCTCACCTTTCGCCAGACCGTCGAAACGGGTGTGGACGGACTCAGCGAGCTACAGAATTTTGTCCACCCTTCGCGTTTTTTCTTTTTGAAAAATTTCCTGGACTTAGCTAAAATTCGCTTGAAGGAGAGAAGGTTTTCCAGGTTCATATTACAATTGACTGTCTTTTCCGCCTCATTCCTCGCCCTAATCATGTCAGTGCACTCCCTATCCCACCATGGTGGAGAAGGAAGTTTACCAGACGGAGCTTTTTTGGATGGGAAGCAGTCCTCTGCTGTGGAGGAAATAGTGGAGGAAAAGGATGTAAAGCATTCCTGGGCATTATGGGTGTCAACTTTTGGTAGAGAAGATACTCTAAGGTCAACTATTTTTGAGTATAAGTTCCAGTCTGCCGCATTAAGCTGATATTTCAAAAGGGGTGGGAGAGCTTGACAGGGAATATTTTTGGAGGGGAATTCAATTATGATGGGATAGTGATCACTTCCATGGGTCATATCCAAGCGTCGCCAAATGAGAAGGCTAGATATATTGGATGAACAGAACGTCAAGTCAACACAACTATTACTGTCCAGGTGTAGACCTGCGTGTGGCCCTGCCATCGTTGATAAGACAGAGATCTAGATCATCCAATATATTGTAGTGGTGTTAGATATTAAGTATCGCTGCACTGTAAAACAGTCAATAAATGTCTCTTGAGCTGAATGCACGTGTATTCAGTTATCGCTCCGTTCCCGCCACATTACATGGCGACCCTGCCAAGCCCGGCTTGGTAGGTAAGTAGTAGCGCGAGTTTTGCAACGTGGCAGTAATTCCTAAAAGCTACCATGGATTGGATTGCACTAAAAGTAATCGCGATAGAAAGCCGTAAAAGTTATATTGCGTGCAAAAGCATCGAAACTTTTGAACATTATTTTGAATTTGAAAAACATAACAAAGATGGGCAAGACTTACTCTAAAGACGAGGTTGTAATCGCACAAACAGCATCAGGTGGCTCGAATGGAGCGTCAGCACGCGAACGTGAGCACACAATCTTACTATCATTCATCGTCGGAATTATTGGCGTTGTGATGGTCATTTTCCTCATCAAGATATGTGCAAAATATGGCCAAAGCATTATAAAAAGAGTGTGAGGCGCGAAATGGTGCGGCGTATTCAGGCAAGGTTGTCTGGCAGAGGAAATAGGAGACAGCAAGAAGATGAAATCGGGAATAATGGACAAGAAATAGTGTGAAGTGAAGTGAGTAGTGCAGTGATATAGGATTAAGTGTCGCGTCTTTCGTTCGTTTCGAAAAGTTTAGATTTAAAACTAATATAGTAAGGTATAAAAAATAGAAAATAAAAAAGAAATGTAAGGTATGATTTCTGATGGAAAGGTTAAGTATTATATATGAAGAAATAAAAAAGTTATGTGAAAGCATAGGAAAGTTAGGTCCTAAGAGGCGTGAAGAAAGGTTAGGAAAGCAAAAATTTGAACAGGCATTACTATTATATAATGAGTATAAGTTAATTTTAAAGTCTCTAGATAAAGAAGAAGTTCATACTGCAGCATTATCTGGATATTCATTCGATTTAGTTTGCGAAGGTATAGAGGAGTTTATCTCTAAAATTTTAAGCTATAAAGTAGATTTCCAAGAAGGAAATAAAATGGAAAATTTTGAATTAAAAACCGCGAGTGTCCTCATTCCAGTAATGGATGGTAAGGAAGAAACAACAGAAAAGATAATCGACGGCATAGAAATGTATGATAGTTATTTAAAAACGAGCGACAGTAAAAAACTGCTGATTTCTTTTGTCCTAAAAACACGTCTAACAAAATCAGCTAAATTAAAATTAAAATCTGAGTATGCAAGTGTTGACAATTTAGTAGAAGATATCAAAACATATTTACTGACAAAAAAATCAGCCAATTCTTTGTTGTTGCAAATAAATAATTTAAGTCAAAATAATATGACCATTGCAGAATATGGGGCGAAGTTAGAAGATCTCTTTATAGGGCTTACTATAGCACAAGCTGATGGAAATGCAAAAGCAAGTGCAATACTAAGTCCTATAAACGAGAAGATGGTTATAAAAAGATTCGCAGATGGCCTGAGGAACCGGAGGCTGAGCACAGTAATATCCAGCAAGCCTAAGCCAAAGTTATCACAAGTATCTGATCCCCAACGATAATGGTGACAATTAAAGTCACCCATAACCAGTATGGGACCACTAACGCTGCATAACAAATTTTTGATTACAGAAAGATATTCTAGTTGTGGGTGTGCAATATAAAAAGAAAAAATATTTATATCCTCAGCCTTAATAGCAACAACATTTATGTTGTCACCAACGAAGGTTAGAGGAATCTGGGAGTATGATACTTTGCTATTGATGAGCAAAGCATATCCCCCATATCCATCAGATCTGTCATTACGGACAGTGCCAAAACACGGCAACCTGAAATTACTATCAGGCAAGAGCCATGTCTCGGCAATGCCGCAGATTGAAGGTTTAAATTTATTAATTAAGTAAGTAAGGTCAGGCTTTTGGGGAGTAATACTCCTCACGTTCCACTGAAGGAATGTCAGGGGATGGAACATCGTTTATGTAATTAAGGATAGAGGTCAATTTAGAGGCAACGTGGTCAGGTATTTTTCGGGTCGGGCTTGATAAAACAGACATTAACATGTTGGTAATGAAGCTCAAAATATTTGTAAGGTTATTTGTTTCCTGTCTATATGTGATTGGTTCTCCAACTTGCATTGGAAGGGCACAGCCATTGCCTATTGGGGAAAAGGAGTAATTTTGGGTGAGTTCCTGGTGAACCTGTCTATTATAGCCAGGTGACAAAGGGGCGTGGGTCTTGGGTTTTAAAAGGACCGTTTTACGGTAAAATTTTTGGGTACTAGGGATAGGACTGGAAAACTGGGATTGAGGTAAATTTACCCTAAGATTGTTGCGAGGAGGGGATTTGCACACATCGGCATATGATCGAGAAGCAGGTGGCAACACCCGACTTGCCTCAGCATATGAGATCGACTTCTCCGACATCAGAGCTTTGATGCACTTCTGTCGGCCCAATTCAGGACAAGCACTGTCATTCGCAAAATGGTTGCCAGTACATGAAACATAGTAGCCTGATTCCGGGGTGGTTTCACACCCATCACCTGGATGATTTTCTCCACATTTAAAACACCTAGGTTTTGATCTGCATAGCGTGCGGGTATGGCCAAAGCGACAGCAGTGGTAACATAGGATCGTAGGGTAGGTGTATCTTTCGAGTGGCAGTGACGAATAGAAACTGATTACACGTTTAGGTAACACCTGTCCATCAAAAGTTAGTACTACAGTTTGCGTGGGTTTCCACTCAGTAATACCAGAAGAAACCACCTTGCGGCTCATCCTTCTGGCCTTAATGACAGGGCCACAGCCCTCTGAAACCTGAATATTACTAATAATGTCTTGCGGAGGCACTTCAGCCACATTAGGGAGGGTTACGGTAATACCAGGGGATAGGTCAAATAGTTCATCAGGGGGGTCCGGGTCAGGGGGCTTTTTCGAGTTCATTTTGGCGTAATCCGCCAAAATGAACTAAAGGTAAGAAATGACGATCACAAACAAAATACAAACCTTAACCTAAGAACACACACACACTAGGAACAGTCTCGATAAAGTTTCACTCCGTTGTGATGTTGGAACCTTGGCTTGTAATAAAGTAAAACACTGTTTGCCGTTTGGTGTCTTTTATTAGACTAAAAAAACTTAAGTACGGAATATGAAGGAAAGTTGCTTACATAGCTAAGTGCGCGCACACATAAGTATACGTTATACTCACACTTCACCTGCCGGGGGCGAAGAGAAAAAAAAAAAAAACGTCGTTGCTGCGTTTTTTTTTTATATATATAATACTATAAGAGATGATTATAACTAAAAAAAAAACAACTTAGAATTGAACATCATGACAATGTTATACATTAAAAAAAACAATAATCAATCTATAATAAAATAAGGAAGTTTATTTTTATTCATAAAATGGTTTAGTCCTATTTTTATGAATTATTTCTTCTTTATTTGAATTATTTTTTATCTTAACATTACACCCTAAGTCTTCTACAACTACATATGGTCCTTTATACAGAGGATCCAACTTACGTCCAGTTTCTATCTTAATTAATATTAAATCTCCTACCTTATATCTAACAGGATTCATTGCAATGTCATACTTAGCTTTTCTCTTTTGTTTTTTAGTGATCAAATTATGTTTAGCTTCAGATTGCGCCAACTGTAATCTGTATTTCAATTGCAATGGATAACTGTCTACATTGTATAATGGTTCTACATGATCAGACAAATTAGATGGTATATTACATAGTTTACCAAATACTAATTCATGTGGCGTGTAATTTGTTTCCGAATGTATAGTATTATTAAAACTGAAACACCAAAAAGGTAACCATTGACTCCAAGTTTCAGGATGATTGTCGCACTGAATTCTTAAAAATGAACCCAACACTTTGTGGGTGTTTTCTAGAGCTCCTATTGATTCATGATGATAAGCTGTAGAGGTAAGTTTTTTAACATTCAAAATCTTACATACCTGTTCCATTGTAGACGAAATAAACTCCGTTCCTCGATCAGTGGCTATTACCTTAGGAATACCAAATATCAGAATAAAATTACGCACGAATGCATCAGCAATGGACGTAGTTTCTTTATTTGCAAGAGGAATTGCCTGTACAAATTTGGTCAATTCACATTGGATAGTTAAAATATAAGAATTATCATCTATGGACCTCTCTAGGGGTCCTACTACATCTAGATATACTTTTTCAAAGGCTGAAGATGCCGTACTGGTAATCTCCATCGGCTCTTTAGTGTAACGACTATGTTTCATTTTCTGACACTTCGTACATTTACGTACAAATTCTTGAACATCTCGTTCAATACTAGGCCAAAAATATCGCTTCTTAATAGTATTTATCATTCTGCGCATACCAGCATGTCCGCTAGATGGCAGTAGATGAAAATCGTTCATAATGAGAGTTTTCTCTTTATAGTCTGTTATTCTTTTAACGCCTCGCAATATACATATGCGGGGTCCGGTCCAATCGTTTAGTGACTTTATTTCACTGCAAATATGTTTAATAAATTCTACATTTTGTTCATCTTTTACAATGCAAACTTCTTGGACACCTATCTTTTTACAAAATAAACTTAATTTCTGCACAAATTCGACTCGCGTGAAATGCGCCTTGTAATTAAGATTAATGTATAAATGTTTTATATCTGATCTAAAAGCAAAACACTCTATTTCCGTAGTAATCATATTTCTTATTCTCAATTTATCTAATGTTTTGCCATCCATAAACATCATCTCAATCGTGTCACGCGGTTTTCTTAATATATCCACGACTTTTGGTTGATCAGGCCAATCGTCTTTAGATTTACTAAGATCCGCATTCCCTTTTAAAACTTTGCTATCATTCATCTCATCTATTCTTTTTTTCTGTGCTCTAGTCATCACATTTACAACTTGTTCATGAATATTTTTTAAATCATTTACAACTTGTTCATGAAACTTATATTCTTCTAAAGCAAGTCTAAATTTAAGTAATCTATTAGAAGGATCTTTAATTCCAAAAAGGTACACTAAGGGTTTGTGGTCAGTCATTAATGTGAAGTTTCTGCCGTAAACATATGGTCTAAAGTACTTCACAGCCCAAACAATAGCCAAAAGTTCCTTTTGGATGGTCGGGTAATTCTTTTCTGCCTTATTTAATGGCCTACTTGCGTATGCTATGGGTCTCGTGTCTTTGTTGCATAAAACTGCACCTATAGCTATTCCTGATGCGTCTGTTTGTATTACAAATTCATTGTCTCTCGAAAAATCAGGATATTGCAATATCGGAGGCGTCATTAACGACTTTTTTAAGATTTCAAACGCTTTGTGACACTCATCTGTCCATTGAAATGGTTCGTTTTTCCTGCTTAATTTATTTAAAGGTATAGTAATATTAGCGAAAGATTTTATAAATTTACGATAATAATTACAGAATGCTACAAAACGCTTGACATCATCTGAATTTTTGGGGATTGGATAATTTTGGAGTATTTTAGTTTTTTCTGGATCAGGAGTAACGCCTTTCTCTGAAACCACGTGTCCTAAATACAAAAGTTCTTTTTTTAAGAATTCGCACTTTTGTGGGTTTAATTTTAGATTTACTTTTCTGAGTCTTTCCATAACGCTTATTAAATTTTGATTATGAGTAGTCAAATTGCGCCCAAAAATGACTAGGTCATCTAAATACACAAAACATTTTTCAAATGCTAGGCCCGACATAGCAACTGACATCATACGACTGAATGAACTCGGACTAATTTTAAGACCCATCGGTAACCGTTTCATTTGATATTGTCCTGAACTAGTCGTAAATGCCGTATACTTACGACTCTGAGGATTCAAGGTCACTTGGTAATATCCTTGGTGAAGGTCAAGGTGACTAAAATAAATTGCGCCTGAAAGAGAGTCTAGTATTTCATTGATATTTGGCAATGGAAATTTGTCATCAGCCACGATCTCATTTACTTTCCTGTAATCTACTACTAGTCTCCACTTCTTGTTTTGACCTTCAACACTTTTTTTTGGTACTAATAATATTGGGCTTGACCATGCACTGCTACATTCTTCTATGATATCATTTTCTTTCAAGTTTTTTATTTGATTTTCAATTTCGGGCTTTAATGCTTGTGGTAAACGATATGGCTTAACATATACTGGGGAAACATTTGGTTTAATAGTAATTGATTGTTGGTAAACATTTGTGGTTGTTAACCTGTCACCTTCTACGTAAAACACATCTGCATATTTTGCACATATTGCTTCAATACTTTTTTGCTCTTCATCGTGTAAATGAGACAAATTTAATTCCTTCAGTAGTTTTTGAACTCTATTTACGTTTATGCCAGTTTTATGAAATGAACATATATGATAGTCATTTAAAGATTGTAACTCTGGTGTAAACAATGGTAACTCTACATCTTTTTCAGTAACATTTAGGATCTTAATAGGAATCCTATTATTTATTACTCTTGTAATTTCATTTGCTAAAAATATATCTTTGCTCAGCTCTTTTCCACACACAACAACATCACCATTTATGCAATTATCCACATAAATATGGTGTATCGATTCGGATCGAGCAGGAATAACTATAATTTTTTTATTTTTAGTAGTATAATTAAGCAATTTTAACGAATAACTGTAATTGTCTTTATATAAAGTAACTAAAGGAGACGGGCGAATGGTCATACAAAGTTGGGCTTCACTGTACAGCAACGATTATTGCATTATATCATATCAATATTATTACTATTTAAAATAAAAAACTATACATAGAATTGCAGTATGGGAGAAAAAAAAAATAGGGTATTATTAGTTTGGACAAAACTAACCTTTATTTTTTCTATAAAAGTACCTTTTATAAGCTGTCAGGGTCTAATTAAAGAATTATTCAGACTTTATTGTAGACTAGATTTTATCAGAGTGTATTTTAAGACAATAACACATTTTGTGAGTGGTTTCCAAAGCGCCGGCGCCACCTAATTGGATTTTAAATGTTAAAAATGCAGGAATAAAAATCAAATATCTGTATACCTAATGATTTATTAATCATCCATTTCATCATATACAATCAAAATATCATCTAAAAACTGTGCAGGCGGTGTAACATCCTGTTGATGCCTTGCCCAGCCTAGGTACCATATTATGGACATTATGTGACAACAGCAACCTACAGTCCGTTTTCCTACCAAACAATTACAGTAATATTGTTTTATGGCCTCTCTTCCATTAAGAGAACTGTCAACTAAAATGTAGGTAAAATATGTTTTAGAACTAATACGTCTTGATTTTATTCGACCTCTCAATAGCCAGCACGAATCAGTGGATATTGACAGTTCTCTTAGTAGGTTGCTGTCCGTATCTCGACACACTTCGATTTCATATCTACCATCTTGTCGTATGTGTTCTCCATAATATGACCTAGCCTGTTTAATTTGGTAAATACCTAAAGATACTTTTATTAAATCACTATGTGTGAGCTGGGGAAAATCATTTAAGTTATCATTTTGCACATGTATTCTCGTGAATTCAGCCCTACGTCGGTTTATATTATTTCGAATGACATAATAGCCTAAATCATTTTCTCTATTCATATTCTCGTTGATTATTTGTAAAATATCCCCAGCATCACCACGATTTGTAATGGGAGGGTGAAAAGCATTTAATAGTGAGGCAGCCACCTCAAAGTCAGTCATTAAATGTTTTGAAGCAGTATTAAAATATTCTTGTCTAAACAATTTGAAATCTCTTTTAAACCTTCCATTAACTACTTCAACAACCCATCTGCATATGGTGACTGCCCTTGAATTATTAGCTTCTAATGTGGAATGTTGCCATTCACCCTCCGGCAATGTTGGTGGTACGTATGTTCTGTAACCACATTCATTTAATAAAGGCAAGGCATCTCTGAAGCCCCTATCCAAAATAAATGCATCACCAGCTTGAAAATATTGTCGTAACATTGAATTAGGATCACGAAACTCATTATTGATGATTTCTGCATCCGACGTGGTAGCAGGATAGGGGCCCATTACATCAATGATATGACCATCTGTACATACAATCATAAATGGTTTTACTAAGTTATTATACTTGTGTAAACTATAAGTTCTTTTTTGGTACAAATAATTTGAACTTTTTTCAATAAAGCAATATGTACCATCGATTATTATTACGGGTTTATTTTCCCCATTATGGCTTCCAAATAAACCTTGAGGTATTAACAAGGTTCTGTCAACAATTTCCTGGCGATTAATATGGTTAAGCCCTAAATGCCTAGGTACAAAATAATCATACATCAAGTGTCGAGCTTCAGAAACATAACCATCAAGTGTTCTTTTTGGTATGTTAAATAGCGCAGATATTCTTTCATTGGAATCACCGGTTCTCAACTTCATCAAGTATGCTGTCAAACCAATGGGGCCTGATGATTTTATCAGTAATTGTGGCACTTCATTTAAAATCCTTTGATATTGTTCTTTGGTAAAGCCTAACCAATGGTGTACCAAACGGTCATCCATATTTTGGATATTAATAAAATCAAGACCAGTTATGTTATGTCTGAGTATGGTTTCCGCACTTAATCTTGTGTAGACCATTGTACGTGAATCAAGACCAGTATTTGAGTGACTATTTAATTCTAGCATGTCTTGAATGTGCGATGCTGTAAACACATTAACATAGTTTTCTAAAAACCCCAGTGAGAAAAATCCCAAGACTGAATATTAATATGATGATTGCATAATCTATTGTTTTTTGGGATTATGCAATCATCATATCTATGTCGGTAGTAGACTGTGAAGTAGCTTGCGAAGTTGATTCATCTACTGATGCTGAAGATCCAGATGGTCCAGTCAGAAAATGATGGGCATTTCTGTCAGCTCTTACCCAGCAACTATGACATATAAGAGCTCGAGCTCTTGAAATCTGAAAAAATAATTTTATCATGAGTCTTTTTCTAAAAACATTAACTTATTTCTTTACTATTCTCTTTTAATCTACACCCGTGAAATACAGGTTGCAATGTGATTATTAGTATGTTGCCTGCAAGCAAGCGCATATTTATTATGACTTCATGCAACACAATCATACACAGGCAGACTTAATGCCTTAGGCATTTTCTACCAGTCCACCTAGGGTGGTAAAGAGAAAATATGGTAGATGCATCAATACAAACAAGACGACTAACAAAATGAGCATGTCTCTTTTGTTACCATATAATCTTCCTCATGAATGTGACAATAATATAAAAATGATTCTCTCTAAATCTTACTGGTACTTCAGAAATTAGTACGAAAAAATAAACAGACAAAATAATATGCATAGATTACACTGTAGCAATATAAAAAACAAAACAACTAAACCTAATAAAAACTTACAGTGCGAGGCAATATCCATTCAGAAATCACTGTATGAATTCTTCTTTCTCGTTCGGTGTCAGTGCGCAATAAATGAGATCTTGCCCGCAACACTGAACGTCCACAGTTGACACACACCTGGCGATGTCCAGTCATTGGAGATGAAAGTTGCTCATCTGTGCCCAAGGTATTCACAGCCAAATCCCTGCATCCTTGGCAAATGTGATGAGATCTGTTGACCTACAACAATATCAGTTTGTTGTTATTGACAATTTCCACAAGTAATTATTATAGAATTATGACTTAAAACATTGCACAAAATAGAAATAGTGTGAAAACTGTATCAATCAGGATTTCATGTATGTATACGTGGAGATATATTACTGGTTTCATACATGTTCATTTATCCTACTATTGTTTCATTAAATTGCTTAATTAGTCAAACACTGCGAGGACTCCACCGTCCTCACACCTATTGTTCTTTAATTGTGTCTGTAATTACGGTACTCGAAAGGTTAATTCTTTAAGTTAGTTATATAAAAAAAATTATCTTCAGTACTTATTTTCTTCGAAATAAATGCCTTTAAGGCTAAACTGTACAATACTGGACGCGGAAATTTTGAATTTAAGGGGGAGGGGGAGGAGGGGGGGAAGGCCCCTCCTCCTCCAAACCCCCTCCCAAATAAAGAAAACGCATAGTTTTGGAGATATTTAAAATTAAAAATTTTGAGGTTAGGTATCAGAAAATCGTACATTTTATGCATTTTTTGAGGAAAATTTATGGGTTTTTGGAGGGAGGGTCACTCTCAACCCCTAGATCCATCCCCCTGTAGTAGCAAATGTATACCTATAGGCATTTAAAAGTAAAAAAAATAATTGTCCGGGAGCGTTCTACATTGTATATAAATATTTGTGCACAGACAAAGTAGCTAAATGATGATTTAGGTTAAGGTTATTTTTTTTTTTAAACCACACACACTAAATTTAGGGCACCCCGATTAGGATAGATTTAGGTTAGGGTTATTTTTTTTTTAAACCACCCACACTAAATTTTGGGCACCCCGACTTGGATAGATTTAGGTTAGGGTTATTTTTTTTTTAAACCACCCACACAAAATTTAGGGCACCTCGACTCAGATTTAGGTTAGGGTTATTTTTTTTTTAAACCACCCACACTAAATTTTGGGCACCCCGACTCGGATTTAGGTTAGGGTTATTTTTTTTTTAAACCACCCACACTAAATTTTGGGCACCCCGACTTGGATAGATTTAGGTTAGGGTTATTTTTTTTTAAACCACCCACACAAAATTTAGGGCACCCCGACTCGGATAGATTTAGGTTAGGGTTATTTTTTTTTAAACCACCCACACTAAATTTAGGGCACCCCGAATCGGATAGATTTAGGTTAGGGTTATTTTTTTTTTAAACCACCCAGAAAACTTTCAATGCACAAATATTTAAATACAATGTAGAACGCTCCCGGAGAATTTTTTCTTTTTACTTTTAAATAACTATAGGTATATATAATATACATTTGCTACTACAGGGGGATAGATCTAGGGGTTGAGAGTGACCCTCTCTCCAAAAACCCACAAATTTTCCTCAAAAAATGCATAAAATGTATGATTTTCTGATACCTAACCTCAAAATTTTTAATTTTAAATATCTCCAAAACTATGCGTTTTCTTTATTTGGGAGGGGGTTTGGAGGAGGAGGGGCCTTCCCCCCCTCCTCCCCCTCCCCCTTAAATTCAAAATTTCCGCGTCCAGTATTGTACAGTTTAGCCGCGGAGCAGTAACCAAAGATGCGGGTGAAACCGCGGGGTACAGTTAGTAATTTATAATCGAACTGTAAATCTTACTTGGAATTTAAATAAATCAAAGGCATTATAGTGACATAATATATAGGGTCAGTGGGTAGCCTTAGGGGATGCCTATAAATATGTATCCTTGATGGACTGTACAATAATTATGAAGTGAAGTACTTACCACTTGAGGTGCAACCCATTGCTGTATAACTGAAAGGATGCTTTCCTCTTCTATCTGTCGTAATCCGATAGAAGGATTACCCTGCCAGATGCCGCAGTTGATACAATGAAGACTTTGATCACTCATTGTATTTTACTTCGAAAACCGGTAAGCGAGCTGAGGTAAGTCGAGTAGGCAAGATAACAAAGTCCGTTGTAAGAAATGCGTGGGTCGTCCGTTAAAGTAATAACCGTCAGAGTCCTTTAAAAGTAGCCGAAGTCGCAAAATAATACGAAAGCACACGAAAACACAATAAAATAGAGTATCCACTATCGTAAGTACAAAGCCAAACGAAGTGAATGCCGGTAGTTTTTGTTTGACGTTTGATGTCACGTTGACACGAGTTTTACTTTGTTGCCCGTTTAATAAAAAGTTATAATGTTCGATTGTCAAATCGACCCGCTAATCAATTTGTTTTAGAGATTCTTAGAAATGACGATATTTAGTATAATTAAGTCTTTATTTGTAAAAGTTTTTGAAACCTAATCAACAGAAGAAATACTTTTTTATTATTTCGTTTTTTTTTATTTTTATAATAATTCGACTTATCGATTAGTATCGATTAAGATCCTTATTTCATTTGGCAACATTGTTACAGAGTGAAAGTAAAAGAAAGTCAGTATTATTTTGATTAAATATTATTTTCTTTATCCCATATTAAAATGGCTTAGTAATAAATGATTGAAAATAAAAAAAATAAAAAAAATTATTGATAAATAATTAATTTGTGTAACGTGAGGCCCAGTTTCGCCCGTGTCCTTTGTTTGTAAATTAATATTAGCTCCATATTTCATTAAAAAATCTATACCTAAAATTCCATCAGCTGTTAGCGGTACCGATTCAAAAATTAAAAAGTTGTGATTGAAATGTATGTTGTCACAGGTTTTTAAAGTTAAATTAACTGATCCTTTTGATATGGTTTTCCCTCCAAAGCCATTTATTAATGTATTGTCTCTTTGCACTGGTGTATTAAAGGGAATTGCTCCATTTTTTATAACAGATACTGAAGCGCCAGTATCAACAAGCCAATAATAGTTGTTATTGTTAATGTTTAATATCACGTATTTAGTGTCGTTATTACATGATAAGATGGTATTCTTAAGATCGAAAAAACTGAATCTGACTATTATTTGACTGTTCACTGCTTTGGGGCTCGTCTATATTGTGTTCAGCCGTATATAAGTTACGGTTTTGTGTGTTAAGTCTACCCCTGCTTTTCTGAAAACTGTTAGTAGGTCTACGATTACTATAATTTCCTCTAAAGTTATTATGAAAATTGTTTCCTCTATAGTTATAATAATTTCCTCGCCCTGTTCCACGTTGATATCCATTTCCACTATTGTGTCCTAGCTGTCTATGAGAATGATTATTTGGGTATTGACTATAATTGTGTCTACCACCGCGACTGCGACTGTTACTGAAGCGTCTATTGTTATAGAAAGTACGTCCTTGCTTTGATACATGCATGATGTTACCTTGTTGCTGTGTGGCAGGCCTGTCCTCGTCTTTTGCAGCCTGTATTGCTTCCTTCAAGCTGTTGTAATTGCGCGACGCGATGATGGTGGATAGTCTCGAGCTGCGTAGTCCGTCTGAAAATGTTTTTATAGCAGATTTTTCATTTATGGGTTTAAGTACATAATAAGCACTGGAATCCCCGTCTGCTTGAGAAATCGTCATGTCAGTAAATAACTGCTCTATTTCCTTACCGTATTCTTCAACAGTCTTTTGACCTTGTCTCATAGCCTGCATCCGCGATTGAATGGCTGTGTACGACTTTTTTGTTGTTAAATTATTCCTTAAATCTTTAATTAAATCTGACACTTTCCCATATTTGTCAGAAATACGCAATTTTGCGTTTTCCGAAAGTCTACTTTTTAAAATAAAAATAATCAATAATGAATTACCTTTATCGTCGAGCATATCAGCGTACATTTCGATGGCGTCAATCATTCTCTTAGTGGTGCTTTCAGTATCATCCATTACTGGAATTAAATTACATGCCACCTTTAAATCGAATTCCATTTTGTTAGTTTCTATTGATTTTGGAAAAATACATAATTTTTTTATTTCATCATACAATTCCTGGCTCTTATCAAAAATATCCTTACCTAATCGAATTACATCCACATCGGTATTTTTACCTATAACTAAAAGTAATGATTTGCACTTCTCAAAAACATCATTAGCTTCTTTCAATTTTATTTCAATAATCTGGCCTTTATATCTACTTTGACCTCTTTTTACCAAATATGTTCGTATTTCATATAACAACTTTTGGCATTCTTCTAAACTTTCTAACATAATGAATATAATATTTTAAAAATATTGCTATAATTATTCATAACTAAGTAAAACTTAACACTATTTCGTAACATACTGACAAAAGAATGGAATACGTAAGCACTATTCATGTTCGATGAGTATCCGTGCGCCGTTTTATCTACACTAATATAATAAAGAGGTAAAGTTTGTTTTTTTATTTTTTTGTTTGTAGGAGGTAATCTCTGGAACTACTGGTCCGATTGGAAAAATTTTAGCAACAATAGAAAGCTGCTTCACTCCTGAGTGACATAGGCTATATTTTATGTACGCGGGCGAAGACGCTGACAAAAGCTAGTGATTTATAATTTATTAGCGTAATGTAATTTGATCACTGGCTTTACGCTTTATACTCAATATTGTCTTCCGAAACTTTTTTAAACTGCTTGAATATATTCTAAACACTTTTAATAACACTTTTAGTTCATTTGCAAGCACTTTTTGAGATGATTAATGTTTATATTGGGTTTAAACACTCACGAAAAGTTTACGCAGCAGTCTCCTCAACGTTGCGCCTGGCTCGCAGAGACGACCTGATGCGGGATATTGCCTGCATACCCATTTCTTCTTGAATAAGGCGTCGATGGCACGCCCTATAAAACTTGCAACCAAAAAATAGTACAAGTACCAAAACCAGGGCCAGCAAAATATATGTTACCGTGCTCATACTTTGAAGGTGGTTTCCAAAATCTTTCAACTGAGCCGCATTATCGCCCGCGGCGTTCTGGGTTAGAAACACGTCTTCCTTTTCCACTTTTGACTGACACATCTTGAGAATCTGAAACCAGCTTAAAATTTTTACGTGTGTAACTAGCACTTAAAGTCTGAATCAAAAGGAAACAAAGTTCCTTGGCAGAGCCCTGGCAGGGTCGCCATGTGATGTTGGAACCTTGGCTTGTAATAAAGTAAAACACTGTTTGCCGTTTGGTGTCTTTTATTAGACTAAAAAAACTTAAGTACGGAATATGAAGGAAAGTTGCTTACATAGCTAAGTGCGCGCACACATAAGTATACGTTATACTCACACTTCACCGTTAAAAGTTCACTAAAATCGAAAAAATTCGTAGCACTGATAAAAATACGTGTTAAGCCTTCACCACTACCAACGAAAGTCATTACCGATTACGCATTTAATTAGCACTCACACAACGTACAATACGTCACTGTCACTCGTCACTGTTGTTGACGTATGAATAAGCCTGCGTTCAGTGTTGACACATTATTTCAAAGGCTAAGAAATAGTTGCGTTCAAGGAAAAGACGAAAAAATCAGTGTGTGAGCAGTGCTACGAGCTGACGTCATCGCGAGTGCTACGGCGCGTGACTGCTTCGACCCTACGATCCTGCGCATCGGCTACGCGTTTGCGACGCTACGAGATACCCTGTGGCCACGCATATTGTTTCTTATTTCCTACTCGCTGAGGTCGAGGGTCGGCTGGCGCTTCTACGGGGCTACTTCGAAGACAACTTGTTCCGCAAAATCATACCATAAATTGATTATTTTACATTTTATTAACCGCCAGAAAGCGTTGTGATATCATGTCAGTGTCACGTACGCCACCTAAAGGGACAAAAGCAAGTGCGGATGATGTTCTGCATATTCCTCGTGATTCTGACACTGCATCCGATCGAATCCTCTCTGACAGCGATTCAGCTAGTAATTTTATTACCTTGCGGAAACTTAAGCGGAAACAGGGTGACCCTGCAACTGGTTGAACTAAGAGAATTATTCGAAGAGTTCTCTAAGATTCAATCATCGAAATTTGATGCCTTGACTGCCGCTATGACCCTGTTAAAGGAAGAGACAGCTGACATGAAGAAATCAGTTACCTTCATGGCCCAAACATATGATGAAGTACTGGAAAGTCTCGGTAAAATACAGAAAGAAAATTCTTTTTATAAAGTTCAGGTTTTTTTTTTTTTTTTTTTTTTTAGGTGAAAATCATCCAATGACGAAACCCGCTCTTGGGCGGAGCGGGAGACCAGTGTCAGACTCTTACTGACTAAAAAACCTACCCCGTACCTTCCTTGCCTTATTCCTGGAGTCGAGGTAACAGTTTTCCACCACCCTCTAGGCTCCAGGAGATAAAGTTCAGGTTGGATTTCGAAAAGGAACAAAGAATCGATTTTCTTGATAGGAAAAAAATCCACCACATTTGAGCTGCGTAATGTGCCAAGGTCTTCAACGGAAACCAAGGAAAATATCACGCAAGTTATAACTAAAGTCAATGAAGTTATCAAACAGCCGATACAGCGTTCTGATATAAGAGATATATACAGATTGAAAACTAAAACTAATATAAAAAATATTTCTCCCATAATAGCTGAATTGACATCAACAAATTTAAAAGAAAATGTGATTCAGAAGGCCAAGTTATTTAACAAAAGTAACAAAGAGAATAAACTTAATAGCTCTCACTTAATGATTGACGGCCTGCCTAAACCAATCTATATTTCCCAGTCCCTTACTCCATTTGCAAAGAAGTTATCTTATCTTACTCGTCAACATGCCAAAAAGCATTCGTTCTCGGGTTGCTGGCATTCTTATGGAAAAATAAACTTGAAGAAGAGAGATGATCTACCTACCATTCGTATAGATAACTAGCTTTTTGCCCGCAGCTTCGCCCGCGTACATAAAATATAGCCTATGTCACTCAGGAGTAAAGCAGCTTTCTATTGTTGCTTAAATTTTTCCAATCGGACCAGTAGTTCCAGAGATTACCCCCTACAAACAAAAAAACAAAAAAACAAAAAAACAAACTTTACCTCTTTATTATATTAGTGTAGATGTAGATGAGGAAGATATTATTTAACTTACTGAAGCCTGACTATTTCCCCCAAGCATCAGCACATTTATAAACTCAACTAATATCTTGATAATGTTACTTTATATTTTAATTTTTAACTTATTAAATAGCTATAAAATTGTTTTGTATCTTGTTGGTATTGTATTGACAATTGCGTTGTTAATTCTCACACATTTTTACACATACATTCATCTCTTGGCGAACTCAATATCCGGTCTAATTCTTAATTCATATATTTATTTATTTATTTAATACTTCATGCACAAATGTACAGAGGCGCACTTAATGCCTTAGGCATTTTCTACCAGTCAACCTTAGGGTGATGGAGAGACAAACAGTGGTAGGTGCAATAAAAGAGCAAGGAAAAGTGAATACAAGAATAGAAATCCTAATAAACCATAAATATAATCCAATTGCATAATATATATATACACACAAATAAATAAACTATATAATATATATTTATATATATATACAAATAAAGTCACATAAATGGTGTAAATCGACAATTGGAGAACATTAACGCTATGATGAAACTACTGCCAACCTCTTACGAATAAGCTCACGAACTTTGGTTTTGAATGTTAATCGGTTTGTTGCCATCCTAATCTCTTGGGGGAGCGCATTCCACAAAGAAATAGCTTGAACGAAGAAAGAAAAAAAATATATAAATTAATTTTGCATTTTAACACCCTTAGAATTGACTTTTTTGATATTAATTTTAATTCGATAACTTAAACAAAATAAATAACATATCTTCTGATGTGGATCAAATATCCGTAGCTAAAACAACTACTTATGCCATTGACGAACGCGCAACCTTAATTAAGTCCGCTGAAAAATCCTTGAAAATGATTACTCAAAATATTAGAAGCATTAACCGTAATATGGCAGGTATGAGTACTATATTGGCTAGCTCCCGTTTTGCTTGGGATATAATAGTGCTAACGGAGTGCTGGTTACTTAATGTCCACAATCCTCCTACATTAGATGGATATAAATATCATGCTACTGCTAATAACATCAATGGCATGAATGTATCTGTAAAGGAGCAATCTATTATGGACTGTTTTGGTTTACTAATAACAATCGAGAAACACACTGCTATTTTAGCTATTTACAGGTCACCTAGTGTTAGAAATATTGATAGTTTTTTGGAGAGTTTACATAGTGTTTTGAACAATTCTGCCGTGCTACCGAAAAAGGGCACAACTAACATTTTTTGTCAAAATGAGTTACATATCGCGGGTCTCAAACCATAGGGGCGTATATGCAAAAATGTGATTTTTCGTTTTTGATGCCATTCGATTCTACTATAAGCGATACATCAACTGGATTTTTCTTATAATTTAATATTTATTACTTTTTGCACAAAAAACAAAATATTATTTGGCGTAAGCTAGAGAGTCTACAATTACTTTCAGACCAAATAGCCGTATAATAGACGTAAGAGCAATATTATTGCATATTGGGACAAATTCGACGTGCCATAGAGTTGTAAGTGCGTACGACTTTCAATTATATTGTGATACAAAGAAAAGATGTCTGACCATACAGGCGTATGAACATACGACTGTATTTTTTATAATAAACCGTAACTTTTTTTTACTTTAAATTGAAATCTTATTTCGAGGCATAAAGGCGTATGAACATACGACTGTTTGTTTTTTAAATAAACCCTCTTTTTACGGCGGACAAAACTCATCGAACGACGAATCTCGCTCTTGGGCGGAGCGGGAGGCAGTGTCAGACTCTTACTGACTAAAGAACCTACCCCGTGCCTTCCTTGCCTTATTCCCAGAGCCCCGGTGTAACGCTTTCGCATCAACCCTCAGCTCCGGGAGGCTTCGACCCTGTAGGGCCCCTACGTTTTGCTGACAACTCCTTGAGGCGCGCTCCGCCCAAGGGTGGGATTCAACATTGGATGATTTTTACCTACTATAAAAAAAAATCGGAAGATTATAATTTTTGATATTTTCAAGGCTAGAGTGACCCCGTTCCTTCTTTACCCTTCAAACTGGAGCCAAGCCTTCCTTTTAGAAAGAGACACGTAGATAAGTTTGCGTCATGACGCGTAAATAAACTGTTTTTCTTTCTTTCTCTTTCTTTAGACCCTGGGCCCCAGTAGGCTTCGATCCTTTTACAGAGTCCCTACGGTTTTACTGACAACTCCTTGAGACACAGAGCGCGCCGTCGACGACTTGGGCTTGGTCCAGACTATTAACAGTCCACGCCCACGCCCACTGTGGCTGGAAATCGGAATCCCGGCAGCGCCTGGAGCGTGTGCGCCGTTACCTTATGCGGTCGGCCTCGTCCTTCACTAGCATTACTGCTTCGCAGAAGGAGGCGACCGCCTCCCACCCCTCCTCGCTCCCGACCATGAATTCCACCAAGGCCCGGTGCGAGAGATCGCCACCCCCGATCGCCCCATGAGGACACGGCGATGCTCCTCCTAAGCGGGGCACACCTCTACCGTGTGCTCCACCGCATCCTCCGGGCGAGCCACACAGTTCGGCACTCAGGCAACTGTTATGCACGAATCCGATGTAGATACCTCCCGAACTTACCATGTGCGGTACCCGCGTCATGCAGAAATTGAGGATGCCGTGAGGTCTTTCCAGCCACGCCTCAAAGAGGGGACTTACCGCTAGAATTGTGGCGTGCCCAACACTAGGTTACGCTAGTCACTGACGCCATTCTACCATCATGAGGTTCCGTCGGAGCTCTGACTGCCATGCCGCGACTTGTCACGGCAGCGGACTTTTGCCCCGCGTTGCACTGCCATGCGCAAATCTTGCATGCGTGCAAGGACTTATCTCCAGATCCCTTGGTGGCAGGCCAGCAAGGAGGCTCGCTACTTCGCGGTATCTCCGGATCATCCGTATTGCCTATTACCTCTGGCATGCGTATAGCTGGGCCCTCGGTTGCTTCTGTAGGAATAGTGCCCACACTGGTGCCCCATAAAAGGCCATGGACCGGACGTTACCTGCGTAGAGACCCCGGCAGGGGGTTTCTGAACCCCCAAGGTTCGGCAGGAGCCGCTCTGATTTAGCTTGGAACCAGACGTCAGAAATGCTTCTTAAAATTCCACTGGCTGTCGAGGACGAGTCCCAGATACTTCATCGTCGACCCGACGCTGATGTGAATACGGGACCGTTAGCTGGGAATACAACAAGCGCCGAGAGAGGGCCGATGTGTTTTAAGGCCATAGCCTTAGACTTGTCCAGCGCCACCTAAAGTCCCAGCTGCTGGATCCTGCCAACGGCTATTGCAACCCCGCGTGTCGCTAGTTCGATTGGAATCGATCGGTTCGGATCGGAAACCATGGAATAAAATGTCGGTTTGATAAGTTTTGTATACATAATGTACATTGAGTCCTGAATTTATTTTAACATTTTCGATTTTATTTTTCAAAAAGATCAAAAAAAGTGTAAAGCCTTTTTAAGGTTCTAATGTTTGTGATTTTCAAGTTATTTAAAATAGTAGTTCATATTTATGAATTAAATTTATTTATAAGATGCTTATTTTTTGTTTTACACATAAAAATATTGTGTAATTACTATTTATCATTTGCTTTTTAAAATTGTAAAACAGAACTTGTTTATACTTCCTCTTGAGTTAAAATGCTTCTCAATGTTAATGACAAGCCAAACAGGCGTATGATTTCTTAAATTTACGTAAATAACGATAATTTTTATTAGTTCTCATTCCTAAATTGCAATATTTGAAGTCAACAATTAAGAAAAAATTAATATTGGTATAAATATTAACAATTTGAGAAAAAAGGTTTTACGTCCATAAATTTCATATATTTCAGTGAGTATTTTGGCGTAGCTTTACCGTGTAGTCGTCATGCTATACAGACGTATCAACCAAAAACTAGTGTTATAGAGTAAATACCTAGAAATTAAGAATCCTAAATTAATTGCAGTATAAATATAAAGCTACATGCAAAAAAGCAACGTCTTGGCTCAATCACAGGAAAAGTTATTAAGTTTTTTGTCTCTCCTGAAAAGTAGGGGTTTTGCGGATACGCCTCTATGGTTTGAGACCCGCGATATATATTCGGAATCAGGAAAAAAAGGCCTATTTGCCTGATTTTTTGTGGATTTTTAGCTGCAAAATAAACAGAGATAGCATAAGCTTAAAGGGCACAACTACATCATTTTTTAAGTTTTATTACAATAAAAAGGCATATTGTATGATGTGACTTTTATTTTACCTTTTTACTATCGATGAATTAATTCTAATATTTTCTGTACCTATGTATTCATTTTAATAATTTACGATGAAAAGACACAATTAAAAAAATATGCCTTTTCGTCGTAAAATGTTAAATTTTTTACTCAAAATTTTACATTGAAAAGGCATATTTGGTTATATGTGCCTTTTCAACATAATATTGCTCCTTTCTTGTTATTTTTTATGTTAAGTTAAAAAGAATTATGCTAATTATTAAATATATCCATTTAAATTAAAAATATAATATTGCTATCGTTGTGTACATACCAAAAAAACACAATTTTTTACATTTTCACAATTTTGAAAAACATATTTTAAACGTGATTTTTTTAACAAAATTCAAAAAATATTTTAAACTCGATTTTCTCAACATTTGTAAAATGTTAGTTGTGCCTTCCTTAATAACGACGGCAGAATTATGCGCCAAAATATAAAAACTTTATCCTAACTGTTGATATAAATATCGACATTTTAGATAACACTTCAGATACACGTAAACACAACTATCTAAATCATATGGCTTCGCATGGTATGCTTCCAGCTCACTCATTTCCAACACATACAAAATCTTGTTTAGACCATTTTATAATCAAAACCAATCTCCCATCACTGTGCTTGGTATCTGAAACATCCCTGACGGATCACTTTAGTGTCATTCTTGCTATAGATATGTCCATTCCTGTTAAGCGTCATACAAAGACTTTTAAGCGGATGGACTACGCTGCTCTTGATGACGTCTTCACTGGTATTAACTTTCAGCCTCTTTATTCATTGGCTGATGTAAATGATGCTGTAGCAAGTTTTACTGACTCCGTTAATGCTGCTGTTAAGTCGTACACAAAAACTATAACTCTGGCAAGGAGAAAGATTATTTTAAAGCCATGGATAACCCCTGGTCTTTTAAAGTGCGTGAAAAACAGAGACAATATGCATCTTAAATCAAAAAAATCTCCTGAGAACGAGACTCTCAAGTTAACAGTCTCAAGTTAAGTTTGATTGGTTGGCTGGCAACACTGGTCTAGTAAACAACTTTTCGTGTCTTGTGAACTTTTAATTACATTTTAAGTATTTTACGAGAAATAGTGGATTAGTTTTTAGTGAAACCCAGAAACATAACCTCAAAACTGTGAAACACACCATATCTTCAGTCCCTGCAGCAGTTTTCGTGAGTTATTTCATTATAGTCTGAACTATCCAAGAATAAGAAACCGTCCAAATTTTTCAAAACGCACTCACACTAAGATAAACAGCTGATTCACAGCTGTTTTTGGAATTGCGTATACGCATTATTTAGCACTCACACAACATACGATACGTCACTGTCACTCGTCACTGTTGTTGACGTATCAATAAGGCTGCGTTCAGTGTAGACATATTATTTGAACGGCTAAGAAATAGTTGCGTTCAAGAATAAGTCGAAAAATCGACTAATTACGAACACGAAGTGCTTTATTTTTCGATAACATAAAAACGAGGACCAAACAAGACACAACAAAGAATATTATACTTTATCAGATAAGTAATCAACTTACTACTTTTAATAACTGTTTGGCAAAATGGCTGGTGTACAGCGAACTCCTCCGAGATCGCAGAATATTAATTTGACTCAAACTCAGTCCGAACCTGACATCAACTCGGCGTCTGAGAGAAACGACTATGTTACAAGTAGATACAAACGTCCGAGACCTGAATACTCACCTCGTGGCCAGAATGATATACAGGACTTATTTGATACTTGGAAAAGAGATCAAGACAACCGTATCACTAAGATTTTGGAAGATCAAACCACGTTGATATCAAAACTATTTACCGACATAAGTGAGATCAAGGCCCAAAACATAAAAATTCAAGAGTCAAATGCTGAAATATCTAAAACAAATGCAGAAATTGAGCGGTCAATGAGTTTCATGAACCAAAAATTCGAAGACTTAAGGAAGGAAGTTGAGGAGCTCAAGAAAGAGCGTCAATAACAGCGAGGCTATATAGAAAACCTGGAGAAGAAGGTTGCTGATCTCCAGTACAAGTCACGCTCGTCAGGGGTCGAAATCAGAAACATTCCAGAAACAGATATTGACACTACAAACGGCCTAATGAAAACAGTCTGCAACATAGGTAAACTAATTGGAGTGCCTATACCCGAAGCCGAACTTCGTGACGTATATCACCTGCCTGGGAAACCCACAACGGGCTCAGCGGCCCCTTCCTTGCGTCCAATCATTGCTGAATTCACTACAGTGCGTACAAAACAAAACTTATTATCCGCAATCCGTTCCTACAACAACAAGGTATCGCAAGAAAACAAATTAAACACAGAATTGATCGGCTTACCAGGAAAACGGCAGGCGGTTTATGTGGCGGAGCAGTTACCTCCGAGCTCTAAGCGGCTGTTCTACTTGGCGAGAGAATTCGCGAAAAAACATAGCTATACATTTTGTTGGGTGAGCAATGGAAACATATTCCTTCGCAAGCAAACGGGAGACAAACACTTGCTAATAAACTCGGAGAAATGTCTTCAAGATCTCGCCGCGAAGAATATGTGACTATTTGAACTTATCCCCGAATCGTCACTTGAAAACCTTTTGTTACTTATGATAAATGATATTTATTTTGTAAATAGGTTTTAAAATAACACTTTTACACGTCAATATTTTTTTTCTTTTCGTCAGTTTAAGCTAGATGAGTCCGGTGTTTCCTAGCTGACTACCCTGAGAAGAAACACCGAAACAAACTCAGGGGTCAAAGTCTCTTTTAAAGTCCATACAGTAACCATGTATTGGTCAAAGCATATGAGAACCATGCAGATTAGTGTCTCAGGTAGTCTTTTGAAGAAAGAACCACCAGATTTGAGTAGACCTGTCCAGTCAGTGCAAGCATTTGTCAATATTCGTGTAGCTCAAACTTAGAACTACTAAGGAGCTCAACGACTTGACGATCAATACCAAAGAAAGGACATTTGTGTAGGCCGCATCAAATACTCAAATCTGTCAGCCATCATATTAAAATTACGGAAAAGGAAAAGTAATCGACATAGTCCCCACATTCACAATAATAAAAAAAATACAAAAATGTAACACTGCAAAATAAATTACTGCAAGTCCAAAGTTAAAAAAAAATAAAATAAAACTACAATAATAGTGCTGGAGCAGGTCAATCCCAAGCCGTCTTGTCCTCAAGATATTCCTTAACAGTATAAAAAGCCTTTTGACAAAGTTTTCGCTTTACAAACAATTTAAATTTATTCAGGCTAAGTTCTTGAATGTTACTGGGAAGCTTATTATAAAAGTGTACACATTGGCATCTAAATGAGCCCCCAATTTTTTTGAGCATGGTTGTAGGAACCACAAAATGTTTGTTCCTAGTATTAACGTTATGGATATCACTGTACTTTTTAAACATGTTTTTATTTTTATGCACATACAAAATATTATCAAAGATGTATTGACAAGGCACAGTCAATATATTAATGTTTTTAAATTTATCTCTTAGTGAGTATCTAGGACTTAATTTATAAATTGAACGAATAGCCCTTTTCTGTAATACAAAAATTGTCTGAATGTCGGCGGCATTTCCCCACAGTAGAATGCCGTAGGACATGACACTATGAAAATAGCTGAAATAAACTAGACGGGCTGTCTCTAAGTCAGTTAAATTACGAATTTTTCTGACAGCGTATGCTGCAGAGCTAAGTTTTTTAGACAATTTATCAATGTGAGGACCCCACTGAAGCTTAGAATCTAGAGTGATACCCAAAAACACTATGGTATCTTCAGGACTCAAAACTTTACCTTTTATTTGTACACTAGTTTCAACTTGCCTAACATGAGGCATTGTAAACTTAATAAATTTGGTTTTTTTTTTCATTTAGATGCAGGTTATTGACATTAAACCAGTGTACTATTTTAGAGAGAGCAATATTTATATCGTCAGAATTTGACTGCTGACGTTTATGTTTAAACAAAAGTGAAGTGTCGTCTGCAAACAACACTATATCGTGGTAATCCTTTATTAGGTAAGGTAAATCATTTATATAAACTAGAAATAAAAACGGGCCAAGAATTGAGCCCTGAGGGACACCCATCGTTATAACAGATCCATGTGATCTTTGCCCGTTTATATCAACTCTCTGAATCCTATCACTGAGATAAGATGTAAGAAGATCCAGAGAGGAGTTACGGATTCCGTAATGGTGGAGTTTCCTGATTAAAGTTTTATGGTTAACACAATCGAAAGCCTTGGACAAATCACAGAAAATGCCCAAAGCATCGCATTTGTCTTCACATGCGTTATAGATATGTCCTAAAAGTTCAACGCCAGCATCGGTTATTGAACGACCCCTTGTAAAACCGAATTGCTTCGTATGTAACAATTTATGTTTATTAAAAATCTTTGTAACTGTTCTAGAATAAGTTTTTCAAATATTTTACTAAAGGTAGGTAGTACTGAAATGGGTCTATAATTCGTGGGGTCTGTTGTACTACCCGTTTTAAACAATGACATTAATTTACTATACTTCATTAAGTCAGGAAACTCACCACAATCAATACAACTATTAAAAATATGTGCTAGACTAGGAGCTATAACGTTGATAATCGATTTTACAACATTCACAGAATTTCCCCATGGATCTGTTGTCTTTTTGACGTTTAAAGTGTTAAAAGTTTTAATTATGTCTATGTAGGTTACATGTTCAAAACTAAACTCGGAATCGCAAACTTTAACATTTTCTTTTAGCAGAGACTCTGCAGCAATGGGTTATGAGTTCAGAGATTTAGTTGTTAATGTGGGGATTTCCGAAAAGAAGTTTTCAAAAGCCGCAGCAACCTGAGAGTCCGATTGAATGACATTGTCGTGTATTACAAGTTTATAGTCACTACATTGTTTTGTAGACCTTCCGGTTTCACTGTTTATAATATTCCAAGTCGTTTTAATTATATTGTTACTATTTTTTATTTTGGAACTCAAATAACGCGACTTTGCAACAGAACAAAATTTTTTATAAATAATTTGGAATAATTTCTTACATACAAACTAAATTCAGCAGTGTTAACATAAATCTTTTCATCATATAACTCATAAAGCCGATTTCTACTTTTGTGAATACCAACGGTAGCCCATTCACCAAAAGATGCATTATTGTTAACTGAAATAGTTTTAGGTATAAAGGTGGCATCAAATAGCTTACAGTAGGTATTAAAAAAGCTTTCATATTGATGATTGATATCATCTAGGGTTGACAACATAGGTAGCTTATCAGCAAGTTTAGTTTTAAAAGTTTCTAAACGACTCACAGTTTTAGGATTGACAGTGATATTCTTTTTAACCACTTTGTTGTTTGGGTTTTCAAAAGTAATTAATTGACTACAGTGGTCAGATTCTAATCTATACTAATATTATAAAGCTGAAGAGTTTGTTTGTTTGTTTGTTTGAACGCGCTAATCTCAGGAACTACTGAATTCGAATTGAAAAATTCTTTTTGTGTTGAATAGATCATTTATCGAGGAAGGCTTTAGGCTATATAACATCACGCTGTGACTTATAGGAGCGAAGAAACAATGGAAAATGTGGAAAAAACGGGGAAAAATATTCATCTTTGAGCGCTTCCGTTGCGTGCGCTGCGAAAACGGTAGAAGATACCAAAAAAATATGTACCAAAGAATTATTCCTCTTAAAATGATCTAAAAAAATGTCCGCGACAGTATATGTCTATCTTTTAAGATTAACTCACTAGAACCGTTTTTATGGGAATCAAATTTGGCCGAAATTAATGCATTATTACAAATTATTTGTTAGAGTTGTATCAACATAGTAATATTAAACTTTATCCAAATAAATGTGTTGTTGATTAAGAATATGTAATTGTGAAAAAAATTGTCTTTGTAATCACTTATTTACAATGAACACCTTAGAAGATATTACAATTTTAAAATACTCCGATATAAAATTCACACACGCCGCATGATGTGCAAAATATGACGCTGCGCCTGGCCGGCGGGCGAGGAGAGGGGTTGCTTGCGGGCGGCGCGGAGGGGTTTTTTTTATGGTAGGTAAAAATCATCCAATGACGAATCCCGCTCTTGGGCGGAGCGGAAAACAGTGTCAAACTCTTACTGACTAAACAACCTACCCCGTTCCTCCCTTGCCTTATTCCCAGAGCCCCGATATAACGCTTTCGGCTGCAGGAGGCTTCGACCCTGAAGAGCCCCACAGTTTGCTGACAACACCTTGAGGCGCGCGGGAGCAGTGCAGGCCGTCGACGACTTGGTCTCGGTCTGGACTGTTACCAGACAACCGGACGGCGAGCTACCCATTGCTCACCATCCGCAAACCAGCGTCTACGGTGGCCGGATATCGGCGGGATCGCAGCGGCGACGGCTACGGCGAGGGCGCTTTTGCCCTTGCCTCCTCCTTTACGAGCATTACTGCTTCGCAGAAGGAGGCGACCGCTTGCCATTCTTCTTCGCTGCGGACCATGGCCTGAACCAAGGCCCGGCGCGAGAGGCCACCGCCGCCGATCACCCCCACGAGGACACGGCGATTCTCTTCTCAAGCGGGGCACACCTCCACCGTGTCTTCCGTGCTGGCCACACAGTGGAGACACCCGGGCGTCTCTTCCGCACGAATCCGGCGCAGGAATCTTCTGAACTTCCCATGTCCGGTGAGAACCTGCGTCATGTCCTGCGTGATGTCTATCCAACCACGCCTCAAAGAGGGCACTTACCACCGAGATTATGGCGTGCCCAAGTGGAGGGTGTAGCTCTTTGAAGTACTTTTAGATAATTATGTTCTTTTAAGAACTAAATTGTCTAAATTAATAACAGAAATTGACACGGGCAAAGTCGTGGGTAACAGCTATAATTTATAAAGCTGAGGTTGTTTGCAAAAATAAATATGATGCCCAAAATAACTGTTCCACGCGGACGAAGTCGCGGGCACAGCTAGTAAATTTATAATTTGTTTGTGGCTTGGGACAACATCTGTATAAATATTATTTAAGCAAGTAGCACTAGTAGGAGTTATTCTAGTGGGCTCAAAAATAACAAGTTAACAAGATTGTAGGACTGAAATAAACTTATAATTTCACTACATAAAGCTGAGTTTTCTAACAGATTAATATTAAAATCACCACAAGTGATTATGAACTTTTTTGAGTTAGAAATCTTATGAAACACTTCATCCATTACTTTTTCAAAGCAGTCATACAATCCAAAAGGGGGTTTGTACAGTACAGGTTCAAAAGTCCATAGGAAAACCCACAAAGTATTTGCTTGACGCTTAGTTTGACTTACGACCTTTTACTTTTAACAAAGTAGGCTCATGCACAAACAAATGATTCTAGTTCATAATTTCAACCTAATAGTTACTGTCAATAATATGGCGTAGTGGTTAGCGTATCCAGAAAACTGCGTGGATCAACGAGCCATGAGTTCTATTCTCACTGAGGCGTAAACTTTTTGTAAGTTTTTATTTGTGTTTAAATAAGTTTATCTAGTTATATCATAATTTGTAATGTTTTTTTTTATATTTCTGTAAGATTTTATTTATGTGTAACAAAAATAAATGGTTTACTCGATTGGCAGTAATGAGTAAAAAATATCCTTTATCTTGTTCGCTTTGTTCACACATTTCATAAAGTTTGTAGGGTAAATAATAATAAACTAAATCGAGGAATTATATTACTGTGAGGTAGACATGAGTTTTATGAATATAACTAGATCGAAATGAACGTTGTCGTTCGGTTGAAGTTGTTGGTTAGTGACGCAGTGTGGTTTTTTCGTTTTTTGTGTTGTTTCGGTTTGTATTACTCATTCTCGAAATGCAAGCAAATATTAATATTGAGACGAGGGCGACTATTGTTGCGCTGTATAAAAGTGGTCTTAATAGAACACAAATATCTGAAGAAACAGGACTGAATGTGAGTGTAACCTAATTATATAACCTGTTTAAAATACACTTTGCTGACTAATTATTTATCCTGCTTTAAGTCTATTAGGAGGTTAAACGACAAATTAGTTTATACTATTGGATAATAATAAACGCTAGTTTATTACTTTATTGTTATAATGAATATATTAATAATATTGCGGGGGAAATCGAGAAATCGGTTTTATAAAACCCGAATAAAGCTTCGTAGGAAAGCTACTATTATAATATTTTTGTTATAACTGCCTAATATCAGTTTTTTTTTTGTTTTAGAAAAATACTGTAGGTAAGTCTCTGGATCAAGAGATATGAGGAAGAGGGTAGCCTTGCTAGTCGACAGCGAAGTGGAAGGCCGACGCTTATTAGCGAGGCACAGCGACGACATATGGTGGAAGAGTACGAGTCTAATGGTTTTACGCCAACGAGACACTTTGCGGAGTTATTTGACACATCGGTGCAAACTGTTCGCCGTGCCCTCCACGCTGAAGGTTTGCACCATAGAAGACCTGCTAAAAAACCTTTCTTGATAGAAAAACATAGACAGGAACGATTGCGTTTCGCGCGGGATTATTTAGATTTTGATTGGAGTACTACCATTTTTTCCGATGAAAAGACATTTAAGTCTAGTCAAAAGGGTAAGCTTCATTTATGGCGCAGGAATAACACTCGCTGGCATGAAAAAACGTAATCCCTAATACAGACTCAGGTCGTATTACAATTAATATGTGGGGATGGATGAGTGCAGCAGGACCGGGAGAACTGTCTTTTATTCTCCCATGCGCTAACAGTTCCACTTATGCGGAAGTATTGGAGGAAGTTATGCTACCTACTGTGCGCACCACTTACCCAGCCAATGAGTTAAACCAAATAACGTTTGTCCAGGACAACTGCCCTATTCACAAGGCGAGGATAGTGCATGAGTGGTTTCACAATCACCCTGAAGTAATTATTATTCCATGGCCAGCGCGATCACCCGACCTCAACCCTATAGAAAATCTATGGGGTTTGATGGTGCAAAGGTGGGTGTCAAAGGATGAGAGGTGTTCAGAGCAATTAAAAACCCACTGCATGGAGGTGTGGGATAATTTAAGAGGAACCGAAATATGTGCCAAAGTCGTAGGTTCAATGCGCAAACGCTTACTAGACTGTATCGAAAATAATGGGGGTTATACGAAATATTAACTCGATATTTTATTTCTATTAGTTAGGCAAGGTATCTAAATATTTATTAGATTAACATTTACCATCAACAAATCCGTAACTATATGTATTCTGTATTTTTTTTTTGTTGTTAAAATGAGGTTTAGTTTCAATCCTCTTTTCATCAACAAAATGAATACTTAAGCTATAACCTCAATCCATTCATTGTAATGTTACATTATAAAAACAGGTTCATAAAGTCTAAATCTTATAATGTTAGCAATAAACTGTGTTGAATACCGACTATAATATGTGGATGTCAGCAATTATATTTATTTTATTAGAATATCCTTTCCTATGATAATTTATTATGAATCGACTATGAAGTGGGTATACAAGAATAAATCTTACGAACAAGTTATTACAAGAAAACTTATCTAGGTCAAATTTAACTTTAAAAAAGTTATTTTTATAGATAAAATAAAAGAAATAAACATATTTGTTACATAAATTGAGAACGACTTTTTATTTTCACCTTCCAACAACGAAAATAAATAAAAAATCACACAAATAGAACTATTCGTGTGATTTTTATTAATTTTATATAAGTAAAAATGTGCTAGAAAATTGTTAGATGTTTATTCAACATTTATTTTAAAAAAAGTTAAATATTTGTTTTTGTAATATTATTTAAAGTTAAATAATAATACAAAAATAAATATTAAAAAAAAGGATTAGATAAATATCTAACATTTTTTTATAAAAAATTAACTATTCTGGTTTCATAAAAACAATTAGGTAGCAGCGGCAGAATCGAACTTGAACTTCATTGTTCGAGCACTTAGTAGTTTTACTCCACAGCTACCAGCACTTATTAGATTTGTGCGAATTTTAGCTATACAATATGAATGCAATGGCAGAAATAGGTAGGGATCAGAAATATATTTAGGTATGTTCTTTCACGTAGTGAGCGCGACGACAGTTTATTAGTGTGTGTTACCTGTGGAATGTTGAGGCGTCACTCGCTCAACGCACACACACGCACTGTCTACATCGTGCTGTAGTTCATAGCAATGTGATCTTTAGCGCTCTTATGGACTTTAGTAAGCTTACTGTACACACTTAATATAATTCATTTTGCGTCAGTCAGTCAGTCGCGCGCGCGCATCTTTGCAATTCATACGTATGCCTGTTAGCTCTGTCTTTAAAAATGTTTTAAGTGGTCAAAAAGTGAACTGTTCAAGTACTAAATAGTATCAATCTGTGAATTACTGGAAACAAATTGTGATAAACCAAAACTGTAAACATTTGTGTTAAAATAGTGTAAAAACGCAACGAAATTCACTGACTAAATCACTAAATAGTTCTAATACCCACACCGGCCGCATTATTCGAATCGCACGAAACTAAGATTGACCTTGAACTTATCGACAGCACTGTCACTGATTGTTCGAGGTCTACCAAACAGTTGCCAATTTCAACTTAACCGAGGAAACATCTGTGGCGCAGCGGTTACGAGATCGCTTGTCGTGCGACGAGGCTCGAGTTCGATCCCCAGTACCGATCGACTCTTTTTGGTTTTGTGGAATTCTCAAGTAATTTATAACACTGGAAGCGGATAATAACAGGATATCATAGCTGATAAAAATATTATAAGAATACAGATTTTTTGGAAATTAATTTAAATATAGGTACTTAAATTATAATTCATAAGTATGATGTCTCGAACTCCTCCGAGAGACAGTGACACCTGTGCTTTAACCCAGGTGCAATCAGAGCCCAACATACCTGCATTCCTTGCAGGTTCTCCGAACGCAAAAAACATTAGCGTGAGATCCAAGCGGCAGCGCACTGACTACTCGCCAGAAGTTGATTCCTGCCCCGAATTCGATCGGCACTCAAAGCTTGACCTGTTAGATACAATTCGCCAGGAAATACGTACAGTTCTATCTTCTGAGATTTCTAGGAACATAAAAACCTGTATCACTGGTGAATTAAGTGGCATCAAAGATATGTTGCAAGGCTTGGAGAACTCTGTCAAATTTATGAGTTCTGAGTTTGATTGCCTGAAGACGGAACCGGATGCAATTGTGACTGTCTGTCACTTACTTCAAATTAATAATAAAATATTATATTTATTTTTAAAAATAACTCGACGCCAGTTCCCACTTGGACCCTCATAAATTGTCCCTTTTTACGAAAGAACCGATAGGATTCTAAAGAAACTAGTAACACTTATGCAATTTCTAAGGGCAGTACAAAAACGAGTCAACATGTGTGCGCCAGGCAAGCCATGGGGAAGAGAGTTGACTCGGCGACGAAAAAGGACACTTAGCTTCAGGGCTCGTTAGGGCACGGACGTTACCGTAGTAATTCTTAGGAGTGCTAGTATTGCGATACAACATTAGTTCAGTTTAGGCCTACTTATTATCTATAGTAGAGATAGTGTGTGATAGCTGAATACGCATGGAAGAGTGTGTGAGTACGTGAGTGAATCTCAGCGGCTGAATCGATGATTGAGTGGGTGAGTGTTTAACCATTTCCTATTCCATCCTATGACGAGGTAACCTAAGCTTACGGTTGGTGTTAGGGAATCGGAGAAAGCCTTTCTTTGAAGCGAACTGCGCAGGCTATCTTTAAGGTGTCTCTGACATTTACATGCATGCTCGTCAGTATCATGACTGAATCAGCTTTAAGGCATTAAGTCCGCTTGTTTACCTTTGTATTGCATGAAGTTCTAATAAGTAAATAAATCACTGTCAATTGGAGGCCGAACCGATTAATTATTCTCTACATGTTAGAGCCAGTTTGGGTTCTGATGAAATCTTGAATCACCAAACGTTAGCGATGGCTGCCTCTCCTTTACGACTGACTGACAGTAGAATGCTTTACATCTGCTTTGATAGGGGCACACTTCCTAGAGTATTATGGGGTAGTCACCGCCCAGTATATATGACATATTGATAAGTCGTTCCAAGGAACGCTAGGAACCGTATCTCGTTAAATCACAATCGGGGGCTGAGCAGAGGCAGGCCTCTTTGGACAGAAAAAAATATATAATATTTAGCGAGACACGGATTTGGACATTTCTGGAAACTCCGTAGCTACGATGAGCGTAGCACGGTGCGAACAACGTTATGTGATCTATGCCCTGGGGTTGTGTAAGGAAGTGAGGAGTGTCGATTTATTGAAAACCACTCCGGCCTCTAGCGATGCAACTGTAAAGGGTTCTGCGACCGACTGACGATGCGTCGCGCTTGTCCAAGTCCTCTCAATCTCATAATTTACGTAACTTTAAAGATAAGTAGATTATCCTTCCCTATCTCCTTACAATGAATTCCTAGCCCTATTGGATTTTAATATTGTTTTCTCATCCCCTCCTAGTCCCCTAGCTTTCATAAGACGGGGCTAGGTGAGACAATTCTAGGGAATTCATTACTATCGGTGGAGGCGAATCCAGCTTAGATTTATCTAATTTAGTATTTAAAGTTATTCTGTCTGTGTGTGAGTGAGCGTTGGCTTGACTGTGTGAATCCTTCATTATTCTGAATTATCTTAGGCTGATATAATTTTACTACACACAGACATATGAGCGGAGCCACGGCAAAAGCTAGTTCTCTATAGCTCTTGTAACTGAATGGACAGAAACGTGGAGCACTTTAGGGACTGCCTATATAGGCATTTCAAGAGAGTCAAAGTAACTCTCATCCTCGAGCGATGGCTCTCGTCTATATTATTTATTAGTATTTGCAATTATCTACCTTTGAGTTTATATTCTCTATCTGCGGCCATTACTTCGGTCAGATACGAGCACTGTATCTTGCAGATGAGCTTATTGTGCAAAGGGCGCACAACCTGGGGATGGGTTGGCATATCTATCATATATTATACAGTCCAAGGACTGTTAGGGACCATGACTCTATAGGAGCATGATGTAGACGCAATGCACTGGAACTAGCATGCGCCGTTGCTAGACAAGGACGGTCGCACGGTTAGCAGCAGGGAAGGTAGCTTCGTCACGTTTTACAGTTCGAGAGAACTGCTAGGGACCATGTCTCAATAGGAGCATGATGTTGACGTACTGTTGCTGAAAAGGAGCATGCGTCACTAATGGAAGTGTTGCCCTAAGTACTGTGAGTTCTGATGTGAGGTGTCGTGCGAGTAAATAATGACCAAACACCTATTACGTTAGCGTAAGGGTCAACCACACGATTTAATGTTATTAATTTAATCTTACTCCCCTTTGTTGTATTCCTTCTAAACCACTTCTAACTAAACACTTTCAATATCATGAATTCCAAGGTCTCACATATCAATTCTTTCAAGCCTTTCCTTGTCTAAATAATTTGATGAGGCATCGGGCTACTTCGTGCTTATGGAATTCACCATCAGTCAGTGGGGGTCTGACCAGTCATTCAGGTTGAGGACCACAGGGTAGGGCGGATGGCGGAGCCCTACCTTTTCCCCTTAGGGGGAAACTGACCTTAATACTTTCATGTAGGGAAATTAGGGAAAAGTGAAAATTTTATCAGCCTAGGGTCGACTAGAAACAGTCACATTTGGTGCCGTGACCAGGATACTCGTCATTAAATGTACTGGTGCACTTCAGTGTAACGAGAAACGATATTTATGGGTTACTACTAAAATAACACAACGTAAATTTCTAGTGATATAAATTGTTAGGCCTATTTAGCTATGAAAATACTTACCACAGTTAAGTAATAGGTAATCTGAATAAAGAATTCAGTTGAATTAATCAACTAAACACATTATTAAAATATTACATATGTAGTAGGTTCGATTCCTACGTGAATTATAGCTTTAAGTGTGTACTCTATGGCGGGTTCGATTCCTGCATGACTTTATGCAAGTATGTGCTTTTATAGCAGGTTCGATTCTTGCAAGATTTGTTGGTTTAATTGTATTTGTCATGAACTATTAGGTCCAATTCCAGATTGATGCATTAGTTGAAAAATTCTAGAGGTCCTGTGTCACGACAGTGGGTTCAATTCCCGCTTGAATTATCATTGCTTATTCAATTTTAGTAATTGTGTTCATTACGATTCGTTTTCCATGAACATGGAAATATATGTTAGTAAATTATAGTATGTATGAGTTGTATGACAGTGTGTTTGTGTCTATATGCTACTAATATATAATGGGTTCGATTCCCATATCTGTTTAGAGAGGTAATGTTATGTACCCAGTTAATAATTACAGTTATAGGGCCCTGAGCTAATGTCACAATGGGTTCGACTCCCAGAAATCGTCATTTTAGAGCTTAAATGAAACTCTAAAAGTGAGGTGTGCTTTTGGTGTGCGTTCGCGCAGCGGAATGTTGTTGAATTTAAAGATATTAATAATGCAGTTAATTAGTGTATGACGTCGTATAATTGTGTATGGTAAAAAAAAATTTGTGCATGCAGCCATTGTGGAGAAATTCACCAAAAACAGATTCCGCTGGGCGAACGTTGTCCTGGCGGAACTTTTTTCAATCCATAGACTTTAGAAGAAAAGAGATATATCCAATAATTAGTGTGTATTTGTGTATAATTGTGTATGTATGAATAAAATTAGTGTATGCATAAACTTCGGAGAAATTCAAGTTTCCGCTGCGCGAACGTTTGGCCATTAGCTAGTTTTCATATAAAGTGCTTACATAGAGAGCTGTAAATTTTTACATACGTTGTTTTTAATTTGTTTATATTTGTTTAAAAAACAGATTTAGAAAAAGTCGTAGGGCTTAGAAGATAAAAATATAAACGTAAAATACGCTTATTAGGTCTTAGTTCTTAAAGTATGCACTTTGGGGTCTAGATTTTCACGTTTATACAAACCTTGTAAGCGTCTGCAACATGTTGCCAAGTATCAATGACGTTCCGTTTGTAATTAGATAGTTACAGTTTAATTTACCATAAATAGATCACTGTTTACAAAGCAGTCAAATGTCACGACGTTCTAAAGGAATTGCATGGTAAAATGTATGCCAATAGTTAGTGTATTCATTCAACTATTCACATACAAAATTTCATGTAATTAAATTCAGTTATTAAAGAAAAACAATTATAATACTGACGAAGCATCAAAAACCTACATAACCCGACCAAGTTCGGATAGCTATAAAAAAGCGGCCGTGCCATATGTCTAAGAAACTTCTTAAACTTCCAATATAATATTTATTAATATGGTACAGTTGCGTGCACAAGCGTTAGGAAAAAATAGTCAACCTTTGGGTTTATTAGTTGCTTTCCTTTTAAGTATGTCTTAGTGATATTGAATCATATGCATAATTAATTATTGAAAAACAGCCGTTATTGCCATCTCTACTGCGGAGTTAATTAAGTCCCCTCCCCGCAAAATAGTACATTTTGATACAAGTGGCAAGATGGTCATTGCGACCGGCGGAAGGCGGAATTCGCACGAGCCATAGGCGAGTGTGTTAAGGAGCTAAGGGCTGCGGAGACAAATTCGGACGTATATCGAACGAAGTTTTTCATTACACTTACGAACACATTACTTTCTTTGAAAATTACGACGCATTTTTATTAATTTCTTACTGATGATAATTTTCCAAAGTTGCCGCACAATTTAGTTTTGATTTAGATTGCAGCAAACTATAGTAAAGCACAGTATCTGGCGACAGTGGTTTAACATCTAAAAAAATCTCATATATCTTACATTCAACATATTTTTCACAACTAACACCAATAAATAAGTTGGTTAATAAGACTATTATTTAATAGACATTTTTTCCCGCGCTTATCCTTTGCAGGATGAAAAAGAAGCAAAGGCATCAAACCGTTATACATCCTACTTAATATTAAGAATATAAATTCAAATATTTTTGAATTTAGAACACAGATATAAGTATATTAATTTGTTCCTAACAATAACATTATTGCATAAATAATCATGTTTATTAATAATACTCTGTACCTCTTTGCTATTAAAAAAAATACCTTTGACCGTGAAAATAAGGAGGGAATGAAAAAGCCCTTGTTATAATAAATGAAACAAAAGCACGCGGGTGATATGCATGTCATTTTGAACCTAATCATAGTGCGATAAGTGGCAGTTTTCGAGTAAGCGTATTGAAAGAAAGTAGCTATAGAAATCTGCTTTATACGTATACATTACATATCATATATGTGTTGGTAAGTGCAAAACTCGAGAACAGCTGGACCGATTTCGCTAATTCTTTTTTTGTTGTGTTTGTTATTGTCAGGAGAAGGTTCTTATGAAAAAAAGGGTAGAGAAGGGTGTAGGGTAGATTAGAGTAGGGTAGGGTCGAGTGGAGTAGAGTTGAATAATCTGTTACCGGGAGCGAAGCCGCGGGCAAAAGCTAGGTAATAAATATAAGGTGACTATTTATTTATTGATCTGGTCGGTCTTTTAGTTGATTCAGTATTTATTCTGTGACTTTCTATTCAATAGTTTGTTTTTAACCAGAAAAACATCTACTTTGTTACGATTTTATTATAATAATTTAAGTAAATAGATATATAATTAGATCAATCTGTAGATATTAACTTGGGTTTACAGTGTCTGTCCAATCTTAACATAACACAATTACTTATTATAATTGATCTGCCTAATAAACTACGTAAATGAATAAGTGTAAGGTATAAGCTATTAATTTATTATAAAATCTTACCTTATATCTGTTATCAGCTTCTCACTATCACTCACTCAATTTAGGTATCTACTACATTATTATGTTAAGCTTCACTGTTATAACATTAATCACACATTTTGTCAATATTATTATTACAGAGCATAGCAAAACAACAGCGCATATGCACATTGTCCTTGACTGCACATTTGTTTGTGACTGGGGATAAAACAAAATCAGGTTGAAGTACAACAGTAAACGAATACGCGCGGACCGCGGCTAATGAAAACTAATTGCCCTCTTTTTTCTTCAAGGATCGAAGTACCGTTTCAAACGGGAGTTGTCTATTTTTTCACACTAGAATATTTTTGATCAATTCATAACTACAATACTTAGACTATTTAACCAAAAGACTAACCTTAAGCGTACCGCTTCGAACAAAATAATTCTGCATATTTTGGTGAGGTGCGGGGGAATACGCTCAAATACATAAGTCACTACAAGTACAACGGTATAAATCAATTAAAAAATCGATTCAAGGAGTCGTTTTTTTTTAATTTATTAGATTGTTTGATACACTAAAGTTGCAAAGGGGAACGCTCGTGCATGTCTAATCCATTGGTTAAATAGTGTAATAAGCTACAATATGATAAATATTTACCTAAACAGTAGTACTTACATGTGGTAATTATTTAAGTTCCCTAAGGGGTCTATAGTTAGAATCCTGATCCGTGAAATCTTCAAAAGAAATGAGCTGTATGAATTTTATTTGTCTTAAATAATATATAATCAAAAAAAATTACCGAATGTTCCTCATGTTGGTGTCAGTCTGATTCTTGACGGTAAAAAACTTGATATTATTACGGAAACTGTGTTCTTAGGCATTACTATTGACTCCAAATTGCAGTGGGGAGCCCATATTAGAACTCTCTCGGGTAGACTAAGCTCAGCTGCATATGCAGTAAGAAAAATTAGGCAGTTAACAGATGTTGACACAGCTAGGTTAGTCTATTATGCTTATTTCCACAGTATTATGTCTTATGGCATTTTACTGTGGGGATCTGCAGCTGAGGTAGACTCGATTTTTATATTGCAAAAGAGAGCAATCCGGGCAATTTATAAGATGGGGCCTCGTGAGTCCCTAAGAAATAAATTTAAAGAAATTGATATACTAACTCTGCCTTCACTTTATATTTTAGAATGTATTTTATACGTGCGTAAAAACTTAGGACTTTTTAAAATTAGAAGCGATCTTCATAATAAAAATACTCGTAGTCAACATGAAATTGTTTTACCTAAATGGAGATTAGCTAAGACCAGCAAGTCATTTTTAGTAAATAGCGTACGATTTTATAATAAGCTGCCAAAGGGGGTGTCAGAACTTAGCGAGAGGAATTTCAAAACTCATATTAAGCGTGTCCTAACCAAAAAAGCATATTATAAGGTTAGAGACTATGTCGAAGACACACTTGTCTGGCAATGACTGCTTCTGCACATGTGGCCCCCTGGTAACTTATCAATATTCTGAGTAATTGTCTGTTAACTGTTCCATCTTTTTCCTTTTTTTTTATACGACATATTTTTTTTTTTTTGACATATTCAATATTCCCTAGATTACCATTTTATAGATCCGTAATATAATGTAATTGTCTTACAGATAATTGTGATTATTTTTCTTTTGTATAGCTTCTTTCAATCATGTGAATGTGAGATCATTGTAGACGCAAATCTTAGATTACTTCCTACCACTTTTATGGTACAATTTCAATATTGACTGGTCTGCACTGTCCTTACATAATCAATGTGATAATACTGTAATATGGAAATATTGTAAAAGAAACAATTATTTTAAAAGAGTAACCATGGAGTTTCTTGCCGGTTCTTCTCCATAGGAATCGACCAATTTGGAACCGTGCACTAGCTTCTGACGTTTTACAAGTGCCCATGTAGGCCTATGTGAAATAAAAAGATTTTGACTTTGACTTTGACTTTGAATCTAGATTATATCTCAAGTCTCAAGCGCATACTTAAATAAAGTGCCGACGTAAATAGTACCTACTCTTTGTCATAGTCAAACATATTTAAATGACCTATAAATTATATCGAAACAACAATTGTGTTATCATCTGTACCAATTCAATACCGGTATTATACTGTAAATTTTGGGATGTTACCTAAATATATTGCACGGCCGCTTTTTTATAGCTATCCGAACTTGGTCGGGTTATGTAGGTTTTTGATGCTTCGTCAGTATTATAATTGTTTTTCTTTAATTACTGAATTTAATTACATGAAATTTTGCATGTGAATAGTTGAATGAATACACTAACTATTGGCATACATTTTACCATGCAATTCCTTTAGAACGTCGTGACATTTGACTGCTTTGTAAACAGTGATCTATTCATGGTAAATTAAACTGTAACTATCTAATTACAAACGGAACGTCATTGATACTTGGCAACATGTTGCAGACGCTTACAAGGTTTGTATAAACGTGAAAATCTAGACCCCAAAGTGCATACTTTAAGAACTAAGACCTAATAAGCGTATTTTACGTTTATATTTTTATCTTCTAAGCCCTACGATTTTTTCTAAATCCGTTTTTTAAACAAATATAAACAAATTAAAAACAACGTATGTAAAAATTTACAGCTCTCTATGTAAGCGCTTTATATGAAAACTAGCTAATGGCCAAACGTTCGCGCAGCGGAAACTTGAATTTCTCCGAAGTTTATGCATGCACTAATTTTATTCATACATACACAATTATACACAAATACACACTAATTATTGGATATATCTCTTTTCTTCTAAAGTCTATGGATTGAAAAAAGTTCCGCCAGGACAACGTTCGCCCAGCGGAATCTGTTTTTGGTGAATTTCTCCACAATGGCTGCGTGCACAAATTTTTTTTTACCATACACAATTATACGACGTCATACACTAATTAACTGCATTATTAAAATCTTTAAATTCAACAACATTCCGCTGCGCGAACGCACACGTCCTCTTGAGGTTGAAATATTTGTGTGTTAGGTGAAAGGAATGGACATGAGGTATTTACTGCCTAGGTCTAACACATATGTAGTTTGTCTACACAATGGCAAGTAATAGGTATAAGTATCAGCGACAACATTATAGTAAGATAGTCTAATTATTGCCAAGTCGGAGGCGTACGTATATTATTTGAATAGATACTTGTGTGGCCTTATTTAAAATTCCAGGATATTTAAATCTTCACGAGGCTGCGATACGCTGTATCTAGACTTACTTTTGTGCGTTGCGTTCGGCCGTATTTCATCAAGTGGGCTGACATCAGCTGATTCCAGTGATTGCTGTAGCGCGGTCCCTGTTACGAAGCTAAGTTTCACTTTTATTAGAACCTTGTCGTTACTTCGCGTATGATCTTTATTATGACATTAATTATTACAGATTAGGGTTACAATAATAAATCGCTTGACGATTTATAGGTACTAGCGATTAATTTCGTTAACACTATGGAAAGCGAATTGTGCAACATTTCGAGCCGTCAACATGTAAAGAATATATAACACGCATACAATTAATTGTCTTAAAGATCTATATTCAATATTTGACTAGACATTTATAAAACATTTAAAAATAACTATCCTTGTAGAATTCCCTTCCCCACGGACCTCGGCCGAATTCAGACGTGTTTTGTGTTTGAACTTACGCTAGTTATTTTTGCGATTTTAAATTAAATTTGCATCTGTAAATAAGTGTGAAAAAATAGGAGCGCAGAACTATCGAAGAGCTTACTTATAATCAGCGCCAGCGCCAGCGCACACAAATACACATCATCAAAGGGTGTATACTGCCGAATACGTGTGAGTACCTGTCTACTAGGGGTCAACGTTATAGTGGCCACCGCTTGATTTGTACTAAATCGTCGATACGTGCCCAGGATACTAGACCCCTGTCTATTAGGGGTCAACGTTATAGTGGCCACCGCTTGATTTGTACTAAATCGTCGATACGTGCCCAGGATACTAGACCCCTGTTAAATTTGGTCTTACATTTCAATGCAAAGGAGTTTATTTATCGCCTACTAATTACTGTGCTGCCGTACAGACACTAAAACGCAGTAAAATAGCGTATTTTACAATACTTTTACTGCGTTTTAATATCTGCTCGGCAGTGTGGCCCTGGTAATTTACGGACATCATGTCGGTTCGTCGTTCGCCCCCGCCTACACTCCACAACGCTCCTACGACGCCTGTGTCGCAAAAGTCGGCGAATATACAGAGCGCTGACGCGGAAGCGACGATTGGAAACAGCGTATCGGTGTCGCTGTCTGAACCAAATCTACATCAACTTACCATGAATGTTACGGAGCGGAAAAAACGCAAGTTTGATGGTGATGACATTAACAGTTTTATGTGTTCTCTAAAGGAAATGTTCGACACTCTTTCGAATGAGCAAAACGAACGTTTTCAAGATTTGCTAATTTCTGTCAACAGTCTACGGGAACAGAATGCCGAATTAACTAAGTCTGTCGAGACAATGTCCCATAAATATGATGAAATTTTGTCCCGCATTAAATTACTGGAAGACACAAAAAAAGAGGATACAAGATACATTAAATCTTTAGAGCAGAAGATTGACAACTTGGAGCGGAAAACGCGTGCATCAGGAATTGAAATTCGCAATATCCCAAAGATGAAACCTGATAAGAGCGAAACCAAGTCTGACCTCTGCTTAATAGCACAACAAATGGGGAAAACACTTAATATTAGTATTCAAGATTCAGATATCAAGGATATTTACCGTATAACGGCTAAGGACTCTTCAAATCCAATAATTACTGAATTTACCTCTGTATTAATGAAAGAAAAAGTGTTAGCTGCAGTAAAAGCCTTCAATAAAACCAAGCAAAAGGGTGAAAAACTAAACACAACACATTTCATTAAAACTGATGCCGTAAAACCTGTCTTCGTTGCAGAAACTCTTACGCAAAAAACGCAGAAAATTTTCTATTTGGCTCGGGCTTTCCAGAAGGATTACGGGTATGATTTTTGCTGGACATCTAGAGGAATAGTTTACCTTCGTAAAAGCACCGGCTCAGCACAGATTAAAATTGAATTTGAAGCAGACTTGGAAAAGTTAAAAACTGTAAAATGACTAGTTTTTAAGTGTGTTTTTTTGATTTTCTGTGAAGAAAGTCATTTTCACATAATGCTTTCTGCATGCGCTCTTTTTTATTTTGATTGTGGTTGGTCACTTGTTTATATTTACAACTCGAGTTTAAATTACATACAATACATATTTACACTATCACATTATATACATTTGCTTACTTATGAATACTACACTTTTCTTATTCCACTTAATTTGCGTAAAACAATTTCCAGCCCGAAACTGTTAAAATATTTTGATTTATTATCATCTTTTATAGACGAATATATTACCCATTTATTTAAAATTCAATAGACAAGGTGATTTATCTGAGGATCTGGATAATTACAACGTCTCAAAAAGTTTCGAGTGCAACATAGAAGACTGTAGTCGACTAATCCCAAATGCTGTATCCGGTTTTACTGTACTCACACAAAACATAAGAAGTATTAATTCGAATTTACCAGGATTTGAAGTTTTACTTACTCGACTTAAATTAGATTTAGATATACTTATATTAACTGAAAGCTGGTTATCTTGTGCGCCCATTATTCCTAGCCTACAGGGTTATCAGGTATTTTCTACGAAGAATAACGTCTTACAAAATGACGGTGTAGTTGTATACAGCAGGGAAGGACTTGCGATCACGGTGGAAGAACCTTCCATTACAGAAGCTAATGCCCTACTTATTAAAATAGGATGTGATATTGCCATCATCGCTTTATACCGATCCCCTTCCTACACAAATTTAGACCATTTTTGTAACTCTTTGAATAATATTTTGGAACAAATCAAACATTTTAAAACTATCGCTATAATGGGGGATATCAATATTTCTATAAATTTGGACAAACCGCACCGAAATTTAGATCAATACTTGACCCTTGCGGCCTATCACTCGCTGCTGCCAGCCCACTCTTATGTCACTCGGGAAGCCAGTGGCACTTGTATCGATCATGTGTTACTAAAAACAAAATTTCTGGCAACTACGCTAGTTATCGACGCCACGTTGACAGATCACAAACCAGTACTATTATGCCTACACAAAAAACAAACGCGTAATTACTCTGTAAAAACTATAAATAAAATAAATTACGAACAAATTACACTTGACATAGCTAAAATTGACTTTACTCCCATATACGAATCTTCAGATCCAGAATATTCATTGAATTACTTTATTGAATCCGTGACAACGGTTATAGACAAAAATACTCAATTAATACCCTTAGCAGGGCGAAAGAAAATTATCAAGCCGTGGGTAACTCCAGGTTTGATGCGTTGCATGAGAAATAGGGACCGATTACATTACAAACTTAGAAAATCTCCTGATAATGAAATCCTCAGAACTACGTATATACGTTACAGGAATTACTGTAATCTAATAATAAGGAAAGTTAAAAGAGCCTTCGAAAAAGATCAATTATCTAAATCTGGAAATGATAATAAGAAAATATGGCAGGCAATTAAGTTAATTACTAATACCGCTAAAACAAACCAGGCTCCAAACACTTTATTAAAATTAGCTTCTACTCCACAAGAGTCTGTACAGTTAGTTAACAATTACTTCGTCAATGTTGGCAAAACATTGGCAGAAAATATTTCCAGGAGTAGGCCCACTACTAACGCTTCTAATAACTGTTCTATGACATCATATTCTTTTGTATTGACTGAAATTGACCATAATGAAGTTACTAATATAATTTTAAGTCTAAAAACCGATTGCGCAGTTGGATGGGATAGGATCTCGAATAGATTCCTCAAGCAGTTTAAAGACTTTTTAGTGGCTCCATTAACATTTTTATTTAATCATTGTTTTAGCGAAGGGGTATTCCCAAATAAACTCAAAAAGTCTATTATTGTTCCCATTCACAAGGGTGGTGACAGGGACCGTGTCACGAATTACAGGCCAATTTCCCTACTTTCTTCTATTGCTAAAATTCTAGAAAAACTCATTAATATTAGACTAGTCAATTATTTGGAATCCCACAATTTGCTCTCTAAAAATCAGTACGGCTTTCGTCGCTCTAAATCTACCTCTGATGCAGTTCATGCTGTTACTGAATATATAGCTATCAATTTAGATGATAGAAAAAAGTGCTTGGCTATTTTTCTAGACTTTGCCAAAGCCTTTGACACGGTCTCTGTCCCCATGCTTCTGAATAAGCTCGAATCGTTTGGCATTAGAGGCAAACAGTTGGATTTGTTTACAAGCTATCTTACTAATCGCTGTCAGGCTACAATAATAGGAAATTACGTAAGCACCGATTTACCTGTAATTTTTGGAGTTCCGCAAGGTAGCGTTTTGGGGCCTACTTTATTCTTGATGTATATCAATGATCTGTGCCAAAAAAAAATCTCGCATGGTCAAGTTCTATCGTACGCAGATGATACTGTAATTCTAATTTCAGCAAATACCTGGAAAGAGACTTACGAAGCTGCTCAGAATGCATTAAACGATATAACTATTTGGCTCGCTGATAATGTGTTGACGTTAAATGCTGATAAGACGAAGTACATGACTTTTAGTATTCGTGACCAAAGCGGAGTTTCAGATGACCGTGTTTTGGTAGCTCATAGTTGCGTGGAACCTAACTCTAGTACCCTGAACTGTTGCTGTCCCAAAGTAGAAAAAACTGAGCATATTAAATATCTCGGTTTAATTTTAGATAAAAATTTAAATTTCGCTAAACATATTGAGGTGTTAAGTGGACGAATTCGCAAACTTATAATTATCTTTAAAACATTACGACACGTTGCTGAACCTAAACTTGTAAAACAAGTATATTTCGCACTTTGTCAGTCGTTGCTTTCGTATTGCATTACTGTTTGGGGTGGCGCTCCGGCAACAATTATAAAGCGTCTCGAAGTTGCTCAACGTGCTATACTTAAGGTAAGCACTTTTCGTCCATTCTTGTACCCTACAGCACTACTCTATAATGACTGTGAAGTGCTTACAGTAAGACAATTGTTTATTTCGGCCCTAATATTAAAGCAACATCACGAATTACCTTTTAATCCCCAAAACAATACGCATCGACGCAAAAATAGGGTTTGTGAATACCAAAAACAGTTTCACACTGCTTTCATCAGGAAGTTCTTTTGCTCTTTAGGTCCTTATTTGTACAATAAGATCAATAATATGATTACAATCTATCCCCTTAATAAACATAAATGCAAAAAAACTATTGACGCTTGGTTACTAACTTTAGAATACAAGGACACTGAGGAACTTTTGGCGGTTTTACGGTAATATAAACATATAGATTTAATCAATGAATAGATTATTATAATATATATATATATATAACGCAAAGAAATAAAATAAAATTTATAATGCAATAAAATTAAATAATTAGTATATTATAACAAGGAGCTGGAGCTGTAGGCATTGTTTAATTTTTAATACTGATGTATTCATAAGTCAGTCATGCAATCAATACACACCCTCTCACACACACACACGTACACTTCACCCATATACAAAGAGAGGCCCTTTCACATACCATTTATTTCACATTTATTTCTATCTCATTATTTGTGTAAAATAGTTTAAGCTAGTTTAAATTCTGTTCTTTGGGGAGTGGCGCCGTATGTCGAAATACAGGTCCTAACCTAGTTCGACAGCGGATGCTATTATATATATTTGAAAAATTGTTATCTACTAGCTAATAATTACGACAAACATTGTACTATTTATTGTGAATAAAATTTATTATTATTATTATTATTATTATTATTAATTAGTACCAATAACTTTCTAACACATTTAGCATTTCAGAACTATAATAACCTCTTAGAATCAGAGGGGGGTCATTCCGTCTAAGTGAACTATATTCTAATATTTCTATGTGCGAACTATTTCAGCTACTCCTGGACTTCAGCAGCTGACTCAGCGTGGAGATGCTTAAGGACTGGCCTTTGTTCTGTGGCAGCTGGAATAGGCTGAATTAAGAATAGGCGGACACCGTAGGTAACCCTAGGAGAGACTCTGGTATGTAAAATTAAATTATAAGCATGCACAGGTCTACTAAAATGCTGTGGGTTGAAACTGAAATATGTCGTAAGAAAATTTCAACACATTATTTATACATCGACTGCAGATTAAATGAGACGCTGGTGTATCAAACAAAACATGCAGGTCTCAAAACCATGTTAGTTCGAAATAGCAAGAGGAATAGACTTTATTCAAAATAACCTGTCTAATAAAACTAGGTTCAAATATATCAACTACGTATTGAATGATAGACCTAAAAACGTTTTAAAACTAGGTGTTGAGCTAGCGTATTATATCTATGTATCTCTTGAAGATAGTCTTACGACTCATCACCCAATGGTGGTTGACATAATGCAGGTGTACGTAATGTATAATATAATTATATCTTAATTGGTTCATGTTTCAAATTAAATGAATATAGCTACTAGCCTTAATCATACCTATCAGATGATATTATGTACATTATTTTCATACGGCACTTATGTGTGAGAAAGCCAGCTCTGGCGAAACCTTATGTATGTATAGGTACATATTTCGACTAGTTATAATTACCACCAAAAACCAGCAACATTGAGCCGCTAGAAAGTGCGTTTTTCGAAAATGTGTTTTTTACAATGTAATAGCCTGTCATTTAATTTTAGGACAAAAGAACGTTATCCGTTTTGAAATAACAAAACACAATATTGGACCTCTTAGGAACTTATGTCTGCCACATGGCAAAAGCAATATTTTGTGCCCATTGAAATGTCATATTTATCACAAATTCTAAGAGTCGAAGTGGCCCGACATGAATTACGGAAAAAAAAAACAGTCGTCATATTTTGTCCAGACCCTTACACTCTAAACAAAAACAAAAAAAAGGGTGTTTTAAAGTTTATAAACTTAAGTGGACTATGAGACAAGAGGCTGAACACATGATCAAGATTTAAGAAAAAAAATGTGGTGGCAATAAACCACGAGATCAAACAATTAACACACTGAGTTTAATAGTACAGCCGAATCCAAGAGTTAGGATTGATTGAGAACCTCAGTCATTTTTATGGACTATAGGTTGAAATAGGTTTAGCGGTTGTGTAAGAAACTATGGTTGTAGCTGCTACTCAATGGTGAATCAAAGCTGACATCTGATTTAGTTAGAAATAAATATAGACGGCGTCTAATCTCACTGGAATTATCATTATGATTAGATTCTTTTAGCATGTTGGAAGAGTATGGCTCTATCGGGTTCTTGATTTATTGCGATGCAAAGGTTTCATATTATTTAAATTCAATCGCCATACCTCCGAATTACAAATATTTACTTTGGATGTTAAACTTATTGGTTAATAACCAATGTTTTAAGTAGATCATAAATATAATGCCCCCCCTGCCCGAACTCTGTGTTGAGTGGACGTGTTTCTTGTGCTCGCAAACATTTTATTTTGAAAAATTAGTCAAAAGTGCAGTATTTATCTTAAAAGTTACTTCAATACGTTCCAAATAAAACAATAAACAAACAGTGAAAAAACTAGATCTGTGCATAAACTATTACGGAAGATATAAACCAAACTTATTACAAAGTTTTAAAAGTGAACATTCAGGTTTCTTTGTCCCTGTGTCGAAGTGCGGACCTTTGAGGGTATTAATGACACACGACTTATTACGTCAAACTGTATATTCAGCAACAGAGCGACTAATTCAACAACTCAACTATCAGCTTCGGTGGTCTAGTGGCTTAAGCCGCCTGACCGCGCATTCAACCTCGAGGCCTCGTGTTCGAACCCCACAGTTGGCAGCACTTTTTGTATTTTAACAAAAAGTATTTAAAGCATTAATATTAAATAGAATAGCAGTAAACGAGTATCTCACAATACTGTCAATAATCGACTTAAATCAGAGACAGCAGCTAACTGGCGCTCGCGCATACGTCACACAAGACGTCACTCTAGAGAAACTGATCGGCGGATAATATTAGTATAATGTATAAAACACCGCCTAAATCTCCTTTGACTGAAGTAACGTCGAACAAAGTGAAGAGAACGCCGCCAAGCCATAACATTCCTTCCCGCTCCGAGTCCGACATTAGGAAATTGTATGCAGAAGAAGCCCTTCAATTGAATGTAACTCAGCGAAATAAAAGGAAACACCAAACTGAGATCACTAGTGTTGAACTGGAGACCTTTAAAAACGAACTAAAAGAAATGATGAGAGAAATGATATCCGCAAATAACTCTCGTCTTGATAAGTTGGAAGGACATATAACTGGTGAGCTGGAAAAATCTTTAACCTCCGTCTCTGATCAACTATCGTCACTTGAGAGTAAGATAACGTCTTTGGAAAAGGAACGAAGTTGCATGGTGCTCAAGCTGTCAGCGCTTGAAGAGAAACTTGAAGTGTACGATCGAAACATTATTAAAACTTCTATAGAAATTAGAAATGTACCCAAACAAGAAAAGGAATCTAAAGCGATGTTGTATCAAATGGTTCAGTGCTTATCAAAGAAACTGGATACATCTAGTGAGTTTACCAACATTCGCGATATAATACGACAACCATCAAAAAAAGAAAATAAAACATCAAGTATTACGGTTGAATTCTCTAACACACTAAATAGATCAAATTTCTTGACGGCTGTTAAAGAATACAACAAGAAAAACTCAAACAACAAAATAAGTTCAACCCATCTAGGCATAACATCTACTCCTCAAACACCAATATATGTTGCCGAGCAATTGACAACCCTCACGAAGAGATTGTTTTACCTTGCCAGAAATTACGCTAAGTCTAATCAGTATAGCTACTGTTGGACTTCAAACGGAAGAGTTTTACTGAAGAAAGACACAGACAGCCAAGCGATCATGGTAAAAAATGAACAACAGTTAAAACAATTGGCTCAAACCGTCTCTGCATGACTAAGCCTGCGTAACTCTTTGATACAATGTTGTTTCCTTCTCAATTCTAGTTTTTGCGATGATATGTTCGTCGGTTACTACTTTTTTGTAATTCCTATAATATACACAAATACACTAAACACAAATTATTACTATCACCACATAACACAAAAATGCAATATAAACTCTACAACACAAACACAAGACCACTTACCTGGACATATTTTACCAATATCACCACATCTATACAAAACAAACCACACACGTAATCACTACCTTGAACATAAAAACTGTATACGTGCCCACCGTCTAGCAATATATACCTATCATATTAATTATAAGCAGCTACTTACCAATTATCCAAATGATGCTCCTCTCACCTTATATGTTATTTATATAGGAAATGGCTAATAACGCTAATTATCTAATAGACAACATTGATCAGTTGTCCCTATCAGTCACTCATACGTGTACTCCAGAACAGACACAAAATGTTATTAACCATCCCAACGACTACCTTAAAGTACTGACACAAAATATCCGTTCCGTTAACTGTAACTTTTTAAACCTAGAAACCTTCTTGCAACGTCTTTCATTAGAATGTGATATAGTAGTCTTGACTGAGTGTTGGCTATCCTGTTCTAGCAATTCCACTATTCCGCAGTTAAAAAATTACACCACTTTCAAAACCACAAAACACTTAAACCAAAGTGATGGCGTAGTGGTATATGTAAACGCGGATCTGCCAGCTACATGTGAGGAACTTGACCTTCAACAATCAGCTTCTGGACTGATTATTAAAATTAAATCTGAAGTGGCTTTAATTTGCATCTACCGCTCTCCATCAATTGATAATATTCAAACCTTTTTATCAACCCTTAATTCTCTGCTTCCTTCCCTTCAACACTTTAAAACGGTGATTTTGGCAGGTGACATTAACTTAGATATTAAACCTACTAGTTTGGATATACGCTCCCACGAATATCTAAACTGTTTGGCTTTTCATGGCTTTCTCGCAGCCCATACCATTCCTACTAGAGGAGATAACTGCTTGGATCATATAATTTTAAGAACCAATCTGCCCTCACATTCTTTCGTTTATGAGTCTGTGGTGACAGATCACTATCCCTCTTTGCTCTGCTTAGAAAATAGACGTGTAAGAAACACCCCAGCTACTCTTGCCACCAATATTGATTATGAGAAGCTTGATGTAACAATGTCTCAATTAGACTTTAACCCAATTCTCTCAATATACGATGCTGAAATTGCTACAAATAAATTTATTGAATTAGTCACCGAAGCCATCTCAAAACACACCTCAACCAGGAAAGTGTCTGCTAGAAAGAAAACTTTGAAACCTTGGATGACGCCTGGTCTTTTACGCTGTATTAGGAATAGGGACGCATTACATAAAAAATCAAAACATGACCCTGACAACAATATATTGGCATTAACCTACAAGCGCTACAGAAATTTCTGCACTAGGATTCTAAAAAAAAGGAAACGTCTTCATGATACACAAGAACTGGATAAGGCTGGTCAAAATCCCAAGCTCCTCTGGGAAACAATAAAGCGAGTTACCCATACCATAGAACCTAAAAATCCTTCTTCACAATTGCTAACCACCACATTATCACCCACAGAATGTTGCGACAAAGTAAATTCCTTTTTTGTCAATGTCGGTAAAAACCTTGCTGATAATATTACTACCACCTCCCCGCAGCAAACGAACACCACCTATACTTTGCAGAAAGTCGTGTCCACCTCATCTTTCGTGCTGGAGCATACCGACAATGACGAAATTACTTCAACCATACATTCCTTACGGATCAACGCAGCTACTGGATGGGATGGCATATCGCCCTTCTTCCTTAAAAAATACTCTACCCTATTGGCACCCATCCTATGCCATATTTTTAATACCTGTTTCGACACTGCTGTCTTTCCTACTTTGTTTAAAAAGGCAATTATTCACCCAATATTCAAGGGAGGAGACGGGACCTTACCTAATAATTATCGACCCATAGCAGTCCTAAGTGCATTATCTAAGCTGCTCGAACGGTTAATTAATAAGAGATTGGTTAATTACTTGGAACACTATAAGTTGATATCATCTCGTCAATTCGGCTTTCGCAAAAAATTATCTACAAGTGACGCAGTCCACGAATTAACTAATCATGTAGTACAAAGTATTAACGATAATAAAAAAGTCCTGACCATATTTTTAGATCTTGCAAAAGCGTTCGACACGGTGCCAGTCTCTACTCTCTTACTAAAACTCGAAGGAATGGGAGTCCGAGGTGTTCAGTTGGATCTCTTCAGGAGCTACCTAACAAACCGCTCGCAATTTGTTAGGATTGATAATAATGACAGCAATGAACTGCCTATCTATTATGGTGTGCCCCAGGGAAGTATTCTAGGGCCAACGCTTTTTCTTATCTTTATAAATGGGCTATGTGACTTAAATATCCAGAATGCAAACATAATTTCGTTCGCGGATGACACTGCGATAACTATTGTAGCTGAAACTTGGTCCCAGTTACAAACAAGGGCACAACACACATTCAACATAACACTAGACTGGCTCAATGATCACACCCTTACTCTAAATACTTCCAAAACTAAGTTCCTTACATACTCAATATCTGCAGCCTCTCAACCTAATTTCCCTTTAACCTTAATAGCTCACTCCTGTCACACTAAACCCCAAACTCTCTGTATTTGTCCATCTTTGACCTCTGTTGATCATATAAAATATCTAGGTGTAACACTAGACAAGCATCTTACCTTTAAGTCCCATATAAATGTTCTCACGAGCAGAGTTCGGAAACTCATATTTTTATTTTATTCACTCCGGAACGTTGCTAATCAAGCCATCATACGCAAGGTCTATTTTGCCTTATGCCGTTCTATAATCACATATTGTATCTCAAGCTGGGGTGGCGCTGCTAAAACTATTATAAAACCGCTAGAGATAGCACATAGAGCAGTATTGAAAGTGGCTACCTTCCGGCCTTTTAGATTCTCTACCAACGAATTGTATCGTGGGTTGGGTATTCTAAGTGTAAGACAACACTTTATCATACAAGCAGTGCTTCTTCAACACCGGAAAACTTCATATAGGCAAATCCACAAACGTAGAAAAGACCTTATCTGCTCAATCCCTAAAACTCATTCGGCATTTATTAAAAGATTCTTTTATTTTCTTGGCCCTTCTTTATATAATAAAATAAATAAACATTGTCCAGTGTACGGCTTATCACACTTCAGCTGTAAGAAAATGATTAACTCATTTCTCCTACATCATTCATACGAAGAAACAGAAATAATGCTTAAATAACTTATCGATAGGTACGTAGCACAGTCAACCCATGTTCATCACCAACCAGACTCACACACATACATACAAACACACCATCACATACGCACACACCATCACACATACGCACACACCATCACACATACACACACCTACACACATATACACACGCCAACCACACACACTTTCACAAATAGTTTTTGTTAAATATTTGTTTTCAAAATGTTCTTAAGTCTTTTTACAACTTTTACCTTTATTAATACCGATATTGTAGTAGCAACAGCAACAAAACTCAAATAAAGTAATATTAAGTTTGTTTTCAAATTCTTCGGGGGATCGGAACTGTCACTCCTTCATACAGGTTATACTGTAACCTAGTTAGGAGATCAGAACTGCACCCACTATAATTGTAGCAAATATTAACCTAACATTGTAAACTATATATCCATGTACTACAATACTTATTATGATCAATAAACATTATTATTATTATTATTATTATTATTATTATTATTATTATTATTATTATTATTATTATTATTATTATTATTATTATTGTTATTATTATTATTATTATTATTATTATTATTATTATTATTATTATTATTATTATTATTATTATTATTATTATTATTATTATTATTATTATTATTATTATTATTATTATTATTATTATTATTATTATTATTATTATTATTATTATTATTATTATTATTATTATTATTATTATTATTGCTTCTGTTTTTTCTTCTCAGCTCTTAGGCTGGTGTTTAACTACATTTACGGGACAAGCCAAGTAAATGTAGCATGTGGTGAGTTATGTCTAGGATGCGTTATGAAGTGGATTTATTTCATGTTCGTCGATTTGTAAGAACTTTCTGACAATGCGACATGTATTTAAGATAGCAGCTTTTTGTAGAGGTATATAAAGGGTATCTTTTAGGTTTAGTAATTTTAGACTATGGAGGAGATGATGCGGGATGACACCTGTTGTTGAAAGGACTATAGGGACTACATAAACCTTTTCTTGCCGCCATATTCTTGTTACCTCTTCCTTAAGTTCTACATATTTACTAATTTTTTCGGTTATTGTCTTCTGTACGTTATGTGTGTTGGGAACTGCAATGTCTATTAGATAGGTTATTTTATTTATTTTATCCTGTAAAACAATATCCGGTCTATTATAGTGGATTGTTCTGTCAGTGAGAATAGCTCGGTCATAATACAGTTTATGAGTTTCGTTTTCTAAGATTGTTTGCGGTGTGTAATTGTAATAAGGGGTGTTGGAGTCCTGTATTAGTGCATATTTAATTGCTAATTTCTGGTGAAGTACGTTTGCTACTTGATTATGTCTATGAGTGTAGTCTGTTTGGGTCAGAGTTGTACAGGCACCAGTGATGTGCTGGATTGTTTCTGGCTGCGTATGACACCTACGACATCTATCGTCCGAAACTGTGGGATCCTTGATTATATATTTTCTAAAGTTCTTAGTATTTATTATTTGGTCTTGTATTGCAATCATAAAACCCTCAGTTTCAGGGAATAGATTACCTATCTTAAGCCATTTGTTCGAAGCTACTTTATGAATATGAGGTTGGTCTAAAGTGTGTGGGTGCCTGCCGTGGAGTACTTTCTTCTTCCAATTTTCAATTTTTTGGTTTTGTGGGTCAGTGTTGACTGTATCTTGTGTATTTGGTTCAGTTAAATTAAGAGGGGTGTAATTAAAATCATTAAGACTAATAGCTTTGTGTATGATACTACAGCGAGATTTTGTAACGAAAAATGTTTTTAGTCTATTTATTTGTGTCTGCCAAAGGTGAGCAATGTCGATCAGGCCAGGGTCTATTATTATAATTACGTGACGAAATTGGTTTAGCTTCTAACGCCTATAAGTAAAGATAGGTTAAGCAATTGTGTATCAACACAACATGCTTATACCAGATGTAGGAGATTATAACAAGCTAACGCTTTAAATCATCATTCTGGGCTTATGTGCCAATAAGAATGGACTATCATGTTAGAAACTTTTAGGTGCCAATGAGAATAGAATATCATATTAGATTTTGACCAATGAGAACACATTATTATCACATAAGATTCTTATATCTTAACGGATTGCAGTATGATTCTAAATTAGTTTAATGAGGATGCGAAGTTTATCCTGTTGTGAAAGCTCATCCGCTGTACTGCGTCACGCGTCTGATTTTCAGAGGGGGGAATGTGACTGTCTGTCACTTACTTCAAATTAATAATAAAATATTATATTTATTTTTAAAAATAACTCGACGCCAGTTCCCACTTGGACCCTCATAAATTGTCCCTTTTTACGAAAGAACCGATAGGATTCTAAAGAAACTAGTAACACTTATGCAATTTCTAAGGGCAGTACAAAAACGAGTCAACATGTGTGCGCCAGGCAAGCCATGGGGAAGAGAGTTGACTCGGCGACGAAAAAGGACACTTAGCTTCAGGGCTCGTTAGGGCACGGACGTTACCGTAGTAATTCTTAGGAGTGCTAGTATTGCGATACAACATTAGTTCAGTTTAGGCCTACTTATTATCTATAGTAGAGATAGTGTGTGATAGCTGAATACGCATGGAAGAGTGTGTGAGTACGTGAGTGAATCTCAGCGGCTGAATCGATGATTGAGTGGGTGAGTGTTTAACCATTTCCTATTCCATCCTATGACGAGGTAACCTAAGCTTACGGTTGGTGTTAGGGAATCGGAGAAAGCCTTTCTTTGAAGCGAACTGCGCAGGCTATCTTTAAGGTGTCTCTGACATTTACATGCATGCTCGTCAGTATCATGACTGAATCAGCTTTAAGGCATTAAGTCCGCTTGTTTACCTTTGTATTGCATGAAGTTCTAATAAGTAAATAAATCACTGTCAATTGGAGGCCGAACCGATTAATTATTCTCTACATGTTAGAGCCAGTTTGGGTTCTGATGAAATCTTGAATCACCAAACGTTAGCGATGGCTGCCTCTCCTTTACGACTGACTGACAGTAGAATGCTTTACATCTGCTTTGATAGGGGCACACTTCCTAGAGTATTATGGGGTAGTCACCGCCCAGTATATATGACATATTGATAAGTCGTTCCAAGGAACGCTAGGAACCGTATCTCGTTAAATCACAATCGGGGGCTGAGCAGAGGCAGGCCTCTTTGGACAGAAAAAAATATATAATATTTAGCGAGACACGGATTTGGACATTTCTGGAAACTCCGTAGCTACGATGAGCGTAGCACGGTGCGAACAACGTTATGTGATCTATGCCCTGGGGTTGTGTAAGGAAGTGAGGAGTGTCGATTTATTGAAAACCACTCCGGCCTCTAGCGATGCAACTGTAAAGGGTTCTGCGACCGACTGACGATGCGTCGCGCTTGTCCAAGTCCTCTCAATCTCATAATTTACGTAACTTTAAAGATAAGTAGATTATCCTTCCCTATCTCCTTACAATGAATTCCTAGCCCTATTGGATTTTAATATTGTTTTCTCATCCCCTCCTAGTCCCCTAGCTTTCATAAGACGGGGCTAGGTGAGACAATTCTAGGGAATTCATTACTATCGGTGGAGGCGAATCCAGCTTAGATTTATCTAATTTAGTATTTAAAGTTATTCTGTCTGTGTGTGAGTGAGCGTTGGCTTGACTGTGTGAATCCTTCATTATTCTGAATTATCTTAGGCTGATATAATTTTACTACACACAGACATATGAGCGGAGCCACGGCAAAAGCTAGTTCTCTATAGCTCTTGTAACTGAATGGACAGAAACGTGGAGCACTTTAGGGACTGCCTATATAGGCATTTCAAGAGAGTCAAAGTAACTCTCATCCTCGAGCGATGGCTCTCGTCTATATTATTTATTAGTATTTGCAATTATCTACCTTTGAGTTTATATTCTCTATCTGCGGCCATTACTTCGGTCAGATACGAGCACTGTATCTTGCAGATGAGCTTATTGTGCAAAGGGCGCACAACCTGGGGATGGGTTGGCATATCTATCATATATTATACAGTCCAAGGACTTTTAGGGACCATGACTCTATAGGAGCATGATGTAGACGCAATGCACTGGAACTAGCATGCGCCGTTGCTAGACAAGGACGGTCGCACGGTTAGCAGCAGGGAAGGTAGCTTCGTCACGTTTTACAGTTCGAGAGAACTGCTAGGGACCATGTCTCAATAGGAGCATGATGTTGACGTACTGTTGCTGAAAAGGAGCATGCGTCACTAATGGAAGTGTTGCCCTAAGTACTGTGAGTTCTGATGTGAGGTGTCGTGCGAGTAAATAATGACCAAACACCTATTACGTTAGCGTAAGGGTCAACCACACGATTTAATGTTATTAATTTAATCTTACTCCCCTTTGTTGTATTCCTTCTAAACCACTTCTAACTAAACACTTTCAATATCATGAATTCCAAGGTCTCACATATCAATTCTTTCAAGCCTTTCCTTGTCTAAATAATTTGATGAGGCATCGGGCTACTTCGTGCTTATGGAATTCACCATCAGTCAGTGGGGGTCTGACCAGTCATTCAGGTTGAGGACCACAGGGTAGGGCGGATGGCGGAGCCCTACCTTTTCCCCTTAGGGGGAAACTGACCTTAATACTTTCATGTAGGGAAATTAGGGAAAAGTGAAAATTTTATCAGCCTAGGGTCGACTAGAAACAGTCACACAATCAAGAGCGAAAACAAAAATCTGCAAAAGAAGAATAAAGAACTGAAGACCTCAGTTTCTGATTTGGTTGCTCGAGTCAATCTCATCGAACAAAACTCGCGCCAGCAAAATTTGGAGATCAATGGCATACCTGAAAATAAAGCCGAAAACTTGGTTAAAACAGTGGTTCAGCTGGGCAGCGCTGTGTCGACTACGATCAAGGAAGATATTCTGTCCGTTGTGCGAGTGAGAAAATTAGACCCCGAAAACAAAAACCCAAGAGCAGTCGTTGTTAAATTACGAAGCACATTACTAAGAGATACAGTTCTGACATCTGTTCTACAATTCAACAGAACCCATCCTAAGGATAAACTTAACACTTAAAACTTGGGCTATGGCGGGGCTATTAAGCCTATATTCGTATCGGAACACCTTTCACCGTTAAATAAGAGAATACACGCGGAAACCAGAAAAGCTGCCCGCGAAAAAGGGTACCAGTATGTTTGGGTACGCGACGGCAAAGTTCTCGTCAGAAAAGCGGACGGTCAGCAAGCTAAACACATTAAAAGTTTGGAAGCTATCGCACTGTTATAATTCTAAGCGGTTTTTTATGCAGTAATACCATGAAATCACATAATCTATTTACCATCTATTATCAAAACTTCAGAGGAATAAAAACTAAACTTAAAACTATTATGCTGGCGGCACAATCGGGCGACTACGATATTATAATAGGAACCGAAACATGGCTGGATGATGGTATAAAAGATGGTGAAATCTTCGATTCTAGATATCGTATCTACCGCAGAGATAGATCCTCAACTGCTCTAGGTACCAAAAAGGGTGGAGGAGTTTTAATCGCAGTATCTAAGCTCATTGATTCTGCACGCATGCCAAAATGGGAATCAGGCATCGAAGATCTATGGCTTAGGCTTAGAATTACTAAAGGGAACAGCCATCGCACCCTGAATATCTGCTCTGTCTACCTACCTCCACCAGTCCAACAAGACACACTTGACGCATTCCTAGGAAATGTATCGACAGTAATAGATTCTACAAATGAAGATACGATTACTGCCGGAGACTTCAACCTTGGTTTCATAAGTTGGAACATAGACAATACACTTAACCATCCATGTACAATTCCCACCAACTACAACAATAAGTTAGGCTACTCTCTTGTTGACTTCATGTCCGAAAATAATATGGTGCAAGCGAATATTGTCAAAAATTGTAACAATAAAACCCTGGATTTGATTCTATCCAATTTAACTGTAAGTGTTAGCGAATGCAATAACCCGATGTCAAAAGTTGATGCATATCATCCTCCCCTAGAAATTATTATCACCAACAGTTCACTAGCGCCGTTACAAACTGTAATAACTTCGAAGCATAATTTCAAACGCGCTGAATACGTGTCGATCAATGCGAAACTTAGAGTCATAGATTGGACAAAAATATTCTCTGAATTAACAGATGTAGATGAAATGGTAAATATTTTGTACCAACAATTAAATAATGTAATTAAAGAAAATGTGCCTCTTTCCAAACCACCAAACAATAAATTTCCAAGATGGTTTTCTAGACCATTAATCAGACTTTTGAACGAAAAGGAAAAAATTAGAGTTCGCTATAAGAAATATAAGAATCCTAGGGACAATTACGAATATATATTATTAGACGAACGCGCGAGACTAATGATAAAAGACTGTTACAAAACTTATTTAAGCAATGCTGAAAAAAACATAGCGAAAACCCCTAAACTCTTCTGGTCATTTGTTAAAACTAAAAGGTCTCAGTCAAATGACATTCCCTCTACTATGCGTTTGGGAAACAATACCGCTTGTTCGGGTGAGGAAATAAGTAACCTATTTGCCTCACATTTTTCATCCAATTTCATGCCAACGAACAATTCGACTGCCCCTTATACGTGCTCACAAAATTACTTTCAATTTGCTCTAAGCAAAATTGCGTTTACAGAATCAGAAGTGTTGAAAGAATTAAAAAAGCTCGACGTGTCCAAAGGTCCAGGACATGATGGCATACCTCCACTTTTTGTTCAAAAATGTGCATTAAATCTGTGTCTTCCACTCAAACTTATTTTCAATCACTCTATTAAAACATCTAAATTCCCCACAGAGTGGAAAACTGCTAACGTGGTACCTATTTTTAAGAAGGGAGATCCCAGCGAGACTTCTAATTATCGCCCTATATCTCTTCTCTCTATCTTTGCTAAGCTGTTTGAAGCATTGGTTTGCCCTGTTCTGTCTTCGCACACTAATGTGCAGTCGGCCTCTGAACAGCACGGCTTTCGAACTAGAAAATCCACTTCCACTAATTTGGTTAACTACGTCAACGATATTGCTAAATCTTTGGATTCCCGTGTACAGGTTGATTCCATCTACACAGATTTCAGCAGTGCATTTGATAAGGTTAATCATAATATACTTTTAATGAAGCTGAAACAGTTTGGGATAACCGGTCAACTGCACAGATGGTTCGCTTCTTACTTGACGGGGCGGAAGCAGAAAGTGGTAGTGAGAGGATACGAATCAGTGCTTTACTCTTCGACTTCCGGAGTACCACAAGGATCGCATCTGGGGCCGATCTTGTTTCTTATATTTGTAAATGACATTATAAGCACAATACAACATAGCAAATGTTCCATGTTTGCAGATGATTTGAAACTGTACAGAGAAATAGGATCGGACTTGGATGTGTCACTCCTTCAAAAGGATCTGGATTCGATACATGAATGGTGTCGGTTAAACATGATGACTCTTAACGTCAGTAAGTGCTATCATGTAACATTTACGCGAAAAAAGAAGAGAATACCTTCTTCCTATAAATTGAATGGAATTCCACTGCAAAAAGTTGACACCATCCGTGACTTGGGAATCCAGCTTGACAGTAAACTTTCATTTATTCCTCACATCGACCTAATTGTTTCCAAAGCGACAAAAATGGCAGGATTTGTGAAAAGAACTTGTTCGGAGTTTCGTTCCATTTCGACCCTAAAACTGCTTTTCAACACGCTTGTTAGAAGTATACTGGATTACGCATCCCCGGCGTGGAATCCTACGTATCACGTCCACGTTGATAGAATTGAGCGTATACAAAAAGCCTTCACTAGGTTTCTGCGCTTCAGAAGTTCTAATTGCAATCCAGATGCCGGTTATACTGAAAGACTCAACCATTTCAATATGATATCTCTGGAACAACGTAGAAGTCACTCTGACCATATTTTTCTTTATAACATTATTCACAATCGATCCGATGTTCCAGAGCTATTATCTGAAATCAATATCTCGGTACCCAGGCGAACTATGAATAGAACTGTACGCAATACTGACATACTGGCTACGTCCCTATCAAAAACAAACCTTGGTCGCAGTGCCCCAATTAACTGACTTATAGCTAATTATAATAAAATAAATAACAGTAACATTGACATCTTCGCCGACACATTTTATCAATTTCGCAAAAAGCTTATGCTTCCTACACCCTCATAATATTTTGATGATGTTTATTGCAGTCGTTTTCCTAATAATTGTTTTGTTTTCTTTTTTTTTTAATGAATATAATTACCCATTGTTCACTCAAAAAGAAATCGAAAATTGTACCTTATTTATTTAAGAACAGAAAAAAATGTATCTTATTAATTTTAATTTGAAACAGATCTCATAGTTGTACAATTTATTTATGTTTAAGCTGTGTATTCCTGTATGGTTTGTTACTGTACGTCTTTTGTTGATTGATATTGATTGATAGGGATGCTGAATGATATTAAGTAAAACTATGTAAGTCACTTAATACGTGTATTGAGTCCACGACCTTAACTAATGATGAATGAGGTGTTGCTATGACGCGGTCCGAATGTGAACTGAAGTTGACTTGAAATTAGTGTAAATTAAATACAATTCAATTTTGATGAGAGTGCATTTATACAATGTGCGGTTGCACCGTACAAACTCCCGGGCGCGAGATGACTGATGCTGATGATGCTTAGATATGGTGGTGTTAGTATGATCTGATGATATAAGGTGATAGAACAATAGTTACTTATGTTGCTATTGTTAGTCGATATTTTTAAAACTACATTTTTTGATTATAGGTGAAGTTGCCCTATCAGTTGTTACAAAAGCACTTGAATTAGGTTCTATTTTCGCGCACTGATCTTTTCGTAACACTTCACTCGCGCACTGTACACTTTGATTCGTCACATCACTCGCACTAAGGTCACTGGTACTGGTTCGGTAGTGCACGGTGAGTTGTCCAGGTTCAGGCTCCAGGCGCACGGTGCGGCGCCTTCGCCAGCGTATGCATGCGAACGTAGAGAAGGCTAGCCCTGCCGCCCCCACAACGTAGATGGCCACGTACTGGTGTATATCGTGAATGGACACTCCGTCAGCGATGGTCACCTGTTCCGAGGCTGCTTTCATCTGCTCTATTTGCTCGGAGATACTTTGTAGCGTAGATTGGTAATTTTCTTCTTTGTACTCGTAGTGTGGTACTGATAAATTGATAATGTTATTAACCGGAGCGATCTCGACGGCAATAATATCAGGCTTAATCTTCATTTCATTCGTTTGTTGTTTGTGTGACGTAATAATAAAGGTCTCGCCCTTGATGACACAGTTGTTTCCTAGCGCGATAACATTGACTCCGCTCACCTGTTCAGTTGTAATTTGATCCTCACATATGATTCTCAGAGTGCATTGTCCGCAACATGTAATTATGAATGTGTTTATTACATTCAGCTCTGTCCATGTTGTTTTACAAGTCGCGTTTGTGGTTCTGCAGGTGTCTTCTTCTGGATTTTTGATGCAAAAGTTGTTATCTGAGTCTCGTTGATAGATTGCTTTTTGTAGTTGACATAGGTTTGCATTTGTATTTAACCGTATGCATTTTTGAAGTTCATTTGTTGTTATGGGTAGGTATGTATCCCTTTTGATATTTATAGCTATGAAGTCTGATATTAGTACTACATTAATCATACGACCACTGTCTTGGTGTTGAATAGGTATCATATGATATATGTCGTAACTCTCTCTGTTTACTAATGGGATTTTTAGTGTTCGCGTGTCATTCGTGCTCTTACTTGCATAATTTGATAGATCTTGTACAAATCTGACACAATACTGTTGATGGGTAATGTTAGCTCTTTAGGCATCTGGTTTGAAATAATATTTAGCTCATCTTGTAGTTGAGCTGGTGTTATAATGTGGACGTTGAAATGCTGGACGTTAGTGATCGTGTCCAGCAAAGAATCTTGAATGTTTTTTAAACTGCTTAGAATGTTGTTTGCAATTAGAGTTGGTAAAACGAAGTCTTCCGTAATTGCTACTTTCTCCACCTCATTTTTCAGCGTGATGATAGCTTGATCTATATGTTTATTAAGTGCTGATTAAATATTTTATGCTGTTTTTCCATGGTTTGTTCAACTCGTTTCAGCAAGTCAATGATAGATGTTTGATTGCGCCACAGTTGAGCAAGATGTTTTTGATTTTCTCTCACTAAGGTAATATCTCGTTGGTATTGTTCTGCGAAATTTTCGTCTAGTATGCCGAAGAGACTGTTTGCGACGTATCCAATCCCGTTGATAAGACCTCGACGCTTGCGTGGATGTGTTTCGAAGTGCTGACTGAGTAACATACGGTCGTAGTACTCTAGTTCCATGAATCCGTGACGTAGTTGTAACATGATTGAAAAACCATGATGACATGTATATAACCCTAATTCCATTTTAACTGTATTTGTGGGTAATAGCGTAAATGTAAACATAGATGATATAACTAACAGTATCACAAACTTATTGAAGCTAAATTGTAAGAAGATCATTTTGTGTGCTTTTCCCTACTGTAAGCACTTGACATATAATCAAAATAAGTACATACATATGTTAAGGGGGAGGACACGATAATTCTCAAATCTGGTAACCTGCTTTATTTCCGGGAGGGTGACCAACAGTCCCAGGGTTTTTTTTTTTTTTATGGTAGGTGAAAATCATCCAATGACGAAACCCGCTCATGGGCGGAGCGGGAGACCAGTGTCAGACTCTTACTGACTAAAAAACCTACCCCGTACCTTCCTTGCCTTATTCCTGGAGTCGAGGTAACAGTTTTCCACCAGCCTCTAGGCTCCAGGAGGCTTCGACCCTGAAGGGCCCCTGCAGTTTGCTGACAACTCCTTGAAGCAGTCCCAGGGTGGTGTCGGGTTTATCGTCCACAGGTCCCTTGTGAACAATGTGGTGAAGATCGAGAGTGTTTCGACCAGGGTGACGTACCTTATACTCAGAATATCGTCAAGATATTCGCTGAAGGTCATACAGGCTTACGCCCCGACCTCGACACACCCCGACGACGAAGTTGAGACCATGTATGAGGATGTATCCAGAGCCATGCATGGTTATAAGACTCATTTCACCGTGGTCATGGGGGACTTCAACGCGAAACTGGGCAAACGAGACGGTGACGAGCTGCGAGTGGGGCAATTTGGATTTGGACGTCGGAACCACCGGGGACACCTACTGGCTAGTTTTATGGAGAAGGAGGGCCTCTATATGATGAACTCCTTCTTCAGAAAACGTGAACATAGGAGGTGGACCTGGCAAATCTTGATGGTGCAACTAAAAATGAGATCGACTTCATCCTGTCGACCAAGAAGCAAATATTCAATGATGTCTTGGTGATTAATGCGGTGAAAACTGGAAGTGATCACCGCATGGTACGAGGCATATTGATTGTTAGTATCAAAGTCAAAGTCAAAATCTTTTTATTTCACACAGGCCTACATGGGCACTTGTAAAACGTCAGAAGCTAGTGCATCAAGTTTGAAAGGTCTCGACTGGTGAAGTCTACGCTCCGCCCAGCACAAATCCAGATCCAAAACCCCGAGAGCTTTCAGCTCGAACTTCACAACCGCTTCGAGTGCCTAGGAAGCTCCGTGGACGATTATAACGATGGGTTCGTGGAAGCTGTCCATACGGTCGGGTCTAAATTTTTCAAGACTCACCGTACAAATAAAAATAAAAGGCTCTCTGATCCGACCCTCGAACTCATGAGGGAGAGGCGTGAAATTACTCTGCAGTCTTCAGACGATGCGTGTAAATACCGGCACCTCAATAGACGGATCTCGAAGTCTCTGAAACGCGACCTTCGCCGCTTTAATACCGCAAGGATTAAGGATGCGATTGAGCGGAATAAGGGCTCTAAAGTGTTTGCACGGGATCTGTCTATTGGACAAAGCCAGCTCACGAAACTGAAGACCGACGATGGCAGAGTCATATCCGCCAAATCGGAGCTCCTGGAAGAGATTGAGGCCTTTTATGGACAGCTATACACGTCTTTAGCTAAACCCGCCGAAAATCTAGTGCATGACCCAAGAGCTAGGTTAACTCGACACTATACCGAAGATATCCCGGACGTCAGCCTGTACGAGATTGGGATGGCTCTGAAGCAGCTGAAAAAAAACAAGGCGTCAGGTGAGGACGGCATTACGGCCGAACTCTTGAAGGCGGGTGGAAAATCGGTCCTTAAGGCCCTTCAAAAGCTATTCAATTCCGTTATACTTGAGGGAAAAACGCAACAGGCATGGAGCAGAAGTGTGGTGGTACTCTTCTTTAAGAAGGGCGATAATGCCCTGCTTAAGAATTACAGGCCCATATCACGTCTGAGCCATGTCTATAAGCTGTTTTCCAGAGTCATCACGAACCGTCTCGCGCGCAGGTTCGACGACTTCCAGCCTCCCGAACAAGCTGGATTCCGAAAAGCACCGTAGACCACATACATACGCTGCGGCAGGTTATACAGAAGACTGAGGAGTATAGTCAGCCTCTCTGCTTAACGTTTGTGGACTACGAAAAGGCCTTTGATTCGATCGAGACCTGGGCTGTACTGCAGTCTCTCCAGCGGTGCCAGATCGATTATCGGTACATCGAGGTGCTGAAGTGTTTGTATAATAACGCCACCATGTCAGTCCGACTTCACGACCAGACCTTGAAACCTATCCTCTTGCAGCGAGGTGTAAGGCAGGGAGACGTAATTTCTCCGAAACTGTTCACGGCTGCAATGGAGGATGTCTTCAAGGTTCTGGACTGGAGTGGACTAGGCATTAATGTCAATGGCGAGTACATCACTCACCTTCGGTTTGCCGACGATATCGTAGTCATGGCTGAAACTGCGGAGAAGCTCAGTACAATGCTCGGTGACCTCAGTAGAGCCTCCGAAAGAGTGGGTCTCAAAATGAACATGGATAAAACCAAAGTTATGGTTAACATTCATGTAGCACCCACTCCTATTAAGATCGGTTACTCTACACTCGAATTAGTAGACGAATACGTTTACCTTGGACAGACGGTCCAGTTGGGTAGGTCTAATTTCGAGAAAGAGGTCAATCGTCGAATCCGACTCGGCTGGGCAGCGTTCGGGAAGCTGCGCGGTGTCTTCTCGTCCAATATACCACAGTGTCTCAAGACGAAAGTCTATGTCCAGTGTGTGTTGCCAGTGATGACATATGGCTCCGAAACGTGGTCGCTTACAATGGGCCTTATTAGACGACTCAAAGTCACCCAAAGGGCAATGGAAAGAGCTATGATCGGAGTTTCCTTGCGTGATCGAATCAGAAATGAAGCGACCTCACACAAGGTGGACCGACGACCTGGTCAAGGTTGCTGGAATTCGATGGATGCGAGACGCACGGGACCGGTCGTTGTGGCGACGTTTGGGAGAGGCCTATGTCCAGCAGTGGATGTCTTTCGACTGAATTGATGATGATGATGACATATAGTAAATGAGCATATGCAGTTTTTAGTTCATCATCATAGCGATAAGTTTGTTGTTTTTTTATGACATCAACAATTTTGTTGATAAACTTTTATCGACGAGGTATACTGTATACCTACCTATTGTTTTTAGACGTAAAATAGCGAAGCTATTATCTTTTTATATTAACACAGACATCCTTATCCTTACTAATATTATAAATCGGAAAGTGAGTTTGTTTGTTTGTTAGGCTTTCACGCCGTAACTGCTGAACCGTTTGCTTTGAAATTTTGCAGACGTAAAGTGAGAGGTCCGGATTAAACAATAGGCTACTTTTTATCCCGAAAAAATGTGATGTTCCCGAGGGAAAACGAAAATATTATTAGCTTCGTATGAAGCTGTCAATATCAGTTTGGTGACACCTGGCGCTGTGTGTCGTTTAAAACAAAGCTTAGTGATACAATAAATTATCCCCGGAAATGAGGAATTCCCGAGGGATGACGTACAATTTGATTTATCGCCTAAACTGATTTTTACATCTGCTTATCCTGTGAACTTAGTAATGTTTTTACGTAGCTAAGCAAAAACTTCTGTACTTTTTTACCTACCCTTTATCCTGGTAAGTATAATAGGCTGTTCCAGAAGTTTAACAACGTTTATGAATAATCAAAACAGGTTATAACATGCACATGTAACAAATACTGAAATACTTATAAGTCACCGAAATTACTAATTGGTATAAGTAGGTATTTAGTATAAGTGGTCTATACGCTAACTAATTCTTTATGTAAGCGATAGATGGTGCTGGGTGTATTTTAAAACGTGGTAACGTTGTGTTTAAGATATGTAAGTAGTGGTATGATATCTCGCGCCCTAACCTATAGCCATATAGTATTTACCGTTTTGTTTTATCATAGCTTAGCTTAATTCGATTCACTAGGTATAGTTTATTTAAAGGTAATTACGTCGCTTTGTTCGTCATTTAGATTTTTATAGTTTAGGACATTGAACTAACATTACTATAGGATTATACTTTAATTGCGGTTTATAGTTTTTAGTTTACTTACTCATTATTTCATAATTCCTCGCAAACGTAAATCTAATTTGTCGAGCACCTCATCTCAAGCTCGGGCAATGAAAATTGCCCGATCTCAAGAATCGTCTCTCCATGCTGGATTAAGAAGGCGCGATCAAGCAGAGCGTCAGGCTGCTTTGAGAGCTGCTGAGCTACCATCTCAGCGCCAGCAAAGATTTGAGGAGCAAGCCGCTCGCCAATTTTCTTTGAAGGCTTCCGAGAATGATATTCGTACTCAAGTACGTTTATCGCAACAAGTTCAACGTCAGACAGCACTAAGGGCGTTAGAGTCACCTCTTCAAACGCTGCTACGTTTGGAAGAACAAGCTGAAAGACTAGCTATTTTGAAAGCTAATGAGACGTCTCTTCAAACGCAGATGCAAAATTAACAGTAGGGGTTCCGGCGATGCTGATGCGTAATCTCAATGCCCCACGACTGTATAATGGTACCAGGTAGCGTGTCACTCAGCTTGGACGGAATATTATTACCGCAACTATTTTGACTGGTGCAGCAAAAGGTGAAAGTGTACTCATTCCTCAGATTCCGATTATTCCAACAGGCCTCCTATTTCAATTTAAAAGACTTCAGTTTCCTATAAGGGTTTCTTTGCAATGACCATTAATAAAGCACAGGGCCAAACTCTAAGGGTAGCTGGAGTACACTTGAAAAAACATTGTTTTTCGCATGGTCAGCTCTATGTAGCGTATTCTCGGGTTTCCAGTGCCCAAAATCTGTATGTTTTAACCCCCCCTCCCCAAAGTAAAGCATATAATATAGTTTAATTCAGTTTTGGTTTAACAACTTAACGGCCTAAACGCGTGAATGGATTTTGATAAAATTTGGTATGGAGGTAGTTTGAGTCCTGGATAAGCAATGTTTTGCCGTGGTAAAACTTCTCATTCCCACGGGAAAATCTAAAAAGCGCGATATAACCGATTTCCACGCGGGCGAAGCCGCGGCCGAAAAGCTAGTATGCTATAAGAAAAATCCGCCAATTTACGGATATTGATACCGCTAGACTAGTCTATTTTAGTTATTTTCATAGTATCATGGCATACGGTATCTTACTGTGGGGACGGGCTGCAAACATAGACTCAATTTTTATACTGCAGAAAAGAGCAATCAGAGCCATTTACAATCTCCGCCGGTGCGATTCTCTAGTGCCTTGTCAATATATTTATGAAAACATCATGTACGTTAGAAAAAATCTTCATCTTTTTAGCAAAAGAGGCGATGGACACAATTATTTTACAAGAAATAGGGATCAGTTAGTTCAACCACGCTTCAGACTGGCTAAAGTGGCCTCTTCTTTCATGGGGTACTGTTTAAAATGTTATAATAAAATACTTCCCAATATATTAGAACTCAATGAAATGAAATTTAAATCTTGTGTTAAACGCACAGTATGTAGACAAACATATTATAAGTTAGAGGATAATATACAAGAAAAAAATGCTTGGCTCATTGCTGGTCTAGCTCCTCTACCACTAGTACCTACGAATTGATTATTATTTTTATTTTTAACTAGCTTTTTGCCCGCGGCTTCGCCCGCGTGGAAATCGGTTATATCGCGCTTTTTAGATTTTCCCGTGGGAATGAGAAGTTCTACCATGGCAAAACATTGCTTATCCAGGACTTAAACTACCTCCATACCAAATTTTATCAAAATCCGTTCAGGCGTTTAGGCCGTTAAGTTGTTAAACCAAAACTGAGTGGTAAACTATATTATATGTTTTACTTTGGGGAGCAAAAACATGCAGATTTTGGGCACTGGAAACCCGAGAACACGCTACATAGAGCTGACCATGCGAAAAACAATGTTTTTCCAGGTGTACTCCAGCAACCCTTAGAATTTGGCCTTGTACTTTATTACTGGTCATTACAAATGAAACCCTTGTAGGAAACTGAAGTCTTTTAAATTGAAATGGGAGGCCTGTTGGAATAATCGGGATCTGAGGAATGAGTACACTTTCACCTTTTGCTGCGCCAGTTAAAATAGTTGCGGTAATAATATTCCGTCCAAGCTGAGTGACACGCAACCTGGTACCATTACACAGTCGTGGGGCATCGAGATTACGTATCAGCATCACCGGAACCCCTACTTTTAATTTTGCAGCTGCGTTTGAAGAGACGACTCATTAGCTCTCAAAATAGCTAGTCTTTCAGCTCGTTCTTCCAAACGTAGCTCTGTTTGAAGAGACGTCTCATTAGCTCTTAAAATAGCTAGTCTTTCAGCTTGCACTTCCAAACGTACTGCGTTTGAAGAGGCGTCTCATTACCTCTCAAAATAGCTTGTCTTTCAGCTTGCTCTTCCAAACGTAGCTGCGTTTGAAGAGGCGTCTCATTAGCTATCAAAATAGCTAGTCTTTCAGCTTGCTCTTCCAAACGTAGCAGCGTTTGAAGAGGTGACTCTAACGCCCTTAGTGCTGTCTGACGTTGAGCCTGTTGCGATAAACGTACTTGAGTACGAATATCATTCTCGGAAGCCTTCAAAGAAAATTGGCGAGCGGCTTGCTCCTCAAATCTTTGCTGGCGCTGAGATGGTAGCTCAGCAGCTCTCAAAGCAGCCTGACGCTCTGCTTGATCGCGCCTTCTTAATCCAGCATGGAGAGACGATTCTTGAGATCGGGCAATTTTCATTGCCCGAGCATGAGATGAGGTGCTCGACAAATTAGATTTACGTTTGCGAGGTATTATGAAATAATGAGTAAGTAAACTAAAAACTATAAACCGCAATTAAAGTATAATCCTATGGTAATGTTTGTTCAATGTCCTAAACTATAAAAATCTAAATGACGAACAAAGCGACGTAATTACCAACTATACCTAGTGAATCGAATTAAGCTAAGCTATGATAAAACAAAACGGTAAATACTATATGGCTATAGGTTAGGGCGCGAGATACCATACCACTACTTACATATCTTAAACACAACGTTACCACGTTTTAAAATACACCCAGCGCCATCTATCGCTTACATAAAGAATTAGTTAGCGTAAAGACCACTTATACTAAATACCTACCTAGACCAATTAGTAATTTCGGTGACTTATAAATATTTCAGTTTTCATTTGTTATATGTGCATATTATACCTTGTTTTGAATATTCATAAATGTTGTTAACCTTCTGGAACCGTCTATCATACCTATTATTTAATCCGGACTTCTAACTTTACGTCTGCAAAATTTCAAAGCAAACGGTTCATCAGTTACGGCGTGAAAGCCTAACAAACCAACAAACATACAAACAAACTCACATTCCGATTTACAATATTAAGTAAGGATAAGGAAGTAAGGATAGTAAGGATAGGAATATGTGCATGTTATAACCTGTTTTGATTATTCATAAACGTTGTTAACCTTCTGAAACAGTCTATTATACTTACCAGGATAAAGGGTAGGTAAAAAAGTACAGAAGTTTTTGCTTAGCTACGTAAAAACATTACTAAGTTCACAGGATAAGCAGATGTAAAAATCAGTTTAGGCGATTAACCAAATTGTACGACATCCCTCGGGAATCCCTCATTTCCGGGGATAATTTATCGTATCATTAAACTTTGTTTTAAACGTCACACAGCGCCATGTGTCACCAAACTGATACTGACAGCTTCATACGAAGCTAAACAATATTTTCGTTTTCCCTCGGGAACATCACAGTTTTCCGGGATAAAAAGTAGCCTATTATTTAATCCAGACTTCTAATTTTACGTCTGCAAAATTTCAAAGCAAACGGTTTAGTAGTTATGGCGTGAAAGCCTAACAAACAAACAAACAAACAAACAAACTCACATTCCAATTTATAATATTACTAGCTTTTCGCCCGCGGCTTCGCCCGCGTGGAAATCGGTTATATCGCGCTTTTTAGATTTTCCCGTGGGAATGAGAAGTTCTACCACGGAAAAACATTGCTTATTCAGGACTCTAAACTACCTCCATACCAAATGTTATCAAAATCCGTTCAGACGTTTAGGCCGTTAAGTTGTTAAACCAAAACTGAGTGGTAAACTATATTACATATTTTACTTTGGGGAGCAAAAACATGCAGATTTTGGGCACTGAAACCCGAGAACACGCTACATAGAGCTGACCATGCGAAAAACATTTTTTTTCCAGGTGTACTCCAGCAACCCTCAGAGTTTGACCTTGTGCTTTATTAATGGTCATTGCAAAGAAATCCTTATAGGAAACTGAAGTCTTTTAAAATGAAATGGGAGGCCTGTTGGAATAATCGGGATCCGAGGAATGAGTACACTTTCACCTTTTGCTGCGCCAGTCAAAATAGTTGCGGTAATAACATTCCGTCCAAGCTGAGTGACACGCAGCCTGGTACCATAACACAGCCGTGGGGCATCGAGATTACGCATCAGCATCACTGGAACCCCTACTTTTAATTTTACAGCTGCGTTTGAAGAGAAGTCTCATTAGTTCTCAAAATAGTTAATCTTTCAGCTTGCTCTTCCAAACGTAGCTGCGTTTGAAGAGGCGTTTCATTAGCTCTTAAAATAGCTAGTCTTTCAGCTTCCTCTTTCTAACGTAGCTGCGTTTGAAGAGGTGTCTCATTAGCTCTTGAAATAGCTTGTCTTTCTGCTTGCTCTTCCAAACGTAGCTGAATTTGAAGAGACGTCTCATTAGCTCTCAAAATAGCTTGTCTTTCTGTTTGCTCTTCCAAACGCCCTTAGTGCTCTCTGACGTTTAGCTTGTTGCGATAAACGGACTTGAGTACGAATATCATTCTCAGAAGCTCTCAAAGAAGCTTGGCGAGTGGCTTGCTCCTCAAATTTGTGCTGGCGCTGAGATGGTAGCTCAGCAGCTCTCAAAGCAGCCTGACACTCTGCTTGACTGCGCCTTCTTAATCCAGCATGGAGAGACGATTCTTGAGATCGGGCAATTTTCATTGCCCGAGCTAAAATCGCCCGAGCTTGAAATGAGGCGCACGACCAATTAGATATACATTTGCGAGGCATTGTGAAATAATGAGTAAGTAAACTAAAAACTATAAACCTAAACTAAAGTATAATCCTATAGTAATGTTAGTTCAATGTCCTAAACTATAACAATCTAAATGACGAAGCGACGTAATTGCCTTTAAATAAACTATACCTAGGGAATCGAATTAAGCTAAGCTATGATAAAACAAAACGGTAAATAATAAAGTCAAAAAGTGCACTGAATAAGTATAGGTAGCGTATGAGCTATAGGTTAGGGCGCGAGATATCATACCACTACTTACATATCTTAAAAAACACAACGTTACCACGTGTTAAAATACACCCAGCGCCATTTATCGCTTATATAAAGAATTAGTTGGCGTAGCGACTACTTATACTAAATAAATTCCTACTTATACCAATCTGTAATTTCAATGACTTACAGTTATTTGTTATAACCTGTTTTGATTATTCATAAAAGTTGTTAACCTTCTGGAACTGTCTATTATACCTGCCAGGATAAAGGGTAGGTAAAAAAGTACAAAAGTTTTTGCTTAACTACGTAAAAACGATACTAAGTACATAGAATAATCAGATGTAAAAATCAATTTAGGCGATAAACCAAATTGTACGTCATCCCTCGGGAATTCCGCATTTCCGGGGATAATTTATCGTATCATTTAGCTTTGTTTTTAACGACACAGCGCCATGTGTCACCAAACTGATACTGACAGCTTCATACGAAGCTAACAATATTTTCTTTTTCCCTCGGGAACACCACATTTTTCTGGGATAAAAAGTAGCCTATTATTTAATTCGAACTTCTAACTTTACGTCAGCAAAATTTCAAAGCAACGGTTCAGTAGTTACGGCGTGAAAGCCTAACAAACTTACAAACAAACAAACTCACATTCCGATTTATAATATTAGTAAGGATAAGGAAGTAAGGATAGTAAGGATAGGAATATGTGCATGTTATAACCTGTTTTGATTATTCATAAACGTTGTTAACCTTCTGAAACAGTCTATTATACTTACCAGGATAAAGGGTAGGTAAAAAAGTACAGAAGTATTTGCTTAGCTACGTAAAAACATTACTAAGTTCACAGGATAAGCAGATGTAAAAATCAGTTTAGGCAATAAATCAAATTGTACGTCATCCCTCGGGAATTCCTCATTTCCGGGGATAATTTATTGTATCACTAAGCTGTCTTTTAAACGACACACAGCGCCAGGTGTCACCAAACTGATATTGACAGCTTCATACGAAGCTAACAATATTTTCGTTTTCCCTCGGGAACATCACATTTTTTCGGGATAAAAAGTAGCCTATTGTTTAATCCGGACCTCTCACTTCACGTCTGCAAAATTTCAAAGCAAACGGTTCAGCAGTTACGGCGTGAAAGCCTAACAAACAAACAAACATACAAACTCACATTCCGATTTATAATATTAGTAAGGATACCTACTTATACCAATTAGTAATTTCAGTGACTTACAGTTATTTGTTATAACCTGTTTTGATTATTCATAAACGTTGTTAACCTTCTGGAACTGTCTATTATACCTGCCAAGATAAAGGGTAGGTAAAAAAGTACAAAAGTTTTTGCTTAACTACGTAAAAACGATACTAAGTACACAGGATAAGCAGATGTAAAAATCAGTTTAGGCGATAAACCAAATTGTACGTCATCCCTCGGGAATTCCTCATTTCTGGGGATAATTTATCGTATCATTTAGCTTTGTTTTAAACGACACACAGCGCCATGTGTCACCAAACTGATACTGACAGCTTCATACGAAGCTAACAATATTTTCGTTTTCCCTCGGGAACATCACATTTTTCTGGGATAAAAAGTAGCCTATTATTTAATCCGGACTTCTAACTTTACGCCTGCAAAATTTCAAAGCAAACGGTTCAGCAGTTACGGCGTGAAAGCCTAACAAACAAACAAACTCACTTTCCGATTTATAATATTAGTAAGGATAAGGATTAAGTAAGGAGTAAGGATAAGGATAGTAAGGAAGTAAGGATAAGGATAAGGAAGTAAGGATAAGGATCTTAAATTTTGACATTATTCTATTCTAGTGTTGTATAATGTAGAAGCATTTTTTTTTCAATGTTTGTAAATGTGAGTACCATGGAGTAATTTATGGTTTAAAGTTGTTTGATGTAAATGACCATGGCAGTTGAGAGTTTGTCATGCTCACTCAAATGTCTCGCTGATGGTGGCGCGTGTGTTGGATCATTCGGTTCGCTTCATAATGGTTGAGCTGAGTGGTGCTGATATACGCGTCATGTCCGTGAACGGGCGCTGTCAGTTGGGACTGGTCATCTCTTAGCTGGCAGTGGTTTATTTTAATTTGTTTAGAACATGTACTTTTTTATTATTTTAGTTACATTGTTCTCGTATCATAGCATCCTCTTTGCCCCGGCATTCAAACGGTCAGCATACGTTCTTATTCACTCTGTGTTTTAATATCAGATCTATACTAATCTATACTAATATTATAAAGCTGAAGAGTTTGTTTGTTTGTTTGTTTGTTTGTTTGTTTGTTTGTTTGTTTGTTTGAACGCGCTAATCTCAGGAACTACTGGTTCGAATTGAAAAATTCTTTTTGTGTTGAATAGATCATTTATCGAGGAAGGCTTTAGGCTATATAACATCACGCTGTGACTTATAGGAGCGAAGAAACAATGGAAAATGTGGAAAAAACGGGGGAAAATATTCATCTTTGAGGGCTTCCGTTGCGTGCGCTGCGAAAACGGTAGAAGATACCAAAAAAATATGTATGAAAGAATTATTCCTCTTAAAATTATCTAAAAAAATGTCCGCAACAGTATGTGTCTATCTTTTAAAATTAACTCACTAGAACCGTTTTTATGGGAATCAAATTTGGCCGAAATTAATGCATTATTACCAATTTATTTGTTAAAGTTGTATCAACATAGTAATATTAAACTTTATCCAAATAAATGTGTTGTTGATTAAGAGTATGTAATTGTGAACAAAATTGTCTTTGTAATCACTTATTTTCAATGAACATCTTAGAAGATATTACAATTTTAAAATACTCCGATATAAAATTCACACGCGCCGCATAATGTGCAAAATATGACGCTTTGCCTGGCCGGCGGGCGAGGAGAGGGGTTGCTTGCGGGCGGCGCGGAGGGTTTTTTTTTATGGTAGGTAAAAATCATCCAATGACGAATCCCGCTCTTGGGCCGAGCGGGAAACAGTGTCAGACTCTTACTGACTAAACAACCTACCCCGTTCCTCCCTTGCCTTATTCCCAGAGCCCCGGTATAACGCTTTCGCACCAACCCTCGGCTGCAGAAGGCTTCGACCCTGAAGAGCCCCACAGTTTGCTGACAACACCTTGAGGCGCACGGGAGCAGTGCAGGCCGTCGACGACTTGGTCTCGGTCTGGACTGTTACCAGACAACCGGACGGCGAGCTACCCATTGCTCACCATCCGCAAGCCAGCGTCTACGGTGGCTGGCTATCGGCGGGATCGCGGCGGCGACGGCTACGGCGAGGGCGCTTTTGCCCTTGCCTTATGCGGTTGGCCTCCTCCTTTACGAGCATTACTGCTTCGCAGAAGGAGGCGACCGCTTGCCATTCTTATTCGCTGCGGACCATGGCCTGAACCAAGGCCCAGCGCGAGAGGCCACCGCCGCTGATCACCCCCACGAAGACACGGCGTTTCTCTTCTCAAGCGGGGCACACCTCCACCGTGTCCTCCGTGCTGGCCACACAGTGGCGCACCCGGGCGTCTCTTCCGCACGAATCCGGCGCAGGAATCTCCTGAACTTCCCATGTCCGGTGAGAACCTGCGTCATGTCCTGCGTGATGTCTATCCAACCACGCCTCAAAGAGGGCACTTACCGCTAAGATTATGGCGTGCCCAAGTGGAGGGTGTAGCTCTATGAAGTACTTTTAGATAATTATGTTCTTTTAAAAACTAAATTGTCTAAATTAATAACAGAAATTGACACGGGCAAAGTCGTGGGTAACAGCTATAATTTATAAAGCTGAGGTTGTTTGCAAAAATAAATATGATGCCCAAAATAACTATTCCACGCGGACGAAGTCGCGGGCACAGCTAGTAAATAATAATTGCTATGGCTAACAAAAATTCAGTATGGGGTTGCTGCAATAATGAATGTGAAGCAGGATTAGAGGCAACATTCATAAAATGCCCAGCTTGTGCAAAGTGTTATCATTATGCGTGTATATCCCTTACCAAGTCTCCTAATAATGAGTCTGCCTGGAGATGCCCGTCATGTTTAAGCAAAACGCCAAAGTTGGGTAGGGACGACTCAACTCCAGTTCGTAACGTGTCTACGACCAGAGGCCCAAAAAGACAAGCCACTGAAGCGCCTTCGCCTCCTTCCATGTCCGATGATAACGACGAATTGCGTTCCGTTATAAGTGAGGTAATAAAACATGAATTAAGTGAAATGTCAGCGAAGTTTAATAAGACTGTTATTACCACCATCAGCAAAGAACTGGCACCGATTAAAAAGGAAATAGCGGATATTGTTGAGTCTATGTCTTGCATGAATAAGAAATTTGAAGACATGATGAAGGCACACGAGTCATCTAGGGAAATTATCACAAAATTAGAATTGGAAAACACAGATCTTAAGGTCACCGTGGAAGACCTCAACGACAGACTTGCTAACCTGGAGCAATAATCAAGGTCGAACAACATAGAATTGCAATGCGTACCGGAAAATAAAAAAGAAAATGTTTACAACATCGTGGCCCAACTAGCGCGTGTGGTTAATTGCGATATCAGTGAAAGAGATATATTACATTGCACTCGTATTTCTAAGGTCAACCCATCAAGTAACCGCCCTCGCTCTATAATCGTCCAGTTAGCTTCACCAAGGATGCGTGATAATCTCCTGGCAGCAACCATTAGGTTCAATCAAGCTAACCCTCAAGAAAAGCTGAACTGTTCGCACCTTGGTTACGCTGGACCAAAATCCCCAGTATTTGTTGCTGAACATCTGTCCGCGGCAAACAAAGCTCTTCATGCAGCTGCGAGGATAAAAGCCAGAGAGAAGAATTATAAATACGTGTGGGTTAGAAACGGCAGAATATTTGTAAGGAAAACTGATGGCGCAGATTACATACAAATAAGGAACAAGAGTAGTCTTAGTAAGATTGTATGATGACTGAATTTTTATTATTTTTACAATTATAATTTAATGCATGCATTAAGCTTTAACTATTTAAAATTCAAAGATATTTTAATTTATTACCGAAATAGTAGAGGCTTACGAACTAAAACGAATATTTTCTACTGTAATCTGTGCAATATGAATTATGATGTTATAGTATTGACCGAAACCTGGTTAAACAGTAATGTATTGAGTAGTGAATTGTTTGATGATCGGTATGAAGTGTACAGACGGGACAGAGAAAACAAAAATGGGGGAGGAGTCTTGATAGCAATTAATAAAAAAATTAACTCCGCACGTATGGACCACTGGCAAAGTAATTGTGAAGACCTCTGGGTCACACTTGACATATCGACATCTCACAAGTCACGCCAAGTTGCTATTTGTGCCGTTTATCTTCCACCACCAGTATGTCTCGCAACGTTGGATCATTTTGTGGATGGCTGCAACAGAATGCTCGACTCAACGGACATCCCTTGTTACATAATTGGTGATTTTAATCTAAGTAAATTAAATTGGGATAAAATCGCTGTAAATGATTCTTTACCTAAAACTTGTCAAAACTTATTAGATTTTTTGAATATAAATCAACTATCACAATTGAATCATGTAAAAAACTGTTCTGGCCGAATACTGGATCTGGTCTTATCAACACACCCAACTTGTTTGGTGAGCGAGTCTAGCAGTTCTCTAGTAGCTGTCGATGAATTGCATCCTCCTCTAGAACTAACTTTGTCTTTGCTAAAGAGTTGTAATTTACCATATAGCAGACTCCAGACCTAATTTTTATAAGGCTAGTTACCCGGAAATTAATAATTACCTCAATAAGTTGAACTGGAGTGAACTTTTTCAGAATACTTGTGATGTGAATGACATGGTGGCAATTTTTTATGAATATTTGCGTGATGCTATTGGTAAATTTGTGCCCGATCGGAAACCTCATAAAAGTCGCTATCCACCGTGGTTTGACACAGCACTGATAAAATCATTAAAAGAAAAAAATAGGCTTAGGTTGCGTTACAGGAAATACAAAAATCCTTTGGATAAAATTGAACTGAAACTGATATCCAAGCGTTGTGAAAAACTAGCCATGAACTTATATAATGACTATATTGCTAGGATTGAAAAGGACATAAAAAATAATCCTAAACTTCTCTGGAGTTACATAAAAGCAAAACGTGGCGGCACTAGTGACTATCCTTTGGCAATGACTGATGGACAGGTTATTACATCAAACGGTTCTGAAATCTGTGACCTTTTTGCTAATCATTTCGCAACCGTATACACGACTGACAATGATGCAGAAATTAACTGCCACACAGAGCACCTCCAGGCACTGCATAATAATGGGCAGGGATTGAGTATTCCACTAATTGACCGCGACAGTTTACTAAAAAAACTTAAAACAGTAAATATTTGTAAAGGACCTGGCCCAGATGGCATCCCACCTGTTTTTATTTCTAACTGTGCCACAGCTCTGGTGTCTCCGTTACTAATAATATATAATACATCGCTAGCTACTGGAACTTTTACATCAGAATGGAAAAAAGCCAAGGTTGTCCCGGTGCATAAGTCAGATAAAAAAGATAAAGATAACGTAGCATAGGCCAATCTCAATTTTGTCCACATTCGGTAAGATTTTTGAATCCATTATATGTCCGCATATTCAGCAACATTTAAGATTGTATCTCAAAGAAAATCAACACGGTTTTGTGGCATCTAGGTCTTTTTTTTTTTTTTTTTTTTTTATGGTAGGTGAAAATCATCCAATGACGAAACCCGCTCTTGGGCGGAGCGGGAGACCAGTGTCAGACTTTTACTGACTAAAAAACCTACCCCGTACCTTCCTTGCCTTATTTCTGGAGTCGAGGTTACAATTTTCACATACCCTCTAGGCTCCAGGAGGCTTCGACCCTGAAGGGCCCCTGCAGTTTGCTGACAACTCCTTGAGGCGCGCGGGAACGGTGCGCGCCGTTGACGACTTGGACTCGGTCTTACCAGACGATCGGACGGCGAGCTACCCATTGCTCACCGTCCGCGAGCCAGTGTCTACGGTGGCCGGATATCGGCGGCGACGGCTACGGCGAGTACGCCGTTGCCTTTGCCTTATGCGGTCGGCCTCCTCCTTTACGAGCATTACTGCTTCGCAGAAGGAGGCGACCGCCTGCCATTCCTCTTCGCTGCGGACCATGGCCTGAACCAGGGCCCGACGCGAGAGGTCGCCGCCGCCGATCACCCCCACGAGGACACGGCGATGCTCTTCCCAAGCAGGGCACACCTCCACCGTGTGCTCCACCGTGTCCTCCGGGCTCGCCTCACAGTGGCGACACCCGGACGTCTCTTCCGCACGAATCCGGTGCAGGAATCTCCCGAACTTCCCATGTCCGGTGAGAACCTGCGTCATGCGGAAAGTGAGGACGCCGTGAGGTCTATCCAGCCACGCCTCAAAGAGGGGCACTACCGCTGAGATTACGGTGTGCCCAGCGCTGGGTTGCGACAGTCGCTGTTTCCACTTCACCATGAGATCTCGCCGGAGCTCCTTCCGCCACGCCTCGACATGTTCGGGCAGCGGATCTTCGCCCCGGCGTTGCATCTCCACGCGGGCATCTAGGTCTACAGTCACTAATTTAGTGTCATTCACAGAATCCCTAATACAGGCTGTGGATGGGGGCAAACAATTCGACGTAGTCTACACCGACTTCAGTAAGGCATTTGATAAAATGCCCCATTCCATCCTGATTTATAAATTAGCAGCTTATGGCATAACAGGGCCATTATTGGGTTGGTTTAAGTCCTATCTTACTGAACGCGAATTCTTTGTCATTGTTAACGGTTTTCGATCGGCTGCACACAAAATAACATCGGGCGCCCCCCAAGGATCTCATTTAGCTCCAATATTATTTATTATGTTCATAAACGATCTTCCTGAGTGTCTTAGTTTTTCCGAACCTTTTCTGTATGCTGACGACTTAAAGTTTGCGCGATTAATAGAGTCACAAAGAGACGGCGAACTCCTACAGCACGATCTAAACCAAGTTATAAAATGGTGTCACGATAATAAAATGCAATTAAATCCGAAGAAATGTTACCATGTAAAATATACGCGAAAAATTAACTGCATCGACACAAAATACTTCATAGACCAAGAGCAAGTCCAAGAAGTCGAAACAATAAGGGACCTAGGAGTACATTTTGACAGGAAGGTCACTTTTGTGCCTCATATTGAAAATGTTATAAAAAAATCGTCAAAAATGTTAGGATTCTTACTTCGTAACACCAAAGGCTTTCGAAAAAGTAGCACTAAAATCATGTTATTTAACAGTTTCGTACGCAGTGTTATGGAGTACTGTAGTGTTGTGTGGAGACCTCACTATACCACTCACATGTTGCGTCTAGAAAGGGTACAGAAACGTTTTGCATGGCATTTAGCCTTTAGTGAGGGGAAATCCAAGCGTCTGCCCTCTTACAGAGTCCGTCTGTCCCATTATAGGATGCAAACGTTGACTGCGCGTAGAGAAATAACTGATGCTTTGTTTCTTTACAAACTATTGCGCAATAAGATCGACTGCCCCGGTTTATTGAAGCTTATTAGATTCAACGCGCCCTCTAGATACCCTAGGAATACCATAACACCCCTGCGTCCACCACTTCGAAAGTCTGTGCTTGGAGCAAATTCTCCAATACCTAGATTGTGTAGAATACTTAATAGCCGCAGTGACTTGGTAGATGTGCACCATGACAGTGTTAATAAATTTGTACAAGCTTTTATAAGAAATCCAGTGGGAATTTAATTTTAATTTATTATATTTTTTTGTAATTTCTAATTTTAATTTATTATAATTTTTTTGTAATTTCTAATTTTGATTGTATACCTTTTTTATTAATGTACTCAGTTTTATTCTTTTTAATTTAATTTTATTATGATTTTCACGATTTAATTTATTATATACACGAGATAATTTATTATGAATTTCAATTGTCACAATCCTTATTTATAATTAAATCAATATTAATCATAATGTAATCAATTATAATTTAATCAGCACATGCAATTGATATTATTATTATTATGTTATTCTATGTTAATGTTAATTTTGTATGGAATTTTTATTTTTGATTTTTCACTTTTTCACTCTTTGGATGTAATTACGATTGTGATTTTAATAATTTATATATAGTAATGTTAATTTTTAATGTTATGTAAAACCGTTTTTCTGTGCATGTGGTGTTAACCTTTAATTAATTGTTGCACTTGTAAATGTTCATAGTAATTAAATCAGAATGTATAAAGTGTAAACAAATGTAGGTTAACCTAAATAAATAAATAAATAAAAATAGCAGCGACAAAAATATGTAACCTATATATTTGTAAAACACAACATGATTAAAAAGAGTGTCCATGGAGTTTCTTGCACATTCTTCTCCATTGAGACCTACTTTTTGGAATGTGCAATTAGCGTCATTTTTTTTCCTGACAGACCGACTTTATGACTTTTCAAAAGTGCCTGTAAAGGTTTATTTGAAATAAATGCTTCGAATTTGAAAAATTTGAATTTGAATTTGATTTGATTAGCAGCATCTATCATAATTATAAATTATATCACGTCTATAGACGTAGCGTGATTGGATGAGCCGTTAATAAAGTTTTTTTTTTTTTTTGTTAGGTCTCCTACACGCGATGGTATGTGAACTCAAGACGGCTTCCAAGCCTGGGACGGAAGAGGCACCTAAAGAAGCATGCGTCGCCGCGCAAGCGACAGCAGTCATCATGACCTCTACAGGGCAACGCAAATACACATCGGAATTTAATCGGCATGGAAACAATGACTATTATCTTGTAAAGTAGGTACAAATCAAATTATTGATATATTATGTTGCACCAAATCCAACTTTCGTTGTGCATATATCAAATACTGCCGCAGTCGGGTTCTGAATGTGTGTATCGTGCCAACCACCCTTATTGGTGGTGGAATATTGTTCCAAACCTTCGATGCAGCGTACCTGAAACTGCCCCTGGAAGCAGCCGTCCTGTGAGACTGTGTTGTCAGTTGCTGTGCACAGAGGCGAGGAGCACAATCGCGTTTACTGGTCATCCAACAAAGCTTATCATATAAGTACTTTGGTTTCTTATGCTTGATAACACCGAAAAGTAGGCAAGCCAGGTGTAATTTTCGTCTGGACTTCATTTTTAGCACAAAGTGTTTGTTTAGGAAGGGAGTGATATGGCTTCTAGGAGGTAGAGAAAAGTGCGCTAGCGGCAAGCGTAGTGAGTGGTGGTGTCGACTGATTTGCTGTTAATAATACCTTAAACGATCGTTCGAATTTGAACTTAATCACTATATAAAGTCAGTTCATTCTTCAACGGGTTCAAAGTGTTTTAAAATAACTAATCACCTATTCAAAAGTGCGGAAGACACAACTCGCACTAGGTACGCACAACAGTGGCAGTATTATAAAAGTGCGCGCAGTGCATAAGCGGAGCGAATAGCAAAGTTATTGTTCTCTTGATATTTCCCGGCTAAAATCAACATGAAAGCTGTCCGTTCACCTACTAAAACTCCAACTACGACGAGAACAATATTTTCAGGAGAAACAAGCAGCTCTCAACCTGATTTGTCCAAATTGAATGAGATATACTCGGAAAATGTGTGTCACCGTAAGAGGAAAATACCTGATAGCGACTTTCAAAATCAATTCACTGAATTTAAAAAGGAAATGATGAAAGAAATGGTTGAAACATTACAAGAATCTTTTAAAAACCAGAACCAAAATATAAAAACAATAAGTGAAAATATTTCCTTTAAGATTACAACTGAAGAACTCATTGCAGAAAACAAAAGTCTTAAGGCACAGAGTGGTTCACTGTCGGAGACCGTTAAAGAAAATGAAGAAAAAATAGCATAGCTTCAAACCGACTTCGAGCAATTTAAATGTGTTACTACGACATCGACACATATACAGGCAGCACCACAAACAAGTTATGAAGACCTGTTTGAAGAATTTCAAGATCAAGCTGAACGAAGTAAGAACATCATCATTATAGGTATTCCTGAGAAATATATAACCAACAGCGAGGAGAGACGAGAATCCGAAAGGGATGAAGCGGAAAAAATTATAAGAACGATATACCCAGATTGTCCTAAATCAGAAAAAGTGTTACGGGTCGGAAAATATGACAGCAAGAAGATACGCCCACTTAAATTATCCTTTTCTTCCCAAGACATTTCCAAGACTATTTTGCGAAACAAAGCTAATTTGAAAGTAGATGGTGTGAGAATTTACTCTGACCAGACTCCTCAACAACAAAAGTTCCTCAGAAATTTTAGAGAAGAATTACAGGAGAGGAAAGAGAATGGAGAATAGGGTGCATATGGGGCCCCATTACGACCTTCGGGGCCCAAGTCAACCTCCCCTGCAAGTTGGGGCACCTGCCGATCAGCGGATGAGGCTCTGGCGCTGGCTTTCCCTCTTAGGGTTGGGAGGTCGGACGGCAGTCGCTCCCGTAAAGGCCACAAATAGCCAATAAACATGGACGGTTTAAGAAAGTTTGTTGCCACGGATAGGGCGCCGCCGCAAAACGGCGCGCAGGAGATTCGCCCGACTCCTGTGGCAAGTGGGCAAGGGCTACCGTGTCTGGGGCGAACACGGATAAAGACGCGAGCCCCAACCCGGAAACTCCGCTTCGCCAGCCTGAACATTGGCACGCTGACCGGACAAGCGAGGGAGTTAGCCGACTTACTTCTCAGGCGAAGGGTGGCCGTGGCATTCCTGCAGGAGACTCGGTGGAAAGGCCGCAGGTCCCGGCTCATCGGGAATGGCTACAAATTAATCTACACGGGTGCAGCCGGTGGGGAGAACGGGGTGGCCGTTGTACTCTCCGAGGAGTTTCAAGACGCAGTCCTGGAGGTGAAACGCTACAGCGACCGGCTTATGGTCGTAGGTGTGCTTATCGACGGGGTTATAACCCACTTGATAAGTGCCTACGCGCCTCAGGTCGGTTGCAGCGACGCTGAAAAGGCTGCGTTCTGGGATCAACTCGGTGGGGTGCTTCGTGGCATCCCGCTGTCACAGGGAATCGTTCTGGGTGGTGATCTGAACGGTCATGTGGGTGACAGGTGCAAGGACTTTGAGCATGTTCACGGTGGCTTTGGATACGGTAGCCGTAACGCTGAAGGGGAGACTATCCTCCAAACGTGTGCGGCTGCCGGCCTTGCCATCGTGAACACGTATTTCAAAAAGAAATCCGAACACCTGATTACCTACAGGAGCGGGGGGTACGCTACCCAAATCGATTTCTTACTCACACGGAGGCACCTTATCAGTAGGGTGGCCAACTGCAAGGTCATACCCGGCGAGAGTCTCACTGCACAACATCGTCTCCTTGTCATGGACTTGCGCGTCAAACCTAGGGTCAAGTTTGATGAGCGCCAACAACGCCGAATACGGTGGTGGCGACTGGATGCAGCCACGTCCCAGTCGTTCGCGTCGGCCATCGGCGATAAGTGCGATGGTACCGATGGCGAACCTGTGCAAAGCCACTGGGACAGGATTCAGGCTGCCATCACCGAGGCGGCAAAGTCGGTGCTCGGCTTGTCCAGGGGCGGCCGCAAGTGTGACAAGGAAACTTGGTGGTGGGATGACACAGTCCAGAGGGAGATCAGAGAGAAGAAAGCTCTCTTCAAAACGTGGCAAGCTTCCAAATCTCCCGAAGACCGCGACGCATACAGAGCTGCTAAACGTGCCGCCAAGAGGGCCGTAGCCAGAGCCAGACGAGACCACTTACAGCCACTTTATGATAAGTTGGAATCGTCTGAGGGGCAGAAGCTCATTTATAAGTTGGCACGTTCCAGGGTCAAAGCGGCACTGGATATCACTAAGTGCCGCTGTGTAAGAGACCCTGACGGCAATCTGATATGCGAAGACCTCGCGGTGAAGGAGAGATGGCGCTCGTACTTCCACGAGCTGCTGAACAAGCAGCACAAAGAGGTGCTGTCTCCGGTTCTCCCTCCAAATCAGGGACTTGTACCCCTGGTTACGCCTGAAGAAGTACATGTGGCTCTTCGCCGCATGAAGAACCGGAAAGCTGTCGGTGCCGATGGAGTCCCCATTGAAGCCTGGAAGGCGATGGGTCCTCGTGGTGTGGGCATCTTAACCCACCTATTTAACCGCATGCTCCTCACCGGAAAGATCCCGAGTCAATGGAGACTGAGTATTATCACTCCAGTCTTCAAAGGCAAGGGATCAGTGCAGGAGTGTGGCGACTACCGGGGGATTAAGGTTATGTCCCACACCATGAAGCTCTTCGAGCGGGTGATTGACTCTCGGATCCGACAGGAGTGCACCGTCTCGGGGTGTCAATATGGGTTTCGACCAGGCCATGGCGCCATGGATCCCATCTTTGCCCTAAGGGTTACCATGGAGGGATACAGATCAAAGAATACGCCTCTGCACCTCTTGTTCCTTGACATGCAGAAGGCCTTCGACTGTGTCCCCCGTGAGGTGATCTGGTGGGCGCTGAGATCCAAAGGAGTGCCCGAGACCTATGTTGACATCATCCGAGATATGTACCGAGACTCCGGTTCTGTGGTTCGGACCGCTGTTGGCGATACGAAACCCTTCCCCATCACCGTCGGAGTTCACCAGGGTTCTGTCCTTAGTCCGTTTCTGTTCAGTGTGGTGCTGGACGTCCTGTCCTCCAACATCAGGGACTTACACGAGCAGCCGCCATGGCTGCTCATGTATGCAGACGACATCGCGCTGGCGGACTCGGACAGTGGGCGCTTGGTTCGACGTGTGACAGCGTGGAAGGAATCGCTGGAAAACGGCGGTCTGAAAATTAATGCGGCGAAGACCGAGTACTTGGCCTGTAACACAACAAACGCTGCTCCTGTTCGCATTGGCGAAGACACAGTCGAGCGCACGGAACAGGTCAGGTACTTGGGATCGGTGCTCCACGAGTCCGGGGACGTCGATTGCGACGTCGAGTCACGTATCTCGGCGGCCTGGGCGAAATGGCGTGAGGTGGCGGGGGTTATCTGTGACCCCAAAATGCCGGTTAGGCTCAAAGGACAGGTCTATAAGACCATCATTAGGCCTGTCCTTTTGTATGGCAGTGAAGCGTGGCCTGTACTTGAGCGGCACAAGCAGAGCCTGCGTGTCACGGAAATGAATATGCTGCGCTGGATGTCGGGAGTGTCGCGGAAAGACCGCATTAAAAACTCCCGCATCCGGGGCAGCCTTCAGGTCCGTGACATAGCGGATAAACTGCAGGAGGGTCGCCTACGCTGGTATGGCCACGTTTTACGAAAACCGGCAGACTACGTGGGTAACAGATGCCTCGCCATGCCGCCTCCGCCGGGACCCGGAAAACGAGGAAGGCCTAAGAGGCGTTGGATCGACGTCGTAAGAGACGATATGCGTGTCAATGGGCTTACGGCAAAGGACGCGAAAGACCGAGCGAAGTGGAGGAGTTTGAGTTGGAAAGCGGACCCCGGGCACCGAGGTGAAAGCCAAGGAAGCAACCGGGACTAACGCTGAGATGATGATGATGATGATGAAAGAGAATGGAGAAAAGGATTTAATCATACAATTTTCAAAAGGAACACCAAAGATAGTAAAAAAACAGCCAAAAAACTAAGTGGCTTAGAATTTGTAAGAAAAACAAACTTAATAACATACGAATTAACAAGTAACTACATAGATATTACAACAAAAACTAAATTATTGATTTAGTTTTTGTTGTAATATCTATGTAGTTAGCTTTCTTTACGCAAATGTTCGCAGTATTGTTGCACCAGGGAAACTAGACGAACTACAGTGTATTATAAAAACGTTCAAGTGCACCGTACATGTAATACTACTTGTTGAAACGTGGATAAAAAATGAAAACGAAGCCCTCAGACAAAAAATACCAAATTATACACACTATTACAACTATAGAACAGCTTCAAGAGGAGGTGGAATGTCAATATACGCCCACAACAAACTGAAACATAAATTAATAGAATGCGAAGATTATAATCATTTCTTATGGATACATCTGGACAAACTTTCTTTGGATATTGGAGTAGTCTATAAACACAGCCTGCAGCAAATTTACAAAAATTTCTTGAAACATATTCAAAAAACTTAATCAAAAAGAAAAGAACTGTCATATTTGGAGACTTTAACTTGAATTTACTAAGTAAAGAAAATTCTTTTTCCTTACTAATATTATAAATTGGAATGTGAGTTTATTTATTATTTGTTTATTTATTACTAGCTGTGCCCGCGACTTCGTCCGCGTGGAATAGTTATTTTGGGCATCATATTTATTTTTGCAGCTTTATAAATTATAGCTGTTACCCACGACTTTGCCCGTGTCAATTTCTGTTATTAATTTAGACAATTTAGTTTTTAAATGAACATAATTATCTAAAAGTACTTCATAGAGCTACACCCTCCACTTGGGCACGCCATAATCTCGGTGGTAAGTGCCCTCTTTGAGGCGTGGTTGGATAGACATCACGCAGGACATGACGCAGGTTCTCACCGGACATGGGAAGTTCAGGAGATTCCTGCGCCGGATTCGTGCGGAAGAGACGCCCGGGTGTCTCCACTGTGTGGCCAGCATGGAAGACACGGTGGAGGTGTGCCCCGCTTGAGAAGAGAATCGCCGTGTCCTCGTGGAGGTGATCGGCAGCGGTGGCCTCTCGCGCCGGGCCTTGGTTCAGGCCATGGTCTGCAGCGAAGAAGAATGGCAAGCGGTCGCCTCCTTCTGCGAAGCAGTAATGCTCGTAAAGGAGGAGGCAAGGGCAAAAGCGCCCTCGCCGTAGCCGTCGCCGCCGCGATCCCGCCAATATCCGGCCACCGTAGACGCTGGCTTGCGGATGGTGAGCAATGGGTAGCTCGCCGTCCGGTTGTCTGGTAACAGTCCAGACCGAGATCAAGTCGTCGACGGCCTGCACTGCTCCCGCGCGCCTCAAGGTGTTGTCAGCAAACTGTGGGGCTCTTCAGGGTCGAAGCCTCCTGCAGCCGAGGGTTAGTGCGAAAGCGTTATACCGGGGCTCTGGGAATAAGGCAAGGGAGGAACGGGGTAGGTTGTTTAGTCAGTAAGAGTCTGACACTGTTTCCCGCTCCGCCCAAGAGCGGGATTCGTCATTGGGTGATTTTTACCTACCATAAAAAACCCCTCCGCGCCGCCCGCAAACAACCCGTTTCCTCGCCCGCCGGCCGGCCAGGCGCAGCGTCATATTTTGCACATCATGCGGCGTGTGTGAATTTTATATCGGAGTATTTTAAAATTGTAATATCTTCTAAGGTGTTCATTGAAAATAAGTGATTACAAAGACAATTTTGTTCACAATTACATACTCTTAATCAACAACATATTTATTTGGATAAAGATTATATTATTATGTTGATACAACTCTAAAAAATAATCGGTAAAAATTGGCCAAATTTGATTCCCATAAAAATGGTTCTAGTGAGTTAATCTTAAAAGATAGACATATACTGTCGCGGACATTTTTTTAGATCATTTTAAGAGGAATAATTCTTTTATACATATTTTTTTGGTATCTTCTACCGTTTTCGCAGCGCACGCAACGGAAGCCCTATAAGATGAATATTTTCCCCCGTTTTTTCCACATTTTCAATTGTTTCTTCGCTCCTATAAGTCACAGCGTGATGTTATATAGCCTAAAGCCTTCCTCGATAAATGATCTATTCAACACAAAAAGAATTTTTCAATTCGAACCAATAGTTCCTGAGATTAGCGCGTTCAAACAAACAAACAAACAAACAAACAAACTCTTCAGCTTTATAATATTAGTATAGATATACTTTATTGTACACCAAGACATAATACATTGAAAGTGAAACTTGCAATAAAAAACATACAATCGGCGGCCTTATCGCACTCGGCGATTTCTTCCAGGCTTGTTTGCAGGTTTGTTTGTTTGTTAGGCTTTCACGCCGTAACTACTAAACCGTTTGCTTTGAAATTTTGCAGACGTAAAATTGGAAGTCCGGATTAAATAATAGGCTACTTTTTATCCCGGAAAACTGTGATGTTTCCGAGGGAAAACGAAAATATTGTTTAGCTTCGTATGAAGGTGTCAGTATCAGTTTGGTGACACATGGCGCTGTGTGACGTTTAAAACAAATCTTAATGATACGATAAATTATCCCCGGAAATGAAGGATTCCCGAGGGATGTCGAACAATTTGGTTAATCGCCTAAACTGATTTTTACATCTGCTTATCCTGTGAACTTAGTAATGTTTTTACGTAGCTAAGCAAAAACTTCTGTACTTTTTTACCTACCCTTTATCCTGGTAAGTATAATAGACTGTTTCAGAAGGTTAACAACGTTTATGAATAATCAAAACAGGTTATAACATGCACATATTCCTATCCTTACTTCCTTATCCTTACTTAATATTATAAATCGGAATGTGAGTTTGTTTGTATGTTTGTTTGTTTGTTAGGCTTTCACGCCGTAACTACTGAACCGTTTGCTTTGAAATTTTGCAGACGTAAAGTTAGAAGTCCGGATTAAATAATAGGTATGATAGACGGTTCCAGAAGGTTAACATCCTTACTTAATATTATAAATCGCAATGTGAGTTTGTTTGTATGTTTGTTTGTTTGTTAGGCTTTCACGCCGTAACTACTGAACCGTTTGCTTTGAAATTTTGCAGACGTAAAGTCAGAAGTCCGGATTAAATAATAAGTATGATAGACGGTTCCAGAAGGTTAACAACGTTTATGAATTATCAAAACAAGGTATAATATATCTACATATAACAAATGAAAACTGAAATATTTATAAGTCACCGAAATTACTAATTGGTATAAGTAGGTATTTAGTATAAGTGGTCTTTACGCTAACTAATTCTTTATGTAAGCGATAGATGGCGCTGGGTGTATTTTAAAACGTGGTAACGTTGTATTTTTTAAGATATGTAAGTAGTGGTATGATATCTCGCGCCCTAACCTATAGCCGTATAGTATTTACCGTTTTGTTTTATCATATCATCATCATCATCTCAGCGTTAGTCCCGGTTGCTTCCTTGGCTTTCACCTCGGTGCCCGGGGTCCGCTTTCCAACTCAAACTCCTCCACTTCGCTCGGTCTTTCGCGTCCTTTGCCGTAAGCCCATTGACACGCATATCGTCTCTTACGACGTCGATCCAACGCCTCTTAGGCCTTCCTCGTTTTCCGGGTCCCGGCGGAGGTGGCATGGCGAGGCATCTGTTACCCACGTAGTCTGCCGGTTTTCGTAAAACGTGGCCATACCAGCGTAGGCGACCCTCCTGCAATTTATCCGCTATGTCACGGACCTGAAGGCTGCCCCGGATGCGGGAGTTTTTAATGCGGTCTTTCCGCGACACTCCCGACATCCAGCGCAGCATATTCATTTCCGTGACACGCAGGCTCTGCTTGTGCCGCTCAAGTACAGGCCACGCTTCACTGCCATACAAAAGGACAGGCCTAATGATGGTCTTATAGACCTGTCCTTTGAGCCTAACCGGCATTTTGGGGTCACAGATAACCCCCGCCACCTCACGCCATTTCGCCCAGGCCGCCGAGATACGTGACTCGACGTCGCAATCGACGTCCCCGGACTCGTGGAGCACCGATCCCAAGTACCTGACCTGTTCCGTGCGCTCGACTGTGTCTTCGCCAATGCGAACAGGAGCAGCGTTTGTTGTGTTACAGGCCAAGTACTCGGTCTTCGCCGCATTAATTTTCAGACCGCCGTTTTCCAGCGATTCCTTCCACGCTGTCACACGTCGAACCAAGCGCCCACTGTCCGAGTCCGCCAGCGCGATGTCGTCTGCATACATGAGCAGCCATGGCGGCTGCTCGTGTAAGTCCCTGATGTTGGAGGACAGGACGTCCAGCACCACACTGAACAGAAACGGACTAAGGACAGAACCCTGGTGAACTCCGACGGTGATGGGGAAGGGTTTCGTATCGCCAACAGCGGTCCGAACCACAGAACCGGAGTCTCGGTACATATCTCGGATGATGTCAATATAGGTCTCGGGCACTCCTTTGGATCTCAGCGCCCACCAGATCACCTCACGGGGGACACAATCGAAGGCCTTCTGCATGTCAAGGAACAAGAGGTGCAGAGGCGTATTCTTTGATCTGTATCCCTCCATGGTAACCCTTAGGGCAAAGATGGGATCCATGGCGCCATGGCCTGGTCGAAACCCATATTGACACCCCGAGACGGTGCACTCCTGTCGAATCCGAGAGTCAATCACCCGCTCGAAGAGCTTCATGGTGTGGGACATAACCTTAATCCCCCGGTAGTCGCCACACTCCTGCACTGATCCCTTGCCTTTGAAGACTGGAGTGATAATACTCAGTCTCCATTGACTCGGGATCTTTCCGGTGAGGAGCATGCGGTTAAATAGGTGGGTTAAGATGCCCACACCACGAGGACCCATCGCCTTCCAGGCTTCAATGGGGACTCCATCGGCACCGACAGCTTTCCGGTTCTTCATGCGGCGAAGAGCCACATGCACTTCTTCAGGCGTAACCAGGGGCACAAGTCCCTGATTTGGAGGGAGAACCGGAGACAGCACCTCTTTGTGCTGCTTGTTCAGCAGCTCGTGGAAGTACAAGCGCCATCTCTCCTTCACCGCGAGGTCCTCGCATAACAGATTGCCGTCAGGGTCTCTTACACAGCGGCACTTAGTGATATCCAGTGCCGCTTTGACCCTGGAACGTGCCAACTTATAAATGAGCTTCTGCCCCTCAGACGATTCCAACTTATCATAAAGTGGCTGTAAGTGGTCTCGTCTGGCTCTGGCTACGGCCCTCTTGGCGGCACGTTTAGCAGCTCTGTATGCGTCGCGGTCTTCGGGAGATTTGGAAGCTTGCCACGTTTTGAAGAGAGCTTTCTTCTCTCTGATCTCCCTCTGGACTGTGTCATCCCACCACCAAGTTTCCTTGTCACACTTGCGGCCGCCCCCGGATAAGCCGAGCACCGACTTTGCCGCTCCAGTGATGGCAACCTGAATCCTATCCCAGTGGCTTTGCACAGGTTCGCCATCGGTACCATCGCACTTACCGCCGATGGCCGACGCGAACGACTGGGACGTGGCTTCATCCAGTCGCCACCACCGTATTCGGCGTTGTTGGCGCTCATCAAACTTGACCCTAGGTTTGACGCGCAAGTCCATGACAAGGAGACGGTGTTGTGCAGTGAGACTCTCGCCGGGTATGACCTTGCAGTTGGCCACCCTACTGATAAGGTGCCTCCGTGTGAGTAAGAAATCGATTTGGGTAGCGTACCCCCCGCTCCTGTAGGTAATCAGGTGTTCGGATTTCTTTTTGAAATACGTGTTCACGATGGCAAGGCCGGCAGCCGCACACGTTTGGAGGATATTCTCCCCTTCAGCGTTACGGCTACCGTATCCAAAGCCACCGTGAACATGCTCAAACTCCTTGCACCTGTCACCCACATGACCGTTCAGATCACCACCCAAAACGATTCCCTGTGACAGCGGGATGCCACGAAGCACCCCACCGAGTTGATCCCAGAACGCAGCCTTTTCAGCGTCGCTGCAACCGACCTGAGGCGCGTAGGCACTTATCAAGTGGGTTATAACCCCGTCGATAAGCACACCTACGACCATAAGCCGGTCGCTGTAGCGTTTCACCTCCAGGACTGCGTCTTGAAACTCCTCGGAGAGTACAACGGCCACCCCGTTCTCCCCACCGGCTGCACCCGTGTAGATTAATTTGTAGCCATTCCCGATGAGCCGGGACCTGCGGCCTTTCCACCGAGTCTCCTGCAGGAATGCCACGGCCACCCTTCGCCTGAGAAGTACATCGGCTAACTCCCTCGCGCGTCCGGTCAGCGTGCCAATGTTCAGGCTGGCGAAGCGGAGTTTCCGGGTTGGGGCTCGCGTCTTTATCCGTGTTCGCCCCAGACACGGTAGCCCTCGCCCACTTGCCACAGGAGTCGGGCGAATCTCCTGCGCGCCGTTTTGCGGCGGCGCCCTATCCGTGGCAACAAACTTTCTTAAACCGTCCATGTTTATTGGCTATTTGTGGCCTTTACGGGAGCGACTGCCGTCCGACCTCCCAACCCTAAGAGGGAAAGCCAGCGCCAGAGCCTCATCCGCTGATCGGCAGGTGCCCCAACTTGCAGGGGAGGTTGACTTGGGCCCCGAAGGTCGTAATGGGGCCCCATATGCACCCAATTTGCCGTTTGTTTTGTTTTATCATAGCTTAGCTTTATTTGATTCACCAGGTATAGTTGGTAATTACGTCGCTTTGTTCGTCATTTAGATTTTTATAGTTTAGGACATTGAACTAACATTACTATAGGATTATACTTTAATTGCGGTTTATAGTTTTTAGTTTACTTACTCATTATTTCATAATACCTCGCAAACGTAAATCTAATTTGTCGAACACCTCATCTCAAGCTCGGGCAATGAAAATTGCCCGATCTCAAGAATCGTCTCTCCATGCTGGATTAAGAAGGCGCGATCAAGCAGAGTGTCAGGCTGCTTTGAGAGCTGCTGAGCTACCATCTCAGCGCCAGCAAAGATTTGAGGAGCAAGCCGCTCGCCAATTTTCTTTGAGGGCTTCCGAGAATGATATTCGTACTCAAGTACGTTTATCGCAACAGGCTCAACGTCAGACAGCACTAAGGGCGTTAGAGTCACCTCTTCAAACGCTGCTACGTTTGGAAGAGCAAGCTGAAAGACTAGCTATTTTGATAGCTAATGAGACGCCTCTTCAAACGCAGCTACGTTTGGAAGAGCAAGCTGAAAGACAAGCTATTTTGAGAGGTAATGAGACGCCTCTTCAAACGCAGTACGTTTGGAAGAGCAAGCTGAAAGACTAGCTATTTTGAGAGCTAATGAGACGTCTCTTCAAACACAGCTACGTTTGGAAGAACGAGCTGAAAGACTAGCTATTTTGAGAGCTAATAAGACGTCTCTTCAAACGCAGCTGCAAAATTAAAAGTAGGGGTTCCGGTGATGCTGATACGTAATCTCGATGCCCCACGACTGTGTAATGGTACCAGGTTGCGTGTCACTCAGCTTGGACGGAATATTATTACCGCAACTATTTTAACTGGCGCAGCAAAAGGTGAAAGTGTACTCATTCCTCAGATCCCGATTATTCCAACAGGCCTCCCATTTCAATTTAAAAGACTTCAGTTTCCTACAAGGGTTTCATTTGCAATGACCAGTAATAAAGTACAAGGCCAAACTCTAAGGGTTGCTGGAGTACACCTGGAAAAACATTGTTTTTCGCATGGTCAGCTCTATGTAGCGTGTTCTTGGGTTTCCAGTGCCCAAAATCTGCATGTTTTTGCTCCCCAAAGTAAAACATATAACATAGTTTACCACTCAGTTTTGGTTTAACAACTTAACGGCCTAAACGCCTGAACGGATTTTGATAAAATTTGGTATGGAGGTAGTTTAAGTCCTGGATAAGCAATGTTTTGCCATGGTAGAACTTCTCATTCCCACGGGAAAATCTAAAAAGCGCGATATAACCGATTTCCACGCGGGCGAAGTCGCGGGCGAAAAGCTAGTTAAAGAATATAAGACTGTACTTAAAGAAAACGGATTAAGAATACTAAATAAAATAGATAAAATGTACTGCACTCGCATCATGAAAACTTCTAAGACAATATTGGATCATATATGTTCAAATCTCATAGATAACAATTATCATATGGCTTTAGTGGAAAGCGCCATGTCAGATCACAAGCAAATCTATTTTGAGATAAACAAAATCAAGCCAGAAAGGCCCAAAAAAGTAACATATGAAGTGTAGGGGATGTGGACGTTTAAAATGAAATACGTGATTTCGTTTAGGTAAAGGGTGGGGAGATGCAAAGCACGTCCGCGCGCAATCGTTCGTAAAGATCACTAACTCAAAAACACGCCACCGGTGGCGCTACGTCCCGCTTCCGCGCCCCGCCCCTCTCGCTCGCTGCTCGCCCCCTCTCGCTCGCGTCTCCCGCGCCTTGAGTACCATATTTATTAAAATATAAAATGCAGGTACATCGGTATGTATGAAATCAAAATTTTAAATAAACAAAAGAAATCATAAACTACATAATTATAATATTCACGCGTCGCCTACATTCCCCTCCCCAGTGCTGGAACAGCACTCATCACCCATTGAGATAGGTGCGACGCGTGTCGCATTCCGTCGTAGTAAGCCAGACTTTGTCTTGACGTCGACCACGCGAACGCGGCCATCTTTGCCAGCTATCACGGCCTGAATCAAACCTTTCGGCCATACGTTTCTAGGGGAATTGGGGTCCACAATCAAGACTAGATCTCCCACTTGCAAAGGTCTCTGTTCATCTAGCCACTTTTTCCTCGGACGCATATCTGGTAGGACCTCCCTCACCCAACGTTTCCAAAATAAGTCTGCCAGTCTTTGGGACATGCGCCATTGTTTTCGGAGATATGTATCTGACTCATTATATGTCCCGATTGTAGGTAGGTTAGATGAAGTGCCGAGAAGAAAATGATTAGGGGTCAATGACTCATCAGAATGCGGTTCCACGCTCACGTGGGTCAGTGGACGGCTGTTGACCATATGTTCTACCTCTGCCAGCAGGGTATTCAGAACTTCGTCGCGGGGTGCTCGTTCCCTCAGCACGACCTTGAGTGAACTCTTCACACAACGTATGAGGCGTTCCCACGCCCCTCCCCAATGTGGGCTGGCGGGGGGAGTGAATGTCCATGAAGTGCCGTGGTTAGCGGCTTCTCCCTTCAGCGTCTCTTCGTCTAGTTCGCTTATCGACTTTTTCATCTCATTTTGTGCCCCTCTCAAGTTAGTCCCGTTGTCTGAAAATATGTGTTGTGGCCACCCTCGTCTCGCGGCCATACGTCTTAGAGCCATAATAAAAGCGTCAGAGGTGAGTTTGGACACAACTTCAATATGTATGGCCCTGACAGTCATACAGGTGAATAATACGCCATATCGTTTCTCTCGTCACTTGTACTGTACTGTCACCTCCATGGGCCCAAAAAGATCAACTCCACAGAAGGTGAACGGGCGTTGACTGAGAGCCATTCTGGCTTCAGGTAAGTTCCCCATTCTGGGTGGTTGCGGTTGTGCTTTCCTTATTCTGCAAAACATGCATTTTGAGGTCACGTGCTTAATTGTAGGTCTCAAACGTATAATCCAATAATATTGTTTCAGATTATTCACCACAACTTCTTGGCTTCCATGAGCGGCCCTCACGTGATGGTGTTTGATAAAATTAAATGAGCGACATGGTTGCGCCCGTCAAGTATTACTGGGAATTTGGTTTCAGGTGGTATTCCAGGCGCCTGGTCGATGCGGCTTCCAACGCGTAAGACTCCGTACTCGCCGATCACAGGAGTTAAGGTGAGTAATTTACTTTTCCGATCTAATGTTTTTTTCTGTTTCAGGTTTTTCAGGTCTTCAGCGAATGTCTGCCTCTGGGAGTACATGATCAACAGGCGTTCTGCTCTTCTCATCATATCACCATCGATTGTACCGGTAAGCCTTTTGCATTTATCAATAAAAGATAAAACCACGCACGTGGATCGCAGCAGTCGAAGCCAAGAAGAAAACCTTTCTGGTTCAGGGACAGCAGGTAAACACACAGGTGCGACGTGGATATTGTTAATGCATTCTAGGTCCGCGTCACAAACATCAGGTAGCTGTTCCCTCGCCTCTCTGGGCCACGAATGTTCCTCTTCATATAAAAACGATGGCCCATATAGCCACTCATTTTTCAATGTTTTTAATTCACAGGTTTCTCGTGTGGCGATATCGGCAATGTTCAACTTCGTTGGTATGTACTTCCATTCTTCAATTTTAGTTAACTCATCTAACTCGCCGAGGCGGTGAGCTATGTAGGCTTTATAATTTCGTGTATCGTTGCGTACCCAGTGTAAAACAGTAGATGAATCACACCAGAATGTCTTTCTTTCAGTCTTTATTGTATGTTCTTTTATTATATTATCGGCTAATCGTCCCGCCATAATAGCTGCTTGCAACTCTAAACGTGGCATTGAAATATATTTCACAGGCGCAACTCGACATTTACTGGACACAAACGCAACTTGAACATTTTGTTTACAATCAATCCAACGCCAGTATGCGACGGCGCACATCGCTTGAGTCGACGCGTCACAGAACCCATGTAACTGTAGGTTCGTATAGCGCGCGATGTTGTGAATCGGCGCGACCGACTCGCTATTCGGTGCACCTGTACTGAGGTCGTGTGTCTCGCTCGCGCGCGCAGATACTGTTTCATGCGTACTTCTCGTTGCCGTCTCATAATATCTAGGTAGACGTATTTTGTCAATGTTTTTCATTACGCTCAACCATTCAATCCATTTTATAAATATTTTGTCTGTAATCTCGTCGTCCCAGCTAATGCCAGACCTCCATGTGTCTTGCAACATGATCTTGCCTTTGATCGTGATCGGTGAAAGAAAACCATAAACATCGAATATGGACATTAGCACACGCAGCATCTCACGTTTAGTAGGTTTCTTTTGGCCAAGCAGTATTGGTGTGGGAATTCTTTTCAATGAGACGTCGAATCCCAGGTTATCTTCATTTGGAAACCAAATCAGGCCGAGTGTACGTTCACCACAATATAATTGCCCGTTATTGAATGTTACAGACGTGGACTTCAGGTTTTCTTGGGGTAAATCTTTAAGTACAGACGGCTTGTTAGACGTCCAATTTCTCATTTCGAATCCGCCTTGCTTATGCACGAATGTGACGTCATTTACTAATTGATAAGCGGTTTTTTCGTCTGGTAGGGAATCTATGTAGTCGTCAGCGTAGTGTTGTGTGAGTATAGCTTGCACAGCAGCCGGCATAGTAGACGAGAATCTTTCAGCGTTTTTGTTCTTAATGAACTGTGCAATAAATGGAGAACAGTTCGCTCCAAAGATTAGGCTAGTCATGACGTAGGTTTGTACGGGTTTTTCTGGTGATTCTCGCCAAAGAAAGCGCAGGGCATCTCGATCACTATCTTGAATCTTGATCCGTAAAAACATGTCTTTTATATCACCAGTGACCGCCACTTTATTTTCTCTGAATCTCAACATTATCCCGTAAAGTGAGGTAAGTAGGTCGGGACCTTGCAGTAGGTAGTCATTCAAACACATGCACTAGTCGTAGCTTTTGTTTATTGGGGTTGTCTACCCCAAAGTGCGGCAAGTACCATATTCTGTTTGGGCTTTTGGTTTCGGACAGTCGTGAAGCAAAATCGTTGCTGAACAGATGATCGATTCTTTCTTTGTATCTCTCGGCAAAACTCGAGTTTGCTTTCATTTTCTTTTCAACACCTTTCAGTCTGTTGAGTGCAGTGTCGTATGACCTAGGCATCTCACCAAACGTGCCTTTCCATGGCAGCCCAACATGCCACCTTCCATTTATCAAAGTGGCAGTTTGCTGTAGGTGTTCCGTAGCCATTACATCGAGTAGGTTTTGACGGGGCTTAGTGGCGACTCCAACAGCTTCCAATGCGAATGACTGTCGCATCTCGTTGTGCATTTCTCGTAGGATATGCTCACATTCATTCTCTTCTTCAGACAGGAACAGAGTTGACTGCACGTCGCGATCGAAGTTAGGCTTGGCGCGCAAGCACCCGTGCATGCACCACCCTAACGGAGTGCGGGTGAAGTAGGGATCAGTAGGTTTACCTTTAATTATTTCCAACGGTAAGAGTAAATCGTAATTGTCCTGCCCTATCAAAAGTTCCGGTCTATATTGTCCATCACAAATTGCACTTTTAATTTCCGGTGTTATTAGTTCATAATCATTAATGTCCACGGTAGTATAATTTTGTATCGGTAAGTTCATGTTTGTTACACTACGAGCACGAATTGTAAACTTAGCTCCTTCACAGTTAGAAAGTTCAAGGTCGAGTACTTCACTATGGCACACTACTTCACTATTGTCCCATGCACCGCACACACGCATAGATTGTTTATCACCGCGCAACCCGACTTTCGACGCGAGCGCAGCGCTTATCAAAGTCACAGTAGAACCGTCATCAAGGAGCGCGACGCTGCGAAAAGTACCGTTAGGTCCGTGTAGGTAAATAGGCACAGTTTTTAGCAACACTTTACGACAGTTCACTTGAAGATGAGTTACAGTTTCCACTCGCGGTTCAGTCTCGGTTTCGGTTACATCGGTTATATTGACACTATTGCGCGGCACTGAGTTCTTGTTTACGACATAATGCAACAAGCGATGATGAGGTTTTTTTTTTTTTTTTTATGGTAGGTGAAAATCATCCAATGACGAAACCCGCTCTTGGGTGGAGCGGGAGACTAGTGTCAGACTCTTACTGACTAAAAAACCTACCCCGTACCTTCCTTGCCCTATTCCTGGAGTCGAGGTAACAGTTTCCCACCACCCTCTAGACTCCGGGAGGCTTCGACCCTGAAGGGCCCCTGCAGTTTGCTGACAACTCCTTGAGACGCGCGGGAACGGTGCGCGCCGTTGACGACTAGGACTCGGTCTTACAGACGACCGGACGGCGAGCTACCCATTGCTCACCGTCCGCGAGCCAGTGTCTACGGTGGCCGGATATCGGCAGGATCGCGGCGGCGACGGCTGCGGCGAGTACGCCGTTGCCTTTGCCTTATGCGGTCGGCCTCCTCCTTTACGAGCATTACTGCTTCGCAGAAGGAGGCGACCGCCTGCCATTCCTCTTCGCTGCGGACCATGGCCTGAACCAGGGCCCGGCGCGAGAGGTCGCCGCCGCCGATCACCCCCACGAGGACATGGCGATGCTCTTCCCAAGCAGGGCACACCTCCACCGTGTGCTCCACCGTGTCCTCCGGGCTCGCCTCACAGTGGCGACACCCGGACGTCTCTTCCGCACGAATCCGGTGCAGGAATCTCCCGAACTTCCCATGTCCGGTGAGAACCTGCGTCATGCGGAAGGTGAGGACGCCGTGAGGTCTATCCAGCCACGCCTCAAAGAGGGGCACTACCGCTGAGATTACGGTGTGCCCAGCGCTGGGTTGCGACAGTCGCTGTTTCCACTTCACCATGAGATCTCGCCGGAGCTCCTTCCGCCACGCCTCGACATGTTCGGGCAGCGGATCTTCGCCCCGGCGTTGCACCTCCACGCGCTGGTCGTGCATGCGTGCAAGGACTGTTGCCTCCAGATCCCATGGTGGTAGGCCAGCAAGGAGGCTCGCCGCCTCGCGGGACACCGTGCGGTATCCCCGCACCATCCGGATGGCCATGACCCTCTGGCAGGCGTTCAGCTGGGCCGCCGGGCGTTTACGCAGCGTCGGCGCCCACACTGGTGCCCCATAAAGGGCCATGGACCGGACGATGCCGGCGTAGAGCCTCCGGCAGAAGGCGTCTGGACCCCCAAGGTTCGGCAGGAGCCGCTTGAGAGCAGCGCCCGTCCGATTGAGTTTGGGGGCCAGACGTCGGAAGTGCTCCTCGAAATTCCATCGGCTGTCGAGGACAAGTCCTAGGTACTTCATTGTCGACCCGACGCCGATGTGAACCCCTTCTACCGTTAGTTGGGAACCCGTTGGTGGCGCGTTCCGAGGGCCGTGAAAGCACATGGCCTCGGACTTGTGCAGTGCCACCTTGAGTCCCAACTGCTGGATCCTCTCAACGACTGTCGCAACCCCGCGTGTCGCTAGTTCGACCGCCGCCTGGTACGACCTTCCCTGCGCTAGGACCAGCGTGTCGTCTGCGTAGCAGACCACGCTGACCCCTACGGGGAGGTCGGCGCGCAGCACGTAGTCGTACCCGATGTTCCACAAGGGCGGTCCTAGTACCGATCCCTGTGGGACACCGCACGACATCTCTCGCCGTTTCCAATCTCCTTGGTGACCGGGGTAGATTATATACCTGTCGGACAGGTAGGCCTCGATTGTACGACAGAGGTAGTCGGGCACCCGGTGATACCGGAGTGCCCTCCTAATGCAACTCCAGGGCAGGGAATTAAAGGCGTTGGCGATGTCCAACGACACCGCCAAGACACACCTGCCCCGGGACACCGCATCCCCCGTCGTGAGAGCTCGCACGCGCATGATGGCGTCCACCGTGGAGCGCCTCCTGCGAAACCCGAACTGGTCGTCCGCGAGATCGGGCCCCTTCAGTGTTAGGTGCTTGACGAGGCGGTCTGCAATGACTCTTTCAAAGAGCTTGCCCACCTCGTCAAGCAGCACAATGGGCCGATACGCGGACGGAGAGTCCGCAGGGCGCCCCGGCTTCGCGACGAGGACCAGTTTTCCCGTCTTCCAGGGAAGTGGGAACTGGCCCCTCTCCAAACATGCGCTAAAGAGCCCCCCCAATCGAGACCCGAGAGCCTCCATGGCCAGGACCCAAGCCTTTCCAGGCAAGCCGTCGGGTCCTGGGGCGGTATTCTTCGCACCCATCCTGCGTACCGCCACTCTCATCTCCCCCTCGGTCACTTCCGGAGTATTGGTACCGTCGTCGCTGACGTGGTCCGCGTCAGACACCGCTGGTGGCGGAGCCATGGGCGGGGGGGAGTGGTCCCCCCGCGCAGGGAACAGAGCGCTCACCACACCCTCCACGATCTGTGGCCGGAGACTCTGCGTCAACGGGGGAGCCCATGGGCGGAGTTTCTCCCGCACCAACTTGTATGGGCGTCCCCACGGATCAGCGTTGAGCGTCCCCAGCCACGCTTTGCAGGCCTCATCTTTGGCCCGCTTTATCTCCGATCGGAGGGTGCGCTTTGCCACCCTGAATCCCTCGTACAGCTCCGCCTCTACGGCCTCCGCATCCGGCGGGCGGAAGCGGCGCCTGCGGTGTCTGGTGTACCGGTGTCGCGCAGCATTGCATGCGGCGCGCAGCGTCGCAAGCTCCGGCGACCACCAGTACACCTGGCGTCGGGCGCGTCCTGGGCGGAGACGGGGCATTGCCGTGTCGCAAATTTGCGACAAGGCCTCCCGGAACCACTCCGCCTCGACGTCGATGTCGGCAGGCCTGACCGGTGCTTGCACCCAGGCCTGCACCGCCGCGGCTTCCAGGAAGAGCTCCCGTTCCAGCTGCCTCAGCGCCCAACGCGGACCACATGGGGTCTGTCGGACCGGCGCGGTCGAGGTCTGGGCGGAGACGTCAAACCGGATATACCGGTGGTCCGAGTATGTCTCCACCCCCTCCATGACGCGCCAGTCAACTACACGCGGTGTCAGAGCGGGGCTGGCGAACGAAATGTCCACCACGGACTCACCCTGCACCCGCACACACGTGGGGACAGAACCCCGGTTTAGGACGACCAGGCCTGTTTCCAGAGCCCAGTCCTCCACCAACCGACCCCGCTGGTTCGTAAGCCGGGAACCCCAAGCCACGTTCCTGGCGTTGAAGTCCCCGCAAACGACCACGGGGAGGGTACCATACCCAGCGACGACGGTCTTCAGCTCCCTGAGGGAGTCGTGAAGATCGGCGAGAGTTCTGCTCGGGGACAGGTAGACGCCTACCACTGCAATGTCCCCTACCACTGCAATGTCCATGATGAGGTAGTCCACAGTTGTCCACGTCGCACGCAGGCGCGGTACAAGTATCTTGTTTATGTTGTGACGTCAGACACTTGTAGCAAATACCGTGTCGTTTTACAAATGCCCAGCGGTCCTTGCGAAGCGATTTTTTAAACTTTTTACAGTCTTGTAGTAGGTGCTCGGAAGTATGGCAGTACCTACAACTCTTATCACTTTTTCGCTCATTGTTCACTTGTTCACTGTTCACCAAAAGAGTGCGATGTTTAGAGCTTTCGTTGTGACTTTGTTTACTAAAGTTTGGTATGCTTGATAAGCTCACTGATGTTTTAGTAATTTTCACAGCTTCGTCACACAGAAACTCGGACAAAATGAGCAGTTTCGGTTTTGCTGTGTTATCGATAAGAGGAAAACAATAATCAGCCCACTTCGAGATTAGTACCATCGGTAGTTTCGAGAGGATGACCGACACAATGTTCATTCCTTGCAGGTATTCTTCGCGTCCGATGGCAGTCACCGCAGCGACACAGTTTCGTACTTTCACGGAGAAAGAAATAATATCTTTTTGATATTCCTGCGCCATGGGGCGTAGTTTATTTATATCTTGCAGGATCCTGGAGATGATTACGTCAGGATTGCCAAACTGAAGTTCTAGCGTGTTCATAATGTCTGCGGCGGAGGTAGCTCCGATGAGCAAGGCCGTTACTGCTTCTTTTGCTGGCCCTTGCAGGCTCTTCCTTAGACGCCACAAGTTTTCTTTGTCACTGAAGTTGCACACTTGTGAGGACTCTTCAAATGCTTGCTTAAACTGAAGCCATTCTAGTGGGTCGCCAGAATAATGAGGTAAGTCTCGCGGTGTGCACAAACGATTCAGCATTCGGTCGTTAGCTTTACTGGCACCAGTAGCGGAGGCAGTGGCTAGGTCCTTCAGAGCCATTGCCAGGGCTCGCACGGTTTCATCGGTACCACCAGCGGCTGCCGGCGGCGGCGGGCGTGGCTCGAGCGCGGGTTCCGTAGCGGGACGTTGCGGGCCGGCGGGTTCACATTGTACAGGTTCCAATCCTGCTGTGCCGGTCGCAGCGGTTCCTTACGGACGACGTTGTCAGTGACGCCCTGAGTTTTCAGCTCCTGCTGGCTACTTTCTAACCACTTTTCCACTATACGGTCATTTTTTTCAGAACAATATTTTTCTGAGGGTAGGCTGCGGTTGCAGGACTCGTCCTCCAGCTCGGCCAGTTCTGCACCAAGTTGCAGGTCTATTAACTCCATTCTTATTTCGGCCTTTGCTTGAGCGGCTTTGAGTTCCAGCTGTTTCTTTCTTGCCGTAATAGATGAAGTCGACGACTTTTTTCGGGTAGAATGACGAACACTTAGGGCTGCAGAAGGTCCGGGCTGTGCTTCGTCCGTCTGTTTTTTGCAATCAACTGGTACAGCTTCCTGGTACGTGTCCGTGCATTCGACCTTGTAATGTTCGTCATGCAGTTGTTGAGCATCTTCTTGTTGCGCTTGCGCGTCGTTTTGCTTCTCTTCCTTTCGTTTCACGCTTCTGGTTTTCACCATGGTTCTTGGCGGCGTGTGGTACATCCAGAAATCCGACTCGAAGACCAACTAATGTAGGGGATGTGGACGTTTAAAATGAAATACGTGATTTCGTTTAGGTAAAGGGTGGGGAGATGCAAAGCACGTCCGCGCGCAATCGTTCGTAAAGATCACTAACTCAAAAACACGCCACCGGTGGCGCTACGTCCCGCTTTCGCGCCCCGCCCCTCTCGCTCGCTGCTCGCCCCCTCTCGCTCGCGTCTCCCGCGCCTTGAGTACCATATTTATTAAAATATAAAATGCAGGTACATCGGTATGTATGAAATCAAAATTTTAAATAAACAAAAGAAATCATAAACTACATAATTATAATATTCACGCGTCGCCTACATGAAGCTATTGATTATGAGAATCTATATAAAACTATAAAATGTCTTTTGGAAACAATTGCTAAAAACAAAATTAAAAAAAACCAAGATACTATATACGCCAAGACAAGACTGGATCACCAATAAACTTATATGTTCGATAAATAAAAGAAACATACTATGGCATAAATTGAAAAACTCATCAACTGAAGACAAAAAACTGGAAGAAGAGTTTCTGCAGCAGAAGAATATTGTGTTCAAAGAAATTCAATCAACTAAAAATCATTACTACTATAAAACTTTTAAAGATTGTAATAAAAATCCTCTTAAAATGTGGCAATTAATAAACAGTCTGGCTAGTAACAAAACAAAACATAGCTCTACTGTAGTAAAATTAGACATGCCATCAGGGCAAATTACTGACACAAAGGAAATAAGTGAGTGTTTCAACTTATTTTTCTCGAACATAGGTGCAGAACTCGCTGGTAAAATTCCAAAATCATATCATAATAATCAAGCTTTACAAGTATCAGTTAACAAAGCGGACACATCTGTTAAAATAACACAATTTGAACCTGCTACAACTGTAGAGGTACTTAAAATCATTAACAATTTAGATGCAAACACAAGCGCTGGTATTGACGGTATAAGTGTCAAAATGTTGAAATGCATCAAAGACCAAATTGCTGAAAACTTAACTATTTGTATCAATAGGTGCTTAACGGAAGGTTTACAAGTTGGGAAATAAATCAGATCCAGGCAATTATCGACCGATATCTGTACTGCCAATAGTCTCAAAAGTGTTTGAAAAAATATTACACAACCGACTGACTACGTTTCTAACATCAAAAAAATTCTAATACGAAAAGCAATATGAGTTTCGACCAAAGTCAAACACCGTTACAGCTGCAACTGATCTTATAACGAAAATCAAATCCAACATTGACAGCAAAAAGATTACATTAGGAGTGTTTATAGATTTGAAAAAAGCTATCGACACCGTTAGCCACGAAATACTTTTGTTGAAACTGAGTCATCTAGGTGTATCAGGTTCCGCTTTTGAAATGTTAAAATCGTACCTTAAAAACAGATATCAAATTGTTAAAGTTGGCGAAACTCAAAGTGAACCGCGGCTTATTACTTACGGCGTCCCCCAAGGCTCAATCCTTGGGCCGTTACTCTTTCTCATTTCCATAAATAAAAGGGGATATTGCACTATACGCCGACGATACGAGTTTGTTTTATTCTGGTACTTCAATGTGTTCAATCGTAAAGCAAGCTCAAGACGACCTAAATCTTCTACATACTTGGCTTAGATCAAACTTACTGACAATAAATATAACTAAAACCAATTATTTAATATTCGCTGCAAAAAATAAAAAGATTGGGCATCACAGTAACTTACAAATTGATGGTCAAGCGCTGAAGAGAGTGCATCAAGAAAAATACCTTGGACTTGTACTGGATGATCAACTATCTTGAAAATCACATATAGAAAATATTAAAAGCAAGCTCACATCACTAATAGGTGTGCTCCGTGGTATAGTGCGATGTCTTCCTAAAAATGTGCGTTACACTATATATAACTCGATGGTTAAATTTCACTTGGACTATCTGATTGAGATCTGGGGAACTGCCACCAAAACAAACTTAAAAATACTTCAAACAGCACAAAATAAAATAATTAGAACATTATTTGGATATAACTTTTTAACACCAACTGAAAAAATCTACAAAGAGACACGACTTATGAACCTTCACCAAATGTATAAGTATAATACATGCATACTCGTCAGGACAGGTAACTAAAGATATACACTCTCAAGTAACTTTTACGAAGAGGGCACAAACTTACAAAATTTTAACCAGGCAAGCTAATGATATCTGCTTAACCCATCCTGGAACTAAATATGGCAAGAGGAATATCATGTATTAAGGGGCCGATTTCTATGATAAATTACCTAAAGACATAAAAGAAATTCAGTCGTTTAACAGTTATAAAAAACTAGCTTTTCGCCCGCGGCTTCGCCCGCGTGGAAATCGGTTATATCGCGCTTTTTAGATTTTCCCGTGGGAATGAGAAGTTCTACCATGGCAAAACATTGCTTATCCAGGACTTAAACTACCTCCATACCAAATTTTATCAAAATCCGTTCAGGCGTTTAGGCCGTTAAGTTGTTAAACCAAAACTGAGTGGTAAACTATATTATATGTTTTACTTTGGGGAGCAAAAAAAAGCAGATTTTGGGCACTGGAAACCCGAGAACACGCTACATAGAGTTGACCATGCGAAAAACAATGTTTTTCCAGGTGTACTCCAGCAACCCTTAGAGTTTGGCCTTGTACTTTATTACTGGTCATTGCAAATGAAACCCTTGTAGGAAACTGAAGTCTTTTAAATTGAAATGGGAGGCCTGTTGGAATAATCGGGATCTGAGGAATGAGTACACTTTCACCTTTTGCTGCGCCAGTTAAAATAGTTGCGGTAATAATATTCCGTCCAAGCTGAGTGACACGCAACCTGGTACCATTACACAGTCGTGGGGCATCGAGATTACGTATCAGCATCACCGGAACCCCTACTTTTAATTTTGCAGCTGCGTTTGAAGAGACGTCTCATTAGCTCTCAAAATAGCTAGTCTTTCAGCTCGTTCTTCCAAACGTAGCTGTGTTTGAAGAGACGTCTCATTAGCTCTCAAAATAGCTAGTCTTTCAGCTTGCTCTTCCAAACGTACTGCGTTTGAAGAGGCGTCTCATTACCTCTCAAAATAGCTTGTCTTTCAGCTTGCTCTTCCAAACGTAGCTGCGTTTGAAGAGGCGTCTCATTAGCTATCAAAATAGCTAGTCTTTCAGCTTGCTCTTCCAAACGTAGCAGCGTTTGAAGAGGTGACTCTAACGCCCTTAGTGCTGTCTGACGTTGAGCCTGTTGCGATAAATGTACTTGAGTACGAATATCATTCTCGGAAGCCCTCAAAGAAAATTGGCTAGCGGCTTGCTCCTCAAATTTTTGCTGGCGCTGAGATGGTAGCTCAGCAGCTCTCAAAGCAGCCTGACGCTCTGCTTGATCGCGCCTTCTTAATCCAGCATGAAGAGACGATTCTTGAGATCGGGCAATTTTCATTGCCCGAGCTTGAGATGAGGTGCTCGACAAATTAGATTTACGTTTGCGAGGCATTATAAAATAATGAGTAAGTAAACTAAAAACTATAAACCACAATTAAAGTATAATCCTATAGTAATGTTAGTTCAATGTCCTAAACTATAAAAATCTAAATGACGAACAAAGCGACGTAATTACCAACTATACCTGGTGAATCAAATAAAGCTAAGCTATGATAAGACAAAACGGTAAATACTATACGGCTATAGGTTAGGGTGCGAGATATCATACCACTACTTACATATCTTAAAAAATACAACGTTACCACGTTTTAAAATACACCCAGCGCCATCTATCGCTTACATAAAGAATTAGTTAGCGTAAATACCTACTTATACCAATTAGTAATTTCGGTGACTTATAAATATTTCAGTTTTCATTTGTTATATGTGCATATTATACCTTGTTTTGATTATTCATAAATGTTGTTAACCTGCAGGAACCGTCTATCATACCTATTATTTAATCCGGACTTCTAACTTTACGTCTGCAAAATTTCAAAGCAAACGGTTCAGTAGTTACGGCGTTTAAGCCTAACAAACAAACAAACATACAAACAAACTCACATTCCGATTTATAATATTAAGTAAGGATAAGGAAGTAAGGATAGTAAGGATAGGAATATGTGCATGTTATAACCTGTTTTGATTATTCATAAACGTTGTTAACCTTCTGAAACAGTCTATTATACTTACCAGGATAAAGGGTAGGTAAAAAAGTACAGAAGTTTTTGCTTAGCTACGTAAAAACATTACTAAGTTCACAGGATAAGCAGATGTAAAAATCAGTTTAGGCGATTAACCAAATTGTACGACATCCCTCGGGAATCCCTCATTTCCGGGGATAATTTATCGTATCATTAAACTTTGTTTTAAACGTCACACAGCGCCATGTGTCACCAAACTGATACTGACAGCTTCATACGAAGCTAAACAATATTTTCGTTTTCCCTCGGAAACATCACAGTTTTCCGGGATAAAAAGTAGCCTATTATTTAATCCGGACTTCTAATTTTACGTCTGCAAAATTTCAAAGCAAACGGTTTAGTAGTAACGGCGTGAAAGCCTAACAAACAAACTCACATTCCAATCCTTACTATACATATGTCGGAAACGGCTTCGATTTGTTGACAACAAGACAAGGCACGCCATCTAGTGGCAACTAGAAGAACTAAACAAAGATGGCGCGCTTGACAGAGTCGGTGACGTTTCCGCTTTGCTACGAGCTTGCGGAGGAGGGAACCCGCCCGGGGAGCGGACGGACACTCTCAGCCAGCCCGTCGCAGAGTCAAGACGTTCTGAAACTGTCTGTTTTGTTGTAATTTGTAAAGTGATAACAGTGCACTGTACCGAAATGTATTGAGAAGTAAACCGATTCAACTCCTACCCGTTGTTATTCATTGCACGATACCCACATATGCCCACATGATAGACCTGATAGACCAGAGCTCGAACACCATCCTGGACACGAGCCGACATCAGAACTGGGATTCAATCGTGCAAATGAATCGACAAGCTATGTGAGCAATAATTACGCAACACTGAAGAAAATGGCGAGAACAAAGACAATTGGCGGTTATAATTCGAAATTCGAAAATGAAGACTCGGATCGAAGCATAGACTTGAATGGTTTGATTAGGTTTTTACTGGGGTTTTTCCCTAATCCTGAGCAACGAATGTTGGACCATGGTGACGTTGTGCCCCCAGAGCGCAAACTACAACGTTCTACCCAGATTGTGAATCTACCCAAATTCGACCCGGAGAAACGAGAGCAATTCAGAAATCACTATGGAAAAATTGGACATACGCAAGCTAAAAACAAGAATATTCAGGCCTCAAGACCCCCGGTAAAGTTAGCAAGATTGGTCTAGATCGGCTTTGGAGAGCAGAGTTCTTGATGGAGATCTGGATCCCTGAGAGAAGTGGCGCGGTGGTAACCGTGACGGTGCCGTTGTGACAGCGAGCGATGGGTTGACGTCGTGGTTGCCGATCTTTCATCAGAAAAAGGTCAGGTATTCTCATTCCATTTTTATTCTGAAGCTGAGTTTATGGTGGATGAAAATCATCTAATGACGAAACCCGCTCTTGGGCGGAGCGGGAGACAGTGTAGGTTGACAGTAAATTTTGGGGTAGATCTAAAGTAAAAGGTTACATTGACAAGTGTAGGTGACATAATATGACGGTACTCGGTACAGATCATTACTTGTGTGGTTGAAATTGATAATAGGGGCTAAATCGCGATTTTGTTGCGTGAACCAGCGTCTATTTGCGAAATTAAGTCTTGGGCCGTGAAATTTTGTTGCAAAGATTCAGTTGAATTAGTGACCGTGACGCATTTTTTTTTTTGAAAATTGCTTAGGTTCATGGCGTAAAAAGTTGTAGTTACAAAGTACCCTCAGTAGATCCGATAATAACCGTTTCGATCTTGACCGAGTCCTAGTCGTCAACGGCGCGCACCGTTCCCGCGCGCCTCAAGGAGTTGTCAGCAAACTGCAGGGGCCCTTCAGGGTCGAAGCCTCCCGGAGTCTAGAGGGAAGTGGGAAACTGTTACCTCGACTCCAGGAATAGGGCAAGGAAGGTACGGGGTAGGTTTTTTAGTCAGTAAGAGTCTGACACTAGTCTCCCGCTCCACCCAAGAGCGGGTTTCGTCATTGGATGATTTTCACCTACCATAAAAAAAAAAAAAAAAAAAAAAAAAAAACCGTTTCGATCTTTTTATGACGGTGACAGTTCTCCGAAATAATATTGACGTTGTTGACACCGACGTGACCTAGATTATTTCTTTGTCGTTTCGTTAATAATTGGACTATTTTACTATCGGTATGCTACAAACGCGTGCAACAAAAAGTGATCTTAATCGTTCGACTAGTTTTTGACTGTATAAAGATGACAATAGTAGTTTGGCGCGGATGAATTTAAAATAATTCGTAAGCGGGTAAATGAATTATGGTGCGACCGTCTTCGGAAAATGCCTGACTGCGACAATTTTGACGACAAGGACTCTAATACCGACTCTGACCAAACTAATGAGATAAGACCCGCTGACGATGAAAGTGTTAGACCTTAGGTGATGAACAAAGATTCAAATGTAGTATGCAAGTGACTCAGATTATGTACATTCCAATGTTGTTTGTGGCTGCGAGCCTGAGTGCTTACTTGAGCTCTGTGACCAACGCCAGCATGGCAATGTAAGTAATCGCTAAAGGTGCTAAATGGAGGCAATGTGTGTGTTGAGGACGGGTACCGGAGGGAGGTCCCGTTGGATTGCCGGATGGAGGCAATTTGTGTGTAGAGATTGGGTACCGGTGGGAGGTCCCGTTCGATTGCCGAGGTTGGGTACCAAACAGAGCATTGCATACTGGATTTGGTCGGAATGTCTCATGAATTGATTTAAATGTCGTGAGAGAATATGCATTACGCAATAAATACCGTGTAGTACCCTATTAAGTGTACGAGGAGAGAAAACCAAAATACCCACGAACATAAAAAAAAATCAATAAAAAAACGCGTTTGAAGTAGGAGGTAGGAGAAAATCAGAGCTTATAAAATAGACGTACAATAAAGTAGTTGAGATAATGAGATAATTAAGTTTACAATATGTTCGGACATTTGATATGTAGGCGTATCTTAATAGAAAACAGTAGTTGGTGGTCATATTGTAGGAAACCATTAAGTCGTTAGAGACTTGGCGATCCCGGAGGGACGCGCAGGTATGGAAAAGTGACTAGAGGTTACTGGGCTACGAGTAGCCAGAGGTCGTAATGTACAGCTTAATGATTAGTGTTTTGGATTAGTTTGATTAGTTGTGTGTACTGTGAATGTATCACGACAGGTTAAGAAAGAAGCCAGAAAGTCATGTACCAGCCGAAGTACATGGTGATAGCAGTAGTGGTAGCCTATGTTGTGGGGAACACGTTGGTAAGCGATGCGCGTTAAGCTTTGACGGAGGTCGTTGACTAGCCTACCCAATGTGATCCACAGGTGGTGGATGTGCACATGTGGGAAAGCAATTGTGATTGCAGTTCGGCAATGAGTGCCGTGGCGTTAGTGGCTTGCTTGTGGGGATTCCTAAGGCTTTAAGATGTTCTATTACCCAAAATTTTGATTTGGTTTGTTGAGTAAAGTTTTGTTATCACATTGAGCGATGGACTTCGTGTTGCGGGTTCGATTCCCGCTCGAAGCAGACACAAACAAAAACTAACAAAACTAAGCTAACTAACTAGTTTTTGCTAAGCAAAAACTTCTGTACTTTTGACGTGACAACGTCTTAAATTAGGTTGCGGCTGGGAGTCACTTATGAAAAAGTGTAACGCTCGGTAACGTTACGATGAGTCACCGAACGAGAGAGAGGCCCGACTGCATGCAATGTTTTAGTAAACAAAATATATTTCTATAGTTAAAATTTGTGCAATTCTTATTTTCATTCAATTCCTTGTTCCTATTGTGCAATTTAATTATATTCATATCAATAAATATTCTACCGAGAAAAAGACGTTGTCACGTAAAATCTTCGCCCGTAAAACCGACTTTACAGGCAACCATTTTTTTTTTACCTACTCTTTATCCTGGTAAGTATAAAAGGCTGTTCCAGAAGGTTAACAACGTTTATGAATAATCAAAACAGGTTATAACATGCACATATTCCTATCCTTACTATCCTTACTTCCTTATCCTTACTAATATTATAAATCGGAATGTGAGTTTGTTTGTTTGTAAGTTTGTTAGGCTTTCACGCCGTAACTACTGAACCGTTTGCTTTGAAATTTTGCAGACGTAAAGTTAGAAGTCCGGATTAAATAATAGGTATGATAGACTGTTCCAGAACGTTAACAACGTTTATGAATAATCAAAACAGGTTATAACATGCACATGTAACAAATACTGAAATACTTATAAGTCACCGAAATTACTAATTGGTATAAGTAGGTATTTAGTATAAGTGGTCTTTACGCTAACTAATTCTTTATGTATGCGATAGATGGCGCTGGGTGTGTTTTAAAACGTGGTTACGTTGTGTTTTTTAAGATATAGTAGTGGTATGATATCTCGCGCCCTAACCTATAGCCATATAGTATTTACCGTTTTGTTTTATCATAGCTTAGCTTAATTCGATTCACTAGGTATAGTTTATTTAAAAATAATTACGTCGCTTTGTTCGTCATTTAGATTTTTATAGTTTAGGACATTGAACTAACATTACTATAGGATTATACTTTAGGTTTATAGTTTTTAGTTTACTTACTCATTATTTCATGATGCCTCGCAAATTTACGTTTGCGAGGCGTAAGTAGTAGTAGGGGTAGTAGGGGGGGGTGGTAGTAGTAGTAGGGTAGTGGCGTAGTTTCCTGATTAATGTTTCATGGTGAACGCAATCGAAAGCCTTAGACAAATCGCAAAAAATGCCCAGGGCATCGCATTTGTCTTCCCATGCATCATAAATATGTCCTAAAAGTTCAACACCGGCATCGGTTGTTGAACGACCCCTTGTAAAACCGAATTGTTTAGTATGTAACAAGTTATTTCTATTAAAAAATCTTTGCAATTGCTCTAAAATAAGCTTTTCAAATATTTTACTAAAGGCGTAGCAAAGTACAGAAATGGGTCTGTAATTCGTGGGGTCAGAAGTACTACCCGTTTTGAATAATGGTATTATTTTACTATACTTCATTAGATCAGGAAACTCACCGCGATCAATACAATTATTGAAAATTAAAGCTACAATGTGGATTATAGACTTTACAACGTCCACAGAATTACCCCATAAATTTGCAGTCTTTTTAACATTTAAGGAGTTAAAGGTTTTAATAATACTAACGCAAGTTACATGTTCGAAACTAAAATCGAAATCGCAAACTTTAACATTATCTTTAAGTAGGGACTCTGCTGCAGTAGATGAAGAGTTCAGAGATTTTGTTGTTGATACGGGGATCTCTGAGAAGAAGTTTTCAAATGCCGCAGCAACCTGTGCGTCCGATGTGATCACATTGTCTTCAATTACAAGTTTATAATCGCTTGATGGTCTTGTAGACCTTCCAGTTTCTCTATTTATAATATTCCAAGTCGTTTTAATTATATTATTACTGTTTTTAATTTTGGAACTTAAGTAAAGCGATTTTGCTAAAGAACAAACTTTTTTAAACAATTTTGAGTAATTTCTAACATATAAACTAAATTCTGCAGTGTTAACAAAAATCCTTTCTTCATACAATTCGTAAAGTCGGATTCTACTTTTATGAATACCATTGGTAGCCCATTCACTGAACGATACGTCACTGTTAACACAAATAGTCTTAGGTATAAAAGTAGAATTAAATTGATTATATACTATATTAAAAAATTCTTCATATTGGTGATTGACATCATGAAGTGTAGACAAATCCGGCAAATTATAAATGAGTTTATTTTTAAAAGTTTCTAAACGACTTGCAGTTTTAGGGTTAACAGTGATATTCTTTTTAGCCACAGAGTTATTTTGGTGTTGAAATGTAATTAATTGCCCACAGTGATCAGAATCTAATAAATTTATAATTTCTTTATGAGTTGGTTTAATATCTGTATAAATATTATCTATACATGTGGCACTAGTAGGCGTTATTCTTGTGGGTTCCAAAAATAACTTAACTAGATTATAGGACTGAAATAGACTTATAATTTTACTGCACAAAGCTGAGTTTTCCAATAAATTAACATTAAAATCACCACAAGTGATTATGTTCTTATTAGAATTGCAAATCTTGTGGAAAACTTCATCCATTACCTTTTCAAAGCAGTCATACAATCCAGAAGGGGGTTTGTACACACACAGTACAATAAACTGCTCCAATTCAATACAGGCTATTTCAATTGACCGCTCAACAGATAGGTTTACAATATCCTTACGTTGTTTAAATTTAAGGTGGTTACTTACTAAAATCATTGATCCACCACATATTGCATTAATTCTATTAAATGAACTACCAACCTGGTGGTTACTAAAATTGAACATGAACTGTTCGTTCTTAAGCCAATGTTCTGTTAAACAAAATATCAATATTGTTGCAATTCAAGAATAACTCTACTTCTAAATCCTTATTCATAAATCCTTGAATATTTTGATGCACCAGGTTGATACTATTTACTGATTTTTTATTGGAAATATTTCTGTGCTTTAGTACATTTATGCTAGAGATTGTCTCTGTTGTCTGAACTTCTAATGATATATGAATATGCCGCATGAAGAACCGGAAAGCTGTCGGTGCCGATAGAGTCCCTATTGAAGCCTGGAAGGCGATGGGACCTCGTGGTGTGGGCATCTTAACCCACCTATTTAACCGCATGCTCCTCACCGGAAAGATCCCGAGTCAATGGAGACTGAGTATTATCACTCCAGTCTTCAAAGGCAAGGGATCGGTGCAGGAGTGTGGCGACTACCGTGGGATTAAGGTTATGTCCCACACCATGAAGCTCTTCGAGCGGGTGATTGACTCTCGGATCCGACAGGAGCGCACCGTCTCGGGATGTCAATATGGGTTTCGACCAGGCCATGGCGCCATGGACCCCATCTTTGCCCTAAGGGTTACCATGGAGGGATACAGATCGAAGAATACGCCTCTGCACCTCTTGTTCCTAGACATGCAGAAGGCCTTCGACTGTGTCCCCCGTGATGTGATCTGGTGGGCGCTGAGATCAAAGGAGTGCCCGAGACCTATGTTGACATCATCCGAGACATGTACCGAGACTCCGGTTCTGTGGTTCGGACCGCTGTTGGCGATACGAATCCCTTCCCCATCACCGTTGGAGTTCACCAGGGCTCTGTCCCTAGTCCGTTTCTGTTCAGCGTGCTGCTGGACGTGCTGTCCTCTAACATCAGGGACTTACATGAGCAGCCGCCATGGCTGCTCAAGTATGCAGACGACATCGCGCTGGCGGACTCGGACGGTGGGCGCTTGGTTCGACGTGTGACAGCGTGGAAGGAATCGCTGAAAAACGGCGGTCTGAAGATTAATGCGGCGAAGACCGAGTACTTGGCCTGTAACACAACAAACGCTGCTCCTGTTCGCATTGGCGAAGACACAGTCGAGCGCACGGAACAGGTCAGGTACTTGGGATCGGTGCTCCACGAGTCCGGGGACGTCGATTGCGACGTCGAGTCTCGTATCTCGGCGGCCTGGGCGAAATGGCGTGAGGTGGCGGGGGTTATCTGTGACGCCAAAATTCCGGTTAGGCTCAAAGGACAGGTCTATAAGACCATCATTAGGCCTGTCCTTTTGTATGGCAGTGAAGCGTGGCCTGTACTTGAGCGGCATAAGCAAAGCCTCCGTGTCACGGAAATGAATATGCTGCGCTGGATGTCTGGAGTCTCGCGGAAAGACCGCATTAAAAACTCCCGCATCCGGGGCAGCCTTCAGGTCCATGACATAGCGGATAAACTGCAGGAGGGTCGCTTACGTTGGTATGGCCACGTTTTACGAAAACCGGCAGACTACGTGGGTAACAGATGCCTCGCCATGCCGCCTCTGCCGGGACCCGGGAGACGAGGAAGGCCTAAGAGGCATTGTATCGACGTCGTAAGGGACGATATGCGTGCCAATGGGCTTACGGCAAAGGACGCGAAAGACCTTAGGGGAGAAGTGACAGAGAAGGGAGTGAAAATTGATAGGGAGGGGAATATTTAATTTCGTAATTTTGGAGTAGAGGTCGAAAGTATTGTGATTCAAAGAGCAAGAGAAGAAGATATAGTCTAAAGTACCCTCCGCAAGACCACACTCGCACAAGGAACTATCGCGGACATGGATCTTGTTCAGGAACACTGGGCTACAACAATGACCAAGTCTAAGTCTGCAAAGTGTCGGAACAGTCCTTTTTGACAATTTAGGGCATTTGAAAAACCAAGGCCTACGTTGGATTTCCGGTTGAATAGCTGCATAGTAGATGCCCTTGGTTTTAGAGGATGTCTTCCATGTTTCAGTCCACGAGTTAAATAACTTGGGTTTGGCACCATTCCGCAAATCGTAGTTGTGAACCACGTAGTGCTTTCGATCAGCCGGATTCGATGTGGCATACTTTGCTAACGAATCAGCGCACTCATTGCCAACAATACCCGAATGACCGGGGATCCAGACTATCTCGATGTTCAAGCCGTTTTGGGAACATTCAAATAACAAGTTCTTAATATCTACAATGATTTTACTATGGATTTTACTATGGAATTGATTTTGTTTTATGGCCTGAATGCTACTAAGGGAATCTGAAAAAATTACTGAACTTGTTATTTGATGGGATTTTATATAGAGTATGGCTTCAAGAATACCAATACACTCTCCTGTAAATACTGAAGTTTCTGGTGGGCATTGGAAGAGTAGAGCGATTCTCTAGTTCCTAAAATAAACTGCCACACCAGTACCTCCAGTTTCAGATAATTTTGAAGCGTCTGTGAAGAAGAAATTGCAACCTTCCCAATAGCGTTTGAGAGCTAATTCAAAGTCGTCTCTTGCATTTTGGGAATTCTTTGATATACCCAGTCCCAAGACGGCTTTTGGTTCAAAGTAAATCGCCTCGTACGCGGAGGAAAAGACCGGGAGAGTGGGATATTGACAAATTGGCGCAGAGAGCCGTTTAAGCTCTCTGTACCTACTTATCAATAAAGGAACCGTCTTATTGTTCCAATAAGAGGAATTATTATAGGAAAGGTCGATTTTCTCTAAAATTGGGAGTAAGGGATGGGATGAAAGGGCAAAAGCTTTAGATAGGAAACGGTCTGCCAAATATTGTCTTCGGTGATGAAGGAGCGGTTCTGCATATTCAACTTGAAGTGCATATATGGGAGAGGATTTCATGGCTCCAATGACAATTCTCAAACACTTTGCCTGGATGTTGTTTAATTTTTTTAGTGCTTCCTTGTTACACGGCTCAATGAGGAAGCTGCAGTAGTCCATTGCGCTTCTTGTCAGAGCATTGTATACCAGTTTAAGGGTATAGGGGTGAGCTCCCCACCATACCCCAGCCAAAGCCTTAAGAACCGACACAGAGCGTTCACATTTTTTGACTGTGTTGTTTATGTGATCAATCCCGGACAATCTTGAGTCCAACGTTACTCCCAGGAACCTAGCCTTATCCTTTACTGGAATGATTTGCCCGTCAATATTTATATCTATTGTGGGTACAGAACGTTTGCGGGTAAAGATGACAGCTGTACTCTTTGGCGCACTTAAAGATAAGCCGTGATCGAGTAGCCATTGGTTTAATGAGGACAGAGAGACATTCATTGAGAGGGCGGTATCCTGTATGGAATTGCCAGAGACCATCAAGGCAATATCGTCAGCATACTGAAGGATGTTACAGTCAAAATTGAGCGATGTGGATAGGTTAGCTGTATAGATGTTGTACAGCGGGGGACTTAGAACGGATCCTTGAGGTAAACCTTTCCAGACAGTTCTTTGATCAGTCAGCTCCAGGGATTCTCAGTTGAATGGTGCGGTTGGTGAAGATGCTACCAATGATGCGACAAATCCTAGCCGGGATTCTCAGCTCGTGCAGCTTTTGCCTGAGGTTAGGGAGGAGTACCGAATCATAGGCAGCAGATATATCAAGGAAGACAGCAACGACAGACTCTCCCTTGCTAAGGGCCAGTCGAACCGCTGATGTGAGAATGCCTACACTATCAGCAGTGCCCAGACCTTTCCTGAAGCCAAACTGTACTGCCGGAAGCAGCCTCCTGTTTTCCACCAACCACTCTAATCGATTCTTAATCAGATGTTCTAAAATTTTTATGAGTATGGACGATAAAGCAATGGGCCTGTATGAACAATGATCATTAGGATCTTTGCCAGGTTTTAATAACGGGATGACAACTTGAACCTTCCATTCTTTGGCAATGTAGCCGGAAGAGAAGCAAAAATTAGCCAGGTCCAGGTAGTATTTTTGAGTTCTTGGTCCAGCTTTAGAGATAAAGGAGTAGGTGAATCCATCCACACCCGGAGCGGAGTCTCTAACATGGGAAAGAACAGATTTTAGTTCGCCCAGACTAAATGGCATGTTCATCGGGTCAGCCGTGTTGTCTGCATCATCGATGTCAACACTGCATTCCTCAGCACTTGGAACATAACCGGGTGCGATTTTTGAGAAGAACTGGTACCCCAGTTCCTCTGTGATGCTGTTATAAGAAGCAGGTGCTAAGCTGCTTCTAAAACTCTTCACCTTTCTCCATACTGTCGAAACTGGTGTGGAAGGATTCAGTGAACTACAAAACTTTGACCAACCTTCTCGTTTCTTTTTTTTTAAGAATTTCCTGGACTTAGCCAATATCTGCTTGAAGGCAATGAGGTTGTCCAGGTTCATATTGTAGTTAAATGTCTTCTCAGCCTCATTTCTCATGCCTTGATCATGTCAGTGCATTCCCTATCCCACCATGGTGGAGGGGGAAGTCTACCGGACGGAGTTTTTTTGGGCAGGAAGCAGTCATCTGCTGTGGAGGAGATGGTGGAAGAGAAGGATGAAAAACATTCATGGGCATTATGACTGTCAACTTTCGGAAGGGAAGATATTCTTACGTCTACAATTTTGGAATATAGATCCCAGTCTGCCGAATTGAGTTGGTGTTTCAAAAGGGGAGGGGAGACTTTAATGGGGATATTTTTGGAAGGGAATTCGATTATGATGGGATAGTGATCACTTCCATGGGTCATTTCCAAGCGACGCCAAATGAGAAGACTAGATACATTGGATGAACAGAAAGTCAAATCAACACAGCTATTACTTTGTCCAGGTGCAGACCTGCGTGTAGGACTGCCGTCGTTAATAAGACAAAGGTCTAGATCATCCAATATATCCAGCAAGCCTATGCCAAAGTTATCACAAACATCTGAACCTCAACGATAGTGGTGGCAATTAAAATCACCCATGACTAATTAATAGTGGGCCACTAACACTGCCTAACAAATTTTTTATTATGGAAAGATATTCAATTTTTGGGTGTGCAACATAAAAAGAAAATATATTTATATCCTCAGCCTTAACAGCAACAACATTTATGTTGTCGCCAACAAAGGGTAGAGGAATCTGGGAGTATGATACTTTGCTATTGATGAGCAAAGCACATCCCCCATATCCATCAGTTCTATCATTACGAACACTACCAAAACATGGCAACCTGAAATTGCTTCCAGGCAAGAGCCATGTCTCGGCAATGCCACAGACCGATGGTTTAAACTTATTAACTAAAAAGGTAAGGTCAGATTTTCTGGGAGTAATACTCCTTACGTTCCACTGAAGAAACGTTAGGGGATGGAACGTCCTGGATGAAATTTAGTATTGTGGTCAATTTAGAGGCAACGTGGTCAGGTATTGTTTTGGTTGGACTGGCAAGCACAGATATTAAAATATTACTCATGAATTCTAAAATATTTGAAGAGTTTGTGGGGTCGTGAGAGCAGGAATAAAAGTTTGATAACACTTAGTAATTAATCAATATATTGTCTTTACCACACATATATGAATACGTAATATGACGATCTACACACATAAACGTGTACATGCATTTACATGTATATGTGTGTGAGTGTCCCTACAGAGTTATTTTCTTGCAATAAAATTGGCTCTGCAACATCTTTTGGAAGAGCACATCCATTTCCAGAAGGAGAGAAGGAATAGTTTCTAATAAGCTCCTGGTGAGCTTGTTTATATAACCAGGTGAAAGGGGTGTTCGGTATTTTGGTTGTAAAAAGACTGTCTTCCGGTAAGATTTTTGAGTAACTGGAGCAGGGCTTGAGGACTGGGGCTGTGGTATATTAACCTTAGGCTTCGGACGAGGGGAGGATTTGGAGACATCAGCATATGACCTAGAAACAGGTGGGAATACCCGACTTGCCTCCGCATACGAGATAGATTTTTCTGACATCAGTGCTTTGATGCACTTCTGTCGGCCCAACTCAGGACAAGCACTGTCGTTTGCAAAATGGTTGCCTGTACACGAAACACAGAAGCTCTCCTCCTGGGTGATTTCACATCCATCACCTGGATGATTTTCACCACATTTAAAACACCTTGGCTTTGATCTACATAGAGTGCGTGTATGCCCAAAGCGACAGCAGTGGTAACATAGAATGGTAGGGTATGTATATCTCTCAACTGGCAGTGAGGAGTAAAAACTAATAACACGTTTGGGTAAGACCTGCCTATCAAATGTTAACACTACCGTTTGGGTAGGTTTCCACTCTGTGACTCCAGAAGTAGATACCTTACGGCTCATCCTTCTGGCTTTGATTACAGGGCCACAGCCCTCTGGGACTTGAATGTTCTGAATGATGTCTTCCTCTGACCACTCTACTGGTATATCTCTAACTATGCCCATCCGTGTTATGTTGAATTTTGGTATGGCAGCAACATAGTTATTTTTGGTCAGGATTGTGTTGTTAAGAAAACTGTTGGCATCTTGGTAGGTTTTAAATTCTACTGACACTCGGTTTCTGCCTAATCGTGTGATCCCATCGAGACGTACATTATTGACATTATTTGCTGTCAAAAACATACCAAACTTAATTGGTTGCAACACAGTGCCTGAAGTCTGCTGATCTTTCAAAGATACATGCACGATATAAGGTGGATTGTCTCTCTTATTGTATAAAAATCTGCCGGTAACATTTTTCGCTATCTTAGGGGCTATGTTTGAAGTAGCAGGGGGCGAACCAGCGACCCTTTTACGATTTGAGGACTCTGTGTCCATATTAGAGTCTTGCGGGGGTGTTTCAGTGTCATGGGGGAGGGTTATGGTCAAAATGGGGGAAAGAACAAAAGGTTCATCAGGGGGATCAGGGTCAGGAGGCTTTTTGGAGTTCATTTTTGACTAAAGGGACAAACACAAATAAAAACTAACCTTAAACGAACACACAAGTACTGAGAACAGTCTCGATCAAGTTTCACTCACGTAAAAGTCCACTAAAATCGAAAAAATTCGTAGCACTGACAAAAGCACATGTTGAGCCTTCACCACTACCAACAAAAGTCAATAAAAGCAGACCACAGTGGTGCTTTTGATTGGCAATAGTCTTAGTGTAACAAAGAGGGACATAGTTAATGGTATCGAAACCCTGCTTAAGTTGAAATTAGGTAAGCTAATATTATGTGCATTGCCTTACTCTAGTAGTTTACATGACTATGAAAATGATTACATTTTTAGCTTAAACAACTTGATGCATATCTTGTCATGCCGTCATAGTGACCGTTTATTGTATTTTGATACTAACAATTTTGTTAGAGATTTTATATTGATTCGGGAACATATGTTTGTTCCCAAGAAAAGTCGACATTTATTAGCTAATTTGTTAGCTTATAATATTAACGTAGTTATAGATAATTTAACTACAATTAGGTTAAGTGACGAAACAGTCTTATCTAGTATACCTAGTAATACTGTTATAGATTCTTTAAACTTCTACAACTGACAAAAGGGAAGCCTAATGATAACATTTTATTATGTTTCAGTGTTTCGTTCTCGAGATTAATACACTTGTAGTCACTCATACAATGTCGCCATAATGCACTTAGTTTAAAAAAAAAAAAAGCAAAAAGTTAAACTGTCTATGCGCGCGCTCGAAACGTCATTCACATTTCAGTGCTCCGCCATTTTGCAACAATATTTCGCGCTTTAGTTTTTTTTCAGCGTTTTAGTGTTTTCAGAGTTTCAAAAACAAGAATGCCTAAGAGGAAACTTGTTGATAAAGATTCTTACAGTTATATTAAGAAAAAAATTAAGAAATTGGAAAGAAAATTGTTAAAAGGACGCCGTAGATCTTCGTCATCCTCAGAATTTTCTGAGTCGAGCTTGCCGACTCCTCAAGGTATTCAGCGTTTACTTACCTATTTATTAAACAAAAGGTACTACCAATGTTTTTATGGATTAACGTTACAACGTACGAGTTGCAACTTATCCTTTTTTGTACTCGGGTTCACGATGCAACGCCTTGAGTTCATTTTACCCGCTGTTATCCACATAATATGCGTGTTCACGTATATAACCTACTACCTGTTTAGGTAATATTACGACAATGAAACAATGTGTGCATTCGTAGGGTTCACGATGTAACACCTGCGAGTTCGTCTTACCCTGTTTGTTTCGTTATGACATTATCCTAGCAGATAATGTAAAATATTTCACGATTTCCTATTACAGGTGATATAATTATGGAATCTGAAAATAATGAAGGTTTACCAGTGAATATCGATGAGCCGGTGCCATCAACCAGCGATTCACAATACGATTTACTGCCCAGGTCGAATGCAACCGAAGCAGCACAAGACCTTCCTCCCCAGCCATTGGCTGAAGATGTTACTACAATCGAAAAAGAAGATGATAGTCAAAAATTAGATGAAAATATGATTGACATTTTGGGATCTGATCCATCAGCCCCTACATCATTTGGCAAAGACATCCAAAAGGACTTAGCCGTACGTTTTGAATTTATAGCCACTTCAGGTTTGACAAAAGAACTCCGTAAGGAGCTTTTAAACTCGCACCTACCTCCATCAAATTGTAAGCTTATCGATGCACCATCCCTTAATTGTGAAATTAAGGCGGCTGTTACAGATACCATAGTGAAGCGTGATAATGCTATACAGGCAAAACGAAAACAAATGGCTAGCGCTATTTCATGCCTTAGTGAGGCAATTACAATTATGTTGTTTCAAGAGACAAAAGATCTTAATGTAATAAAATTACTTGTGGATACTGGCCGCATCTTGTGTGATCGCCAACACCAGGATTCAGTTACCAGACGCAATTTCATCCTTGGTGTATTGAAGAAAGAATTAAAAGACCAGGTACAGCTGGCCAAGATTGACAGCTTACTCTTTGGACAAGACCTTGCAGAAACACTGAGAACAGCTAAGGCTATTAATAAGTCAGGAGCTGAATTGAAGGCTGCTCCGCCACTTAAAAATATAACAAATAATCCAAAGCCTCCACGACCCCATAGAAATTTAAACTGGAAGTCAGCCCCGTACCGCAGACCGACGGGGCCTCGGAAAACGAAGGAGTCTGCACCCTCAACGAGGCAGCAGCACGAGCAGTCATCCAGAGCGTCACGTCCGAACAACGGTCGCAACCACCAATAACCATGGTAAATTATGCCGGCAGGCTTTGTAATTTTTATGATCAATGGTTACAAATAACATTAGATCAGACTGTGTTGTCATGGATAAGAGGATATCAAATCCCCTTTATACAAACTCCATTTCAGACTAATATACCACCATCCAAAAAATATTCTTTTTCGGAAGCATATGAAATTGAACAAGCTATAGATAGTTTACTTTCTATAGGTGCCATCTCAAAATGTCACCCTTGTGACGGCCAATTTATATCTAATATTTTTGTGGTGCCAAAACCAAATGGTAAATCACGGCTTATTCTAAATTTAAAAAACTTAAATGTTTTTATTAATGCTGAACATTTTAAATTAGAAGACCTTCGAACTACTATTAAACTTATTTCTAAAGACTGTTTTATGTCCACTATCGATCTTAAGGATGCTTATTTTTTAATCAAAATTCACAATAATTCTAAAAAATATTTGCGATTTAAATGGAATAGTAACCTATTTGAATTTAATGTTCTACCATTTGGTTTAAATACCGCACCTTATGTTTTTACAAAAATCATGAAACCAGTTGTCAAGTTACTGAGATGTGCTGGTAATCTGTCAACAATATATCTTGATGACTTGTGTCTTGTGTCACATTCCTATAGCAATTGTGTTGTTAATGTTGAAATTACAAGAAAATTTCTTTGTGCCTTAGGCTTCATTATAAATGAACCCAAAAGTTGTATGATCCCTAGTAATAATTGTAAATACTTAGGATTTGTCATTGATTCCCAAGCAATGGAAATTAGTTTGCCTCTTGAAAAACGTCTCAAAATCAAGCAAGAGTTAATCAAATTTAAAAAACTCAACAGGTGTAAAATCAGGGATTTTGCTCGTTTAGTAGGGCTGTTAACTTCTGCTTATCCTGCCATTGAATATGGCTGGCTTTACACAAAAGAGTTTGAAAGATCTAAGTTTTTAAGTCTTAAAGGCGATGATAATTATGAAAAGTTCATGACTATACCGTCTACTTTGCAGACAGATTTTGATTGGTGGATAAATTCCATTGAAAAATCTGTTTGCAAAATAAAATTTGATGAATATAAATTGGAGATTCAGTCTGACGCCTCAACTACGGGATGGGGGGTAGCCTGTGGGGGAAAAACAGCTAGTGGTAGTTGGAGTCAAGAGGAAAGGAACCAACACATTAATTATTTAGAGTTGATGGCTGCTTTCATTGGCCTAAAAATCTTTTCCAAAACTCTATTTGACTGTCAAATTATTCTACGGATAGATAATACAACGGCGATTTCCTATATAAATCGTATGGGAGGTATACAGTTTCCCCATTTAACTAAACTTACCAAAAGTATATGGCAGTGGTGCGAGGCTCGCAACCTTTTCATCACTGCACTGTACATCCCATCAATTGAGAACAGTATCGCCGATGCTGAATCGAGACGAGTTCACCCTGACATCGAATGGGAATTATCAGAAATTGCCTTTCAAAAAATAGTAAAATTGTTCGGCCAACCTGACATAGATATGTTTGCTAGCCGTATAAACAAAAAATGTGCTAGATACATATCATTCATTCATCATCATCATTCATTCATTCATTTGCAATAATTCTCAAAGTACTGAGGAAGATTATTAGAGACAAAGCTAGAGGAATACTTGTCGTCCCGGCATGGCCCTCACAGCCATGGTATCCATTGTTTAGTAAACTTTTGGAAAATAAACCTATAATATTTCATTCCTTTAAGGAGTTAATTATTGCTCATTCCAGCAACCGACAAATACACAAGAGGATTACCCTGGTTGCCGGAGTATTGTGCGGGAATCTCTACTGAGAAAAAGCATTCCTCCAGCATCGGTTCACATCATGTTGGCGTCTCTATCAGACAATTCCATCAAACAGTATGATACTTGTTTGAAGAAGTGGTACAATTTTTGTAAGAAAAATAATATTTCCATTTTTGAGGCTTCTATTCCAAAAATCATCTATTTTTTTACTAAATTATTTAAATCTGGTGCTCAATATGGTACATTGAACAGCTGTAGATCAGCCTTGTCTTTGATTTTAGGAAACCAAATCAGTAAAGATGATCGAATACAAAGATTATTTAAAGGGTTGTTTAGACTACGCCCACCTTTACCCAAATATGACTTGACTTGGGATACTTCGCTAGTCACAGAAACTTTGGCTAGCTGGGTACCCCACGATCATTTACAGTTAGAAAAAATCACACAAAAATTGGTTACTTTACTTGCTCTTGTTACAGCCCATAGGGTTCAAACCCTATCCAAAATTAAAATTGAGAATATTAGTATTTCATCAAATAATATATTAATTAAGATCCCTGATATATTAAAAACATCCAGTATAAAATCAAAACAGCCTATACTTATACTTCCATACTTTCGGGAAAAACCAGAAATATGCCCAGCTAAATTGTTAGAAGATTACTTACAGGTAACCAAACCGTTACGTACTAATCATACTTTTCTTTTCATTAGTACCAAAAAACCACATAATAAAGTTTGTGCTCAAACACTAAGTAGGTGGATAAAGTGTACCTTAGAAGTCAGTGGAATCGATGTTTCGCAATTTTCTGCTCACAGTACGAGACATGCCAGTACTTCTCGAGCTCATAAAATGGGTGTCAGTTTGGACTTGATTCGAAAAACTGCCGGTTGGACTGGTACGTCTACTACTTTTGCCAAATTCTATAACAGGACTATATCAAACGAGTCTAGAGACTCATTTGCTAGAAGTATTTTAATAGAAGATGAATGAACAATTTTCTGATTATTTGTAACAACCTTTTCCAGGTTGAATGATTAAAATTGGAAATACTTATTAATTAATGCTTGTCATGTAGACTTAACTACAACTAATAATTGTTTTGTTGTCTAAGATATTTATAATGATTACATTTCTTTGTTATCAGTAAAGATTTTATTGTTTCAATACTATCTTCATTTATCTAATACCTATAGGTACATACATTTCACAAATAACTCTCAATATCTACAAGTGTATTAATCTCGAGAACGAAACACTGAAACATAATTAATGATTAAACGAACTTACCTGTAAGTGAAGTTCGATCATAATTATGTGAGGTGTTTCGTTCGAAGAGATTAGCATCCCGCCCTCCCCTTATAATCCCTACCTAAATGTGTGAAATGTATACTTATCTCTGAACTATATGACGTTTCGAGCGCGCGCATAGACAGTTTAACTTTTTGCTTTTTTTTTTTTTAAACTAAGTGCATTATGGCGACATTGTATGAGTGACTACAAGTGTATTAATCTCTTCGAACGAAACACCTCACATAATTATGATCGAACTTTACTTACAGGTAAGTTCGTTTAATCATTAATTATACCATCAGAATATAAATCGCTCCTCTGGCAAAATTCTAGATGTGGAAATGTTAATAGATAAATACAATATGGATATCTTATGTTTTTGTGAGACCTGGTTAAAACCAGATAGAATGCAATAACAATAATTCAATAATTCAATATCAATAATTTTTCAGTTGCCAGTGCGTACAACAGACTATCAGTAGGTGGTGGTACCTTGATTTTATGTAATAATTCTTTTCGATATAAGGAAAGGAAAGATATCACTGCTTGCTCTGTTGATCGCTTATGTGAGGTAGCATGTGCGGAGGTTGAAGGCCGAACTTTTCTATGTGTTTACAGACCACCCGCATCAAACTTGACATCTTTTTTGATCGTAATAGAAGAAATACTAAATAAACTTATTAAAGATAGCAAATTAGTTTTTGTTTGTGGGGACTTAAATATTGATTTACTAGTAAATTCTCCAGAAAAATGTAAACTTCTCTCATTGTTTAGTTCTTTTAATCTAAAATGTATTTTTAATGAAGCAACAAGAATTACACCTACTTCAGCTTCATGCATAGATAATATATTTACTAATTGTAATATAAAAGACTCATCCATAATTAGTGGCTTGATAAGTGCCTACGCACCTCAGGTCGGTTGCAGCGACACTGAAAAGGCTGCGTTCTGGGATCAACTCGGTGGGGTGCTTCGTGGCATCCCGTTGTCGCAGGGAATCGTTTTGGGTGGTGATCTGAACGGTCATGTGGGTGACAGGTGCAAGGACTTTGAGCATGTTCACGGTGGCTTTGGATACGGTAGCCGTAACGCTGAAGGGGAGACTATCCTCTAAACGTGTGCGGCTGCCGGCCTTGCCATTGTGAACACGTATTTCAAAAAGAAATCCGAACACCTGATTACCTACAAGAGCGGGAGTTACGCTACCCAAATCGATTTCTTACTCACACGGAGGCACCATATCAGTAAGGTAGACAACTGCAAGGTCATACCCGGCGAGAGTCTCACTGCACAACACCGTCTCCTTGTCATGGACTTGCGCGTCAAGCCTAAGGTCAAGTTTGTTGAGCGCCAACAACGCCGAATACGGTGGTGGCGACTGAATGAAGCCACGTCCCAGTCGTTCGCGTCGGCCATCGGCGATAAGTGCGATGGTACCGATGGCGAACCTGTGCAAAGCCACTGGGACAGGATTCAGGTTGCCATCACTGAGGCGGCAAAGTCGGTGCTCGGCTTGTCCAGGGGCGGCCGCAGGTGTGACAAGGAGACTTGGTGGTGGGATGACTCAGTCCAGAGGGAGATCAGAGAGAAGAAAGCCCTCTTCAAAACGTGGCAAGCTTCCAAATCTCCCGAAGACCGCGACGCATACAGAACCGCAAAACGTGCCGCCAAGAGGGCCGTAGCCAGAGCCAGACGAGACCACTTACAGCCACTTTATGATAAGTTGGAATCGTCTGAGGGGCAAAAGCTCATTTATAAGTTGGCACGTTCCAGGGTCAAAGCGGCACTGGATATCTCTAAGTGCCGCTGTGTAAGAGACCCTGACGGCAATCTGTTATGCGAGGACCTCGCGGTGAAGGAGAGATGGCGCTCGTACTTCCACGAGCTGCTGAACAAGCAGCACAAAGAGGTGCTGTCTCCGGTTCTCCCTCCAAATCAGGGACTTGTGCCCCCGGTTACGCCTGAAGAAGTGCATGTGGCTCTTCGCCGCATGAAGAACCGGAAAGCTGTCGGTGCCGATAGAGTCCCCATTGAAGCCTGGAAGGCGATGGGTCCTCGTGGTGTGGGCATCTTAACCCACCTATTTAACCGCATGCTCCTCACCGGAAAGATCCCGAGTCAATGGAGACTGAGTATTATCACTCCAGTCTTCAAAGGCAAGGGATCGGTGCAGGAGTGTGGCGACTACCGTGGGATTAAGGTTATGTCCCACACCATGAAGCTCTTCGAGCGGGTGATTGACTCTCGGATCCGACAGGAGTGCACCGTCTCGGGATGTCAATATGGGTTTCGACCAGGCCATGGCGCCATGGATCCCATCTTTGCCCTAAGGGTTACCATGGAGGGATACAGATCGAAGAATACGCCTCTGCACCTCTTGTTCCTAGACATGCAGAAGGCCTTCGACTGTGTCCCCCGTGATGTGATCTGGTGGGCGTTGAGATCCAAAGGAGTGCCCGAGACCTATGTTGACATCATCCGAGATATGTACCAAGACTCCGGTTCTGTGGTTCGGACCGCGGTTGGCGATACGAAACCCTTCCCCATCACCGTCGGAGTTCACCAGGGCTCTGTCCTTAGTCCGTTTCTGTTCAGCGTGGTGCTGGACGTGCTGTCCTCCACCATCAGGGACTTACATGAGCAGCCGCCATGGCTGCTCATGTATGCAGACGACATCGCGCTGGCGGACTCGGACAGTGGGCGCTTGGTTCGACGTGTGGCAGCGTGGAAGGAATCGCTGGAAAACGGCGGTCTGAAAATTAATGCGGCGAAGACCGAGTACTTGGCCTGTAACACAATTAACGCTGCTCCTGTTCGCATTGGCGAAGACCCAGTTGAGCGCACGGAACAGGTCAGGTACTTGGGATCGGTGCTCCACGAGTCCGGGGACGTCGATTGCGACGTCGAGTCACGTATCTCGGCGGCCTGGGCGAAATGGCGTGAGGTGGCGGGGGTTATCTGTGACCCCAAAATGCCGGTTAGGCTCAAAGGACAGGGCTATAAGACCATCATTAGGCCTGTCCTTTTGTATGGCAGTGAAGCGTGGCCTGTACTTGAGCGACATAAGCAAAGCCTGCGTGTCACGGAAATGAATATGCTGCGCTGGATGTCTGGAGTTTCGCGGAAAGACCGCATTAAGAACTCCCGCATCCGGGGCAGCCTTCAGGTCCGTGACATAGCAGATAAACTGCAGGAGGGTCGCTTACGCTGGTATGGCCACGTTTTACGAAAACCGGCAGACTACGTGGGTAACAGATGCCTCGCCATGCCGCCTCCGCCGGGACCCGGAAAACGAGGTAGGCCTAAGAGGCGTTGGATCGACGTCGTAAGGGACGATATGCGTGCTAATGGGCTTAAGGCAGAGGACGCAAAAGACCGAGCGAAGTGGAGACGACTAGTCAGGAAAGCGGACCCCGGGCACCGAGGTGAAAGCCAAGGTAGCAACCGGGACTTACGCTAGGCTGATGATGATGATCCATAATTAGTGGCGTGAGGTCTGACCATACTGGTCAACTAGTATCTTTTGAGTTGGTCAAAAAGTTACAATTAGATTCATTTGAGTTTAGACCGCTTACTAAAAATAAATTAAACAATTTTAATAATAATGTTCTTGGTAGTCTCTCAACAGCAAATTTTGATTCGCAAGACCCCAATGTAAACTTTACTACATTATTTTCTAAGGTATGCCAAGAATTTAATAAGGCGTGTCCAGTTAAAAAATGTAAATTTAATAATAAATCCAAATTCAATGAATGGGCTACTGCTGGAATAAGAAGAAGCAGAGATAATTTATATCAGTTATACCATGATAAATCGTTGTCGTCTGATCTTAGCTTGCATAAACATGTTAAAATGTACTCAAAGATATTCAAAAGAGTCTGCGCCTAAGCTAAATCTATTTCAATAAGTAAGAAAATTGGAAATTCTAATAATAAAATAAAAGCTGTCTGGAAGGTAATAAACAAAGAAACTGGAAAGACCAACCAACAAGATCGAAATAAATTGTCCCTAAAAATTGATAATAAAATAATTTCGGATAAGTTAAAAGTGGCTGAGACATTGGAAAACTTTTTCACTAACATCCCAATAGAAGTTACGAAATCTCTCCCTTCTTCATCTTTGTTAGCTGAATCTTTTTTAAAAGAACATTTTACTAAGGATATACCAACCTTTGAATTTAAGCGTATCTCTGTTGATACAATTATAAAAACCTTCAAAAGTCTTAACATGAAAAACACTGAGGACTTATGGGGTATATCAGTTAAGGTTCTGGGAGATATTATTGATACAATTGCTCCTGTCCTAACAGGCATATTTAATCAATGTTTGGACAGCGGTACATTCCCTGATTTAATGAAACATAGTAAAGATGTACCAATTTTCAAATCAGGAAGTAAGAGTGACCCCTCTAATTATAGACCTATATCTGTGCTTCCAGCATTGAGTAAAATCTACGAAAAAATCATGCTGGACCAGATGCTGTGTCATTTTAATGTGAATGGGATTTTGCATAGTCATCAGTTTGGCTTCACGAAAGGAAGGTCGACGACGGATGCAGGAGTGAAACTCATCAGTCACATTTTGGAATCCTGGGAGAAATCCCAGGATGCCATTGGCATATTCTGTGACCTCTCAAAAGCATTTGACTGTGTTGACCATAAAACTCTGATCTGTAAATTACATCATTACGGAATTCGTGGACAAGCTGCTGATCTTGTTTTTTCCTATTTATCTTACAGGCAGCAAAAAGTAACCATTAATGGGGCGACGTCCTCAGGCTCTTTTGTAAAGATGGGCGTGCCTCAGGGTTCGATCCTTGGCCCTTTCCTTTTTCTGGTTTATATCAATGACCTTCCTTACATGATGGCAAATTTAGCTGATATAGTTCTATTTGCTGATGATACTTCCCTTATTTTTAAAGTAAATAGAAAAGATGCGGATGTCTTGCATGTTAATGAAAGTCTGGCTGTTCTTTCTAAATGATTCGCTGCTAATAACCTCTTATTAAATGCGAATAAAACGAAATGTATAAAATTTTCACTGCCCAATGTCCCTCAAGTTGGCATCAGTTTAATTCTTGACGGCAAAAAGCTTGATGTTATTATGGAAACTGTTTTCTTAGGTATAACTATCGATTCTAAATTGCAATGGGGCGCTCATATTAGAACTCTCTCTGGTAGACTAAGCTCAGCTGCATATGCAGTAAGAAAAATAAGGCAATTGACTGATGTAGCCACAGCTAGATTAGTCTACTATGCTTATTTCCACAGTATTGTCTTATGGCATTTTATTGTGGGGATCTGCAGCTGATGTAGACTCAATTTTTATATTACAAAAAAGAGCAATCCGGGCTATTTATAAAATGAGTCCTCGCGAGTCCCTTAGAGATAAATTTAAAGAAATCGATATACTGACTCTGCCTTCTCTTTATATCTTAGAAAGTATCCTGTATGTTCGTAAAAATTTAGGACTTTTTAAAATTAGAAGCGATATTCACAACAAGAATACGCGCAGTAAACACGAAATTGTTTTACCCAAATGGAGGTTAGCCAAGACCAGCAAGTCATTTTTAGTAAACAGCATACGTTTTTATAACAAGCTGCCAGAAGCGGTAACCGAACTTAGTGAGGGAAAGTTCAAAAATCACATTAAGCGGGTCTTAACCAAAAAAGCATATTATAAGGTTAAGGATTATGTAGAAGACAAGCTTGTTTGGCATTGACTGCTCCTGCACATGTGGCTTATAATTAATTTTGTTAACACCCCGCAGTGTAACTGTTGTAGTGATTGATGTATTTTTTTTTCTCATACTTTTTTAAATTTTTTTTATATACAATATTTTTTTACAATTCACGTTGTAAAGTAAGAGCACTGTAGACTTAGTAAATCCTATTACGATTCACCTTTTATTTTTTATTATTATGATTATTTTTATTGTGCTTTTAATACAATATTGACTGGTCTACACTGTTCTTACGTAATGAAATAAGTACTGTAACAACGAATTATTGTAAGAAATCATTTTTTTAAAAGAGTAACCATGGAGTTTCTTGCCGGTTCTTCTCCATAGGAAACGACCAATTTGGAACCGTGCACTAGCTTCTGACGTTTTATAAGTGCCCTTGTAGGCCTATATGAAATAAAAACCTTTTTGATTTTGATTTTGATTGGAGGCTGGAGATCATTCCAACACAGCGTGGCTGCAAACCTGAAACTTCCCCTGAATGCAGTAGTCCTGTGCGCTGGCACAGTTAGCGGAGTAACCTTGGAACGAAGTTTGTTTTTTAAATAATTTTGCTTCCAATTCAACTTAGCATATAAATAGTGAGGCTTATTGGTCTTAATAATACCAAACAGTAGACAGGCCAAATGAACCTTCCTCCTGGCAGCCATCTTGAGCAACCCTATCTGGTTTATGAATGGAGTAACATGACTTCTACGAGGCACTGTTACACAAAACCGAACACAGGCATTCTGCAAACGTTGTATCACTCTCTCCGTCCTACCCAGCAGACATGGACCATAATGAAACTTTTACACATTATCTATTTCTTTGGAATAATGGATGAGAGACAGGTAAGTATCGCGGTACTCCAACCAAATGGTCATACGAACCGTCAAAGGAAGGAAGTGAAATTGTAGGTAACTGAATTTTAATAGAAATTTTGGAACAATTTTGGTTACTATCCGCGTTTATAATACACTTAGCTTTAGTCACATAGGCATAATAATGGGTTTCAAACGATTCTCTCTCAGATAATTCTTTTCCTACTTGACTATCTGGGATTTTTAAGTCTATTTCATCCAGAATTTCTGAAAATTGCTCTAATAATAAATCCGCTTTTTGTAAACGCGTTTGTAGTTCTGTTTTAATTATTTCAGTAATGGGGTTTTTTTCTACAGAGTCTACATACTGCATAAATAATCTAAATTTACCACGAACAACACCTCGTTTTTTATTTAAATCTCTTAATAAATCCTCACCACCACTACGGCTTTTTTTTTGTTGGAGTTTTGGTCATTTTGGAGTTTGTGGAAGACAGTGGAAAATAACTAATTTAAAAAGATTTGCAAAGATCTTCGATAAGTAAGTAAGTAATCATTTATTGCACAAAAATAAAATTAAGCCCATAAGCAACATCAGCAAATGACACAACAAAATGACAGTGGCTATTTCACATAAATAAGATCACTGTCCTTAAAACTAGGAAATAATCCTGTATCTTGAAGAACAGTACATTTTCAAGTGATGAGATACAGTTTTATAGATGAGGTGAAAGGTGAAGGTGAGACGCAGACAAAAATAACATGTCATCCCACACAGCTGCGATTTAAAGAAAACTTGTTTCTGATTATTTAGTTCTAAGGTTCATAGAATATGGACGGCAAACGAATAAAAAGATCTAATGGGTTGGTTGACATGTTACCCAGCGGTCAGCGTCCCAATATGTACAGTTGTGCAAACAATCTGATGCTAACAGTAGGTACTACTCACATTTGATTATATAACAAAAAAATAAGGTTGTGATTAAAGTTGGGAAGTGTTTTTGTAGGTGTGTTTATGTATTTAGTTATATATAAATATATAGAGAAAACCTGAAAATAGTAGTTGTTACCATTAATTGTGCAACTTTATAAAACTAAAATGTACCATAGACAATTTCAATGATTACTCGGTAAACTAAATCAATAAAAATGTATATCATAAATAACAATAATAATAAATAAATAATTACATATGTTGAATAAATTATATTTATAAATTTAATTTAATTCGCAATAATTGCTAAATAATAATTCATTTCATTATAATTGTATTAAATTAATAAATAAATATTATATATCATAATAATACATTTCATCAAAATCAGTCTAGGTATCCCAATAATCCCATGATTTGCATTAAATCAAGACACTTTGGGTGTCTTGGTTCAATGCAACCAAACTCAATATTGGTCAAAAAAGACAAAATTTTGTTTATTAAATTATTTTAAATAAATTAGTTCCTCAGTGTCGTCATAATTTAGATTTAAGAGCCATCCTAATAATTTTCTTTTTAGTTCAAAGCGGTTTAAATTATTTACCAACAATATTTTGTGCAGTGTATTGTAAATTCGAGAGCTTAAAATATAATATTGGTGAGCAGCAAATGCAGTCCTGAAACGGTCAACTTGGCACACCCTAGTAGTCCTTCGACGGGTATGGAGTGGGGGACTTGGTGGGACGGATGCGTATTTGCGGAGCACGGCGTGATAAACAAAGAGTTGTCTGACGGTGAGCAACTTGCAGTCTTGGTATAATTGTTCAGTTGGGTACCTAAATGGTTTGCGGTACATAACCTTCAGAACAGCTCTTTGGGCCCTCTCCAGGGGTAAAAGTGATGTTTTTGTTGCTCCTCCCCATGCAGGTACACAGTATATCAGCAGTGATTGGCATAAGGAATAGTAAACAGTCTTTAGTGTGACCGTATCCGCTGAGTTTCTAAGCAGTTTAAAAATATAAATTACTTTGCGGACTCTAGATGTTAGTGATGTTATATGTTCGTGCCAATTTAAACGCTCGTCTATTACCACTCCGAGATATTTTATACATGAAACTTTACATAGTTGAGGACAAATACACTCAGATGTTAACTGGCAGCTATGAAATTGAATACTAAAATCCTGTAAAGGTTGGCCTTTACTGCTAATTGAAAATGGTATAAATTTGGTTTTTTCCAGATTCAGCGTTAAAAGATTGGCAGTAAGCCAACTCGACACAGTCCTTAGGCCTATTTCAGCGTAACGTTTTGCTTCATTCCAGTCTGAGCCATGCACAATCAGTGCCGTGTCATCCGCGTAGGTGAAAACCTGACAGTTTGTAAGATTAAGTGTGCACAACTGGTTTACATAAATTAAAAAGAGTGTTGGTCCCAGGATACTTCCCTGTGGAACTCCATAGTTACCCGAATCGCGATCATTGCTCACGAGGTTATTTATAATCACACTTTGCGTTCTCTCCGTAAGATAACTTTTAAATAGTTCTAACGGTTTACCTCTTATACCTATTCCTTCGAGTTTAAGGAGAAGCTTAGATACAGAGACTGTGTCAAATGCCTTAGATAGGTCCAAAAAGATACCAAGACATTTCTTACCTTGATCCAATTTGCAGGATATAAGATTACTCAAATCAGTCACGGCATCTTCCGTGGACCTACCAGACATAAACCCAAATCGATTGGGTGCTATGATGTTATAAGCATCTAGATATTTCTTCAGTTTATTATTATTTATTTTTTTTTAAATCTTAGACATAGCGGAAAGCACAGAAATGGGTCTATAATTGTTGACACACTTCCGGTCGCCTGATTTGTGTATAGGATGAATAAGCGCCTTTTTGAAGGCATCTGGAAAAACACCGGTGGCAATAGAAAGGTTACAGATATGAGTAATTACTGGGACCAAAAACCCTTGTGAACTTTTGATCGTCTGAGTAGAAATGCCATCCCAGCCAACAGCGGTGTCACTACTAAGGGTCATAATGACTTTCCTAACCTCATCTTCGTCCACCTCCTGGAGGACGAAAGAATTGCTTTGGGAATTAGTAATATGCTGCGCTACAGTGGCGCCTAAGGGTTTTTTTTGACTAATTTAGAGCCAACTTCCGCAAAATAACTATTTACGAGATCGAGTGAGTCTTTTGTATTCGTGCAAAGTTCCAAAAGTCCGGTGCACGGTATTTTTGTTGCACGTGTATTCGTAATATCTTTTATTAAGTTCCATGTAGCTTTCGGATTGTTTTTTGTTTTTGCAAATTCATCTTTCTCGTAAGCAATTTTTAGTTTACGCAGCAAATTATTGTAAAAATTACGGTATCGTTTGTAAGTTACTTGTAAAGTAATACTGTTTGGGTTCTTCTTTAAGTCGTGGTGCATTTTGTCGCGATTGTTAATGCAGCGCATAAGACCAGGCGTTATCCATGGTTTAATGTTTCTTCTTTTACGTGGCAATTTAATTATAGACGTATGGTCCTTAACAATTGAAGAAACCATAACAGTAAACTTGTTTGCAGCGTCGATTGCGTTTTGGGACTTCAGAATTTCAGTAAAGTCAGTTCTTTCGATAACTTTCGCAATGGCCGCGTAATCAATATGAGTCTTTGTACAGTTCGCTTTACATTTTTGAGGTTTTGTCGGCAACGACAATAATAAAGCAGAGTGATCAGTGACAGTACTTTCAATAATCAGAGTCGTAGCGGTTCGGTTAGACTTTAGGATAACGTGATCTAAGCAGTTTTTAAGTCTCGTGGGTGTCAAATGAGCTGGAAGTAGTCCATGGGATGATGTAAGATATGAAAATCTGAAAATCTTTGCCCTGGCGGCGAAACGTTCAAGTTTACGTATGTTTTTGCTCTTTGCTAAAATACCAAAATAATTCAAATCTGGACTAATTTCGCAAACAAAAGTACACAAAGTGATGAACTAATCTACTTACAAGTTTAATTTTATTTAAAAGTTGTAATAAGTGTTAATTTTGAACGTTTTTTTGGTGTGAACCAGTGTGAACCGTTTGAAATTTTAAATCTGAACTAGTCAAACGGTGAGTGAGTGACAAGACACTTTACGCACAGTGCATGCGACCGTCACGGTTACGCGGACCGCATAAGTGTCATATCGGCGTGCGGCTACGGCCAGTGACGTATGTGAGCGCTCGCACCAAATACTAAGCAACGAAGACGGCGCGTTACTTTATACCTAATTCGTATTGCCTCAGAGAGGACGATCTCCTTTTTTTTGTTTTCTGTTTTCCTATATTTATTTTTTCGCCTGCTTTTACATTATTAATCACCTATTCTGTACAACGAAAATTGCCCTCGCTCACTTGATTCACGGGTGACTTGGATATGCCTAAGATGCATCGTACACCGCCTACATCTCCAAAAATGGGGGGTCCAGGACAATCGCAATCTGTTCCTGACATAGCATCGGCTTCTAGTTGCAAAGAGCCTGATGATAATGTTACATTCAGGGGCAAGCGGCCACGCATCGATGACTCGCCCAACAACCCTGCTGTTCACAACTCATGTGCATGTCGTGAATTGAAGAAGGAAATACTGGAAATGTTGGCGTCCTGGAAATCCGGCTTCGATCTTCAGTTCTCGGCTTGGAAAACTGAGCAGGACAAAATCCTATCCGCCCTGGTTAAGGATGTCACAGAAATTAAGAACCAATGTGTGACAATCCGAAAAACCACTACGGAGCTCGAGGCTAAAACTAGCATTGCTGCTCCCCAAATGAAAACGAGTGAGAAGGATACTGGTGAGCGTGGGCAACAGAAACATCCCCGCTCGTACACTGAAGTCACTAGACGTCGTGCGGCTACACCGAAAGCAGGCGGAAAGGACACCGATCCCTTGGAGATTGCGTCTAAACGGGCGGAGGATGCTGATCGGGAAAATCCTGAGGCAAGTCTGCGGGATTGTTCGAAACCCCGAGTCGTTGTGCCGGTGACAGCTGCTGTTGTTGACATCTCGATGGGCGACACGGAAAAAGACGGTTGGACTGAAGTTCGAAACAGATGCTCCCAACGTTAACTCAGTAATGTGTTGCGTGGAACAGCAGCGCCCGGTACCACCAATCTAGAAGCCTCTGAAAGATGGAGATACCTGCACCTCTTCTACGTTAAACAGGGCACGTCTGATAGCCAGGTACGTGATCACTTAACTAAAATTTGTGGAGCAGATGTTTGCACGGTGGAAGTCCTCAAATCCCGTGGTAAATACGCATCCTTCAAGCTGGGTGTGCCCTCAAAATTGGCTGATCAAGTTGTGGCTCCTGGAAATTGGGCAGAGGATATTTGTGTCAAACCATGGCGCCGTAATTTTCGTGCCCGAACAGTAGAGACCAAATAAGCCCTATTGCGTACTTGCCGCTCCCGCCTCTCGTGGTAGTACGGATCGCAACGTCAATCTGCGCTTATTGTACCAGAATGTGCGTGGGCTCAAAACCAAGCTACACAAATGGAGGTCAAGCTTATTACTGTCTGAGCATGACTTGATAGCCGTTACCGAGACAAACCTGGATAGTTCAGTGGAAGACGCAGAAATATCGGCTGGCGATTGGCGTACTCTTCGACGAGACAGAGTGACAACAGGTGGCGGTGTGCTGCTTGCTGCGCGGCCTGGGGTCACCGTAAATAGGTTACATGAACTTGAGACGGCCTGCGGCGAAGATTTGTGGGCTAAGATCACAATTTATGGCCTAAATATATATGTGTGTGTGGTTTACGTCAAACCTAGTGCAACCGACGAGGATTACTTGGCGTGGTTTTGCAAGGTCGAGGACTTTATTCACAGTTTGAAGGGAACTATTATGATTTTAGGCGACCTTAATCTAAAAAGTGCGTCAATAAATGTTAATAATTACTACTGTTATTTTCTAAGCTTTTGTAGACTGGTAGAGATGAATGAAGTGATGAATATGCGTGGCAGTAAGTTAGATGTAGTGTTGGCACGGGAGGGCGCTGCTGTAAACTGTGAGTATGTCGAGGGTTCGGAACTAGTTCCGATTGATCTGTATCACCCTCCGTTAGATATTGCTGTTACCATCCCAAGGCATAAGGTACATGAAAAACTTGACCCTAGCAATATTGACCGTGGTAAGGATTGGAACTTTTGTAAAGGTGACTACACAATGCTGTTCGATCTTGTTCGCTCTGCTCCATGGCAAGACGTTTTTCGCTGCAATGACGCGTCCACCGCTGCTTGTACGTTTTATAGTCTGATGTACGAGATGTTTGATTCCTCTATTCCAAAGAAGACGAGAAGGACTTCTGGTAATAAGCGGTACCCAGTCTGGTTTACTAGAGATATCGTAAGCGACACTCGACGTAAATCAAAACTCCATAATAAATGGAAACAATCCCGATGTGATGAGACATATGCTCAGTTTAGCGCACTGCGATCGGAATTAAAAGTGAGAACAGAGGAAGCATATAGACTGCATTGTTCTAATGTGGAAAACAGCCTAGGCAAAAATCCAAAACTATTCTGGCAGCACATTTCAAGCCTGCGATCTAAGGGTGGGTTTGAGCCAGACGTTGTGCTTGATGGCAGGGTGAATTCGGGTGTCAAAGCTGCTGAGGCATTTGCCGAGTATTTTTCCAGCGTATTTCTGCCAGACACACCAGAATTGGACCCGGATTCAAATACGGTGAAAAGTGAGGGAGGTAATTTTCCCCTGCCCGTTTTAGTCCCTCAGGACGTGGTTAGGGGTATTTCCAAACTCAAACCCTGCAGTTCCGTCGGCCCGGATAACATCCCTGCATATATTGTTAAAGGATGTAGCAGTATATTAGCAGCCCCTTTATGTCATGTTTTTAACGTAGCTCTTCAGTCTGGCGTGTATCCGGAGCTGTGGAAGACTTCACGTGTTACTCCCATCCCTAAAACCAGTGACAAGACATCTGTCGAGGAACACAGACCCATCGCTATTTTATCAACCATTGCAAAGGTCTTTGAACACATACTTCACAATGTTATCTGCAAACAAACCAATATATATCTTTCGGATGCTCAGCATGGTTTCCGGCCTGGTCGCTCCGTGAACTCAAATCTACTGGTTCATGTTGACTTCATATCCCGTAACCTGGATTCCGGTAGGCAGGTCGATACTCTGTATTTTGATTTCCGAAAGGCGTTCGACAAAGTGGACAATGATGTGCTTTTGGCAAAGTTAGGGACTATGGGCTTCTCATCTGGCCTTCTTAAATTCTTCGCAGACTACCTACGGGATCCCAAACAGTTCGTCCGGCATGGCTGCTTTGAGTCGAAGCCTTATTACACTCGCTCGGGTGTGAGTCAGGGATCCGTATTAGGAACACCTCTGTTTCTGATCAAGATCAATGACCTAATTCATAAGATTCGATTCGCAAAATGTCTACTATACGCCGACGATCTAAAACTAGCTGCGCAGATTAGAACAGAGGAGGATTGCGAACTCCTACAAAAAGATATTGATTCCGTCTATGAGTGGAGCATTGCGAACAAGTTGGTGTTTAATATTAGTAAATGCAGCGTTATGACTTATGGTCGAGGGTTGAGACCAATAAGGTTCGATTATAGTTTGGGGGGTACAGTGATCACTCGTGTCACCAGCGTTAAGGACTTAGGAGTGACTTTCGACCGCAGTCTGACATTTAGAGACCACGTGTCTGCCCTTGCAAAGGAATCCTTCAGGCGTCTGGGATTTGTCTTGAGGAACGCTCGTGACTTTCGCAATCCCAGTGTTATTAAACTCCTATACACCAATTTGGTTCGGAGTAAACTCGAGTCCAGCGCCTGTGTCTGGCATCCACATACTGCGTCACAGACACTGATGCTTGAAAAAGTTCAGAAGACCTTCCTGAGATTTTTGTATCAAAGAATATACCACTATTTTCCATACATGTACCCAACGAACTATCTTCTAGGGATGTTGGGCTTCAATTCGTTGGAGGTAAGAAGGGGCTTTGATCAGCTCACGATTGCTTGTAAAACCCTGAGCGGTCGTATTGACTGCCCTGAGCTCCACGGACTTTTTTGCCGTCTCTTTGTGCCCGACAAATACCTTGGGCACCGTCAGGGCCGCCGTCATGACCTGTTTGCACAACCACCATCTAGATCTGTTTCTAGAGCTGAGTCCCCGGTATGTCGAACCCTAAGGATGCTGAACGCCTTCCTGACTGCCGACCCTGAATGTGATGTGTTTGCCGATGAATGGAAGAGAATAATGTGTGCTTGTCTAGTGTTTTGTGAGAGACAATATGCGAGGGTGTCCACTGTTACATGTTAGTTTATGATGTATTTAATTTATTTAACCATTTACGCAAATAATTATTATTAATTTTATCCACAAATTGTATATCTTTGAATTTGACATTAATTTTGTATTGTATGTTATTTGAATGATTATTTTATTTTAATTTTTTTATAATATTCTATGTTAATTAATGTAATTGGACCTGTGCCGTTTTAATTAACTATAAATAAATAAATAAATAAATAAATGAATTAGAAAAACGATCTACATTTCCCTGTTTTATATCAATATTGATATCCCCTACCAAAGCTATTTTACTAAACTGAGATAGCTGCAATAAGACTATGTCCAAACTATTAATAAATTTGTCTATTGTCGTAAACGATGGAGACCTATAAACAGCAAGTATAGCTATGCAGCCATCTACAGTGCAAAGAAGACCACTTGCTTCTTCAAGACATGAATCCGTAACCGTGCAATTCAAACCATCCTTAGCATAGATGATTATGCCATCATTTTGGTTATGGGGTTTTGATGACTGAAAAGATGTATAACCTTTCAGATAGGGAATAATCGACATAGTTTGGAGCCAGCATTCGGACAGTATTATGACATCACAAGTCAGATCAACTACGGCCAAGAAAGCCTGAAAAGCGTCAAAGTTCTTGTTAAGGCTCCTGATATTAATATGCAGAATAATAATAATAATAATAATAATAGCCATTTATTCTCTCTTCACAAAGCTGACTTAAAGTTAAACTTGGTAAGACAATCATCAATATTCTAACTCTGTGAGAGACTGGTGCCTGTTATGGGTTTTTGGAAAAAAACCTGTGTTACAGGTCACCAGGCCCCTTCCACAGCTAGAACTAGCCATCAAAAAGTAATCGTGCAAGAGACGAAAATGAACAATAATTAAAAGTAGCTTAACAAAAAATAGGAAAAATAAAAGGAGAAAAAAAATTAAAATAATAAATACAAAAACTAACTATCGTTTTGCAGAAGTTATGTGAATTTGTGTGTAAGTGTTTTGTCTGTGTGTTTGGTATTGTATGTTGTGTAGGTAGTATCGGAGAGTTTGTTATCAAGAAGGAGAGGATCAGTTATGGGTCAAAAATTATTGTTACCTACCTATCTAAGAATAGTCAAAAGATCTTCGGTTTTACTATAATCTGAAGTTTTGAGATACATTTTGATATCTTTGATACAGCTTGAACGAGTTTTCGGATATAGGTTTAAGAATTTATTTAGTTTGTTGTAAAGATAATGGCCAAGGAAGCAATAAAATCTTTTAGGGAGTGAGGACTTGGATTGAGTTGAGGGACAAACTCTACCCTTTCGCCGGTTGTTATTGAGTAGTTCAGCGTCAAATTGCATTTGAGAATGTTTTTTAAGAAGTATGTGCAACATGAAAGTTTGTCTGACGGTTAGAGTATCCCATACTTTGTATAAGTCGGTGGTCGGAAAACGAAAGGGGAGACCAGCTCCGACTTTGAGTATTGCACGCTGAGCCCTTTCAACTTCGATAAGGTGTGTTTTCCCGGCACCTCCCCATGATGTGATGCAATAATCAATAAGTGATTGGCATAATGCGTAGTAAACCATCTTAATAGTCTTATTGTCAGAGTTTTTCAATGTTTTGAAAATAAAGATTAATTTTCTTAATCTGGTCACAAGGGTTTCTATGTGAGGTTTAAATGAGAGATATTGGTCTATAGTGACTCCAAGGTATTTAATATTGTCGGTCGAGTCAAGGAAAGAACAAGAGCACTGGGTATAGTCAGTGCCACATGTGTGAGCAGTAATTCTTAGAGTCGATGGTGGAAGCATGTTAGTTCTTTGAGCAAATGCGATGTATTTCGTTTTAGAGACGTTAAGAGTCAATACATTGTCTTGGAGCCATTCACTAACACGATTTAGACCCAGTTGTGCGGCATAAAAAACCTCTTCCCAATCATCACCACTAAAGAAAAGTACAGTATCATCAGCAAATGTAATGATTTTCCCTTTTTGGAGAGAAAGTTGGCAAAGGTCATTTATATACACCAGGAAAAGTGTTGGGCCAATAATACTACCCTGTGGTACACCAAATTTGATAGAGAGCTCATCACTGAGTGAATCATTTATCTTTACTCGTTGTTTTCTACCAGTAAGATAGTTCTCCAGTAATTTCAGGGGGATTCCTCTGATACCAAGTCGTTCAAGCTTTTTTAGGAGGTGCGGAATAGAGACTGTATCAAACGCCTTTGCGGGGTCAAGAAACACCGTTGTGCATCTCTTTCTGTCATCTAGGCCGACCACAATAGAGTCTACCAACTCATGTACTGCGTCATTGGTACTTTTTCCAGTTCTAAAGCCAAATTGTGAAGATGAAAGAAGATTGTTTGCCTCTAGAAACTTAACTAGGCGTTGATTTATGAGGCGTTCCAATATCTTAGACAGAGCTGGAAGAATAGAAATGGGACGGTAGTTATTGACACAGTCTCTTTTTCCGGCCTTATGGATGGGCTTGATAACAGCGATTTTAAAAGCCTGGGGAAAAACTCCTGTTGAGATTGACAGATTGCAGATGTATGATGTGGAGGAAGAAAGATAGCTTGAGTATCTCTTAATGATTTTACTACTAATCTGATCAATTCCCACAGCACAGTTATCTTTCAGGCCGCAAATGAGGTTACAGATTTCATGTTCATCAGTAGGAAACAGGACGAACGAGTTACAAGGAGTTGATGATGTGTACTCACTGGTGTGGCAAGGTGCTATAGATTTTGAACTGGCGAGTCCATTTGCCAACTCCACTCCAATGTTCACAAAGAAGCGGTTGACATCGTTTAAATCCGCCTCGGGACTGTTAGTTGACAAGAGAGATGATGATAAGTCTGCCTTCTTATCAGTCCCACTAATTCTTTTAATAACATCCCATAACTGTTTTTTGTTACCCTTTGCATTTACAATTTCCCGTCTTTCAAAATTCGTCTTTACTTTTTTAAGCAATGTGGAGCAAAAATTTCTGTAGCGCTTGTATGTCAATTTTAAAACATCATCACCAGGGTTACGTTTAAGCTTTTTGTGTAAGTTATCCCGATTTCTCATGCAACGAAGTAGTCCTTTAGTTATCCAAGGTTTAGTTATTAGTCCACTTTTTGAAGTTTTAGTGGTGCTGGTATTATTTTTCATTGCTGACGATAGCTGAGTCACTAGGAGATCGGTTGCTCCGTTTGCATCTTGACAGTCAAGGATAGGCTGGTAGTCCATGTTTTGAATTATTTTGTCCAGATTGTCGTAGTTAACCAAGTATGATGTTTTATTGAGATATCTCTGACTTGTTTTAGGCCCACAACTAATGGCTACACTTTCATGGTCTGTAATTGAAGTTTCGAAAACAAAACAACACGCTTCCATTTTAGTTTTCAGCATCATATGGTCTAAACATGTTGACCCATGCGTTGGCAGAGTGTGAGCCGGAAGCAAGCCATGGCTAGCCAAGCTATTCAGGTAATCATATGATCGCTTATCGGTACTGTTTGGAACTATATTGATATTTATATCATCACAAAAGAAAATGTTTTTAAAAGTTCTAAGGTTATTTAGTAGCTCGTTGATTGAGTCGATAAATTTTGTAGTGTTTGTTTGACTAGGTGGGCGATATAGTCCTACGATACAAGTATCTAAATCCAATTTTAATACAAGGCAATTGGCGTCAGTAACTGAGGTTTCTTCCACTCTTACATTCAGTAGCTTATTATAGTAGATGACCACTCCCTCATTTTGAGTTTTGTGTGATGTGGTCGCTATATGATCGTAGTTATCGAGGGAAGGGATGAACTTTGCAGACTGAAGCCAGCATTCAGTGAGGACTATTACGTCCCATGGTATTTCAGATCTTTCGAGAAGCGTCACGAAATTAGGCATGTTACAGTTGATGCTACGAATATTTTGAGAATGTTCAAGGTGTTTCCACTATCAGTGACTATGTCTGAACATTGATCAGGAAAGCAGGTATATGTTTTAGATACTTGAAAAGAGTCAAGCTCCGAATAAATGTTATTAATGTTTGCCATTTGTAACAAAAACATGCGTTGTCAAGTATTTCACTGCAAGAGCGGTTAAAAAAAGTATTTTGGCTAAGTACAACCAGACATCACAAAATGCAACAATGAGGAACGATAGAGAGGCAATTTGCAGATGACCAATATTTTCAAATTTATTGCGTTGTAAGTTTATACTTAATAGATTATGTATAATATGTGTGACATAAGTGTTCAGTGTATATTTAGTTGAATTCAAAACAATTGATAAAAAACTTAAAATTAAAAGATACAAAAATAAAATAACATGCAAGTACATAAGAGTTGATTGTGACGGTGATTAATGCGGTGAAAACTGGAAGTGATCGCCGCATGGTACGAGGCACATTGAATGTTAGTATCAAGTTTGAAAGGTCTCGACTGGTGAAGTCTACGCTCCGCCCATCACAACTCCAGATCCAAAACCCCGAAAGCTTTCAGCTCGAACTTCACAATCGCTTTGAGTGCCTAGGAAGCTCCGTGGACGATTATAACGATGGGTTCGTGGAAGCTGTCCATACGGTCGGGTCTAAATTTTTCAAGACTCACCGTACAAATAAAAGGCTCTCTGATCCGACCCTCGAACTCATGAGGGAGAGGCATGAAATGACTCTGCAGTCTTCAGACGATGCGTGTAAATACCGGCACCTCAATAGACGGATATCGAAGTCTCTGAAACGCGACCTTCGCCGCTTTAATACCGCAAGGATTAAGGATGCGATTGAGTGGAATAAGGGCTCTAAAGTGTTTGCACGGGATCTGTCTATTGGACAAAGCCAGCTCACGAAACTGAAGACCGACGATGGCAGAGTCATATCCGCCAAATCGGAGCTCCTGGAAGAGATTGAGGCCTTTTATGGACAGCTATACACGTCTATAGCTAAACCCGCCGAAAATCTAGTGCATGACCTAAGAGCTAGGTTAACTCGACACTACCGAAGACATCTCGGACGTCAGCCTGTACGAGATTAGGATGGCTCTGAAGCAGCTGAAAAACAACAAGGCGTCAGGTGAGGACGGAATTACGGCCGAACTCTTGAAGGCGGGTGGAAAACCGGTCCTTAAGGCCCTTCAAAAGCTATTCAATTCCGTTATACTTGAGGGAAAAACGCCACAGGCATGGAGCAGAAGTGTGGTGGTACTCTTCTTTAAGAAGGGCGATAATGCCCTGCTTAAGAACTACAGGCCCATATCACTTCTGGGTCTGAGTCTAAAAGCTGTTTTCCAGAGTCATCACGAACCGTCTCGCGCGCAGGTTCAACGACTTCCAGCCTCCCGAACAAGCTGGATTCCGAAAAGGCTTTAGTACCGTAGACCACATACATACGCTGCGGCAGGTTATACAGAAGACTGAGGAGTATAATCAGCCTCTCTGCTTAGCGTTTGTGGACTACGAAAAGGCCTTTGATTCGATCGAGACCTGGGCTGTACTGCAGTCTCTCCAGCGGTGCCAGATCGATTATCGGTACATCGAGGTGCTGAAGTGTTTGTATAATAACGCCACTATGTCAGTCCGACTTCAGGACCAGACCTCGAAACCTATCCTCTTGCAGCGAGGTGTGAGGCAGGAAGACGTCATTTCTCCGAAACTGTTCACGGCTGCAATGGAGGATGTCTTCAAGGTTCTGGACTGGAGTGGACTAGGCATTAATGTCAATGGCGAGTACATCACTCACCTTCGGTTTGCCGACGATATCGTAGTCATGGCTGAAACTGCGGAGAAGCTCAGTACAATGCTCGGTGACCTCAGTAGAGCCTCCGAAAGAGTGGGTCTCAAAATGAACATGGATAAAACCAAACTTATGGTTAACATTCATGTAGCACCCACTCCTATTAAGATCGGTGACTCTACACTCGAAGTAGTAGACAAATACGTTTACCTTGGACAGACGGTCCAGTTGGGTAGGTCTAACTTCGAGAAAGAGGTCAATCCTGATAAGTCAATAAATACTGATAAGACTAAATACATAAATTTTTATATGCGTAAATCTCCAACACTAACTAGTGAATTTCACTTATATGCACATAAGCACAACGATTGCGTCACTGTAACTAATGCATGCACCAGCTGTCCGGAAATTGTAAACACTAATAATATTAAGTACTTAGGGATTATACTGGATGAAACCCTTTCGTATAAACAACATTATGCTGCTTTAACATCGAGAATTCGAAAGCTGATGTTTGTCTTTAAAAAGTTGCGCTATATTGCAGATCAAAAACTAATTATTCAGTTATATAAGGCTTTGTGTCAATCTATAATCCAATACTGTATCACTTCCTGGGGTGGTAATGGAAAAACATTGATACTTCCGATAGAACGAGCGCAAAGAGCTATCCTAAAAGTCGCCACGCGCCGACCGTTCCGTTTCCCTACATGCCTACTGTATGAGTCTTGTAAAGTGCTCACAGTGCGACAACTTTTTATATTGTTCACGGTATTAAAACAGCATGCTGCGCTTACATATGACGCGAACCTTACTAACACTAAGAGACGGAAAGATATTGTCTGTACTTCTCACTCCGCATCAAAGTTTGTGTTTACAAACCGATTCTTTGCATTTTTGGGTCCATATTTGTATAATAAAATAAACAAAGAAACACCTATATACGACCTAAACTATGCCAGAGCAAAACTGCGGACGTCTCAGTTTTTACAATCATGTAATTACGACGAAACCGAGGCGTTGCTGACTGTGGTCAAATAGACATAGGTTTAATTGGGTAGTAATGTAGTAATAGTTAAGTTTTAATGTATTCCTAAATTATGTATAAATAAAATGTATGATTATGTATAAATTATGAGTTAGATATCTAAATAAAAATAAATATTGTAAAGGATGAATCATAGCATAACAGTAACTAAAAGTGACCGTAACGCCTGTGGCACAGATTCAATTCTATACAGGCACCGTAATGTTATTTACCTAGATTAATTAAAATGTAAGACCTAATGTAAGATATTTATGTACAAACGTAAATAAATAAATTTGATTGATTGATTGATTGATCGTCGAATCCGACTCGGCTGGGCAGCGTTCGGGAAGCTGCGCGGTGTCTTCTCGTCCAATATACCACAGTGTCTCAAGACGAAAGTCTATGACCAGTGTGTGTTGCCAGTGATGACATATGGCTCCGAAACGTGGTCGCTTACAATGGGCCTTATTAGATGACTCAAAGTCACCCAAAGGGCAATGGAAAGAGCTATGATCGGAGTTTCCTTGCGTGATCGAATCAGAAATGAAGAGATCCGCAAGAGAACCAAGGTCGCTGACATAGCGAAAAGAATCGCCAAACTTAAGTGGCAATGGGCAGGGCACATCGCACGCAGAACAGATGGCCGCTGGGGCCGAAAGGTTCTGGAGTGGCGACCGCGTACCGCAAGACGCAGTGTTGGTAGGCCTCCCACAAGGTGGACCGACGACTGGTCAAGGTTGCTGGAATTCGATGGATGCGAGACGCACGGGACTGGTCGTTGTGGCGACGTTTGGGGAGGTCTTTCGGCTGAATTGATGATGATGACATAAGAGTTGAAATAATAATTAGTGTATTACTTATTCTCATATGACTATTTATGTAAAACTGACATAGATATTTAAAAGTGTTACTGATGTTAGATTTACATAGTCACTTGTCCTGTATTATTTTCGCAAGACATTCTTCGGAGTGTATATAATGTTGTTTGGCACCATCTTTGCGCAAGTAAATTTTTCCATTTGTAGACCAGCAAAATTTAAATGAGTGTTGTTTTGCGAAAACTCTTGCTTGATAAAATAGATTTTTTTGTGATTTATTCAGGTATTCTGTTACATAAATGGGCACGCGTTGGCCTGACATTCCCAGTGTGTGTGAGTTAAGTTTTTCTGTAGACGGTTTGTCCTTATTAAAAGATCTGACATCGGCGAGAAATTCAAACTTCCTATTTACCGATGTAAATTCAGCGATAATTGGTCCGCAGGTACCAGGTTTGCCGGGAATAAGATAGATGTCCCTCAAGTCACTTGACTGAACGTTAATGCCAATGGCTTTGCCAATGCTGGTAACAGAGCTGGTGATGTTAGTCCTGTCATCTATTCCTGAAACCGGGACATTTCTAACCTCGATGCAGGCTGAGCGTGAGCTTTGCTTTCTTTAACTTTCTTCTCGAGAGAGATGATGTATTCTTTTTGTTCTTTCCTTTCCTTATCCATAGAGTCCAGTTTTAGTTTAACCTCATCATACTTTGAGCTCAAAGAGTTAATCGATTTTTCAATCTCCTGGTATGTTTTTTTAATTTCCTCATTTTGTTGCTTAAGTTTCGACGTATCCGATGCAATTTTTGTTAGTTTCACATCCTGATCTTTCCGCCATTCAGTGAGAAGGTCCATTATCTCTTGTTTGAAGGCACTGAAATCATTGCATGGCGACTCTTCCACATATGGACGCTTTCGCGATTTTGATGTGCCAGACACTCTAAAAGCTGGAGTTGTTTTGTCCGGTTCTGACTGTGCATGAGATATTGTTACGAACGTGAGTAATCAAATGCCGGTTTACTTAGAGAGAAATTTATTTCCCACAAACAAAACACCAATTTAGTCCAATCGCCAATAAACCACTTCGTAATGCATTTTAGAGATCCGTGAAAATATCGCTTAGGTCGTCGTATGGATAAAACACTCTTCACTTAACTTGAATGGTTCGCACTTGATCGCTGTCGAAATCAAAACTGACTCACGTCCGGCCAGTGGACACGTATTTATACTCAGAGCCAAGAAAATTCTAGATACCGAAGGTTCGAGGCCGCGTCAGAACAATAGCGAACAAAAGAAACCGTTTCGCGGAGCAATAAATCATTTTTATTACCGGTTGGTAGGTACCTACTATACCCCACGACTCATACGAATTTCGACCCTATAGTACAAGACGGTAGGTACAAATTCCTTTACCAGGTTACTTAAGTACCTACAAAGTTTCTAAGAATTATTTATTTATTTATTTATTTATTCTTCATGCAACACAAGGTACAAAGGCGGACTTAATGCCTTAGGCATTCTCTACCAGTCAACCTAGAGTGGTGAAGAGACAATATGGTAGGTGCATAAAAAGAAAACGTTATGTTAACAATACCAAAGTACAAATATTTCATATTCAAATAAAAATAAATATATACTTAATACATAATATCTATATACATACATATATATATATATATATATATACATAAATACATATATATAAAGTAGGGAAAGAAGTTATTGACAAGATTCTGCTATTCGTGGAGAAAATAATTCTGTAACTTCCGCTTAAATGCATAGCGACTTTTAGCCGCTCTGATATCGAGAGGAAGCGCATTCCACAGAAGGATGGATTGGATATAGAAAGAAGAATGAACAAAATCAGAAGTATGAGAAGGACAGAGCAGAAGGAGATTGTTAGAGGAACGCAAATTCCTTGCGTGTGAAGCACATAGAAACTGAAAGTGTGATATGAGATAGGATGGAGGGGTGGGAGAGTTGAGTAGAGAGAAAAGAGTGGTTAAGGCACGCAAACTTCTTCTCTGGCGAATAGGCAACCATTTGAGCTCCAATCTAAAGTTCGACACATGGTCATACTTCCTCAGGTTAAAAATGAAACGGATGCAGTTGTTGAGGAGTCTATCCAGCTTATCCAGCAAGACCGCGTTCAGGTCAAAGTAACATACGTCACCATAGTCTACAACAGGTAAAATTAAAGTCTGCACAAGCATTGTCTTCGTCTTTGCGGGTAAAAAGTTCCTCAGACGATACAGACACCGCAAAGTCCCATTGACTTTTTGACAGACCCCAGAAACTTGACTTTGCCAGCCAAGTGTTGAGTCAAGATGCAAACCGAGATCCTTTACGCTAGGGCTGATGGGGATGACGGTACCATTGAAAACAATAGGAGGTAGAGAGCTAACCGCCACTCTGCTCATCATGCGTGAGCTACCAATAACAATGGCCTGACATTTTGAGGGGTTTACAGACACCCCAAACCTATCAGACTAGCTACTGACAGCCTCCAGATCCCGGTTTACATCCTCTATAGCGTCCGATAAACCTTCCACCCGCACAGCTGTATACAACTGAAGATCATCGGCATAAAGATGATACGAACACCGAAGGCAGTGAGTTATAAAATTTATGAAAATGGAAAATAATAATGGAGATAGAATACCGCCCTGTGGAACTCCAGCATCCAGGTCACGCCAACTCGACGAGCTCTCATCAACGCGAACCGACTGCCGGCGTCCCCGAAGATAAGATGAGAACCATTCCAGCGCCTCGGGTGAAACCATAAGATGGGAAAGGATAGATAGGAGTATATCGTGACTGACGGCATTAAAGGCATTGGAGAAATCGACGAGTAATTATCGAGTACCTACTTACTACACGGCGGATTTTTCTAGAATTTGCTAGGCCCTGGTACGTACTTCTATTCTGGAGGTTTCGACTAGCAATGCGTTTTAATTATTCGGTGATACTCTTGACTTTGTTGAAGAAACGGCGTGTTCTATTTCCACGGCGTATATTGCGATCTGGAGTCTGTGGAGGTGATCTTTGGACTTGTGGCATTTCGTAGTTAGACGCCTCAGCGGTTTGTTTATACCGTAATAAGAGACGATTCCGCTGATTGCAATGTGTAGTAGTAGGCGCTTGTGATAAAAAAGTAGCAGGCGCTTGTGATAAACTGACAGGTGATAATTTGTTTGATTCCAACTTGGGATGAGGGAGCCTAGAGGGTGGTGCAAACTGTTACCTCGACTTCAGGAATAAGGCAAGGAAGGTACGGGGTAGGTTTTTTAGTCAGTAAGAGTCTGACACTGGTCTCCCGCTCCGCCCAAGAGCGGGTTTCGTCATTGGATGATTTTCACCTACCATAAAAAAAAAAAACTTGGGATGAGGGTAGATAAATAATGTACTCACTATTTTTGTTACAGTTTTTGCCACTTTTTGTAGCTGATTGCAAATGTTATCACCAGATAATTACACAGTTTTGTAGGTCACAGTTTTGACTATAAAATGATGTATGTCATCCACTATTTTCGTAAAGGTTTGCACTGATAAACTTTTATTTACGGGAGTGAAATTTTATACGTCTGGTTTCAAGTACGATTTTGACAGTTCCTTTGATAAAATAAAGTTGAGGGTAAGCGACAAAAATTACGCAACGAAAATGTTAACGCGTACTTTATATAATTTAACGGGAATAAAACACTAGAAAAAACACACAATATTAACACAAATAAAAGCACTGAAGACAGAAGAAGGATAGGATAAAGAATGATGATTGACCTGACCGTTTTATGCTGGTACCGTGCGTGGATGGCTTCGCTGATGATCTCGTGCGTCCGATTTATGCTGGTCGCTACGATTTCTTCTGCTGTATCCGGCTCGAAGGACCAAATATGTTTTGGAGTTGAATAAAATACTTCTTCGATAGAATTAAGGCGTATAATAAAGAGAAATGATTTTTACAAAAATTGCGTGTGCGTTACGTTGACCGATATAATGGCGGAATGACACAGTGGCGGCGCGCGCGTTAGAAAACGGAACTACACCCCGCACTCCCTCCTCTGGGCCGTCCAACCGCAGGAGCTCGCTGTGATGACGATGCGCAGACACAAATAGCTCAAACTAAGAAGATTGAATAAGTTTTCAACGCGATTAGCTAATATGTTTTCTTGGCTAAAATTATACGATTCAAAACAATGTAAATTATTCTTATATTCTTTATTGTACATAAATTACAGAAAAACAATTAACAAAAAAAGGTGATGTACACAGGCGAGCTTAACCCATAGTTGGGTTTTCTTACAGCAAACCTATTAAGACTCCGTGCATAAAATTCATTCCCTACAGTTTAGGCAAATTCGCTGTGATGCTATGTTTGTGTGCATCGTGCGTGCGCCTACACACACACACGCGCAATAGTCGAGCTTAGTGAACGTTCAAACAATGTTGATCCTTTAGAAGATATAATATTTTATTTTCTTATTTTATGATGTTCACCTATGTACCACTATTGTACAAGTAGATTAAGTAACAAAATCATATAATAAGTACGGTTTGTAAATAAAAATCTGGAACTTGTGTATATTTTATATTTATCACAATTGTCGAAATAGTTTTTTTTTTTTTTTTTTTTATTGATTATAGGTTCGCGCTTGACCACTATCTCACCTGATGGAAAGCGACGATGCAGTCGACGATGGAACGCGCTTACCTAGAAGTAACCTATTCACTCTTGACTTAAAGATACCCGGATTGTAGCTATCAGGAAACACCGACTCCGGCAAGGAATTCCACTCCTTGGCTGTACGCATAATGAATGTGTTCCCAAAACGTTTTGTACGTATATGTGGGATATCCACCATGTACCGGTGGCGCAATGCCGTACGTCTGGTGGTCCGATGATGGAACGGGCTAGGCGGAATTAAATTATGTAATTCCGACGCACACTCCCCGAAATGCAATCGGTAGAAAACCGACAGGCTAGCAACTCGGCGTCGATGCTCAAGACTTTGAAGTCTCGACTCGACAAGTGCATCATCGCCAATGATCCTCTTGGCTCGCCTCTCAATAGACTCAAGCGCATCAAGTTGGTATCGGGCAGATCCGTCCCAAAGATGAGAGCAGTACTCCATAACCGATCGAACTTGCGCCTGATAAAGTTTAAGCAGCTGTTCCGGCGTGAAGTACTGTCTAACCTTTGCGAGGATTCCCAACTTTTTTGCAGCCAGTTGAGCCTGTTGAGCCTGTTGAGTTCAGTTTAGTGTTAGATGGATGTTGATACATTTAGACATTAAAAAAAATGTTAAATACAAAACTGTAAATGACAATTACGATAGCTAATTTATGTAAAATGGTTGTAAAAAAAAAACATTTTCAAAATTCTGTTTAATTTTGAAAAAGTTTTTCGTCAAAAATAAATTATGTTTACGAGATTTCTCTTTTAAGGTGGCATTTTTCCACTCGCCTAACCATTGAGCGTGGTTTTTTTTTTTTTTTTTATGGTAGGTAAAAATCATCGAATGACGAATCCCACTCTTGGGCGGAGCGGGAAACAGACTCTTACTGACTAAAGAACCTACCCCGTGCCTTCCTTGCCTTATTCCCAGAGCCCCGGTATAACGCTTTCGCATCAACCCTCAGCTCCGGGAGGCTTCGACCCTGTTGGGTCCCTACGGTGTGCTGACAACTCCTTGAGGCGCGCGGGAACGGAGCGCGCCGTCGACGACTTGGGCTCGGTTTGGACTGCTACCAGACGACCGGACGGCGAGCTACCCATTGCTCACCGTCCGCAAGCCAGTGTCTACGGTGGCCGGATATCGGCAGGATCGCGGCGGCGACGGCTACGGCGAGTGCGCCGTTGCCTTTGCCTTATGCGGTCAGCCTCCTCCTTTACGAGCATTACTGCCTCGCAGAAGGAGGCGACCGCCTGCCACTCCTCCTCGCTGCGGACCATGGCCTGAACCAAGGCCCGGCGCGAGAGGTCGCCGCCGCCGATCACCCCCACGAGGGCACGGCGTTGCTCTTCCCAAGCGGGGCACACTTCTACCGTGTGCTCCACCGTGTCCTCCGGGCTGGCCACACAGTGGCGACACCCGGGCGTCTCTTCTGCACGGATCCGGTGCACGAACCTCCCGAACTTGCCATGTCCGGTGAGGACCTGCGTCATGCGGAAGGTGAGGACGCCGTGAGGTCTATCCAGCCACGCCTCAAAGAGGGGCACTACTGCCGAAATTATGGCGTGCCCAGCGCTATGTTGCGACAGTCGCTGTTTCCATTTCACCATGAGATCCCGCCGGAGCTCTTTCCGCCATGCCTTAACATGTTCAGGCAGCGGAGTTTCGCCCCGGCGTTGCATCTCCACGCGCAGATCGTGCATGTGTGCAAGGACTGTTGCCTCCAAATCCCATGGTGGTAGGTCAGCAAGGAGGCTCGCCGCCTCGCGGGACACCGTGCGGTATCCCCGCACCATCCGGATGGCCATGATCCTCTGGCAGGCGTTCAGCTGGGCCGCCGGGCGTTTACGCAGCGACGGCGCCCACACTGGTGCCCCATAAAGGGCCATGGACCGAACAATGCCGGCGTAGAGCCTCCGGCAGGAGGCGTCTGGACCCCCCAGGTTCGGGAGGAGCCGCTTCAGGGCAGCTCCTGTCCGATTGAGTTTAGGAGCCAGACGTCGGAAATGCTCCTCGAAATTCCACCGGCTGTCGAGGACAAGTCCCAGGTACTTCATCGTCAACCCGACGCCGATGTGAACTCCTCCTACCGTTAGCTGGGAACCTATTGGTGGCGCGTTCCGAGGGCCGTGAAAACACATGGCCTCGGACTTGTGCAGCGCCACCTCTAGTCCCAACTGCTGGATCCTCTCTACGACTGTCGCAACCCCACGTGTCGCTAGTTCGACCGCCGCCTGGTATGACTCTCCCCGCGCTAGGACCAGCGTGTCGTCTGCGTAACAGACCACGCTGACCCCGATGGGGAGGTCGGCGCGCAGCACGTAGTCGTACCTGATGTTCCACAAGGGCGGCCCTAGTACCGATCCCTGTGGGACACCGCACGACATCTCTCGCCGTTTCCATTCACCCTGGTGACCGGGGTAGATAATGAACCTCTCTGACAGGTAGGCCTCGATCACACGACAGAGGTAGTCGGGCACCCGGTGATACCGGAGTGCCGTCCTAATGCAACTCCAGGGCAGGGAATTGAAGGCGTTGGCGATGTCCAATGACACCGCCAAGACACACCTGCCCCGGGACACCGCATCCCCCGTCGTGAGGGCTCGCACGCGCATGATGGCGTCCACGGTGGAGCGCATCCTGCGAAACCCGAACTGGTCGTCCGCTAGATCGGGCCCCTTCAGTGTCAGATGCTTGACGAGGCGGTCTGCAATGACTCTTTCAAAGAGCTTGCCCACCTCGTCAAGCAGCACAATGGGCCGATACGCGGACGGAGAGTCCGCAGGACGCCCCGGCTTCGCGACGAGGACCAGCTTTCCCGTCTTCCAGGGAAGAGGGAACTGGCCCCTCTCCAAGCATGCGCTAAAGAGCCCCCCCAATCGAGATCCGAGAGCCTCCATGGCCAGGACCCAGGCCTTCCCAGGCAAGCCGTCCGGTCCTGGGGCGGTATTTTTGGCGCCCATCCGCCGTACCGCCACTCTCATCTCTACCTCGGTCACCTCCGGAGTAACACCGTCGTCGCTGATGTGGTCCGCGTCGGATTCCGCTGGTGGCGGAGCCATGGGCGGAGGGGAGTGATCCCCTCGCATAGGGAACAACGTGCTCACCACACCCTCCACGAGCTGTGGTCGGAGACTCTGTGTCAACGGGGGAGCCCATGGGCGGAGTTTCTCCCGCACCATCTTGTATGGGCGTCCCCACGGATCAGCGTTGAGAGTCCCCAGCCACACTTTGCAGGCCTCCTGCTTGGCCCGCTTTATCTCGGATCGGAGGGTGCGTTTTGCCACCCTATATCCCTCGTAAAGCTCCGCCTCCACGGCTTCAGCATCCGGCGGGCGGATGCGGCGCCTGCGGAATCTAGTATGCCGGTGTCGCGCAGCGGTGCATGCGTCACGTAGTGTCGCAAGCTCTGGCGACCACCAGTATACCTGGCGCCGGGCGCATCCTGGACGGAGTCGGGGCATTGCCACGTCGCAGATTTGCGACATGGCCTCCCGGAACCACTCCGCCTCGACGTTGATGTCGGCAGGCCTGACCGGTGCTTGCACCCAGGCCTGCACCATCGCGGCTTCCCGGAAGACCTCCCGTTCCAGCAGCCTCAGCGCCCAACGCGGACCACACGGAGTCTGTCGGACCGGCGCGGTCGAGGTCTGGGCGGAGACGTCAAACCGGATATACCGGTGGTCCGAATATGTCTCCACCCCCTCCATGACGCGCCAGTCAACTACACGCGGTGTCAGAGCGGGGCTGGCGAACGAAATGTCCACCACGGACTCGCCCTGCACCCGAACACACGTGGGGACAGAACCCCGGTTTAGGACGACCAGGCCTGTTTCCAGAGCCCAGTCTTCCACCATCCGACCCCGCTGATCTGTGAGCCGGGAGCCCCAAGCCAAGTTCTTGGCATTGAAGTCCCCGCAAACGATCACAGGGAGGGATCCAAACCCGGCGACGACGGTATTCAGCTCCATAAGGGAGTTGTGGAGATCGGCGAGAACCATTGAGCGTGGTTGGAAAACGTGTTGCTTTGTCCATATCCAACGCAATGTTTGATGGAGAGGCAACACGAAAAAAGAGAGATAACGCCCGAATACGAATACACAAGCTTAGAAAGTTTAATTTACTATTACCTGCTTCGATGGAAAAATCCTAAACGTCAATCACCGATCACTAAAAAACGCTTTACTCGGCCCTCAAATGTATAATAAGGTCAATCAATCAATCAATCAAACATTTATTTTGTAAAACATAGGTTAATAACAGGTAGCGTTTACAAAAAGAGATAGTGCACTATGTTTTGCCAAACGGAATGGCGTACAAAATTAAGGCAAAGTGAATTATCAAGTCATTCAATAAAATAAAAAAATTAAAAAGAAGCAATCAGAAATAGAATTATTATAAAATTAGATATGACAATTTTGGTTAATCAAAATAAAATAATAAAATTCCAATATTAAAGTTATCAGTGCTTAAGTCAGTTGTCATTAATCACAATTAAAATAAAATAATACAATTAACAATGTTATCAGTAAGTCAATTGTCATTCACCAAAATTAGATTAAATAATACAATTACAATTATTATATATTACAAAAAAATATATATATTTCAAATTATTATTTACTATTTAGCACGTCGGATCTTCGTACTTCTGTTTATCATCAATAAACTCTGTGATTGAATAATAGCATCTAGCCAAAAGAAACTTAAACAAGGACCTCTTGAATGAACCTAGGCACTCCTTATCTTTAATAGCTATTGGTATCTTATTATATATTTTGGAGGCCATACCAAGTACACTTTTTGCAAAAAACGCTGTTTTATGAGAACCGGCTCGTATAGTGTTCTGATGACGTCGGGAGCGTAGAGTATCATATAGATGGAGGTTACTACGAACAAATACTCCCATTTCATAGATGTACATAGACGGTAAAGTTAACAAGTTAAGTTGCTTAAATATTGGTTTACAACTATCAGTAGAACGCAAATGAGTAAAGGATCGCAGGCATTTTTTCTGGGCTTTAAAAGCAGTTTCCCTCTCACTCGAGTTACCCCAGAAAATTATGCCATACCTAATGTTAGATGCCACGTAAGCATTGTAAGCAATTAACACTGTAAATCGGTTAACCGTTTTCGACAGCTTATGAAGAGCATATGCAAACTGGCTAAGCTTCTTCGACAAGGCATCGATATGATATTTCCATGATAGATGTCTATCCAAGTGAAGACCCAGGAACTTAGTCGTATCGCATTCAGTGATTGCTACATTCTCATATCTTATGTTGAGAGTGGGTTTCTTGATTCTTTGATTGAATGTCATTATTTTCGTCTTGCTAAGATTAACATTCAGATTATTATTAGTCAGCCAATTTATTATATTTTTAAGGTCATTATTTATGTAATTTTCGAGAACATTGATATCATTATTAGAGAATAAAATAGTGCTGTCGTCAGCAAACAAAACCATCTGATTTTTGGTAACTTTAGGCATGTCATTTATATAGATATTAAAAAATGGTGGTCCAAGAATGCTACCTTGGGGAACTCCGTAAGTAGTTTGCCTAGGGTGTGACCTGTACGCATGTTCGATTTGTGAACTCTTGACTCAATCCATCAACTGTCGTAGTTTGAATGCGATTAGACAGATAAGATTTTATTAGTTTTAAAGCATTCCCTCTAATACCATAACGCTCCAATTTATTCAGCAATATATTATGATCTACATGGTCGAATGCTTTAGACATGTCCATAAATAGAGCTGCCACTGGAGTCCTACTATCAACATTAGGTATTATTTGCTTTATTAATTCATAAATCGCCATATTTATGGATTTATGCTGTCTGAAACCAAATTGCTCTTTGGCTATGAGATTATTCTTTTCAAAAAACGAATACAGACTTTTATATATTACTTTTTCTATAATTTTTGAAAAAATTGGTATCAGAGCTATAGGCCTATAATTACCCATATTTTTTTTGTCATCTTTTTTATGTACTGGTTTTACGATAGTAGTTTTTAATTTCTCAGGAAAATGACCATGTTCGATGCAAAGATTTATGACATGACTTATAACGGGACTTATTAATAGTGCTACATGTTTAACAACTTTGGTGACGATGCCATCATATCCGTGACTACTGGTATTATTCAATGATTTAATTATTGTTACTATGTCAGGAGGTACCGTTGGAGGAATAAATATAGAATTACAATTCGTGTCAATGGTTGTATAAGAGGGAATAGAATTAGTCGGCTTAATTTCATCAATAAAATAATTATTAAAAGATTCTGCGATTAATTGAGGGTCATGTATTATATTGTTGTTTATTTTAATGCGGTCAGGTATGTTTTCTTTAGGATAATTAAGCTTATCTTTATTAATAATGTTCCAAGAAGCTTTAGATTTGTTTTTGGCCGAACTTATATGATAATTATTTTGTGATTTTTGGGTCAGATTTATTATTTTTTTCAAACGAGCACTATATTGCTTTAGTAGAAATTTATTTGTAGCATTAGGGGAACGCCTATACTGCCATGGCATGTCTCTTTTACGCTTGCTACTTAGCTGTATTCCTTTAGAGATCCACTTTGGCTTTTTACGCAACGTGATTTTTACTTTCTTTAAGGGGAAACAGAGATCATAAAATAGTTTGGAAGTGTCATAGAAACAATTAAAAGCTTCCTCAGGGTTATGGTGTAGATAAACTTCATTAAAACTTAGACTACTAAGACAGTCAGCGAATTTTGCTAAGTTATCCTGGGAATAGTCACGTTTTAGTGCATACCAATGGTTAATAATACAGGTTTTTTTGACTGGGCATTTTATTATTTGAGCAGTGTGGTCAGATAACGCTAGATCTAATACTTCACATTTACTGCCTCTGATATTATGAACGATATGGTCTATGCATTTACCACTAGCTAATCGCGTAGGCTGATGAATGCCTGTCTTTAAATCATAGCTCAAAAGAAGATTTTGAAACTTATTAGACAGTTTAGACTGTACCAGTGTATCTATGTTAAAATCACCACAAATTACCACTTTTTTAGAGGTACTAAGGCTCTGGAATTGTAAAACACCGTGTAAATTACAAAGAAAAGCTTCCAAACAGTCTTTAGTCATTTTAGGTGGTCTGTAGATGCAGATCACAATTAATTTGTGTATCAGTAGTTCTATACAGCAGCATTCCATCACATTAGGTATATTAAATTTACTTAAATCGATATTTTTGTACTTATGCAACCGACTTATAAGGATACACGAACCGCCACTCCTTGTAATCCTCGTTGAAGACGTAGCCAGTTCATAATTAGGAATAGATAGGTGTACCTGGTCTTCATTCAACATATTGTGTTCAGTTATACATATTAAGTCAATGTTTTGTCCCTTATCCCGTAATTCTTCTAAATGTAGTGTAAGAAGGTCCGATTTACTGATCAAGCCGTTTATATTTTGGTGAAAGACATAAATAGAGTTATAAACGAAAAAAGTGACTATTTCCAGCTTTAGTCTCGTTGTCCAAAGATACAGACAAATTAGAATTAACAATGTCAGCAGGAATGTCACAAGTTTGAGTAGATTGGTCACAGTTACCAATAACAACGTCGCCAGCTAAGTTACAAGTCTGCGTTGATTGGTCAGTTTTTAACTTAGTCAATATTCGATTTTGCTCAATATATGTCACAAATTTATTTTTAAAGTCAATACGTAATATTTCTTTTAGCAAATATCTACAAATGTTAACAGTAAAATGATATTGCTTTCGTGGTACAAATTGACTATATCCCATATTAACAAATAAACCGTTATATTTATTACAAACATGGCGTAGCGTACTATTTAAACATTTTTCATTTAAGTGATTGTTATATGGGATTTCTGATACAATGATATTGGCATATTTAACACTTGTAAACCATACACTAAGGTCAATTTGAAAGTCGAGCGGATTGGTATCATTAACACCGGTCAATACAATAACGTAGTCATTTTTCGTAAGTTCGTCAAAGTTATATGAATTTAACAATACATCCATTAACTTAGCACCAGGTTTCCAGAAACATAATACTTGAAAGTCATTGCCCAGCAAGGCCTGTAAAGTGTGTCGAATGTTCCGTCCTTGGTCGTCACCTAGAACAATAACTTTTTTCCGTTGTGGAGGTATGGAGTTCGGGTTTGTAATCGTCCGCATAGTGGATGCACATTTTTGTACAGGAAACGTATCTGATGTATGTAGTAGCTCAACAGTACTAGAGTTCACTTTATTTGTCGGTTCAGTTATCAAGTTCTCTTGGATGGAAGGAGATTCACTAGGATGAGTCATCAGTGTTTTTCCCTCAGTCATTGGTGTCATTATGGTCTTCTGTGTAGAGCAAAGAGGTGTTGTACTATGCGTTAAAGTTTCTGTCAAGTTACTTTCTACAGGAGAAGACGAGAAACATTTAGTAGACAATGACGGCACTTCAACCCCTTGTGTTGGGGAAGAAGTTACCAGTGATGTTCGGTTTTTGTCATGAATAGATAGCCTTTTCTTTTTCCTATTAGAAAGTGTCTTAGATATATCTGAGCATTCCAGTTTTTTATATACTTCTATTACTTTTAAACTCTTAACTAATTCATTTTTTAAGTCGCTTATTTCGTCGTGTAAATTGTCAATTTCGCTCGTCGCTATTTTAAGCTCTTCCGTCAAATTCTCAACATTTGAACGCAGGTCCTCACAGCAGGATTTGTTAGTGTTAACCGAAGTGTCTGGTAAACTCAGCATCATTGAGTCAAATATTGTCGAATTAGTCAGCTCGTGGAGCGATGTTGAACGCTTTATACGCCGGAACGTTATATTCTCCTCATTATCCATTATTATGTTTATTGTTATTCGTGATTAGTTAACTTAGTGATAAATTCATGTACAGAAAACTGTTTCAAGAAACTTTTTAGATCACAAAAAGTGAGCAACGAAAACCCAGAATCGAACCCGCGCCTCATTCAATTGAAGGCGACGTCAATACCACTAAGCCAACTCGCTTACATAGGCAAGTGTTGAATTAAGTGTACTGAATGAATAGCTACTTAGGTCGTACGTTATGACGTTATTAAGTTTTGAATGGTTTACCGCCACCGTCAGTTTCTGTTTTGATTCCACACACAATTGAAAACTTTTTGTTTTTGATAATATTATTAGTTGTTCCAGTTATGGTTAACGTTATTTCACTTCACTAAGTATGTATTTTTGTTTTGAACTCAAATTTTGATGTTTTTTATACGAACAAGTATTTTTCAAACATGTTTCAAATATGTTTTCAAGATCGTATTTTTATGCTTTAGACTTGCACATAACACTCAGATAACAATAGTACTTGGTTATTATGTTATTGTATTTACACTTCACTTTTTTGCGATATAGATGTCGTTTTAATATTTTTTATCGATTAAAATAAACTGAGCTGATGTTACGCATGACAGCTGTCACTGTCAACAGGTTCAAAAAGAGCAGAATTTGTCTCCTGCCGCAGGGCAGATAAAAAGAAGAGATATTTTAAACAGTCCTATGCATACATTTGACCAGTGGCGCACCCCTATGGATGACTCAAGACCGATTTTTTTTAAAGAATTTTTTTTTTGTACTCAAATTATTACGCGTCTAAGCGTAGACGCGTAATAATTTGACCCATTTGGCTAGCGAGCCGGAAATCGGAATCGGAATCTCGTCGGCGTCAGGGGCGTGAGCGCCCTTGCCTTATGCGATCAGCCTCCTGCTTTGAAGAAGGATGCGACCGCCTGCCACTCCTACTCGCTCCGGACCAAGGTCTATATAAACCCGGTGCGAGATATCGCCGCCGCCGAATGACTCCACATGGACATGGCGATGCTCTGTCCAAGCATGGTATACCTGTACCATGTGCTCCACCGTGTCCTCCGGGCGCTTCACACAATGGCAACACCCTGGCGTCACTTACGCATGAATCCAGTGCAGGTATCTACCTCCCAAACTTACCATGTTCGGTTACCTGCGTCATACGGAAGGTGAGGACACCGTGAGGTCTTTCCAGCCGGGCCTCAAAGAGGGGACTAACCGCCATACCTGCATCGGATTCGTGCGGAAGAGAAGCCCCAGGTGTCACAGTAGAGGTGTGCCCCGCTTGGGAGGAGCATCGCCGTGTTCTCATGGGGGTGATCGGTGTCAGCGATCTCTCGCACCGGGTCTTGGTGGAGGCCATGGGCGCAACCCTCTGCGAAGCAGCAATGCAAGTCAAGGAGGAGGTGGACTGCATAAGGCAACGGCGCAAACGCCGCCGGGCTTGCGGACGGCGAGCAATGGGTAGATCACCGTCCGGTCATCTTGTAAGTTGTAACAGTGCGGACCAAGCCCAAGTCGTCGACGGGGCGCTCTGTTCCCGCGCGCTTCAAGCAGTTGTCAGCAAAACGGTAGGGACTCTGCAAAAGGGTCGAAGCCTGCTGGGGCCCATGGTCTCTTTCTGAAAGAAAGGCTTGGCTCCAATGCGAAGGGCAAAATGTTTAGTCAGTAAGAGTCTGACACTGTTTCCGGCTTCGCCCAAGGGCGGGATTGGTCATTGCATGATTTTAGCCTACCATAAAAAAAAACCACTGTAATTATGACGTGCCCAGAACTGGGATGCGACAGTCGCTGTCGCCATACCACCTGGATATCCAGCCAAAGCTCTATCCGCCATGCTGCAACTTGTCGCGGCAGCGGGGATTCGCCCTGGCGTTGCATCTCCACGCGCAAATCGTGCATGCGTGCTAGGGCTGTTGCCTCTAGTTTCCATGGTGGCAGACCAGCAAGGAGGCTCGCCGCTTAGCGGGAAACCGTGCGGTATCCCCACTCCATCCGTATTGCAATGGCCCTCTGGCATGCTTTTGGATGGGCCCTCGGTTGCTTTTGCAGCGTAGGAACCCGGTGGCGGCGCGTTCCGAGGGCCGTTGAAACACATATCCTTGGGCTTGTGTAGGGCCACTCGCTTCTAGTGCTAATTGAAAGTAAAATCTTACATTTTCTGGAAAAGAAGCTATAAGCAGTGCATTAATCTTGCGTTCTTCAAAAACTTTTCTTGCACGTATCAGCCCTACCTATATATTTTTTTTCCTTTTAGCAAGGCATTCACAATGCATCCCTTTCTTTCGACCCATTATCTACAAAAAAAGGATCTAGAATACTAGATTTTGCATTTGCCCTAAATAAGTACGTAACCACGTGATGAATGATATTTATTTTGCAAACAGATGACACTGGTGTTTCTTAGCTGACTACCCTGAGAAGAAAAACCGAAACAAACATAGGGGTCAAAAATATAAAAATTCTGTACATAACGAATACGTAAATAGGTCATAAACATTGTAGAAGTCATAAGTGAAAGAATTGTAATTAAATAGTAATAGTAGAGTAGTTCTGGAATAGTACATTGTTATACGAGGGATGAAAGAAAGTTATTTAGTCCCGAGAAATTTCTTGGCGACCGAGCGAGAGCGAGGTCGCTAATAGTTCGAGGGACTAAATAACTTTTGAACCCGAGGTAAACACTGTGCTTTTCATTGCGAATACGAGGAAAATAAAAATAATAAAAACCTGAGTCGTCGTCAAAGGTATGTTTTAGGTAGGTATATTTCTTTTGATTTAGGCGGTAAGCGGTTTTCTCCTCTTAAGAATCTTGCGTTAAATTTATAACTGAAGCTGATGAACTTATCGTGTTACTAAAAATTTCTTGTAATAGAGATTTAGCAAAATGTAAACAAAACTATACACCTCGAAAAAAAAGAAAGATCAAATCGGCCACAGATTATAATCTGTGGCCGATTTGATCTTTCTTTTTTTTAGAATTGGCGGGTAAATGGTAGACTCTCTATAGAGAGTCTACCATTTACCCGCCAATTCTTTTTTTCAGTGTTCGGCTCCCTGGCTTTTCAGTCAATAGTTTTCATTTTGTCATTGTAAAAATGGGTCTGGTCAACATTTTTCTCAAATATATATTAGTTTTAATGAAATAATTGTAAGTAAATTAAAATAAAGTCATAAAAAAAAGTATTCTTAAATTATTTCTATTTCTATGTCATTTTAATTCGGTATAAAGTTTCGGGTCACGGTGCAATAGAAATGTCAAAATTGAACTAGTTTTTTTTTTAATATTTGCTGTCTAAATATTAAAAAAACAACTGTCAGTTGTAAAGTAAAACTCCCTAGGGAGTAAAAGTACTTCTTCCAACCCTGTCCGCAGGCAACTTTACACCTACTTTCAGAGTATGAGTAATGAAAATTATCTTAACATACAAACAAACAACCGTTACCTGTAATTATCATTGAAGTCAAAAGAAATTTTAACAATCTTAATAAACAAACCTAAAATAAACAATAATACTTAATGGATCAAAATGTGGTAGTCAGCGTACAATAATGGGAATTTATTTACGTAAAACTCGGGAGCGGCTGCGGAACAAAGCGACGCGTCCATGCGCTGGGAAGGCCCGATTGTGACTGACGAGATCGAATTTGCGCGGTCGATAATATAGTCAATTTTGTTTTGTAATTTACGAAATGAAGTTATTATTTATTTGTAAATTAAATTTTTGATTCTTGTAAAGAGATTTCTTAAGATTATTTTGCATATTTTAAATTTTCTTAAAAGTGTTTCCAAGGTATAGAAAAAAATACTTATTTGTACACATACTTTCCAAGAATTACGTTTCTTCAACATTTTTTTTTAGCTATATTTCCAATCAAAGTCAATAATGTAATCAGTATAATTATGTTGTAGTAGACCATGTAATGATGTTACTGGTATTTTTTAAATGTCGTAAAATCCCGTGTAATTTTGTGTAAACCTTAGCCAACCATCACTCGTTCGTTATTTTTGCGAAAAAAGGGTTTGGAATATGGCTAATTGCCATTAATCCACTCATTATTTTACAAAAATTCTCAGTATATTTAGGAGAATAAGAACTTGACTTTTACAATCTATAAAAAGAAGGATTAAAAGTCTTCTCTTTTGTCTCTCAAACCTTGATCAAAAATGTTCAAAATGAGTTGATTTCATACACGGCCCCTTAAACAAACGTATAGAAATTTTAAAACATGAGGACAATCCATATGCACTAACGAACTTTACTCCGAACAAAAATTGTTAATTAATTATGTATCATAATTAATTAATTAATATGTAATATTTAAGGATGAAAAATCGATGTTTATGTCATTATCAGTGGTGTTTAGTATACGTATTGGGATTAGTCCATTTTGTGGTTTTACAATTAATCCCGCTACAAATACGCCTTTACAAATTTCATTGGCTAAAACTACACAATCACCGGGTCTATTAGTGGGTATATGCCTTAACACTTCGCAACGCGGCGGTATAATATGATGAAATCTTCTCACGTCATTAACACTAATAATAGTGGACTGCCCGTTGTTTGTTAGGGTTAAGGAATTATTTTCATAATTAATAATTGCTTTATATTTAAAAAAAAATTACTACCTAATATTCCGTTAGCAGCGCATTCTAACTGTTTAAAAACATAAAACTTAACTGTAAATATTAAACCACCTAATTCTAATTTTAAGAAAATATATTCTACTAGCTTTTGACAGCGGCTTCGCCCGCGTACATAAAATATAGCCTATGTTACTCAGAAGTAAAGCAGCATTCTATTGCTGCTAAATTTTTTCCAATTAGACCAGTAGTTCCAGAGATTACCTCCTACAAACAAAAAAACAAATTTTACCTCTTTATTATATTAGTGTAGATAGACATTAAATTTCCACTAATGCCCTTTATATATATTTGTTCGTTGAATATTTGATTATAATAATAATAATAATTCTTTATTGGTACTTAGTAATGGTACAATTAATGAAGCCTCTGACTCCCAAACTAGGCGGGCCTGTATGTCAGGAGTCAGCGCCCTCTCAAAATTATTGTAACTAAAAAATGAATTATATAATTACAATATTATAATCATAAATTATATCAAATATTAAATAATTAAATTCAAAATGAAGTGTAATTAAAAATAAATGGATCAAAATTAAATATTTTAAAATTATAACAATTAAAACAACTAAAAAATTAAATCATATAAAACTAAATTAAATTAAATTAAACCGTGCTGTATGAGGTGTAAATGTCCATGTTTATGAATGAGTATATGTATATGTACGTCGACAAATTGCCTTATTTGAAAAAAAATAAAAATATTCGGTGAAAAGTTGTTAATTTTTAATTATTTTCTCTACACTATCGGGTACGTATTAAATTACCGAAATTTAAAAGACCGAATTTTAAAATACCGATGGACGGAATCCCGAAAATTGAAACGCCGAATGGTTGTGGGTACGTATCAAAATCCCGAAAGTTCATAATACCTATGTTTAAAATACCGACGTCCAAAACAGCGAAATTCAAAATACCGAAAGTTTTAAATGCCGATAGTCGTTATATCGCAACACAAAATACCGATGTTCAAATGCCCGAACGGACAAAATCCCGAATGAACTAAATTCCGAATGGACGAAATACCGATGGATGAAAACCCAAAGAACGCCAACGTGGTTCCTGTGATTACTCACAGATGGCACTACAACACAGTTATGACGGTGGGCATTCTGCTTAACATGTTTTAATATTTTTTATAGCGGGGGTAGATGCCCCGGGTAGAATCGCCGCAAAACCGACTTTCCGTAGTCTTGTCTGCCCTACCCCTAGAGTGTAATTTAAAATCGCGTAGGCGCGCAGGGCTGCCGTGCAGATACTAAAACGCAGTAAAAGTATTGTAAAATACGCTATTTTACTGCATTTTATTATCTGCACGGCAGAGGGGTAGGGTATCTGCAACGATAAGCTTGCGTGGGGCCGCCCAAACCCCGCAGCGCCGGAGCCGTGACAGAAACGATGATTGCTGCATGCCAGGTTGCATGCTGCATGAGAAAAAAAAAGAAAAAAGTTCTGCTGTAAAAACCCTTACAAAAAATCGTTTATCTCGGAAATGGTAACAATTTCGGGATTTTAAACTACGGCATTTTAAACTCCGGGTTTTTAAATTTCGAGTTTTTAAACTTCGGGTTTTTAAACTTCGGGATTTTAAACTTTCGGGCAAATGAACTTTCGAGATTTAAAACATTCGACCAAACAACCATTCGGTGTTTCAATTTTCGGGATTCCGTCCATCGATATTTTAAAATTCGGTCTTTTAAATTTCGGTAATGTAATACGTACCCATGGTTACTCTTCAAACCACCTGCACCTCAGCTCGCAGGCCGCCCTACCCCTCCACGCCTACGCGATTTTAAATTACACTCTAGGGGTAGGGCAGACAAGACTACGGAAAGTCGGTTTTGCGGCGATTCTACCCGGGGCATCTACCCCCGCTATAAAAAATATTAAAACATGTTAAGCAGAATGCCCACCGTCATTACTGTTTTGTAGTGCCATCTGTGAGTAATCGCAACTACGTTCGCACTCTTTGGGATTTCATCTATCGGTATTTCGTCCATTCGGAATTAAGTTCATTCGGGATTTTGTCCTTTCGGGCATTTGAATATCGGTATTTTGTGTTGCGATATAACGACTATCGGCATTTAAAACTTTCGGTATTTTGAATTTCGGTGTTTTGGACGTCGGTATTTCAAACATAGGTATTATGAACTTTCGGGATTTTGATACGTACCCACACTATCGTAGTCAAGAGAAAAGAGCTAGTTCCTTAATTTTAATTCGCGTATCGACAGCGGGTATATATTGAGGATCTTATTAATTTTATTGTAAATATATACAGAAAGGAAAGTATTTTTTCTTGCAAAAGCCGTACGACATTTGACGGATTCAAATACATTTGGAGTTTTACGTTTGTTTTGATGCTTATTACGATCGTACGGGGCGGACACATGTTGTTTGGTTACTAAATTGAAAATAAAAAGTTGTCTTACTGTAAATACCATGTTTCGTACAAGGTCTTCGTGGGGAATCTGTATGGCTTGTATAGCATAGTCTTCAGTAGTGACCGTTGTGCTCTTTCAAGGTGTAAGAGATGTGTTTTGCATGCACCTCCCCAAACTCCTATGCAGTAACTTATCACTGATTGGGCGAGTGCACTATAGACACTACGAACAAGATCGCTGTCTGCTACGCGCCTGAGATTTTTAAAAACCCATGTAAGTTTCCTTATCCTTGACGAAACCATGTCAATGTGTGGTTGCCACGTGATCTTTTCATCAATGAGAACCCCAAGGTATCGAATTGTCTTCGTATTATTCACTGCTGCGCATGAGCACTGTTGAGTGAAAGGTGGTAGTGTACATGTGTGAATTCGAATAGCAACATTCGGCTGTTTTATGCGAGCATTTCTGAATTGTATACAATACGTTTTTGACAAATTAACAGTCAACAGGTTATGCCGCATCTACAAGCTGACTTTATAGAGTGCTATTTCAGCATTTCGTTGGACCTCATTCCAAGTCTGTCCCTGAAATACCAACGCTGTGTCATTAGCGTAGGTAAATATTTTCCCATGATTCAGTGACATTTGACATAGGTCGTTTATATAAACAAGGAAAAGGCTGGGACCGAGTATGCTACCTTGAGGAACTCCGTAGGTGACTTTGACATCTGAACTAGTTGTACTGCCTACTGTAACCTTTTGCAAACGACCTGTGAGGAAACTCTCGTAGATTTTGAGTACTGTTCCCCTTACTCCATACCTTTCCAGCTTGTCAACAAGAGCATAAATCGAGACAGTGTCAAAAGCCTTGGCTAAATCAACAAATACTCCAACACACTTTTGTTTCTTATCCAGATAAGTTGTCACATAATCTACCAACGAACCGACAGCTCCTTCTGTACTTTTGGCCACCCTAAAACCGAATTGAGAATCAGACAATATATTGTTTTGCTCTAAAAAAATTTTAAGTTGGTTGTTAAGTACCTTTTCTAATAATTTAGACAGAGCAGGCAACACAGAAATTGGTCTATAATTTGTTACATTGTCTCGAGCTCCACTCTTGTAAACAGGAGTGATAAAAGCCTTTTTAAAAACACTAGGAAAAACGCCCTGCTCAATACACAGCCTCACTATCGTGGTAAAGTGCGGAACAACGATATGTTTTGCCATTTTTAGAAATTTATTTGATATGGAGTCCCAGCCCATTGCAGAGTCGTTTTTCAGATTCGTAATAAGGGATTCAATTTCTGTCTTGTCTGGTGGAAACAGTACCATAGAGTTAGGGACGCGAGGTACAATGAAATTATCTGGGGAGATTGTAGCTAGGGAGCCACTGGCACATTTAATCTTATCCGCAAGCAACTTTCCAGCATTCGCAAAGAAATTATAAACTGCCTCGGCAGCCTCAGACGGATCATTACTGTTGGCCAGTAGTTCCCTTGCACCGAGTTTTTGCTTAACAGTACCAGTAATTGATTTTATAGCTGCCCAAGTCTCTTTATTATTTTTTGCACTTTGTAATAGATTTTTTTCATAATTGTAGCGACATATAGGGTATGAAGTTAGTCGCGTGTGACGTCAGCCGATAAGCAACCTCACGCGCAACTAACAGTTCAGGAACGCTTTGCAGTCGCTCTCCCTCCCTCGTAAAGATCAGTCTGTATTCGGTAACAAAGTAATATTGTAACGTATATGTATCTGTGACGTAATATATATTGAGTGAAAATTATTCGGTGTTTCCTTGAATTTCCAAATTGAACTCCTTTACTGAACAGTGGCATACACACAACACACAGAACTCTCAATTAGTAAAGCGCTGTGTGTTGTGTGTATGCCACTGTTCAGTAAAGGAGTTCAATTTGGAAATTCAAGGAAACACCGAATAATTTTCACTCAATATATATTACGTCACAGATACATATACGTTACAATATTACTTTGTTACCGAATACAGACTGATCTTTACGAGGGAGGGAGAGCGACTGCAAAGCGTTCCTGAACTGTTAGTTGCGCGTGAGGTTGCTTATCGGCTGACGTCACACGCGACTAACTTCATACCCTATATGTCGCTACAATAATTTATTTTAAGCTTGCGCAACAAACTGTTGCAGAAATTATTCAGTCTAGTTGGCAATGTATGCCCTGGAAGGCTGCCCAATTCCGAAATGAGGTTTAGGTAAGATGGACTATTTCTATCATTGTTATTAGGCTTTATGTCAATATTTACGTCTCCGATGACAATAACATTGTTACACGTAGCATGTCGAAGTATACTGTTAATACTGTTCAAAAAGTTGTCTATGCGGTAAATGGATGGAGATCTGTATGTAGCTAAAATTTTAGAGTCATTGTCAACGTTAAGCAGCAAAAAATTTCCTCCCACGGGATCTGGCTCCTCCACAGTGCACTTTATATTGTTAGTCACGTAAATGACAATACCATCATTTTTGTTTAAGCTTTTCTTGGAGAAGAAACATGAGTAACTGTCTAATAGGGGTGGTGGTTTATGTTCACTTAACCAGCATTCGGTTAAAATTATTATGTCTGGTTTGAAGTTAAGTCTAGCTAAATGAACAATAAAACCATCCATATTTTTATAAATGCTGCGAATGTTTTGAGAGATTACAGTCAATGCCCTAGAAGTAGACTCTATTAAGTTCCCACACGTTTCCGGGTCACATTTATATGATTTAGCCACTGAAATATCATCAATATCTTTAACTAAGGTATTTATAGAGGCCATTGATAAAACGTATGTAAGAAAAGTCGCAACGTTTGGCACGAGTGTTCTGATGTAACTAATTTCACGTTATATTTTATAAGTAAATATATTTTTGGTTTAAAAAGTTGATAATTATCTCGTTAAAAACTTTTCACTTCCATTAAACTGATCACGTGATAGTGTGAGCAAATGACGTATGTTTGTGTAGAGTAGTTTTAGTGGGATGTATTTATGTAAAGTCAGCACGACTACGACAAAATTTATATTCATGCAAAATAAACAAAAACAAAAAACATAACTAAAGCCATAACTTGTTTTCAGGAGATGAAATAGTCATGCACAACCTGCAGGTTTAAGCCTTTGAAGGTCCTCCTCCGTGTTTATTCGGATTTGGGGATCTCCAGCTTTTTTGCGTAGATAAACAACACCGTAAGAGGTCCAACAAAAGATTTCTTTGGTATTGTTCGTCAAATCGTTGAGCTCCTTAGTAGTCCTGAGTTGAGCTACACGAGAACTGACAAATGCTTGCACTGACTGGACAGGTCCACTCAGAACTGTGTGGTTCTTTCTTCAAAAGACCATCTCAGACTCCAATCTGCATGGTTCTCACATGATTTGACCGTTACATGTTTGTGTATGGACTTTAAAACAGACTTTGACCCCTGAGTTTGTTTCGGTGTTTCTTCTCAGGGTAGTCAGCTAGGAAACACCGGCCTCATCTAGTATCAAAAGACGAAAAAAAAAATAAAAAAATATTGACGTGTAAAAGAGTTTGTAAAAACCTATTTACAAAATAAAAATCATTTATCATTTATCAAAACTATAGTTCTTATGCTGCGTTCTAGCTGGGTAATATAGCTTCTGCGTTTTAAGAGTAAGTCTTTCAGATACATATACCGGTTGGTTACTCTTAAGCTTCAGATGAGTAGTGTTGAGCTTTCGTCCCAGGTTTTTTGACTTATTGATAGTTTTGACTCCCTTAATCACCTCATCTTTAGTGATGACAGAGTTGAAGGTTACTATTATTGGATTTGAATTTCCTTTTGACCTTACTCTCTGAATATCCTTCAGGTTGTTTTCAGTAATATTAAGATTCAAGGTTTGACCCAAATTGACAACTAAATGGCATAGGTCATCCTTTGTTTCGCCTTCAGACTTTGGTACGTTTCGAATTTCTAACTCAGAGACCCTTATGTTACGCTCCAGGTGCTCCATCTTATCCTCCAGTTGTCGGAGAAGTTTCTTATCCTCCTTTTTCTCAACTTCCAGAGACAAAATACGTTTTAAAAACTCATCGTACTTGGCAGACATTAACTCAACACTCTGTTTTAACTCAACGTTTTGTTCAATTATGCTATTAATCTTGAGCATCATATCGTCAAACTGAGCTTCTTGTTTATTGGAGAAAGTAGCAAACATGGCTCTCGTAAGTCCTGGTGAGGCAGTAGCTTTTTCACCTTCGAATTTCCTTTTTTTATACGCGTTGCAATCCGTGACATTGGTTTCGAGCGACAGGTCTGGTGCTGAGGCATATTGTTACAGCGTTGATTCATGTGGAGTGAATCGAACGGACGTAGAAGTAGTGTTGTCTGCTAAGTCGACAGATGATATTGGTAGCGGCTTCGGAGAGACAGGAGGAAAGCGGTTGACGGGCATAATATTATTTTATCGATCTCAAGTAAACAATATACTCTATTTATATGCTTATACTATTTGCTTTACTAAATTGGCCACAAGTCAGAAAATCAGAAAAACACAAAAAGAATATTTGACTGTGGGGTTCGAACTCGGGTATCGGGACTTGTAACCCTACGGCTATCTAATTAAGCCACTCGAGCAGTTACTAATGACTCCAAAAATGGTCTTCCAATATTACTGTTGCAAATTAATTGCGCTACCTAATGTTTATGCGAGCCTGGTACTTTTGCTTGAAAACAGTACTGCTCAAAAAAATTTGTTCTTCTTTTTTGAGTCACTCACCGATTGATTCTCAGTTTCAACAGCCCTTTCGTAGTTGTCTCGGCTTATGCCAACCTGGTAGTAGCTGACGGTGACACTTATTCCAGAGGTCTTCAAATTTGTTACCAGGGATTCACTCGATTTCTTATGACGTACAGCTCACAGATGAGACGGCAGGTTGGAGGTGGGTCCCCTGATGTGGCGACGTCAGTAGGCGGGCTGCCGCACAAGTGAGATGGCAGGATGTCCGTACGCAACGAGGCGGAGCTTTTGTTGCCGAGGTGGTGATTAGGACGGATTGATGACGCGCGGAGAATATCTCTTATGATTTTATGCACTCCTATTTTGCTTTTTAATTTTATTCGTTAAAAATGTCTTTAATTTAAATAAATAAAAGCTAAATGGTAACTTAAACACGTCTGCTCGTGATCGAGATCCGGGGGGAAAGGAGATATTAATCAAGTTATTATTGTATCTTTCTAACCATTCGTATTTTATTACGCATAAGCTAGCACGCTATCTACTAGTAAATTAACCCCTATGTTACCCTCTAAGTTACATCTAATTATATTATAATTATTGTTACGAACGTGAGTAATCAAATGCCGGTTTACTATGAGAGAGATTTATTTTCCACAAACAAAACACCAATTTAGTCCAATCGCCAATAAACCACTTCGTAATGCACTCTAGAGATCCGTAAGAATATCGCTTAGGTCGTCGTATGGATGAAAACGTTCTTTGCTTGACTTGGATAGTTCGCACTGATCGCTGTCGAAATCAAACTGACTCACGTCCAAAATTAAAAGCAAATTAATCAATTGCAATATTGCATACTTGGCCTACGAGCCAATAAAATTTTATATGGAAATTGGTATAATTTTATGTTGTAAGTTATTGAAAAAATATCAGAAGTTCAAATGAATATAAACGGTGCAATAATGTACTTTCGCTGAATTATTCGAAAACAGCGAGTTTATCATTAAAAAAAAGTCAAAATGTTTTTCGTACAGTTCGTAATTCTGAGCAGTTATTGTTGGGCTTTTGATCTCTGGCATAAAATTTTAGGGTCGCCTTGAAGCGACATCTATGGCGCCAAACAGGAAAAACAAAAAGGAAAATCCTACATCGCGCAATCAAAGTTCTCCGCGAGATTTGAACATGTATATTATTATATTCAAGAGGCCAAAATCATCTATCGGGTAAGTAGCCCACCAGACGTAAATCCTGTCTGGTCGGAGGATTTTTTCTTTTCAACGGAGGTTTGTGGGACGTTTCTCTTTTTAATGTCTTATCTACGATAGCTCAGTATTACTAGGTATGTCATAAGCCAATAAAGATGTATTACGCACTCTAGAGATCCGTAAGAATATCGCTTAGGTCGTCGTATGGATGAAAACGTTCTTTGCTTGACTTGGATAGTTCGCACTGATCGCTGTCGAAATCAAACTGACTCACGTCCGGCCAGTGGACACGTATTTATACTCAGAGCCAAGAAAATTCTAGATACCGAAGGTTCGAGGCCACACCAGACAACACCGAACAATAAACATTATTTTTATTACCCGTAGGTAGGTACCACTTTACCCTACGACTCATACGAATTTCGACTCTATAGTAAAAGACAGAAGGTACAAATTCCTTTACCAGATTACTTAAGTACCTACAAAAGTTCTCAGAATTATTGAGTATCTACTTATACGTGTCAGATTTTTCTAGAATTTGCTAGGCCCTGGTACGTACTTCTATTCTGGAGGTTTCGACTAGCAATGCGTTTTAATTATTCGGTGATACTCTTGACTTTGTTGAAGAAACGGCGTGTTCTATTTCCACGGCGTAACATTATCATAACTTAAAACATATTGCCTAATTACTTTCGGGACGAAAAAACTCTGACTCAGGCGCGATGTCTTTACCTGTACTTGCATCACCCTGGGTATGCTGTATGCGCGAAAACTGTGTTCTAGTTTCCGTTGCACGTGAGCCGTGAACGTGAAGGTTTTGAATTAAAATTTCGCGAAGTTGAATTATTTTGCCAATTGTTTGACCTATAATTTGAATTACCATGATTTTTATTAAAATTAGTCTGGAACTTATGATTGTTTGATTGATATTTGGCAGGTGTATATTTACGTGAATTATTGTAATAAGTTCTATGAGTTACCTTCATTACCGGGTGATTAGAAGACATGGGTTGCTCATCTAGCGCTGCTCTTATAGCCTCTGATAGAGACGAGAATTTTCTCGAAGCTATAATCATACTTAACCTCTGATCAGATAAGCCGTCTGCGAACCGTTTTATTGCTGTCTTCTCATTAAGAGGACGCAATATTTCGGATTTTTGTTCATCACCGTCTGCTTGAGTCAATGTTAGATTAACGAAAAGTTCCTCTAACTCAGACCCAAACGCCTCTATACTCCTGATACCTTGTGTCGTGCGTTGCAACTGCGCTTGAAGGCTAACATCGGACTTTTTTGGCAGCAAATATTTTTTCATGTCGCTAACAAGAGAAGAAACGGTACTGTACCTTATTTGGAGACGTAGTTTAGCGCCAGGAGACAGTCTGGTTTTCAGTACGAAGTCGATTAACTTCTGCTTGGATGTGTCGCTAAGCATGCTGTCGTAAAGCTGTGTGGAATCTATTAGTTGTTTAGTTACGTCTTCGGAACCTGTCATAACGGGCAGTAGGGATATTGCCGTTTTCAAATTGAAATCCTCACTAGCCATATTTACTTGCTCTAACTCAACATACTGTACTAACGTTATAATTTGATTATATAAGTTATGAATATTACCTATAATTATTATATTAATACGACAAAAATTGTCGGTGCTAACCTCTGAATTCTCAATAAGTAATTGGACTTTTGGCAACAACGTATTCAATTTATTGTACACTGTTCGAGCTTCTTGTAATTTTTTGGTGCCTATCTCTTTTTGTCTACGCGCAGGACCGATTTTTGTTAAATATGTTTTAATTTCCAACAACTCATTTTTAATGGCATGTAGTTCAGTTAGCATAATATTATAATAATATAGTTATAGTTTTATAACGAAAATATACCTAAAATAACTAATTTTACTTAGCTACAGTCCGACTTGCGATTGCGTAAGCCATCCGAAAGTGGGGCTTGGAGGGCCAGTTCCCACTTCCCTGGAAGACGGGAAAACTGGTCCTCGACGCGAAGCCGGGGCGCCCTGCGGACTCTCCGTCCGCGTATCGGCCCATTGTGCTGCTTGACGAGGTGGGCAAGCTCTTTGAAAGAGTCATTGCAGACCGCCTCGTCAAGCACCTAACACTGAAGGGGCCCGATCTCGCGGACGACCAGTTCGGGTTTCGCAGGAGGCGCTCCACGGTGAACGCCATCATGCGCGTGCGAGCCCTCACGACGGGGGATGCGGTGTCCTGGGGCAGGTGTGTCTTGGCGGTGTCACTGGACATTGCCAACGCCTTCAATTCCCTGCCCTGGAGTTGCATTAGGACGGCACTCCGGTATCACTGGGTGCCCGACTACCTCTGTCGTATAATCGAGGCCTACCTGTCCGACAGGTATATAGGGTGTCATTGACATGTTAACGCAAACGAATACCATAGATCTGGTACATAATTCTAGACCCCCCAGTGATGGAATTTTTTTTCGGTTTTTTCTTATATTTTTTTAATGAATTTTTGACGTTTTTTTAATTAAACTGTATAAAAATGTCAATTTAACATTTTTTGCGAAAAAACTGAGTGCATTACATTCCAAATTAAAAATGTTATCGAGTTTGATTAGAATAACGACTTTATTTCCTCGATGATTTTTTTATAATTTTTTTTTTGTAAAAAAAAAATTTTTTCTTTTTTTTTTTCTAAAAATATCATTGGGATTGGTTAGAATAACGATTTTATACAGGTAACAAATAAAAAAAAACAAAAATTTTTTTTCAAAATTTTGAAACAAAACCGACGAAAAATTCCACTACTGGGGGGTCCAGAATCATGTACTGGATCCATAGTATTCGTTTGCGTTAACATGTCAATGACACCTTGTATAATCTACCCCGGTCACCAAGGAGATTGGAAACGGTGAGAGATGTCGTGCGGTGTCCCACAGGGATCGGTACTGGGACCGCCCTTGTGGAACATCAGGTACGACTACGTGCTGCGCGTCGACCTCCCCGTAGGGGTCAGTGTGGTCTGCTACGCAGACGACACGCTGGCCCTAGCGCAGGGAGGGTCGTACCAGGCGGCGGTCGAACTAGCGACACATGGGGTTGCGACGGTCGTTGAAAGGATCCTGCAGTTGGGACTCAAGGTGGCACTGCACAAGTCCGAGGCCATGTTTTTTCACGGCCCTCGGAACGCGCCACCAACGGGTTCCCAACTAACGGTAAGAGGAGTTCACGTCGGCGTCGGGTCGACGATGAAGTACCTAGGACTTGTCCTCGACAGCCGATGGAATTTCGAGGAGCACTTCCGACGTCTGGCTCCCAAACTCAATCGGACGGGGGCTGCTCTCAAGCGGCTCCTGCCGAACCTTGGGGGTCCAGACGCCTTCTGCCGGAGGCTCTACGCCGGCATCGTTCGGTCCATGGCCCTTTATGGGGCACCAGTGTGGGCGCCGTCGCTGCGTAAACGCCCGGCGGCCCAGCTGAACGCCTGCCAGAGGGTCATGGCCATCCGGATGGTGCGGGGATACCGCATGGTGTCCCGCGAGGCGGCGAGCCTCCTTGCTGGCCTACCACCATGGGATTTGGAGGCAACAGTCCTTGCACGCATGCGAGACCAGCGCGTGGAGATGCAACGCCGGGGTGAAACTCCGCTGCCCGAACATGTCGAGGCGTGGCGGAAGGAGCTCCGGCGGGATCTCATGGTGAAGTGGAAACAGCGACTGTCGCAATCCAGCGCTGGGCACACCGTAATCTCGGCGGTAGTGCCCCTCTTTGAGGCGTGGCTGGATAGACCTCACGGCGTCCTCACCTTCCGCATGACGCAGGTTCTCACCGGACATGGGAAGTTCGGGATATTCCTGCACCGGATTCGTGCGGAAGAGACGTCCGGGTGTCGCCACTGTGAGGCGAGCCCGGAGGACACGGTGGAGCACACGGTGGAGGTGTGCCCTGCTTGGGAAGAGCATCGCCGTGTCCTCGTGGGGGTGATCGGCGGCGGCGACCTCTCGCGCCGGGCCCTGGTTCAGGCCATGGTCCGCAGCGAAGAGGAATGGCAGGCGGTCGCCTCCTTCTGCGAAGCAGTAATGCTTGTAAAGGAGGAGGCCGACCGCATAAGGCAAAGGCAACAGCGCCCTCGCCGTAGCCGTCGCCGCCGCGATCCTGCCGATATCCGGCCACCGTAGACACTGGCTCGCGGACGGTGAGCAATGGGTAGCTCGCCATCCGGTCGTCTGTTAAGACCGAGTCCAAGTCGTCAACGGCGCGCACCGTTCCCGCGCGCCTCAAGGAGTTGTCAGCAACTGCAGGGGCCCTTCAGGGTCGAAGCCTCCTGGAGCCTAGGGTGGTGCAAACTGTTACCTCGACTCTAGGAATAAGGCAAGGAAGGTACGGGGTAGGTTTTTTAGTTAGTAAGAGTCTGACACTGGTCTCCCGCTCCGCCCAAGAGCGGGTTTCGTCATGGGATGATTTTCACCTACCATAAAAAAAAAAAAAAGCCGAAAGTGCATCCGTTGTGGTGCCGTCTGCCGAATGTTGTCACGTTGCGTCGGGGCAGGTTACGTTTTTCATACTCCACGGGGCACGTTGTGGTCTTCTCACGATCTTGAGCTGGAATCTCTGGACACCGCTGCTACTGGGCCGGGCTATACCCTGGACTCATTGGGCCGGGAAAATCACTGGACACCGCTGCGACTGGGCCGGGAAAATTCCTGGACACCGCTGCAATCTTCTCGCTCTTGCTTAGGCAGTTGTATTGGGGTCAGGTCTTGCTATATTACTTAGGCTCACAGCGTTGAGTTCTCGCCGTAATGTATTCACAGCGTGGCCACGACACTTTTTCAGGATGTAATAGATGGCCGCAGCGCCGATCAAGACGACTGTTGTTATAAATAGTATCTGTTCAATGCTTGCACCGCTTGGCATAGACTGGGCAGTAGATGCAGAAGCTGCTCCATTGGCATTCTGGGCAATGACGACCTCTTCTTTAGAGTAGGTTTTCCCCATTACAATGGTCTTCTTTCTTCTTGATGACTGGGTTTTTCGTGTGTTTTTGTCTTCTGTTGGCAGGGTTCTTCTTATGTGATAGTTTTCTTGATGGCAGGGTCGCCATGTAATGTGTGGAGATGGTACAGTGAAAGTCGGGTGTTTGAAAGAGTATAAAAAGAACGTCTTTATTCGTAAACACAAGTATTTATAATTACAAAATGCCTTACTCAGCTATCCTTTGTGCGAGTCGTGCTATGTTGCAGTCAATTATAAAATGTTACGGTACCTAATAGTGTTAAATCATACATCACAGTTAACCTTCTGGAACTGTCTATTATACCTACCAGGATAAAGGGTAGGTAAAAAAGTACAGAAGATTTGCTTAGCTACGTAAAAACAATACTAAGTGCACAGGATAAGCAGATGTAAAAATCAGTTTAGGCGATAAACCAAATTGTACGTCATCCCTCGGGAATTCCTCATTTCCGGGGATAATTTATCGTATCATTTAACTTTGTTTTAAACGACACACAGCGCCATGTGTCACCAAACTGATACTGACAGCTTCATACGAAGCTAACAATATTTTCGTTTTCCCTCGAGAACATCACATTTTTCCGGGATAAAAAGTAGTCTATTATTTAATCCGGACTTCTAATTTTACGTCTGCAAAATTTCAAAGCAAACGGTTCAGTAGTTACGGCGTGAAAGCCTAACAAACAAACAAACTCACTTTCCGATTTATAATATTAAGTAAGGATAAAGCAGCTTTCTATTGTTCAGTCAGGTGGATCAGTCTCGCTTGTACTGCGCTCTAATGCAGACGTGTTATTGTTTTATTTGTAATAGATGTTGGCGTTCCTGCAGCAGAAGCTGGATGTTATGGACGAGGTGTCCGCAGTCCAGATCTGCGCAACGAACTTCAGCGAGGAGGACATAGCTGCTGCGAAGCTGTTGCGCGACCAGATGCCGTCCCGCCGGCGTGACGGGACAAAGAAGAGCCTGCAGGATATAATCACGCTGTTCAAGGAGCCCGATCCTGACGACGTGCCGACGTTTGTGGCAAAGGAGCTGCACAAGCTCCCTCCAGTCACCTTCGATCACGTCGATGTAACGAGCCTTCTGAAAGACATAGTCTTTCTGAGGGCCAGTCTCACAGATGTGCTGGCAAAGTTGGATGCATCTAAGAAAACCGTCGCCGATTTGCGCAAGGAATTGGATGAATTTCGCAATAACGCGGCGGCAACTAGGTCATCAGTCGATGCCTCGAACGTAAACATGCCTCATGGAGCCGGCCTCGATATATTGTCGCCGAACTCCGCGTCAGCAGTTTCCTCGCCAGCGCATATATCGTTTGCTGAGGTTGCAGAGTGCCGCAATCGTGCGCCCCGCAGCTCCGTGCCGGTTACCGCGGCTCCTTCATGCAGCGCCGCACGAGCCCCTCGCCCCGTCCAGCTGCCTGTCCTTGCAGCTCCAGCGAGTCCGATATGTAGGGATTTCGCTAGCGTCACCGCAAGCGCTCCTGGCGCTTCCAATCCGAGACCTGTGCCAGATAAAGCCAAGAACAAGGTCGACGACGATGGTTTCGTTACGGTGCAAAGGAGGAAGCATCGAACGCAAACCAACAGGAATCGCTGCGGCATAGCTCCTGTATCTCCTAGTGTGAGTCTGCGTGCCGCTGCACCGAACACTCCAGTTTACATTTCCCGTCTGCACTACACCACAAGGGTGGTAGATATCGTGGAGTACGTACGCCATAAGACGAAGTTCGAACTGAGGGTACAACAACTGGAGTCGCACCGTAACGTCAATTTCAAGGCGTTCGTAGTGCGAGTCCCGAACAGTTTTCTGCCCGTCGTGTTGAAAGAAGACTTTTGGCCGCAAGGCGTGGTGTTTCGTCGCTTCAGCGAAACTGTGCCACCGAACAGCACAAAATGACTCAGTGCAGTGGAAGTGCTACTAACATAGTTTTATTTAGTAACGATAAACTGTATTTAATTTATATTTGTTAGTCTTTAAGGTATATTCAGGTATCTTTAGGCCAAGATGCCTTAAAATAAATGATTTATTATTTACTAGCTTCTGCCCGCGACTTCGTCCGCGGAAAAATTGTGAGACAAAAGTTGTGATAGCTCGGTTAATATCCATGTTATATAAATAATTTATAGCCTATGTCACTCAGGAGTAAAGCAGCTTTCTATTGTTGCTAAAATTTTTCCAATCGGACCAGTAGTTCCAGAGATTACCTCCTACAAACAAAAAAACAAACTTTACCTCTTTATTATATTAGTGTAGATATATATATATATATATATATATATATATATATATATATATGGGAAATTATAAGTCTAGCCACAAAATTATTTATTGGACACTGGATTAAACCTCTAATAAACTAATTCGACTTTTTTACACCGCCAACTGAATATGCTATAGAAAGCGTCAAGTAAAGATCATCAATTATTGTGACTTGTCCTTCTCATTTATACATTGCCACCTAATTTACTAACTCGGCCACGGATTTTATATCGCGTCACTATTTTACGTTTTATAGCTTCAAAACACTGTCCTCAAAAAAATATAATTCAAGCTTCGACAGAAAGCATCACTTATTATAACTTAGCATGTATTTATAATACATCATATTCTTTTATCGCTAAAATTGATACCAAAATTAGAGTTGTACATTCAACATCAGCCAGCACCACGTGTTTAATTCCAGGCAACAACTCATTCAATTTTAATCAAGCTGAAAATTCAGGAGTTTTGAAGAATACAAAAAAAGTGTTTTTTTCAGCTTGGAGCGTAATACTACCGAACAATTAGACCGAGTGGTTTACTGGTTGCTGTGATTGTCCAGACTTTTATCGCAAGTACAGCTACAGAGGTAATCGGCGGCGACGACCTCTCGCGCCGGGCCTTGGTTTAGGCCATGGTCCGCAGCGAAGAGGAATGGCAGGCGGTCGCCTCCTTCTGCGAAGCAGTAATGCTCGTAAAGGAGGAAGTCGAACGCATAAGGCAAAGGCAACAGCGCCCTCGCCGTAGCCGACGCCGCCGCGATCCCGCCGATATCCGGCCACCGTAGATACTGGCTCGCGGACGATGAGCAATGGGTAGCTCGCCGTCCGGTCATCTGGTAACTGTCCAGGCCTAGTCCAAGTCGTCAACGGCGCGCACTGTTCCCGCGTGCTTCAAGGAGTTGTCAGCAAACTGTAGTGGCCCTTCAGGGTCGAAGCCTCCTGGAGCCGAGGGTTGGTGCGAAAGTGTTGCCTGGGAATAAGGCAAGGGAGGAACGGGGTAGGTTGTTTAGTCAGTAAGAGTCTGACACTGTTTCCCGCTCCGCCCAAGAACGGGATTCGTCATTCGATGATTTTTACCTACCATAAAAAAAAAACCATTAGAGGCAAAGCCACAACCACAGGGATTAAAAAGAAAGCGTGGATAGCCAACTAAAGCGCGACCTGCATTAATTAACCAATAATGGTTTTATTTTCTTTTTGTCTAGGAAGGTGCCTACATTCTTTTTACGTTTCTATTATTTACTATACGTAAAATGACGATAATTCAATAAAAAAAAAATGATTTTTCAAAAATAAAGTTAATTATTTTGTCTCTCCTTAATACCTTCTGGTAATATTAGTGGCCAATAGAATATATTTGATGACATTTTTAGCAAACTTTTGACGATCAATTAATATGGGATGAGGTACATTTTAAACGTACTGAGTTAAAAAATTAGAAGCTAAACAAATATATTTTTTGATGTCATTTAACAGTATTTTTGAAGTTTACTGTTACAATGCATGTTACAAATTTAGATGCTAAAAAATAACTATCGTGCTGAGTTGTATTTAGAGTGGTTTACATAGAAGATAACTAGTGGTTATGATAGTATTTTTTAGATGCTCGTTAATTGTGGCTGACTTAGTAATTTAGAAGGCAACATACATTTTTGGGGGCGAATTATGATATTAAAAAGAAGCCTGTTTAAATAGCAACCTATACATATATATATATATATATATATAATATAATCTTATCTACTGAAAATAGGTTTTTAAAAACTCTTTTACACGTCAATTTTTTTTTTGTCTGTTGAAACTAGATGAGTCCGGTGTTTCCTAGCTGACTACCCTGAGAAGAAACACCTAAACAAACTCAGGGGTAAATAGTATATTCACCCAATTCTTGCTGATTAATTTCTTCTCTTGTCTCAGGGTGACAGCGGCGGTCCTCTTCAAGTCCAATCAGAATTATCTTCATGCGTCCACACCGTCATAGGAGTAACGTCACATGGCAAGTCTTGCGGGTTCGGCGGTGGTTTCGGCGTCTACATCCGAGTCTCTTACTATGTACCTTGGATTGAACAGACAGTGTGGCCTGAATGAGAGAATATTGGAACATTGATAATATATAGACACTATAGAATTTAGAAAATAAAATTGACGAGTCTTATTGTTGTGTTTTAATCCCGAACCCATCATATATTAAATTAAATTATTGGTCGGTTTTTTTTCTCCAATTTGTGAAAAAAAGTTGTATTTTTGAGTTTTACCTATATAAAATCGTTATTCTAACCAAACCCAATGATATTAGAAAATAAAGAATTTTCTTTTACAAAAAAAATTATCTATACTATAATATTATAATATAACTAGCTGTGCCCGCGACTTCGTCCGCGTGGAATAGTTATTTTGGGCATCATATTTATTTTTGCAAACAACCTCAGCTTTATAAATTATAGCTGTTACCCACGACTTTGCCCGTGTCAATTTCTGTTATTAATTTAGACAATTTAGTTTTTAAAAGAACATAATTATCTAAAAGTACTTCATAGAGCTACACCCTCCACTTGGGCACGCCATAATCTTAGCGGTAAGTGCCCTCTTTGAGGCGTGGTTGGATAGACATCACGCAGGACATGACGCAGGTTCTCACCGGACATGGGAAGTTCAGGAGATTCCTGCGCCGGATTCGTGCGGAAGAGACGCCCGGGTGCGCCACTGTGTGGCCAGCACGGAGGACACGGTGGAGGTGTGCCCCGCTTGAGAAGAGAAACGCCGTGTCTTCGTGGGGGTGATCAGCAGCGAATAAGAATGGCAAGCGGTCGCCTCCTTCTGCGAAGCAGTAATGCTCGTAAAGGAGGAGGCCAACCGCATAAGGCAAGGGCAAAAGCGCCCTCGCCGTAGCCGTCGCCGCCGCGATCCCGCCGATATCCAGCTACCGTAGACGCTGGCTTGCGGATGGTGAGCAATGGGTAGCTCGCCGTCCGGTTGTCTGGTAACAGTCCAGACCGAGACCAAGTCGTCGACGGCCTGCACTGCTCCCGTGCGCCTCAAGGTGTTGTCAGCAAACTGTGGGGCTCTTCAGGGTCGAAGCCTTCTGCAGCCGAGGGTTGGTGCGAAAGCGTTATACCGGGGCTCTGGGAATAAGGCAAGGGAGGAACGGGGTAGGTTGTTTAGTCAGTAAGAGTCTGACACTGTTTCCCGCTCGGCCCAAGAGCGGGATTCGTCATTGGATGATTTTTACCTACCATAAAAAAACCCCTCCGCGCCGCCCGCAAGCAACCCCTCTCCTCGCCCGCCGGCCAGGCAAAGCGTCATATTTTGCACATTATGCGGCGCGTGTGAATTTTATATCGGAGTATTTTAAAATTGTAATATCTTCTAAGATGCTCATTGAAAATAAGTGATTACAAAGACAATTTTGTTCACAATTACATACTCTTAATCAACAACACATTTATCTGGATAAAGTTTAATATTACTATGTTGATACAACTTTAACAAATAAATTGGTAATAATGCATTAATTTCGGCCAAATTTGATTCCCATAAAAACGGTTCTAGTGAGTTAATTTTAAAAGATAGACACATACTGTCGCGGACATTTTTTTAGATCATTTTAAGAGGAATAATTCTTTCATACATATTTTTTTGGTATCTTCTACCGTTTTCGCAGCGCACGCAACGGAAGCCCTCAAAGATGAATATTTTTCCCCGTTTTTTCCACATTTTCCATTGTTTCTTCGCTCCTATAAGTCACAGCGTGATGTTATATAGCCTAAAGCCTTCCTCGATAAATGATCTATTCAACACAAAAAGAATTTTTCAATTCGAACCAGTAGTTCCTGAGATTAGCGCGTTCAAACAAACAAACAAACAAACAAACAAACTCTTCAGCTTTATAATATTAGTATAGATATTAGATACTAGCTGTGCCCGCGACTTCGTCCGCGTGGAATAGTTATTTTGGGCATCATATTTATTTTTGCAAACAACCTCAGCTTTATAAATTATAGCTGTTACCCACGACTTTGCCCGTGTCAATTTCTGTTATTAATTTAGACAATTTAGTTTTTAAAAGAACATAATTATGTAAAAGTACTTCATAGAGCTACACCCTCCACTTGGGCACGCCATAATCTTAGCGGTAAGTGCCCTCTTTGAGGCGTGGTTGGATAGACATCACGCAGGACATGACGCAGGTTCTCACCGGACATGGGAAGTTCAGGAGATTCCTGCGCCGGATTCGTGCGGAAGAGACGCCCGGGTGCGCCACTGTGTGGCCAGCACGGAGGACACGGTGGAGGTGTGCCCCGCTTGAGAAGAGAAACGCCGTGTCTTCGTGGGGGTGATCAGCGGCGGTGGCCTCTCGCGCCGGGCCTTGGTTCAGGCCATGGTCCGCAGCGAATAAGAATGGCAAGCGGTCGCCTCCTTCTGCGAAGCAGTAATGCTCGTAAAGGAGGAGGCCAACCGCATAAGGCAAGGGCAAAAGCGCCCTCGCCGTAGCCGTCGCCGCCGCGATCCCGCCGATAGCCAGCCACCGTAGACGCTGGCTTGCGGATGGTGAGCAATGGGTAGCTCGCCGTCCGGTTGTCTGGTAACAGTCCAGACCGAGACCAAGTCGTCGACGGCCTGCACTGCTCCCGTGCGCCTCAAGGTGTTGTCAGCAAACTGTGGGGCTCTTCAGGGTCGAAGCCTTCTGCAGCCGAGGGTTGGTGCGAAAGCGTTATACCGGGGCTCTGGGAATAAGGCAAGGGAGGAACGGGGTAGGTTGTTTAGTCAGTAAGAGTCTGACACTGTTTCCCGCTCGGCCCAAGAGCGGGATTCGTCATTGGATGATTTTTACCTACCATAAAAAAAAACCCTCCGCGCCGCCCGCAAGCAACCCCTCTCCTCGCCCGCCGGCCAGGCAAAGCGTCATATTTTGCACATTATGCGGCGCGTGTGAATTTTATATCGGAGTATTTTAAAATTGTAATATCTTCTAAGATGTTCATTGAAAATAAGTGATTACAAAGACAATTTTGTTCACAATTACATACTCTTAATCAACAACACATTTATTTGGATAAAGTTTAATATTACTATGTTGATACAACTTTAACAAATAAATTGGTAATAATGCATTAATTTCGGCCAAATTTGATTCCCATAAAAACGGTTCTAGTGAGTTAATTTTAAAAGATAGACACATACTGTCGCGGACATTTTTTTAGATCATTTTAAGAGGAATAATTCTTTCATACATATTTTTTTGGTATCTTCTACCGTTTTCGCAGCGCACGCAACGGAAGCCCTCAAAGATGAATATTTTTCCCCGTTTTTTCCACATTTTCCATTGTTTCTTCGCTCCTATAAGTCACAGCGTGATGTTATATAGCCTAAAGCCTTCCTCGATAAATGATCTATTCAACACAAAAAGAATTTTTCAATTCGAACCAGTAGTTCCTGAGATTAGCGCGTTCAAACAAACAAACAAACAAACAAACAAACAAACTCTTCAGCTTTATAATATTAGTATAGATTATAATTTTAGATATTTTTAGATATTTTTTATAATATAAAGCTGAAGAGTTTGTTTGTTTGTTTGTTTGTTTGAACGTGCTAATCTCAGGAACTACTGGTTCGAATTGAAAAATTCTTTTTGTGCTGAATAGATCATTTATCGAGGAAGGCTTTAGGCTATATAACATCACGCTGTGACTTATAGGGGCGAAGAAACAATGGAAAATGTGGAAAAAACGGGGAAAAATATTCATCTTTGAGGGCTTCCGTTGCGCGCGCTGCGAAAACGGTAGAAGATACCAAAAAAATATGTACCAAAGAATTATTCCTCTTAAAATGATGTAAAAAAATGTCCGGGAAAGTATATGTCTATCTTTTAAGATTAACTCACTAGAACCGTTTTTATGGGAATCAAATTTGGCCCAAAATAATGCATTATTACAAATTATTTGTTAGAGTTGTATCAACATAGTAATATTAAACTTTATCCAAATGAATGTGTTGTTGATTAAGAGTATGTAATTGTGAACAAAATTGTCATTGTAATCACTTATTTTCAATGAACATCTTAGAAGATATTACAATTTTAAAATACTCCGATATAAAATTCACACGCGCCGCATGATGTGCAAAATATGACGCTGCGCCTGGCCGGCGGGCGAGGAGAGGGGTTGCTTGCGGGCGGCGCGGAGGGGTTTTTTTATGGTAGTTAAAAATCATCCAATGACGAATCCTGCTCTTGGGTGGAGCGGGAAAGTGTCAGACTCTTACTGACTAAACAACCTACCCCGTTCCTCCCTTGCCTTATTACCAGAGCCCCGGTATAACGCTTTCGCACCAACCCTCGGCTGCAGGAGGCTTCGACCCTGAAGAGCCCCACAGTTTGCTGACAACACCTTGAGGCGCGCGGGAGCAGTGCAGGCCGTCGACGACTTGGTCTCGGTCTGGACTGTTACCAGACAACCGGACGGCCAGCTACCCATTGCTCACCGTTCGCGAGCCAGCGTCTACGGTGGCCGGATATCGGCGGGATCACGGCGGCGACAGCTACGGCGAGGGCGCTTTTGCCCTTGCCTTATGCGTTTGGCCTCCTCCTTTACGAGCATTACTGCTTCGCAGAAGGAGGCGACCGCTTGCCATTCTTCTTCGCTGCGGACCATGGCCTGAACCAAGGCCCGGCGCGAGAGGCCACCGTTGCCGATCACCCCCACGAGGACACGGCGATTCTCTTCTCAAGCGGGGCACACCTCCACCGTGTCCTCCGTGCTGGCCACACAGTGGCGACACCCGGGCGACTCTTCCGCACGAATCCGGCGCAGGAATCTCCTGAACTTCCCATGTCCGGTGAGAACCTGCGTCATGTCCTGTGTGATGTCTATCCAACCACGCCTCAAAGAGGGCACTTACCGCCGAGATTTTGGCGTGCCTAAGTGGAGAGTGTAGCTCTATGAAGTACTTTTAGATAATTATGTTCTTTTAAAAACTAAATTGTCTAAATTAATAACAGAAATTGATACGGGCAAAGTCGTGGGTAACAGCTATAATTTATAAAGCTGAGGTTGTTTGCAAAAATAAATATGATGCCCAAAATAACTATTCGACGCGGACGAAGTCGCGGGCACAGCTAGTAATAGTATAATCGTCGAGACAAATAAAGTCGTTATTCTAATCAAACCCAATGACATTTTTAATTTAGAATGTAATTTATTCACCTTTTCCCCAAAAAATATTAAAAAAAAAGTTTTTATACAGTTTAATTTAAAAAAAAACGAAAAAAAAATAATTAAAAAAAAACCGAAAAAAAATCCACCATGGGTAGGCTTGCCAGATGTCCGGCTTTAGCCGGACATGTTTGGCTTTTTGCGGTCGCGTCCGGCCAAATATGTACGTGTTCGGCCTGTCTGGCTTTTGTCAGGCTTGTTGTCAAAGTGGACATTCGTACGAACCCATCTTCGTACGAATCTCCACTCTGACAAAAGGGTGGACGAGCGCCCGACCCGAGCTGACAAGGGCTAGCGGAGAGCAAACTGTTTTCCGGCCCCCGCATCGCATACTCCTTCTTCGATCTCATCCTCACTTTACATCACGTATAAATACTTTTTTCAACAGCCTAGCTGTAAAAACATTATGTTTGGCAATTAAAAAAACATGTCCGGCTTTGGAAGGCCTCCCACCAGGTGGACCGATGTCCTGGTCAGGGTTGCTAGAATCTGATGAATGCAAGACGCACAAGACCGATCTTTGTATTGGCGCTTGGGGGAGGCCTATGTAAAGCAGTGGACGCATTTCGGCTGAAATGATGTGCAAATCTTGGTGTTCGCTTGGGGCTCAAGAGTTTCAACGATGTCTTAAACGCCCTGCGGTAAGGGGCGTTTAAGACGAGAAGAGAATAAGAAGAGTGGAATTTTGCCGGTGTCGGTGTTTCCGCTCACAAGTCTTATAATAATAATGTTACGAACGTGAGTAATCAAATGCCGGTTTACTAAGAGAGAGATTTATTTTCCACAAACAAACACAATTTAGTTCAATCGCCAATAAACCACTTCGTAATGCCCTCTAGAGATCCGTAGAAATATCGCTTAGGTCGTCGTATGGATGAAAACGTTCTTCACTTGACTTGGATATTCGCACTTGATCGCAGTCGAAATCAAACTGACTGACGTCCGGCCAGTAGACACGTATTTATACTCAGAGCCAAGAAAATTCTAGATACCGAAGGTTCGAGGCCACACCAGAACAAAAGAAACCGTTTCCGCGAAGCAATAAATTATTCTTATTACCTACCGGTAGGTAACTACTCGACCCCACGACTCATACGAATTTCGACTCTATAGTAAAAGACTGAAGGTACAAATTCCTTTACCAAGTTACTTAAGTACCTACAAAAGTTCTCAGAATTATTGAGTACCTACTTATACGTGTCCGATTTTTCTAGAATTTGCTAGGCCCTGGTACGTACTTCTATTCTGGAGGTTTCGACTAGCAATGCGTTTTAATTATTCGGTGATACTCTTGACTTTGTCGAAGAAACGGCGTGTTCTATTTCCACGGCGTAACAGTGCCCCCCTCTTAGTCATGCTCGTCCCGAGCATCATTAGATCCACGATACGGCGCCAGTCTATCCAAGTGAACTACCTTAGGCTTCCCTCTTAGTCCTTTCTTGATGCGGTAGGTTACGTCGTTAATCCTTTTCACCACGGTGTAAGGTCCCTCCCATCGAGCTTGAAGTTTCGGCGACTTCCCTTTTCGTCGGAGCGGGTTGTGAAGCCAGACTAGTGAACCTTCCTCAAACCCCTTGGTATTGGCATTACGGTCGTACCTAGTTTTCATTTTGGAGCTGGTGTTCATGCTATTTTCACGTACTCGTTTATGCACTTCATCCAATTGGTCCTGAAGGTCACTGACGTAGTCCGTAACTGGCTTGTTCTTGTCAGGTGGCACGCCAGTTATGGCATCTACTGGAAGTCTCATCTCTCTGCCGAAATTCACTCTTGCTGGAGTATGTCCCGTGCTATCGTGTACTGCCGATCGATAAGACATCAGAAATAGTGGAATATACCGGTCCCAGTCCTTCTGATGGTCATCGACAACCTTAGCCAGGTGATTCTCCAGGGTTTGGTTAAATCTTTCCACCATTCCATCCGACTGTGGATGCGCAGGTGTTGTGCGTGTTTTGTAAATCCCCAGAAGGGTACACATTTCCTGGAACAGCGCAGATTCGAAGTTTCGGCCTTGATCGGAATGGATCTCCAAAGGTACGCCATACCGACACACTACTTCTTCAACCACCTTCTTTGCCACTGTCGTCGCTTCCTGGTTGGGTATGGCGAAAACTTCGGGCCACTTTGTGAAATAGTCCTGGATCACCAATATGTATTTGTTTCCGTCATTTGTAATTGGAAATGGTCCAGCGACGTCGATGGCAATTCGTTCCCAAGGGGCTCCCACGTTATACAGCTGAAGCTTGCCCCTGCTTCTAGTCTGTGGTCCTTTCACAGATGCACACGCTGTACATTTCCGACACCACTGCTCTATGTCATCTCTACAATTGAGCCAGTAATACCGCTGTCTCACTTTCAGTAGAGTTTTCTTGATCCCCAGGTGTCCACCAGAAGCACCATCGTGTATTTCCTGTAGCAGGGGGACCACTTCACTTCGTGGTACTATCACTTGTGTAGTCACCTCCTTGCCATCATTCGATTCCCATTTCCTACAGAGCACATCATTCTCCAGGACTAAACTGTCCCACTGCGCCCAGTAGCTCTTTGTGACGGGACTAAGTGACGATACTTCACTCCACTGGGGCCTAGCTCCACTACGCATCCAGTCCAGTATCGGTCGAATATCGTCATCTTCTTCCTGGGATTTCTTGAAGTTGCCTTCAGTTCTAATCAAGTTCACGTGTTCTCTGGCTTCGTTTTGCTGGCAATGTCTGCAGTCTTCATCACACGGACGTCGCGACAGGGCATCAGCATTGTTATGCCCTTTTCCACTCCGATGTTCTGTCACAAAATTGAACTCCTGCAGCTGCTCGAGCCATCTTGCAACTTGACCCTCCGGGTTTTTAAATTGTAGCAGCCATTTCAATGCAGCATGGTCCGTCCTCAACGTAAACTGCCTTCCAATGAGGTACTTGTGGAAGTGCTGCAAGGTTTTTACCACAGCCAGCAGTTCTCGTCGAGTAACGCAGTAGTTCCTCTCAGGCTTTGAAAGTGCCTTACTGAAGTAAGCGATCACGATCTGTCGGTCACCTTGCATCTGTGACAATACGCCACCAATTCCCGTATTGCTGGCATCAGTGTCAACGACAAATCTTCCATCTCTACTCGGATACCCCAGTATAGGTGCTTCACATAGCCGTTGCTTCAGCTCGTTGAACGCTGACCCACAGTTGTTGTCCCAGATAAATTCTCTTTTATCCTCAGTCAATTGATGCAGAGGTTTTGCAATGTCCGAAAAACTCATAACAAACCTTCTGTAGTACGTGCATAGCCCTAGAAATGCACGTACTTCTGTTTTGTTCTTCGGAACTGGCCACTGTTGTACAGCCTTTATCTTCTCAGGGTCGGTTCTCACTCCGTCGGCGGAAATCACATGTCCTAAGTAGCTGACCTCCTTCTTAAACAGGGCACACTTCTTTGGGCTTAGTTTTAGGTTAGCCCCTCGTATTCTGGTGAACACTTTTTCCATGTTCCTTAGGTTTTCCTTAAAAGTGCGGCCCATTATAATGACGTCATCCAAATATACTAGACAGACGTCACCAAGAAGACCAACCATGACTCGTTCCATGAGGCGTTCAAAGGTTGCTGGAGCATTGCACAACCCAAAAGGCATGACGTTAAATTGCCACAGGCCATTGCCAATGCCCGTACTGAACGCTGTCTTTTCTTTATCCTTCTCGCTGATTTCCACTTGCCAGTAGCCACTTTTCAAATCAATGGTTGAAAACCACCTCATACCACTGAGCATATCCAGCGTATCGTCGATCCTCGGCAAGGGATAACTGTCCTTCTTCGTGACGTTATTCAGCATTCTGTAGTCGACACAGAATCTTGTACTGCCGTCCTTTTTCTTCACAAGAACGACAGGAGAAGACCATGGGCTCGTAGAAGGTTCAATTATTCCACTATCAGCCATGTCCTTTACCATTTCTGCCACTTCAGTTTCTTTAGCCCAGGGTATGCGGCGCGGCCTTTGTTTAATCGGTCTAGCATCACCTGTGTCTATCTCATGCTTGACGAGGCCTGTTCTTCCGTAGTCCTTTCCCGTCGCAAAAATATCCCGAAACCGTAGCAGAAATTCCCTGGCTTGCTGTAGTTCTGAGGTCGACAAATTGTTCTTAGAACTTTCCAGAAGTTGCTGGATGTGGTCAGGTTCACCTTTTGTCGAGTCCTGCTTCACTGGAGATGTGTTGATTTGGCGGAGATACTTCACTTCTTCACATCTTCCAACAACACTGTTTTTCTTCAAATGGACCTCCTTTTTCCCAAGATTTATTATTCTCACTTTAGATTTCCCTTTCGTCATTACTAAAGTCCTCGCAGTGATGAGTTCCGGGTGCCGGTCAGTATCCTCAACTATTACGCATCTTTGTTGCCTGATTTTCTTAGGGAATTTTACTTCAACTAAAGTTTCTGTTCTCGGAGCCAATGTCGTATCTTTTAAACAATAGAGGTTACACATGTTGATTCCCCGCAGGAACACTTCTTGGTCTGGAAACTTCAATACTCCCCTATCAATATCCAAAACACACCGGTACTTCCGCAAGAAGTCCAAACCCAGTATGCAATCATCGGTAATATTTGCAATTAAAACAGAATGGGTGTATACTTGATCACCGATTTTAAACTCTATATCTGTATCACCGAGGACGGAAACTGGCTGGCCGGTTGCTGTCTGAAGTCGGCAGGATGGAGACTTTCTTTGCCACAAGATCGTGCGTTTCAGCAACTCAGGTCTTATAATAGTCCGTGACGCCCCGGTGTCAACGGTGAAATTGCAAGCACGTTCATTCAGTGTTCCTTCGATGGTTAGACTATTTCCGTTATGGACTTGATTGATGGTGATGACTGAGGCCTTTAATTGACCAGCCGGCACGCACCCCGCAGCCCTAGCGACATTAAGTTTTATCGTCTTCTCGTTAACTTGGGTTGCGGAGTCCACACTTGCCCTCTTCCTCTTGGGACAATCGGTACGAATGTGCCCTTTTTCTCTGCACCCGTAACACGTCGGAATATAGCGGGACGTTGCCGAAGAAGAAACCACCCCTTCTCGGTGACGCGGCTGCACTGAAGGCGAAACCACTACTTCTCGAACTCTGTGCGTGCGTGAGTCCTGTCGTACGGCTTCCACTTCCAAAGCGTGAGCCATTGCACTTTTGAGAGTTTGGTGGTGCCCAAGTCGCACCGTAGCTCTCACTTCAGAATCCCGTAGTCCGTCGATGAATGCCTGCACCAGGTTAACTTCCACAGTCTCCGATGTCATCGACCTATATGCGCGCCGCACCAGCCGTTCAACCTCGACACCCCACTGCTGGAGGCTCTCGTCAGGCCTCTGCGTTCTGTCGCGGAGCTGCGCGCGGAACACGTGCTCGAGGTGCTTGTCACCATAGCGGGTGTCTAACCCTTCCATTAGGCGCTCCAAGGTCCTGCCGTCTGAAGGAAGGTTCTCTAGAACCAGTAATGCATCTCCTCGTAGTGCCAAGGTTAACGCCGCGAAAGACTGCTCATCATCCCAGCGGTTCGTCTTGGCCAATGTTTCCAATTGGTATTTGAACGCAGTCCATGACGACGTGCCGTCAAAACGTGGCACTTCAAACTTTGCGGCCGACATACTGTGGGTGTGCGCTGATGAGCCAATGGCAATGGGTTCGCGTGCTTCCAGCTTGACAATTTTTCTATTGATGTCCAGCAGGCGATCTTCATGGCCATCTATTCGGGTTTCCAAAGTATCAGTTCGGGCGGAAACCTCCTTGACCTCTAAGGTGAGATTCTTTACTTTCTCGCCCAGCGTGACGAGGCCGTGATCGATTTTCTCGAGGATAAGGTTCTGCTTAGCCTCTTGATCGCGGCGAGCGGCTTCCTGTTCGCGGCGAGCGGCTTCCTGTTCGCGGCGAGCGGCTTCCTGTTCGCGGCGAGCTTCTTCCTGGTTAGCCGCGATTAGGTCCTGGAGCTGGCGCTGGTTAGCTTCCTGTTCGCGGCGAGCGGCTTCCTGTTCGCGGCGAGCGGCTTCCTGTTCGCGGCGAGCTTCTTCCTGGTTAGCCGCGATTAGGTCCTGGAGCTGGCGCTGGTTAGCTTCCTGTTCGCGGCGAGCGGCTTCCTGTTCGCGGCGAGCTTCTTCCTGGTTAGCCGCGATTAGGTCCTGGAGCTGGCGTTGGTTAGCTTCCTGTTCGCGGCGAGCGGTTTCTTGTTCGCGGCGAACGGCTTCCATACTAGCTTGCATGGCAGCCAACACCGCAGCGAGGCTCATTTCTGAAGTTGGTCCTGTTGGCATCTCAGCAGCTGCCGTTGCTCCGACACCAGCCGGATCTTCTTCCTCCAGTCGGTGACGCGCAGCATCCATCTCCGTTTGTCTCCTTGTTCGTGGTCGCTGTTCGTTGTCCCTCTGTAGTAATGGCATCTCACTTCTGACACCAGTTGTTACGAACGTGAGTAATCAAATGCCGGTTTACTAAGAGAGAGATTTATTTTCCACAAACAAACACAATTTAGTTCAATCGCCAATAAACCACTTCGTAATGCCCTCTAGAGATCCGTAGAAATATCGCTTAGGTCGTCGTATGGATGAAAACGTTCTTCACTTGACTTGGATATTCGCACTTGATCGCAGTCGAAATCAAACTGACTGACGTCCGGCCAGTAGACACGTATTTATACTCAGAGCCAAGAAAATTCTAGATACCGAAGGTTCGAGGCCACACCAGAACAAAAGAAACCGTTTCCGCGAAGCAATAAATTATTCTTATTACCTACCGGTAGGTAACTACTCGACCCCACGACTCATACGAATTTCGACTCTATAGTAAAAGACTGAAGGTACAAATTCCTTTACCAAGTTACTTAAGTACCTACAAAAGTTCTCAGAATTATTGAGTACCTACTTATACGTGTCCGATTTTTCTAGAATTTGCTAGGCCCTGGTACGTACTTCTATTCTGGAGGTTTCGACTAGCAATGCGTTTTAATTATTCGGTGATACTCTTGACTTTGTCGAAGAAACGGCGTGTTCTATTTCCACGGCGTAACAATAATAATCATCATCATCATCATCAGCCTTTTAGTGTTCCCACTGCTTGGACACAGGCCTCCTCTCTAGGAGAGGGAATGGGCCATAATCCACCACGCGGGCCCAGTGCGGATTGGTGGATGTCACATGTCTTCGAATTTTTGGTTCTAGGACATGCCGGTTTCCTCACGATGTTTTCCTTCACCGTTTTGAGAGCAGTGGAGATGAAATAAATTACACAAAGTAATGCGCCTGGCTGGGTTTGAACCCGCGACCTACAACTCGTAAGTCGGGGCCGTTACCACTCGGACACTCTCTATTAATAATAATAAATTTATTATTTTACTAGCTTTTGTCCGCAGCTTCGCCCGCGTACATAAAATACAGCCTATGTCACTCAGGAGTAAAGCAGCTTTCTATTGTTGCTAAAATTTTTCCAATCGGACCAGTAGTTCCAGAGATTACCTCCTACAAACAAAAAAAACAAAAAAACTAACTTTACCTCTTTATTATATTAGTGTAGATTTATTTATTTATTTATTCTTCATGCAACACAAGGTACAAAGGCGGACTTAATGCCTTAGGCATTCTCTACCAGTCAACCTAGTGTGGTGAAGAGACAATATGGTAGGTGCGTAAAAAAGAAAACGTTATGATAACAATACAATAGTACAAATATTTCATATGCAAATAAAAATAAATATATACTTAATACATAATATCTATATACATACATATATATATACATAAATACATATATATAAAGTAGGGAAAGAAGTTATTGATTCTGCTATTCGTGGAGAAAATAATTCCGTAACTTCCGCTTAAATGCATAGCGACTTTTAGCCGCTCTGATATCGAGAGGAAGCGCATTCCACAGAAGGATGGATTGGATATAGAAAGAAGAATGAACAAAATCAGAAGTATGAGAAGGACAGAGCAGAAGGAGATTGTTAGAGGAACGCAAATTCCTTGCGTGTGAAGCACATAGAAACTGAAAGTGTGATATGAGATAGGATGGAGGGATGGGAGAGTTGAGTAGAGAGAAAAGAGTGGTTAAGGCACGCAAACTTCTTCTCTGGCGAATGGGCAACCATTTGACTCCAATCTAAAGTTCGACACATGGTCATACTTCCTCAGGTTAAAAATGAAACGGATGCAGTTGTTGAGGAGTCTATCCAGCTTATCCAGCAAGACCGCATTTATTGTATGTATAGCATAGTTTAATATAGTTATTTGTATAGTATAGTTATTTTTATACGGTATAGTTATTGTCTTCGGTGTAAGGAGTGACTCCGCTACTGAATGTCGAAGTTTTAAATGTCGACGTATGTTAGTTCTAAAGTACAGGATATCGAGGTACGCCAGTTCGAAAGTTCACTGGAGCGAAGTATGCAAGGCCGACGTATCGTTAGTTAGAAAGCATACGAGTGCGATGTACGCATGGCCGTGAACTTAGCAGATCATTTTCCAGCAGAGCATGAAAAAGTGAGAGTTCTATTCGCATGCAGCATAGTTCTGGAGTTCCTGATAGTTTTAAGGAAAAGTTCTAGTGTTTTTCCTAGAAAAAATATCAAATGAAAATATGATCTGCTAACTTCCGGTAGCAGATCATTTTTTCAAAAAGCAATTTTTTTTATTGCCTTTGGTGCACAAAGGCATGTTCTATAGTTCTTAATTACTTTTATTAATAGTTTTGTCAAAACAGGTTCAAAAAAAAAAAAACAAAAAAAATCTAAAATCATGATTTTTCTTAGTGTTCAACAGAAAAAAAATCTTAAAAAACTTTATGGAGCACCATGAAAAAAGAATTCCTAAAATTCAGTTACACTTGGACCAGGTCTACCAGGAACTGTGGAATCTAGACCCAGAACTCCAACACAAGTATCAGCAGAGCATGGTCGAAGACAGAGATTAACTAAAATCATGAATATTTCGAGTGTTTTTGTAAAAAAATCATAACAAACTTTGTGGAGTACCCTGAAACGGGAACTCAGTGGTTTTTATTACATCTAGACTAGGTCAACCAGGAACTGTGGAAACCAGACCCAGAACTCCAATACAAGTATCAGCAGAGCATGGTCGAAGACAGACATTAACTAAAATCATGAATATTTCAAGTGTTTTTGCAAAAAAATTATAAGAAACTTTGTGGAGTACCCTGAAACGGGAACTCCGCGGTTTTCATTACATCTAGACTAGTTCGACCAGGAACAGTGGAAACCAGACCCAGAACTCTGATACAAGTATCAGCAGACCATGGTAGAAGACAGACATTAACTAAAATCATGAATATTTCAAGTGTTTTTGTAAAAAAATCATAAGAAACTTTGTGGAGTACCCTGAAACGGGAACTCCGCGGTTTTCATTACATCTAGACGAGTTTGACCAGGAACTGTGGAAACCAGACCCAGAACTTTGACACAAGTATCGGCAGAGCATGGTTGAAACAGAGATTAATTAAAATCATGATTAATATTAGTGTTCAAAAGAAAACAAAAACCTAAAAAAAATTATGGGGGACTCTGGACCGGAAACTCCTCGGTTTCCAATACAACAGTATTAGGTCTCTAAGGAAATGTAGCTAAAGGACCTAGAACTTTGACAAAAGTATTAGCAGAGCATGGTCGAAGACGGAGATTATCTAAAATCCTGAATACTTCGAGTGTTTTTGTAAAAAAATCATAAGAAACTTTGTGGAGTACCCTGAAACGGGAACTCCACACTTTTCATTACACCTAGACCAGGTCAACCAGGAACTGTGGAAACCAGACCCAGACCTCCAAAACAAGTATCAGCAGAGCATGGTCGAAGACAGACATTAACTAAAATCATGAATATTTCGAGTGTTTTTGTAAAAAAAAATCATAAGAAACTATATGGAGTACCCTGAAACGGGAACTCAGCGAATTTCAATACGGCTAGACTAGATCGACCAGGAACTGTGGAAACCAGACCCAGAACGCCGACACAAGTATCAGCAGAGCATGGTCGAATACAGACATTAACTAAAATCATGAATATTTCAAGTGTTTTTGTAAAAAAATCATAAGAAACTTTGTGGAGTACCCTGAAACAGGAACTCCGCGGTTTTTATTACACCAAGACTAGTTCAACCAGGAACTGTAGAAACCAGACCCAGAACTCCGACACAAGTATCAGCAGAGCATGGTAGAAATCAGAGATTAATTAAAATCATGATTATTTTTAGTGTTCAAGAGAAAAAAAATCATAAAAAAAATTATGGGGGACCATGGAGCGGGAACTCCTCGGTTTCCAATACAACAGTATTAGGTCTCTAAGGAAATGTAGCTAAAAGACCTAGAACTTTGACACAAGTATTAGCAGAGCATGGTCGAAGACGGAGATTAACTAAAATCATCAATATTTCGAGTGTTTTTGTAAAAAAATCATAAGAAACTTTGTGGAGTACCCTGAAACGGGAACTCCGCGGTTTTCATTACAGCTAAACTAGTTAGACCAGGAACTCTGGAAACCAGACCCAGAACTCCGACACAAGTATTAGCAGAGCATGGTCGAAGGCAGAGATTAACTAAACTCAGGAATATTTCGAGTGTTTTTGTAAAAAAAATCATAAGAAACTATATGGAGTACCCTGAAACGGGAACTCAGCGAATTTCAATACGCCTAGACTAGGTCGACCAGGAACTGTGGAAACCAGACCCAGAACTGTGACACAAGTATCAGCAGAGCATGGTTGAAATCAGAGATTAATTAAAATCATGAATATTTTTAGTGTTCAAGAGAAAAAAAATCATAAAAAAATTTATGGGGGACCATGGAGCGGGAACTCCTCGGTTTCCAATACAACAGTATTAGGTCTCTAAGGAAATTTAGCTAAAAGACCTAGAACTTTGACACAAGTATTAGCAGAGCATGGTCGAAGACGGAGATTAACTAAAATCATCAATATTTCGAGTGTTTTTGTAAAAAAATCATAAGAAACTTTGTGGAGTACCCTGAAACGGGAACTCCGCGGTTTTCATTACAGCTAAACTAGTTAGACCAGGAACTCTGGAAACCAGACCCAGAACTCCGACACAAGTATTAGCAGAGCATGGTCGAAGGCAGAGATTAACTAAACTCAGGAATATTTCGAGTGTTTTTGTAAAAAAAATCATAAGAAACTATATGGAGTACCCTGAAACGGGAACTCAGCGAATTTCAATACGCCTAGACTAGGTCGACCAGGAACTGTGGAAACCAGACCCAGAACTGTGACACAAGTATCAGCAGAGCATGGTTGAAATCAGAGATTAATTAAAATCATGATTATTTTTAGTGTTCAAGAGAAAAAAAATCATAAAAAAATTTATGGGGGACCATGGAGCGGGAACTCCTCGGTTTCCAATACAACAGTATTAGGTCTCTAAGGAAATTTAGCTAAAAGACCTAGAACTTTGACACAAGTATTAGCAGAGCATGGTCGAAGACGGAGATTAACTAAAATCATCAATATTTCGAGTGTTTTTGTAACAAAATCATAAGAAACTTTGTGGAGTACCCTCAAACGGGAACTCCGCGGTTTTCATTACATCTAGACTAGGTAGACCAGGAACTCTGGAAACCAGACCCAGAACTCCGACACAAGTATTAGCAGAGCATTGTCGAAGGCAGAGATTAACTAAACTCAGGAATATTTCGAGTGTTTTTGTAAAAAAATCATAAGAAACTATATGGAGTACCTTGAAACGGGAACTCAGCGAATATCAATATACCTAGACTAAGTTGACGAGGAACTGTGGAAACCAGACCCAGAACTCCGATGCAAGTATCAGTAGAGCATGTTCGACAGAGATTAACTAAAATCATGAATAATTCGAGCGTTCAAGAGTTTACACAGTTCTTGGTCGACTCGGTCTGGATGTATTTTAACTCGTGGAGTTCCCGTTTTAGGGTACTCCACAAAGTTTCTTATGATTTTTTTACAAAAACACTCGAAATATTGATGATTTTAGTTAATCTCTGTCTTCGACCATGCTCTGCTAATACTTGTGTCGGAGTTCTGGGTCAGCTTTCTACAGTTCCTAATAGGACTAATACTGTTGTATTGGAAACCGAGGAGTTCCCGGTCCGGGGTTCCCCTTAAACTTTTTTATGTTTTTTTTTTCCCTTGAATACTAAAAATAATCATGATTTTAATTAATCTCTTTTTTCAACCATGCTCTGCTGATACTTGTGTCACAGTTCTGGGTCTGGTTTCCACAGTTCCTGGTCGACCTAGTCTAGATGTAATGAAAACCGTGGAGTTCCGGTTTCAGGGTACTCCACATAGTTTCTTATGATTTTTTTTACAAAAACACTCGAAATATTTATGATTTTAGTTAATCTCTGTCTTCGACCATGCTCTGCTAATACTTGTGTCGGAGTTCTGGGTCAGTTTTCTACAGTTCCTGGTTGTCCTAGTCTAGACGTAATAAAAACCGCGAAGTTCTCGTTTGAGGGTACTCCACAAAGTTTCTTATGATTTATTTACCAAAACACTCAAAATCTTGATGATTTTAGTTAATCTCCGTCTTCGACCATGCTCTGCTAATACTTGTGTCAAAGTTCTAGGTGAGCTAGCTACAGTTCATAACAGACCTTATACTGTTGTATTGGAAACCGAGGAGTTCCCGCTCCAGGGTCCCGCATAATTTTTTTTATGAATTTTTTTCTTTTGAACACTAAAAATAATCATGACTTTAATTAATCTCTGATTTCGACCATGCTCTGCTGATACTTGTGTCGAAGTTCTGGGTCTGGTTTCTACAGTTCCTGGTTAACCTAGTCTTGGTGTAATAAAAACCGTGGAGTTCCCGTTTCAGAGTACTCCACAAAGTTTCTTATGATTTTTTTACAAAAACACTTGAAATATTCATGATTTTAGTTAATCTCTGTCTTCGACCATGCTCTGCTAATACTTGTGTCGGAGTTCTGGGTCGGTTTTCTACAGTTCCTAATAGAACTAATACTGTTGTATTGGAAACCGAGGAGTTCCCGGTCCGGGGTCTCCCATTAACTTTTTTATGATTTTTTTTCTCTTGAGCACTAAAAATAATTATGATTTTAATTAATCTCTTTTTTCAACCATGCTCTGCTGATACTTGTGTCACAGTTCTGGGTCTGGTTTCCACAGTTCCTGGTCGAACTAGTCTAGATGTAATGAAAACCGCGGAGTTCCCGTTTCAGGGTACTCCACAAAGTTTCTTTTGATTTTTTTGCAAAAACACTTGAAATATTCATGATTTTAGTTAATGTCTGTCTTCGACCATGCTCTGCTGATACTTGTATCAGAGTTCTGGGTCTGATTTCCTCAGTTCCTGGTCGAACTAGTCTAGATGTAATGAAAACCGCGGAGTTCCCGTTTCAGGGTACACCACAAAGTTTCTAATAATTTTTTTACAAAAACACTCGAAGTATTCATGATTTTAGATAATCTCCGTCTTCGACCATGCTCTGCTAATACTTTTGTCAAAGTTCTAGGTCCTTTAGCTACATTTCCTCAGAGACCTAATACTGTTGTATTGGAAACCGAGGAGTTCCCGGTCCAGGGTCCCCCATAATTTTTTTTAGGTTTTTGTTTTCTTTTGAACACTAATAATAATCATGATTTTAATTAATCTCTGTTTTCAACCATGCTCTGCTGATACTTGCACTGGAGTTCTGGGTCTGATTTCCACAGTTCCTGGTCGACCTAGTCTAGGTGTATTGAAATTCGCTGAGTTCCCGTTTCAGGGAATATTTCGAGTGTTTTTACAAAAACACTCGAAATATTCATGATTTTAGTTAATCTCTGTCTTCCACCATGCTCTGCTAATACTTGTGTCGGAGTTCTGGGTCGGTTTTCTACAGTTCCTAATAGAACTAATACTGTTGTATTGGAAACCGAGGAGTTCCCGGTCCGGGGTCTCCCATTAACTTTTTTATGATTTTTTTTCTCTTGAGCACTAAAAATAATTATGATTTTAATTAATCTCTTTTTTCAACCATGCTCTGCTGATACTTGTGTCACAGTTCTGGGTCTGGTTTCCACAGTTCCTGGTCGAACTAGTCTAGATGTAATGAAAACCGCGGAGTTCCCGTTTCAGGGTACTCCACAAAGTTTCTTTTGATTTTTTTGCAAAAACACTTGAAATATTCATGATTTTAGTTAATGTCTGTCTTCGACCATGCTCTGCTGATACTTGTATTGGAGTTCTGGGTCTGGTTTCCACAGTTACTGGTCGACCTAGTCTAGATGTAATGAAAACCGCGGAGTTCTCGTTTCAGGGTACTCCACAAAGTTTCTTGTAATTTTTTTACAAAAACACTTGAAATATTCATGATTTTAGTTAATGTCTGTCTTCGACCATGCTCTGCTGATACTTGTATCAGAGTTCTGGGTCTGGTTTCCTCAGTTCCTGGTCGAACTAGTCTAGATGTAATGAAAACCGCGGAGTTCCCGTTTCAGGGTACACCACAAAGTTTCTTATGATTTTTTTAAAAAACACTTGAAATATTCATGATTTTAGTTAATGTCTGTCTTCGACCATGCTCTGCTGATACTTGTATCAGAGTTCTGGGTCTGATTTCCTCAGTTCCTGGTCGAACTAGTCTAGATGTAATGAAAACCGCGGAGTTCCCGTTTCAGGGTACACCACAAAGTTTCTTGTGATTTTTTTAAAAAACACTTGAAATATTCATGATTTTAGTTAATGTCTGTCTTCGACCATGCTCTGCTGATACTTGTATCAGAGTTCTGGGTCTGATTTCCTCAGTTCCTGGTTGACCTAGTCTAGATGTAATGAAAAGTGTGGAGTTCCCGTTTCAGGGTACTCCACAAAGTTTCTAATAATTTTTTTACAAAAACACTCGAAGTATTCATGATTTTAGATAATCTCCGTCTTCGACCATGCTCTGCTAATACTTTTGTCAAAGTTCTAGGTCCTTTAGCTACATTTCCTCAGAGACCTAATACTGTTGTATTGGAAACCGAGGAGTTCCCGGTCCAGGGTCCCCCATAATTTTTTTTAGGTTTTTGTTTTCTTTTGAACACTAATAATAATCATGATTTTAATTAATCTCTGTTTTCAACCATGCTCTGCTGATACTTGCACTGGAGTTCTGGGTCTGATTTCCACAGTTCCTGGTCGACCTAGTCTAGGTGTATTGAAATTCGCTGAGTTCCCGTTTCAGGGAATATTTCGAGTGTTTTTACAAAAACACTCGAAATATTCATGATTTTAGTTAATCTCTGTCTTCCACCATGCTCTGCTAATACTTGTGTCGGAGTTCTGGATCAGTTTTCTTCAGTTTCTAATAGGATTAATACTGTTGTATTGGAAACCGAGGAGTTCCCGGTCCGGGGTCCCCCATAAACTTTTTTATGATTTTTTTTCTCATGAACACTAAAAATATTCATGATTTTAATTAATCTCTTTTTTCAACCATGCTCTGCTGATACTTGTATCATAGTTCTGGGTCTGGTTTCCACAGTTCCTGGTCGAACTAGTCTAGATGTAATGAAAACCGCGGAGTTCCCGTTTCAGGGTACTCCACAAAGTTTCTTTTGATTTTTTTGCAAAAACACTTGAAATATTCATGATTTTAGTTAATGTCTGTCTTCGACCATGCTCTGCTGATACTTGTATTGGAGTTCTGGGTCTGGTTTCCACAGTTCCTGATCGACCTAGTCTGGATGTAATGAAAACCGCGGAGTTCCCGTTTCAGGGTACACCACAAAGTTTCTTATGATTTTTTTAAAAAACACTTGAAATATTCATGATTTTAGTTAATGTCTGTCTTCGACCATGCTCTGCTGATACTTGTATCAGAGTTCTGGGTCTGATTTCCTCAGTTCCTGGTTGAATTAGTCTAGATGTAATGAAAACCGCGGAGTTCCCGTTTCAGGGTACACCACAAAGTTTCTTGTGATTTTTTTAAAAAACACTTGAAATATTCATGATTTTAGTTAATGTCTGTCTTCGACCATGCTCTGCTGATACTTGTATTGCAGTTCTGGGTCTGGTTTCCACAGTTCCTGGTTGACCTAGTCTAGATGTAATGAAAAGTGTGGAGTTCCCGTTTCAGGGTACTCCACAAAGTTTCTAATAATTTTTTTACAAAAACACTCGAAGTATTCATGATTTTAGATAATCTCCGTCTTCGACCATGCACTGCTAATACTTTTGTCAAAGTTCTAGGTCCTTTAGCTACATTTCCTCAGAGACCTAATACTGTTGTATTGGAAACCGAGGAGTTCCCGGTCCAGGGTCCCCCATAATTTTTTTTAGGTTTTTGTTTTCTTTTGAACACTAATAATAATCATGATTTTAATTAATCTCTGTTTTCAACCATGCTCTGCTGATACTTGCACTGGAGTTCTGGGTCTGATTTCCACAGTTCCTGGTCGACCTAGTCTAGGTGTATTGAAATTCGCTGAGTTCCCGTTTCAGGGAATATTTCGAGTGTTTTTACAAAAACACTCGAAATATTCATGATTTTAGTTAATCTCTGTCTTCCACCATGCTCTGCTAATACTTGTGTCGGAGTTCTGGATCAGTTTTCTTCAGTTTCTAATAGGATTAATACTGTTGTATTGGAAACCGAGGAGTTCCCGGTCCGGGGTCCCCCATAAACTTTTTTATGATTTTTTTTCTCATGAACACTAAAAATATTCATGATTTTAATTAATCTCTTTTTTCAACCATGCTCTGCTGATACTTGTATCATAGTTCTGGGTCTGGTTTCCACAGTTCCTGGTCGAACTAGTCTAGATGTAATGAAAACCGCGGAGTTCCCGTTTCAGGGTACTCCACAAAGTTTCTTTTGATTTTTTTGCAAAAACACTTGAAATATTCATGATTTTAGTTAATGTCTGTCTTCGACCATGCTCTGCTGATACTTGTATTGGAGTTCTGGGTCTGGTTTCCACAGTTCCTGGTCGACCTAGTCTGGATGTAATGAAAACCGCGGAGTTCTCGTTTCAGGGTACTCCACAAAGTTTCTTATGATTTTTTTACAAAAACACTCGAAATATTCATGATTTTAGTTAATCTCTGTCTTCGACCATGCTCTGCTAATACTTGTGTCGGAGTTCTGGGTCGGTTTTCTACAGTTCCTAATAGAACTTATACTGTTGTATTGGAAACCGAGGAGTTCCCGGTCCGATGTCCCCCATAAACTTTTTTATGATTTTTTTTCTCATGAACACTAAAAATATTCATGATTTTAATTAATCTCTTTTTTCAACCATGCTCTGCTGATACTTGTATCACAGTTCTGGGTCTGTTTTCCACAGTTCCTGGTCGAACTAGTCTAGATGTAATGAAAACCGCGGAGTTCCCGTTTCAGGGTACACCACAAAGTTTCTTTTGATTTTTTTGCAAAAACACTTGAAATATTCATGATTTTAGTTAATGTCTGTCTTCGACCATGCTCTGCTGATACTTGTATCAGAGTTCTGGGTCTGATTTCCTCAGTTCCTGGTCGAACTAGTCTAGATGTAATGAAAACCGCGGAGTTCCCGTTTCAGGTGTTAGCTTTTACTAATTTATTGTTATATATATATATACCTACATTAATCAGTATATTAAATTAGATATTTATTTATTCAAACTTACTTTTAAAATGTAACCGTGTTCCCAAGATAAATTCCATTAATAGTTCTTAAATTGACTTTTGTCGGTTGATACCAAATAGTTTTCCCGCCTTGACAGCTACGTCAAGCACGTCCAGGTGGGAGGCTCACTTGGGAACACGGCAGTGAAGCTTGAGCAATCGAGTAGTGAATACATATACTTGTGAACAGTGTTAAGTCAAGTGAATGTGATTTAATATGATTAAAAGACCCTATAGAACAAGTATACGGATTTTATTTTCTTCAAACCTCTGAAGTGTTAATAGATCAGAAGCGGGATAGCACTGAGAATATTGTATTCTCGGTGTTGCCAAACGTCCAATATAGCGCAGTAAGGTACTGTTATTTTTTCTGTTTTCTTTTACGTTTGAAATCAAGTTATGCAATTTTAATTAGTAGATTTATACGACCGACTGTCGATGTTTTGTCACTGTATATAAGTATTTTATATTTTTTTTATTATTTTCTAAGAAAACCGTAGAATGATTTCTAATATATCAAATGATACAGACTTGCTATTTTTCTTAAAATTTATTTATTTTGTAATACCCACATATTTTTTTTCCGTCTTATTTTAATTACTTCGGAAATTGAACTATATTTACCGTAACGGAGACATTCCGGAGGTTTATGTGGTTGGTCATGCATGTTTATCGTGCCAGGGTTACTCTCTGGGGATGGACATGTTTGATATTTCTGTTTGTAATTTGAAAGATTAAACTATATTTACCGTAACGGAGACATTCCGGAGGTTTATGTGGTTGGTCATGCATGTTTATCGTGCCAGGGTTACTCTCTGGGGATGGACATGTTTGATATTTCTGTTTGTAATTTGAAAGACTAAACTATATTTGCCGTAACGGAAACATTCCGGAGGTTTATGTGGTTGGTCATGCATGTTTATCGTGCCAGGGTTACTCCCTGGGGATGGACATGTTTGATGGTCTATAGTAGAGTATATGAGAGTTAATAAACATCTGGTTTACAAGTTTAGTATAGTTGAGTTTCGCTAAACCGGGTGTTCTTTCTTTATTTGTTGCATGTCAACATGACCACGAGAACATGGAAGAACATAAGTCCTGTTGTCGAAGAGTACGTGATGGACGTAGGCGGACTCCTCGCGAGGCGTAGCCGGAGCGGTGCGCAGCGCGGCCGTGGCAGCGTGAGGCGTAGCCGGGGCGGTGCACAGCGCGGCCGTGGCAGCACGAGGCGTAGTCGGAGCGGTGCGCAGCGCGGCCGTGGCAGCGCGAGGCGTTGTGGCTGTACGCAGCGCGGCTTTGGCTGTACGTAGCGCGACTGTAGCAAGAGCACAGCGCGGCTGAGGTCAGAGCCCAGCGCGACTGTAGCAAGAGCACAGCGCGGCTGAGGTCAGAGCCCAGCGCGGCTGTGGCCAGAGCCCAGCGCGGCTGTGGCCAGAGCCCAGCGCGGCTGTGGCCAGAGCCCAGCGCGGCTGTGGCCAGAGCCCAGCGCGGCTGTGGCCAGAGCCCAGCGCGGCTGTGGCCAGAGCCCAGCGCGGCTGTGGCCAGAGCCCAGCGCGGCTGTGGCGAGAGCACAGGGCGGCTGTGGAAAGAGCCCAGCGCGGCTGTGGCCAGAGCCCAGCGCGGCTGTGGCGAGAGCACAGGGCGGCTGTGGAAAGAGCCCAGCGCGGCTGTGGCCAGAGCCCAGCGCGGCTGTGGTCAGAGCCCAGCGCGGCTGTGGCCAGAGCCCAGCGCGGCTGTGGCGAGAGCACAGGGCGGCTGTGGAAAGAGCCCAGCGCGGCTGTGGCCAGAGCCCAGCGCGGCTGTGGCCAGAGCCCAGCGCGGCTGTGGCCAGAGCCCAGCGCGGCTGTGGCCAGAGCCCAGCGCGGCTGTGGCCAGAGCCCAGCGCAGCGGTGGCGAGAGCACAGCGCGGCGGTGGCGAGAGCACAGCGCAGCGGTGGCAAGAGCACAGCGCGGTGTGGCAAGAGCACAGCGCGGTGTGGCAAGAGCACAGCGCGGTGTGGCAAGAGCACAGCGCGGTGTGGCAAGAGCACAGCGCGGTGTGGCAAGAGCACAGCGCGGTGTGGCAAGAGCACAGCGCGGTGTGGCAAGAGCACAGCGCGGTGTGGCAAGAGCACAGCGCGGTGTGGCAAGAGCACAGCGCGGTGTGGCAAGAGCACAGCGCGGTGTGGCAAGAGCACAGCGCGGTGTGGCAAGAGCACAGCGCGGTGTGGCAAGAGCACAGCGCGGTGTGGCAAGAGCACAGCGCGGTGTGGCAAGAGCACAGCGCGGTGTGGCAAGAGCACAGCGCGGTGTGGCAAGAGCACAGCGCGGTGTGGCAAGAGCACAGCGCGGTGTGGCAAGAGCACAGCGCGGTGTGGCAAGAGCACAGCGCGGTGTGGCAAGAGCACAGCGCGGTGTGGCAAGAGCACAGCGCGGTGTGGCAAGAGCACAGCGCGGTGTGGCAAGAGCACAGCGCGGTGTGGCAAGAGCACAGCGCGGATGGAGCTGTGCGCAGCGCGGCTGTGGCAAGAGCGCAGCACGGCTTTGGCAGCGCGCAGCACGGCTTTGGCAGCGCGCAGCGTGGATTGAGCTGTGCGCAGCGCGGCCGGTTCGGCGTGCAGCCGAACAGTGCAAGGCAGAGTGATTACCACGACACAAAGATTTCCCAAGGTAACAGCAACGTTACCGATCAGGTTAGTGACAAATAAGTGTTTGCACAAATCTTAAAAGACGTTGTTCAGACCACAAAAGCTGATGGGGACAATAAACGTTTTGCTATCTTAATGTAGTCTCCTTATTTGTTCTGTACAAAAGAAACCAATCAATGGAGATGTGGATAACTAAAGTAAACGAATGTACACAAATTTATAATTGATCAGAAAGACAAACGATTCATTACGCATTGCCGAAACTTGTAGGTTTTGATCAAAATGGTATCAAGGGTTACCCTAGTATTATGTTTTCCTGGTCTGAGTGGCAAAATAAACTACGATCAGCTTTTTTTTTTTCGAGCGATTACGTTCAGTTGTTGTCGAATATGCTTGCCTGTAAAGCTCGTTTTGGCGATTCCCTAGAGGAATATTTTTATGACAAGATGGTGCTGTTGAACAAATGTGACATCACTGGAAAGAATGTCATTGATTGCGTACTGTTTGGAATAGAAGAACGATCTATAAGAACTGGTGCCGAAGCGGCACAATACAATGATCTTGATAAATTACTTGTCGACTTAAAGGGAGTTAAAATTGATAAATGAATTGGCAAAACCGCACAGCAGGCAGGCATAATGGATAATAAACGTAATAAAATTAAAGGGACCACCAGTAATGTTACAACGGTGGTTTTGAAGGTCATCCGTATTATAATTGTAAGCCAGCCAATCAAACGGTTTACTACCTGTAATAAAAGTAGGAAATTAGTTCCAAAACTAAGAGGGCCATATCGTATCGCTGAGGTCGTAATGAGGCCTTAATGTCTTAAATTATATATGTAGATGGCTTATCTGAGAATATGTATGAGGTCTCAGCTAAGACAGATATTAAGGATATGCAATGAGGCCTTAATATCTTAAATTATATATGTAGGTGGCTTATCTGAGAATATGTATGAGGTCTCAGCTAAGACAGATATTAAGGATATGCAATGAGGCCTTAATATCTTAAATTATATATGTAGGTGGCTTATCTGAGAATATGTATGAGGTCTCAGCTAAGACAGATGTTAAGGATATGCAATGAGGCCTTAATATCTTAAATTATATATGTAGGTGGCTTATCTGAGAATATGTATGAGGTCTCGGCTAAGACAGATATTAAGGATATGCAATGAGGCCTTAATATCTTAAATTATATATGTAGGTGGCTTATCTGAGAATATGTATGAGGTCTCAGCTAAGACAGATATTAAGGATATGCAATGAGGCCTTAATATCTTAAATTATATATGTAGGTGGCTTATCTGAGAATATGTATGAGGTCTCAGCTAAGACAGATATTAAGGATATGCAATGAGGCCTTAATATCTTAAATTATATATGTAGGTGGCTTATCTGAGAATATGTATGAGGTCTCAGCTAAGACAGATATTAAGGATATGCAATGAGGCCTTAATATCTTAAATTATATATGTAGGTGGCTTATCTGAGAATATGTATGAGGTCTCAGCTAAGACAGATATTAAGGATATGCAATGAGGCCTTAATATCTTAAATTATATATGTAGATGGCTTATCTGAGAATATGTATGAGGTCTCAGCTAAGACAGATATTAAGGATATGCAATGAGGCCTTAATATCTTAAATTATATATGTAGGTGGCTTATCTGAGAATATGTATGAGGTCTCAGCTAAGACAGATATTAAGGATATGCAATGAGGCCTTAATATCTTAAATTATATATGTAGGTGGCTTATCTGAGAATATGTATGAGGTCTCAGCTAAGACAGATGTTAAGGATATGCAATGAGGCCTTAAGGCACTTACATATATAATTTAAGACATTATCTGATATTATGTATGAGGTCTAAGTAAAACAGATGTTAAGTATATGAAATGAGGCCTTAGTGTCTTAAATTTAATACGTAAGTGGTTTATCTGCAGATATGAAATAGTGTAAAAATCTCTGTAAAATTTTTATGTTTTTTTTTATTATTATTTCGTTTATTTAACATGTAACATATAAATTATATTTTTAAATATTTCATTAAAAAAAAAAACAAATAAAAAAACATTTAAAAATATAAAAGGTGGTGTCCCACCGGTATTGGGAACAGGGTCCAAGCTACCGGCGGTCAGGGCTCCAGAGAAAGGAACCTCCTAACTATACGAGCCGTGTCCAGGAGTACCGCTTTCTGAATCAAGCCCTTGATCCAGCCGCCTAACGAGAGCCTCCTAAGGTGTTGGTCGAGGCTCTTGGCTATTAAGCCATTAGCTGTTATTATTATTATTATGTATAAAGATATTATTATATCGATGTCTGAGGTCTCAAATAAATGTCAAGATTGTGAAGCCAGATTTCAAGTTGATCTTGCATCTGGATATTACCAGATACGTATGTCAGAAAAACCCAAACATTTAACAGCTTTTGTAACGCCTGACGGCCATTTTGAATTTAACTGGATGCCTTTTGGCTCAGTTAATGCTCCATCTATTTTCAACAAGTCCTTTTCAATAATATCCTTGGTAACGCGCGTTTTAAAGATACATTTGTTTACATCGATAATGTTATTACCCCGTTTAAGAGTATTAAAGAGGGTTTCAAGAAATTAAGTAACACCTTGGATTTATTTAAAGCCTCTGGAATAACATTAAAACTATCAAAGTATAACTTCTTTATGCGATCAATTAATTATTTAGGGTTCGAAGTAAGTGAACACGGAATAAGGGCTGGACAGCATAAATGGAAGCTGTCGAACGATTTTCTCGCCTAACAAACCAACACAAAGTCCGCCAGTTCATTGGTTTGGCCAGTTTCTTTCGACGTTTTATAAGGGGATTTTCTACAATCGCTAGACTATTAACTCAACTCCTTAAAACAATTTAGTAGTTAAACGAGGCGTGCTTTACAGGAAGACTCTTGAGGGTGATCGATGGGTTGTACCAAAGGGAATAAGATGGCATTTACTCAGATCAAATCATATGTTAGGACATTTTAGTTTTGAGAACTTATGACAAAATAAAAGGTCAATATTGGTTTGCCAAAATGAGAAGATTTATACAAAATATGTAGATTCCTGTCTTGAACGTGCTTATACTAGAATTCCCACCGGCAAAAAGTCGGGGAGTTACATCCTACACCTAAACTGGATCGCCCGTACCACACAGTTCACATAGACCACGTAAAATTTAGTGGGCATTAAACAATACACTTAATAAGGAGACAGGAAAAACACTAGCTCAGGCATTGTTTAGACTAAAATTAATTGGTGCTAATGATTCTTCTTTGTCCCTTACTACTAATAGTCAGGAATATGATGAAGATATTAGAAAACAAGTGTCTGAACATATTGACAATAATTAAGTTAAATAGGAGAAACATTTTGATAGAGCTAGGGAAAGGTTACATTTGCTTTGGGTAGCTTAGAGTAGAAAGAAATAGTCTTTCATACGGTCAGTGTCGAAAACTTGTCCCAAAACTTCGTGGTCCTTATCGCATAATAACCGTGTTAGATCATTATAGATATGTTATGAAGATACTCCTTTGTCGAAAAAAGGTAATCGTAATTTTACTGGCACGGTAAACAAAATAAAACGTTTTTTTTGGTAGACAAAATCCACCCATAGTTAGTATTTGAGAGAACCAATAACGAATCTGATTATGATTTTAATGATGATCAAGAATCTATTCGTGATGGTGATGAAAACTAGTCTTCTCTTGTAACCGTTGATTTGCTGCTAATAAACTGTGTATTTCTGCATGCTATTAACCTTAAATTTGTTTCAGAGAAGTAATAATATTTTATTCTAGCTTAGTTGTCAAACCACTGAAAATATGTAGAGGTTTCAGTGGAATGACTAGACAGTTCTGAAAACATGCAAGGAGTTTCAGTACTGTAGTGTGACATTTTGAGACGAAAACATGAAGAAGATTCATCCCATGATGATTGAGATGTGACATTAACTGCTGTCAGATATTTTATAATTGAAGCAAATATTGTGTAAAATTGATATCCAGTATTATTAACACATTGTTTTTTTCTCTCTGTAACTTATTATTGTTTATTGCAGTGTAATAAGTATTTGATGATTTAATATTTTATTTATACAAGCTTCGGTACTAAAATTATCTTCACGGGACGTGACTATGTCAGGAAAGGCCGACTGTTAGCTATTACTAATTTATTGTTATATATATATATGTTACGGGTAAAGCTAGAAGATGGAGTAAACCTAGGTTTACCCGGGTAAACTTAGTATTACCCAAGCTTCTTGGGTAAAGTCCGAATAAAAAGTAAAATCAATTTTAATTCGGGGTTTACCCATGCTCACCTAGGTCTACCCAACTCTGGCTGGGTAATGTTAGGTGTTGCGTTATTTTCGCACCCGTGGCTTAATTCTGGGGGGCCCGCGTTATCTGCCCACGCGGCCACGCACGTCGCTTACTTAGTGACATAATGGCGACCGAGCAAAGTGCAAATATATCACCAGAAGAAAGCTTACGAGAGCTAGCAAATGAACAGTCGATTTCAGGAGGCTAGGTTTTTTTTTATGGTTGGTAAAAATCATTCAGTGACGAATCCCGCCCTTGGGTGGAGTGGGAAACAGTGTCACTCTTACTGACTAAAGAACCTACCCCATTCCTACCTACGTTGCCATATATACCAAGGCCAGAGCCTTCCTTTCAGATGCGATCCCTTAGACCCAGTTGGCTTCGACCCTTCTGCAGGGTCCCTACGGTTTGCTGACAACTCCTTGAGGGGTGCGGGAACAGTGCGCGCTGTCGATGACTGGGCTTGGTCCGGACGGTTACCAGACGATTGGACGGCGAGCTACCCATTGCTCCCCATCCACAAGCCCGTGCCTTCGGTGGCCGGAAATCGGGATCGGAATCTCGGCAGCGTCTCGGGCGTGAGCGCCCAGACGGCTTCCTTCTTTACTAGCATTACTGCTTTGCAGAAGGAGCCGTCCACCTGCCACTCCCGCTCGCTCCGGACCATGGCCTCGACCAAGGCCCAGCGCGAGAGATGGCCGCCGCCGATCACCCCCACGAGGACACGGCGGCAAAATTTTGCAATTCAAAATGTCACATCAGTTTATCTTGCTGAAATAATGGCGGGGTAATATTTTAAATTAATTTGTCTAATTAATTAGTGAAATGAAAATCTGGGTGCAATTTAAACATTTATTATTTAAAAAACATACAAGGCGAACGTAATATTGCAAGCTACTCAGTAATGAACAGATAACGCGGGCCCCCCAGAATTACGCCACGGGTGCGAAAATAACGCAACACCTAACATTACCCAGCCAGAGTTGGGTAGACCTAGGTGAGCATGGGTAAACCCCGAATTAAAATGTATTTTACTTATTATTCGGACTTTACCCAAGAAGCTTGGGTAGTACTAAGTTTACCCGGGTAAACCTAGGTTTATTCCATCTTCTAGCTTTACCCGTAACATATATACCTACATTAATCAGTATATTAAATTAGATATTTATTTATTCAAACTTACTTTTAAAATGTAACCGTGTTCCCAAGATAAATTCCATTAATAGTTCTTAAATTGACTTTTGTCGGTTGATACCAAATAGTTTTCCCGCCTTGACAGCTACGTCAAGCACGTCCAGGTGGGAGGCTCACTTGGGAACACGGCAGTGAAGCTTGAGCAATCGAGTAGTGAATACATATACTTGTGAACAGTGTTAAGTCAAGTGAATGTGATTTAATATGATTAAAAGACCCTATAGAACAAGTATACGGATTTTATTTTCTTCAAACCTCTGAAGTGTTAATACAGGGTACACCACAAAGTTTCTAATAATTTTTTTACAAAAACACTCGAAGTATTCATGATTTTAGATAATCTCCGTCTTCGACCATGCTCTGCTAATACTTTTGTCAAAGTTCTAGGTCCTTTAGCTACATTTCCTCAGAGACCTAATACTGTTGTATTGGAAACCGAGGAGTTCCCGGTCCAGGGTCCCCCATAATTTTTTTTAGGTTTTTGTTTTCTTTTGAACACTAATAATAATCATGATTTTAATTAATCTCTGTTTTCAACCATGCTCTGCTGATACTTGCACTGGAGTTCTGGGTCTGATTTCCACAGTTCCTGGTCGACCTAGTCTAGGTGTATTGAAATTCGCTGAGTTCCCGTTTCAGGGAATATTTCGAGTGTTTTTACAAAAACACTCGAAATATTCATGATTTTAGTTAATCTCTGTCTTCCACCATGCTCTGCTAATACTTGTGTCGGAGTTCTGGATCAGTTTTCTTCAGTTCCTAATAGGATTAATACTGTTGTATTGGAAACCGAGGAGTTCCCGGTCCGGGGTCCCCCATAAACTTTTTTATGATTTTTTTTCTCATGAACACTAAAAATATTCATGATTTTAATTAATCTCTTTTTTCAACCATGCTCTGCTGATACTTGTATCATAGTTCTGGGTCTGGTTTCCACAGTTCCTGGTCGAACTAGTCTAGATGTAATGAAAACCGCGGAGTTCCCGTTTCAGGGTACTCCACAAAGTTTCTTTTGATTTTTTTGCAAAAACACTTGAAATATTCATGATTTTAGTTAATGTCTGTCTTCGACCATGCTCTGCTGATACTTGTATTGGAGTTCTGGGTCTGGTTTCCACAGTTCCTGGTCGACCTAGTCTGGATGTAATGAAAACCGCGGAGTTCTCGTTTCAGGGTACTCCACAAAGTTTCTTATGATTTTTTTACAAAAACACTCGAAATATTCATGATTTTAGTTAATCTCTGTCTTCGACCATGCTCTGCTAATACTTGTGTCGGAGTTCTGGGTCGGTTTTCTACAGTTCCTAATAGAACTTATACTGTTGTATTGGAAACCGAGGAGTTCCCGGTCCGATGTCCCCCATAAACTTTTTTATGATATTTTTTCTCATGAACACTAAAAATATTCATGATTTTAATTAATCTCTTTTTTCAACCATGCTCTGCTGATACTTGTATCACAGTTCTGGGTCTGTTTTCCACAGTTCCTGGTCGAACTAGTCTAGATGTAATGAAAACCGCGGAGTTCCGGTTTCAGGGTACTCCACATAGTTTCTTATGATTTTTTTTACAAAAACACTCGAAATATTTATGATTTTAGTTAATCTCTGTTTTCGACCATGCTCTGCTAATACTTGTGTCGGAGTTCTGGGTCAGTTTTCTACAGTTCCTGGTTTTCCTAGTCTAGACGTAATAAAAACCGCGAAGTTCTCGTTTGAGGGTACTCCACAAAGTTTCTTATGATTTATTTACCAAAACACTCAAAATCTTGATGATTTTAGTTAATCTCCGTCTTCGACCATGCTCTACTAATACTTGTGTCAAAGTTCTAGGTGAGCTAGCTACAGGTCATAACAGACCTTATACTGTTGTATTGGAAACCGAGGAGTTCCCGCTCCAGGGTCCCGCATAATTTTTTTTATGAATTTTTTTCTTTTGAACACTAAAAATAATCATGACTTTAATTAATCTCTGATTTCGACCATGCTCTGCTGATACTTGTGTCGAAGTACTGGGTCTGGTTTCTACAGTTCCTGGTTAACCTAGTCTTGGTGTAATAAAAACCGTGGAGTTCCCGTTTCAGAGTACTCCACAAAGTTTCTTATGATTTTTTTACAAAAACACTTGAAATATTCATGATTTTAGTTAATCTCTGTCTTCGACCATGCTCTGCTAATACTTGTGTCGGAGTTCTGGGTCGGTTTTCTACAGTTCCTAATAGAACTAATACTGTTGTATTGGAAACCGAGGAGTTCCCGGTCCGGGGTCTCCCATTAACTTTTTTATGTTTTTTTTTCTCTTGAGCACTAAAAATAATTATGATTTTAATTAATCTCTTTTTTCAACCATGCTCTGCTGATACTTGTGTCACAGTTCTGGGTCTGGTTTCCACAGTTCCTGGTCGAACTAGTCTAGATGTAATGAAAACCGCGGAGTTCCCGTTTCAGGGTACTCCACAAAGTTTCTTTTGATTTTTTTGCAAAAACACTTGAAATATTCATGATTTTAGTTAATGTCTGTCTTCGACCATGCTCTGCTGATACTTGTATTGGAGTTCTGGGTCTGGTTTCCACAGTTACTGGTCGACCTAGTCTAGATGTAATGAAAACCGCGGAGTTCTCGTTTCAGGGTACTCCACAAAGTTTCTTGTAATTTTTTTACAAAAACACTTGAAATATTCATGATTTTAGTTAATGTCTGTCTTCGACCATGCTCTGCTGATACTTGTATCAGAGTTCTGGGTCTGGTTTCCTCAGTTCCTGGTCGAACTAGTCTAGATGTAATGAAAACCGCGGAGTTCCCGTTTCAGGGTACACCACAAAGTTTCTTATGATTTTTTTAAAAAACACTTGAAATATTCATGATTTTAGTTAATGTCTGTCTTCGACCATGCTCTGCTGATACTTGTATCAGAGTTCTGGGTCTGATTTCCTCAGTTCCTGGTCGAACTAGTCTAGATGTAATGAAAACCGCGGAGTTCCCGTTTCAGGGTACTCCACAAAGTTTCTTTTGATTTTTTTGCAAAAACACTTGAAATATTCATGATTTTAGTTAATGTCTGTCTTCGACCATGCTCTGCTGATACTTGTATTGGAGTTCTGGGTCTGGTTTCCACAGTTACTGGTCGACCTAGTCTAGATGTAATGAAAACCGCGAAGTTCTCGTTTCAGGGTACTCCACAAAGTTTCTTGTAATTTTTTTACAAAAACACTTGAAATATTCATGATTTTAGTTAATGTCTGTCTTCGACCATGCTCTGCTGATACTTGTATCAGAGTTCTGGGTCTGATTTCCTCAGTTCCTGGTCGAACTAGTCTGGATGTAATGAAAACCGCGGAGTTCCCGTTTCAGGGTACACCACAAAGTTTCTTATGATTTTTTTAAAAAACACTTGAAATATTCATGATTTTAGTTAATGTCTGTCTTCGACCATGCTCTGCTGATACTTGTGTCGGAGTTCTGGGTCTGATTTCCTCAGTTCCTGGTCGAACTAGTCTAGATGTAATGAAAACCGCGGAGTTCCCGTTTCAGGGTACACCACAAAGTTTCTTATGATTTTTTTAAAAAACACTTGAAATATTCATGATTTTAGTTAATGTCTGTCTTCGACCATGCTCTGCTGATACTTGTATTGCAGTTCTGGGTCTGGTTTCCACAGTTCCTGGTTGACCTAGTCTAGATGTAATGAAAAGTGTGGAGTTCCCGTTTCAGGGTACTCCACAAAGTTTCTAATAATTTTTTTACAAAAACACTCGAAGTATTCATGATTTTAGATAATCTCCGTCTTCGACCATGCTCTGCTAATACTTTTGTCAAAGTTCTAGGTCCTTTAGCTACATTTCCTCAGAGACCTAATACTGTTGTATTGGAAACCGAGGAGTTCCCGGTCCAGGGTCCCCCATAATTTTTTTTAGGTTTTTGTTTTCTTTTGAACACTAATAATAATCATGATTTTAATTAATCTCTGTTTTCAACCATGCTCTGCTGATACTTGCACTGGAGTTCTGGGTCTGATTTCCACAGTTCCTGGTCGACCTAGTCTAGGTGTATTGAAATTCGCTGAGTTCCCGTTTCAGGGAATATTTCGAGTGTTTTTACAAAAACACTCGAAATATTCATGATTTTAGTTAATCTCTGTCTTCCACCATGCTCTGCTAATACTTGTGTCGGAGTTCTGGATCAGTTTTCTTCAGTTCCTAATAGGATTAATACTGTTGTATTGGAAACCGAGGAGTTCCCGGTCCGGGGTCCCCCATAAACTTTTTTATGATTTTTTTTCTCATGAACACTAAAAATATTCATGATTTTAATTAATCTCTTTTTTCAACCATGCTCTGCTGATACTTGTATCATAGTTCTGGGTCTGGTTTCCACAGTTCCTGGTCGAACTAGTCTAGATGTAATGAAAACCGCGGAGTTCCCGTTTCAGGGTACTCCACAAAGTTTCTTTTGATTTTTTTGCAAAAACACTTGAAATATTCATGATTTTAGTTAATGTCTGTCTTCGACCATGCTCTGCTGATACTTGTATTGGAGTTCTGGGTCTGGTTTCCACAGTTCCTGGTCGACCTAGTCTGGATGTAATGAAAACCGCGGAGTTCTCGTTTCAGGGTACTCCACAAAGTTTCTTTTGATTTTTTTGCATAAACACTTGAAATATTCATGATTTTAGTTAATGTCTGTCTTCGACCATGCTCTGCTGATACTTGTATCAGAGTTCTGGGTCTGATTTCCTCAGTTCCTGGTCGAACTAGTCTAGATGTAATGAAAACCGCGGAGTTCTCGTTTCAGGGTACACCACAAAGTTTCTTATGATTTTTTTTAAAAAACACTTGAAATATTCATGATTTTAGTTAATGTCTGTCTTCGACCATGCTCTGCTGATACTTGCATCGGAGTTCTGGGTTTGGTTTCCACAGTTCCTGGTCGACCTAGTCTAGATGTAATGAAAAGCGTGAAGATCCCGTTTCAGGGTACTCCACAAAGTGTCTTATGATTTTTTTACAAAAACACTTGAAATATTCATGATTTTAGTTAATCTCCGTTTTCGACCATGCTCTGCTAATAGGTACTTGTATCAAAGTTCTAGGCCAGCTAGCTACAGTTCATAATAGACCTAATACTGTTGTATTGGAAACCGAGGAGTTCCCGGTCCAGGGTTCCCCATAAACTTTTTTATGATTTTTTTTTTCTCTTGAACGCAAAAAATAAGCATGATTTTAATTAATCTCTGTTTTCAACCATGCTCTGCTGATACTTGTGTCGGAGTTCTGGGTCTTCTTTCCACAGTTCCTGGTCGACCTAATCTAGATGTAATGAAAACCGCGAAGTTCCCGTTTGAGGGTACTCCACAAAGTTTCTTATGATTTATTTACAAAAATACTCAAAATCTTGATGATTTTAGTTAATCTCCGTCTTCGACCATGCTCTGCTAATACTTGTGTCAAAGTCCTAGGTGAGCTAGCTACAGTTCGTAACAGACCTTATACTGCTGTATTGGAAACCGAGGAGTTCCCGCTCCAGGGTCTCCCATAATTTTTTTTATGATTTTTTTTCTCTTGAACACTAAAAATAATCATGATTTTAATTAATCTCTGATTTCAACCATGCTCTGCTGATACTTGTGTCGAAGTTCTGGGTCTGGTTTATACAGTGCCTGGTCAACCTAGTCTTGTTGTAATAAAAACCGCGGAGTTTTCGTTTCAGAGTACTCCACAAAGTTTCTTATGATTTTTTTACAAAAACACTTGAAATATTCATGATTTTAGTTAATGTCTGTCTTCGAACATGCTCTGCTGATACTTGTGTCAGAGTTCGGGGTCTGGTTTCCACAGTTCCTGGTTGAACTAGTCTAGATGTAATGAAAACCGCGAAGTACCCGTTTCAGGGTACTCCACAAAGTTTCTTATGATTTTTTTACAAAAACACTCGAAATATTCATGATTTTAGTTAATCTCTGTCTTCGACCATGCTCTGCTAATACTTGTGTCGGAGTTCTGGGTCGGTTTTCTACAGTTCCTAATAGAACTAATACTGTTGTATTGGAAACCGAGGAGTTCCCGGTCCGCGGTCCCCCATTAACTTTTTCATGATTTGTTTTCTCTTGAACACTAAAAATAATTATGATTTTAATTAATCTCTTTTTTCAACCATGCTCTGCTGATACTTGTGTCACAGTTCTGGGTCTGGTTTCCAAAGTTCCTGGTCGAACTAGTCTAGATGTAATGAAAACCCCGGAGTTCCCGTTTCAGGGTACTCCACAAAGTTTCTTATGATTTTTTTACAAAAACACTTGAAATATTCATGATTTTAGTTAATGTCTGTCTTCGACCATGGTCTGCTGATACTTGTATCAGAGTTCTGAGTCTGGTGTTTACTGTTCCTGGTCGAACTAGTCTAGATGTAATGAAAACCGCGGAGTTCTCGTTTCAGGGTACTCCACAAAGTTTCTTATGATTTTTTTGCAAAAACACTTGAAATATTCATGATTTTAGTTAATGTCTGTCTTCGACCATGCTCTGCTGATACTTGTATTGGAGTTCTGGGTCTGGTTTCCACAGTTCCTGGTTCAACTAGTCTAGATGTAATAAAAACCGCTGAGTTCCCGTTTCAGGGTACTCCACAAAGTTTCTTATGATTTTTTTACAAAAACACTCGAAATATTCATGATTTTAGTTAATCTCTGTCTTTGACCATGCTCTGCTGATACTTGTGTCAAAGTTCTAGGTCCTTTAGCTACATTTCCTTAGATACCTAATACTGTTGTATTGGAAACCGAGGAGTTCCCGGTCCGGGGTCCCCCATAAACTATTTTATGATTTTTTTTCTCTTGAACACTAAAAATAATCATGATTTTAATTAATCTCTTTTTTCAACCATGCTCTGCTGATACTTGTGTCACAGTTCTGGGTCTGGTTTCCACAGTTCCTGGTCGAACTAGTCTAGATGTAGTGAAAACCGTGGAGTTCCTGTTTCAGGGTGCTCCACAATGTTTCTTATGATTTTTTTACAAAAACACTTGAAATATTCATGATTTTAGTTAATGTCTGTCTTCGACCATGCTCTGCTGATACTTGTATTGGAGTTCTGGGTCTGGTTTCCACAGTTCCTGGTTGACCTAGTCTAGATGTAATAAAAACTGCTGAGTTCCCGTTTCATGGTACTCCACAAAGTTTCTTATGATTTTTTTACAAAAACACTCGAAATATTCATGATTTTAGTTAATCTCTGTCTTCGACCATGCTCTGCTGATACTTGTGTCGGAGTTCTGGGTCTGGTTTCCACAGTTCCTGGTTGACCTAGTCTAGATGTATTGAAAACCGCGGAGTTCCCGTTTCAGGGTACTCCACAAAGTTTGTTATGATTTTTTTACAAAAACACTCGAAATATCATGATTTTAGATTTTTTTTGTTTTTTTTTTTTTTTGAACCTGTTTTGACAGAACTATTAATAAAAGTAATTAAGAACTATAGAACATGCCTTTGTGCACCAAAGGCAATAAAAAAAATTGCTTTTTGAAAAAATGATCTGCTACCGGAAGTTAGCAGATCATATTTTCATTTGATATTTTTTCTAGGAAAAACACTAGAACTTTTCCTTAAAACTATCAGGAACTCCAGAACTATGCTGCATGCGAGTAGAACTCTCACTTTTTCATGCTCTGCTGGAAAATGATTTGCTAAGTTCACGGCCATGATGTACGCCAGTTCGAAATTACCCTGTTACGAAGTATGAAATGCCTCCGTACTGTTAGTTAGAAACCATACAAGTGCAATAGGACTATTCGCTCTCGGATGCTTTCTAAGTTCGATATCGACACTCGCTATTAGAACAATTGTAATAGGTAGATAATAAACAAAACACATTCATAAATAGATATATCTTTAAATTATTAAAAAGAAAAAAACAAATTAAACCATAACCATATTTAACCATATGTGTGTACATAAATAGTTAAATAAATAAATAACCAAACAAAAAAAAATGCGCTTGGAGCATTACATTACGTAACAATCATAATGTTATTAAAAACACCATTTAGATTAAATATGTATTATAGTACTAGTAATTTAGTTTATTTCAGTTTTGTATATAAAATTAAATCTTCATAAACGCTATGTATGAAAGACCACTTATGTATTCTTTTAAATCTACGTTATCCTTCTTTAATAACTGTTCTCTGATTTTTAGGATATGGCATGATTTTTTGTATTTACGTTTCTTTATATTAGCATTAATTCTTTCAATCTACCCTCACAATTTCTATAATTTTGCAATAAATATAGTACCTAGTTAGATTTCGGGAGCGCAAATAAAATAGCGTTTGCGTGGAAGTAAGATTTTATTACGACCCGAGCTTTACAGAAGTTCATGTAACTTAGCCTAACTTAATTCTATCACATCGCAAAGCTTATCCGTAGCCTGGTACCGCTGGTGGTCGGCCACCTGCGGTCGCGACACATATCCTGTCACGTACGCCTCAACGCAAAGACGCCGAGTCAGCGTCTAGACTCTATCTCAGCGTTAGGTTGGGAACATAACTCTTCCCCCCTTAGATCAAAGTTATAGGAAAAACAGGGATTTTCCGAGAACTTTGCATAATTACTAATTAGAAAGTTACAATTTATCGCTTATAATTATGTGACATAATAAAATAATCAAACTATTCCTATAATAAAATCATAACCTGAAAATTATAAAGTTAATTACACTAATAGTATAGGTCTTTGATTAACTTGATCACCTTCAGGTTGAGCGGGATTATCTTCAATAGCTCTTAAACGACGATCTCGCCCTTTACACATTTTTCTTACATCATCTAAATACTTATATATAACTATAGCTAAAGACAATAAAATGACAACCGCGTATAAGACATAAAGGGCGACACTAACACTTTCACTTGTGATTTCACTTTTCGCGTTATTATCACTATTCTTCAGAATATAATTCAGCTGGTGTATGTCATCCAAATTTACTCCTTTCAGATCTATAGGTTCGATCTTTGCTGCCTCAAGAGTTAGATCTCTCAAGTCAGGTAAGTTTAACAGGGGAACAGGCATATAATCAGTTTGTAGTGAGTAAGAGCGTCGTCCATGGATTCGGATATTATAATAAAGGTATCACATTGTCCTCCTACAGTTAGCAGGTATGTTCCTCGTATGCGTTCCTTTGTTTCATCGTTATTACAAGTCTGTGATATGACTTGATTGCGTTTCGAATACACTATCCAACTATTGGGGCCAATTCTTTGAAGTTTCAGTAATTCAGATAATATCTTACGTGGCAAACAGCGTGCCGGGTGGTCGTGGTACTTCATTAGTTGCTCAACGCACGTTTCTTCCACATATTGGATCAGTTTATCTTCAGAGCAGAGGTATTCTTTTGCCGTTATCTCTTGACACGGTTGATCAATTGGATGATACTTTGACCCTTCTACTAGTAGGTAAGGAAATTCAGGAATAACAGCAAAGGTAAGATTTAAGGAATCATCTGACATAGGAATGGAATACAGTTTATAGTAACTATAAGTTGCATTATAAATTAATGGAACTTCGATTACAAATGTTAGTTCTTCATTCTTAATGTAAGCTTTTACAGATAATGATTCTTCTATATTAATTAAATTTCGTTCATTTACAGGGTACATTAGATTATCATATTGGCTTATATATTTCAACACTTTTAACAGTTCATTCGGATTCATTATAGCCTTATGTAAAACTGACAATTTACTGAATGCAATAGCCGTTTCAAGTTCACTGAGTTTTATATAGAGAGTCCTAAAATTTACAATAAATTGATTAAGTAATCCGAAGACATAGGTCATATAAATTGAATGATTTTCTTTTGTAGTGAGATCAGTTACAAGGCTTTCAAGTAATTAAATACGCGCGTCTATTATTTTTGTATTTTCATTGATTGTTTCGGTAGAGTTCAGAAAATGATCCAACATTTTAGATATCATCGTAAATTTGTTAGATATTGCTTGTTCCTGAGTCTGAATGTTACTGATCAGATCGTCATATCTAATTGCGTCTTCGTGGTCAAGATTACCCGTTATAATTTTGATGATCGACCCTAGAGGGTTGATAATACCACGTTTGAACCTTTTAGATGGAATTAATTGTTGTAATTTTTCTAGGCACTCATTTTTAATGTACTCCACCTGTATTTTAAGACTCTTGAACTCATCTGAATACGATTTGTTTGGGTGTAACATTTGGCTAAATTCGGAATATTTTTTAATATTAAAGGAAAGATCAGTACCAATGCATTGGAGGTTGATTATTTTAGCAATAGACCATTTATCATATTGTAGAAACGCTTGGCCTAATTTCACCGGGAGAATCCCAGGGTTTTGGTTAATCTTTACCACTTGAAGGGCCTGGCTTGGGTGAGCCCAACTGGTCGTTGTCCATGTCACCAGGATCAAACACCACCTGTGGAGGACGTTTAACATTCTTTACTGGAGCTTTAGTATCTCTGTTTTTTACTTTTATCGGTACGATGTTACGTTCTATCTGACCTGTAACTATGGCCTTTTGATACCTAGGTTTATCTTTAGCTTGTCTTTTATTTACGGCTTTAGTGAAGATCGGTTGGCCTATTTCTAAGACTGGTCTAGATTCACCTCCTCGCTTTGCTACAATTCTTTCCTTATTATTTTTTGCTTTTTCAGAAATATATTTATAAAGTGCTCGTGTTCTTTTCTTATGGTCCCTAATTAGTTGCTGATTGTATGCTTTGTCGAATTCGGAGTTAAAGGTAGAGTTTAATTCTGTATGACCAAACGCAACTTCAAACGGTGTTAAATCAGTGGTACTGTGGATAGTGTTATTGTAAGCCATAACGGCGTAGGTCATAACAGACGCTGCGTCTGTAAATTTCTTTTCATATTTCGCTAATCGATATATCTCTATAATTGTGGAGTGAAACCGCTCTATGAGCCCCATAGAATTAGGGTTATTGGGTGTGCCTATGTGTAGTTTAATTTTATGCAAGTCTGTCAGTTCTTTTAGTAATTCATTATTAAATTCGGTTCCCGGATCAGAACTTATTTTTTGTGGTATGCCGTAAAAAGAAAAGTATTTCATTAATGCTCTGACCACATCTGGTGTAGAGCGAGATGCAATTTCTATGGCTTGACCTAATTTGCTAAAGGCATCAATTAAAGTTAAGTAGTATTTCGATTCTATACTAAACAAATCGATGAATACTTCCTGAAAGGGTTTGTTCTGAGTTTGTGTGAGCTGCAGTACAGGTTTAATTGGTTTTCTGTCATACTTAGAGGTTTTACAACGATCACATGAATTGATTATGGCGGAAACGGTTTCGGATAAATTTGGCCAATGATAATAACGACGGATTCTTTTAACAGTTTCCGTAATGCCACGATGGCAGGTTTTACCTTCGTGTAACTTGATCACAATAGCTTTCTGTTCCTGTTCATCTTCAACGTAAATAACGCGTTCGGTACATTCGTAGAAATTAACCATATCTTTCTTAAATAGTGAAACTATGACATTACTAAAGTCTTTTCTATGTTCTAGATTCTCGAAATAAATGAAATACTTAATTTTCGGTTTTACATGTTCTTTTAGAAATCTTTTAATAAGATCTTGATTATGAAGAGGCAAAAACACTTCTAACACTTTTTGTTTGTCTCTAGACATGTCTTTTACGTGGAGCTCATTACGAAACCAGCTGAAAACTAAGATTTGGTTAGGCTTGGTATCTATTGCTTCCTTCAATATCGGTATTCCATGGGATTCAAGATCTTTGGCTGAATGAACTGTTTGTGTACTAGAAGATTCAGTCGGTATAGGGTAATTATTGGGTATTTCTTCCAGGTCTGTATCAGAATCTAAATTTATAGTCATTGGGCTAGCTGTCGCGGTTCTTTCAGAGTCGGAAATAGAAATAGTTCTTGAGTCATCAGAATTTAGTGTGGCCACGTCTTCTAAATAATTTTGAAGTCTGCTTTCTTTCTCGTCTATATTAACAATCATGGAAATATCGTCAGAAACGTTGGCTTCTCCTAATGCCTTAAGTTGGATTCGAGATAGTGCATCTGCAGTGACATTTTGTTTACCGTTTTTATATATAACATTAAAATCATATTCTTGTAATCGCAAGCGCCAACGCGTTAACTTACTGTTAGGTTCCTTAAGTTGATACAGCCAGACTAACGGTCTATGGTCAGTGTAAATATCGAATTTATGTCCATATAGATAAGGTCTGAAGTGTTTTGTGGCCCACATGATTGCCAATAACTCGCGTTCGATAGTACTGTACTTCTTTTCTGTATCTGTCAAGGTCCGACTGGCATATGCTATCAGTTTGTCACTGCCTACAGGGCCCTGTGACAAAACCGCGCCAATTGCCACTTCAGACGCGTCGGTCGTTAATAAGAATGGTTTATTCATATCCGGGTATTGTAATATTGGTGCGTTTATTAGAAGTTCCTTGCATTTTTCAAAAGCTTCGGTATAATTTTGGTCCACGACTACCCTTTTACCTTTTTTTAAACAGGCTGTCAAAGGTTGTGTGATTTTGGAGAAGTGTTTAATAAACCGTCTGTAATAACCTACAAAACCTAAGAATCGTTTAATTTCCGTCTGTGTCCGTGGTAAGGGATATTTAAGAACTGCTTGTATTTTGTCGTTGTTTGGTCGTAGTCCGTTTTTTGTTAGTGTGTGTCCTAGATACTGCACTTCCTTGCGTAAAAATTCGGATTTGTCTAACTGAACCTTCAGGTTAGTTTGACGAAGTCTATCGAAGACAGAACGTAGTTTTTGAATATGTTCTAGTATGCCATTTGAATATATTAGTATATCGTCCAAATAAACTAAGCAATGTATACCCTGTAGGCCTCTCAAGACATTATCGAGAGTTCTTTGAAAGGTGGCCGGAGCCGTTTTGAGGCCAAATGGCATACGGAGGAATTCATAATGTCCATTCTGTGTAGAAAAGGCTGTCTTCTCACTGTCAGAAACTTCAATTTGGTGGTACCCAGATGCTAAATCTAATGTAGTGAAATAGTTGCTTTTGCCAAGTTTATCAAATAAGTCGCATATATTAGGAAGTGGATACTTGTCATCGATCGTTATGTCGTTGAGTCGGCGGTAGTCTATAACCATTCTATATTTAACCTGACCAGAGGCATCTGCCTTTTTTGGAACTAAATGAACAGGTGCACTCCAGGGTGAATGTGATTCTTGGATCACATTGTCTTTGAGAAGTTTTTCGACTTGTCGTTTGATTTCTTCAGCCTGTGCTGGAGGTTGCCTATAAGGTTTAATATAGATTGGATCTTCATTAGTAGTCCGTATGTGGTGCTTTACTTGATTTGTAAAAGTCAAAGGCAAGTCTTCACAGTAAAATATGTCTTTATACTCGTCGCATAATCTACTAATTAGTTCATGTTCTTCTTGGTTAAGATGGTCAAGTCTCAATTTCTGTAAGTTAGCTGTCAGTAACGAGTCAATGTCAGTTAACCCAGTTGTGTTATTTACTATACACTCTTCAGAGAAGTCGGTGACTTTGAAGGGAGCAGTTATAGTTAGTCTTACTTCGAAATCAGTTGCATTCTGAATTATAGTGGAGGCAAGGTAATTTTCACATTTTACAATTGCAGCTGGCATTCTAACACATTCGTGAAACTGTGTGTAATCTAATATAGCATAGCCGTCTTTCTTATTTACGGGTAACTTCACCTTATGTTCCGTGCGAGGTTCAAGTTTAAGTTCATGGTCAGTGTTATAAATTATTGGAATATTAATATCGTTTATCTTTAAGATTTTATTCTTGAAACATATACTAGCATTAAGTTGAGACATAAGATCCATTCCTATCAATCCGTCATATCTATTATCCACATCATAAATATAAAACTTATGATATCCGTTTACTTTAAAAATTGCAAAAAGGGGAATATTAGCTACTTCATTATGTTCACTAGTAGCATGTGTACTTGTAACTGTAAATGGTTCGTAGAATTTTGACTGTGGGAAATATTCATCAACTTTCCTAGGACTTATGAAAGATCTGGTGCTTCCTGTATCCAACATAAATTTACCGTTTATATCGGGAATGGTTATATAAGGATGTTTAAGATTAGCGTCAAACTTAAGTTCTATCATTTCGGGCGAACACAAACTAAATTTATTTGAAAATTTGGGACATCTTTCGAGTCTACTTTGTTTTCAGTTGAATGCGAATCATTAACTTTTTCAATAGCTTTAGGAATTTCAGAATTTAGGTTCTGATCCGCGGGGATTGCGAAATCGTTATTAATGTACATATTTGTATAATCATAGTCATAGTATCCTACATTACATATGCCATAATCATTGTAATTGGGGTCATAATAGTACAGTTCATTACTGGTATAAAGCTCGTTTATAGGAAAACTTTGTGGTTGCTTAAGAGGTGCTGGAGCAGTTCTCATTGTCACATCACGGTCGCCTGATAAATTGTTAGGGGGACGGTAGCCCGAAGGTTGTGGAAGTCTATAGCCGAATTGTGCTACTTGAGGTCTATAACCGAAATGTGCTGCTTGGGGTCCAAAACCAAATTGTGCTGCTTGGGGCCTATAACCGAATTGTTGAGGTTGTTTATTCCCAAGTTGTGGCAGTTGTGGTCGAAAACCAATTTGTTGATTCGGCATATTTGGACGTATAAAAACTTGGTTAGGTATACCGAATTTAAATTGAGTTTGATTTATAACAGGCCTGTAATTATGTGGCAGCTGAGGCGCTGTAACCGTAGGTTTCGGATTGTTCGAGCCTGAAATAACGCCTTTTTCAGATGATGGCAATGATTGATGACCCTGTGGCCGGTGTTGTAACATTTTACTGCGTAAATTGTATTGTTCCTGGAAGTTAACCTCTTCAAGGACAAATTGTAGGGCTTCTTCCAGGCTACTAGGATTTTTAATTCGAACAATCCGTACCATATGTTCTGGTAAATTGTACATAAAAACGTTAAGAGAAGTATTATTATAAATAACTTTCTTAGCTTCTCTTAGTGTAGCGGAACCGTTCTGATTAACCTTGGATATTAATACGGCGCGAATATCTTGAATATGGCTGCAAAATTCTAAATATGATTCATTTGATTTAATTTTTAAGGTTTCGAGCTCAATTGCCACGCATTCGTCACTCCTAGGATCACCAAAATGTTGGATCATCAAAGATTTGAATTCGGAATAAGTTTCAAGGTCGCCTCTTTCACTTAAAAGAGCCGCTGCCTTACCCTTTAATTTACTTGTAATATTCTGCATTAAAAATTCGTTTCGCTCTGAAGTCCCTTGATATTTTCCAATGACATATTCGCACTTTCGTAAAAATAAACTAAGTATATTAGTTTCACCACTAAATTCGGGAATTAATTTTAAAACATCGTGAGGTATCAAAGTGTCTGACGATTGCATCAGAAACGGGGTTTCAGAACGAACCAAAGGGGTCGACGCGGCCGCCGTCGCGGTTAAAGGAACTTGACCTTGATTCATTTTAGATAAAAAAAAATTAAATCTATTTAAAAATTAAAAATGCATTTAAATTGTAAAATTTAAAACAAAAAAATCTCAATTTATATGTTAAATCACACCATAGAGTTAACACAAATAGACAGAACACTAATTCCGCTTTTTTTTATAAACTAAATTAAGCTACTAAAATACTAATTACGTCTAATCACAATTTTTAGTGAAGGGAATGAGGAAGGATGTAGAAGGTTACTCACATGCCAACCGCTTGATATATTATCACCATCTCTGCTCACTCATATAATTTGCGCGTTATCTAACTAATTTATTTGGTTCGAAGATTGCCCAATATAGAATGTCTCACTGATTTTAAGCACGACGACTCTATATATAGTCAGTAACCACTCGCGAAACACAGTCCACGTGTTTTAATGTATTTCACAGGTTTTCGCACTTGACTTTTCGCGGTAGAAACAGTTTGCGACAATCCTACCGGCTGCGCCAGTTAGATTTCGGGAGCGCAAATAAAATAGCGTTTGCGTGGAAGTAAGATTTTATTACGACCCGAGCTTTACAGAAGTTCATGTAAGACTAACTTAGCCTAACTTAATTCTATTACATCGCAAAGCTTATCCGTAGCCTGGTACCGCTGGTGGTCGGCCACCTGCGGTCGCGACACATATCCTGTCACGTACGCCTCAACGCAAAGACGCCGAGTCAGCGTCTAGACTCTATCTCAGCGTTAGGTTGGGAACATAACTACCTGGTAAACTTAATATTTTTAAAATGCATTGTCTATTTGTAATGTAAAATAGTAAACACATAGTGTTGTTTATCATTGTTGCGTTAAACTTCCGTTTAAATATATTTATTATAATAATAGGTAGAAACAATTACTAATATCCGTGTCTGTCTCTATATAAAAAATGAAGTAAATTTATTTTTACGCAAATTTGCTAATTATAATGTTGTAGGAGTACCAGTAACAGTACGGAGGCATTTCATACTTCGTAACAGGGTAATTTCGAGCTGGCGTACATCGCACTCGTATGCTTTCTAACTAACGATACGTCGGCCTTGCATACTTCGCTCCAGTGAACTTTCGAACTGGCGTACATCGAGATCCTGTACTTTAGAACTAACATACATCGACATTTCAAACTTCTACATTCAGTAGCGGAGTCGTAAGGAGTCCATTTGTTTGGTGCGGCACTTTCCGGCACGCTTCAGGCTGGTAACCTCTCAATCTTGAAATTCTGAAGAATATTATCTAAATCGCTGATAAGTGCTCTGGATTGGCGCCACTTGCACATGGAGTTGCCCAGAAGCAAAAAATTATAAATATCAAACAAGGGCACGGACGTAATGTCTGTGGATGAAATGTAAGGCAGGAGTGCGGTTTTAGTCAGTAGGAGTCTGACACTGCCCAGACTGGCTCGTTTGTAAGGCAGCCTGGGCGTCCATGAAGGATTTCCCATTCCTGCCGGAAAAAAAACCTGGAGGTCTTTAATTCTTTTATTCATTGTACACAATAACTTAACATACATACAATGATTTGACAATTCATGTACAAAGGCGAGCTTAACACAACAATGAGTTTTCTCCCAGCAAACCTTTAAGTAACAGAGAGAGATTACATAAGAGGGTAGAAACCAGTGTACAATCTAAACCTACATAAATACATCTAATATACAGGGTGTCATTGACATGTTAACGCAAACGAATACCATAGATCCAGTACATGATTCTAGACCCCCCAGTGATGGAATTTTTTGTCGGTTTTTTTAATTAAACTGTATAAAAACGTAAACTTAACATTTATTGCGAAAAAAAATGAGTGCATTACATTCCAAATTAAAAATGCCATCGGGTTTAATTAGAATAACGACTTTATTTGCCTCGATGATTTTTTTATTATTATCTTTTTTTTTAAGTTTTTTTTTTATAAAAATATCATTGGGATTGGTCGTAATAACGATTTTATACAGGTAAAAAAGAAAAAACAAAACATATTTTTCAAAAATTTGAAAAAAAACCGACGAAAAATTTCACCACTGGGGGGTCCAGAAATATGTAGGTACTGGATCCATGGTAATCGTTTGCGTTAACATGTCAATGACACCTTGTACATACATAAATATATAGATATAATATACATAAGTACAGTAATACAAATACTAATATTATGTCAATTGAGAAAGGAAGTGCTCTTTAATTTTCCTCTTAAATATATCCAGAGAAGGGCTGTCGCGAATGCAATGTGGAAGTAAGTTCCAGAGACGAACTATGTCTGACGGTCTTTAAGTCAAGAGTGAATCATCATCATGTCAGCCGAGCGACGCCCACTGCTGGGCATAGGCCTCCCCCAAGGATCTCCACAACGATCGGTCCTGTGCTGTCCGCATCCAGCGGCTTCCCGCGGCCTTCACCAGATCGTCGGTCCACCTTGTAGGGGGCCTGCCCACAGATCGTTGTCCAGTACGCCGTCACCATTCGAGAACCAACCTTTCCGCTCCAACGGCCATCGGTTCTCCGCGCTATGTGTCCCGCCCACTGCCACTTCAGCGATGCAATCCTTCGAGCGATGTCGGTTGTTTTTGGTCACCTACGGATCTCATCATTCCTGATTCGATCAAGCAGGGAAATACCAAGCATCGCTCTCTCCATTGCTCGCTGGGTGACCTTGAACCTTCTTATGAGACCCATAGTAAGCGACCACGTCTCACTACCATAAGTCATCACTGGCAACACGCACTGGTCAAAGACTTTTATCTTGAGACACTGAGGTATTTCCGGCGCGAATATATGCCGGAGCTTCCCAAAGAGTGAATAGGTTACTTCTATTCAAGCGTGCTCACATCATCGCTTACCATCACATGACTGAATAGTCAAGCGAGAACTTTACGTTTGCTTATCATTCTATAGGTAAGTAGTGTCGACAAGACCATAACTAATTTACAATCGCATAGACGAAATTACTATTAATTTGTAATCCTTACATTGGTGATTGTAGTCATAATCGGTCGTATGTGTTTAAAGAAAAAGAAAAAAGAAAGAAAGAAAAACGTTTATTTGTGCCTCACACAATCAAATAAACTAAAAATACAAGAATAAAAATACGAAATCTTTGCGAGGCCAAAAAGGCTTAAATATGGATTTAAAACCAGCTGTGAATTTGAGTTTCTTTTTTTGGTTTTCTACTGTTTTATGTGACGATCTAGAGGAAGGTAAGTTGTTATGAGAAATAAAAGAGTTTATTTCAAATAACATTGAGAGCAGTGGTGGCCGAGTGGTAACGATCCCGACTTACTAGTTGTAGGTCGCGGGTTCAAACCCAGCCAGGCGCATTACTTTGTGTAATTTATTTCATCACCACTGCTCTCAAAACGGTGAAGGAAAACATCGTGAGGAAACCGGCATGTCCTAGAACCAAAAATTCGAAGACATGTGACATCCACCAATCCGCACCGGGCCCGCGTGGTGGATTATGGCCCATACCCTCTCCTAGAGAGGAGGCCTGTGTCCCAGCAGTGGGAACATTAAAAGGCTGATGATTATGATGATGATGATTTCAAATAGACCCATAATGGCGACATCAATTCAGCCGCAACGTGTAGTGAGGCAGGAGCGTGGCTGTAGAATTGGGTTACTAAATTATACATGGGCTACTTCGCACTGTTAAGTCGTAGTTTAAGGGTTCTGTTACTTTGAGAAATTTGTGACGAACGCGAAACAACGGAACCCTAGATTGAGCGTGTACAGACACGCTCTAGACCGGTTTTTATTCTTTTTAAGGTATGGAACACGAAAAACACAGGTAACCATAGGTTATTTTCATTATCAACAGCCTTTTTAATATTCCCACTGCTGGGCCATAGAAAGGCCTCCTCAAGGGAGGGAATGGGCCATAATCCACCACACGGGCCCAGTGCGGATTGGTGGATGTCACATGTCTTCGAATTTTTGGTTCTAGGACATGCCAGTTTCCTCACGATGTTTTCCTTCACCGTTTTGAGAGCAGTAGTGATGAAATAAACGACACAAAGTACTTAGTGGGCCTGGCTGGGTTTGAACCCGCGACCTACAACACGTAAGTCGGGGCCACCACTGCTCTCCAGTCTCTCTAGGTTATTTTACTGTTTTCTAACTTCCAGAATCTACATGTGTGTCAAATGATGGAACCAAAGGTGTTTGCATCAAATTTGCAGATTGTCAGCATACTGGCAATGACTTGATACCAAAGGTAGGTGAGTATAACTATGTATTTTGTTTTTTTTATTTATTTATAAAAACTTTATGCACATAATAATTACAAAGGCGGACCAATTAATGCCATAAGCATTTTCTACCAGTCGACTTTAGGGTGGTGCAGAAACACAACACGGTAGGTGCAACCTGATGAACATTAAAAAAACAGAGAAAGAAACAAATACATACTCAAATACATACATATAAATAAGCAATTTATTCGTGAAAAAGAAATATAAATCCAACCAATTAGTGATGTGGTGATTCTGCCAACTTCTTGCGAATGTACTCACGTGCTTTTACTTTAAAAGAAAATCGCAGATTTTTTCGCACTGACATCGTTATCAATTACCATTAGGTCATTCTGTTCCCTTTAAAATGGTTGAGCAGAGTGGTGCTGATACACGCGTCATGCTCGTGAACGGGTGCCGTCAGTTGAGACCGATCATCTGTTACTTGCTAGGGGCTTATTTCAAATTCTTTTTATTTGTATTATGAGTTCCAAATAAGAAAAGGAATGTAGAGGCCCAACTGCAGGGCCGAAGCATATTGGGGCCCCTGTCCAGTTTCTGAAAGGAAGATACGACTCTGGTATGAAGGCTAAGAAGGAATGGGGTGGGTTGTTTAGTCAGTAAGAGTCTGACACTGTTTCTCGCTCCACTTCCGCTGGGGCCGAAAGGTTCTGGAGTGGCGACCGCGTAGACGTAGTGTTGGTAGGCCTCCCACAAGGTGGACCGACGACCTGGTCAAGGTTGCTAGATTTCGATGGATGCGAGACGTACGGGACCGGTCGTTGTGGCGACGCGTGGGGAAGGCCTATGTCCAGCAGTGGACGTCTTTCGGCTGAATTGATGATGATAATGCGGGGCCTATGTGTAACGGTAGACGTCTTTCGGCTGAAACGATGAAAGCAGCGACTTCCCGCGCACATAGGACAAATCGACTGCATTGCTTTGAATTCTATTCCGTATCCTATCGCTTCGCAACCGCAATTTAAAGTAGTTTTTAAAGTCCTATCCACGTCCGAGTCAGGGACGGGGCTGGAACCCATCCGTGTCCCGTCACAGCTTGACTGTTCACACTAAAAGATCGCAGTTTAATTTTCGTCAGATCTCATTTTATATACAGGGTGCAATTGAAGTCGTAGGCACCCTTTGAAACCAAGTTTCCACTCCTGATACTGAGTGCATTAGGACCATTATTACGCAAATCAAAAATGCCATCAATGCAAGTATGGAAAACCTTAAAAGTTTAGTAAGTCATACAAAGTATCAAAGTTGCGCATCGCGCTAGCGATTGCTGCTGTAGGTACCTACGCCGTACGGGTCATTGTGCGTGAACTCTTTGACCCCGCTGCGCTCGAGTCATGTGATATTTTGCAAATTTGATTTTTAAGTGCATTCCAACTTTTCCTTCATACTTTGCCGGCTTAGGACGGTCAAAACTACATCAACTATTACTCATTAAAACAAATTAAAAATGTTTACGTAGGTAAACTTAATTTTGGCGTATTTAAAAAGTTGAAATCACTGTACCTAGATATTTACAATAATTTATTTATTTATTTATTTATTTAACAATTTTGTACACACGAAATAATAAAAGAAAAGAAAAGGAAACAGAAAAATAGGTACAGAGGTGATGCTTATTGCACGTTTTATTTACAATAATTGGACGTAGTTTCTGAAAAACGTTCCAACCCACAATCATCTGATTGTGGGTTGGAACGTTTTTCAGGAACTACGTCCAATTTTGGTTATTTAACTTACTAACTAGCACTTACGCGTATTTTAAAAGGTGCTCGAAATGTCCACCGCCTTGTTCAAGACAAAACTGAGCCCTACGTCTGTGATCGTCTTTCACTCGATTCAACACAAATTGCTGTGATTTCACTGTGTTTAATGCCATAGTAATTTTGTTTTTTAAATCGTCTCGTGATACACTTTCCCGTTCATAAACGATTCTTTTTATTTGACCCCATAAAAAAAGTCCAGGGGTGTCAAGTCGGGCGACCTCGCTGGCCATGGTACGGGCCCACCGCGTCCTATCCATCGCTTGCCAAAAGTTTCGTTGAGGTAGGCACGAACAACACGTCGGAAATGCGCCGGGGCACCGTCGTGCTGGTAATACAAGTTAGGTACTTCTTCTAGTCGATGCTCTTCTACTACGTCCCTCAACAACTGTAAATAGTTGGTTCCGGTTAGACTTCCTTCGATGAAGTACGGCCCAATTATTGTTTCGTTCAAAATGCCTGCCCAGACATTTACAGTGAATCGATGCTGGAAAGCATCGCGTCGTGTAATATGTGGTTACGCCCACGTTTGCTCCACCAATGTTCGTTGTGAATGTTGAAGAGTCCAACTCTTCGTCGGTCCACAAAATGTTAGTATTTAAATTTTGTAATAGCCAGTTACAAAATTCTCGCCGGGGTCTGCCAAGGTCAATCCTTGCACCTTTTGAAAATGATAAGGGTGCCGGCCGGAACTGTTTAACAGTTTCCAAAGATAATGTTGGCTAACACCAAAGCGTCGCTCCGCATGTCGTGTGCTAGCTTGTGGATTCACTTGGGAAAATCTTCTGATTTGTCGGTACAGCGAAACAGGATATACCGGTGCTCTACCACGAGCTTGGGCATGTGCTGGGACGTGAAAACACCCAAAATCCAGTAGGTTCTGCGTAGTCCTCAAAATGAGACCCCGTGAAGGAATAGGGTCGTTCGGATAGCGGCGATGGAATAATTCACGTGTTCGTACTAAGTTTTTCATGCGATCATAAATTAACAGCATTTGTAAATAATGTTGGTTTGTGTATCTAGCCTGCACATTGCGCTGTCGGGGCATAGTATTTACAATATTAGTCCACTTACACTAATGCACTCACAACTAGGTAGGTCCGAAAACACTGCACTAAACGCGAGAGACACGAGTCGCGTGCGACGATTACGTCACGGGATCGATTGCACAATACGCGCCCTTACACCTGCGCAGTCGCTAGGACACTAATTCGGGAGGTGTCGACCTTACGCAAGGGATGACATTTTTGCGAGTGAGAGAGCGGGACGGAGAGAGGGGCGGGCTCGGCGGCATGTCTTTTGTACTCCTGTTGCTACTTCAAAGAAACGCCGTACGCGGGGCGGCCAGCCACAATAACTAGTTATTAGTATTATTAAATGTTTGTTTACTTTCTGTGCGTGCGCCGCGCTGTACTGCACTTTAAGATTTTGATACATGACGATTTTTGGCGTTTATGGAGTATGTTTTTTTTAATTACTTTTAATGTTTATTTGCAATAATAACCTTTTACAATATGACTTACTACACTTTTAAGGTTTTCCATACTTGCATTGATGGCATTTTTGATTTGCGTAATAATGGTCCTAATGCACTCAGTATCAGGAGTGGAACCTTGGTTTCAAAGGATGCCTACGACTTCAATTGCACCCTGTATATGTTACCGGCCAAACCCGATTTCAGGACAAACTAGTTTGGCCTAGGCTAAACTAGTTCTTCCTATTCGCGATAGGATAAACTAGTTTAGCCTAGTCCAAACTAATTTGTCCTAAGCCCGATAGGATAAACCAGTTTAGGCTAGGCCAAACTAGTTCGTCCTGATATAAATGCGCACACTCTAGGATAAACTGGTATGGACTAGTCTCAATATTCTAATATATCTAGAAAGTCAAAATAAATAGATAAATTACTGAATAAAATACTCCGTAATTGTACTATAAATTTCCGAATGAAGAATGGACTTAGAGACTAATCCTCTCTTCTTCTTTGTTTTCGTTTGATGACAGCCACTACACATAGAGAAATACAAGCTTATAAGTTTTTTTGTGATGTTGGCATATTTTTTTGATATTTCGGCTAACATCTTGTCACGACCACCGTGGCCATCATAAAGTTCATCGGATGTAAGATAGTATTTTATATTACCTTTTTTTTGAAATTTGTCATCGGGAGGCTACCTCCCGATGACACTTAAAAGAAATATGTGTATCCTGCCCGTTCTACCCTACGGTGCTCAAAGTTGGTCACTAACTTACTGAACAACAAAAGTCCCAAACTGAAGATCTGTCAAAGGGCAATAGAGCGTAGCATAATAGGTGCTAAGCGAACAGATCGCATAAGGAACACCACGCTGCGCTCCATAACCCAAATAACAGATGTTGGAGACAAAAAAGCCAGGCTGAAGTGGGACTGGGCTTGCCGCGTCGCACGAATGCATCCGGACAGATGGGCGAAGATTATCACTCACTGGACGCCTGAGGGAGGCCGTCGAGGTCGACCACGGCGAAGGTGGTGTGATGATCTAATCACGTTCGTGGGGCAAACTTAGCCGGAGATCTCCCAAGACAGAGAAGTTTGGAAGGAGAAAGGGAAGGCCTTTGCCCAGCAGTGGGACACAAAGTAGGCTATAAAAAAAATTATATTACCTCTGAAATATCGTTACGAACTGCAGCTACGAAACATTCAGTTGGATCAGGCCAAAGTTTTGTGAGATGCAGCTGCTACAAATACTGTTCCACAAACAGATGCCAGTGCAAGAAGGCCACCAAGTGCCACCAAAGCAAACCATGTAAAAATAAATAACAATTTCAATAATTGATTTTTGTTTCTATTAAAAAAAAAAACAGTATTATTTGTTATAGTATGATTTTCGTATTACCCTTGGTATTACCGTTTAAACATAACTTTTAACAACGAATCATTACAGTTTAACAAAATTGATTAATTTTCCAATTACGGAATATTTTATTCAGTTTATCTATTTATTTTGACTTTCTAGTTATATTAGAATGTTTAGACTAGACCATACCAGTTTATCCTAGAGTGTGCGCATTTATTTATTTATTTATACTTTATTGTACACCACATCAAACAAATATAGGACAAACATTGTTATAAAAATAAGGGTACAATGGGCGGTCTTATCGCACAAGGCAATTTCTTACAGACAACCTTTGGATGGACTGCTCGAAAGGAGATAGATCTAGGGTTGTCAGTGTACAATTCAATTATAAGAAAAAATACTAGTAAGATATAAAAACACGAATACATACATACAATTAAAAATAATATACTAATATATATCAAATATATAATTAAGACAGGAGAAGAAAAATCAAAGTGAAAGGTAATGCTCCTTCACCAATTTTTTAAACATTGGAAGCGTTTGAGCACGCCTCACATCCAAGGGTAATGCATTCCACAACCGAGCAGCTTGAATCGTAAAAGATTTGTCAACAAAGGAAGTGGAATGCGCGCGGATACTTAATTTTAGGTTTTCCGATGATCTCAAGCACCTACTATGTGTGTCACTTAGAAACTGAAAGCGTTCATTGAGATAAAACGGGGTACAAGGATTAAATAGCACATTATAAAGCAAAGAAAGTATATGGGCATTCCGGCGAAGGCGAATAGAAGCCATTTGAGCATTTTACGAAATTCAGAAACGTGGTCATACTTGCGCAAACCAAATATGAACCTGATACAGAGATTCTGAAGTCGCTCAAGCTTATCCAATTGTTCATGGGTGAGATCAAGATAGCTGGCAGCAGCATAGTCTAGGATTGGAAGAAGAAGAGATTGTGCTAACGCAATTTTAGTAGTGATGGGAAGAAAATTTCGAAGACGTCTTAGAGAGCCCGCTGAAGCAAAAAGCTTACGACTGACTTCCTGCATTTGCTTTGTCCAGGAAAGAGTTCGGTCAATATAAATCCCCAAGTTCTTCACAGTATGGCTTAAAGGAATAATGGTATTATTGAAGAAAACTTGAGGAAGTTTTGACCATTCAATTTTAGACACAGTTCGGGAACTACCAACAATGATCACTTGTGTCTTAGTTGGATTGATCTTCAACCCAAACTCAGTGCTCCAGGCACCTATTCGAGCCAGATCTACATTGATGGTATCAATGGCCTCAGATAACTTTCCGATTGGGGCTTGTGTATAAATTTGTAGATCATCAGCATACAGGTGGTAGGAAGAAGATAGTCGTAGAGTGATGGCATTTATAAAAAGTGCGAATAGTAGAGGAGATAAAACGCCACCCTGTGGCACGCCGGCAGAGGTATCACACCAAGACGAGAATGATTCCTGAATAAAAATACGCTGCCGGCGGCCAAACAGGTAACTATGAAACCAGTCAATTACCGATGGAGATATGTTAAAGGAGTGCAAGATGCCGAGTAAAATGTCGAAGTCAACCGTATTGAAGGAATTGCTAAAGTCGAGCAGAGCAAGTACCGTCAACTTCCTCATCTCCATACCTGACCTAATATCGTCAGTAATATGCACGAGTGCTGAGGTAGTGCTATGCCCAGGTCGAAAACCAGATTGGAAAGGATTGAGAAGGTTATGTTTGCTAAGGAACGAGCTTAGTTGTTGGTGGACAAGTTTTTCAAGGACTTTGGATAGGAAAAGAAGGATAGAAATGGGACGATAGTCAGTGAAAGAGGTAGGATGCGATTTTTTGGGTAAGGGGATAACTTGGGCATCTTTCCAGGCTTGTGGAAAGACTCTACTGGAAACAGAGAAATTGAGGATATGAAGTATGCCAGGAAGGATAATGTCAAGGATAGGAATGATCATCTTACGGCTGACACAGTCACTACCCACAGCATTAGAAGTTATCGACATAATACTCTTTTTAACATCACAAGCAGTGAATTGACTAATGACAAAAGGAGAATAATCAGGTATCGGAAGGTTTGAAAGATGACTTAGTGTAGCAGTTTTAGTGGCCCTATCCAACAAGGGCGAAGAAGAGAAATGACTATTAAGTTGGTTGAAGTCTAAGTCTTTAGGAAGCGTGTCTTGAGACTTTTTCCCGATACCTAGTGTTTTGAGAAATTTCCAGACTTTGGCTGGATCACTATTTTGAACGGAACTGTGGATGTATTGGCGATTTGCGTTCCTACACACCTTGTTGCAGTGATTTCTAATAGAGACATAATTCTCTCTGTTTATGTCATTCGGGCGAATTTTAAACTTGAACTTCGCAGCCGCCTTTTTACGGAGCAAAAGTTTAATGTCATCAGTCAGCCATGGCGCTGGAAGGTGTTTCACTTTCACAGCTCGAACAGGTGCATGTCTGTCATAGAGCTGAATCAACGATGAGGTCAAGATTTCAACCTGTTCGTCAACGGATGTGGATGTTATTAACGGTGTCCAGTCAATATTGTTGGCGTCCTCTCGAAGACGATCAATGTTCATCCCATCAAAATTGCGAAGCAGAAGAGTTTTAGACTTATGCTTAGGTGGACAAATTTTATAGGAAGAGTAAATAAGGTCATGATAGGAAAAGGAGTCAGCAGAACATTGACCATGTTTTGCGACGTGATCGACAGACGAGACAAAAATAAGATCGAGATGTGATGGGGTAGCGTTTGGAAAGTGATGAGTGGCATCAAGATCTAGAATAGAGAGATTGGAAGATTCAATAATGTTGCGAAGAGAAGAACTGCGAGAGTCGTTTTTAAGAAGACAAGTATTAAAGTCGCCCATGATGATACTATGACTGTAAGAGGGAATCAAAGCTTCTAAAATGCGTTCAAATGAAGAAAAGTAATTGATTCGAAGGGAAGGGCAGTAGTAAACTCCAAGAAGAATCTTAGAATGGTGGAGTTCAACTTCTAGAAATAGATGTTCACCGGCGTTCGGTGGTGGTGGCTGTGTGGACATGTTTACAATAGAAAAAGGAATGTGATCGCGAAGATAAATGGCCACCCCACCACCACCACCGTTAGCTCGATCATTCCGTATGAGTTGAAAACCTGGAAGTGAATAGGAGGAAGAAGGCAAACAAGGTTTAAGCCACGATTCAGAAACTAGAATTGCATGAATATTCTTACAGTCAAAATTTGCCAGCATATCGGGGAAATGAGCCGGAATACTCTGGGCGTTGATGTGGACTACATTGAAGTTCTTGGATACATCGGAAAATAAAGAAACGAGAGTGTCAGCTAGGAAAGGTACACTTACGAAGCTTTCATCATTACTGTCCAAAGAATAAAAAGTGTCAGAATCACTACTACAGCCGGGGCTGAGCATAGATATATATATATATATATATATATATATATATATATATATATATATATATATATATATATATATATATATAAATAAAATACAGCAAACCAATAAAGGTGTTGCTTTAAAAACGCTTACGTCCACCCGCCAGTTGTGCTTTATACAACAGTAAGAATAATTTAAATTAAAAAAAAAAAAAATAACAATCATACAAATCTAACTTACGTAGTCCAGATACAAATAAAGTACTAGTTTACTTTAGTAAATAAATTAAAAAGAAAAAAAAATATATATATATATAAATAGAGTCGTGCAACAGAGCAATAAAAATAAATGTATAAAGTTGTCAGTGCAGTATAATGGAACGCAAACATAAGTGACAGATAGTGATAGACAGCCAAATGACATTGACATTTAAATGAAAACAATTTGTAGAAAACAAGGTACGCAAAAATAACAAGATTTGAAGATATAAAATAAAGAAGGTGCGAAGGAATAAGAACTTAAACGTGCACAACCAGTATAAGTACCTACTAAGCAAATCAAAAACCATCTAGTACCTGGACTACACAAAAGATAAAGAGAAAAAAATACAATACGTAAACCAATCACTTCTTCGCCACAGCACGCTTTGCTTTGGCTAAACTGTACAATACTGGACGCGGAAATTTTGAATTTAAGGGGGAGGGGGAGGAGGGGGGGAAGGCCCCTCCTCCTCCAAACCCCCTCCCAAATAAAGTAAACGCATAGTTTTGGAGATATTTAAAATTAAACATTTTGAGGTTAGGTATCAGAAAATCGTACATTTTATGCATTTTTTGAGGAAAATTTATGGGTTTTTGGAGGGAGGGTCACTCTCAACCCCTAGATCCATCCCCCTGTAGTAGCAAATGTATACCTAGGCATTTAAAAGTAAAAAAAATAATTGTCCGGGAGCGTTCTACATTGTATATAAATATTTGTGCACAGACAAAGTAGCTAAATGATGATTTAGGTTAAGGTTATTTTTTTTTTTAAACCACACACACTAAATTTAAGGCACCCCGATTAGGATAGATTTAGGTTAGGGTTATTTTTTTTTAAACCACCCACACTAAATTTTGGGCACCCTGACTTGGATAGATTTAGGTTAGGGTTATTTTTTTTTTAAACCACCCACACAAAATTTAGGGCACCCCGACTCAGATTTAGGTTAGGGTTATTTTTTTTTTTAAACCACCCACACTAAATTTAGGGCACCCCGACTCGGACAGATTTAGGTTAGGGTTATTTTTTTTTTAAACCACCCACACTAAATTTAGCGCACCTCGACTCGGATAGATTTAGGTTATGGTTATTTTTTTTTAAACCACCCAGAAAACTTTCAATGCACAAATATTTAAATACTGTTAAATAAAAAGCTTGAATATTTTAACTTGACTTTTATTGTTCCTTTTCACTTTTATTACAATTTTACTAATACGTACACCGTTCACACTCGCAGCCATTATTCCAGAGGAAGGAAACGTTTTCTTTTTTTTTTTTTTCATAGACCAGCGCTTTGTCATAGATTAAGTAAAAATTGCCAACAATCATAATGTGTACAATTTAACACTCGAGCCACTAGATGGCACCACATATGCTTAAGAAACATCTATCAAGATTATAATTATTTACTATTCTCAACACGCCTCCTAAATAATAATAATCTTGACAAAAATATGAAAGTAAACTTAAACATTTACTAAGACTTGCTTACTTAAACTCAGATAAACTAATTATACATTTTAAATTAATCTTACTTAAACTTGTCTTAAACACTTATACATTTACTTTTAAATTAACTTTAGATCAAATCTATTTTTTACAAATTTTGTTTTGTCTAAACTTTTAGTTAGTATATCTGCTAAATTGGAATTTGTGTCAATTTTTACAATATCAATAATTTTATTTTCATAATTCTCATTTATATAATGGTATTGCACTTCAATGTGCTTTGAATTTTTTGTAAAGTTACCAAACTTAGCAATTGCTATTGCACCTGTATTATCTTCATAAAACTTTATTGGCACACAAAATTTTATATCAAATGATTCACTTAACAAGTTTCTAATAAAAAGTACTTCTGTTACAGCTTCAGACATAGCAATATATTCTGCAAAAGTTGAACATTTAGTTACAGTATTTTGTTTGCGAGTTTTCCAAAAAATTAAATTTCCATATAATCTTATTAAGTAGCCTGATGTAGACTTTCGATCCACATTATCTCCAGCATAGTCAGAATCTACCATACAATCTAATAAATCCGTATCAATGTTATCATAATATGTTAGCTTTAAATCTTTAGTCTTATATAGATATTTTAAAACTCGTAATGCATATTTGTAATGAGTTTGGTTATAGCAACTTTGGAATCTACTCAGATAATTTACACTGTATGTCACATCTGGGCGTGTACCTGTACTAATATACAATAACTCACCAATTAAATTTCTATATTTTATACTTTCATCTACTTCTACAGCTTGTTCTAATTTTAGATTTGTCTCCATAGGAGTATCATATAACTTAGCATATTCTAAATCATATTTTGCAGCCAAAGATTCAATATATTTTGTTTGATCCAATGTCATTACACATTTATCATCACTATAATCAATATTTATTCCAATATAGGTTTTAATTTTTCCCAAGTCTTTCATAGCAAATCTTTTCATTAAGCTCACTTTTATTTCTTCTATTTTATTTTTATTCCTGCAGCAAATTAATAAATCATCAACAAATATTAATAAATATATTGGATCTTTGCTTGCTCTATTTATGTATAAACAGTGATCATAGTTACTTCTAACAAAATTTAATGTTTTTATATATTCATCAAAACAATCATACCATACTCTAGGACTTTCTTTTAGACCGTAGAGAGCTTTATGCAACTTGTAGACTTTATTGTCTCCAGTTTCAAAACCTTCTGGTTGACTTACATAAATTTCTGACTTTACATGACCATTTAAAAAGGCTGTCTCGACATCCATTTGTTCAATAAATAAATTATTTTTACAACTGTATGACAATAAAATTTTCAATGTTTGCATTTTTCCTACTGGCGAATAAACATTTTCAATAAATTCCTTTTGTTGAAATCCTCTTACAACTAATCTAGCTTTAAACACATTGTCACTTTTCTTTTTAAAAACCCACTTAACATCAATAACTTTTTTATCTTTAGGCCTATCAACAATTTGCCAGGTATTATTTTTATTTAAGCTATTTATTTCAGAGTTCATTGCCTCATGCCATTGTTTATAATCATAAGAATTTATCGCCTCCTCAAATGTATTTGGGACGTTTGCATCTACATAATTTACATATATAAAATGAGTAACTGGATTTCCATACCTAGACACTGGTTTCCTTTTTCTTTTAGGTGATTCTACTGGTACAAGTTTATTTTCATTGTCATTTAAATTATCATTATCAGACAGATCTTTGTTAATAGAGATTGTCTCACTTGCATCTAAGCTTTCATTACATTCATAATCAGTTTTGGACATTTCAGTTGTACTACTTGAAGTTACATCGCTATTTAAATTATTATTATTCTTCGTTTGATCATCAAGTTTTTCTAAGCAAATTAACTGTGTATTTTCTTCCATAACTTGAACATGTCTAGCATTAATTATTTTATTATTTAATAGAACTCTGTAACTATTTTCATTATAACCGACTAAAATTCCTAGTTGGGCTTTATCATCCCATTTACTTTTTCTCAAAACTTCAGGAGTCCTGACAAAAACTTTACTACCATAGATTTTTAAATGTCCTACATTTGGTTTGGTTCCAAAAAATATCTCATAAGGAGTTTTATTTTCAACTGTATTTGCAATTGTTCGATTTTTTAAGTATGCTGCTGTTTTTACTACTTCTGGCCAAAACCTTTTATGAATCCTAGCTTCTCTCATTAAACATCTTGCTATATCCATAACGGATCTATTGTATCTTTCTGCTACTCCATTTAGTTCATGAACGTAGGGTGGACATGGTAACAAATCTATACCTTTATGTTTTACAAAAGCATATATATCCTTATTTAAATATTCCTTGCCATTATCACATTGTAGTTTCTTGACTCTTTTATTAAATTTATTTTCTACTAAATTCACAAATTCTATAAAGCAATTAACAGTTTCAGATTTACTCTTAATACAAAAAATTCTTGTGCACTTACTATAGTCGTCAATGAAAGTCAAAAAATATTTTTCACCACCATAACCCGTTGTATTATGTGGTCCATTCAAATCTGTGTGAATTAATTCTAAAATTTCAGTAGTCTTTTTTCTATTATTTTGAAAAGGAACATTAGACATTTTACTTTGAATACAGTTTGCACACTTCATTTCAGTGTTTTCAATCTTATCTGGCAAACCAAGTACTAATTTTTCATTTATTAATTTATTTAAATACTGAAAATTTACATGACCTAAAGCCCTATGCCATTTCTCTTTACAAGTTAGTGCAGTTGAATGTGCATAAATTTCATTTTTGTTATTCGACACAAAACTTTTAATCCAATACAAGTCATTTAATTTATTAGCAACAGTTATTAACTCTCTAGACTGATTATAAATTTTTGCATTTTCATTTTTGGCTACTATTGTGCAACTTTTAGTTATCTTAGAAAAACTTAATAAGTTTTGCTTTAATCCTTTGACAAAATAAACATTTTTTATTTCTATTTGTTTTATATTATAATAATTCTTGAAATTGACCTTTACAGTGCCTATTTTAGTTGCTTTTAACAATCCACCGTCTGGCAGTTTCACATCTACTGGATTTTTTAAGTTTATACATTTTAAAAAGTAAGAATCATTATTTATTAGATGGTCTGTACAACCACTATCCAAAAGCCAGTTAATTTCAAAATTATTAGTATAATCATCCTTACCAGTGTACTCGGTGTCCTGATTAATTTCTGAATTACATACTTGAACTGTCCACGACTCAGATGAAAGATTGCTTGATGGTTCGCCTCTCGAATGACTTTGACCTCTGCCTCGGTAGTGACCTCTGTAGGATCCGCCTCTGCTGTGACCTCGCTGCAGTCCTCGATGATTTTGTTTTCCTCGGTAACTTTGATGTGCTTGAAAATTTGTTTTTGCATGCCAGCAGTCCTTCTTTAAATGACCAATCTTCCCACATATAAAGCATTTCATGTTAGTTTTTGCAGAAAATGTACTCACATTAGTTTTATTATGTTCAGTAGTCTCAGTTGTCATATTTTTCTCCTTTATTTTAGATTGTACATAATCCACTGTTCTTTGTTCTTCTGGTATAACATCTAGGAAATCCCCAATATAGCTGTAGCTTGGTGGTAATGCTCTTAGAATATATCTTAATTTCTCAGATTCATCCAGTTTTCCTCCTGCCATCTTAAATTCATTTATTATTTTCTCGAAATCCACGAAAAATTCCTCCACTGTATTATAGTTATTAAGTCTTATTTCATCAATTTTTCCACGACAAATTATTTGTAATGCAGTAGATTTTGTTAGATACATTTTATCAAATTTGGACATCATGTCAAATGCCGTTTTGCATTCACTCACAAATTCTAATTGTTTGTCTGATATTGTGCTCATGATAATTGTTCTTGCTTTTAAATCTTTCTTCTTCCAATCCGCTTCTGTTTTTTCAGTTTTGATAGCCGGCATAATGCACATGGCTGCCTCGTGGCATTCTTTGTATTCTAATAGAGTGATCAGCCTCAATTTCCAACTTGAGTAATTAGCGCCATCAAATATGGGTAACATTATATCTTCAATCTTCGCTAATTTCGCCATTTTACGATAATTAACTTCTTTCTTCAACAAAATTTTGTTTCGGTGTACAACCTCAAGCGTGTCTTCCTCTTCATACAATTTTTTTTATTACACTGGCTGATAATTTTGCGAACCACGCTCTGCTACCATGTTAAATAAAAAGCTTGAATATTTTAACTTGACTTTTATTGTTCCTTTTCACTTTTATTACAATTTTACTAATACGTACACCGTTCACACTCGCAGCCATTATTCCAGAGGAAGGAAACGTTTTCTTTTTTTTTTTTCATAGACCAGCGCTTTGTCATAGATTAAGTAAAAATTGCCAACAATCATAATGTGTACAATTTAACACTCGAGCCACTAGATGGCACCACATATGCTTAAGAAACATCTATCAAGATTATAATTATTTACTATTCTCAACAAATACAATGTAGAACGCTCCCGGAGATTTTTTTCTTTTTACTTTTAAATAACTATAGGTATATATAATATACATTTGCTACTACAGGGGGATAGATCTAGGGGTTGAGAGTGACCCTCTCTCCAAAAACCCACAAATTTTCCTCAAAAAATGCATAAAATGTATGATTTTCTGATACCTAACCTCAAAATGTTTAATTTTAAATATCTCCAAAACTATGCGTTTTCTTTATTTGGGAGGGGGTTTGGGGGAGGAGGGACCTTCCCCCCCCCTCCCCCTTAAATTCAAAATTTCCGCGTCCAGTATTGTACAGTTTTACCTTTGCTTTAGCTACAGCAACCCTCCCCTGCGCGACCGGCTGAACCACGGTTGATTCCGGTTGCCCTGAGGCCTGCTCCGGCTGCTGCGCAATCCCGTCGAGGTCGGCGAAGGAAGTAATTCGATGACGGGATCCTTTGGAGTCGAGGACGAACACAGTACCCTCCGATGTCCAGCACTGCGAAACTCCAAATCTGTCCCGCGCCGCCATGAAGACACTATGCCTGGCTTTCGTTAGGAACTCCGACATTGTAATGCCAGACCCCTTGAGCTTAGTTTTATTAAACCAGACTTTGTCCCGGAGTGCCACATCATGTAACTTGAACAGGATTGGCCGAGGCTTGTGAGATGTGCTGCGCCCCATCCTGTGACACCGCTTTATGTTGGAAGCAGCCAGGTCAATCTTCAGACGCTGTTTGACGACTTGCACCACCATCTGTGCAGTTTCCTCACCCTGCTGCTCCGCCACTCCATGCAACAGCAGGATCTTACGCCTGCCACGCATTTCAATATTATCTAGGCCCTGTGCCAGAAAACTTACTTACTGCTGGAGAGTGTTAAGAGCCTGCATAATAAAAGCTCGGAAAGCTGCATAGTCCGCTGCCAAACCTGAGGTGCTGCCTGAAGTTGCTGATGGACTCTTCTGCAAATCCTTCTCAAATTGTGCCATCCTCTGATTAAACATATTGCTCATTTCAGTGATATTGCGGTTAATAGCCTCCATGATGAGATGAGTTTGTGAACACTGTGTTGTAATATGATGAGCAATAGTATTTAGGAGCTGAAAACACTTCACTGGCAGGTGGTATTGGTTAGCCTTCAATATATATCATTTATGACTATAATTAATTAAAATTTCTATTTTTAATATAAAATATAAAAGAGAATATATAAAACAGGTGTTGTTACTATGACTACCCACATAGTCCATTCCATTCCATTTATATCAGGACTAACTAGTTTGGCCTAGCCTAAACTGGTTTATCCTATCGGGCTTAGGACAAATTAGTTTGGACTAGGCTAAACTAGTTTATCCTATCGCGAAAAGGAAGAACTAGTTTAGCCTAGGCCAAACTAGTTTGTCCTGAAATCGGGTTTGGCCGGTAACATATATGTTGTTTTTAATTGCAATAATCTAGTATTTAACTGCGATCCCACCTGATGGTAAGAAGTGATGCAGTCTTTATAATATTTAGTTCTATACTTATGGGAACGTAGCGCGCTGTCGACGACTTGGACACATAGGGTACAGTGATGCACAAGACTGATCATAATGACGACTGATGATACTTGGGACTTGACTTTCAACTGAAATGATCATCGCAGCACACAACATTGCATATGTATATATCTAAATATAAATCTATAATAATAATAATAAATAATATAGCTTTATTTGATTCCATAATAATTACAATGATTAGTTAATAAAAAAATATAATTAATTAATTTGATTAAACATTTATAATTTATATTGTATTGATTGAATTCATGCATTTAATTGTATTTATTTAAATTATTTTTTGTTTAAATCGTTTTTTATGGACCCCTTTCGGGTAAAAGCCTCCCCCAAGGCATGCCACGATTCTCTATCCTTAGCTATATCCAGCCAACTTTCGCCCGCTACCGCTACTAGTTCATCTGACCATCTGGCTTTTGGTCGGCCTCTTGTTCTGGTGCCTCTTGGCCCTGACCATTTCACTGAACGTAGGGTCCATCTGTCATCCTTGTAACGAGCTAGGTGGCCTGCCCACTTCCATTTTCCCTTCAGTGAAAAGGTCAGAGCATCACATACTTTTGTCTGTTTTCGTATGTCAGTGTTCTTTACCCTATCTTTCAATTTTAAGCCCAGACAACTTCTCTCCATTCTTCTTTGGGTAGTTTGAATTTTATTTCTGGTTTTGAGATCGAAGGTCCAAGTTTGGCATCCATAAGTGAGACATGGTAGTATGCTTGTGTCCATGACTATTTTCTTGAATGGCAGCGGAAGCTGCGATTTAAGTATCTCCTTATGGCTCCAAAACTTATTCCAGGTAATCGCCCCTCTTCGGTTTACTTCTTCAATGTTTCTGTCTTTACTAAAAGAGATCTGTTTGCCTAGGTATATGTATTTGTTTACAAACTCGAGAGGGGTACCTCGGTCCACTAAGATGGGCGTTACACTGTGGTTAGTCATAATTTTTGTTTTTTCAAGGTTCATTTCCAGTCCAACTTCTCTACTAGCCTGATTTAGGTCGTTTATCATTTTGTTTAATTGGTGAGGGGTTTCCGAAAACAAAATTATGTCATCGGCAAATCTGAGATGACTTATGTAGTGTTTGTGATCTATATAATATAGTAAATAAACATGACGTTGTCTCGAGCACACGGGTAGGGGGCAGTCGCACGACAGCCACGAGCGAGGACGGGTGTCTGCCTTGCTTACTGGTGTGGTAACGAGCCAATTAACGGACCTATTGGTCACGGAGTGTTACGTTACATGTGGCGACGAGGTAAAAGGTCAGTGTTAGATTGAAAATATACCAGAAAATAGTAAGGAAAAATTAAATAATTACTCGAGACATAAAAAAAAAAAAAAAAAAAAAACAAAGGGTAGAAAGGAAGTAAGTACGCTGATACGTAAGATAAGTAAATTTTGAACTTGTGATTGTTGTTGCTAAATTACACAAAACAATAATAACAAAACAATAATTGTTATTTTAAAGTTACATATAATTATTCATGCCTCATGAAACCTATCACATTTTACTAATTAGTATAATATATTTTATCAACCAATTTCTTTAGCTTAATCTATAACTTTATTTATCACGGCACTTCGTAGGCCTATTTATTGAGAAAGGCACATAAGTTCCCGATGATTCACCACATTGCAATACGGTAAATAAGTTACAACTGTGTTGCATTGTTGTAAACAAATTAGAATGTTTATACTTGTTGGAGACGGTTTCGATTTGTTGACAACAAGACAAGGCACGCCATCTAGTGGTAACTACAAGAACTAGATAGGGATGGCGCGCCTGACAGAGTCAATGACGTATCCGCCGTATGTAACAGATTGTTTGTACCAATGTAGCAGTTAATAGACGAAACTGTTAATTTTAGCTAGATTTGCGTTAGAAGCTTCAGATAACGTTAGCTACTTTTGAATACCTATTTACTTTTGAATACGACATACTTTTCATACTATATTTAATTTTTAGTAAAATTAAATTATTTCTTTTTTAATTTGAATATTAGGTAATGTTTTTGTATAGTGGAATGACTTCCGGTGATTTAGTAAACTTAAAAAGTTACAATAAATATATAGATATATTAACATATACTATTTATTAGTCAGTACGAGCCTACATGAAAATGTACAAACCGTTCCAAATGTAAATAGGATCGATGGCCATGTTGTGACGTCACATGTCTCACTGTCAAATCGAAGAAATTAGGAAGAGTGAACAAAAAGAAAAAAAAAAGAATTTACGTGAATGAAAGGAGTTCGGTCAGAGTACAGTTTTTCAATTTTCTTTATCTCTGTTAACTGTGTGAAGTGTCTGAGTAGTGGTAAATAGAAGAAAAAGGCGAATTGTTTCTAACAATGAAAATAATAAAGAAAATAGTTTTTTCCTGTAAACTATTTATGACTTAAAACAATATATTTGGCAAATTTATATTAAACCTTAACGTTTTTACTTCAATTAGAATTATCTAAAATTTAGTAATAAAAAGCAAAAAACAAACTTTTTATTGAACGCAAATGAGATTTTTTGCAAAACGTACTTTTCACTCGTAATTTGACAGCTCGAGGTTATTGAATTTCCTGTTCCTGTTTGGAACGAATAATAAACCGTGCTTGACTAGGTATGTGATGTATGTTGGGTAGTACGAACCTACATTAAATTGTAAATCGTGCGTAATTGTGTGTGTTGGGTAGTACGAACCTACATTAAATTGTAAATCGTGCGTAATTGTGTATGTTGGGTAGTACGAACCTACATTAAATTGTAAATCGTGCGTAATTGTGTATGTTGGGTAGTACGAACCTACATTAAATTGTAAATCGTGCGTAATTGTGTGTGTTGAGTAGTACGAACCTACATTAAATTGTAAATCGTGCGTCATTGTGTATGTTGGGTAGTACGAACCTACATTAAATTGTAAATCGTGCGTCATTGTGTATGTTGGGTAGTACGAACCTACATTAAATTGTAAATCGTGCGTAATTGTGTGTGTTGGGTAGTACGAACCTACATTAAATTGTAAATCGTACGTGGTTGTTGTTTGGTAGTACGAACCTACATTAAATTGTAAATCGTACGTGGTTGTGTGTTTGGTAGTACGAACCTACATTAAATTGTAAATCGTACGTGGTTGTGTCTTTGGTAGTACGAACCTACATTAAATTGTAAATCGTACGTGGTTGTTGTTTGGTAGTACGAACCTACATTAAATTGTAAATCGTACGTGGTTGTGTCTTTGGTAGTACGAACCTACATTAAATTGTAAATCGTACGTGGTTGTGTGTTTGGTAATAAGAACCTACATTAAATTGTAAATCGTACGTGGTTGTGTCTTTGGTAGTACGAACCTACATTAAATTGTAAATCGTATGTGGTTGTGTGTTTGGTAATAAGAACCTACATTAAATTGTAAATCGTATGTGGTTGTTTTTTGGTAGTACGAACCTACATTAATTGTAAATCGTACGTGGTTGTGTGTTTGGTTATACGAACCTACATTAAATTGTAAATCGTATGTGGTTGTTGTTTGGTAGTACGAACCTACATTAATTGTAAATCGTACGTGGTTGTGTGTTTGGTTATACGAACCTACATTAAATTGTAAATCGTATGTGGTTGTTGTTTGGTAGTACGAACCTACATTAAATTGTAAATCGTATGTGGTTGTTGTTTGGTAGTACGAACCTACATTAATTGGTTATACGAACCTACATTAAATTGTAAATCGTATGTGGTTGTTGTTTGGTAGTACGAACCTACATTAATTGTAAATCGTACGTGGTTGTGTGTTTGGTTATACGAACCTACATTAAATTGTAAATCGTATGTGGTTGTTGTTTGGTAGTACGAACCTACATTAATTGTAAATCGTACGTGGTTGTGTGCTTGGTTATACGAACCTACATCAATTGTAAATCGTACGTGGTTGTGTGCTTGGTTATACGAACCTACATTAAATTGTAAATCGTATGTGGTTGTTGTTTGGTAGTACGAACCCCTATTCAATTGTAAATCGTACGTGGTTATTGTTTGGTAGTACGAACCTACATAAATTGTAAATCGTGCGAATGAATCGACCAGCGATGTGAGCAATAATCACCCAACACTGAAAAAGATGGCGAGAGCAGCGACAAGTGGCGGTTATTATTCGAAATGCAAAAAATTCGAAAATGAAGACCCAAAGCATGGACTTGAATGGCCTGATTAGGTTTTTACAGGGGTTTTTCCCCTAATCCTGAGCAACGAATGTTGGACCATGGTGACGTTGTACCCCCAGAGCGCAAACTGCAACGTTCTGCCCAGATATTGTTAATCTACCCAAATTCGACCCGGCAAGACAAGAGCGAATCGGAAATCACTATGGAAAAATTGGACATACCTAAGCTGAAAACAAGAATATTCAGGACTCAAGACCCCCGGCAACAAGGTAGCAAGCCAATCCAGGTCAGCTTTGGAAAGCGAGTTCTTGATGGAGATCAGGACCCCTGGGTAACCGTGGCGGTGCCGTTGTGATAGCGAGCGATGTGTTGACGTCGTGGTCTCCGATGTTTCCTCAGAAAAAGGTCAGGTATTCTCATTCCACTATTATTCTGGACCTGAGTGCTCATTCATTAAACAGTGTAGGTTGTCAGTAAATTTTGGGGGTAGATGTAACGTAAAAGATGACAACATTGACAAGTGTAGGTGTCATATGACGGTACTCGGTACTGATGATCATTACTTGTGTGGTTCAAATTGATAATAGGGCCTAAATCGCGATTTTATTATGTGAACCAACATCTATAGGCAAAATTAAATCTTAGGCCGTGAAATATTGTTGCAAAGGTTCAGTCAAATTAGTGACCGTGACGCATTTTTTGAAAATAGCTTTGGTTCACGGCTTAAATAATTGTAATTACAAAGTACCCTCAGCAGATCCGATAATAACCGTTTAGATTTGTTATGACGGTGACAAGTCCTCCAAAACAATGTTGACGTGTTGACACCGACGTGTCCTAGAACATAAACCTGCGATTATTTCTGTGTCGTTTCGATAATTAAACTATTTTACTATCGGTATGCTACAAACGCGTGCAACAAAAAGTGGTCTTAATCGTTCGACAAATTGACTGTATAAAGACGACAATAGTGGTTTGGCGCGGATGAATTAAAAATTATTCGTAAGCGGGTAAATGAGTTATTATGCGACCTTTAGTTAAGAAATACGATGCGTCAAATTAAATGTGCAGAGACTATCGAAGATTACATAACAATACCGTACCGAATCGTTATTCGTTGTTATTTATCTCGGATCAAACATCTCAGTTACACGACCTAGGGTTTTTTTTTTTTTTTTTTTTTTTTTTTTTTTTTTTTTTTTTTTTTTTTTTATGGTAGGTGAAAATCATCCAATGACGAAACCCGCTCTTGGGCGGAGCTTCCTTGCCTTATTTCTGGAGTCGAGGTTACAATTTTCATTTACCCTCTAGGCTCCAGGAGGCTTCGACCCTGAAGGGCCCCTGCAGTTTGCTGACAACTCCTTGAGGCGCGCGGGAACGGTGCGCGCCGTTGACGACCTGGACTCGGTCTTACCAGACGATCGGACGGCGAGCTACCCATTGCTCACCGTCCGCGAGCCAGTGTCTACGGTGGCCGGATATCGGCAGGATCGCGGCGGCGACGGCTACGGCGTGTACGCCGTTGCCTTTGCCTTATGCGGTCGGCCTCCTCCTTTACGAGCATTACTGCTTCGCAGAAGGAGGCGACCGCCTGCCATTCCTCTTCGCTGCGGACCATGGCCTGAACCAGGGCCCGGCGCGAGAGGTCGCCGCCGCCGATCACCCCCACGAGGACACGGCGATGCTCTTCCCAAGCAGGGCACACCTCCACCGTGTGCTCCACCGTGTCCTCCGGGCTCGCCTCACAGTGGCGACACCCGGACGTCTCTTCCGCACGAATCCGGTGCAGGAATCTCCCGAACTTCCCATGTCCGGTGAGAACCTGCGTCATGCGGAAAGTGAGGACGCCGTGAGGTCTATCCAGCCACGCCTCAAAGAGGGGCACTACCGCTGAGATTACGGTGTGCCCAGCGCTGGGTTGCGACAGTCGCTGTTTCCACTTCACCATGAGATCTCGCCGGAGCTCCTTCCGCCACGCCTCGACATGTTCGGGCAGCGGATCTTCGCCCCGGCGTTGCATCTCCACGCGCTGGTCGTGCATGTGTGCAAGGACTGTTGCCTCCAAATCCCATGGTGGTAGGCCAGCAAGGAGGCTCGCCGCCTCGCGGGACACCGTGCGGTATCCCCGCACCATCCGGATGGCCATGACCCTCTGGCAGGCGTTCAGCTGGGCCGCCGGGCGTTTACGCAGCGTCGGCGCCCACACTGGTGCCCCATAAAGGGCCATGGACCGGACGATGCCGGCGTAGAGCCTCCGGCAGAAGGCGTCTGGACCCCCAAGGTTCGGCAGGAGCCGCTTGAGAGCAGCCCCCGTCCGATTGAGTTTGGGGGCCAGACGTCGGAAGTGCTCCTCGAAATTCCATCGGCTGTCGAGGACAAGTCCTAGGTACTTCATCGTCGACCCGACGCCGATGTGAACTCCTTCTACCGTTAGTTGGGAACCCGTTGGTGGCGCGTTCCGAGGACCGTGAAAGCACATGGCCTCGGACTTGTGCAGTGCCACCTTGAGTCCCAACTGCTGGATCCTCTCAACGACTGTCGCAACCCCGCGTGTCGCTAGTTCGACCGCCGCCTGGTACGACCTTCCCTGCGCTAGGACCAGCGTGTCGTCTGCGTAGCAGACCACGCTGACCCCTACGGGGAGGTCGGCGCGCAGCACGTAGTCGTACCCGATGTTCCACAAGGGCGGTCCTAGTACCGATCCCTGTGGGACACCGCACGACATCTCTCGCCGTTTCCAATCTCCTTGGTGACCGGGGTAGATTATATACCTGTCCGACAGGTAGGCCTCGATTGTACGACAGAGGTAGTCGGGCACCCGGTGATACCGGAGTGCCGTCCTAATGCAACTCCAGGGCAGGGAATTAAAGGCGTTGGCGATGTCCAATGACACCGCCAAGACACACCTGCCCCGGGACACCGCATCCCCCGTCGTGAGGGCTCGCACGCGCATGATGGCGTCCACCGTGGAGCGCCTCCTGCGAAACCCGAACTGGTCGTCCGCGAGATCGGGCCCCTTCAGTGTTAGGTGCTTGACGAGGCGGTCTGCAATGACTCTTTCAAAGAGCTTGCCCACCTCGTCAAGCAGCACAATGGACACGACCTAGGGTAGTGATTGTTGTATTTTCAATGATTTATTCCCAATGTTTGATTTAATTAAAGAGTTTTGTTTTTAATGATACAGTAGTTTTGAGAACGTCAACTAAAGCCAGAATAACGTCACATTTGAATAAGTGATCCGTTTTGATAATTAAATTCAAGTGGCGAGGCTCTTCATCCGTGGTGGATAGTGTCATTCGGTATGGTTAGATCCTAGGCGGGTGAAGCCAGGTTACGAGGGTAGATCCAAGGCGGGCTAGAGACCATGGGATATGCAAAGCAGATGATGCCCTGTAATAGTGTCAACATCTTGTCAGGAAATGATTTCTGATCGATTTTAGTCGCGCGTTCTCTGCCGTTAATGACAAAAGATGACGTAGTTCCCTAGGTTGATTTAAATGTCGTGAGAGATTATTCGTTGCGCAATCAATACGTACCCTGTTAAAAGTGTACGAGAAGAGAAAATCAACATACCATTGCAAGAAAAAAAAAATCGTTTGAAGTAATAGAGGAGGAAATTCAGAGCTTATAAAATGGACGTACATTAAAGTAGTTGAGATAATTAAGTTTACGATATGAACGGACACTAGTATATTTGATTTGTAGGCATAGCTTAATAGAAAACAATATCTAGTGGTCACGGTAAACCGTCAGTACGTTAAACCAGACGTATTGTAGGAATCCATTAAGTCGTTAGAGACTTGGCGATCCCGGAGGAATGCGCAGGTATGGATGAGTAACTAGAGGTTACTGGGTTATGTGTAGCCAGAGATATATGTAGAGCTTAATTATCAGTGTTTTCCATTATTTTGATTAATTGTGCGTACTGTAAAGGTATCACGATAGGTTAAGAAAAATGCCAGGAGGTCATGTACCTGACATGACTTTAATGATGTGCAAGCTTAAGTTGTGGAAAGTCGAGTAAGATACTCTAACGGCCGTAAGGTGTTCGACCGTACCAGTAGTTATTACATAGTCGTAGCCCGGTAGAAATCGGTGACTCTTGAGGCAGCTTAAGTAGTCCGTAGGTGTGCGATGCGTGTTTAACTCTGGCAGAGGTCGGGGTCTGTAGAGACCGTTATTGTGTAGGCAGTGGGTGATCACACACAAGTAATCCACGTGGTGGATATGTGTATAGAAGTTTGATCCATGCGCTGGATGTGTGAGAGCAATGTGATTGCTGATCGGCTGGAGAGCCGTGGCGTTGAAGGGTTTACTCGAGTTTCTGTAAGCTTGGCAGTTTGTGTAGTAGTTTTAAAAGATGAATGATTTAGAAGTGAGAGACATAGATAAAATAAAGAAACAGAAAGGAAAAGAGTATGGCGATAAAAAACGGCACGCCGAGAATTTAATACTTATCGAAGTAGATAAAGTATATATAAAAGATATGGAAAAAGGAAATAATGAACTGGTTGTATAACATTGTAGTATGATTATGCAATCAATATCTTTTTGATTAATAAATTTACATTAAGGAAGGGATGTAGTGTTTGTGATCTATATAATATAGTAAATAAACATGACGTTGTCTCGAGCACACGGGTAGGGGGCAGTCGCACGACAGCCACGAGCGAGGACGGGTGTCTGCCTGCTTACTGGTGTGGTAACGAGCCAATTAACGGACCTATTGGTCACGGAGTGTTACGTTACAACTTAGAAAGTTCCCGTTCATATTAATACCTCGATTGTGCCATGGTAATTTTCCCATTACATGTTGTAAGACGGCTATAAACAACTTTGGTGAAATAGGGTCCCCTTGCCGAACTCCTCTCTTTATGCTGATTGTTTCGCCTACTCTATCTAGCTTGACTCTACTTTTGCTGTTACTATAAATATTTTTTAAGATATTAATATATTTTTCTTTTATGTTTAGTGCTTCCAGTGATTCCCAGATGTTTTCGTGTGAAATTGAGTCAAAAGCTTTTTTATAGTCAATGAAGGCTACGTACAGGGGTTTATTATATTCTATGAATTTCTCTATCACCTGTTCTACTACTTGGATATGGTCCATTGTGCTGAAGCCGCTTCTGAACCCAGCTTGTTCAATCGGTTGGTGTGCGTCGATATATGGGGCTATTCTCTCAAGTAGACAGGAGGCAAATAGTTTGTAAAAGCAAGGCATGAGGCTTATGGGGCGGTAGTTGCCTATGTCTGCTGGGTCTCCTTTTTTATATATTAGTATAATTTCAGATTCCATCCATTGTTGTGGCACAGCTTCTTCATCTAGTATTTTATTCCATAAGATAGTGATTGGTATCAGTAGTAGAGTCTTCGCAACCTTGATACACTCGTTTGTGATCCCGTCTGGTCCTGGGCTTTTTTCCGGCTTAAGTCTCATAAGTTGTTTTAAGATTTCATTTTCTGTGAACTGTTGTATTGGAGAGGTATCTGTACAGCGGTAAACAGCCTTTGATTGCTTTGGTGTGTCCTGTTGACTATACAGATTAGCGTAGAAGTCAGTAGCAGCATTTATGATTTCCATGCGAGATTTGCATTTTTTATTGCCAGACTGGAGAAAGGGAACCCATGTTTTGGTTTGATTTAGTTCTTTATAAGCTTTTTTAGTGGATCTAGATTTTTCGAGGTGTCTTTGTATAGTTGTTCTTCTGTAGGTATCGTAGCAACTCTTTATTTCTTTGTTAGTAAGTTTATATCAGATGTCTCGTCTGGTGCTTGTTGGAAGCAGACGTGTCGAATAATTCTTGCAGAAATTATTAACTTAAAATAAATAGTGCGCATTGAAAAATGATACTTACAGCCGTAGACTCAAAGTTAATTTAAATAATAGATTACATTCAACTAGTAACTTACAAACACCTTCGCGAGTGTACGTGATTCATCACATCGACGAGCAAGCAGCACCGCTCACCCCCGCGAGTAAAGGAGACGGTTGCTATTTTTCGTCGCGCTCATACCCGAACCGAGAACAAACGACAAACCATACGTCACACAGGATGAGTGTACAAAGATCGCCACCGGTACATACCAAAGAGATGAGCGAGAGCGCAAGCGCTAGAGGATCTACAACCAAGATACCCACCTACTACGACAATGATGAACATAGAAATGTCAACATAATGAAGCGAAAAGAGCGTACCAAGGAAACGGAATACAAAAAAGATTTCGACAACCTCCGCACAGAAATTATGAGTTTTCTAGAGAACTTTGGCAAAACCCAGAATAAAAACCTAAATCACATAAAAGAAGAAATATCTGAAATTAAAAACGAAATAAAAGCCATAAAATCAACCACAGCAACCTTTACGCAACGTTTTAATCAAATTAACACAGATATACAAGACATAAAAAACGATAACACGACAACCCAAAATAAAATCAAACTCATAGAAAAGGAAATAAATGAAATTAAAAATCAAATAAACACTGGAAATACTACACCAAAATCGCCCGTCTCATACCAACATAACCACAACCTTATTCTCGAATTGAAGGACCGATGTGAACGCGAGAAAAATATAGTTATTGTGGGTATACCGGAGATCAACGAGAGGAACATACACTCCAGGCAAAACTACGATAACAATGAAACCATGAAGATAATTACATCGCTGTACGAAAACTGCCCTAAACCGATAAAGACGATTAGGCTAGGAAAATATATCCCAAACAAAAACAGACCACTAAAAGTCTTGTTTAACAATACCGACATACCGAAATACCTACTTAGGAACAAGAAAAACTTACAAGATAATATACAAATCTATGCAGATCAAACTCCGACACAAAAACAATATTTACAAACATTGAAAGAGGAATTAAACAAACGCATTGAAAATGGGGAATCAGATCTCATAATAAAATATATAAAAGGACTACCAACAATTACACAAAACAAAACAAACCAAAAAAACCAATAACAGATTCTGTACAAAATGAAAAATATACAAATAGACTGAATCATCAATTAATAAGTAGATACGAAGATTTACCAACCTACCCGTCCTCCTTACGATTTTTTTATGCGAATCTACGTAGTATTCGTAAAACGGGCAAACTCGATGAAATAAAATGTATTATAAAAACAACATCAGTGACTATACACTTCCTAATTTTCACTGAAACATGGATTACATCTGATGAGGACGCAAAACTATATCAAATACCACATTATAAACATATCTATAACTACAGAACAGATCGCAAAGGGGGCGGGGTTTCAATCTATATACACAATAGCATCAAATATGAAGTAACAGAGGAGTTATACGAATTCGGAAACCATTACCTATGGATACACATAGATAAACTCTCATTGAATATAGGAGCGATTTACAAACCCGGTGATTCGAATATCAACAATTTTATTGAGACATATACCTCACAATTAGAAAGGAGGAAAAGAACAGTTGTTTTTGGAGACTTCAATATCGATCTACTAAGTAAGGACAATCATGTCACAAGATACCTGAATGAAATAAAGGGAACCGGCTACGAAATATTAAATAAAATAAACAAGCTGTACAGTACCCGTAATACCGACACTTCAAACACTTTATTAGATCATATATGTACCAACATTAGCAACCACGCATTCAGCATATCTATAATCGACTCGGGCCTATCAGACCACAAGCAACTGTTCCTGCAGATAGGCAGCCTAGCCCCAAAGATAAACAAAAGAACAAAGTATAAAGCACTCGACTATGAGAAATTATACAATAGTACCATAACAGCAAACTACACTAATGAAAAAAACGACTACGACTACTTAGAAAGATTTATCTTACAGCAAATAAACCAAAATAAAGAAGAAAAGACTAAAATCCTAAATTTACCCCAAGAAGATTGGATTAACCGAAATATCATAGACTCAATCTACCTACGAAATACATTATGGCAACAAACGAAATCTAACCCTAAAGATGACAAGCTTCGGAAGAACTTTATTGAAGAAAAGGAAAAAGTAAAAAACCTAATAAAGACACAGAAAAAGACCTACTATCACAACCTATTCAAAAATAGCTACAAACAACCTAAAAAAATGTGGAAGATAATAAACAACTTAGCGAATAATAAAATCAAAGACAGTAGTGCTCCTCCCAAACTTTTGTCAAACTCGGGATTCATCACAAACGGTAATGAAATTTGTGACTTATTTAACACATTCTTTGCGTCAATAGGCACGGACTTGGCTAATAAAATACCTAACATGTACCACACAAACACAGGCAACACTCTCATGTACGACAATAACAACACACACGAAGTAACTTTGAGTGAGCTACCCCACTGTGACACTAACGAAATATCAAAAATTATTGACAACCTCGATAGCAACTGTAGTACAGGTTTAGACGGTATCAGCACAAAAGCCATTAAATGCCTTAAAAATATAATTGCCGAAAGGTTATCGGATTGCATAAATACGTGCTTAACTCACGGTATTTTTCCCAACTCGCTTAAAGTTGCAAGGGTCAGTCCTATTTACAAATCTGGAAGTAGAACTGACCCCGGCAACTATCGGCCTGTATCAGTCCTACCTGTAATATCGAAAATATTCGAGCGAGTCATATATAACCGTCTTATCACGTATTTAACTAAGAAAAAGTTCCTGATTGATCAACAATATCGTTTCCGCCCTAAGTCAAGTACTTTAACAGCCTCGATAGATTTGATAACAAAAATAAAAACTAGCATTGATCAGAAAAAAATTGCGGTAGGTATTTTCATTGAAAAAATAAATATAGATAAAAAAATAAATATAGATAAAACTAAATATATTTTATTCTCAATGAGAAACATTACTCTGTCGCTTACTAACCTAAACATATTTGCACATAATTGCAAGAATGCTGACATCGTTTGTACTTGTCCTACTTTAGTTAAAGCTGACCACATAAAATATCTAGGTGTTACGATTGACACAAATCTAAATTTCCGTAAACACGTCGAGTTACTATGCACAAGAGTTCGTAAATTAATATATATTTTTAAGAACCTACGCCACATAGCCGACTATAAGTTAATTAAACAGGTTTATTTGGCTCTGTGTCAATCTATTCTCACCTATTGTATTACCTCATGGGGTGGAACTGCTAAGTCTATCTTACTTCCTCTAGAACGTGCACAGAGAGCAATTCTAAAGGTTGCAACTTTCCGCCCTTTTAGGTTTCCCACACACCAACTTTACACTGCATGTAAAATACTAACAGTCCGCCAACTATTTATATTGCACACCGTACTTTGTCAGCACTCTGAGCTTCCTTTCGACCCAGTACCCCAAACCAGGAGGAGGAAAGATTTGGTTTGCTTTAAACCCCAGACAAAACATGCATTTGCACATAGATTTTACGTATTTTTAGGGCCATTTTTGTACAATAAGCTCAATAAATTATTAGATATATATAATGTAAGTTATTTTAAATGTAGTACATTGATAACGGAGTATCTACTGAATCTCAACTATACGGACACAGAGAAACTATTGGAAGTTTTAGTATGATTGTAGCATTAGTTTATAAGTTGTTATTCATTAAATTCTGTTTACATGCACCCATAACAAATATCTTGTAAGTGATGACCCGAAACACAGGTTTTTATAAACCTAGCTTGGGCAAGTCGCTAATTATACATAATGCTAGGTTAATAAAGTTTTTCTTTTAGTTCTTAAATAAACGTAAGTTACATATTAAGTTATTCTTTGTGAACACACTTATTGTTTAAGATTCACTACATGTGCCTGTTACCTAACCATTTTTGTGAAACATGAAATAAATAAAGATTATTATTATTATTATTATTGACCTAAAAAAGGCCTATGACACAGTTAGCCATAAAAAACTAATACAGAAATTAAATAATATAGGTATTTCAGGCAGCGCCCTTAGTATGTTCACATCTTATTTGGAAAACAGAAAACAAGTAGTTAAAATAGATAACTTTACAAGCTCGATGCAAAACATAACATATGGCTGTCCACAAGGTTCAATTTTGAGTTCGTTGTTATTCCTTATATACATCAATAACATCACTAAAATAGGTTTGAAAGGGCACCTAACATTATACGCAGACGATACTTGCCTCTTTTATTTCAACAAGTCATTACAAAACATTATATCTGACGCTCAGAATGACCTTGACCTACTAAATGAATGGCTCTGGGGCAGCGGAAGTCAAACTGCACCCGCAGCCCCCGACAAAAGTGTACGAGGGAACACCGGGGTGGTTTTAGTCAGTAAGAGTCTGACAGACCCCTCCACCTACCCCAGGGTGGAGGACATCCATGAGGATTTCCACCACGAAAAAAAAAAAAAAAAAAAAAAAAAAAAACTAAATGAATGGCTAAAGTATAACTTACTAACTATTAACACGTCAAAAACATAATTTATGATCCTGTCCGCAAAAAATAAACCACTACCCGACTTCTCACCTCTAACGATTGACGGAGAAATAATCAAACGATCTAGTCACGAAAAATACCTCGGTTTGTGGGTAGATGACAAACTTACATGGAGAATACACATCGATCATTTAAAAACAAAACTAACGTCACTATTAGGAATGATACGTAAGATTAGAAACTATATACCGAAAAAAGTACGGCAAATTATATACAACTCTCTAGTAAAATCTAACCTTGAATACCTCATTGAACTATGGGGATCAGCCGCTAAGTCTAATTTAAACTCACTACAAAGAATACAAAACAAAATTATAAAAATACTATTTCGAGGGTTCCCGGGCTAATTGGTTTAAGCGACATTTTGGGTGATATTGAGTTATATATATATTTGGAATCAGCGAATTTTTCTCCGTCGAATGGTGCCGGTTTCATTAAAATCGGAGCACTTTTTTGGCGCTTGAAACAATTCTATTTTCGTGGTGATTCCAAAATGGCAGTGTATTAAACGACGTGGATTTTGCATTTTTTGTTAAATTATGCACTTGAACCATACCATCATAATAATAACCGAGACATAAACCAGTCACCCTATCTCTCATAAATAAGTCAATGAGAGTTAGAGCGTTTTTCCTGTATCTACTTTTTTTATTAAGAAGTAACTTGAATCATTTTGCCTTCCCACTAATCACACGGTGTGATGTCACTTAAACCAATAGTCCGTGACCCAAATAAGACAGGTTTGTCGCTTAAACGCTTTTGGCTGCATCTATTTTGAACGCAGGGTGCTACTTAAAGCAAATAGTCGTTTTCGTTCAGATGTTTTGTTTGGTCGTTAAACCATTTAGTCCTACTTTTTTTTTAAATGTGTGTCGTTTAATACTGATGATAAAATTAATGATGAATAATGAAACATTTTGCCAGTATTCATAAAAATACGAGTCGGTCTTTCAATCACAAAATTTTAATATGGTACATTTCAACCATGTCATATGACCATGTCATATACCATATTCATTTCATCGACCGGGTGTCAAAAATCGTGATTTTTCAACTGGACTATCGTGCGCGGGCGCTTCAGTCTCACTCAAGAGTGCGCCGAGGACTGACGTGACGCGCGCAGGCCGCCAGTGTTTACATAAAACGCTCATCAAAATTTAATCGTAAGTACTTTAATATTTTCATTATTTACGTACCATTTTCAACTGAGATGTTATGACTAATTCGTTTTTATTGTTTATACTTGGATTATGTTACTTCTTCTATTGAGTTGTAGGTACTTAACTTAATACTTTAAGGAAGTGATGAGATGACAATATTAGTTTATTTTTCTCCATTTATGTGCGATGTTATAGATAATAATAATTATTATAAATATAAATATTGTAAATACAACACTCGTATCGTCTCTTTGGATGTAGTTATTTCAATTTTATTTTATTACAGTACCTAAACTTCGTTTATTGCTATACAATTAGCTAAATGTAACGTACAAATTACCTTTTTAGCTATCGTATCTATAATAATTGTATTTTTAGATTTGCACCGTTAATTTACTGTTTATTAAGAATGTTTTGATGTTTTATAAGTATTTTAGCTTCAATTATACAGTATTTATAAATTATAATTTGACAATTCTGACTTTAGTTTCACCTAACGTACTTCCTTTTAGTTATAATAATTAAAATAATAATTATTATTTTAAATATTTCAGATAAATATGGAGACAGAAAGACAGAAATTCTACAAACATAAAATCAAACGCATTTTGACCAATTTTTTTTGTTGTTGTTGTTTTTTTGTTGTTCCTATTGAGACTGGTCTATAATGATTATAAATCTAAATAAATACTTTGATTGATATTGTGTTGTTTTTATTTATTTATTTATTCGATGTAAGCACCTTAGATTTTTGGCGATTGCGATATATCCAGGTTGTTTTATCAGCCATTGAAAGTCTTAGATGTAAATAAACATAAACATTAAACGTTACAATTTCAATGTCACATGTCACATAAGTAAATTAGCCTGTCAGTCATTTTGGTCTAAATTGGTAGTTGAGATAAATACCTTGGTTCTATTAATTTTGGGTTTCGTTACTTCATACTTTTTGGCTTACTCTGTAAATAGAATGCGTCGTCGCTTAATTTTTTTTCCCTGTAGCCAATTGTAGTTATGAAGTCACTTAAATCGTTTTTCCTGTTTCTAAAAAAGGGCGGATTGTTTTAAGCGACATTTATCTTTGCAATTAAAGGTCCGTTTTATTTGGTATTAGCATCAACAACTAGATATTTTTAATTAAAATTCAATACCGTTTACCCCATTAAAATAACTGCAGAAGTTTTTTTGTTATGAATTTTTTTTCGAAATTTCAAACTTTAAATGGCTCTCCTGTAAAGTTGCAAAAATGTCGCTTAAACCAATTAGCCCGGGAACCCTCGATTTCATTATAACTTACTATACCCAACAAAAAAACTATATGAAAAAACCAACCTACTAAATATCAGACAACTTTACACATATTACACCTGCATTCTCGTAAAAAAAATCACCATGAATTCTGTACAATCTAACATCCAACTTCGTAAAAAGACAGCAACATACAATACTAGGAGTAAAAACAAATTTCAACTATTGACCGCACGCGCACGAACTAATTACGGCAAAAAGACAATATTGTTTGAAGGAGCACGACTGTTTAACGATTTACCGGAAGACATAAAGAAATGTGAAAGTATTAATATGTTTAAGTTAAAATTGAAGAAGCATGTACGTAACATATGACGTCACCAACACACCAGATGCGAATGTTACAATATTTATAAGCACTTTGTATCTCATTTTAAGTGAACTGTAATATTGTTCTTATGAGAATAAAAATTCTTTAAACCTATATAATTTTTAAAATTTTTCTTTTTCATTTTTATTTAGTTTAGTTTTGTTTTGTAATTCATTTCTTTATTTCATGAGTTCTAGCGCTTTCACCGAGAGGATTTTGTTCTTTTGTGTTCTTTTAATGCTTTTTAGGCTTATCTTGATATAATGAATGATTTGCTGGTAGTATTCTTCTACATTGTAGTTATTTTGTGTCTTTATGAGTTCTGGTATAAATTCATCAAGGTACATTTCTTGCATTTTTAAGGTACTTACATTTCTTGCTCCGCTAAAGTTTTAATCTTATTGGATAAATTAGAAAAATTACGTCTACTTTTCTTTGTCGGTTTTAGGTTTATTGTTGCTCTTATAAGCCTGTGGTCCGATCCAAAGGAAAAGGACTGTAAAACTTCATAATTAGAGATCATGTGACACTTCGTGGTCTTAATATAGTCAATTTCGTTTTTTGTGTTTCTGTTTGGTGAGATCCATGTCCAACGATTTTTAGGTTTTAATTTGAACATTGTATTTATAATTTTTAGGTTGTATTCTTGTGCGTATTGAATTAGTCTCGTACCTCTTTTACTTCTAATGCCATAGCCATATTCGCCCGAAGTGGAACGTTCGTACTTCTCGGGAATTCCGATTTGAGCATTAAAATCACCCATAGAGAATACGTACTCAGTAGATATGGAATCATGAGCCTCCGCTAAGTCTTCGTAAAACCTATCTATTTCTTCCTGTAGTGAGTTTTCAGTGGGTGCGTACGCTTGGATTATTACAAAATGTAGGTTTTCCAGCTTGATTTCTAGTATACACACTCTTTCAGAAATTCTAGTAAATGTTATGATGTTATCTTTATATTACCTCTTAACTAGAAAACCCACTCCATGTAGTCCTTTTGTTTGACCTATGTAGTAGAAGATGTATTCGTCGTCTTCGACTATCTTTTCTCCTAAGCGACGCACTTCGCACAAACCTATCATATCATGGTTAAAATCTTGTAGTGCTGCTTTGAGCTCAATTAGTTTCTGATCAGAATATAAAAATCTTACGTTCAGGGTGCAAATATAAAAAGTATTTTTCGTTTTAGCATTTCCTTTTGGGGGGTTTTGGTCGTACTCTCCCGCGGTGACCGGCCGTATTGGGAGATTATAAGTTGGGAGAGGGTCCAATTTTGATTGCTATTCAGTGTTGTGTTGTGATGTATTCGTTTGGCGTTGAGTTCTTTCTGTTTGGGTGGGGATTAGTTTGGGCTTTTGTATTATATAGTTCTTCATGTTTCCTTTGTTTTTCTTAGGTGGTTGTTTACTAGTTTGATGAACATTTTGGCTGCCGCTGCCGGGGTGAAGGGTCTCCGGGGATTCAGATAGGTTTCTTTTGTGTGATTGTTTATATAACGGTTGTTTGTTGGTCAATATAATAATTTTGTCGTATTTTATAAAGGCAGTATTGCCTGCATCTTTTTCTTTCTGAACTTGGACTTGTAGTTCTCTACGCTTATTTAAAACTAGCTGTGCCCGCGACTTCGTCCGCGTGGAATAGTTATTTTGGGCATCATATTTATTTTTGCAAACAACCTCAGCTTTATAAATTATAGCTGTTACCCACGACTTTGCCCGTGTCAATTTCTGTTATTAATTTAGACAATTTAGTTTTTAAAAGAACATAATTATGTAAAAGTACTTCATAGAGCTACACCCTCCACTTGGGCACGCCATAATCTTAGCGGTAAGTGCCCTCTTTGAGGCGTGGTTGGATAGACATCACGCAGGACATGACGCAGGTTCTCACCGGACATGGGAAGTTCAGGAGATTCCTGCGCCGGATTCGTGCGGAAGAGACGCCCGGGTGCGCCACTGTGTGGCCAGCACGGAGGACACGGTGGAGGTGTGCCCCGCTTGAGAAGAGAAACGCCGTGTCTTCGTGGGGGTGATCAGCGGCGGTGGCCTCTCGCGCCGGGCCTTGGTTCAGGCCATGGTCCGCAGCGAATAAGAATGGCAAGCGGTCGCCTCCTTCTGCGAAGCAGTAATGCTCGTAAAGGAGGAGGCCAACCGCATAAGGCAAGGGCAAAAGCGCCCTCGCTGTAGCCGTCGCCGCCGCGATCCCGCCGATATCCAGCCACCGTAGACGCTGGCTTGCGGATGGTGAGCAATGGGTAGCTCGCCGTCCGGTTGTCTGGTAACAGTCCAGACCGAGACCAAGTCGTCGACGGCCTGCACTGCTCCCGTGCGCCTCAAGGTGTTGTCAGCAAACTGTGGGGCTCTTCAGGGTCGAAGCCTTCTGCAGCCGAGGGTTGGTGCGAAAGCGTTATACCGGGGCTCTGGGAATAAGGCAAGGGAGGAACGGGGTAGGTTGTTTAGTCAGTAAGAGTCTGACACTGTTTCCCGCTCGGCCCAAGAGCGGGATTCGTCATTGGATGATTTTTACCTACCATAAAAAAAAACCCTCCGCGCCGCCCGCAAGCAACCCCTCTCCTCGCCCGCCGGCCAGGCAAAGCGTCATATTTTGCACATTATGCGGCGCGTGTGAATTTTATATCGGAGTATTTTAAAATTGTAATATCTTCTAAGATGTTCATTGAAAATAAGTGATTACAAAGACAATTTTGTTCACAATTACATACTCTTAATCAACAACACATTTATTTGGATAAAGTTTAATATTACTATGTTGATACAACTTTAACAAATAAATTGGTAATAATGCATCAATTTCGGCCAAATTTGATTCCCATAAAAACGGTTCTAGTGAGTTAATTTTAAAAGATAGACACATACTGTCGCGGACATTTTTTTAGATCATTTTAAGAGGAATAATTCTTTCATACATATTTTTTTGGTATCTTCTACCGTTTTCGCAGCGCACGCAACGGAAGCCCTCAAAGATGAATATTTTTCCCCGTTTTTTCCACATTTTCCATTGTTTCTTCGCTCCTATAAGTCACAGCGTGATGTTATATAGCCTAAAGCCTTCCTCGATAAATGATCTATTCAACACAAAAAGAATTTTTCAATTCGAACCAGTAGTTCCTGAGATTAGCGCGTTCAAACAAACAAACAAACAAACAAACAAACAAACTCTTCAGCTTTATAATATTAGTATAGATTTCGATTGGGTAGTCTTCTTTTAGGTAATATGATGTATTTTGGAGGTAATGTTTATTTTTTTGTATTTTTAATTTGAATCCCAATGTGTTGAATGTTATTACTATCGGTCTAACTTTTTCGCCTTTTTTTCCCAATCTTCTGACAGCTTCTATATTGTGAGTTTCACATGAAATTTTGATGTATGTGTTTATAATGTTTATGACCATTTCTTCGAGTTCATCGTATGACTTTTCGCTCTCTTCTACGCCAAACAAGATTAAATTTCTGCGACTAAACTGTCTTTCTAGGTTGTTTGCTTTTTTTGTTTGTTCTTCTAGTTTTTTCTCCAAAAGCTCGTTTTTTAGTTCTAAGTTATTAAACTTCTCATTAAGGCTGCTGATTATTGTGCATTTAATATCTTCTTTCATATCTAGCAAGTCTTGTTTTTGTTGCTTTATGTCTTGTTGCATGATAACTAACATATTTTTTATTTCTTCCATTGTCTATTATGATACACTTAGCGCCCTCTATGAAAAAAGGCGTGTACTTCTTGTCTTGTCGTCGATCGAGTTATCGAGCGTATTAAGTGTTGTCGCTAGTTGTTGCTAGATGGCGGAGTGCAGATCAATCTTGGACTAGACTAGTAAGTTCTGATAGGTTGTAATAGATGGCGCTCTACAACAATTTCATCAATGACTGTAGATTGAGAGAATGATTACTTGCACTTTTGGGGTTATAATTTCAATGTTTTTGATTTACTCACTGTTTCAATGTCATTCGAGGTCTGTTTTATTATAAATGACACTACACGAGTATTTTGCACTTCAATAATGTCATATTTCAAGTTTCTTGAAGAAATATCAAGTGATTTTTGACAGGACGATTTTTTTCACTTTTAGTAAGTTTTTGTTGTTTACGCACTATGTTTTTTATATTGATCGGAGTACACAAACACTGGTTATATGTTTTGTTTGTTTCACTTTGTTTCTGAGCACTTAATCGATTTTTAAAGTTTATTTATTAGCAAGTACGATGTTGACAGTGGCACAGTCGCGCCCTCTCCTCTCCTCTCATATAAATCTATACTAATTGTTCGGGGTTAGGGTGAGATAAAGATATACTAAGATTGAAGATTGTAAAGAAAGATATATTTCAGTACTATAAATGGGATAACAATTAAAATTAATGAGGTGAATAGGATGAGATTGAGTCGCGCCCGATATACAGTCCGAAAGCGTACTGACTATATTACTTATGTGATACATAAAATATTCAATGCATATAGCGCGGTGTCGCAATTACGCTGACATGTTCTTATTGTTCGGTGATTGACCCGAACATGCTCCCGAGGGCAAAAAGGATGAGGTTAGTATGTGAAGTTAGTAATGAAATTAATACTAACAAGGTGAAGACAATGTTCTTAAAATAATAAAAATAGTTATGTAGAGTTAGTTATATTAAACGATGAGATGAAGGTAACATTATAACTTAAACAGAGTCTCTATAGTTTAAATCAGGAAGAGAAAACACACGAAAGATCGGAGAAGAACCTCTATCTTCCTTTTTCTGTAAGCACTCACTAGATAGAGCTTGTCTCATATGATCACTTTTCACTGATTTACTACTAGATTGCCCATGTTCCCTAATTTCACTACACTCAATTATAACACTTTCTGGAACGGTGTGTGGAGGTGGCAACCCAGTCGCTGGAGATGCTGCTGACCGCTCGACTGTGGGAGTCGGACGATTTCCGTTACGTCGCCGTTGTCGCCAATATTTGAAACAGTAAACTGCCACCAATAACAAGATGAACGATATGACGAGATATATAGCAGCATACTGGTGAACATCGTGGAAGGAAATGTCCGTGCTCAAAGGTTCGCTCTGCTTCATGATCTCAAGACTTCTCTTAATAGCTTCAAATTGCATGAGGTTATCTGCATTATTGGGATTAAACTCATATGAGATTTCAGGCATGGTGATATTTATCATATGATTGATTGGTGATATTTCTGGCGAGATAATCTTTGTCGTCGAGCTAATTGTACTAGACAATCTTTTGTTTGAGTACACCATAAAATTTTCTGTTTTTACTAGACAGCCTTCCCCTACACGCAACAGGCCAGCACCTGATAATCTAATTGCTTGTACTTGATTTTCACACAAGAGTTTGACGTTACATTCATTGCAGCATAAATAAAAATATTTGTTTTCGGATGTTAACTCTCTCCAGTCATTTTTGCACGAAGTAGTTTTAGTTTTACAAGTTCTTGTTCCTGGGATTGTCTCGCAAAGGCTATGATCATCTTTCATGTGGTGAATAGGCTTCCTGACGTGGCACAGAATAGTCGCAGGGTTTTGCAATATGCAGGATTGTAGATCCGTGTCTGTGACCGTTAAATACGAATCCTTTCTCATGTTGATGGCTGCTAATTCAGAGATAGTTTTCACCTTCATGATCAAGTTATCCTTCACAATGCGTGGAACCGGGATTAGATTGAATACCTCGTAAACATCCCTTTCAATCAGGGGTATTTTTATTTCTACGATTAGGTATTTGCCAGAGTATTTAGCTCTTACTTTGAGTAAGCTGTAAAGATCTTTAAAGTGATAATTATCGACTGGAACTACTAAGTCTCCAGATATTTGTGCGGAAATTATACTTAGCTCTGATCGAAGTTGCTTCGGAGATATTAAATGAAAATCTAATTTTCCACTATATATGTCAGTTACTGTATCCAAAATTGAGTCTTGGATTCTTCGAAGGGTATACAGCAAGTTGTTGGCAGTGAAAGTCGAAATTATGAAATCTGTGACCATAGTTACGTTTTGCACTTGCAGGGCCAGATTTTTATAAGAATTTTGGAGATAATTAAGCTTTTGATTAATTAATTTATGATGTTTGTTAATAGTATTTTCCATCCTTTTCATAAGATTAAATTCAGCTTCTACGACTGACGTTTGATTCTTCCAGAGGTTGTATAGATGGTTTTCATTATGCTTTAAAAGGTCAATATCCTTCTCATATTTTTCTGCAAATCGTTGGTCTAACACTCCGAATAAACTATTTGCAACGTAGCCTACTCCGTCTAGCAAGCCGCGTCTCCGTCGTTCCTTATTAGTCATAAATGAATCATTCATCATGACAATATTATCGTAATGTTTAATTTCTTCGAACTCGTGCTCAAGTTGTAACATGACGCCGTCGCAAGGTGTTTGTGTTCTGATCGTAGAGCATAAGGTTTCAAGATACTTGATATATTTTAATAATGCCGCCGTTCCTTCTTGATAAGGCTTTGTGTCATAATAGCCTATTAAATGCCAATCATCTCTAATTAGGTGCATATTAGATACTTTGTCGAAGTAGACACTATTGTTTGGCAGCATGGTGAGGTTGTAGGATGCTTGAGCAGTGCTTATTAGCGATAGTAAAAATAATGTCAAAGATAAAACCATAGCTGAGAATGAGATGGGACGTTTATTCCTCTTAGCTGGAGGTTTATTATTAACTTTTGGGGCGTTCGAATCTTGATCATTACCATTTGTCGGCAGTAAGGATAGTTTTACAACTGGGCGTTTTAAGATCCCGTTTTTGGTTTTAAGTGTGACGACCCTTACGTGTCCATCACTTCCAGGATGCAGCGTTACGACGCGACCTAGACTCCATTTTCCTGGTGGAAGGTTGTCGTCTTTTATAATAACGATGTCGTTAAGATTGAGATCCTTTTGATGCTGCCGCCATTTGGCCCTAGTAGAAAGCTGTGAGAGGTAGTCAGTCTTCCACTTAGCCCATACATCTTGGTATATTTTTTGCGTCAGGTGCCATCGTGTTCTGAGATCATGCTCTGTCTCGAAAATCGTCAAGTTGGGGCCACTTGCCAGAAAGTGGGCCGGGGTCAGGAAGTCCAAATCCTCGGGATCTTCTGTCAGAGGGCCCAGTGGTCTGGAGTTCAAACAGGCTTCGAGTTGGGATAGCAGGGTAATATATTCTTCGTAGGTTAGTTTTTGCTCTCCTACGACCCGCTTGAGATGATGTTTAAGGCTCTTAACTGCAGCTTCCCAGAGTCCGCCAGCAGATGGCCATGAGGGGGCGTTAAAGTGCCACTCAATATTCATTTCAGAGATTGTCGAGCTTACTTCTTGATCAGATAAGATGCTTGAGATTTCAGACAGCTCCTGTTTTAAGATTTTGTTGGCTCCTATGAAGTTAGTTCCCTGGTCACTGTAGATGTGGCCAGGAACTCCTCTTCTAGCTGACATTCGTCGAAGTGCGGCAATAAATGCTGACGCAGTGAGATCCGAGACTATTTCCAAATGTATAGCTTTAGTCACCATGCAAACAAAAACTGCGACGTATCCTTTACAGGTTTTAATGCCACGGCCTTTGTTTGCCTTTATAAAGATGTGTCCGGTATAATCTACTCCAGTGTGGTAAAAGGGTCGGTTAGGGATCAATCGCGCTGGAGGTAGATCGCCCATGATTTGATGTTGTGGTGTGGGATTATTTCTTATACATTTGACACACAATCTTAACCGTTTCTTAGTGACTCTGTTGCCTCCAAGAATCCAGTATTTTTTCCTTATAAATCCAGTTGTCATTTTTACTCCACCGTGAAAAACAAGTTCGTGGGATTCGTCTATGATAAGATCTGCCAGTTTCGACTTATTCGGTATTATGATGGGATGCTTCATTTCGGGATCGAGATTCGAATGTTTAAGTCTACCTCCGACTCTGAGTACTTGATTGGAGTCCAGGATGGGATTGAGATTAAGAATCTGGCTTTTCTTATTTAGTGGGTCATTGTTTTTCAACCGCGATATTTCTTCCTGGAAATATTCATTTTGAACGTGCTTTATTAACATTTCTCTTGCTGTCTTTATATTTTGCAGAGTAAGGAAACTAGTGCGTTGTTTCTTGTAAACAACAATGTCGATGAATTTGTTGATGTAGGCTAATACTCGAGTCACTTTCCTTAAAGTGCTATATTTTGTTAAAAGGTGAATGACTATTGAATTTTTGGGGTTAATGATGACCGTGTTTACTTTTTCTCTTTTCCTTAGCTCTTCGTTAGTAAAACTTGTATCAATTGGCATCTTATGGGATTCTTTAGGGTTGTACTGTGGCAACCAGTCGGGCCCTTGCCACCACAATGAGTGATTGGCTAATTGTGCAGCAGGTAAACTACGGCTAGCGCAATCAGCGGGGTTTTCCTTTGATTTTACGTAGTTCCAGTTGTCTTTAGGGATTATTTGTGTAATGCTCCTCACTCGATTCGCAACAAAAGGTTTCCATTTCTCCGGTTCGCCACTCAACCAACCTAGTGCGGCCGTTGAATCAATCCACCCATAAACATGCACCTTGTAGCTTCTTAGGGCTAAGATTATTTTTTGCATAAGCTTTGAAAGCAAGAGAGCGCCGCAAAGTTCCAAGCGTGGGATGGACTGCGGTTTTTTCAGCGGTATTACTTTTGATTTCCCTGCCATGAGAGTTACGTGAGTTTCACTATCTCTTTGTATTTTGCAATACACGACGCAAGCGTATGCTTTTGTGCTAGCATCACAAAATCCATGTAGTTCGATGGTATCTTTATCCTGAATTTTAATCCAACGTGGAATTTTAAATTGAGATATGTGAGATAGATCGGATTTAATTATATTCCATTCTAACGCAATGTCTTGAGGGACAGGGTGGTCCCAACTCAGGTCTGATTTCCATAATTCTTGAAACAAGATCTTGAGCTTTATTGTGACTGCTGATAGCCAGCCCAAGGGGTCGAAAATTTTCGATATCTGAGATAGGAATTGTCTTTTTGTAAGGATGTCTTGTGAGCTAAACTCTATAGGGTGGAAGATGAATAGATCATTTTTTGGTTCCCACCTAAGACCTAAAGTTTTGGTTGACTCCGGCTGCTTGAAGTCAAAGTCTTCCTTCAGAGGTGCATCAGAACTATCTATTATTTCCGGTAAGTTTGATCGCCATTTTCTGAGATTAAACCCTCCAGATTTGAGGAGGTTAATCATCTCAGTTTTGAGCTGCTTTGCTGCTTCCGCTGAATGTTCTCCATGCATGAGATCATCCATATAAAATGAGTTCTCTAAGATGTCAGGAGCGCAGCTATGCGTATAGTTTTGCCTTTCGTCGTTGGCCAGTTGCTTCAGTGTCATCATGGCCAAAAAAGGTGCGGCTTTTGTGCCATAGGTAACTGTCGCTAACTGGTATTCTTTTAAAGGTTGTGATTGATTGTTCCGCCAGATAATTTTCTGATATTTCTGATCATCAGGATGCAACCAGATTTTGCGAAACATTTTTTCTATATCTGCTGTAGGGCATTCAAACTCGGATAGTTATCAACTCCGGAGCTAGTTACGATGTTGAGCAATCAAATCCGGAACTCCGGAGTTGGCTCCGGAGTTGAAACTTTTTTTAGAAATTAATGAAAAGGGCCTTTTATTTTAATCAATAGAAGTTTTATTTGTTAACAATCAATGTTTTTGTTTAAAAAATTACTGTCTGACAGATAGAAGCTGTAAAAGTCAAATACGAATTACAAAATATTAAAACAATCACAAAAAATAAACATTTGTTTGGCAAGAATCAGTCTAAAAGTTTAAAAGTTTTATTTCTGACAGCCAGACGTTGTACTAGACAACTAATACGCATTATAAAATATTTAAAAAATCAACAAACATAAAAAATCATCATTTTGGCAAGTTATCCTAATAAAACTAAAAAATCAACTTTTTTTGAGATCGAAGTTCTTGGTAATAAATTTTGAGAAACGATAAGGCATTTAAAGATAGGTCAGAAAGGAAACTTCTAAGTTTCGTGCAGAAAAAGCCTGCTGCCGAGAATGCTCGTTCTGACTCCACGCTCGTCAGCAAGACACACAGCAGATAGTGGTACGCTTCTGAAAGGTATTTTCCTCTGCATCCGCCAATGTCATAAATTTCTTTTTCTATTCATACAAATCCATCCATTTCCAAATTAGCCGATGATGTACTTTGTTTTTTATTTTTTAACTGCCGAATAATACCGAAGTGTTGAGCTAAGGACTTAGGAAGGAATCAAACAACGGGTTACGTTACGCTCAAGAGTTAAGATGTGTTTTTCGTGGTTTTGTAAATAATGTTTACATGGTTTTTGAAAACCGGTTTCAACTCCGGTGTTCTATTTCAACTCCGGAGTTGAAAAATGCTTAAAATCGCTTCGAAACTCCGGAGTTACGAAACTCCGGAACTCCGGATTGAAAGCCCTAATCTGCTGTAAAAGCGTATCTAAATTGTCTCCATTTTAAGATAAGGCTCTGAAGATCTTGTTGTAAATTGGGTCCTCGGCACATAAGATCATTGAGGCTGTAGCCGCTTGAGGTTTTTGCTGAGGCATTGAAGACAACTCGCAGTTTAGTAGTTGCTGACTCAGCTCGTTGGACGCAATGGTGCGATAAGTAGCAGTCCGGCTGTAAGTGTGACGCAACGCGTGTCATATGTCCGAGCTCTAGGTATTCAGAAATAAACGTTTTGTAGTCACGTGCCACAGCTGGCTGTTTACTTAATTTCCGCTCTAATTGGAAGAATTGAGCAATCGATTTTGTTTTCGACTCCCCAATATTTTCCTCAAAGTTTTCTTTGAATGGTATTTTCACGACGTAGCTTCCATCTTGCCGTCTTGAGGTCGAGGATTGGTAGAATTCGATGCATTTTTGATCTTCTTCTGATATCGCTGGAGGTTCATGTATGTCCTCCACTTCCCAAAATTTCTGAATCTCTTCGATATTATTTAAGATCACATTGCAATGGTACGTTTTGTAGTGGCCGCTAAGGATCCATCCCAACTGAGTTTGTTGGGCTATGGGAAACATACGTTCTGATCGACAAATACCGTCCATAAGGATAGTGGAATAGATATCTGCCCCAAATAAGATGTCGATTGGCCTACTTTTGTAGAATTCGGGATCTGCTAGAGTTATTTGGTTAAGAGTAGGCCAGTCTGGTTTAGGTAAGGTACAGCTGGGTAAGTTATTTATTAATCTGTTCATTATATATACGTCCGTCTCAAAGGTAAAATCGCTGACTAACGATGAACATTTAATGGTAATCCTGCCCTTACAGTTGTTTTCCTTATTTCCTATTCCAGAGATATAACCGTTGCATTTCCGTCGCGGTAATCTTAGTAACTGAGCTGCGCTTTCCCTAATGATGGATGTCTGTGACCCTTGATCTAAAAGAACTCTCATTTTTTGGTAGGATCCGTCCGTTGCTTGTACGTTAATTATTGCTGTTGCAAGCAAAATTTCTGAGGGTTCTTTAAGAAGAGATGTGACTGTGTTTCGTTCTTGCTGTTGAGATGGCGATTTCGTAATCGTAGCTGCATTTGACCCCGACCGATGTGACGTAAATGCTTCATGCAAAATGGTGTTGTGGTCTTTATTGCATTCTTTGCATCTTATTTCGGAAAGACACTTTTTGCCTTCATGGTAATGCAAGCAATTAACACAAAGATTCAATTTAGCAATAGTATTTTTCCGTTCATGAGGTTGCAATTCTATTAATTTTTGACATGCATGAATTCGATGATCGTCGGAACTGCAAACAGGGCATTGCTTGCGATAGTTATTTTTGCGTTTGGACTTTGACGATTGCGAAACTTGGTTAGCTGAATAATTCGTTTTGGGATTGTTATAATTACGGATAAAATTGGAACCTTTTGAAAAAGATGGTTTGTTATTGTTGTTGGCTTGAGATGAGGATGATTTCTGAGTGGAGGTTTCAAGCTTCTTTCTTGAAGTTTCCAGCATCATAAATTTGGTTTCTAGAAAATTAAGGAAATCTTCTAAGACGGGCAACTCTCTCGGGGATTTTAAGGCTTGTAGATAATCCTCATATGTATCGGAGTCCAGTTTTTGGGACAAAATACATACGAGGAAGGGGTCCCAGGAAGTCACATCGACTCCAAGGTTCTTGATAGCATTTACGCTTTCGTACGTAGTGTCGTGAATGCGTTTTATATGACTTGCCGACTGTTGCTGGTTGGCAGGGATATTCATGATGTTGGTAAGATGAGATGTAAAAATCAGTCGTTTATTATTGTAACGATGATTAAGGATATTCCAACACACTAGATAATTGTCGGAGCTAATTTGGAGATGTTGGATTAATTTTTCGGGTTCACCTTTAACCTTACTCTTTAAATACTGCATCTTTTGTGCATTCGACAAAGAGGGGTTATTGTGCACTGCTTCGGTAAAAAGATCTTTGAACGAAATCCACTTATTGTAGTTTCCCTCAAAGGCAGCTATCTCCATTTTAGGGGTAGATTTTTCAATATGCGCTACGGACCACATTTTCTTATTGATGTCTTTCTTGATTTGGTTATAGTATTTCTCGTAATGAGTAAATTGTTCTTCGTACTCGGGATTCGATCCAGCACACTCGCTGTCTAGTTCCCAATGAAGCGAGTCAATAGCCGCCCAACGAGATTGTATCGTCTTCAGGAGGTCTTCGAACTCCCATTTTTCCGTGACGAGATCAAGGTCGATGTTGGAAGATGTTCTTAAAAACGCCTTAAAGTTGGTGGCTTGCTTTTTTAAGAGAATTTCGGCTCTACTCTCTTCAAGAGCAGGAGTTTTAGAAGCAGCTTGGGATGCGAGATTTGAAGATTGAGAATCCACAGTAGGTTGGAATGTAGGAGGTTTCAGAGGTTCAGACGTTTGTGGTCTGTTTGCGTGAGGGATATAGTTCTGAATAGTGGATTTAATGTTGTTATATTTTTCAGTCATTTGATCGTATTGATTAGTACTGAAGTATGTATGAGATTTATCACCAAAAGATAACAAAGTCATGTGATTATTATGGAACTCGGTAAAGTATTGTTCCAAGGTAGCTAATCGACGACGTATATAGTCCGAGGTCTTGCGCTCTGCACCATCCTTCTTGAAATTGGTGAAGAGCCCATTTATGGCTTCGATCAGTTGATGTTGGGTTGATAAAATGTCTTCCATTTTCGACATTATATGGATAAAAAAGAGACCTTACTTGTAGGTACTGCAGGCTTCTTTGGAGATCAAGTGTCCTCGCGATGGCTGCAAGAACAAACCTGGAGTAGCAGCGCGATGGGGTGATGCGATGCTCTCGTAAAACCAGGTTCAACAGGATCAGCAGGATGATGAAAGTTTTGATTCACTCAACACTGTTCACCAGGGCTGGTTACAGGTTCAAACGAGACACTCACACTGTACACTTAGTGGATAACTGGATACACACGAAATACACTAATGCACACGCGTCGGTCCCGCTATAATAGGCTCGAAGGACCAATGCACACGCGTCGGTCCCGCTAGGATAGTCTCGAAGGACCAATGCACACGCGTCGGTCCCGCTAGGATAGGCTCGAAGGACCAATGCACACGCGTCGGTCCCGCTAGGATAGGCTCGAAGGACCAATGCACACGCGTCGGTCCCGCTAGGATAGGCTCGAAGGACCATTTTTTCTTATTGATGTCTTTCTTGATTTGGTTATAGTATTTGTCGTAATGAGTAAATTGTTCTTTTTTTTTTTTTTTTTTTTTTTTTTTTTTTTTTTTTTTTTTTTTTTTTTTTTTTTTGCAATACACGACGCAAGCTGTATATCCGGCTCGAAGGACCAATGTTCGGGGTTAGGGTGAGATAAAGATATACTAAGATTGAAGATTGTAAAGAAAGATATATTTCAGTACTATAAATGGGATAACAATTAAAATTAATGAGGTGAATAGGATGAGATTGAGTCGCGCCCGATATACAGTCCGAAAGCGTACTGACTATATTACTTATGTGATACATAAAATATTCAATGCATATAGCGCGGTGTCGCAATTACGCTGACATGTTCTTATTGTTCGGTGATTGACCCGAACACTAATATTATAAAGCTGAAGAGTTTGTTTGTTTGAACGCGCTAATCTCAGGAACCTCAGGTTCGAATTGAAAAATTCTTTTTGTGTAGAATAGATCATTTATCGAGGAAGGCTTTAGGCTATATAACATCACGCTGCGACTAATAGAAGCGAAGAAACAATGGTAAATGTGGAAAAAACGGGGGAAATTATTATTATACCAAAAAAATATGTAGAAAAGAATTATTCCTCTTAAAAAGATCTAAAAAAATGTCCGCGACAGTATATGTCTAAGAATATCACTTTAAAAGTATTTCTGACATGTATTTTATATAAAAGTCCCTAAATTAAATAAAGAATTTAAAAAAAAAGTATCATCGGATCCAAACATTAGTAATAATAGTTTATATAGTATTTTCTGAAGTTAGAATAGGTACATCAATATATTCCAAGTAAATAGTTTTAATACTGTTCATCAACTCATAGCTTGTACAGATCAACTTTAGAAACGAATTAGTTTTAATCAGCTTTATTGACTGGCATCAACACAATGAAAAAACTTAACAATAATAAGTCCAGCGGAAGGTGAAAACGCTGTGAAGTCTTTGAAGGCTATCCGCCATAATTATGGTCTGGAAAGACTTCACAGCGTCTTCACCTTCTGTATGACCTAGATCTTCACCGGAAATGGTAAATTCAGGAGATAACTGCACCCGATCCGTGCAAAAAAGCCCGAGTATCACCATTGTATGGACCGCCCGGATCTCCACTGTGGAGCATACAGTGGAGATGTGCCCCGCGTAGGAGTTGGTACTCCACGAGTAAGGTGGTCCCGAGTGGAATATTTGCGGCAACGGCTTCTTACGCTGGGTCCTAGTCCGGAGTGAGGCGGCGGCTTCCACGTTCAGAACAGTAATGCTTACAAATCAGGCGGCTGCAAGCGTGTTAATATTACTGAGACTGATGTTAGGACACGACAACATTTATTACCGAGACACAGGTAGTGTTGAAGATTCACACGTTTCGGTAGCAGACAGAAGAGACTTTTAATCTTAAACAATACAATAGCCAATACCATACCACAGCAGATATAGAAGTAATCTTCAATAAAGGATAAAGTAAGACAAAGAAAAACTGCAAATATTGTACAAAAATCAGCAAAAAAGGTAATAAACCAGGCAAGTGCGAGTCGGACTCGCTTACACGACGGTGTTGCACCATTATTTATACAAGATTAGACATTACATGTATGCGGAAAAATCACGTTTTTTGTATGGGATCCCTTCTTAAATGTTTTTAAGTTAATTAAATTACGGGTTTTTAAAGTAAATATACAGTTATATGTGCTGTAAGCCTTTCAAGCTATGTGGTCTTCGTATTGCCGTAATTAATATCAAGAAAAATTGTAAAATCACGTTTGTTGCATGAGAACACCCACTTAAATATTTATTTTGTTCTGTTTTTAACATTTTTTTTTTAAAGTTTAAATTAGCAGAAATGGTAAAAAAAAAGTTTCTACAGAACAAAATACAAACAAAAATGTCATGTTTTCTTTATAAATGCCTACACAACCTAATTATTTTCAAAATTTGTCTTATACTGCATGTACAATTAGTTAAACGAGCTTATTAAAATGCAGTAAAAAATACTTATACTGCAAATTATTCTGTGAAATCGGTTAATACGACTATTAACTGATGAGTTTTTGCAGTATCAAGTATGTTTTACTGCATTTAAATCTGTATATCTATACTTTTTCGCATGCAGTTATAGACATGATTTTCGAAAAATCCATTTAATTTTGAATTGAATGGACTAAATAACACGCTTTTTTTCAAAATTCATTCTTTGTAATTGCCTTAATCCTCTAGGCAAAAAAAAATCTACCATAAAACATTATTACTATAAAATATACGACGTCAAAGTGTTTTTTGCGTTTTTCTCGAAACTGCTTTTTTGCTCTTACTGCGTTTTAGGGTATGCAGGGCAGAGGTCTTATTTATATATTTACTTAAATTCTCCATGCGCACAAGAGTACAGCAAGCGAATTTTATGCCTTAAAAGCGGCCATCCCGAGGTACATTTTCATACAACCGCTGTTACGTGATTATGATGTTATTACACATCTTTCTTCAGATATTTTGGATACACAGATATCTTGTGGATATTATCTAGGCTTCTATAGAAATCAAAACATAAATTATTGTAAGAGTAATCCAGTAAAGACCTATAAAAATCTGCTATTTTACGTGAACTTTAAGTCGCCATAATGTACTCCTAAATGTATTAAAAAATATAAAAAAGTACTTCTATAGCCTAAGCCCAGGGGCCCCGGTTCCGTTTCTAAAAGATAAGTCCAACCTCACTATAAAGGCTAAGAAGGAAAGGGGTGGGTCGTTTAGCCAGTAAGAGTCTGACGCTGTTTCCCTCCCAAGGGCAGAATTCGTCATTAGATAATTTTTCCCATAGTTAAAAAAAATACCAAGTGATGATCAGGTCAGGGTTACTATAAGTGTTATGGGTCTTCCGGTAAGCGGTCGTCTCTGTTGGAAATTAGCGTGATAAAATGAAAGATACGATGAAGATTTCGGCAGATTTATTTCTTCTCAACAATCTCAACATTCTCAACAAAAAGAACCGGCTGTCAAAACTGACTGTAGACAATCTCCTTTTTTTTTTTTTTTTAATAACAAGTTTAGGTTGTGTTTACTAACCATAAACAATCTTTCCAACACTAGCCCTTAAACACAAGCTGAACTATATTTCACAATATAAAAGAAAAACAACAAAGGTATATTTCCTACCTCATATCTCACTAATTAACATACATCAGTATTACATATAAGTTACACTGTTAAGTCTATCAAGAATTATAATTTTACATTTAAATTTTGTACTACAAACTTGCATAAAACAACACTAACTGAAATACATTCTCGTATGTTACAGTTTTATCATCTAAAACAAACTCAATAAAATATATTCATTTATAAAACCAACAAAAGGAACTTAAATCACAGTTAGCATCTGGCTTACAAACTGATGATGTTTTTCTTTACTAAGTGCTTTGGTTAGTACATCCGCTAACATAACTATGGTTGACAAGTACTTAATTTCAACAATACCTTTAGTTACAATCTCCTTAATAAAGTGGTGACGTATGTCAATGTGCTTTGTTCTAGAATGAAACATAAAGTTTTTACACAGTTTTATAGCGGATTGATTATCATTATAAATCGTGATTTTTGGCTTTGTTCCAAATATTTCAAATATGAACTGTCTAATGAAAAGAGCCTGCTTACATGTATCAGACAACGCCATGTACTCTGCCTCAGTACTGGACAAAGCAACAGTGCGTTGCTTACGACTCTCCCAAGCGACGACAGACTCACCAACAGTAAAAACAAAGCCTGTGTAGGACTTACGGTCTATGTTGTCTGACGCCCAGTCCGCATCAGCATAAGCTGAAATGTTCATACCTGTTTTAGAAAATACAAGATTCAAGTTAATTGTACCTTTTAAATAACGTAGGATCCTTTTGGCAGCCTTCCAGTGGCTTTCACCAAAGCAATCGTTGAATTGACTGAGATAGCTGACTGCATGACTTATATCAGGCCTAGTGCAAACTGCTACATACATTAGCGAACCTATCAAACCTCTATAGTCGTAGGTTCCTTCTTGTTTAGGTTCTTTGGCAAGTTTCAGTCCTGTCTCCATGGGTGTTGCAATAGCATTACAATCCTCCATTCGAAACTTCTTCAATATCTTTTGTATGTAGTTCGATTGATTGAGGTAAATTTTATCATCTTTTCTCATCAACTTCATTCCAATTATATGTTGAGCTGGCCCAAGATCAGTGATGTCAAACTCATCCTGCAATACTTTCTTTAAATTATCTTTCCCTGGGAAGTTTGGAGAGCAAAATACAATCAGATCGTCTACATATAATGCTATGATCATCATCAATCCATTTTCACTCTTAGAGTAAACACAGGGCTCGGAAGTTAAGCGGTTAAACTTCAACTTGTTACATAGAACCTTGGTAATCTTGTCATACCAAGATTTGGATGCCTGTTTAAGTCCATAAACAGCCTTATTGAGCTTATATACCATATTTTCACTCCCTTTGACCTTGAAACATTCTGGCTGCTCCATGTATACTGTTTCTTCCAAGTCTCCATTTAGGAATGCTGTTTTTACATCCAGGTGTTCAATGTCTAAGTTATACTCTGCTGCCATTGCAAGCAGCATCCTCATTGTTGAGTACCGCACAACCGGTGAAAAGGTATCTTGGTAATCTATCCCATATTTTTGTGTATACCCTTTTGCAACCAATCGAGCTTTAAATCGCAATAGCTCACCATCAGCACCATACTTCCTTTTAAAAATCCATTTACATTGAACAGGCTTATGGCTTGGGTCACGTTTTGTCAGAGTCCAACATTTATTTTTAATGAATGAATTATACTCATCAGTCATTGCCCTTCTCCAGCTGTCTGAATCTGGTCCATTCAGCGCCTCGGTTGCAGTCTGAGGATCATCAGGGTTACTGTCGACCGGTCCCACAAAATTGGCCTGCAGGGGAGACTCAGGAGCTTCTTCATAGGAGGTATCTAACTGCTCTGCCTCAGCTATTGAGTCTTCACCTGGAATATATGTTTCATCCGAACAATTCTCTGTTTCAACACTTAGGTCTTCGCTCTCAGAGTCGTCCATTGTATATGTGCTGATTCTTTGCTCATTCTGTGATAATCTCATGTCATCAGAAGTACCAGAACTCACAGTGGATGACTCTGATTGCTGAATTTCATCTGGATTCAGATTGTTAAAATCAACAATTATATGCTGATCAACATTTTCATCATGTGACATATTTTTGTTACAGAATTGATTTTCTAAAAATACGACATTACGAGAATTGACACATTTTGTGGGGTTATCAGGATCAATTAGTCGGTAACCCTTGGACTCTTCACTGTAACCAACAAATATGTATGGTTTGCTTTTAGAATCAAGTTTTCTTCTATTCTTCACCATAGAATATGCTACACAACCAAAAATTCTTAAATGGTTTAGATTTACCTTTTTACTAGTCCATTTTTCTTCAGGGGTTACTCCAGCAACAGCTTTAGTAGGACTTCTGTTCTTTAGATAAACTGCTGTGTTGACCGCCTCGGCCCAGAACTTCATTCCGAGTCCAGCATCTCGCAGCAGACATCTGACCTTCTCCATAACGGTCCTGTTGGCGCGTTCTGCAACACCATTTTGTTGTGGACAGTCTGGTATCGTTTTCTGGTGCTTGATTCCACATGTCTTGAGATGTTCCTGAAACTTAGAACTCATATATTCTCCGCCTCTATCACTTCGAAGTACTTTTAATTTCTTTCCTGTTTCATTTTCAACAAGGGCTTTAAATTGTTTGAAATATTGAAAAGTCTCATCTTTCGACTTCAAAAAATAAATAAACTGCTTCCTTGTGTAATCATCAATGAAACTGAGAAAATATTTAGCACCACCTAGAGACGGCTGTTGCATAGGACCACAAAGATCTGTATGAACTAGACCAAGTACCTCTGTGGCTCTAGTACACGACCTTTTCGGAAAAGGAAGCCTACTCTGCTTTCCTTCTACACATGAAACACACTGCTGAAAATTAGAAGTGTTAAAAGAAATGCCATTTGCCATACCTTTTTGTAGTAGTTGCATACTTCTGGAATTTAGGTGGCCAAGACGTCTGTGCCACAACTCCTGGGATGATGAGTCCACTGCAGCTGATGCCATCATAGTACATTCCTGTTCCTCAGCACAGCCGTTGTCTGACACAGTATCAAGCTGATAGATACCATTAACTTGAGTACCAGTAGCTAAAATTTCATCATTGTCATAAATACTACACGAATTACTATTAAAAGTGACAACATATCCCTTTTTGGTCATAGCACTGACAGATAATAGGTTAGTACTTAAATTAGGCACATAATAAGTATCACTTATTGTCCTTACACAGTCTTTTAAATTAATCTGCACTTCCCCTAAGCCCGCGGTTGATAACCTTTCACCGTTCGCTATGTTTACATCTACGGATTTACTACGGTTGCACTTCACCATCACTTTATCACTATTGCACATATGGTTTGTTGCTCCAGAGTCTATGCACCACACGTCACTATTGACTTTCACCGCGAGAGCTGTCAGAAGGGCCTTATTTTTCTTTGCTGACTTCTTCACTGTTTTTTTCTGGGTCGGTGGGTCATTCCCTTGGTTTTGTACTTTGGCTGTTCCTATTTTCTTCGGACAGTTCCTTATCATATGTCCCCTGGCACCACAACCGAAACACTTAGGTTGCTTCTGTGTGATTAGTGCTATTCCTTCAGTTTTTTCTTCCCGCCTTTGGGTTTCCTGTAGTAATTTTTCCGAGATGATATCCGTAGACAGTGTGGTAGTTGAATGCTCAATCGCCATGATTAATGGGTCGTAGTCATCTGTGAGCCCACTCAGCATGATAACTGCAACGAATTCGTCATCTAGTGGCGATTCAATCTCATTGAGTTGATGTGAAATCTCTTTTATTTTGTTCAAATAGATTTCCATTGAGCTATTCTCCGACAGCTTAGTACTGAAGAGGCTTCGCAGCAAACCTAGTCTTCTGCTCAGGCCACGTCCCTCGTAGGCTTTTTGCAGTATTTTCCACGCTTCATGTGCACTCTTCGCTGTACGAATGTACGGGATTACCGCCGGTGTCACGGAAAGCGCAATGCGGGCCAACGCTTTGTCAACCTTTTTCTTATCGCAATCTACTTTGGGTTCTGCTTCCACGCAATCCCATAATTCCTCGTGGATAAGCAACATGCGCATTGTGAATTTCCACGTTGAGTAGTTCTCTGCACCTTTTAGTTTCTCAACGCCGACTTGCCCGATCGCCGGTGAAGCCATCTTTCTTGAATGCCGGGTCACGCCGCGTAGTGCCGGTAATTATTTCAAGTATGATGGATCTTGCCAAAATATGAGTATTTTTCACTTTTATCAACCACGCTCTGCTACCATGTTGGAAATTAGCGTGATAAAATGAAAGATACGATGAAGATTTCGGCAGATTTATTTCTTCTCAACAATCTCAACATTCTCAACAAAAAGAACCGGCTGTCAAAACTGACTGTAGACAATCTCCTTTTTTTTTTTTTTTAATAACAAGTTTAGGTTGTGTTTACTAACCATAAACAATGTTTCCAACAGTCTCTCCAAAATGTTTTGCACGCACAGGATCGGTCGTTGTGGCGACGCTTGAGGAGACATGTCCAACAATGGACAGCTTTGATGATGATGATTAATAGCATAATTATTTCAGGATAATATACAATCTCGAAGTGATTCCAGCGTGTTTGCAGAAAGGCGAAAACATGAACGAAGTTGCCACAGCACTGGGGTGTATTTGGGCATGAAATCTTGTATATGTCTAATCTTGTATAAATAATGGTGCAACACCGTCGTGTAAGCGAGTCCGACTCGCACTTGCCTGGTTTATTACCTTTTTTGCTGATTTTTGTACAATATTTGCAGTTTTTCTTTGTCTTACTTTATCCTTTATTGAAGATTACTTCTATATCTGCTGTGGTATGGTATTGGCTATTGTATTGTTTAAGATTAAAAGTCTCTTCTGTCTGCTACCGAAACGTGTGAATCTTCAACACTACCTGTGTCTCGGTAATAAATGTTGTCGTGTCCTAACATCAGTCTCAGTAATATTAACACGCTTGCAGCCGCCTGATTTGTAAGCATTACTGTTCTGAACGTGGAAGCCGCCGCCTCACTCCGGACTAGGACCCAGCGTAAGAAGCCGTTGCCGCAAATATTCCACTCGGGACCACCTTACTCGTGGAGTACCAACTCCTACGCGGGGCACATCTCCACTGTATGCTCCACAGTGGAGATCCGGGCGGTCCATACAATGGTGATACTCGGGCTTTTTTGCACGGATCGGGTGCAGTTATCTCCTGAATTTACCATTTCCGGTGAAGATCTAGGTCATACAGAAGGTGAAGACGCTGTGAAGTCTTTCCAGACCATAATTATGGCGATTTATCAAAGACTTCACAGCGTTTTCACCTTCCGCTGGACTTATTATTGTTAAGTTTTTTCATTGTGTTGATGCCAGTCAATAAAGCTGATTAAAACTAATTCGTTTCTAAAGTTGATCTGTACAAGCTATGAGTTGATGAACAGTATTAAAACTATTTACTTGGAATATATTGATGTACCTATTCTAACTTCAGAAAATACTATATAAACTATTATTACTAATGTTTGGATCCGATGATACTTTTTTTTTAAATTCTTTATTTAATTTAGGGACTTTTATATAAAATACATGTCAGAAATACTTTTAAAGTGATATTCTAATGTGGAAAATAGGTAGGTATTATTACGTCATATTTTTTTCCAACAAAAGATAAAATACTAGCCGTTCACTTTGATGTGTATGTTTCCTCCCGTTGCTTACCCATCTTAAGTCAGACCTTAGGCCCTACCACGATCCGTTTTACGACCTAAACTGAACTATTTTATTACTGCTACTATAACTGGTAAAGCCCATGGTTAACTTGGATGGCAAACTTACGTTTGTTTGCAAAGTTTTGTCGTGATGTTATTTTGTAACTATCAACGACAGCCATCTCGAATGAAAAGTTTGTAGGTAATTATTTTTATTTTAAAGTCTTGGACGATTAATTTTAGCTGGAACAGACGGTCCATTTGAGCAGAAGGTCTAGCTTTGAAATGAACTCAATCATCGGATCCAGCTCGACTAGGCTGGGAAGCTGTGCCATAATTTCTTGTTAAATATGCCACAAAGTCTGAAGAGGAAAGTCTATGACCAGTAAGGCTTCATCAGAAGGTTTAAAGACACCTAACACAATGGAAATTTTCTTCCGTCATCTTGGTAGTGAAATGAAGATTATCCACAAGACAATCAAGATTACTGACATAGCCCAAAGAATTGACTAATCTGTTAGTACAGTGGTCCCTGATTTCTATGTGACTATGGACCAGCACGATCAGCTGTCTGTGACTGATTGAGAGACAATTCCTGACTAGAACGCAGTATAGTCTAATCGTGACACCAGTAAAATTTAGTAGCTTTGTTCGAGTTACTAATTATAATGCAGTAAATGTGACTTCAATAAAAAAATAGTTAGTTTTCAACTTTAGAACGATACAGACTATAGTGCAGTAAATACTCAACTTACTGCAATTTAGTTTGATTTTTAATCAGTCGTCATCAATGCAGTATTACTATTTTCGGTACAAAAAGGGCTTACTGCGTTTTAATTTATATTGCATAATATTTCTTTAGTTGTGGATTACAGATTTTATGAGGTAATAGAGACATTTGCTGCGTTTAAGTTGGTAAAGTGATAGGCCGATTTAGCCGTAACAGCTTTAACTGCATTTTAGTAAGTATAACAATGAATTTTGGCATATAATTTTGTGTTACTGCATTAGTAAATTTCGTTTTTCTGCCCAGTAAATCATCGAATCAAAACCTAGGTAAGACGAATATGTTCATTATAAAATGCCGGTTCAGAATCAATATTTAACTCAAATACCTAAAAAAGCCTGTTACTGCGTTTTAGTGTCAGCACGGCAGACCTGGTTATGATCTCAGGAATTTAAAACACTGGTCTGGTCGATGGAGGAGACCTATATCCAACTGTCAAAGTCAAAGTCAAAAATTTTTATTTCACATGGGCCTACATGGGCACTTATAAAACGTCAGATGCTAGTGCACGGTTCCAAATTGGTCGTTTCCTATGGAGAAGAACCGGCAAGAAACTCCATGGTTACTCTTTTAAAAAAATTGTTATCTTTACAATATTTCCATATTACAGTACATAAATTATGTAAGGACAGTGCAGACCAGTCAATATTGAACTCCTACCGTTAAAATGGTGACCGAGGTAGAGATGAGAGTGGCGGTACGCAGGATGGGTGCGAAGAATACCGCCCCAGGACCCGACGGCTTGCCAGGAAAGGCTTGGGTCCTGGCCATGGAGGCTCTCGGGTCTCGATTGGGGGGGCTCTTTAGCGCATGCTTGGAGAGGGGCCAGTTCCCACTTCCCTGGAAGACGGGAAAACTGGTCCTCGTCGCGAAGCCGGGGCGCCCTGCGGACTCTCCGTCCGCGTATCGGCCCATTGTGCTGCTTGACGAGGTGGGCAAGCTCTTTGAAAGAGTAATTGCAGACCGCCTCGTCAAGCACCTAACACTGAAGGGGCCCGATCTCGCGGACGACCAGTTCGGGTTTCGCAGGAGGCGCTCCACGGTGGACGCCATCATGCGCGTGCGAGCCCTCACGACGGGGGATGCGGTGTCCCGGGGCAGGTGTGTCTTGGCGGTGTCATTGGACATCGCCAACGCCTTTAATTCCCTGCCCTGGAGTTGCATTAGGACGGCACTCCGGTATCACCGGGTGCCCGACTACCTCTGTCGTACAATCGAGGCCTACCTGTCCGACAGGTACATAGTCTACCCCGGTCACCAAGGAGATTGGAAACGGCGAGAGATGTCGTGCGGTGTCCCACAGGGATCGGTACTAGGACCGCCCTTGTGGAACATCGGGTACGACTACGTGCTGCGCGCCGACCTCCCCGTAGGGGTCAGCGTGGTCTGCTACGCAGACGACACGCTGGTCCTAGCGCAGGGAAGGTCGTACCAGGCGGCGGTCGAACTAGCGACACGTGGGGTTGCGACAGTCGTTGAGAGGATCCAGCAGTTGGGACTCAAGGTGGCACTGCACAAGTCCGAGGCCATGTGCTTTCACGGCCCTCGGAACGCGCCACCAACGGGTTCCCAACTAACGGTAGAAGGAGTTCACATCGGCGTCGGGTCGACGATGAAGTACCTAGGACTTGTCCTCGACAGCCGATGGAATTTCGAGGAGCACTTCCGACGTCTGGCCCCCAAACTCAATCGGACGGGGGCTGCTCTCAAGCGGCTCCTGCCGAACCTTGGGGGTCCAGACGCCTTCTGCCGGAGGCTCTACGCCGGCATCGTCCGGTCCATGGCCCTTTATGGGGCACCAGTGTGGGCGCCGACGCTACGTAAACGCCCGGCGGCCCAGCTGAACGCCTGCCAGAGGGTCATGGCCATCCGGATGGTGCGGGGATACCGCACGGTGTCCCGAGAGGCGGCGAGCCTCCTTGCTGGCCTACCACCATGGGATCTGGAGGCAACAGTCCTTGCACACATGCACGACCAGCGCGTGGAGGTGCAACGCCGGGGCGAAGATCCGCTGCCCGAACATGTCGAGGCGTGGCGGAAGGAGCTCCGGCGAGATCTCATGGTGAAGTGGAAACAGCGACTGTCGCAACCCAGCGCTGGGCACACCGTAATCTCAGCGGTAGTGCCCCTCTTTGAGGCGTGGCTGGATAGACCTCACGGCGTCCTCACCTTCCGCATGACGCGGGTTCTCACCGGACATGGGAAGTTCGGGAGATTCCTGCACCGGATTCGTGCGGAGGAGACGTCCGGGTGTCGCCACTGTGAGGCGAGCCCGGAGGACACGGTGGAGCACACGGTGGAGGTGTGCCCTGCTTGGGAAGAGCATCGCCGTGTCCTCGTGGGGGTGATCGGCGGCGGCGACCTCTCGCGCCGGGCCCTGGTTCAGGCCATGGTCCGCAGCGAAGAGGAATGGCGGGCGGTCGCCTCCTTCTGCGAAGCAGTAATGCTCGTAAAGGAGGAGGCCGACCGCATAAGGCAAAGGCAACGGCGTACTCGCCGTAGCCGTCGCCGCCGCGATCCTGCCGATATCCGGCCACCGTAGACACTGGCTCGCGGACGGTGAGCAATGGGTAGCTCGCCGTCCGGTCGTCTGTAAGACCGAGTCCTAGTCGTCAACGGCGCGCACCGTTCCCGCGCGCCTCAAGGAGTTGTCAGCAAACTGCAGGGGCCCTTCAGGGTCGAAGCCTCCCGGAGTCTAGAGGGAAGTGGGAAACTGTTACCTCGACTCCAGGAATAGGGCAAGGAAGGTACGGGGTAGGTTTTTTAGTCAGTAAGAGTCTGACACTAGTCTCCCGCTCCACCCAAGAGCGGGTTTCGTCATTGGATGATTTTCACCTACCATAAAAAAAAAAAAAAAAAAAAAACCGTTAAAATGGTAGGAAGTAATCTAAAATTTGCGTCTACAATGTTCTCACATTCACATTATTGAAAGAGGCTATATTTTATATAGCCAGAAAAATAATCACAAGTCTCAGTAAGACAATTACATTATATGATGGATTTATAAAATGGTAATCTAGGGAATATTGTATGAATATGTCAAAAAAAAAATAGATGTCTTATATATAAAAAAAAGGAAAAAGATGGAGCAGTTAACAGACAATTATACAGAACATTAATAAGTTACCAGGGGGCCACATGAGCAGAAGCAGTCATTGCCAGACAGCTTTTTTGGTTAGGACACGCTTAATATGAGTTTTGAACTTTCTCTCGGTAAGTTCTGTCACCTCCTTTGGCAGCTTGTTATAAAAGCGTACGCTATTTACTAAGAATGACTTGCTGGTCTTAGCTAATCTCCATTTAGGTATAACAATTTCATGTTTATTACGTGTGTTTTTGTTATGGAGATCGCTTCTAATTTTAAAAAGTCCTAAGTTTTTACGAACATATAAAATACATTCTAAAATATAAAAAGAAGGCAGAGTCAGTACATCGATTTCTTTAAACTTATTTCTGAGGGACTCGCGAGGACCCATTTTATATATAGCTCGGATTGCTCTCTTTTGTAATATGAATATTGAATCTACATCAGCTGCAGATCCCCACAGCAAAATGCCATAAGACATAATACTGTGGAAATAAGCATAATAAACTAACCTAGCTATATCAATATCTGTTAATTGTCTAATTTTTCTTACTGCATATGCAGCTGAGCTTAGTCTACCTAAGAGAGTTCTAATATGGGTTCCCCACTGCAATTTAGAATCAATAGTAATGCCCAAGAACACAGTTTCTGCAATGACATCAAGCTTTTTGCCGTCTAGAATCAGACTGACATCAACGTGGGGGACATTCGGTAATGATAACTTTATACACTTAGTTTTGTTTGCATTTAATAAGAGGTTATTAGCAGCGAACCATTTAGAAAGAACAGTCAGACTTTCATTAACATGCAAGACATCCGTATCTTTTCTATTTACTTTAAAAATAAGGGAAGTATCATCAGCAAATAGAACTATAGCGGCTAAATTTGCCATCATATAAGGAAGGTCATTTATATAAACCAGAAAAAGAAAAGGGCCAAGGATCGAACCCTGAGGCACGCCCATCTTTACAAAAGAGCCTGAGGACGTCGCCCCATTAATGGTTACCTTTTGCTGCCTGTAAGATAAATAGGAAAAAACAAGATCAGCAGCTTGTCCACGAATTCCGTAATGATGTAATTTACAGATTGGGGTTTTATGGTCAACACAGTCAAATGCTTTTGAGAGATCACAGAATATGCCAATGGCATCCTGGAATTTCTCCCAGGATTCCAAAATGTGACTGATGAGTTTCACTCCTGCATCCGTCGTCGACCTTCCTTTCGTGAAGCCAAACTGATGACTATGCAAAATCCCATTCACATTAAAATGACACAGCATCTGGTCCAGCATGATTTTTTCGTAGATTTTACTCAATGCTGGAAGCACAGATATAGGTCTATAATTAGAGGGGTCACTCTTACTACCTGATTTGAAATTTGGTACAACTTTACTATGTTTCATTAAATCAGGGAATGTACCACTGTCCAAACATTGATTAAATATGCCTGTTAGGACAGGAGCAATTGTATCAATAATATCTCCCAGAACCTTAACTGATATACCCCATAAGTCCTCAGTGTTTTTTATGTTAAGACTTTTAAATGTTTTTATTATTGTATCAACAGAGATACGTTTAAATTCAAAGGTAGGTATATCCTTTGTAAAATGTTCCTTTAAAAAAGATTCGGCTAACAAAGAAGAAGAAGGGAGAGATTTGGTAACTTCTATTGGGGTGTTGGTGAAAAAGTTTTCTAATGTTTCAGCCACCGTTGACCTATCTGAGATGATTTTATTATTAATGTTTAGTGACAATTCATTCTGGTCTCTTTGGTTTATCTTTCCAGTTTTTTGGTTTATCGCCTTCCAAACTGCTTGTACTGTGGTAGTATTTAAGCTGAAAGATCAGCATCTGCAGCTTTACAACGTTCCCATTGCTGGGACTCAAGCCTCTTCACGAGAGAGAATGGGCCGTAATCCACTATGCGAGCCCAATTCGAGTTGGTGGATGTCACATGTCTTCAAGTTTTTGGTTTTAGGACATGTTGGTTTCCTCACGATGTTTTCCTTCACCGTTTTGAGAGCAGTTGTGATGAAATAAATTACCTACTCAAAGTAATGCGTCTCGCTGGGCTTGAATCCGTGACATTCACCTCGTAAGTCGGGGTCTATACCACTCGGTAACCACTGTTCTCAAGTTGAAAGATAATGGTCAACATATGGTACAACATACTTAGTTCCTGTCTCCAGCAACGCGATGTCATGGTACTTGGAAGGTGGCTCGTAGTCTGGATGGAAAATGATCTTGATTACTTTATAAGCCTGCCAGTATCTTCGATCATCAATCCATTGCTGTGTACCCAGTGCTGCAAATTTTATTCGTCCTCTGTAAAAGATACAAACGATCCTTATCTAAATTACGTAGAACTTTGAACGCTTAAGCATCACAAACAGCCCTCTTATAAGAGCCTGCTTTGAGTAGAAGGAAACGATCACACACGTGCTCCTTAAGAGTACAGGCGTAAGGGAAATATACAAACGAACCCTGGAGAACACTGAATTCCTTGAGAGTACAGGCGTCAGCGAGATACACACACGAACCTTGGGAACGCTAAATTCTTTCATGGATGCCCTAAGTAAACTGATTGGCCTCATCTGCTTTTATAGAGAGACGACTTGATTGAAATTGGCCGTCATGACTCATATAAAAGAATCCACTAATGTTTGAGAGCGGAATCCAAAGAAAGAAGAAAATCTTAGTCTATCCAAGGAGTTTTTTATATTGGATATTTTAGAAGATGGCCAACTAGAGTTGTGTGGCATGTGGATGGGCAGACATCATTTTAGACGTCCACTGCTGGACATAGGTCTCTCACAGTGTCGCCAACACGACATGTCTTGTGCATCTTGCATCCATCGGATTCCTGCAACTTTAACATCATAACGTCGGTTGGGTTAGGGTAGGAGGTCATCCAATATTGTCTTCTAATACACGGTTGCCTACTATCTGTTCTGCGAGCACTGTGCCCCTGTCACCTCCCTGATATATCTTCTGATCTCCTGTGTATATCTTCTTTAATTCTGACTCTCCGCTTCAGCTGCTTCCAGACAGACTGGTAGCCGACATTATCATCTGCCACACATACCACCTCTCAAAGAGACGTAATGGGCCATGCGGCCCAGTTCAGAATGGTAGATGTCACATGTCTTCGAATTTTTGTTTCTAGGACATGGCGGTTTCCTCGCGATGTTTTCCTTCACCGTTTTGAGAGCAGTGGTGATGAAATAAATTGATCACAGTAATGCTGGGTTTGAACCCGCGACCTACGACTCGTAAATTTGTCACTGATGATTCATCAGTGACAAATACATCCTCACAGCTGCTCACTGCACATTCGTAAGCCCAAAGTTGTGAGTCATTATTATGTCTTTTTCATCTAAATAGTGGGTGGTGAGAGCAGTGGTGGCCGAGTGGTAAGGGCTCCGATTTACATGTCGTAGGTCGCGGGTTCAAACCCAGCATTACTGTGATCAATTTATTTCATCACCACTGCTCTCAAAACGGTGAAGGAAAACATCGCGAGGAAACCGCCATGTCCTAGAAACAAAAATTCGAAGACATGTGACATCTACCATTCTGAACTGGGCCGCATGGCCCATTACGTCTCTTTGAGAGGTGGTATGTGTGGCAGATGATAATGTCGGCTACCAGTCTGTCTGGAAGCAGCTGAAGCGGAGAGTCAGAATTAAAGAAGATATACACAGGAGATCAGAAGATATATCAGGGAGGTGACAGGGGCACAGTGCTCGCAGAACAGATAGTAGGCAACCGTGTATTAGAAGACAATATTGGATGACCTCCTACCCTAACCCAACCGACGTTATGATGTTAAAGTTGCAGGAATCCGATGGATGCAAGATGCACAAGACATGTCGTGTTGGCGACACTGTGAGAGACCTATGTCCAGCAGTGGACGTCTAAAATGATGTCTGCCCATCCACATGCCACACAACTCTAGTTGGCCATCTTCTAAAATATCCAATATAAAAAACTCCTTGGATAGACTAAGATTTTCTTCTTTCTTTGGATTCCGCTCTCAAACATTAGTGGATTCTTTTATATGAGTCATGACGGCCAATTTCAATCAAGTCGTCTCTCTATAAAAGCAGATGAGGCCAATCAGTTTACTTAGGGCATCCATGAAAGAATTTAGCGTTCCCAAGGTTCGTGTGTGTATCTCGCTGACGCCTGTACTCTCAAGGAATTCAGTGTTCTCCAGGGTTCGTTTGTATATTTCCCTTACGCCTGTACTCTTAAGGAGCACGTGTGTGATCGTTTCCTTCTACTCAAAGCAGGCTCTTATAAGAGGGCTGTTTGTGATGCTTAAGCGTTCAAAGTTCTACGTAATTTAGATAAGGATCGTTTGTATCTTTTACAGAGGACGAATAAAATTTGCAGCACTGGGTACACAGCAATGGATTGATGATCGAAGATACTGGCAGGCTTATAAAGTAATCAAGATCATTTTCCATCCAGACTACGAGCCACCTTCCAAGTACCATGACATCGCGTTGCTGGAGACAGGAACTAAGTATGTTGTACCATATGTTGACCATTATCTTTCAACTTGAGAACAGTGGTGACCGAGTGGTATAGACCCCGACTTACGAGGTGAATGTCACGGATTCAAGCCCAGCGAGACGCATTACTTTGAGTAGGTAATTTATTTCATCACAACTGCTCTCAAAACGGTGAAGGAAAACATCGTGAGGAAACCAACATGTCCTAAAACCAAAAACTTGAAGACATGTGACATCCACCAACTCGAATTGGGCTCGCATAGTGGATTACGGCCCATTCTCTCTCGTGAAGAGGCTTGAGTCCCAGCAATGGGAACGTTGTAAAGCTGCAGATGCTGATCTTTCAGCTTAAATACTACCACAGTACAAGCAGTTTGGAAGGCGATAAACCAAAAAACTGGAAAGATAAACCAAAGAGACCAGAATGAATTGTCACTAAACATTAATAATAAAATCATCTCAGATAGGTCAACGGTGGCTGAAACATTAGAAAACTTTTTCACCAACACCCCAATAGAAGTTACCAAATCTCTCCCTTCTTCTTCTTTGTTAGCCGAATCTTTTTTAAAGGAACATTTTACAAAGGATATACCTACCTTTGAATTTAAACGTATCTCTGTTGATACAATAATAAAAACATTTAAAAGTCTTAACATAAAAAACACTGAGGACTTATGGGGTATATCAGTTAAGGTTCTGGGAGATATTATTGATACAATTGCTCCTGTCCTAACAGGCATATTTAATCAATGTTTGGACAGTGGTACATTCCCTGATTTAATGAAACATAGTAAAGTTGTACCAAATTTCAAATCAGGTAGTAAGAGTGACCCCTCTAATTATAGACCTATATCTGTGCTTCCAGCATTGAGTAAAATCTACGAAAAAATCATGCTGGACCAGATGCTGTGTCATTTTAATGTGAATGGGATTTTGCATAGTCATCAGTTTGGCTTCACGAAAGGAAGGTCGACGACGGATGCAGGAGTGAAACTCATCAGTCACATTTTGGAATCCTGGGAGAAATTCCAGGATGCCATTGGCATATTCTGTGATCTCTCAAAAGCATTTGACTGTGTTGACCATAAAACCCCAATCTGTAAATTACATCATTACGGAATTCGTGGACAAGCTGCTGATCTTGTTTTTTCCTATTTATCTTACAGGCAGCAAAAGGTAACCATTAATGGGGCGACGTCCTCAGGCTCTTTTGTAAAGATGGGCGTGCCTCAGGGTTCGATCCTTGGCCCTTTTCTTTTTCTGGTTTATATAAATGACCTTCCTTATATGATGGCAAATTTAGCCGCTATAGTTCTATTTGCTGATGATACTTCCCTTATTTTTAAAGTAAATAGAAAAGATACGGATGTCTTGCATGTTAATGAAAGTCTGACTGTTCTTTCTAAATGGTTCGCTGCTAATAACCTCTTATTAAATGCAAACAAAACTAAGTGTATAAAGTTATCATTACCGAATGTCCCCCACGTTGATGTCAGTCTGATTCTAGACGGCAAAAAGCTTGATGTCATTGCAGAAACTGTGTTCTTGGGCATTACTATTGATTCTAAATTGCAGTGGGGAACCCATATTAGAACTCTCTTAGGTAGACTAAGCTCAGCTGCATATGCAGTAAGAAAAATTAGACAATTAACAGATATTGATATAGCTAGGTTAGTTTATTATGCTTATTTCCACAGTATTATGTCTTATGGCATTTTGCTGTGGGGATCTGCAGCTGATGTAGATTCAATATTCATATTACAAAAGAGAGCAATCCGAGCTATATATAAAATGGGTCCTCGCGAGTCCCTCAGAAATAAGTTTAAAGAAATCGATGTACTGACTCTGCCTTCTTTTTATATTTTAGAATGTATTTTATATGTTCGTAAAAACTTAGGACTTTTTAAAATTAGAAGCGATCTCCATAACAAAAACACACGTAATAAACATGAAATTGTTATACCTAAATGGAGATTAGCTAAGACCAGCAAGTCATTCTTAGTAAATAGCGTACGCTTTTATAACAAGCTGCCAAAGGAGGTGACAGAACTTACCGAGAGAAAGTTCAAAACTCATATTAAGCGTGTCCTAACCAAAAAAGCTGTCTGGCAATGACTGCTTCTGCTCATGTGGCCCCCTGGTAACTTATTAATGTTCTGTATAATTGTCTGTTAACTGCTCCATCTTTTTCCTTTTTTTTATATATAAGACATCTATTTTTTTTTTGACATATTCATACAATATTCCTTAGATTACCATTTTATAAATCCATCATATAATGTAATTGTCTTACTGAGACTTGTGATTATTTTTCTTGCTTTTATATAGCCTCTTTCAATAATGTGAATGTGAGAACATTGTAGACGCAAATTTTAGATTACTTCCTACCATTTTAACGGTAGGAGTTCAATATTGACTGGTCTGCACTGTCCTTACATAATTTATGTACTGTAATATGGAAATATTGTAAAGATAACAATTTTTTTAAAAGAGTAACCATGGAGTTTCTTGCCGGTTCTTCTCCATAGGAAACGACCAATTTGGAACCGTGCACTAGCATCTGACGTTTTATAAGTGCCCATGTAGGCCCATGTGAAATAAAAATTTTTGACTTTGACTTTGACAGTTGGATATAGGTCTCCTCCATCGACCAGACCAGTGTTTTAAATTCCTGAGATCATAACCAGGACGGTCTTATTTATATATTTACTTAAATTCTCCATGCGCACAAGAGTACAGCAAGCGAATTTTATGCCTTAAAAGCGGCCATCCCGAGGTACATTTTCATACAACCGCTGTTACGTGATTATGATGTTATTACACATCTTTCTTCAGATATTTTGGATACACAGATATCTTGTGGATATTATCTAGGCTTCTATAGAAATCAAAACATAAATTATTGTAAGAGTAATCCAGTAAAGACCTATAAAAATCTGCTATTTTACGTGAACTTTAAGTCGCCATAATGTACTCCTAAATGTATTAAAAATATAAAAAAGTACTTCTATAGCCTAAGCCCAGGGGCCCCGGTTCCGTTTCTAAAAGATAAGTCCAACCTCACTATAAAGGCTAAGAAGGAAAGGGGTGGGTCGTTTAGCCAGTAAGAGTCTGACACTGTTTCCCTCCCAAGGGCAGAATTCGTCATTAGATAATTTTTCCCATAGTTAAAAAAAATACCAAGTGATGATCAGGTCAGGGTTACTATAAGTGTTATGGGTCTTCCGGTAAGCGGTCGTCTCTCCAAAATGTTTTGCACGCACAGGATCGGTCGTTGTGGCGACGCTTGAGGAGACATATGTCCAACAATGGACAGCTTTGATGATGATGATGAATAGCATAATTATTTCAGGATAATATACAATCTCGAAGTGATTCCAGCGTGTTTGCAGAAAGGCGAAAACATGAACGAAGTTGCCACAGCACTGGGGTGTATTTGGGCATGAAAAGCATCTAGCCGATATGTTAAAAGGTGTAAGTTACATTATAATATAGCTAGCTTTCCATCATTCATACTCTGAAAGTAGGTGTGAAGTTTCCTGTGGAGCGGGTTGAAAGTAGTACATTTCATCCCTAGGGAGATTAATTTTCAACTGACAGCTGTCAAATTACTAAAAAAAAAACTTGAACCATGAGTCCATGACTCGAATTTCTATACAGCCAGTACAATTGAAATAACAAAGATAGAATACTTTTTTATAAATGATTTTTTAAATTTACTTTCGAATTTTCTATTTATTCATTTCAGGCTAAAGTCACGAAATTCTCACATACAGAATGTATGGAAGCATTTCCAAAGAACAGACATCTTACAAATGGTTACAGCAGCGACCTCCAGGCTTGTTACGGGGATGGAGAGAACAGGAGGGATGTTTGCGAGGTAAGCATGGGGCGGAAACGACGTGCTTCTAAGGGCCAAACCTGCGCAAATGCGAGCCCCATAAAAAAGTACTCCTTATGGGCTTGCCACACCAGGCTCCCTCGCAAGTAGCCGCGCCCCGCGCCACTTTATTAATAATACATTAAAGTTCTCCATGTATATGACTATATGCACACTGATAAAGTTCTCTTTTACAAATCTATCGTGATCAACACCGAGGCAGGCCAGTTTCTGACTGATAACGCGTAGATTCGCTGGCGGGCGTATGGATACGTGTGAATGCGCGCTCACTAATGGTATGGTATGGTATATCGGGCTGATGTCCGCAACTCCACGACTAAAGCGCGTATTTTGCGTACGGGTGGGATAAATGGGTCATTCGATCCACCCCAGCTCCTCGAGGAAGGCCAGCAAGGCCTTGGTATTACTGACCATTTCATTGAGGTTACCTGGGTCTCCGAAGTACTTTGCCCTGTATCCTGCGACGGCTGGGCAGCCCAGGAGCAGATGTGCTGCTGTTTCTTCCTCCGCCATGCATGCTCTGCACAGTGGGCTGTCTGTAACTCCTAGGACAGAGAGATGCTTATTAAAGGTCCCATGGCCCGTCGTAACGGCCGTTACCTTACGTAGCTGTGGCTTGGTCAGTCGTAGGATCCGCTTGGTAAAGCGGCCATCAATGGAGGGAAGTGCCTCCTTGGTCTGCCTGCATTCATTATGGTCTAGCCATAGTTGATGATGTAAGTTTCTGGTTCTTTTTCTTACCAGATTGCGTAGATATCCAAAGGGGAGCGGCACAATAGGCTCAGGCCCAATCACATCCGTGCTAGATCCCCTCCGGGCAAGTTCATCCGCTGCATCATTGCCTCGGGAACCGCTATGACCTTTAATCCATTGAATGGTTATATGATTGTGTTTACCCACCTGGTTGAGGCGTTGGTGACACTCGTATATTAGCCCAGAATTCACTGTGTGACTCTGCAGCGCTTGCAGGACAGACATGCTATCCGAAAGTATGCGTATTGAGTGGTCCTTAACTTTCCTGGTTGCAATGGCCAAGGCTGCCAGGGAAATACCCAAGCACTCAGCCTGGAAAACCGTGTTATGAACCCCCAATGGCGTGGCTATATGAATGTTGAGGTCCTCTGAGAAGACTCCCGCACCCGTGCCTTTACCTGTTTTGGATCCATCAGTGAAGATCCTCAGCTCTGCAGGGCACAGCCCCTCACAGCGATGATCCTCGTGCAGTTGGATTTTGTATTTTTTGTCAAATATGAATTGCTTGGGTATCCGATCATTAACTGCTTTCGTTATAGGGAGCTCATTATTGAGATCCTCTAGCAGAGCGGTGTGTTGTGTTATACTCTTACCCCAGAGGTCTAGTGTTTTAAGACGAACTGCCGCCATCGTCGCCTTCTGTTGTATAAACAGATGGAGAGGTGGAAGTCCTAGCATGGCCTCCAAGGCTGCAGTTGGAGTAGTCCTCATGCAGCCCGTGGCAGCCATGCACGCCTGCCTTTGCATGTGTTGTAGTTTGTTTACGGCTGTGGCCAGTCTGGTGCGGGGCCACCATACCACAGCGCCATAAGTGATCATAGGTCGAATTACTGCGCTGTATAGCCATAGTATGATTTTAGGGGATAGGCCCCATCTCTTACCTATCATTTTCCTGCACTGCCAGAAGGTGATGCAGGCCCTGTTCAGTTTATTCTCTAGGTGAGCGCTCCAGTTCAGCTTATTGTCTAGGGTTATCCCAAGGTACTTTACCTCATTTGACAACTGAAGTTCAGTGTTGAATAGTTTAGGTAGATTAAAACGCCCTAATGCTCTTTTACGCGTGAACATTACTAGCTCTGTCTTAGGGCATAAACTGCGTTAAGCGTGCCTCTCGCGTGTCCATACAAAAACGACCCGCGCGTGCCCATGCGCGTGCACACGCTCGTGAGCCCGTCGCGTGATAGTTCCGTGCAATGGGGCACGCATGCACGCGACGTGATCACGCATCACGTTGGACGGGTCCACGCGCGAAGCCCGCTAGCGGGTGCACGCGCGTGCTTGTTCAGTTGACAGCGCTATCTCGAACCGACCGCACGCGCGTGCCCGGCCCATAACAAAAAATGACAAATTTTGATACAGAAAGGGTAATTGTTGAAGTTCAGTGTCGTCCTGTCATATGGGACCAATCAAGCGAAATATTTAAAGACCGGGACGCTAAATCAAAAGCATGGCTAGACATTTGTAAAGTACTGTTTGAAAATTTTGATGACTGGAGTGAAGCTGTAAAATTGTACTGAGAAAACTGCGTTACGCGGATGCACGCGCCGATGCCCGCGCATAAGCACGCGAACGTGCTCACGTGCGTGCACCAGAAGCGTGGCCCGCGACGTGCTCGCGTGCGTGCACACGCGTAACGCAGTTTAAGCCCTTAGACGGGTTCACGGACAGTTCATATTTCTCGCACCACCGTTCCACGATGCGCAGTGCTTGTTGCATAAGGTTGCAGATAGTGCTAGTTACTTTCCCTGACACAAGGATTGCCAGGTCGTCAGCATACCCTATCGTGTAGTAGCGATTCGCGTTGAGTATGGTGATGAGCTCATTGATGACTAGATTCCACAGTAGCGGCGATAGTACCCCTCCCTGCGGACAGCCTCTGGCTATCAGGACCAACTGTTGGTCTACTTCAAACCGTTTACTTAGCATATTGGTAATCCAGTCAGTTAATACCTGATTTACTCCATGCTTGGAGAGAGCGGCACTTATGCTGGAGAAGTTGGTTTTGTCGAAGGCTCCTTCGATGTCTATAAAAACGCCAAGGCAAATACCTTTCTGGTCTATGTCCTCCTCTATCCGGCTTACCACCTGATGAAGAGCCGACTCTGTGGATTTACCCGAGCTGTATGCGTGTTGGTTACCATGTAGTGGTACTGTTTTTAGAGCGCCATCTCGCAGTTCCCTCTCACACAACCTCTCCATTGTTTTCAAGAGGAAAGAGGTTAGATTATGGGTCGGTAGGATTTGGCGTTTGTATAAACACTCTTACCTGGTTTCGGAATGAATATGACTTTCACTTCCCTCCATCCTTTGGGAACGTATCTAAAGACCAGGCACGCTCTCAATAAAGGCAACAAAATTGATGCCAGCGGTGTCCCCCCCCATTGTAATAGTGCTGGAAACACACCGTCCGGACCAGGGGCCTTAAAAGGATGGAAGCTATGGATTGCCCATTGTAGTTTTTCCAGCGTAATAATCCTCTGTGCGTAGAGCCTGTCATCATCTGACGGGGTTTGTGTTACATCTGACCAGTCGGTTACCTGTGTGAAGACGCAGCCTGGGAAGTGAGCCTCAACTAAGACGCGTCTAGCTTCTTCAGGTGACGTGGTTAGTGTGTTGTCTGACTTACGGAGTGTGGAAGGCTCAGGAGTATCCTGTCGAGCCAAAACTTTTCTCACCCTGTTAGCTTATTGGCAGGATTCAATACCATCACAGAACTTACGCCAACCTGCGGTACGCCTGAACCTGATGCATTTTTTGTAGTTGGATTTAGCCGTATAGTAGGCATCTCAATCAACATCCCTACATGTATTCATAGCCCTATTTAGAGCTTTTCTTACCTTACCTCGCTTGCGTTCCAGATCCGGGCCCCACCAGGGTTGTCTACCCGGTGTGTCGCGCGGTAATGTTTCTGGGCAGGCAGAATGGTAGCTGCTTATCAGTGAATCTGTAAGTAGGTCCACTCGTGCGTCAATTTGCGTTATATCCGTAACTGTGGTCGGATCATCCAGCGGTGCAAGTTTGGTAGCCAGGCTGCGCGTATACGCTGCCCTATCCGTGTTGCGCGGATTCCGCCGTGGTAGTCTAGGTGTGGTACAGACCTGAATGTCGAAGCGGATCCACTTGTGATCTGAGCAGGAAGCTTCTGTGGAGACATGCCACCCAGTGATCAGTTCAGCCGCTCCCTCTGTTGCCAGAGTAAGGTCAATTATTGTACGACTGCGTCTGGTTACGAAGGTTGGTTCGGAACCTGTATTTAGTAGGGATAGGTTAGTTGTAAACAAGTAGTCGACCAGAGCCTTACCCCTCATGTTGTGCGAGTCCATCCCCCATAGTGGATGGTGTGCGTTCGCGTCAGTTCCCACCACTATCTCGACTCCGCCGTCCTCGCAATGGGTCACCAGGCGGGCGAGGTCATGGGGCGGTGGGTCCTCACCTTCGGGCATGTATGCCGAGGCGAAGACCATTGCCGTCTCTGTAGCGTCTCGCTGCATGTCCAGTCTAACTGCAGAGATGTCTCTGCAACAGAAGTCAGTTAGAAGCTGTGCTTTTAGATTACCTGTGACATAGATGCACGCCCTGGGGTGATCATGGTCTGTAGTAAAAAGGAGCTTACCACCAAGATTGGAGAGTCCTCGTATCTGGCCACCTCTAATCCACGGCTCCTGGATCAGGGCAATGGCCGTGTGTTGTACCTCCAGCCACTTGCGTAGTTGGGCCGTCGCTGTTTGACTGTGGTGGAGGTTAGCCTGCACGACTTTACAGGCAGAAAGGGACGCCATCACTGGCAGAGCCCTCTCTCCCTTCGTCCAGTCGCAGCCACGCAAGCATATCGCCTTCTTCGAAGGCATCCCCACCCGGGCCCGAAACCGGGGACAACATGATGTCATCCGGCTCCGCGCCCGACGCAGGGACGTCGGCCACGCTTGCTGCGGTATCGGTCGGCTTTGCCTCTACGACAGGACCGGCCGCCGATGCAACTTCGTTGTTCGGTGAGGGGGCAGCTCCCTCTGTCATACCTGGTAAAATCTTACCGGTAGCCTTGTCCCAATTCCGAGGGGTGTCGCCAAATTTGCTATTAGCGCCCTGGAAATTAATGTACACCGACCACACGCCAATCGCAAGTCGGCGTTCGGCTGCCATCAGGGTCGGAATTATGTCCTCCGGGACGCCCAGGATCAGGAACCAGCAAGTTTCCTGTTTGTCAGCATGCAGGAGTACCCACCTGTTGACACCCGCCCAGCGGTTCTGGTAACTGAGGGCCCGGCCTATGTTCCTAGGCTCCCCGTATACCCCCTGGTCGTCCGGTATGGCGATGCAGCAGCGCACCCGCTTCTGGACATCCGACTGCTTACAGACGACTAGCGAGGGGCTAGTCGGAAGCGACAGCTCGGAGACAAGCTTCTTGAGCCACGTCAGGGTTTGGTCGTTGGCGCACCACACCTTAAGCACTCCGCCTGTGTACAAAGGCTTACCTACAAAGATCGGCCCTGTAGCGTCATCTGACACGGCCCAGGATTCGCTGATGATCTGCTTTTGAATTGCAGCGATAATCTGGTCCGATACAACCTGGCTGATGGCCCCTGTGCGCTCGCAGGTGATCGCGACGCTTAAAGGGGCGTTGGCAGCTTGGGCGTAGCTTTTCGATGCCACACGTTCTGACTGTTCAAGCCGTGGCCGCTTGTACTCACCCCTGGGAGACACGGTCTCGTTGAGAGCGCGTTTGGTCATAACCTGAGCCTCTCCCGTGGATGTTGGAGCTGTGGTTGCTGCTGGCGGCGCTGGTTTTCCAGCGACATCGGTTGGCGGTAGGTCAGGAGTTGGTCGGCTAGTGCCAGTCCCCGTCTGCCTTTTACCTGCTGCGAAGTTCAGCATGCCGCTACCTGTGCCGGCCGAGCCTGTGGCAGCAACCTGTTTTTTCTGAAGGGCCTTACTCCTTTCAGCCCTCCTTCGCTCTTGACGACGCTCCTTGCGCGCCGGTCGCTCTCTTTTCTTCTTGCCCTGGCTTGGTGGTTCCTTATGACCTGAAGGGCCTTGGCAAGAGCAAGAGCAATGGACTTGTGGAGTAGACTTTTTACCCTTGCCCTTGCGTTTAGGTACCACCTGCCAGGCACCCCAGGATCCCTCACCGGCGGTCCCTGCTGTTCCCGAGTTACCGGTGGCAGCGGCCCCGCCAGTGACGGGCCCCGGCCCCGCCGGAGGCGGAGAAGAGTGCCTAGGAGGGCCCACACCGACAGCGGCGTTGGCCGCCTTCGGTGGTGCCACCTTGGAGGAAGAAGGTCCGGTACTGGTCCCTTGCAGCGCCGTAGTCCTTCGTTTGGAGTGGGACTTATGAGTGGTCTTGGCTGCGGTGTTCGCCACAGCCAGACCGGCACCCGCGCTGGAGCCTGCGACGTTGGCCACAGGGTTTCCAGGGGCGAGCGAGGTGCAAGCACCTCGCTTGGGAGCTCCGCCAGTTTTCACCGGCTCCGCTCCAGAGATAGTAGGCCTTAAATGATCCATACTTGATTTTTTCTTAAGATTCATCCCTCTGGCTCCCACCCTCCATGGAGCCCGCACCTGGGAACGTCACACTGCTTAAAAGAGCGCGACGTTAGGATTACCAGAGAAATATAGGTACGCAGGGCTGGTTTACAGTGCGATATCGGGCGCTCGATCGGGCCGGCGTCGGAGGCCGAAAGGCCTGCCCCCAACGAACTGATCAACCCTCACTTACACCGTCAGCATGACCTTCACCCACCGCCTCAGTCGTCCAGGGACTTCCTCAGCGGACCCCATGCACCTCGCCTGTGGCCCTCTGACGGGACACAATGGCCATTTCCCTACCCTTGGCTAGAGAGTAGGGCCACCGTTTCGCTTGAAATCCGGACCAAAGGGGGCGTGTTGCCTTTCAGCTCAACCCCCCAGGACTCCTTCATCCCTGCTTACGGCGCTCGACTGCGCAGGTCCTAGCGCAGGTGACTAGTCTCTCCTACCCGCCATCAGCTGAGTTTAGTGACGGCCGAGCCCGCGACCACTCCGTCACGGGAGGGTCGCGGTGAGGAGGGAAGTAGGATGTGGTCAGGAATGAGGATAGGTGGGATGTGAGGGTGAAAATTGTGTAGGGAGGGTCATGGGTAGGATAATGCAGGTTACGGGGAAAAGGGGGATGGGAACGAGTGAATAACCCCCACTCATAGGTCGCCCGGCGGTTTCAGTTACGTCTATTTCTGATGGAACTAGACCAAGAACGGGGTGGCAACCTCGGGAAGGTAAATCCGCCAGACTTGCCTTGAGGATCTGCACGACTGTAGCGCTCTCCCTCAAGACCACGCCACCCTGCCATCTCTGAGGGAGACAACAGGGTAGGCCTGCATCTATACTACCAAGCAAAGCAAAAGCAAAGCATGTCGTTGTGCAACCGCAAAAGCATACATACAGACCCTCCCTAAACTCACTAATCAGCATTAATCACGTGCAGACGCGCAAATTCCGATGATTGCGCGCGTCTTTTTAAAATGTCAGAAGTAATGTGCACGTTACGCTGTGGAGTTAAGGTTGAATTTGTTATGTTCAGTTTTATACAGACGCTTCGATACGCTTCTACTCTGCGCTAGTACAAATTGACCCTACGTCTATGAGTCAGCTCTGACTAATGTTGTATGAAAGTTGCTGAATATGATTATTTATTTATTTAGTACAGCAAAATAGCCAATAATACTAAATTAAATTACCTTTTCACTCTGTCTTCTCACAGAATCGTAAGCTTTCTAATACCTAATATCGTCTTCCATTCATCAGCAAACAAATGAAATCCAATCCAGAGTTGGTCTCCACGAGCGCGTTGAATATCGTTAGCATACGCGGTATAGGGGAAGAGGATCGGGTTACAGTTCGACAAAATGGGACATTGAATAATTTGTTTTCTAGAGCAATTGTAATTATTTGGAACAAATAGTTGACACAACTCCGCATATAACTCGGACGCATCAGTGTAACCATTAATGATTTTATAGGCTATTGTTATTTGGTTAACATTATACAGGGTGTCATTGACATGTTAACGCAAACAAATACCATAAATCCAGTACATGATTCTGGACACTCCAGTGGTGGAATTTTTTGTCGGTTTTATCTTATTTTTTTTTTATGAATTTTTTTACGTTTTTTAGATTAAACTGTATAAAAACGTCATTTTAACATTTTTTGCGAAAAAAATTAGTGAATTACATTCTAAATTAATAATGTCATCGGGTTTGATTAGAATAACGACTTTAATTGCCTCGATGATTTTTTTAATTTTTTTTTTGTAAAAAAAATTTTTTTTTTTTTCTAAAAATATCATTGGGATTGGTTAGAATAACGATTTTATACAGGTAAAAAATAAAAAAACAAAACTTTTTTTCAAAAATTTGAAAAAAAAACCGACGAAAAATTCCACCACTGGGATGTCCAGAATCATGTACTGGATCCATGGTATTCGTTTGCGTTAACATGACAATGACACCTTGTATTTGCTTCTAAAAATATTTTCCCTAGGGTGACAGCGGTGGTCCTCTCCAAATTGACACCAATAAGAAGAAAGCCAAGTGTCTCCACACCATCATCGGCGTCACATCGTACGGAAGAGCCTGTGGTGTCCTGGGCACTGCTAGCTTGTACACCAGGATTGCTCCCTACGTGCCCTGGATCGAGATCTTCACTGGTAATCTGAGTTAAAAAGGAAGCAAGAATGTGGCAAATAAATTGAACCAGCTGCTTTTTTTTGTGGTGGGAAAAATCATTTAATGACGAATTCCGGTTCGGTTCTGTTGATTATAATTATTTGATATTTATCATAGTATTTATTAGTTTATAATATCGCTGGTATGGCCACGTTTTACGTTAACCGGTAGACTACGTGGGTAACAGATGCCTCGCCATGCCGCCTCCGCCGGGACCCGGAAAACGAGGAAGGCCTAAGAGGCGTTGGATCGACGTCGTAAGGGACGATATGCGTGCCAATGAGCTTACGGCAAAGGACGCGAAAGACCGAGCGAAGTGGAGGCGATTGTGTGGGAAAGCGGACCCCGGGCACCGAGGTGAATAGCCAAGGGTAGCAACCGGGACTGGCGCTAAGATGATGATGATGAGTTTACGATATCAGCATAAATATACGTATTTTATTATTTTAGGTCACTTAATTTATATTACAATCTATTTAAAATATCTGTTATTTATTTATTGTGCACAACTACCACAGTGTTATCTTTTTTAACCCAAAGGTTGACTGGTAGAGAACGCCTATGTAGCATTAAGTCCGCCTATGTACCACTACTGTACATGAATAGTTTAAATAAATAATAATCCCGCCCTCAAGTAATGCGGAAAACAGTGTCAGACTCTTACTGACTAAACAACCCACCCCATTATTTCTTACCCTTCATTCCCTTCGGGGTCCGACCTTCTTTTCAGAAACCGGGGCGCCAGTAGTCTTCGGTCCTGCAGTTGGAACTCTCCATTTGCTAACAACTCCTTGAAGCGCGCGGGAACAGAGTGCTCCGTCGACGACTTGGCTTGGTCCGGACTATTACCAAACACCGGATGGCAAGCTACCCATTGATCGCCGTCTGCAAGCCTGCGCTTACGGTGGCCGGAAATCGGGATCAGAATCTCTGCGGCGTCTGGGGCGTGTGCACCGTTGCCTTATGCGGTCGGCTTCCTCCTTAGCTAGTATTACTACTTCGCAGAAGGAGGCGACCGCCTGCCGCTCCTCCGTCAGAGTCTAACACTGCTTCCCGCTCAGCCCAAGGGCGGGATTCGTCATTGGATGATTTTTGCTCATCGTAAAAAAAAAAACATCGTTACGAACTTGAAAGCGCAGTAACCAATTTTCGGGTGTCAATAGAAGTGGGGGTATGCTTGTAATACAGCAAATGGTTCAACTTATTTGAATGTAGTACAAAAGAATTGAAGAAGAAAAAGAGGTGTAAAACTGTGGTGTTTGTAAAATAAAGAATTTGTTGTTATGCTGTTCCTTTCACATTGTTTAATTTTTTTTCTTGATTGAGTACACTCTTGCGGAAAAAATAATTAAATTAAAAAACGTCCGTCGGATCTTTGCGAGTCTGAAGTTAGGCTCTGCGAATTTTAGCGCTCGAAAACTCGTACAAAAATAAAGGTTTTAAAAAAAGTAATGCCAATAACAGGTTTTAACAGCAATAACAACTGCAAATGTTATGTTATGATGATGATGATGATGAAAATCTATGGTGGAGTAAGTAGAGTAAGGTAGAGTAGGGCAGAGTGGAGTAACATGTTTGCTAAATCGAATTTATCTATCTACACTACTACACTAATATAATAAAGAGGTAAAGTTTGTTTTATTATTTTTTTGTTTTTTTGTTTGTAGGAGCTGCTTTACTCCTGAGTGACATAGGCTATATTTTATGTACGCGGGCGAAGCCGCGGACAAAAACTAGTATTCTAATATTTCTATCGATGTAGTACTTATTTGGCAAAGAATTTGATTTAGCACAATACCGTCGAAGATTTCTACTAGCAGTTTTTGAAAATCTTAAAGCCCGGTTTCCACCGCGAGCGCAATTGGGTCCATTGCGCTCGCGGTGGAATAATTAATGACTTTAAACTCACAACGCAAACTGCATACTTGCATTTTCACCAACAAATAGTCTGACGGACTATTCCGTCATATTCCGTCCAGTGTTTCTTTCAGGTACTACTCCGGGGGGGCTTTGCCCCTCCGGAATAGCCTCACTGCCCTCTTGGAGCGTACGGAACTTAAGAGCAATAGGTTGCCGATAGCTTCTTTGCGCATGTCTGCACCAGATTTACGTATACACCGTTAAATTTTGATCGTTTTAATCCCTTGAAGGGTCGATCCGGCACATGAAACACTATCGATTTGTAAAGTTAAAATAAAAAAATAAGCACTTTTTTTTAATTCGAATTCGTTTATATGCACTTTCGAAATTGATTTTTTAAAGTAAATATCAGCTGGGCCAGTTCAATGACCTGTAGGTAGTTAGTACGCAACACCCAAAGACTACCTACGCGGTCATTGACTCGTTTACTTAAAGAAATTAATTTCGTAAATGCGTATATAAATAAGAGATTTCGAAAAAAAATACTCTATTTTTTTATTTTATCTACATAAATCGATAGTGTTTCATGTGACCTGATCGTCCCTCCACGGGATTAAAACGATCAAAATTTAACGGTGTATTCATCATGTTAGACCTGGAAACTATTGACGTGACGTGGCATACAATGAGCTAATTTGTTGATTTGTCCACAAGAAAAAAGTCACGAAGAATAAGATTTTTGTAAAGGATATTATTCTTTTAATAAATAATATCTTTTATACCTACAAAGGTACCTACAAAAGTCCGCCATGGGGTTTGCCAAAGAGCTATGGAGCGTAGTATTCTGGGCGTAAAAAGATCAGACCGAATACGGAATGACACGCTGCGCTCCAGGACGGGCATAACAGATGTAGGCAAAAAGTCTGCCAGGCTTAAATGGGATTGGGCAGGTCACACTAGTCGCATGCACGAGGACCGCTGGGCAAGAGTCGCCACTCAGTGGGCACCAGAGGGAAGAAAGCGTTGTCGAGGCAGGCCTAGAAAGAGGTGGCGGGATGATTTAGACGCGTACCGAGACGACTGGTTCGAGACGGCGCGGGATGAGAAGGTTTGGAAGGACTTGGGGGAGGCCTTTGCCCAGCAGTGGGACAGTTAGGGCTTATATAAAAAAAAAGGTACCTTTTTACAATATTACTTTTACTATTTTGGTTCAGCTTATAGCATCTTTTATTCATTAAAAAAGTTTAAAATGATCGGATTTGATTTAAATACCACTTTGTTTCCTTTATTTACTCTGCCCCCCCCCCAGATCTCTTAACTGCCCCCCTGGAGGATTTTGCCTGAAAGATATACTGATTCCGTCGTATTGTGTCAGACTATACACCGTTAAATTTTAGTCGTTTTAATCCAGAAGAGGATCGATCCAGTACATGAAACAATATCGATTGGTAAAGTTAGAATGAAAAAACCAAGTACTTTTTTTTTAACTCGAATTAATTTACGCATGTTCTAAATTGATTTCTTTAAGTAAACGTCAGCTGGGCGAGTTCAATGACCTGTAGGTAGTTAGTACGCAACGATCGACAACTACCTACAAGGTCAATGACTCGTTTACTTAAAGAAATTAATTTCGTAAATGCGTATATAAATAAGAGATTTAGAAAAAAAGTACTTTATTTTTTTATTTTATCTACACAAATAGTGTTTCATGTACTGGATCGACCCTCTTCGGGATTAAAACGACTAAAATTTAACGGTGTATGATTAAGTCCTTTATAGCTCACATATTCAGATCATACACAGCGTTTAGCATGTTTCAGTATATTTTAGCAGGAAGTTGATCAAATTAAATATTGACTGATCCGAACAGCGGCGTGACTGATATGACTCCCCACAAAACGGGCAACTATTCCCTAAAAACTTTGATCGCATTTTGTCTTCTCATGCAATCACATAGAGACGTAAGGCTCTAGACAAACGGACCGCATTTTAACTGCAAATTGCAGTTCGGATGCAGTTTGAATGCAGTTGATACGACTGCAATAGAACTGCAAACCAACCGTGCAGTTCGATTGTAGTTGGTGTGCAGTTTACACGATTGCACTGAACCGCTGACTGCAAATGAACTGCAACGGGACTGCACGTTTAGTTTGCAGTTCTATTGCAGTCGTGCCAACTGCATCCGAACTGCAATTTGCAGTTGGATTGCAGTTCAATTGCTGTCCGTCTGTCTAGAGCCTTCGACACGGTCAACATAGTAGTAGCTGGAAAGTCTTTTGATTAAAAATTGAAATAGTATACGATTCATTCGCAAAACTAGAGTATCGAAATCGGGGTTCTTATCCCACTGGGGCATCTATCTCGCCTTTACACTACAATAGTAATCACAACAGTCACAATTTAAATCACAATTTGTTGACTAAATTAAAATCAATCAAACTAGACAATTACTGTTTAATTACATTGACTTCATTTAAATCTACACTATCTACACTAATATAATAAAGAGGTAAAGTTTGTTAGTTTGTTTTTTTGTTTGTAGGGGGTAATCTCTGGAACTAGTGGTCCGATTGGAAAAATTTTAGCAACAATAGAAAGCTGCTTTACTCCTGAGTGACATAGGCTATATTTTATGTACGCGGGCGACAACACCTAGTAATATATATTTTTTTATTAAAATAGCCTATTGTAAGTCCCACTGATGGGCAAAGGCTTCCCCTTTTTCCTTCCAAACTTGTATGTCTAGGGCGACCTCCGGCCATGTTTGCCCCGCGAACATGATGAGTTCGTCACTCTACCTTCGCCGCAGTCAACCTGGACGGCGTCGACCTCCCTCAGGTGTCCAGTGAGTGACAATCTTCGCCCACCTGTCCGGGTGCATTCGTGCGACGTGGCCAGCCCACTCCCACTTCAACCTCGCTTAAATATAATTAGATAATAAAATAAAGTAATTCAAATTAAATCCATAATAATTAAATTACAAAATCAAAACTAGGTATTAGTTATAATCAATTTACACAAATCACAAGTAATTTATGGTTCGCAAACAACAGCGCATTATACAACGTGTAACAAAATAACCATATACATCAAGAAGCGCTGAAGAATACAGGGTGAATAGAATCTCTACATCTATAGTTTCAGCTCAAAATATTTTTTTCAAAAAATTGATACCAAATTTTTGGTATCGCATGATTCTTGATTTCAAATCATAACAAACGTGTCAAGACACTACGGGGTCAATTACATTCCACGACACTCGCTAATATTACGAAACATTCTAAAGGTGCTCCCTCACCGGAAGCATTCGCGCGTAATGTAACGTTACAGAATCGAGCATTACAACAGAGAGGGAGGAGAACTGAGCATTACAGTGCGCAAACTGTAATGATACAAAACGATGTTACATCAGTGAAGGAGGAGAACCAAGCATTACAATGCGCACCTTGTAATGATACACTGTGTAATATTTTGATACAACTTCTCAGGGAGATAGTGTTGTAATGTAATGTTCAAAGTCGAATCTTAATGTTACATTACACGCGATCGCTCGTCGGTCAGGGAGGTAGTGTTGTAATGTAATGTTCAAAGTCGAATCTCAATGTTACATTACACGCGAATGCAAATCTGTACTAATATAATAAAGAAGGAAAGTTTGTTTTTTTATTTTTTTTTGTTTGTAGGAGGTAATCTCTGGAACTACTGGTCCGATTGGAATAATTTTAGCAACAATAGAAAGCTGCTTTACTCCTGAGAGCTATATTTTATGTAGGCGGGCGAAGCCGCAGGCAAAAGCTAGTGTAATAATATATAAATCAATGATTGCATTCATACTTATTGTTAATGAACGATTATTTATTATTTGTTGAGTATTTTATGTGTGTAATATTTTGTTAATTTATTTTATGCTGCGACATGGATTTATTCATTAACTAGCTGTGCCCGCGACTTCGTCCGCGTGGAATAGTTATTTTGGGCATCATATTTATTTTTGCAGCTTTATAAATTATAGCTATTACCCACGACTTTCCCCGTGTCAATTTCTGTTATTAATTTAGACAATTTAGTTTTTAAATGAACATAATTATCTAAAAGTACTTCATAGAGCTACACCCTCCACTTGGGCACGCCATAATCTCGGTGGTAAGTGCCCTCTTTGAGGCGTGGTTGGATAGACATCACGCAGGACATGACGCAGGTTCTCACCGGACATGGGAAGTTCAGGAGATTCCTGCGCCGGATTCGTGCGGAAGAGACGCCCGGGTGTCTCCACTGTGTGGCCAGCATGGAAGACACGGTGGAGGTGTGCCCCGCTTGAGAAGAGAATCGCCGTGTCCTCGTGGAGGTGATCGGCGGCGGTGGCCTCTCGCGCCGGGCCTTGGTTCAGGCCATGGTCTGCAGCGAAGAAGAATAGCAAGCGGTCGCCTCCTTCTGCGAAGCAGTAATGCTCGTAAAGGAGGAGGCAAGGGCAAAAGCGCCCTCGCCGTAGCCGTCGCCGCCGCGATCCCGCCGATATCCGGCAAACCGTAGACGCTGGCTTGCGGATGGTGAGCAATGGGTAGCTCGCCGTCCGGTTGTCTGGTAACAGTCCAGACCGAGATCAAGTCGTCGACGGCCTGCACTGCTCCCGCGCGCCTCAAGGTGTTGTCAGCAAACTGTGGGGCTCTTCAGGGTCGAAGCCTCCTGCAGCCGAGGGTTGGTGCGAAAGCGTTATACCGGGGCTCTGGGAATAAGGCAAGGGAGGAACGGGGTAGGTTGTTTAGTCAGTAAGAGTCTGACACTTTTTCCCGCTCCGCCCAAGAGCGGGATTCGTCATTGGGTGATTTTTACCTACCATAAAAAACCCCTCCGCGCCGCCCGCAAACAACCCGTTTCCTCGCCCGCCGGCCGGCCAGGCGCAGCGTCATATTTTGCACATCATGCGGCGTGAGTGAATTTTATATCGGAGTATTTTAAAATTGTAATATCTTCTAAGGTGTTCATTGAAAATAAGTGATTACAAAGACAATTTTGTTCACAATTACATACTCTTAATCAACAACACATTTATTTGGATAAAGATTATATTATTATGTTGATACAACTCTAAAAAATAATCGGTAAAAATTGGCCAAATTTGATTCCCATAAAAATGGTTCTAGTGAGTTAATCTTAAAAGATAGACATATACTGTTGCGGACATTTTTTTAGATCATTTTAAGAGGAATAATTCTTTCATACATATTTTTTTGGTATCTTCTACCGTTTTCGCAGCGCACGCAACGGAAGCCCTCAAAGATGAATATTTTTCCCCGTTTTTTCCACATTTTCCATTGTTTCTTCGCTCCTATAAGTCACAGCGTGATGTTATATAGCCTAGCCTTCCTCGATAAATGATCTATTCAACACAAAAAGAATTTTTCAATTCGAACCAGTAGTTCCTGAGATTAGCGCGTTCAAACAAACAAACAAACAAACTCTTCAGCTTTATAATATTAGTATAGATTTAATTGTTTTGATTTTTGTTTGATTTTAATATGATATTAATGTGAATTTGAGAGCAGTGGTGGCCGAGTGGTAACGGCCCCGACTTACGAGTCGTAGGTCGCGGGTTCAAACCCAGCCAGGCGCATTACTTTGTGTAATTTATTTCATCACCACTGCTCTCAAAACGGTGAAGGAAAACATCGTGAGGAAACCGGCATGTCCTAGAACCAAAAATTCGAAGACATGTGATATCCACCAATCCGCACTGGGCCCGCGTGGTGGATTATGGCCCATTCCCTCTCCTAGAGAGAGGAGGCCTGTGTCCCTGCAGTGGGAACATTAAAAGGCTGATGATGATGATAATGTAATTTTGGTTTCATTTTGATTTAATTTTTCATTTAATTTTAAATTTTAGACACAGTCGCACGCATTATGTGGAAAATGTTGTTATACATTTATTTCATTCCGCATGCATTCTTATAATTTTTAATCTATCACCGTTTGTTTTCCCGAATAAATACATTCTGTTAATCTGTAGCTGAGTACCTGGCTACCTAATTTAGCGCTTCTTGATGTATATGGTTATTTTGTTACACGTTGTATAATGCTACAGTCTAATGTCTCTGTAAGCGTGGCTAGCATGCTGGCAAAAAATCTATTTGCACGTCATACCACTCCGAAGTCTTTCTGTCGATATAGTCATCGGTCCACCCTGAAAACCAGCGCCGTGGATTCGTCGCAATGTGTGTCCTCGGCTTTATGCTGAGTGGCCGGCCGCGCCGCGCGGACGTGCGCACTATTTTGTTTTGTATATGGTTTTATGTAAATTATCTATACAGACAAACGGATACAATTGGGGTCTAAAGTTTGTATGGACAACCATAATATCACGCGGGCAAAGCCGCTGGCAGAAGTCTAGTTATCTATTATAAAATATAAAAGGAGAAACTGACTGACATATCAACGCACATCCGAAACTACTGGGACTAGGATCGTTAAATTTTGCACAAGGCTTCTTGTTATGACGTTGGCGAACACTAAGAAAGGGTTTTTCAAAATTCAGCTCCTAAAGGGATGTAATGGGGGTCTAAAGTTTCTATGGAGAAGCCTATTTTTAAGCGGGCGAAACCGCTGACAGAAGGCACCGTTAAACTTTAGTCGTTTTAATCCCGAAGCGGGTCGATCCAGTACATGAAACAATATCGATTTGTGAAGATAAAATAAAAAAATAAAGTACTTTTTTTCTAAATCTCTTATTGATATATGCATTTACGAAATTAATTTCTTTAAGTAAACGAGTCATTGACTTTGCAGGTAGTTGTCGGTCGTTGCGTACTAACTACCTACAGGTCATTGAACTCACCCAGCTGACGTTTAGAACATGCGTAAATTAATTCAAGTTTTAAAAAAAGTACTTTGTTTTTTTATTCTAACTTTACCAATCGATAGTGTTTCACAGTTTCATGTACTGAATCGATCCTCCAAGGGATTAAAACGATCAAGATTTAACAGTGTATTAGTTTACGTCCCGTAAATAAAAAAAAATTCTTTCTTATTTCGTAAAGAGATTACTGCTTACTACGACACTGCGTCACAAAATAAATAGGCATAGAAGTCAATCTCATGTATATACTTCACTTTTCATACCTACGCACGGCGGTCGCGCGCGCTAGGGTTGTCAACGGGATTATGCGAAACAAATAATCGTGGTACTTGCATTCGTATTCAGTTCGATGCCTCCCACGTAAGTTGTTGTAACCCACAAAATGGCGATTTTGGGTTTTTTATGTAAAAGTGTCTAATTTTATGTAAACTATCCTACAAAAAAACAAAAAGTCCAAAAATCCTATTACTTAAGGTACTTTTGAAACGTATAATGTTGTATATTTCGAACGATTCCGGCGTAGACTGTAGTATTTATTACTTGTAATGGTTTACAACGGGGAAAAGCGCACGTGCGCCTGTTGTATGTAACACATATCACAGATTACGCTGGAATTCGCTGCCAGTTGCACCTCTCACGCAATTTTAACGTCGTTAATTTAATATTCTAGTAATTACTATTCTGTTTAATCTTATTTTTAACTAACATGATAACCATTTAAAATATGGTATTGATCCCATACAACAATTTACGTCGCTAATTTTAAAATTATTTTATGTTAAGTGATATGTAAAACATTTTACTTCGATGCTAAATATGTAAAAGTAAGTTGTAACATCACATACAACGATTCACGTCGCTATTCGTTTGAAATAAGTACGTTGTATGTATTTTTCAGGGAGTGTTTTATGAATATCACTGAAATCAGAGTCATTCAAGGCAACCATTTTCAATGAATAAGAAACAGCAGTATTAATCCCCGATCAAAGAGATATTTAACAGCCTGTGAAAAAGTCTGGGTCTGTCAAAACCATCGTTTGTGACCATTTCAAGTCTTTTCAACTTTTTGCAAGTTGAGTCACACTATGTTTGACCAAATTCATTAATGTTATATTAAGACAGAGGTTTAAACTTTTAGTGTATATAGTAATAACGTATAGCTTTTGCCTTAAGGGGACACAAAGAAAACAAGATCTGAAAGATAATAATATCGTAAAAATAAAAGAAGTACCAGTTTGTTCAGAAGATTCAATATTAATTGAATGTTTTATCAGACTGTAAGGTGATGGCCACTTCTTTCAACAACAATACCTTAAGATGCCGAAATGCTGATGATATAAATACACCAGTTAGATGCATGAAACCAGCTTTTTGGGGTCGGGAAACAAACCCTCTATTGTACCTATATTACGAGCAAAACTTAATATTTGCGGGCTTTTCTAGAGTGTAAGTTATTAAACATTACTTATTTACCTATCGTTTGTCTTGGATATGGTTATGAAAAGAAAAAGAATAAAGCATATTACAGAATGAGTATAAGTATAGTCACTTGAAAAAATGGAGAGAGGAAAAGATTACAAAGTAAAGATTGTGGGAGGAGTGATATGAAAGAAAAGGTTAGTGATAGTGAGATGGGTAATACGACAAAATGGAAGAATAAGCTTGTTCCACCAACTCCAAATCGCATTGGACTAAGATAGGAACATGATGATGATTTACCTGTTTTTAAATCTCATTGGTTACTAGAATTTTTTTAATCATTTTGGTTTCGATACTTTTTTGAGTTTTGATTATTTAAACTGTAGTAAAAATTTGATTAAAGGACGATGCAATTAATTGAAAGTATAATTTAAATTTAGAAAAAGCTTGAATTTTTATTTTTAGATTTTTTAAATGATTTTTAATCTTAATCTTTAATGTTTTCCTAATCTTTGAAATATCGTTTCTTATTTTAAACTCTAAACCCTAAAATGTAAAATTTTTATATACTTGATTGGAAACATTCTGCTTTTTTGTATTTCGGTAACGTATCAACGAAAAGGTATTGTCCTAAACGAAATTAGGCTGAAAAAACATTGTATTTATTTTATTATATCAAGTAATGATACACATACCACACCTTTTTTTTATTTGTAATCGACGCAAATTGATGTAAGTATCAGATATGATCCAAATCGGCTCTTGTACTCCCGTGTATAATAATGTAAGTGACAGTTACAACATTTTGTGAGCACCTCATGTCGCGGTAAACAGTTGTAACAACAAAATTTAAGAAACCGTTACAATTATAAAGAAATGACATGTAGTAAACGATAACATATTAAAAATTATATGCTCATACCGAATTTCAAAAAGATTCTTTGAAAAATGTGGCTTGTATCGCAAAAAGTATCTTTAAAACGCTCTCCTGTAAAATTGCATTTTTGGGGTTACAACAACTTACGTGGGAGGCATCGAGTTGATTGATTTATTGTTGGGAATGAAATAGAAAAACCTATATAGCATTAAGAAACATTTCAATTTTATTGTTATACTAGCTGTGCCCGCGACTTCGTCCGCGTGGAATAGTTATTTTGGGCATCATATTTATTTTTTAAAACAACCTCAGCTTTATAAATTACTAGCTGTGCCCGCGACTTCGTCCGCGTGGAATAGTTATTTTGAGCATCATATTTATTTTTGCAAACAACCTCCTCAGCTTTATAAATTATAGCTGTTACCCACGACTTTGCCCGTGTCAATTTCTGTTATTATTTCAGACAATTTAGTTTTTAAAAGAACATAATTATCTAAAAGTACTTCATAGAGCTACACCCCAACTTGGGCACGCCATAATCTCGGCGGTAAGTCCCCTCTTTGAGGCGTGATGTCTATCACGGCATCCTCACCTTCCGCATGACGCAGATTCTCACCGGACATGGGAAGTTCAGGAGATTCCTGCGCGCCGGATTCGTGCGGAAGATACGCCCGGGTGTCGCCACTGTATGGTCAGCCCGGAGGATATGGTGGAGCACTCGGTGGAGGTGTGCCCCGCTTGAGAAGAGCATCGCCGTGTACTCGGAGGTGATCAGCGGCGGCGATCTCTCGCGCCGGGCCTTGGTTCAGGCCATAGTTGGCAGCGAAGAAGAATGGCAAGCGGTCGCCTCCTTCTGCAAAGCAGTAATGCTCATAAAGGAGGAGGCCGACCGCATAAGAGAAAGGCAACAGCGCCCTCGCCGTAGCCGTCACCGCCGCGATCCCGCCGATATCCGGTCTCCGTAGACGCTGGCTTGTGGACGGTGAGCAATGGGTAGCTCGCCGTCCGGTTGTCTGGTAACAGTCCAGACCGAGACCAAGTCGTCGACGGTGTGCACTGCTCCCGCGCGCCTCAAGGTGTTGTCAGCAAACTGTGGAGCCCTTCAGGGGCGAAGCCTCCTGCAACTGAGGATTGGTGAAAAGCGTTATACCGGGGCTCTGGGAATAAGGCAAGAGAGGAACGCGGTAGGTTGTTTAGTCAGTAAGAGTCTGACACTGTTTCCCGCTCCGCCCAAGAGCGGGATTCGTCATTGGATGATTTTTACCTACCATAAAAAAACCCATCCGCGCCGCCCGCAAGCAACCTCTCTCCTCGCCCGCCGGCCAGGCGCAGCGTCAAGTTTTGCACATCATGCATCGCGTGTGAATTTTATATCGGAGTTATTTTAAAATTGTTATATCTTCTAAGATGTTCATTGAAATTAAATAATGTCAAAGACAATTTTGTTTACAATTACATACTCTTAATCAACAACACAATTATTTGGATAAAGATTATATTATTATGTTGATACAACTCTAACAAATAATCGGTAAAAATTGGCTAAAGATTCGCATAAAAACGGTTCTAGTAAGTTAATCTTAAAAGATAGACATATACTGTCGCGGACATCTTTTGAGATCATTTTAAGAGGAATAATTCTTTCATACATATTTTTTTGGTATCTTAAACCGTTTTGGCAGCGCACGCAACGGAAGCCCTCAAAGATGAATAACTTTCCCCGTTTTTTCCACATTTTCCGTTGTTTCTTCGCTTCTATTAGTCGCAGCGTGATGTTATACAGCCTAAAGCCTTCCTCAATAAATGACCTATTCAACACAAAAAGAATTATTCAATTCGAACCAGTAGTTCCTGAGATTAGCGCGTTCAAACAAACAAACTCTTCAGCTTTATAATATTAGTATAGATAGCTGTTATCTACGACTTTGCCCGTATCAATTTCTGTTATTAATTTTGACAATTTAGTTTTTAAAAGAACATAATTATCTAAAAGTACTTCATAGAGCTACACCCCCCACTTGGGCACGCCATAATCTCGGCGGTAAGTCCCCTCTTTGAGGCGTGGTTGGATAGACATCACGCAGGACATCACGCAGGTTCTCACCGGACATGGGAAGTTCAGGAGATTCCTGCGCCGGATTCGTGCGGAAGAGACGCCCGGGTGTCGCCACTGTGTGGCCAGCACGGAGGACACGGTAGAGGTGTGCCCCGCTTGAGAAAAGCATCGCCGTGTCCTCGTGGGGTGATCGGCGGCGGCGACCTCTCGCGCCGGGCCTTGGTTCAGGCCATGGTCCGCAGCGAAGAAGAACGGCAAGCGGTCGCCTCCTTCTGCGAAGCAGTAATGCTCGTAAAGGAGGAGGCCAACCGCATAAGGCAAGGGCAAAAGCGCCCTCGTCGTAGACGTCGCCGCCGCGATCCCGCCGATATCAGGCCACCGTAGACGCTGGCTTGCGGACGGTGAGCAATGAGTAGCTCGCCGTCCGGTTGTCTGGTAACAGTCCAGAACAAGACCAAGTCGTCGACGGCGTGCATTGCTCCCGCGCGCCTCAAGGTGTTGTCAGCAAACTGTGGGGCTCTTCAGGATCGAAGCCTCCTGCAGCCGAGGGTTGGTGCGAAAGCGTTATACCGGGGCTCTGGGAATAAGGCAAGGGAGGAACGGGGTAGGTTGTTTAGTCAGTAAGAGTCTGACACTGTTTCCCGCTCCGCCCAAGAGCGGGATTCGTCATTGGATGATTTTTATCTACCATAAAATAAAACCCCTCCGCGCCGCCCGCATGCAACCCGTCTCCTCGCCCGCCGGCCAGGCGCAGCGTCATATGTTGCACATCATGCGGCGCGTGTGAATTTTATATCGGAGTTATTTTAAAATTGTAATATCTTCTAAGATGTTCATTAAAAATAAGTGATGTCAAAGACAATTTTGTTCACAATTACATACTCTTAATCAACAACACATTTATTTGGATAAAGATTAATATTATTACGTTGATACAACTCATTTGTTGCATGCATTAATTTCGGCCAAATTTTATTCCCATAAAAACGGTTCTAGTGAGTTAATCTTAAATGATAGACATATACTGTCGCGGACATTTTTTAGATCATTTTAAGAGGAATAATTCTTTCGTACATATTTTTTTGGTATCTTCTACCGTTTTCGCAGCGCACGCAACGGAAGCCCTCAAAGATGAATATTTTTCGCCGTTTTTTCCACATTTTCCATTGTTTCTTCGCTCCTATAAGTCACAGCATGATGTTATATAGCCTAAAGCCTTCCTCGATAAATGATCTATTCAACACAAAAAGAATTTTTCAATTCGAACCAGTAGTTCCTGAGATTAGCGCGTTCAAACAAACAAACTCTTCAGCTTTATAATATTAGTATAGATAGCTGTTATCTACGACTTTGCCCGTATCAATTTCTGTTATTAATTTTGACAATTTAGTTTTTAAAAGAACATAATTATCTAAAAGTACTTCATAGAGCTACACCCCCCACTTGGGCACGCCATAATCTCGGCGGTAAGTCCCCTCTTTGAGGCGTGGTTGGATAGACATCACGCAGGACATCACGCAGGTTCTCACCGGACATGGGAAGTTCAGGAGATTCCTGCGCCGGATTCGTGCGGAAGAGACGCCCGGGTGTCGCCACTGTGTGGCCAGCACGGAGGACACGGTAGAGGTGTGCCCCGCTTGAGAAAAGCATCGCCGTGTCCTCGTGGGGTGATCGGCGGCGGCGACCTCTCGCGCCGGGCCTTGGTTCAGGCCATGGTCCGCAGCGAAGAAGAACGGCAAGCGGTCGCCTCCTTCTGCGAAGCAGTAATGCTCGTAAAGGAGGAGGCCAACCGCATAAGGCAAGGGCAAAAGCGCCCTCGTCGTAGACGTCGCCGCCGCGATCCCGCCGATATCAGGCCACCGTAGACGCTGGCTTGCGGACGGTGAGCAATGAGTAGCTCGCCGTCCGGTTGTCTGGTAACAGTCCAGAACAAGACCAAGTCGTCGACGGCGTGCATTGCTCCCGCGCGCCTCAAGGTGTTGTCAGCAAACTGTGGGGCTCTTCAGGATCGAAGCCTCCTGCAGCCGAGGGTTGGTGCGAAAGCGTTATACCGGGGCTCTGGGAATAAGGCAAGGGAGGAACGGGGTAGGTTGTTTAGTCAGTAAGAGTCTGACACTGTTTCCCGCTCCGCCCAAGAGCGGGATTCGTCATTGGATGATTTTTATCTACCATAAAATAAAACCCCTCCGCGCCGCCCGCATGCAACCCGTCTCCTCGCCCGCCGGCCAGGCGCAGCGTCATATGTTGCACATCATGCGGCGCGTGTGAATTTTATATCGGAGTTATTTTAAAATTGTAATATCTTCTAAGATGTTCATTAAAAATAAGTGATGTCAAAGACAATTTTGTTCACAATTACATACTCTTAATCAACAACACATTTATTTGGATAAAGATTAATATTATTACGTTGATACAACTCATTTGTTGCATGCATTAATTTCGGCCAAATTTTATTCCCATAAAAACGGTTCTAGTGAGTTAATCTTAAATGATAGACATATACTGTCGCGGACATTTTTTAGATCATTTTAAGAGGAATAATTCTTTCGTACATATTTTTTTGGTATCTTCTACCGTTTTCGCAGCGCACGCAACGGAAGCCCTCAAAGATGAATATTTTTCGCCGTTTTTTCCACATTTTCCATTGTTTCTTCGCTCCTATAAGTCACAGCATGATGTTATATAGCCTAAAGCCTTCCTCGATAAATGATCTATTCAACACAAAAAGAATTTTTCAATTCGAACCAGTAGTTCCTGAGATTAGCACGTTCAAACAAACAAACTCTTCAGCTTTATAATATTAAGTATAGATTACAAACAAGCTACCCACCCCAGCCTTATCTGGTTGCAATTATATAGGTTTCTTGCAGTTTTGTTATCTTAAAAAACGTTAATTCACTGTTTAATGTTGAATTTAAACAACCGTACACTGAACAGTATAGGGTTTTTGTTTTTGTGGATCCTTTTTTTTACAAAAAATTTACAGAAGCGCGTCTCAAACGTGACACCCTCGCGATCGTAATGATCCTCGTTGAGCCCGGTTTTCGCGACAGTGAACGGTGTCTATGTGTGCGTTGCTCGAGCGCGCTTTGTACGTAGATTGACATCTGTACCTATATAATTTGTGACTGCGTCTAACTCCAAAAATACATGTTTGTGTACACTGTAATCAGACTTTTGCTTACTATCACCGTAACTAATCCTACACAGTACTCCTAATAAGTAGTGACTAAATGGACGTGTGTGATTAAAATGAGTTGGCTATCAGCTGTGTGTGTATTTACAATTCTTCTGTGCCATAATGTTTTATCCCGTTCGACAGAGGGTATGTCTTCTTCTTCTTTGTTTGCATCACTCTTGACAGTATGGTCTCAATTTTACCATCGGACATTCCGGCGTACGGCAAATATCCACCCTTATGTTGCTGAGACATCTGCGGCCCGGACTAAACATTTTGTCGTTTATACCGCGCACATCGAGGGACTGGAACAGTTTGCCGGCTGCAGTCTTTCCGTCCGATTATAATTTGGGTGTCTTCAAGGCTAAAGTGAATAGGCTCTTAATAAACTAGTGCGCCTTACCATCAACGATTGCATCACTGCTTACCATCAGGTGGAATCGGTCAAGCACTAGTTTATTGCAACAAAAAAAAAAAAATGGTCGTGGTTTTTTTTCATGGTAGGCAAATATCATTTAATGACGTATCCCGCCCTTGAGCGGAGTGGGAGACAGTGTCAGACTCTTACTAACTAAACAACCTACCCTGTTCCTACGTCGCCATATATACCAGATTGTGTCTATTAACTGCTCCATCTTTGTTTCCATATACACATTTTTTTTTTTTTCTTGACACATTGCTTCTGCAATATTTATATTATTAAGACCAAAAAAAAAAATTTAATTCAATTATAATTAATTTTGTTAGCACCCCGCAGTGTAACTGTTGTAGTGATTGATGTATTTTTTTTTCTCATACTTTTTAATTTTTTTTTTTATATACAATATTTTTTTACAATTCACGTTGTAAAGTAAGAGCACTGTAGACTTAGTAAATCCTATTACGATTCACCTTTTATTTTTTACTAGCTTTTTCCAGCGGCTTCGCCCGCGTACATAAAATATAACCTATGTCACTCAGGAGTGAAGCAGCTTTCTATTGTTGCTAAAATTTTTCCAATCGGACCAGTAGTTCCAGAGATTACCCCCTACAAACAAAAAAACATAAAAACAAAAAAACAAACTTTACCTCTTTATTATATTAGTGTAGATAGTGTAGATTATTATGATTATTTTTATTGTGCTTTTAATACAATATTGACTGGTCTACACTGTTCTTACATAATGATATAAGTACTGTAACAACGAATTATTGTAAGAAATCATTTTTTTAAAAGAGTAACCATGGAGTTTCTTGCCGGTTCTTCTCCATAGGAAACGACCAATTTGGAACCGTGCACTAGCTTCTGATGTTTTATAAGTGCCCTTGTAGGCCTATATGATCTCGGTTTGCATCTTGATTCGACGCTTGGCTGGCAAAGTCAAGTTTCCAGTGTCTGCCAAAGAGTCAACGGGACTCTGCGGTGTCTGTATCGTCTGAGGAACTTTCTGCCCGCGAAGACGAAGACTATGCTTGTGCAAACTTTAATATTCCCTGTCATTGACTATGGTGACATGTGCTACTTTGACCTGAATGCGGTGTTGCTAGATAAATTAGACAGGCTTCTTAACAACTGCATCCGGTTTATTTATAATTTGAGAAAATATGACCACGTCTCAAGTTATAGAACCGAGCTCAAATGGATGCCGATTCGCCAGAGAAGAAATTTGCGGGCACTGACTACTCTTTTTTCTCTGCTTAACTCTCCCACCCCTCCTTCTTATCTTATTTCTCATTTTCAATATCTTTCCTCTACCCACGCTAAGAATCTGCGTTCCTCTAAAAATCTGTTACTCATTTGTCCTTCTCATACTTCTAATTTTGTCCATTCTTCTTTTTATATACAGTCCATACTTCTTTGGAATGCGCTTCCTCTCGATATCAGGATGGCCACCAGCCGGTATTCATTTAAGTTGATGTTGCGGAAATATTTTCTCCACAAATAGCAGAGTCGTCTCAAAACCCCTTTCTTTTACTATATATAGATAATACGTATATGTAGGTATATTATATATATAAATATTATATGTATGTTTATTTTATTTTTTATTCATATATATATTTTAACCCTGGATCTTATTAATATTTTCGTTAATTTGTATGCACCTGCCATGTTTTCTCTTCACCACCCTTGGTTGACTGGTAGAGAATGCCTAAGGCATTAAGTCCGCCTGTGTACCTTTGTGTTGCATGAAGTTCTAATAAATAAATAAATAAATAAAAACCTTTTTGATTTTGATTTTTGATTTAGAGCTAGAGCCTTTCTTTCAGACACGAACCCTTGGCCCCAATTAGCTTCGACCCTTCTGCAGAGTCTCTACTCTTTGCTGACAACTCCTTGAGGCGCGCGGAAACAGTGCGCGCCGTCGACTAGGCTTGGTCTAGACGATTACCAGACGACCGGACGGCTACCCTTTTGCTCGCCGTCCTCAAGCCTGCGCCTACGGTGGCCGGAAATCGGGATCGGAATCCCGGCGGCTTCTGGGGCGTGTACGCCGTTGCCTTTTGCGTTCGACTTTCTCCTTTGCTAGCATTCATCATCATCATCATCAGCCTTTTAATGTTCCCACTGCAGGGACACAGGCCTCCTCTCTCTAGGAGAGGGAATGGGCCATAATCCACCACGCGGGCCCAGTGCGGATTGGTGGATATCACATGTCTTCGAATTTTTGGTTCTAGGACATGCCGGTTTCCTCACGATGTTTTCCTTCACCGTTTTGAGAGCAGTGGTGATGAAATAAATTACACAAAGTAATGCGCCTGGCTGGGTTTGAACCCGCGACCTATGACTCGTAAGTCGGGGCCGTTACCACTCGGCCACCACTGCTCCCAACTAGCATAGCTATATTGCTAGCATTATTTCTTCGCAAAGGGGTGTATCATTCTTGACAGAATGGTTGTGGTCATCACTTCAGGTGTTGGTGGTAAGCTTCACAACACGCAGTTACTCCTCTCTAATGGCCACCTTCCTCGTGGTTTCATGCAGTGATGAGATTGTAGGTATGTCCGTCACGGCAAACTGGAACGATGAATTGACGTGATGTTTTAAGTGGAAATAGTTAAAGGGATGGAGAGTGACATAGGCTACTTTTTGTCTCTTCCTAATCTCCCACTTCCTTATAATGGGGGATGGAAGTTTGTATCAGTATGGAGCTTTCTGCAATTTTTCGTTAGTCAAACAAACAAAAAAATCATGCATAAGTATTTTTTATTTTGGCAAATTTTCCGCAACCGCTTAAAAGTACCATCAGTGATTGCATCACTGCTTACCATCAGGTGGGTTTGCAGTCAAGCGTTAGTTTATATCAAACTAGCGACCCGCCCCAGCTTCGTACGGGTACTGATATTGAATATATTATGCATGTACCTATTATACACATAAACCTTCCTTTTGAATCTCTCTATCTATTAAAAAAACCGCATCATAATCCGTTGCGTACTTTTAAAGATCTAAGCATATTTAGGGACAGCGGTAAGCAACTTTGTTTTATACATGTAATGATAAAGGCAAAAATTCAATAATCTATCGTGAAAATACATGGTTCTATTGGCTAGTTTATGTTCAAAATCCATGTAAGAGTTAAACGCTGATTTGTAAAACATTGTGATAATGGAAACAATCAAATTGAGAATTTGTAAACGAGTATCAAACAAAGTTTGCTTTCCCTATGTATGCTTAGATCTGTAAAAGTACGCAACGGATTTTGATGGGGTTTTTTTTTAATAGATAGAGTGATTCAAGAGGAAGGTTTATGTGTATAGAAACATGCATAATATATTCAATATTAGTACCCATGCGAAGCTGGGGCGGGTCGCTAGTCTATATATATAAAAGGAGAAACCGACTAACTGACAGATCAACGCACAGCCAAAACTACTGGGACTAGGAGCGTGAAATTTTGTACAAGGCTTCCTTTTATGAAGTAGGCGAACACTAAGAAAGGGTTTTTCAAAATTCAGCTTCTAAAGGGGTTTAATGGGGGTCTAAAATTTGTATGGAGAACCCTACTTTCACGCGGGCGAAGCCGCTGGCAGGAGACTAGTTCAGAAATAAGACTTGAACAGAATATAAAGCCGAAATGGACAGAAGAATATGGTGTTGATTACAATTTTTTTTTTTGCAATCACACTTATAATAAACCGGTCAAGAGCTTGTTACGCCACATTCAGCGCAGGGCACCATAGTTTCCTGTCCGTCACAAATTTCTTACAACTTAACAGAACCTTAAGTAGTCCAAAATACAACGCTATCTCTCGAGAAATTGGGTTAATAATTGTTAGGTTTTCGGTGGTAATTTTAGATAAATGATTTTTATTTTGTAAGTAGGTTTTAACAAACTCTTTTACACGTCAATTTTTTTTTTCGTCTTTTGATACTAGATGAGGCCGGATATATGATAGATTGCGTGTAATGATTTTAATAATTATTTTTTATTAGGTAGGGTTCCATAGTTAACAAGGAACCTTTAAAAATAATGCGTCTCCCCCTCTAACTTTTGAACCATAGGTTTAGAAAATATGATAAAAATCTCAAAAGTAGAACTTAATAAAGCCTTTCTAGGAAAATTACATAGATGACGGATTTTGAAATTAAAAAAAAAATAATAATTTATATATAATATTAATAGACTAAAATTGTCATCATCAGCCTTTTTAATGTTCCCACTGCAGGGACACAGGCCTCCTCTCTAAGAGAGGGAATGGGCCGTAATCCACCACGCGGGCCCAGTGCGGGTTGGTGGATGTAACATGTCTTCGAATTTTTGGTTCTAGGACATGCCGGTTTCCTCACGATGTTTTCCTTCACCGTTTTGAGAGCAGTGGTGATGAAATAAATTACACAAAGTAATGCGCCTGGCTGGGTTTGAACCCGCGACCTACTACACGCAAGGCGGGGCCGTTACCACTCGGCCACCACTGCTCTCTATTTATTTATTTATTTCTATTTTTTTTACTTTTTACATTATTTGATAATCCTGAACGTGTCTTCTTTCAAATAAAAATACAAAAAAGATTAAAATCGGTTCACGCAATCCAAATTGTACGTTAAATTAAAAAAATCTTAATGAAGTATTTGATGTTTCAGGGTCTTCATGCTTATTGAAGGATGGTAAAGTGGACACCCTAGTGGAGGAATTTTTCGTCGGTTTTGTTTCAAAATTTTGAAAAAAAAGTTTTGTTTTTTTATTTTTTACCTGTATAAAATCGTTATTCTAACCAACCCCAATGATTTTTTTGAAAAAAAAAGAAAAAAAATTTTTTTTTTCAAAAAAAAATTAATAAAAAAATCACCGAGGCAAATAAAGTCGTTATTCTTGTCAACCCCGACGACATTATTAATTTAGAATGTAATTCACTCATTTTTTTCGCAAAAAATGTTAAAATGATGTTTTTATACAGTTTAATTTAAAAAACGTAAAAAAATTATTAAAAAAAAATAAGAAAAGACCGACAAAAAATTCCACCACTGGGGGGTCTAGAATCATGTACTGGATTTATGGTTTTCGTTTGCGTTAACATGTCAATGACACCCTGTATATGTTCGGCTGAAATCTTGCAACTCAATTTTGAAGCAGATTTCCTCACCCGATTGAGCTGCAATTTTGCATGCAGGTATAAATCGCATGACAATGCAATATTATGATGACATGGACCTAATTTGATGATGGAGCTGGAAGGTAGCCATAGGAGCTCAGCAATAAAATAACTCAACCTTATCGTGTTTGGGCTCATTGGATTTGTATTGACGAGTACTTTGATCCTATATGGTAGCCAGGGTCTGATGGTGGAGTTGAAAGGTGGCCTCCGTAACTCCGTATTACAATTAGATAACCCTAACTTGTTTGTAGTTTTCGGAAAGGTCTTGATGAGTATTAATAATAAAGGTATATACCGAGCTATAAAAGCTTGTTATAGTCGTCGCGACTTTAAGACCTCTTAAGTGTCACTTTTGGCAAAATCACTTTCTTACGCCAGCTTTTTTAACATTTTGATGCAAAAACTCTCATGTGTATACGATAATTTAATCGTCATTTATTTAACAATTTCAAAATCAACTATATGCTTCCTGATAAAATATTAATTTTATATTTAAACTAGCTTTTGTCCGCGGCTTCGCCCGCGTACATAAAATATAGCCTATGTCACTCAGGAGTAAAGCAGCTTTCTATTGTTGGTAAAATTTTTCCAATCGGACCAGTAGTTCCAGAGATTACCTCCTACAAACAAAAAAACAAACTTTACCTCTTTATTATATTAGTGTAGACTAATTGTCAATGAAAACTGTTTTTTTTTTACTATCGTACTACTATTAAGTACAACATATAGCAGCAAATTAAAAGCATGGAATTATTTAGCTAATACCTATATTTTTGGTTGTAGTTAGTTTCATTATATTTTTATCAGTAGGCGGTTTTTATCGATTCTCTCACAAAGTTGAATTTTACACATCATCATCATCAGCCTTTTAATGTTCCCACTGCAGGGACACAGGCCTCCTCTCTCTAGGAGAGGGAATGGGCCATAATCCACCACGCGGGCCCAGTGCAGATTGGTGGATGTCACATGTCTTCGAATTTTTAGTTCTAGGACATGCCGGTTTCCTCACGATGTTTTCCTTCACCGTTTTGAGAGCAGTGGTGATGAAATAAATTACACAAAGTAATGCGCCTGGCTGGGTTTGAACCCGCGACCTACGACTCGTAAGTCGGGGCCGTTACCACTCGGCCTATCGGCACTATGACTTGGTTTCATGCCAAATTAGAGGGTTCCAAGTTAACGGGGATACCGTGTCAAATTTGATACCCTTGAGAAATAATATACTTACGTTTTTTGCGGCAGTATCTTTTTCACTAACTTACAACTGGCCTGTTAGTCTAGTGGTTAGTGGCCCTGGAAATTGGAATGTAATTCACTCATTTTTCAAAAAAAAAAATTACGTTTTTATACAGTTTAATTTAAAAAAACGTAAAAAAGTTATATAAAAAAATAAGAAAAAATAAGAATAATGTACTGGATCTATGGTATTCGTTTGCTTTAACATGTCAATGACACCTTGTATATTAATATCGGTTCACGCAATCCAGGGTTACCACTTAGGTTAGACTAGGCTACTTCACGCTGTTAAAGTTTAATGGTAGGTTTACACGCTTGCCAAACGTTGCCAAGCCTCGGTCAATCGTTGGTCAATCGCCATTGTGTTTACGGGATTTCCCCATTTATACAATGGCTACACAATGGCGATTGGCCGAGGCCTGCAAACGTTTGGCAAGCATGTAAACCTACCATAAGGGTTTTGTTATATTGTGAGAAATTTGTAACGAAGCAATCCATTGCTCGCCCGCGCCTACGGTGGCCGGAAATCGGGTTGGGAAACCCGGCAGCGCGATTGCTACCACTCCTCCTCGCTCCAGACTCCAGATCATGGCCTCAACCAAGACCTGGACATAAGTCCTTGTTTGCGATTCTGAGATTTTAGAAAAGATATTATTAACTCTATTTCACTTATTTCCACAAAACTTTAGGTAAATTTACTCTGCCTATTATAAATATAACCTTTTTAATAATTTTTTTTTTGTTTCAGTCCGTACGATTTCGGTTTTTTGATCAATAGCTACTCGAATGCTAGTGAAGGTACGTGCTAAATCATATTAAATCATGGATTACAATAATATTCAGTAAGTACAATACGGCCGTCGGATCTTGGCGAGTCTGAAGATAGGCTCTGCGAATTTTAGCGCTTGAAATCTCGTACAAAAATCATCATCATCATCTTTCTGCCCTTGTCCCGTTTTATTTAGGGTCGGCGCAATATGTTTTTTTCTTCCACTCTGTCCTGTCACCCGTCAAGCTATCACTAACTCCTCAGAATAGGTTTTAAAAAAATAAATGCTAATAACAGTTTTTAACAACAATAACAACTGCTAATTGCATTATTTGTTTAAACCATTTAGTTTTGCAGAGCCTAACTTCAGCCTCGCCAAGATCCGACGGCCGTACTGTCCGACTTGTGTTGTTTATTCATGGCGTGAATAATCTAAATACGAGGAAGTTTTTTCCAGTATGCCTTGAAGAGTTTTACCGTAAGGTCCCATGTAATAAATTCCCGGAATTTTCTGACTTGGATGATACCATCATGTGTTACAAGAACCCCAAGATGTTGGAGACGGTCATCGCAGGAGGACATGATGCTAAGAGAAATGAGTATCCTCACATGGTAAGTATTAATCATCGATATATAGGGTCCCATTGAAATCATCATCATGATCATCATCATGTCAGCCGAACGACGTCCTGCTGGACATAGGCCTCCCCCAAATATCTCCACAACGATCGGTCCTATGCTGTCCGCTTCCAGCGGCTTCCCGCGAAATAGATGGACGAAATTTTACAAATCATTCAGACCACCAAAATAAAGACAATTGTGAAAAAAAAATTAAGAAAAAAGCGCTTTATATATTTAAAAATAATGCCCCATTTCCATGCTTCCATTTATTATTTTAGTCAAAATAAAAACACTTTAATCGGCGTTTGTTTTCGCTTATTATTGCAATGAAAAAAAAAAAGATATCTTTGGTTAGATGTACTAAACGCTATCTATCTTAATGGGACCTTATATATACAAAGTTGATACGACAGATAGGCTTTCCTTAAAAAGGATCATTGTACACACCAATATGAACAACTTTTACTATGAGACCCAAAAATCACGAAAAAAAGAACCTGCTCCATACATTTTGTCGAGGAGAAATCTATGGAGCAGCGGGTTTATTTTCCTTTAAGAAAAACCTTGAACGCAGCGTTGGCCTTACGACTTCTTTCTCTGGCCACTCTACTCCATGTTATACCTGCAACTTGCCTGATATCATCGTCCTATCTTTTCTGCTGTCTACCTCTTTTCCTTTTTCCTTCTCTTGGATACCATTGAGTGACCATTTTACTCCACTTATCCTGTCCTCTTATCATGTGCCCCAACAGAAAATAAAGAAGCACCAAATACGAGAATAATTTTAATCAAGAAACAAATAGATATTTATAGAAAACTGTAGTAGTATAAGAAACACAAATGTATATGTCCGAAATAAAAAGGCTTATTTATTATAAAAAGGCTTATCTACATCTACACTAATATAATAAAGAGGTAAAGTTTGTTTTTTTGTTTTTTTATTTTTTTGTTTGTAGGAGGTAATCTCTAGAACTACTGGTCCGATTGGAAAAATTTTAGCAACAATAGAAAGCTGCTTTACTCCTGAGTGACATAGGCTATTTTATGTACGCGGGCGAAGCCGCGGGCAAAAGCTAGTTTATTATAAGAACGGAATTCTCGAAACGTCGTTTCTATGGGGGTAAACATCCGTGGGGACAACTTAACACGGGTGAAGTCGCTGGCAGAAACTATTAAATAAATATCATTTGGTTCCATCATTTGCAGAGGACAGATCAAGTTTGCGGCTCTGGGCATCCTGAAGAGAACGGACCACCCAGATCTGTGGCAGGTATACAATGTGATGAAGATTATCGCGCATCCAGGGTACCAGCCACCTTCCAAGTACCATGACATTGCGTTACTGGCTACTGGAGCCAAGTAAGTACATCATCATGTCAGCCGAGCGACGCCCACTTCTGGGCATAGGCCTCCCCCAAGAATCTCGGTCCTGTGCTGTCCGCATCCAGCGGCTTCCCGCGACCTTCACCAGCTCGTCGGTCCACCTTGTAGGGGGCCTGCCCACGGAGCGTCGTCCGGTACGCGGTCGCCATTCGAGAACCTTTCCACCCCAAAGGCCATCGGTTCTCCGCGCTATATGTCCCGCCCGCTGCCACTTCAGCGATGCAATCCAAAGCAAAGCAAAGATGCAAGTAAGTACATATTACTTCTGAAATCGCCCGTGAAAGGAAGGAGTGGAATTCCTTGCCGGAGTCTGTGTTTCCTGATGGCTACAATCCGGGAGTCTTTAAGTCTCGAGTGAATAGGTTACTTCTAGGTAAGGGAGCTCCATCGTCGACCGCATCGTCACTTTCCATCAGGTGAGATAGCGGTCAAGCGCGAACCTATAATGATTAAATTAATTAAAAGTGGAACGTGACATTATTTATGTGCTAATATTGAATAATATTACATTCTATTTTAAATATAAACTTAACTAAAATAAATATTTACACCAAACCTAACTACATATGTACATATAATACAAAAACACAATAATCAAGCGTCAAAATATTCCTCCACATCGCTGTCATCTGGAAACGTGCCCAGAAGACTGGCAGCATTGCCACGTTGGATGGCAATGCTAATTCTTTGAGCAAAGAAAGAGCCAGCCCTCTGGTCACGCAAAGTATCGATTAGACGGCGTGATATTTCTTTGAAAAGGTGACGCGCACTCGGACCCCATGACCCAAGCGTTTCGACCCCAAACGGCTCAAAACTATAATTACCAATAAGGTTATTGTATTTGCGCCGTTTGAGGGTCTCGGCAGCCGCAGCGGCAGCGCCAGCACAGCCCGCGGAACTAAGAACATGGGATGGCGCAAGGGTGTCGACACAGGTTGCGTCCCATACCAGAGGCCTACCCACCTTCCACAGCACTAACGTCATACCATCTGGTCTCTTCCCATCGTCACGTACCAAGCCACTAGGTTCAAATACGGCAGGTACGCCGGCGGTGACTAGAGCTCGACGAATAATGTCGTTGATGCTAGCGTGCCGTGATATGCGGCCTGCGCTCCTGCAACAGGACAAGCCATGGTGTCCGAGGCTGCCGACAGCTTCGCCACAGTGGCATCGATGTGGAGCAACACAAGGAGCGCCTAAGCGTAAGCAGGTTGCGAGCCGAAACGAGGCGTCATCCATCATAGTGCCTACGGTGGATGACGGTAGCGCCTGAAGCCATAAACCCGACTCCCATTCTCCCACAGCCAGCAGACGCGCACGCTCCACAGTACTTGACGACGAGTTTATAAGATTACTAGCTTTTGCCAGCGGCTTCGCCCGCGTACATAAAATATAGCCTATGTCACTCAGGAGTAAAGCAGCTTTCTATTGTTGCTTAAATTTTTCAAATCGGACCAGTAATTCCAGAGATTACCCCCTACAAACAAAAAAACAAACTTTACCTCTTTATTATATTAGTGTAGATTACGTGATATATTAGTTTATAAGATGATTAAATGTATATATTATATATTTACATGTGTAACGTTAAATTCGCAAAACCTGAATATAGATTGCTCAGAATAACGAACAGAATCAATTTAACTACTTTTTAATATAAGGTTTTTTATGGTAGGTAAAAATCATCCAATGACGAATCCCACTCTTGGTCGGAGCGGGAAACAGTGTTAGATTCTTACTAACAAAACGACCCACCCCATTCCTTATTAGCCTTCATACCAGGGTCGGGCCTTCTTTAAGGAAACCGGACCGGGGCCCCAGTAGACTTCGGCCCTGCAGTTGAAAGAAAGAAGAAAGAAAACATGTTTGTCTACTAAGGCCCGGCGCGAGAGATCGCCGCCGCCAATTGCCCCTACTAGGATACGATGCTCTTCCCAAGCGGAACACACCTCAAAGCTCGCTTACGGTGCACTGCTTATAATATATACATAGGTATGTTTTTTTTACAAATGTCACACAACGTCATCTAGTCCCAAGTTAAGCAGAGCTTGTGTTATTAGTACTAGACAACTGATAAACATCATTATCTTCATCCTACCCTTATCCCATGTTACTTGGGGTCGGTGCAACATGTTTTTTTCTTCCACTCTGTCCTGCCACCCTTTTCTTTCATATCACTCACACAATCCAACTGATAAACATACTCATATATTCCTAAATCTTACTAATCTTACTTATATTATAAATGCGAAAGTTACGATGTTTGGATGTTTGTTACTCAATCACGCCAAAACGGCTGGACGGATCTGGATGAAATTTGGCACAGGCATAGGATACACTCTGGAATAGGACATAGGCTACTTTTTATCCCGGAAACCCCAACCCCAATACCACGCGGACGAAGCCGCGGGCAAAAGCTAGTACATACATATTACAGATATATTACACCCAGACACAGAACAAATGATCGTGCTCATCACACAAACATTTGTCCTGGGTGGGAATCGAACGCACGACCTCCGGCATAGCAGTCAGGGCCACTAACCACTAGACCAACAGGCCAGTCCATATTAAAAGAACAACTGTTTTTAATATTACAGAATTCGATTCAATCGTGAGGTTATACCGGCATGTCTTCATAGAGGGAATCATCTGCCCTCCGTGGCCACAGCCACTGGGTGGGGCGCGATGGGTCATCGGAAGCCATTGGCAGAAATATTACAAGTGGTAAGTACTTGGATCAACAAAAAATCATGAAATTCTATTAAAATGGCTGTCGTTCTACGAAAAAAAAGTTATGTATTTTTTATTTTTTTATCTGTATAAAATCGTTATTCTAACCAACTCCAATGATATTATTATAGAAAAAGAAAAAACAATTGTTTTTCCAAAAAAAAAAAAAAAATTAATCGAGGCAAATAAAGTCGTTATTCTAATCAAACCCGATTACATTTTTAATTTGGAATGTAATTCACTCATATTTTTCGCAAAAAAAATTAAATGACGTTTTTATACAGTTTAATTAAAAAAACGAAAAAAAATCATTTAAAAAAAAACCGACAAAAGATTCCACCACTCGGGATCTACAATTATGTACTGGATCTATGGTATTCGTTTGCGTTAACATGTCAATGACACCTGGTACTCCCTGTTTTGCTTTTATATTTATAGTTCGTTTTTTAATTCTAGACTACGATTTGACAACTCAGAATGTCACACTCTAGAAATATGTTCCCAATTTTCTGTAGTTTGACATTTTAAGTTGTCAAATCGTAGTCTAGGGTTAAAAAACGAACTATAGGTACACATTCCTTGTTATCCATTCTTTTTTGTACATGTTTAGGTGGATATCAACAGATTCTCTGACTCCGATTGTAGGCAAGCTTACCCAGTACACAGGCACCTGAAGAATGGGTATGACAGGATTACACAAGTGTGCTATGGGGATGAAGAGCTGATCAGTGATACTTGTGAGGTAAGTGAAGAAGAGGGGATTAAAAATATATTTACAGAAAGAAAGAAAAGTTACAAAAGAAATTGAGACAAAAAAAAAATCCCTTAATTTAAATTAGCTAAATGTAGGTATTGTTTTGAAGTTATTCAGTGATACATGTGAGGTAAGTGAAGAAGAGGATTTAAAAATATATTCACAGAAAGAAAGAAAAGTTAAGAAAGAAATTTAGACAAAAAATCCCTTACCTAATTTAAATTAAATATATTGTTTTGAAGACAAAAAACATTATTTCTTATTTTCATTGTTATTTAATTTTTTTCTTTGTCACTTTTTTCCATTACCACAATAATAGGCACATTACAAAATTAAAGAACTGGATTCTGATTAAACTTATTTTTAACTAGCGACCCGCCCCAGCTTCGCACGGGTACTGATATTGAATATATTATGCATGTATTATGCACATAAACCTTCCTGTTGAATCACTCTATCCATTAAAAAAAAAACCGCATAAAAATCCGTTGCGTACTTTTAAAGATATAAGCATACATAGAGCATAAGCAACCTTGTTTTATACTAAGTAATGAAAATGTCCTGTTTTGTTCACCCTTCCTAAATTCTTTCTCGATTTGACAATACGACATGGCGTCACAAAATGGCAATCGATTATATTCTCATTTGGAACACATTGTACACTGAGTGTATCGTATAAAGTGTCCTTTACCCATGATCTTAAAACACCAAGGCATCTAGAGGAACCAATAGTTTTAGTCAGTAAAAGTCTAACACATTCTCCCGCACCGCCCTAAAGTGATGCATTGTGATGAGGCGAGGATTTATCATAAACGCATTATAATCCTCGACAAGGTACCTACACGTTACCATCATGGTGGTCGACCTTGAATACATAATAATTGATTTTCAAGTCTAATCGAGGTGTAAGTATAGCAACGGGTTCAACTTATTTGCCACATACTATTTCTTTTTTCTAAGTGGGCAAAAATCATCCAGTGACATTTTCGCGTCCTTGGAGAGAAATAGTGTCAAACTTTTACTGACTAAAAACCCACTCCTGTTCTCTCTTTGCCTTAGTTCCAGGGCCCCTGGGTGAAAAGTTTTTACATTGCTCCATGGCTTTAGTAGGCTTCGACCCTGCTGGGGCCCTACGGTTTTGTTGACAACTCCTTGAGGCGGGCATGGAACGCGGTCTGGACGGTTACCAGACGGTCTTACGACGAGCTACTCATTACTCTCCGTCCGTAAAACTGTGCCGCGTGATTGAGAGCCTTAGTAACGGGTTCAACTTATTTGCCGCGTTCTAACCATCTTTTTCATAATCCAGGGCGACAGTGGTGGTCCTCTTCAGGTTAGAAGCGAAGAAGGAAGAAGAAACAAGTGTCTATACACTATTATAGGAGTAACGTCTTACGGCAGAGCCTGTGGCTACGTTGGCAGTTCAGGAATGTACACCAGAGTAGCTTATTATGTACCCTGGATAGAAAGTATTACGGGGCCATTGTTATAATTAAAGTAGGAGACTAGAAGAAGAAGAATAAAGAATTAAAGTTTTTTTTAGAACCGTCTGTGTTTATGTTTTTTATATTAACTACAAATACATATTTTTCTGCCCACTTTATCTACATCTACAGTAATATAATAAAGATGTAAAGTTTGTTTTTTTTTGTTTCTTTATAGTTTTTTTTGGTTTTTGGGAGAAATAGAAAGCTGTTTTACTCCTGAGTGACAGGTTATATTTTATGTACGCGGGCGACGCCGTTGTTAAAAGCTAGTCTTTAATATCTTCCTTATATTATTCTATTAAAATACTTTATTCGTGGGTTACATTGACCAAACAAAGTAATGCTACTTAGGGTGTTCGGTCTAGTTCAAGTGGCTCCGCTAGATCGAACGAAACGCATAGTTACAAAAGTGCTTAAAGTCCAAGTATCCAACATTAAAAAAAGGTATTAAAAAATCAATATGTCATATTGTATTTGAACGAAAAATTGACAACTCGCCGCAGGCGTCGTCTACCATTTTGTTTGGTAACTTGCGATCGCGAATTATTGTGAAAGTATATCTATATTAAATCAAGTTAATAACACGGTACTAAATAATTAGACACGGATTATTACCCGCTGTATTAACAGCGTATAGAGCATATCTATAACAATAGTTCAAGAAGACAAAGTGGGTGTAACACCAAAATAACCTAAGAAAAAATTTATCTTGTAGTGATTTGTGAAGTTTTCGGCCGTCAAACTGAATATGGTACGAGGAACTGGTCGTGGAGGGCACGGCATGGGCGTCCGCGGTGGTATGGGGCGGCCGCCATTCAATAGACCTCGTGTTTTGATGCTTCGTCCTCCTTTTGACTTGATACTTGCTGAACCGGCGTTTCCACGGTGCAAGCCGGTAAAACTGTACAATACTGGACGCGGAAATTTTGAATTTAAGGGGGAAGGGGGGGGAGGGGGGGAAGGCCCCTCCTCCCCCAAACCCCCTCCCCAATAAAGAAAACGCATAGTTTTGGAGATATTTAAAATTAAAAATTTTGAGGTTAGGTATCAGAAAATTGTAGGTAAAACTGTACAATACTGGACGCGGAAATTTTGAATTTAAGGAGGAGGGGGGGAGGGGGGGAAGGCCCCTCCTCCCCCAAACCCCCTCCCCAATAAAGAAAACGCATAGTTTTGGAGATATTTAAAATTAAAAATTTTGAGGTTAGGTATCAGAAAATCGTACATTTTATGTATTTTTTGAGGAAAATTTATGGGTTTTTGGAGGGAGGGTCACTCTCAACCCCTAGATCCATCCCCCTGTAGTAAATACCTGTAGTTATTTAAAAGTAAAAAAAAAAATTGTCCGGGAGCGTCTACATTGTATATAAATATTTGTGCACTGATAGTTTTCTGGATGGTTTAAAAAAAAATAACCCTAACCTAAATCTATCCGAGTCGGGGTGCCCTAAATTTAGTGTGGGTGGTTTAAAAAAAAAGTAACCCTGACCTAAATCTATCCGAGTCGGGGTGCCCTAAATTTAGTGTGGATGATTTAAAAAAAAATAACCCTAACCTAAATCTATCCAAGTTGGGGTTTCCTAAATTTAGTGTGGGTGGTTTAAAAAAAAATAATGCCCTAAATTTAGTGTGGATGATTTAAAAAAAAATAACCCTAACCTAAATCTATCCTAGTTGGGGTTTCCTAAATTTAGTGTGGGTGGTTTAAAAAAAAATAACCCTAACCTAAATCTATCCGAGTCGGGGTGCCTTAAATGTAGTGTGGGTGGTTTAAAAAAAAATAACCCTAACCTAAATCTATCCGAGTCGGGGTGCCTTAAATTTTGTGTGGGTGGTTTAAAAAAAAATAACCCTAACCTAAATCTATCCGAGTCGGGGTGCCCTAAATTCAGAGTGGGTGGTTTAAAAAAAAAATAACCCTAACCTAAATCTATCCGAGTCGGGGTGCCCTAAATTTAGTGTGGGTGGTTTAAAAAAAAAATAACCCTGACCTAAATCTATCCGAGTCGGGGTGCCCTAAATTTAGTGTGGGTGGTTTAAAAAAAATAACCCTAACCTAAATCTATCCGAGTCGGGGTGCCTTAAATGTAGTGTGGGTGGTTTAAAATAAAATAACCCTAACCTTAATCTATCCGAGTCGGGGTTTCCTAAATTTAGTGTGGGTGGTTTAAAAAAAAATAACCCTAACCTAAATCTATCCGAGTCGGGGTGCCTTAAATGTAGTGTGGGTGGTTTAAAATAAAATAACCCTAACCTTAATCTATCCGAGTCGGGGTGCCTTAAATTTTGTGTGGGTGGTTAAAAAAAAAATAACCCTAACCTAAATCTATCCGAGTCGGGGTGCCCTAAATTCAGAGTGGGTGGTTTAAAAAAACAATAACCCTAACCTAAATCTATCCGAGTCGGGGTGCCCTAAATTTAGTGTGGGTGGTTTAAAAAAAAAATAACCCTAACCTAAATCTATCTGAGTCGGGGTGCCCTAAATTTTGTGTGAGTGGTTTAAAAAAAAAATAAAGCTAAACTGTACAATACTGAAACAATACTGTGCAATACTACAGAAAACTTTCAGTGCACAAATATTTATATACAATGTAGAACGCTCCCGGACAATTTTTTTTTTTTACTTTAAATACCTACAGGTATATATTTATTACTACAGGGGAATGGATCTAGGGGTTGAGAGTGACCCTCCCTCCAAAAACCCATAAATTTTCCTCAAAAAATGTATAAAATGTACAATTTGGCTAAACTTTACAATACTGGACGCAGAAATTTTGAATTTAAGGGGGAGGGGGAGGAGGGGGGGAAGGCCCCTCCTCCCCCAAACCCCCTCCCCAATAAAGAAAACGCATAGTTTTGGAGATATTTAAAATTAAAAAATTTGAGGTTAGGTATCAGAAAATTGTACATTTTATACATTTTTTGAGGAAAATTTATGGGTTTTTGGAGGGAGGGTCACTCTCAACCCCTAGATCCATTCCCCTGTAGTAACAAATATATACCTGTAGGTATTTAAAGTAAAAAAAAAAAATTGTCCGGGAGCGTTCTACATTGTATATAAATATTTGTGCACTGAAAGTTTTCTGTAGTATTGCACAGTATTGTTTCAGTATTGTACAGTTTAGCTTTATTTTTTTTTTAAACCACTCACACAAAATTTAGGGCACCCCGACTCAGATAAATTTAGGTTAGGGTTATTTTTTTTTTAAACCACCCACACTAAATTTAGGGCACCCCGACTCGGATAGATTTAGGTTAGGGTTATTGTTTTTTTAAACCACCCACTCTGAATTTAGGGCACCCCGACTCGGATAGATTTAGGTTAGGGTTATTTTTTTTTAAACCACCCACACAAAATTTAAGGCACCCCGACTCGGATAGATTTAGGTTAGGGTTATTTTTTTTTAAACCACCCACACTACATTTAAGGCACCCCGACTCGGATAGATTTAGGTTAGGGTTATTTTTTTTTAAACCACCCACACTAAATTTAGGAAACCCCGACTTGGATAGATTTAGGTTAGGGTTATTTTTTTTTAAATCATCCACACTAAATTTAGGGCACCCCGACTCGGATAGATTTAGGTCAGGGTTATTTTTTTTTTAAACCACCCACACTAAATTTAGGGCACCCCGACTCGGATAGATTTAGGTTAGGGTTATTTTTTTTTTAAACCACCCACTCTGAATTTAGGGCACCCCGACTCGGATAGATTTAGGTTAGAGTTATTTTTTTTTAAACCACCCACACAAAATTTAAGGCACCCCGACTCGGATAGATTTAGGTTAGGGTTATTTTTTTTTAAACCACCCACACTACATTTAAGGCACCCCGACTCGGATAGATTTAGGTTAGGGTTATTTTTTTTTAAACCACCCACACTAAATTTAGGAAACCCCGACTTGGATAGATTTAGGTTAGGGTTATTTTTTTTTAAATCATCCACACTAAATTTAGGGCACCCCGACTCGGATAGATTTAGGTCAGGGTTACTTTTTTTTTTAAACCACCCACACTAAATTTAGGGCACCCCGACTCGGATAGATTTAGGTTAGGGTTATTTTTTTTTAAACCATCCAGAAAACTATCAGTGCACAAATATTTATATACAATGTAGACGCTCCCGGACAATTTTTTTTTTTACTTTTAAATAACTACAGGTATTTACTACAGGGGGATGGATCTAGGGGTTGAGAGTGACCCTCCCTCCAAAAACCCATAAATTTTCCTCAAAAAATACATAAAATGTACGATTTTCTGATACCTAACCTCAAAATTTTTAATTTTAAATATCTCCAAAACTATGCGTTTTCTTTATTGGGGAGGGGGTTTGGGGGAGGAGGGGCCTTCCCCCCCTCCCCCCCTCTCCCTTAAATTCAAAATTTCCGCGTCCAGTATTGTACAGTTTTACCTACAATTTTCTGATACCTAACCTCAAAATTTTTAATTTTAAATATCTCCAAAACTATGCGTTTTCTTTATTGGGGAGGGGGTTTGGGGGAGGAGGGGCCTTCCCCCCCTCCTCCCCCTCCCCCTTAAATTCAAAATTTCTGCGTCCAGTATTGTACAGTTTAGCCAATTCAACAAGCAGTGTTGTAGACATTCACTTATATGCACAAAACTTTTTGGGAACATAGTGTTCACTTAGTGGAATTCCCTGTCATGTTGTTCCCTGATAGTTTCAACCTCCTCTGGCCCTGCATTCATATTTGAGGTTGGAGTCAACTCTAATGATATCATGGGTGTAGATACCAAACACTCGCATTTTTGAGCACTAAAAGAGTTGAGTTGTTGAAGGCTTACTCTTCAACCGACCCTGCTCAAAGTTAGAATTACTTGGGTTCACTCTTGGGTAGCTACTCGAGTCATAAAAGAACGAATCTGGGTTGCAATTCAACTCTGGTTTTTTTTTTTATTTAGCCTTGGTTGGTACCTACTGTCAGGAAAAAGAATGTTCAAGCCTTTTTTTCTGCATATCGCACCTTCGGTAAGACAAGGGCCGAAGTGCTAATTTTAATTTTTTTTCAGGACAGACATTTTAAGGTTTTTTTCGCATATTTAACTCATTTTCGGAAATTTTAGCACTTCGGCCCTTGTCTTACCGAAGGTGCGATATTTTAGTAAAAATAAAAATTCAAGAATTTCAGTAATAGAATGAACAATAATCTTAGGAGACTTATATATCTATTAAACTCTTGAGCCTCAAGCGAACGCCAGCATTCGCACACCTATTGTCTTTCTAGTATGTCTTTAATTACAGTATTTAAAAGGTTAGTTTGGGGGCGTTCAAGTATTACAAATACAATACAAAAAAAATACAAATACAAAATGTTTTATTTCATTAAAAACTAGTACATATTAGTTTATGATTGGAGCCCCCTTTTAAGCATGATAATGCTTGTATTAGGGGACTCCGCTCCTCCATAGCTTTGGCTGTTTACAAAGTTATATTAAAATACTAAAATACTAAAGATACACTAATATAATATTTTATCGAGCGAGCGATGGCTGCTTTACGTTGGATAACAATGACATATTTTAAAAAACACAGGCACATTCGTTCGCTCGTGGATTGTGTGATTTGAGGTTTGTGGGATGTGAGTATGTGAGAGGTGTGTGGGTGGTGTGAATGTGTGTGTAAATAACTGTGTGTGGTGTGAGTGTGAAATGTATGTGACGGTGTAAGGGCGTATGACTAATACTTATTGTAATAGTGATTCAATGTCAGCGTACGTGCGTGATTTTAACCATTGCACTAATAATTTTTTACCTTCATGAAAGTGTTTATCTATACTAATATTATAAAGGTGAAGAGTTTGTTTGTTTGTTTGTTTGTTTGTTTGTTTGTTTGTTTGAACGCGCTAATCTCAGGAACTACTGGTCCGAATTGAAAAATTCTTTTTGTGTTGAATAGATCATTTATTGAGGAAGGCTTTAGGCTATATAACATCACGCTGCGACTAATAGAAGCGAAAAAACAACGGAAAATGTGGAAAAAACGGGGAAAATTATTCATCTTTGAGGGCTTCCGTTGCGTGCGCTGCCAAAACGGTTTAAGATACCAAAAAAAATATGTATGAAAGAATTATTCCTCTTAAAATTATCTAAAAAAATGTCCGCGACAATATATGTCTATCTTTTAAGATTAACTTACTAGAACCGTTTTTATGCGAATCAAATTTAGCCAATTTTTACCGATTATTTATGAGAGTTCTATCGACATAATAATATAATCTTTATCCAAATAAATGTGTTGTTGATTAAGAGTATGTAATTGTAAACAAAATTGTCATTGACATCATTTAATTTCAACGAACATCTTAGAAGATATTACAATTTTAAAATAACTCCGATATAAAATTCACACGCGATGCATGATGTGCTAAACTTGACGCTGCGCCTGCCCGGCGGGCGAGGAGAGGGGTAGCTTGCGGGCGGCGCGGATGGGTTTTTTTTATAGTGGGTAAAAATCATCCAATGACGAATCCCGCTCTTGGGCGGAGCGGGAAACAGTGTCAGACTCTTACTGACTAAACAACCTACCCCGTTCCTCCCTTGCCATATTCCTAGAGCCAGTGGCGGTCCCTTCATACAAGCCCAAAAGCCCGGCATGCCTTACTAAAATGCTCGATAAGAATCAATATCAAACCCGAACTATTTAAAAGTTCGCGCGCTTAATTCTTATCAAAATAACACAAATTATTATCTACCTATGCTGCACTAAACTACACATCGTGATTGTTCGCGCGCTTCGCGCACACTCGGCACTACATATAGCTATCTCGCTTACACTTACCGGCTTTTACCGGGCTTTCAATGTCTCTTTCGCACTCATAGCAATGTGCCGTATAAGTACTTAGGACGTTTTGCGTCTACCAATCGATCAGTATAGAAGATTTAAGCCTGGCTTGCGCATGAAGTTGCACGCAAATGCGTGACCTTGTCAGCTTGTCACTCTTTAGTGTTGCCGTTTTAGCAACGTTGTGAGATCTTGGAGATGTTTAACGAGTTTGGAGACTTTTTTAAGATTTAGTAACAGTAAAAACTAGCGGCTTTTTAAAATAACGAAATTAAATATTCAAGCGTTAACTTAAAAATAAAAAAAATTGCGAATTTAGCTAGATTTTTCATATACCTAGCGACTTTTTTTGCATAAATGACAACACTGGAACTTTGCGTAAATAGTTTTTGACACTCGAGTGCAACTAACTTCAGTTTTATTTTGTTGAAGTTTTTTATGTGTTTTCTTAGATTTTCCCAGTGTTATATGTAACTGTTTTGGTGATTTACCTACAACAATGGAGGTAATTGTACCTTGTGAGGATTTAAAATTCGTTCAAGTTTTGATTGGCGAAGATAAGGTAAAATCTTTAAACTTTGCTCAGAAAAAACAGTTAATTTCTTCATTAAAACCGACGCCTAATCTGTGTATTTCTCAGTCTTTAATAGATCAGTGTATATATAAATTACTCACATTTTCCTACAGAGGGATTAGATTCATTATTTGACATTTATGCAAACTATTTCGACAAAAAAAAAACAATAAAAACGTAATTGATTTGCTTGTATTCTAGTCCTGACCTAAAAGATCGTAATGTTTTGGAATTAATTGATTTCAATCATGACAATAACCTAGAATATGCCTTTCCCGAATTGTTAAAGTTAGTGTATCGTGTTTTAACTATACCATAACTTTGTTTCCTCAAGCAATGAAGCAAACCAAATGGATTTTTTCAAAGCCACCGGAGGTATGCAATTACTGATATGTTTATTATATTCAATCTAGTACTAGCGTGCCTTCAGTGAGTGAAATTGAAGAAAAAAGAGGAAAGAAGATGGATTAATTCACTTTTAATTTATTGTATCTAACCAGTACTTTATGAGAAAATTGCGATGATCCATAATGTAGGTATTTACATACTCAGTCCTCAACTGATCCTTCTTTTTTTGAAATCGGTTAAAATTTTTGGGCTTGCCTTATATTGAAACCCTAGGCACGCCACTGCCTAGAGCCCCGGTATAACGCTTTCGCACCAACCCTCAGTTGCAGGAGGCTTCGCCCCTGAAGGGTCCCACAGTTTGCTGACAACACCTTGAGGCGCGCGGGAGCAGTGCACGCCGTCGACGACTTGGTCTCGGTCTGGACTGTTACCAGACAACCGGACGGCGAGCTACCCATTGCTCACCGTCCACAAGCCAGCGTCTAAGGAGACCGGATATCGGCGGGATCGCGGCGGTGACGGTGACGGCTACGGCGAGGGCGCTGTTGCCTTTGCCTTATCCGGTCGGCCTCCTCCTTTACGAGCATTACTGCTTTGCAGAAGGAGGCGACCGCTTGCCATTCTTCTTCGCTGCGAACTATGGCCTGAACCAAGGCCCGGCGCGAGAGGTCGCCGCCGCTGATCATCCCCACGAGGACACGGCGATGCTCTTCTCAAGCGGGGAACACCTCCACCGTGTGCTCCACCGTATCCTCCGGGCTGACCATAGGGACTTACCGCCGAGATTATGGCGTGCCCAAGTTGGGGTGTAGCTCTATGAAGTACTTTTAGATAATTATGTTCTTTTAAAAACTAAATTGTCTAAAATAATAACAGAAATTGACACGGGCAAAGTCGTGGGTAACAGCTATAATTTATAAAGCTGAGGAGGTTGTTTGCAAAAATAAATATGATGCCCAAAATAACTATTCCACGCGGACGAAGTCGCGGGCACAGCTAGTCATATATATACACGTCTTTGTTAATTCTATTATATAAATGTGCCGATTGCTTACAATATTGTCTAGCTGCAAAGTCGGTTTTGGATCGTGGGACTTGCACTATAATATCCTTTCTTCTTTTTAATATTATGTTTTTATCATAGGATAGTGTCTTATGCCTTTTCAAGATTACTGCACTGATATATAATTTCCTGACAGATAGCAGATCACTGATCTCATAAAGACTCTCCGTAGGAAACCTCCGTTTCTTAAAATACATGATTTTTATCAGACCTCTTTGCGCTCGCTCTATGTCCATAAATTTCGATTTCGCTGCCCCACCCCATACAGTTATACAATAGACTATCACAGACTGTGCTAGTGCTATGTAGATTTCATTTAGGAGATTTCTCTTAGCGCCCAGTTTTGTAGTTACACTTGCAGGGACCGCATATCTCAATGATTTAAATATCCAGCCTAATTTTCGTATTCTGCCACTAACATGTTCGAGGTGGGAGTACCAAGTTAAGTGTTGGTCAATTATGACACCTAAATATTTTATTTGTGTTACCTTTTTAATTATTGGACACGTACAAGCAGAGTTCGTGGCTCGATTACAAGAATGTATTTTGAGGTTTAAATCGAGATCCGGTTGTGAGCGATTTCTGATTGTAAAACAAATATAGTTCGTTTTAGCTGCGTTTAACGTAAGAAGATTTTCATTAAGCCAGTTAGTAATTCGAGCCATACCTATTTCAGCTTTGATCTTTACTTCGGACCAGTTATTCCCATAAAACACAATGGCAGTATCATCTGCGTAAGAGAATATTTTTGCATTATCTACTTTTAAGTCACAAAGGTCATTAATATATATTAGGAAGAGTGTTGGTCCTAATACGCTTCCTTGAGGAATGCCGAAGGATACTTTCTCGTCATTGCTGATGTATGTCCCTATCTTAACCCTCTGTTTTCTGTCTGAGAGATAGTCTTTAAAAAACTCAAGAGGAGTACCCCTTATTTCATTTCTTTCTAGCTTAGATACAAGGGTTGGAACAGCAACGGTGTCAAAAGCTTTTTTAAGGTCAAGGAAAACTGTTAAACATTTTTTCCCCGAGTCGACATGATCAATTAACAATGAACTGAGTGCAGAAACTGCATCCTCGGTTGATATTCCTTGCCTAAAGCCAAATTGTGTTGGTGATAATATTTTAAATTTGTTTAAGTATTGCAGGAGTCTTATATTAACAATCTTTTCTAAAACCTTGGATATACCTGGTAGGACCGAGATAGGTCTGTAGTTATTAACGTCGTTGCTGTTCCCCCCCTTGTGAACAGGAGTAATTATCGATTGTTTAAGAAGATTTGGAAAGATACCTTTACTAAAACAAAGATTTATCAGATGGGTAATGATTGGCACAATTTCTTTGCTAATATATTTTAGGAATTTTGTTGGAATGTTATCCCATCCTGGGGCACTGTCGGATTTCAAATTCATCAGAACACTTTCAACTTCTTTTGGATCAGTGTCCAAGAGAACAAAAGAATTTATTTGTGTTGGTGTAGTGTTAGATCGGCTAGAACTTCTATTCGTTGGAATTTGTTGAGCCAGTTGTTTCCCGATGTTAGCAAAATAGTTATTTACAGAATTTACTGAAGCTATTGGCGAGGGCAAGATATTTAATAATCCAGCACTTTGATTTTTTGGTTTATTTGTATAGGTTATTGATTTTATATTTTTCCATAATAATTTCGAATTTGTAACCGAATTTGCGAGTAGTTCTCTTTCATATTTTGTTTTCATTTTTTTAATGAGCTTGTTACAGTGATTTCTGTACCGACTGTAAGTTATTTTTAAAATGTCATTATACGGATCCAATCGATATCTACTTTGCAATTTATTACGGGTTTTTATACACTTTAGTAATCCTGGGGTGATCCATGGCTTAATAATACGGTTGCTGCAAGGAATAGGTTTTGTGTTAGTGTTGCATGTTATAGAATCGCTTAGTTTTTGAATAAGTTTATCCGTTAGCAAGTTCGGGTCGTCACAAAAAAGCAAATCAGCAAGATTTTTTTCTTGCAAATATTTTAACTCCTTGACACCCAAGCGAGCGCCGGCGCTCGCGGGTACTATAGCGAACGCCGGCGTTCGCGGGTATTAATGGAAACTATTAACGTACAATATTTGATTTTTTTTTTGTAGGGTATTTTGATATTTATCCAAGAACGTAAAAAAAAAGTTTTTATAGACAAATAACTTTCCGTTAATACTCGCGAACGCCGGCGTTCGCTGTAGTACCCGCGAACGCCGGCGTTCGCTTGAGGGGAGAGGAGTGCATTTTCAAAGTTAATGGTCGTAGTGATTTTGTTAACGGGTTCCCTATTTTTTATTTTGGAAAGTGATAAAAATGTAGTATAGTGATCTGTAATTGTAGTTTTTAAGACAGCAATTGAAGCGGATGTCTTTTTATTATGAATCCTCAACATAAAATGATCCAAGCAGTTACGTTCTCTGGTCGGTAATGTATGTCCAGGTAAGATACCGTAGGTCGACAACATATTAAGATAGTTCATACGGTTTTTTTTATCATGAGACGTTTCAGAATCTTTTACTCTAATATTGATATTTATGTCACCAGCTATTATTATGTTCCTTTGTGGCAACGTTTCTAAATGATGACTGAGCGAATCTAAAAAATTATCCAGATTAGTGTTGCATGGAGAGCGGTATATACACAGAATAATGTTATCTAACACGTCTAATTGCAGACAGGTTGCCTGGTCCAGCTGGATTTCTTGTACTTTTGGTTTTAAAGTTTTTTTAATAAACACAGCTACTCCATCGTTTTGGTTCATTTGCCGTGTTGATACAAAAGAATGATAATTGCTGAGTTGAGGTATATTTTTGTTGTTATTTAGTCTACATTCTGTCAACACTATCACATCCGTTTCGAATTTAAAAGTCGACAACATAACGACCAGATCATCAAAGTTGCCGTATATACTTCTTATATTCTGGGATATAATAGTGAAATCATGTTTTTTGACGTATATATGAGCAGAAATATCTGAAGGATCACATTCAAATGACCTCGAAATTTCAATTTTATCTATGTCATTGACTGTTTGCAACGTGTTACTCATAAATGATACCAGATATTACTTAGGTCATCACAAGTCTGTCGTAAAAACCATTTTGTTATACGTACATAATAGAGGTAAATCATGAGAGAAAGTACAGTGCTTATTATGTTAGTATTTCTATAGGAATTTTTTGTGAGATGATGATTTCGAATGTTTATATTTAATCATTAATATTTTTGTATACAATTGATATAATTATGATATTGATCCAGTTTTTTTGTGTATATTTTCAAATTCATAATAATTAGTATTGTGTGAAAGTTAGTTGCACGATTAATAAAGTGTTTTTGTGTTATGGAGTAGATGTATAACTTATGTTTTGTTTGTTTATGTGAGTTTGTGTTATTGTGAAGTATTAGTGAATATAGACGGTAGGTATGTGAGTGTGTAGTGAGTTCATATCGATTAGGAACACAATCAGTTTGAATAACTATAACAGTAACGATAGAGTAGTACCTTAATAAATACCTTAATGCTACGCAGAAAATACTATTATACGATGCCAAAAGATACACCGAAAATAGTCAATTTTTCACTATAAGTTGGTGTATTTGTTCTTCACTTCTTATAGTTATGATTGCCGCATGATCATCCTTCCTTATGTATACTTTGCCATAGGCAGTCCAGCAATATTTATACTCTCCAGATTTTATTAGGTCTCTAGCAAGAAAGTATAAACGAGATCCCTTAGCCGTTAGATGCTCCGACAGAAAGACCGGAGTGTCTTCTTGGTATTTAAACCCGAGATGTTTGCAACATAACTTAGACTTTTGTTTTTTATTGAATGACTTTCCCTTTTTTAGTATCTCATTTTTTATAAGAGTTGATCCAGTTTCTACAACTATTGGAGTATTTTGGGAGTCATTTTTTCCCCGCACTCTATAAATGTCTTTTATGTCAGATTTAGTAAGCGAACAGTCTAACCCTTTGGAAAGGGTCATGACTAGACCAATAAGTTCTTCTTTAGTTTCTCCAGCTAATTTGGGTACATTTTTAATAACAAAGTTAGCCTTGCGGCTTCCTGTTTCCATTTCTTCTACTTTATTTTCCAAAAGTTTTATATATTTCTTGTCTTCTTTCGACTGCTTTTCTAATAGAGATATTTTGTTTTCCAAGACTTGATTTTCTGACATAAGGTGTGTGACTGTATTTTCAATGTTTAGATTAGTTTGTTGTATTTCCTTTAAAGTTGAGGTGATTTCTTGTATTTTCTGAGTCAACATAAAAGCCAACATATCCTTCATTTCTTTCTTCAAGTCATCCAATCGTTCACTAATGAATACGTCATCCCGGCCCCTCTTAGATCTCTGGCTTACAAAGTTTGGTGGCGTTCGATTATCATCCGCTGCCATTCGGTCAATCTCCGTCTCTGAAGAAGACTTATTCAACTGCGATGTCATCTTGTTAATAGGTTTGTCGTGCAACAAGACCAAAACACAAGTCCGCACAAATACCAAAATGTTCTACTTATCTGATATTCAAATACGTAATAAGCGGCAACGGCGTAGCCGATCCGTGCGTAGCAGTGCAGGTAAGCGGGCGGCGTAGCACTGTAGCTGCGTACCACTCGATGTGGGACCGCGCCGTAGCAACGCGTGTGACGTAGAACAGTTAATCGTTCGTAGGCAGGTGACCAATTTCGCGCGATGACGCACACGTTGACTTGGCACAGCGGCTACGGGCTCGATGCGACGCGTTTGTCGTTCCGGGTTCAAATCTCACCGCTGACACCGGGCACTTTTTAAAGTTTGTTGGTGATGGTTTATTCGGCCTTAGAGGTCCTTTAATGTCTTCGATGACGCACTCGCTGACAGCACAGAATGCGTGAGTGAGACTTCCGACACAGTCCAATATGGCCGCTACACTTAATGGAGGCTCCCGCAAGAAAGACAAGGAGGATCCGAGTATGGTTGTCGATCGATTTAAAGAAACAATTTATAAAATTTAAAATTCAAAAACACTCGCACGCACCACCAAAAACACGTCCGATCCGAAGCGTCGCCAGAAGGAAGAGGAACGCAAGAAAGTATTACGTAACGCAATTTGGGGGGGAGGGGGTGTCTCGTAAAACGTTACGATGCGTTACAGGGGTGCGAGGGGGTCTTTCTTACAACATGTTACGTAACATTGTTTTTTTTTTTTAATTAAAAATTTAGGAATCAATACATTAAATTTTCATTTACGTAGTACTTTTCATTTAGGAATCCCTCGATTGTATTAGTCTGGTCGTCGACAACGGCTAAAGAAAAGCAAAATAAAGAAAACTTTAGGTAAAAATGGTCACTTGAGTGTTACGTAACGTTTAGAGAGGGGGAGGGGGGGTACAGAAAAATGTTATTACAAGGGGGGGAGGAGGGGTCAAAAATCTTCAAAAATTGCATTACGTAATACTTGAACGCTCCTTTTGATAAAATTGAGGAAAGCTAGGATGTTTCACTAGTTCGTGTGTACAGCAAGCATATTGCTGAGTCAAACCCCTCTAGATTCTATACCTGGCAAGCATAATAAAATAGTTAAAAATCTCTTTGCAGGCTCTTCTCAAAAGGCATGCGGAGCTTTGCCCAACACCCGCTGAACAATCTGCGGTGCTCAGTCTTGTGACAAAACTGCAGACGGTGCTCGACAACCTAGTTGTTGCACCGGGTGACTTTGCTGCAGCGGTAAGTATTTTAAATAAAATTTTGTCTTTGTAAAAATCTTCTAACCAGAACAATGTATCTCATAAAGTTGAAAATTGATTGTACCTGAACTGATATTTTGATGTACAAAGGTTTCTGTGAGTCTTTTTGCAGTAAAATAAATGTCTATGTAGTTCTAAAGTTTTATATGTAACAAAAAATAAATAAAATAATAGCATTGCCTTTTGTGGCAATGCAATGCTACCAGCGTTTTGGGCATATTTCCCATTGCCATCAATATGGATGAATTTTTTGATGATTGGACATCAAAAAATTGATGTTAAAAACAATAAAAAAACTTATTGATCTACAATATAATTTTTTGAAGTTTTGTGTAAATAATGGTTCCATCTTGAACTCCTTCCATTTAGCTACTATGATGAACAATTCCCTTTTTTCCAATGCAGGCCATAGTTTACCCATATGCCAAACATCATCAAAATCTGATAAACAGTTATGAAGTAATAGATTTACACATTTTCAAATTTAAAATAATACTAGTTTTTGCCTGTGGCTTCGTGCCTGGCAACAGAGAAATGTGATAAATGAAGAACTACTTGACCAATTTTGTGCAAACTTCACATAAATCATCTAGTAAATAGTCTGAAATACGCCATTTAGTTTGGATAGGTGAGCCCGTTCTTGAGTTATAAAATTACAATGAAAAATGGCATTGATTTTTATATACATGGTGTCTTTGACATCGAAATACATAAATATAAACACAAACGAATAACATGGATCCAGTACATGATTCTAAACACCCCAGTAGTGGAATTTTTTGGCAGTTTTTTTTCTTAAAAGTTTATGTAAAATAACTGTATAAAAACATGTTTTTGTGAAAAAAAAATGAATGAATTAAATTTCAAAATGTAATCGGTTTTGATTAGAAAAACGACTTTATTTGCTGTTTTTTTATTAATTTTATTTTTGGAAAAAATATTTTTTCTTTTGTTTTTTCTAAAAATATCATTAGAGTTGGTTAGAATAACGATTTTAAACAGATAAAAAAAAATATTTTTTTTTTAAATGTGAAAATAAAACCAATGAAAAATTCCACCACTGGGGTCTCCAGAATCATGTACTGATCCACAGTAGTATTTCTTTGTGAGCCGATATCAATGACACCTTGTATATTGGTTATTGTAGTATAGATCACTTAAAAAATAACATTTTTAATATTTTCAATTTTAATGTTACGCTGACCTTAACAGGATGTTTCTGAGGTACAGCATTTTTTACGAACAAATTTTATGTATGTTTACATATAAAATAAAATCTCTTTGTCGATGTTTCAGATCTGTTATATTTCTAGTTCTCTTGATGTGTTTTCCAGTACCCCTGCTTTGCATGACTTTCCTTGAAAATAAAAATCCCTAGGGATTTAGACAAAATGAGATTGTATCGGTGAGGTGTTGATACTGTAGGCCAGTGATGGCAACAATTTTATTTTTTATAAATATACACTGTTAAATTTTGATAGGATTAAACCTATCGGTCGGTCGGGGTCGATTCAATACATTAAACACTATCGATTTGTAAATTATTATATAATTTATTATAGCTATCCTGTGCTGTCCCACTGCTGGACAAAGGCCTCCCTTCATTCTCTCCAGTTATCTCGGTTACTCGCTTTATCATTCCAATTCTCAAGGAAGGCATCCAGGTCGTCCCGCCATCTTCGTGGTCTGCCGCGGCCCTCTGTCCTGTGTTTTACGGGCCCACAGCTCGCTAGACATGCGGCAGACATGTCCTGCCCAGTCCCATTTAAGTAGGGCAGCCTTTTGAGCCACATCAACGATTTGTAAAATTAAAATATAATAAAGTAGGTACTTTTTTTTAAACTCAAATTAAATTATGCACGTCCAAAATTGATTTCTTTAAGTAAACGTCAGCTGAGCGAGTTCAATGACCTGTAGGTAGTTAGTACGCAACGACCAACTACTACCTACGAGGTCATTGACTCGTTTACTTAAAGAAATGAATTTCGTATACGAGATCTAGAAAAAAAAGTACTTTATTTTTATCTACACAAATCGCTAGTGTTTCATGTACCGAATCGACCCTCTACGGGATTAAAACGATCTAAATTTAACAGTGTATATTTAGTGACAAATTTTTCAATTAAAGTTTCAAAATCAAAATGGTTTTTATGACACATAGGCCTACATGGGCACTTATAAAACGTCAGAAGCTAGTGCACGGTTCCAAATTGGTCGTTTCCTATGGAGAAAATGCCATCCCAGCTAAAACAAAAGCTGATCACTGATAGATTAACACTCTGTCTAAATCCTCTAGTCCTCACATACGCGATTACGAAGAAACAAAAATTCTGACGTATTGGGAACCTCCTTATTTGAAGTTGGTTAAATACATGTTACAGTACGGACGTCGGATCTTGGCGAGTCTGAAGTTAGACTGCGAATTTTAGCGCTTGATAACTCGTACAAAAATAAATTGTGTACATAATGTAGGGACTCTGCAAAAAGGTTAAAGCTTACTGGGGCCCAGGGTCTCTTTCTGAAAGGAAAGCTAGGCCCCCGTGCGAAGGGCAGAGAAGTAACGGGGTGGGGTATTTAGTTAGTAAGAGTCTCATACTGTTTTCAATTCGTCATTGGATGATTTTTGCCCACCATAAAAAAAAAAAAATGGTGTAAACAAATAAATGCATTTGCAGTCGTTATTGCTGTTAAAAACTTTTATTGGCATTTATTTTCAAACCTTTATTTTTGTACGAGTTTTCAAGCTCTAAAATTCACAGAGCCTAACTTCAGACTCGCCAAAATCCGATGGCCGTACTGTACACAAATCGATTGGCGAATTATTTTCCGAGTTGGCGAATTCAAGCAAATGTGAGGGACTGCACGATTTCTGAGGTTTACTTCATTTTTCTTACTGCTGGTTAACGGACTCTGTTTAAAAAAATGAGATCGGCAAAAAGTTACAGCTTAGTAAAATAAAAAGATAGTTTCGACTTAGTTTACGCAAAAAAGAGGGTTTTGGCTTAGTTCACGCAAAAAAGAGTTCTAATAATGAACCACTGACATTCCGTTGAAAGAAATGGTAATCTCGTACATAATGGCAAATGAATATCTGACGTCATACGGTAACCTGCTAATAATTTGCCAGTTCCTTTGATCTGTGACCTTAGTGCTGTTATAGTTTTTAATTTTTACGGCATTCGCGCGGGCAGTAACGGAAAGTTGCTAATTTTCCATATTTAAATTTATTTCTATGAAAAACTTTTTATTTACGTTTTTGGATGTATACCAAAATACACTATAAAAACGCTCAATATTTTATAATCTATGCGAACGTTAAGCGCGAACGCGTTTGGGTATCAACAGATTCGTTACAAGACAGCTCGTACCACAATTCTATTACGAGACCACTGACCACTGACCAATGATCGGCCATTACGAATTAACAAATTACAGATAAAATAACAGACTTCGGGTCCTGACGAAATGGAGTATTAGGTCGTAAATTTGCAACCCTCGCGGAATAAACATACGATAGTTTATAAAGGGTTAATTTATTCTTGTTTCTATTCTATCTGTATTTTTAATTTCTATTTCTGTTCACCTCAGAAACCGGGCTTAATCCTAATAACTGTCTTCAAGCAAGTCTTGTAGAAAAATATTACAATTTATTACAACTTTTTTTCCGCAGCAATTGGAAGAGGTTCGTCCAGTTGGATCTTATAAAAAGGGCACGATGATGGCAGGCAAGAATGTCGCTGACATTGTCTGTATCATGAAGACTTTGCCCACCAAGGAGGCAGTGGAGGGGCTGTCCAATAAGGTAATGTAATATTAAATACTAGCTTTTGCCCGCGGCTTCGCCCGCGTGGTTTTGGGCCAACCCCAGGTTTCCGGGATAAAAAGTAGCCTATGTCCTATTCCGGAGTGTACCCTATGCCTGTGCCAAATTTCATCCAGATCCGCCCAGCCGTTTTAGCGTGATTGAGTAACAAACATCCAAACATCGTAACTTTCGCATTTATAATATTAGTAAGATGTATTGTATACAAAGTTGAAAAAGGATAATTGTACACACCAATATGAACAACTTTTATTATGAGACCAATACAAAAATCACGAAAGAAATACCCGCTGCTCCATAGATTTATATTCACACTAGCGACCCGCCCCAGCTTCGCACGGGTACTAATATTGAAGATATTATGCATGAATTATACACATAAACCTTCCTCTTGAAACACTCTGTCTATTAAAAAAAAAACGCAACAAAATCCGTTGCGTAGTTTTAAAGATTAAAGCATACATAGGGAGGAAGCGACTTTGTTTTTTACTATGTAATAATCCCGAAGATCCCGAAGAGGATCGATCCCGACATAGATAAAATTAAAAAATAAATTACTTGTTTTCTAAATCTCTTATTGATTAATATAGAAGTACATTATGGAGAGTCAAAGTTCACGTAAAATAGCAGATTTTCAGACGTTTTTACTGGATTACTCTTACACAAATTTATATTTTGATCTCTATAGAAGTGGAACACTTCGAGGACTCTCTCGAAGTGCTCCGGTGCTAGGTTCGTAGCAGCGGCAATAAAACCCTCGTTGAGTTTATACTTTTCCTATATTTTTCTCTCACGGTTCGACATACAATGAATCAACATAGTATTTTTCTTTCAAATAAATAATATTTCAACTACGAACAGCCTTCGAACGTCTTACAAGCCAGTTCGCTAATTCGCAACGCATGTGATCTCTTTACCACTGAAGCCTAGATAATATCCTCAAGATATCTGTGTAGTATAGTATAGGCACCGTGCGTGGCGATGACCCTGCCATCTCGTGACTTATATCCGAAACTTTTACCTCAAGTGTCAAAAATTGTACTGTCAAACCATGGAAAAAATTCTGAATATTCGTGTTAAATTTTTGCTAATTTAAGTTATCAAAATGTATTGTTGTATTGGGCTGTAACTCCAAGGGTGCAAAATTTTACTATTTCCCTACTAATAGTGCTCACATGCCATGGCTCAGGGATAAAAGAATTAAATGGGTAAATGCAGTTGTAAAACACACGTAAGTATGCATTCAAGTATTTAAAAAGTACTATTTGATTTTATTTATATAAAAACCACCAATTTTGTAGGTAATTATGATTGAAAACAGTTCAATTTTCGATGATCATTGAACCTAACCAATAACCGTTGTTTCTTTCAGTAAACATCCAAATAACTGGCTCCCGTCTAAAAATACTACCATTTGGCTTTTGGCCTTTTGAAATATTTTGACCACGCTGCCGATCATTGTTTATTGGTAGAAAACCATATTTTATCATTTTAATCATTGTATTTTATTTTTTTAATCATTGTAAAATCACATTTACAGACTAGACACAGTGACAACCAATGTGTCTGGAAAGTTTCTTTTTTTACTCGCACGGTGTCTCTACTGTCGGGATTATAACGCCATCTATAGTTTCCGCACGGTGCCTATAGTATATCGGGCTGGTATCCGCAACTCCACGTCTAAAGCGCGTATTTTGCGTACGATATCTGTGTATCCAAAATATCTGAAGAAAGTTGTGTAATAACGGCATAATCACGTAAGAGCGGTTGTAGAAAAATATCCCACTCTTAACATATGTACGATTCCTCTTTTCTCAGGTGAACGAAGAGCTAAACAAGCTGATGCGCGCAGAGACCCCACCTACATCAGTAACAACAGCTTGCCATGAGCGAGGCTTCACTGTGACGGGTTCCACTGCGGCCGTGAGGGTCCTGGTCACCACCCTGCACCAGAACCTCAGGAAGCTGGAGCCAGAGGTACTGGTTCTTAGTTTGCTAAGTCTTACTGCCATAGGTTGAGGTCACGTGGGTGTTTTCTGATCAAGTTATCCTATTTTTATAGTGAGACTTACCTGCCCCATCGAAAATAACAGTGATAAGTCACGATTAGTGTGATTTTTTATTAAAATGCGTTTGTGTAAATGTCGAACTAATATTTCTCCTAATTCAAAATTATGTCTTTTACTTCAAAGTTAAGTCTTCTGCTTCAAAATTGACTCACCTATTTCATAATGTTGTCTTTTACTTCAAAATTACCGAACCTATGTCATATTTGTCTCACCTATGTACTTCAAAATTTTCTCAGCTACGTCAAAGTGATCTCACCAACTCCAAAATGATCTCGCCTACATCAGAATCATCTCGCCTACTTCAAAATCATTTACCTACTTCAAAATCATCTTACCTATATCAAAATCTTCTCGTCTACTTCAAAATCATCTCGCCTACCTCAAAATCATCTCACTTACATCAAACTCATCTCATCTACATACAATTATCTCACCTACATCAAAAGCTCACCTACATCCAAATCATCTCACCTACATCAAAATCATCTCACCAACATCAAAATTACCCCATCTATCTTTAAATTACCCTAAAGTTCATCATAATTTGTTGGTCAACAGGTACATCTAGAATACAAGATCATCAGCAGTCATTTGGCTGTCATCCGCCACAGCCGCTGGTTTGAAGAGAACGCTCACCATTCCTCTATCAAGGTAAGCCATAGAAAATTATTTAACTCCATTCGAAATAACATTAGACATTTAACAAAATCCTTTTTATACTGTCCGTTCAACCGATTTTGAGGTTTATTACGGTGGTGGAATGACAAATGACGGCTGCAGTAAACAGTGGGTTCATTAACGACTTTTTTGCATATATACAATTAGATTAAAGAAAGAAAGAAAAATATCAAGTAATACATAAATATGTATTACTTGATCGATAAATATCGATCCCTATTTCAAATCTTATTTTATAAAAAAACTAGCGACCCGTCCCAGTTTCGCATGGGTACTGATATGTAATATATTATGCATGTATTATACATACAAACCTTCCTCTTGAATTACTCTATCTATTAAAAAAAACCGCATCAAAATCCGTTGTGTAGTTTTATAGATCTGAGCATACATAGGGACGAAGCATCTTTGTTTTATACTATGGAATGATATGTATTTTGAAATATATAAGTATGTTTATCAGTTGTCTAGTCCTCATAACACAAGCTCTATTTAGCTAGGGACGAAGCATTGTGTAATATTGGTAGATTGTTAAATTGCTTTTTTTCTTTTTACCCCCGTATGAATACGCGTTTGCAATTCAATGTTTCCAATCCTTTGATTTATTTAATTTTGTGTTTGCTCCCAGGTACTAATCCGTCTCCTCCGAGACATGTGCGCGCGCCACTCGGGCCTGGAACCCCTCACTCCTTGGATGATCGACTTGCTGGCGCATCACTGCATCATGAACAACCCAGCTAGACAGGCCCTGCCTATTAACGTGGCTTTCAGGTAATCTATATGCATAAAAGGAGAAACTGACTGACTGACTGACGTATCAACGCACAGTAAAAACTACTGGGCCTAGGAGCGTGAAAATTTGCACAAAGCTTCCTTTTATGACGTAGACGAACACTAAGAAAGGGTTTTTCAAAATTCAGCTCCTAAAGGTATGTAATGGTGGTCTAAAATTTGTATGGAGAACCCTAATTCCACAGGGCAAAGCCGCTGGCAAAAGGCTAGTTACATTATATCAATTCAATATCTAAATTGAATAATTTAATGAATATTTGGAACACATTCAGTGTGCTAAAGAATGGTATTCCCTGCCGGAGTCTGTGTTTCCTGATAGCTACTAAATTGTTCGAGGCGAAACAAAAAACGACAAAAAATTTAATGTTTTGTATGGGAGCATAGAGTTTTGTGTCTTTTTTTGTATTTGTTGTTATAGTGGCAACAGAAATACAACATCTGTGTAAGTGTCAAATTTATAGTTAACATGGTTCATAAGATACAGCCTAGTAACAATCACAGGACAACAAGGACAGCAGACTCTTAGCAATAACCCTATTGCTGGACCCACCTATCAAGGAGAACCCTAACAAGCTCTAATTCTATATTAAAACTTGTATTTCTTTTCCACAGACGAGCCCTCTCCCTCCTAGCGGGAGGCCTATTCCTCCCCGGGGCGCACCCGGGGAGGAATAGGCCCTCACGCGGGTCTGGCAGACCCGTGTGAGGCCGCCCACGCTCGTGCCCACACTGCCTTGGATCTCGCTGCACAGGACTTGGCTGCGGCTACAGCTCAGACGTGAGTAGTACTAATGTACTCCCTATATGTCCCTTAGCTAGAGCTCCTTCTGTGGAGCAGACCCATGTGAAATCACACTTACAGTATTGATATGATTATGTAAGCACAGTGTAGACCAGTCAACTCATCATATTTGTACCCAAAAGCACAATAAAAATAATCATAATATCTTTTACATTTTTTAATGTTTATTTGTTTTTTTTTTTTTTTTTTTAAGAAATATTTAAAAATGTAAAATCATATGTATATAGAAATTAAATAAAGAGAATCATAATAATAAAAAAGGTGTAATAGGAATTTCCGTGTCGTAATAGGAATTTGTGAAGTCTACAGTGTTCTTACATTCACGTAAAGAAAAGTTATATAAAATAAAAAGTAGAAGAAAAAATAAAATTAAATACTACAACAGTTAAGACTATGAAATGCTAACAAAATAAATTATGCGTCTCAGTGTGACACGGCCCTTAACTTCATAAGACAAGTCCTTGGTCACTTCCAAAATCTACCAACCAAGGTTGAGGCTACAGCTCAGAAGTAATGTCACTAATGTTACAAATCATCCTTACCTGGAGGTCTGTGGGTGCCACCACCCACGACTCTCTTAGAATGTATTTTACACGAATTTATGTAAACAAAAATGAATTTGCAGATTACTTCGCGTGGTAGCTCGCGGTGGGCATCGTTATGTCCTCGGCCTCCAGGCTTTCGAGGGTGGTAAGGATATTTCCACGGAGATCACCGTATGGGACGGTGTGGTGGTCTCTCCCCTCGCTCCGGCGTACCAGGAAACACCGGAAGCCATGGATACTGATGATAAAGGTGAGTTGGTTAATGATTCTTGAACAGTTTGCCGGTTGCAGTCTTTCCGGTCGATTAAAATTAAGGTGTCTTCAAGGCTAGAGTGAATAGGCTCTTATTAAACTAGTGCGCTTCACCATCAATGATTGCATCACTGCTTACCATCAGAAAAAAAAGAACGTGGCAAGCTTATCGAAGTACCTGTCCAACCTCGTACAGTACGGCCGTCGGATCTTGGCGAGTCTGAAGTTAGGCGAATTAGCGCCTTAAGACGCGTACCAAAATAAAAGTTTAAAAAAATAAATGCCAATAACAGTTTTTAACAGTGCAGCAGTAACAACTGCTAATTGCATTTATTTGTTTAAACCATTTATTTTATTACGAGTTTTCAAGCGCTAATTCGCCTAACTTCAGACTCGCCAAGATCCGACGGCCGTACTGTACTTGGACCACTGGTAGGCGCGGGCTTGTGGATGGCGACCAATGGGTAGCTCACCGCCAGGTCGTCTAGTGACAGTGCATACCAAGCCAGGTCGTCGACGGCGCACGCCTCAAGGATTTGTCAGCAAATGTTGTGGCTCAATTGCAGGGCCGAAGCCTACTGGGGCCCCGGTCCAGTTTCTGAAAGGAAGGTCCGACCCCGGTATGACGGCTAAGAAGGAATGGGGTGGTTCGAATAAGAGTCTGATACTGTTTCCCGCTCTGCCCAAGGGCAGGATTCGTCATTAGATGATTTTTCCCACCATAAAAAAACCCTGCCTCGATTGAGACCCGTAAATCGGTTCCTGCACATTCAAGGGCGACCGCCATTATAGTTCAACTTGCGTGACGAAGATACCAATTTGTATTTTTTATTGTTTCAGATGACGATACTCAGGATGGAGTAGCAGCTTAGGATAATAATTTAGTATAAGTTTTATAATTATTATATATTAAAAGACGCAAAGATCTTTACTAAGTAAATATACTTATTGATACACCAAACTTGTTTTTTATTTATACCATCTACACTTTTCAGGGTCAGTAGTCAACTAGGAACCCTTATAGTTTCGGCATGTCTGTCCATCTGTCCGCGGATAATCTCAGCGACCGTTTGCACTAGAAAGCTGTTTGGTACCAATATGTTTATCAATCACGCTGACAAAGTGCATAAACAAAAAGTGGTAAAAAAAGCGTTGACCATAATACTCTAATCTGTAAATTGCATCATTACGGAATTCGTGGATAAGCTGCTGATCTTGTTTTTTCCTATTTATCTCACAGGCAGCAAAAAGTAAACATTAACGGGGCGACGTCCTCGGGGTCCTTAGTAAAGATAGGCGTGCCTCAGGGTTTAATTCTTGGTCCTTTCCTTTTTCTAGTTTATTTTATTATTATTATTTTATAATTGCAATAAACTAGTGCTTGAATGCGATCCCACCTGATGGTAAGCAGTGATGCAATCGTTGATGGTAAGGCGCACTAGTTTATTAAGAGCCTATTCACTCTAGCCTTGAAGACACCTAAATTATAATCGGACGGAAAGACTGCAGCCGGCAAACTGTTCCAGTCCCTCGATGTACGCGGTATAAACGACGAGGCAAAGTCGCTTAGTCCGGGCCGCAGGTGTCTCAACAACGTAAGGGTGGATATTTGCCGTACGCCGGAATGTCCGAAGGTAAAATTGGGATGGCGGAATCAAATCGTGCAATTCCTGCGCACACAACACAACTTCTACTACGAAGTTAAAGTTCGACGCAAAAAAGGGCTATTTATAAAATGGATCCTCGCGAGTCCCTTAGAGATAAATTTAAAGAAATCGATATACTGACTCTGCCTTCTCTTTATATCATAGAAAGTATTCTGTATGTTCGTAAAAAATTAGGACTTTTAAAAACCAGCAAGTAATTTTTAGTAAACAGCATACGCTTTTATAACAAGCTGCCAGAAGCGGTAAGCGAACTTAGCGAGGGAAAGTTCAAAACTCTTATTAAGCGAGTCCTAACCAAAAAAGCATGATTATGTAGAAGATAAGCTTGTTTGGCAATGACTGCTCCTGCACATGTGGCTCCCTGGTAGGTAACTCATTCATATTGTGTGTTTGTGTCTAGTAATTGCTCCATCTTTGTTTCAATATATATTTTTGTTTTGACACATTGCTTCTGCAATATATTTATATTACCTATTTAGACTTCAAAAATCTAAAATTCATTAATAAGTAATTTATCTAGCATCGCATTGTGTAACTGTTGTAGTGATCATGATCATCATGAGAGGGAATGGGCCGTAATCCACCACGCGAGCGCAGTAACGTGACCATTTATTTTCTGTGCCAGAGCGGGACAACTTAAGAATACTTAAAATAAAAACCTGCGAAAATGTAAAATAAAACAATTTTTGGGAGTTTTACAAGTTTATGGAAGATTGAATAACATAAATCAAAGCACTAAACACAAAACAGTTAAGTAGTGGGGTGACTTCTAAGTCGTATAATTGTTGTTTATATTTTTATTTTGTTTTTAGACAACTATGAAACTCACTGCATGATTTATTTATATTTATTTTCGTAATCAACATAGCTTTCATTACTGCCTTGGCCGCCGCACGATTCTCTCTGTGTCGCCCGCGCTGTTATTACGTTTCAAAACGATAGATGCATTCTTAAAGCTAAAGCGGGACATTTTTGCTCTTGCGAGGGACAGCGGGACAGACAGTCTGGAAGCGGGACAGTCTCGCCCAAAGCGAGACGTATGGTCCCGTTAGGGCGCAGTGTAGATTGGTGGATGTCACATGTCTTCGAATTTTTGGTTCTAGGACATGCCATATTGCGCCGACCCCAAATAAAACGGGACAAGGGCAGGAAGATGATGATGATTCCACTTTTCTTACAGTGTACTCAACACTGAAGACTTCGCAAATTCCTATTACGACTCACCTTTTTTGTTGTTGTTATGATTATTTTTATTATGCTTTTGGCTACAATATTGACTAGTCTACACTATCCTTACATAATCATATTAATACTGTAATTTCGAGATAGTGTAACAAACCATTTTTTTTAGAGTAACCATGGATTTTCTTGCCGGTTCTTCTCCATAGGAAATGATCAATTTGGAACCGTGCACTAGTTTCTGACGTTTTATAAATGCTCATGTGGGCCTATGTGAAATAAAATAAAAAACGCAATTACAGACACAATTAAAATACATTAGGAGTGCGGACACCGATGTCCTCTTGGGGCTTAATGAATACGCGTCATAAAACTTCTGTGTTGCGGTCGATTGGTAGTGGTGGAAAAAGAAAGGCTGGCATTGCCACGTTTTATGACAATTTGCTATTCATTTACAAGAGTTTCTTCCTGAGATACTCAGCATATGAACCATATTGTAAAGTTATCTCAAAGTACAGACCTGCGCAGTACAGCTAGCTAAACTAGACTTGCGTTGTGCAATGCCTCACTGTGCTACCAGCCGTGTGCAGTTAGTGCAGTTCGAACAAGTTGCTGCCGGCAGGGCTCAGGGCTTTTGAAGGTTACAAGCTTGTATAGGAAGAAAAAGGTTAGTGTTTCTTGATAATGATAGCTGTTTTTGTAATAATGAGATTGAGAAATTAGGAAAAAGTTTCAGTTGAGTCTTATTTATTTGATCTCCATGTACAGTAGTGATACATAGACGGACTTAATGCAACAAGGCATTCTCTACCAGTCAAACTGAGTTAAAAAGGACAACACTGTTGTAGGTGTGCATAATAAATAAATATCAGATAATAAGATATAATTAAAATATAGTTTAGTATAATTTAAACAAGTAACTTATAATAATAAAATACGTATATAAGCTAATATTATAAACTAATAGATTAAGAGAACTTAAAATATGACAATTATGACGAAGACCGAACTAAGGCTGAGAGGGCTTCAAGTAGGTAGTCTTAAACAGACACGACAACGAGCATCGCGTTGTTACCTGCTGGTTTTTATTTCGCTTCTTGGGGAGTGCATTAAAATAATTGTAAATATTAATTACACCTTATTAATTGAGCCTTAAGAGAATGCCGGCATTCGCACATCAGAATCAGAATAATTTATTTGTAAAACATAGGGGTGCGAGGTATTACAGTTCGTTAGATCTTCCATGCTTTGCCCAGAGGCGTACAAATATTTATATGTCGGCTCGTGTCTAGGTGTGGGCGTATGTGGGTATCGTGCAATGAATAACAACGGGTAGGAGTTGAATCGGTTTACTTCTCAATACATTTCGGTACAGTGCACTGTTATCACTTTACAACAAAACGGACAGTTTCGGAACGTCTTGACTCTGCGACGGCTTGGCTAAGCGTGTCCGTCCGCTTCCCGGGCGGGTTCCCCCCTCCGCAAGCTCGCAGCAAAGCGGAAACGTCACCGACTCTGTCAAGCGCGCATCTTTGTTTAGTTCTTCTAGTTGCCACTAGATGGCGTGCCTTGTCTTGTTGTCAACAAATCGACGCCGTCTCCGACACGGCCATCCTGCGAGACACACGTCCTCGTGTGTTAGTCGGCCATCGCCACCTCAGCTGGAAGATGTCCACTGATGAAATGTTCCAACTAGTCATCCATCGCTGTGTGTTAATCTGAAACAAAACACATCTCGCAGTATCATATAGCTCGGTCACTCCTGACTAACACTAGGAATCACTCTTGCATCGCGAGTGCATTCCCAAACACGCGAGTTTGAGTTTACGTGTCACTCACACAAAATTAACAATTCACATCTTGACTATGAGCGACCATTTACAGGCCACACAAATGTCTGCTTCGAGCGGGAATCGAACCCGCAACACGAAGTCCATCGCTCAATGTGATAACAAAACTTTACTCAACAAAACAAATTAAAATTTTGGGTAATAAATAAGCGGCTAGATGGCGCTGTCTAGCTATCATCGCAAAAAAAGTGCTCCGTATTCACAATTGCTTTAAAAATATTTACAATTATTTTAATGTGTTATTAATCTTATAAATCAGTTTATAATAGTCCAATAAAAGAGTGTGAATGTTATCTAAGTGTTAAAAGCAAGTTAATTTAAAATATCGGTACAATAACAACGGACCATTTAAAAATCAACTACAAACTATAAAAGTGATATATAAAGTGAAAACTCATTATAAATCGGATCCATTTATCAAACAAAGCACGAAGTATCAATTTAAACAAAAAAAAAAGTGTTCAAATTATAACAAAGAAAGTGTACGTCAAGTGGAAAAAATTCCTAAGTAATGAGTAATACCAACCGATTTGTATAATTCAAATAATAAGATCTGAGAATATACATGCTTCATTTCAAGTTATCGTTTGAAGTGCACCGTGGCGTAGTGGTATTAGCGCTGATTTTATTTTGCGTTGACACTTAGAAAATACCCAGGTTCAATCCCCAGTCAATCACAGAAGGACTTTTTGTATTTTTTGTCTTTCTTTTCTTATTCGTCCTACTGTTTGGAAGCGACTTTTTCTAACAGTAATGGATTCTAATATCACATATAGAAAACCATATGAAAATACCACTGGATCCGTGGATGACTTATCAATCTTGAATAGTGACGATGAAAGAACAATCCTGGACACGACGATGTTGAGTATACCTGACAGTCTGCATGACGTAAGTAACAATGACATAGTTAATGAATTGAGAGACGAAATTAAATCACTGACATCACAATTAATGAGCGCTCATAAGGAAATCGATAACCTTCATAGTGAGAATTTCCGGCTAAAGACGGATCTTCAGAAATGTCTTAAGAATGTAGAAACCTACAAAAAGATCTGCAGAACACCACAAAGAAAAAGTAAGACACCGACATCGGCGCGTGAGACCTTAAAACCTCAAAAAACACCGCCAATAGACATAAATATAGATTCTAGTGTGAGGAGCGACTTTCAGGTAAAACCCAAGGTGGACATGCTTGACAAACAAACACAGACACATATTTCTACTGTTGACACTTTGCTACAAGTAAACCAGAAGGCGCAACAAAAAACACAAGACTTACACTTTGCTACCAAAAAATCATCAGGCGCTCTAATAATACCAACCCATAAAAATAAGTTGTGTATCATCAGCAGCGATTGTACAAGAGGCACTCTACCTTTGTTAGAAGAAACCTTTGCCAAACTTTTTGATTTTTGCCATTATTTATCGCCAAATTGTTCCATAAAAGAACGAATATTCAATTTAAAATACAAATTGAAAGACTTTACAATGAAAGATTACTGTTTGATTTTCATTGGAAAACATGATCTGAAAAACGATAACTACATGGATGTTTTGGACTGTTTAAAGAACTCACTGAAAAGCATAACCCACACAAATATAATTCTCTGTTCTCCAACATACATAAAAGGCGCTATGATTCACAACTATAAAGTCGAGCTTTTCAACAACCTGCTTTGTCTAGATGTCAAAAACAATGAGTACGCTTATTTTTTTGATAGCAACAAGACTCTGACATTTGATATGTTTTCCTATAACACAGGCAAAATAAATAAATCCGGGTGGAGGCATATTTATAATCAAATTATGAACAACATAATGATCGATTATGACTTGTTTTATTCTGAAGATGTTTTGCATGTTGATTTGAATCAAAAACTTCCTAGCGAGAATGAGAACATAACAACATCAACTAGTGGAAATGAGTTTTTTCGTTTATAAACATTTGTACATCATGCATCAAAATATAGCGGGACTTCTTAACAAGACGGACTTACTTGTTGTCCATATCCAGGAGCTGCAGAATAGGCAAATAGACGTTGACGTGATATGCATCACGGAGCATTTCGTAATTTCTGGACAAGAGGGACTTATCAACATTCCAAATTACAAACTTGCCGCGTCGTATACGAGAAAGGAACAAAAACGAGGAGGCTCCTGCATTTTAGTCAAATCTTGTTACGAATTTAAAGTATTAACAGATGTAGAAAAAATATCAATTACAGGGGTTATAGAATGCTGTGCAGTAGAGTTACCCAAACAAAAGTTGGTTATTATATGTTTATATAGGCCTCCAACAATCTCAAATTTCAATTTATTCTGTGATACCTTAGAGACTTTACTAAAAAAAATATGTACTAAAAAGAATGAAAAGATAATGCTGTGCGGGGATTTTAACATAGATATTTTGAAACGAAATAGATATACTCTGGATTTTGAAATCTTACTTCTCAATCACAATCTTAAGTTAGAATTTAGACAACCAACTAGACCAAGGAGCTTAACTTGTATCGATAACTTTGCACACAACTGCAGTAAAAAGTGTGAAAGCGAGGTAATAGACTTTGCTCTATCAGACCACTCAGCTCAATTATTAAAACTACAAGTGAATAAAACTTGCATCTTTAATTCATGGCGAATAAAAAAAACGGGACCTATCTAAAGTTAATTTGACCAAATTTAAGAAACACTTAAAAAGTTTATCTTTTTTAGAGGTATTCGATTCTGACAATCCTAATAAAGCATATGACATTTTTATAGAGCAATTTCGTTTAATATACGATCTGTGTTTTCCAGTTAAACTAATTAAAATAAAATCCTCTCGAAAGATAAAGTGGGTATCAAAGGGTATAAGAATTTGTAGCAAAAAACAAAGACAATTACTATGGAAATATAGACAATCACCTTCAGAACAAACTAAAAAAGCATTCCAAAAATATTCTAAATTATTCAAAAAAATTATTAAACTCACTCAAAAAGCACAAAATAACCACATAATAAAAAATGCTCAGAGCAAATCCAAAGCTTCTTGGCATATAATTAAAGGTAGTAATCGAGCTCCAGAACCTATCATGCAAATTAGGAAGGAAAACGCTATAATTAGTAATCGCAAGGAAATGGCTGATTGTTTTAATAACTTTTTTATCGATCAAGTACAAGATTTAACCAATGAAAATACTACAAATGAAATTATTAGTATAGGGAACAACCCACACTCAATATTTATGGCCCCAGTTCTACCAGAAGATATCATGAGAGTTATAAAAACATTAAAAAATAAAAAAAGTGTCGGATATGATGAAGTTGCAACCAATGTGGTAAAATTCGTAGCAGATGTAATAGCTTCTCCTTTAAGTCATATTATGAACCTATGCATAAGCCAGGGTATATTTCCAAATAGCCTAAAAACGACTATTGTGATACCAATCCATAAAAAAGACAGTAAAGAAGAAATGTCAAATTATAGACCAGTGGCTCTTACTTCCGTATTTTCAAAAATAATCGAAAAATTGATATATGAGGCTATTATTTCTTTCTTGAATAAATATAATATCCTTTGCAATGAGCAAAAAGGTTTTAGAAAAAATAAAAATATAAACATGGCTATTTACGACTTGTTACATAACATAATGATAAATATGGATAATAAAACACCTGTTTGTGCAATATATACTGACATGACTAAAGCCTTTCTACGTTAAACATGATATTCTTTTGCATAAACTTGACAGGTACGGTATTAGAGGAAACGTTTTGAGACTTATTGAATCTTACTTAAGCAATCGCAAACAACAGACGGAAATTACTAGGATATGTCCCAAAAGCAAGATTCAATATAAATATTTATCGGATAGCAGGGAAGTCAAATTTGGAGTACCGCAAGGCACTGTTGTCGGACCCTTAATATTTTTGCTTTATATAAATGACTTGCCTAGACAAATTCAACAGCCTATGGTATTATTTGCTGATGACAGCACAGCTATAGTTAAATGTAAAAAAAAGGTGGATTATGAAAATGACATTAATGAGACATTAAAAAATATAATAAATTGGCTTTCCATAAATAATTTAGTTATTAATTTGAAAAAAACAAAAGTAATGCATTTTTACCAGCGTCTACGTCCAGACAATTTGACTATAGCATACAATGGACAAAGAATAGACAATACAAATGTTGCAAAATTTTTAGGTATAATTATTGACAATCAATTGACATGGAAACCACAGGCCGAGGAGGTCTGCAAGAAATTAAGCAAATTTGCATACATTTTATATAATTTGACAAAAAAAGTTGATAACGACACGATTAAGATAGCTTATCATGGACTTGTTGTTTCTGTTTTAAGATACGGAGTAGTTTTTTGGGGTAACTGTAGTGAAAGAGAAAGGATTTTCAGAGCCCAAAAATATTGCATAAGGTCAATGACCGGAATAAATTCAACAGATAGTTGCGTACCTATGTTTAAATCCCTTAAATTATTAACTTTTCCGTCACTCTATATTTTGGAAATGGCACTATTTGTAAAAGGTAATAAGAATTTATTTTGTTCTAATATTGATCACTCAACAAGGCCAACACTATTACGATCTCAATATAAAAATCTTTTACATACTGGTAAATTTAAAACAGCCCTTCTAAAAAAGAATATAATGCATATGGGTCCGGTAATCTACATCTACACTAATATAATAAAGAGGTAAAGTTTGTTTTTTTGTTTTTATGTTTTTTTGTTTGTAGGGGGTAATCTCTGGAACTACTGGTCCGATTGGAAAAAATTTAGCAACAATAGAAAGCTGCTTTACTCCTGAGTGACATAGGCTATATTTTATGTACGCGGGCGAAGCCGCTGACAAAAGCTAGTATTCAATAAAATACCGGATGATATCAAAAATTGTACTTTACAAATATTTAAAAAGAGACTAAATAAATTGCTGGTTAATAAATGTTATTATACAATAGATGAATTTTTAAATGACAAATCCGTATGATTATTTATAGACTATGTTTTTAACTGAATGATTATTTTTTAATTAACTTATTACCGACATTGTATTTTTGACTAACTTAACATATTTTTGACATTGTATTACCTATTCAACGATTTTTTCCTTTTAATTTATTACGTCGTATTATTAACTAATTTTAACATATTATTAGCATTGTATTTGTGAATGATTTATTAATTTATTTTTGACATTGTATTTTTGAATGATTGATTGACTTATTATTGACATTGTAAATTTGAATGATTTATTAACTTATTTTTGAAATTGTATTTGTGAATGATTTGAATTAACTTATAACTTATCTCATATAAATTTTTTGAAACTATTTCATTATTAATTTAACTACAAAATTTTTGCATGCCTGACGGTAGAATGTATTGGATCGATAATTCACTTAACACCATATTTATGTACCTGCATTCGTAGCAAATACATTTCATTTCATTTCATTTCATTTCATTTCATTTCATTTCATTTCATTTCATTTCATTTCATTTCATTTCATTTCATTTCATTTCATTTCATTTCATTTCATTTCATTTCATTTCATTTCATTTCATTTCATTTCATTTCATTTCATTTCATTTCATTTCATTTCATTTCATTTCATTTCATTTCATTTCATTTCATTTCATTTCATTTCATTTCATTTCATTTCATTTCATTTCATTTCATTTCATTTCATTTCATTTCATTTCATTTCATTTCATTTCATTTCATTTCATTTCATTTCATTTCATTTCATTTCATTTCATTTCATTTCATTTCATTTCATTTCATTTCATTTCATTTCATTTCATTTCATTTCATTTCATTTCATTTCATTTCATTTCATTTCATTTCATTTCATTTCATTTCATTTCATTTCATTTCATTTCATTTCATTTCATTTCATTTCATTTCATTTCATTTCATTTCATTTCATTTCATTTCATTTCATTTCATTTCATTTCATTTCATTTCATTTCATTTCATTTCATTTCATTTCATTTCATTTCATTTCATTTCATTTCATTTCATTTCATTTCATTTCATTTCATTTCATTTCATTTCATTTCATTTCATTTCATTTCATTTCATTTCATTTCATTTCATTTCATTTCATTTCATTTCATTTCATTTCATTTCATTTCATTTCATTTCATTTCATTTCATTTCATTTCATTTCATTTCATTTCATTTCATTTCATTTCATTTCATTTCATTTCATTTCATTTCATTTCATTTCATTTCATTTCATTTCATTTCATTTCATTTCATTTCATTTCATTTCATTTCATTTCATTTCATTTCATTTCATTTCATTTCATTTCATTTCATTTCATTTCATTTCATTTCATTTCATTTCATTTCATTTCATTTCATTTCATTTCATTTCATTTCATTTCATTTCATTTCATTTCATTTCATTTCATTTCATTTCATTTCATTTCATTTCATTTCATTTCATTTCATTTCATTTCATTTCATTTCATTTCATTTCATTTCATTTCATTTCATTTCATTTCATTTCATTTCATTTCATTTCATTTCATTTCATTTCATTTCATTTCATTTCATTTCATTTCATTTCATTTCATTTCATTTCATTTCATTTCATTTCATTTCATTTCATTTCATTTCATTTCATTTCATTTCATTTCATTTCATTTCATTTCATTTCATTTCATTTCATTTCATTTCATTTCATTTCATTTCATTTCATTTCATTTCATTTCATTTCATTTCATTTCATTTCATTTCATTTCATTTCATTTCATTTCATTTCATTTCATTTCATTTCATTTCATTTCATTTCATTTCATTTCATTTCATTTCATTTCATTTCATTTCATTTCATTTCATTTCATTTCATTTCATTTCATTTCATTTCATTTCATTTCATTTCATTTCATTTCATTTCATTTCATTTCATTTCATTTCATTTCATTTCATTTCATTTCATTTCAATAGAAATTGTCATCCAGTCATGTACCAACGTTCATTGTTCTCATCTTAAAGCCTTAGGAACTCCCACAAGCAAGCCACTAACGCCACGGCACTCATTGCCGAACTGCAATCACAATTGCTTTCCCACATGTGCATCCACCACCTGTGGATCACATTGGGTAGGCTAGTCACCGACTTCCGTCAAAGCTTAACGCGCATCGCTTACTTGCGTTCCCCACAACATAGGCTACCACTACTGCTATCACCATGTACTTCGGCTGGTACATGACTTTCTGGCTCCTTTCTTAACCTGTCGTGATACGTTCACAGTACACACAACTAATCAAACTAATCCAAAACACTAATCATGAAGCTGTACATTACGACCTCTGGCTACTCATAGCCCAGTAACCTCTAGTCACTTTTCCATACCTGCGCATCCCTCCGGGATCGCCAAGTCTCTAACGACTTAATGGTTTCCTTCAATATGACCACCAACTACTGTTTTCTATTAAGATACGCCTACAAATCAATTCATGAAACATTCCGACCAAATCTAGCATGCAATGCTCTGTTTGGTACCCAACTTCGGCAATCGAACGGGACCTCCCTCCGGTACCCGATCTCTACACACACATTGCCTCCATCCGGCAATCCAACGGGACCTCCCTCCGGTACCCGTCCTCAACACACACATTGCCTCCATCCGGCAATCCATCGGGACCTCCCTCCGGTACCCGATCTCTACACACACATTGCCTCCATCCGGCAATCGAACGGGACCTCCCTCCGGTACCCGTCCTCAACACACACATTGCCTCCATCCGGCAATCCATCGGGACCTCCCTCCGGTACCCGATCTCTACACACACATTGCCTCCATCCGGCAATCGAACGGGACCTCCCTCCGGTACCCGTCCTCAATACATCACATCGCCTCTATTTAACACCTTTAGCGATTACTTACATTGCCATGCTGGCGTTGGTCACAGAGCTCAAGTAACACTCAGGCTCGCAGCCACAAACAACATTGGAATGTACATAATCTGAGTCACTTGCATACCACATTTGAATCTTTGTTCATCACCTAAGGTCTAACACTTTCAAATGTAACGTTATTCCGGCTTTAGTCGACGTTCTCAAAACTACTGTATCATTAAAACCAATACTCTTTAATTTAATCAAACATTGGGAATAGATAATTGAAAATACTACAATCACTACCCTAGGTCGTGTAACTGATATTTAATCTGAGATAAAAAAAACAACAAATAACGACTCGGCACGGTATTGTTATTTAGTCTTCGATTGTCTCTGCACATTTAATTTGACGCATCGTATTTCTTAACTAAAAGACTAGTTCAGGTCTTTTTTTTTTTGCAATCATTGAATTACACGGTCGCACCATAATTCATTTACCCGCTTACGAATTATTTTAAATTCATCCGCACCAAACTACTATAATTGTCATCTTTATACAATCAAAAATTAGTCGAACGATTAAGATCACTTTTTGTTGCACGCGTTTGTAGCATACCGATAGTAAAATAGTCCAATTATTAACGAAACGACAAAGAAATAATCTAGGTCACGTCGGTGTCAACAACTTCAACATTATTTCGGAGAACTGTCACCGTCATAAAAAGATCGAAACGGTTATTATCGGATCTACTGAGGGTACTTTGTAATTACAATTATTTAAGCCATGAACCTAAGCTATTTTCAAAAAAATGTTTCACGGTCACTAATTTAACTGAACCTTTGCATTTCACGGCCTAAGACTTAATTTCGCAAATAATGTTGGCTCACGTAATAAAATCGCGATTTAGCCCCTATTATCAATTTCAACCACACAAGTAATGATCTGTACCGAGTACCGTCATATGTCACCTACACTTGTCAATGTAACCTTTTACTTTACATCTACCCCAAAATTTACTGACAACCTACACTGTCTCCCGCTCCGTCCAAGAGCGGGTTTCGTCATGGGATGATTTTCACCCACCATAAAAAAATCTTTGACGAATGAGAACTCAACTTTAGAATAAAAGTGGAATGAGAATACCTGACCTTTTTCTGATGAAAGATCGGCGACCACGACGTCAACCCATCGCTCGCTGTCACAACGGCACCATCACAGTTACCACCGCACCACTTCTCTCAGGGATCCAGATCTCCATCAAGAACTCTGCTCTCCAAAGCCGTTCCAGGCCTATCTTGCTACCTTATTCTCGGGGGTCTTGAGGCTTGAATATTCTTGTTTTCAGTTTGCGTATGTCCAATTTTTCCATAGTGATTTCTGAATTGCTCTCGTCTCTCCGGGTCGAATTTGGGTAGATTCACAATCTGGGTAGAACGTTGTAGTTTGCGCTCTGGGGGCACAACGTCACCATGGTCCAACATTCGTTGCTCAGGATTAGGGAAAACCCCAGTAAAAACCTAATCAAACCATTCAAGTCCATGCTTCGATCCGAGTCTTCATTTTCGAATTTTGAATAATAACCGCCAACTGTCTTTGTTCTCGCCAATTTCTTCAGTGTTGCGTAATTATTGCTCACATAGCTTTTCGATTCATTTGCACGATTGAATCCCAATTCTGATGTCGGCTCGTGTCTAGGTGTGGGCGTATGTGGGTATCGTGCAATGAATAACAACGGGTAGGAGTTGAATCGGTTTACTTCTCAATACATTTCGGTACAGTGCACTGTTATCACTTTACAACAAAACGGACAGTTTCGGAACGTCTTGACTCTGCGACGGCTTGGCTAAGCGTGTCCGTCCGCTTCCCGGGCGGGTTCCCCCCTCCGCAAGCTCGCAGCAAAGCGGAAACGTCACCGACTCTGTCAAGCGCGCCATCTTTGTTTAGTTCTTCTAGTTGCCACTAGATGGCGTGCCTTGTCTTGTTGTCAACAAATCGACGCCGTCTCCGACATATATATTTAAGTATCATTGTCCATTTTCATTGTCTTGTTGTGCGTGTTTCTGGTGCGTAGAGAGATCAATTAAAGAAATGTAACTTCGATGAAATAAATGTCTTTAATTCCGTTTCCACAATACTTTCTTATAACGAACTACGTACTATGTATGTGTCGAGGCAGGGCGGTGTACTTAGACGACTGGCGAGCCGTCCGCTCCCGTTCCCATTACCCATATATCGTCATAAATGCAACTCAACAACAATTTGCAGTTACCAAGCCGCTACAGTCTCTAAATTGTACGGTATTTAAAAGGTAAAAAAAAATACTTGGCAAGTGCAAATCGGATACCTCAAGTTCCTGTAAGGGTTCTGTACTACACAGACAGACCGACAGAAGTAATCCTGTAAGAGATTTGTTTTTTCCTTTTGTGGTACCCAAAAAAATGTACTTGTAAAACTAATCGTAAATTTTTTCATCAATTTATATTATACTAGCTTTTGTCAGCGGCTTCGCACGCGTACATTAAATATAGCCTATGTCACTCAGGAGTAAAGCAGCTTTCTATTATAGCTTCAATTTTTCCAATCCAACCATTAGTTCCAGAGATTACCCCCTACAAACAAAAAAACAAACTTTACCTCTTTGTTATATTATATAGTGTAGATGTAGATGGGGCCAGTGTTTCTTGGCTGACTACCCTGAAAAAAAAAAAACACTGAAACAAACTCAGGGGTCAAAGTCTCTTCTAAGTCTCTAGAACGAAAATGTAATGGTGATGATTATTTGACCGCACCAGGTGAACGTATTGGGGCCTAAGTCTGCTATTTTCGTAATAACATCAATCTAACACGATCCCATTGTCATTTTGCTAAAAGTTCGTAATCTGTTAATTCATAATGATTGACCATTGCTCCGTCAGTAGTCTCGTAATAGAATTATGGGACGAGCTGTCTTGTAACGAATTAAAACAAATGACTACACAATATAGGTATTCTGATGGTAGCTACCTAATCAAAGGAACTGTCAAAATTTTAGCAAATTATTGCGTAGATACGTCAGATATTAATTTGTCATTATGTTACGAGATTACCATTCTATGCCATTCTTTCAATTGAATACCACAGCGAAAGTCCGCTGTCTGAACATGTCAAGGCGTGGCGGAAAGAGCTCCGGCGGGATCTCGTGATGGTGAAATGGCGTCAGCGGCTATCGCAATCTAGTGCTGGGCACGCCGTAATGCCCCTCCTTGAGGCGTGACTGGAAAGAACTCACGGCGTTCTCACTCTCCGCATGACGCAGGTCCTCACTGGACATGGTAAGTTCGGGAGGTACCTGCATTGGATTCGTGCGTCACTGTGTGGACCGCCCGGAGGACACGGTGGAGCACACGGTTGAAGTGTGCCCCGCTTGGGCAGAACATCGCCGTGTCCTCGTGGGAGCGATCGGTGGCGGCGATCTCTCGCGCCGGGCCTTGGTAGAAGCCATGGTTCGGAGTGAGGATGAGTGGCAGGCGGTCGCCTCCTTCTGCGAAGCAGTAATGCTAGCAAAGGAGGAGGCTGACCGCATAATTAATTAAAAAGAAAGAAAAACATTTATAACTAAACACACATTATATTTATAACATTTTAACTTGTCAATATTCCACTAAAACACACACAAATAATCCACTGTAATAGCAGAATTGAGGCACTGGAAAGGGGTAACCGTACGGGGGAGGGTGGTATGAAATCTAGGTCAGTAGGTGCGGCTTTAAAATCAATAACATGGCGTCCTCAGTCTTTGTCCTCATTGGTCGAATTTACATCCACATCTAGCATATCATGAATATGCATACCGCCCTCTTTTTACTGATCTTCTTCTTTTCGAATCGATGATAAACTCTTTAAATTGTTTGGGCCCAGTAGGTAGCTACGTTAACAGTCATTAGGTCCTCCATAGTGCAGGTCTATGGGCACTTAGGGCACTCCAGCAAGTGGCTCATGCTTTGAACAAGGGCACCGCACTCACAATAAGTATCCGACGGGTCTATAAAACCCCATTTCGCCAAGTTGTATTTACAGCGGCCTACCTGGGAGTGCAACCGATTTAATGCTTTCCATGCAGGACACTGCAATTCATGTCCAGGCGGAAGAATTTCTTGTGAAGTCGGATGGTGGTAGGTGATGTTCTTTTTACTGATAAAGTGGGAACTAGAAAGTTGCAAACCAACGTTCCAATTAAAGTGATCTTCCTAGGTTCAATCCGTGTAAAAAGCAGTTTTAAACCATGACTTTATCTACACAAATCGATAGTGTTGAATGTACTGATCGACCCTCTTCGGGATTAAAACGACCACAATTTAACGGTGTATATTTCTTTAATAAGAATTATTATTGTTATAATAAAATAAAAATAAAAAGCCTTTATTTCCATATCCTTAATTCCATTTCAAATGTTAGTATTAGTATGATAGTGTTAGTTATGTTTTGTAAGAGTTAGTTTTGTTGGATATGGACCCCTCTTCCGGTGAAGGCCTTCTCCAGTCTTTTCCATTTTTCTCTGTCCTTTCCAATAGTTAGCCAGTCCTGTCCGCTAATTCCGTTATGTCGTCGGCCCATCGTTTTTTCGGTCTTCCTACACTTCTTTTGCTAATTGGTCCCTTCCACTTTGTGGTATTGATTGTCCACCTGTTGTGTGTATATCTCGATATATGACATTATCATGATTTTTTTTTTTTTTTTATTGATTATAGGTTCGCGCTTGACCACTATCTCACCTGATGGAAAGCGACGATGCAGTCGACGATGGAACGCGCTTACCTAGAAGTAACCTATTCACTCTTGACTTAAAGATACCCGGATTGTAGCTATCAGGAAACACCGACTCCGGCAAGGAATTCCACTCCTTGGCTGTACGCATAATGAATGTGTTCCCAAAACGTTTTGTACGTATATGTGGGATATCCACCATGTACCGGTGGCGCAATGCCGTACGTCTGGTGGTCCGATGATGGAACGGGCTAGGCGGAATTAAATTATGTAATTCCGACGCACACTCCCCGAAATGCAACCGGTAGAAAACCGACAGGCTAGCAACTCGGCGTCGATGCTCAAGACTTTGAAGTCTCGACTCGACAAGTGCATCATCGCCAATGATCCTCTTGGCTCGCCTCTCAATAGACTCAAGCGCATCAAGTTGGTATCGGGCAGATCCGTCCCAAAGATGAGAGCAGTACTCCATAACCGATCGAACTTGCGCCTCATACAACATCATCATGATACATATATTGTTGGTATAGGTACTTCATGCGAGTGGAGGCTCTAATACGTCTTCCATGGCTGATGGTTGGTCGAACCGGGATGTCAATAGACCAGCTGCCTGGACCTGCTTATTCATATGAAGGTAAGGATCTCAGTTTAATTTGCCGATTAGGTTTCATCATCAGCCTTTTTAATGTTCCCACTGCTGCTCTCTAGGAGAGGGAATGGGCCAAATCCACTACTCGGGCTCAGTGCGGATTGGTGGATGTCACATGCCTTGGAATTTTTGGTTCCAGGACATACCGGTTTCCTCACGATGTTTTCCTTCACCGTTTTGAGAGCATTGGTGATGAAATAAATTACACAAAGTAATGCACCTGTCTGGGTTTGAACCCGTGACCTACAGCTTATAAGTCGGGGCCGTTATCACTCGGCCACCACATTGACTTAAAGAAATTAATTTCGTAGGTACGGTAAGCAGCACATCCGACTACAACAAACTGTCAAAATTCTGCAAACGATTTTCAACTCTTAACCATAATAACAAGTCCATGGCCCTTTATGGGGCACCAGTGTGGGCGCCGACGCTGCGTAAACGCCCGGCGGCCCAGCTGAACGCCTGCCAGAGGGTCATGGCCATCCGGATGGTGCGGGGATACCGCACGGTGTCCCGCGAGGCGGCGAGCCTCCTTGCTGGCCTACCACCATGGGATTTGGAGGCAACAGTCCTTGCACGCATGCACGACCAGCGCGTGGAGATGCAACGCCGGGGCGAAGATCCGCTGCCCGAACATGTCGAGGCGTGGCGGAAGGAGCTCCGGCGAGATCTCATGGTGAAGTGGAAACAGCGACTGTCGCAACCCAGCGCTGGGCACACCGTAATCTCAGCGGTAGTGCCCCTCTTTGAGGCGTGGCTGGATAGACCTCACGGCGTCCTCACTTTCCGCATGACGCAGGTTCTCACCGGACATGGGAAGTTCGGGAGATTCCTGCACCGGATTCGTGCGGAAGAGACGTCCGGGTGTCGCCACTGTGAGGCGAGCCCGGAGGACACGGTGGAGCACACGGTGGAGGTGTGCCCTGCTTAGGAAGAGCATCGCCGTGTCCTCGTGGGGGTGATCGGCGGCGGCGACCTCTCGCGCCGGGCCCTGGTTCAGGCCATGGTCCGCAGCGAAGAGGAATGGCAGGCGGTCGCCTCCTTCTGCGAAGCAGTAATGCTCGTAAAGGAGGAGGCCGACCGCATAAGGCAAAGGCAACGGCGTACTCGCCGTAGCCGTCGCCGCCGCGATCCTGCCGATATCCGGCCACCGTAGACACTGGCTCGCGGACGGTGAGCAATGGGTAGCTCGCCGTCCGATCGTCTGGTAAGACCGAGTCCAAGTCGTCAACGGCGCGCACCGTTCCCGCGCGCCTCAAGGAGTTGTCAGCAAACTGCAGGGGCCCTTCAGGGTCGAAGCCTCCTGGAGCCTAGAGGGTGGTGGAAAACTGTTACCTCGACTCCAGGAATAAGGCAAGGAAGGTACGGGGTAGGTTTTTTAGTCAGTAAGAGTCTGACACTGGTCTCCCGCTCCGCCCAAGAGCGGGTTTCGTCATTGGATGATTTTCACCTACCATAAAAAAAAAAAAAAAAAAACCATAATAACAAGATTCAAATGTATTGGAGAAATCTGATAGATTTGTATAGTCTGATGTGCTTCTGACTGTACTACGTATATTAATACGAGATTTAGAAAAAATATCCTTTATTTTTTAATTTTATGTTTATACATCGATAGTGTTTCATGTACCGAAACGACCCTCCATGAGATTAAAACAATTTATCGGTTTTATTGTTTTATTTATATTTTTCAAAACATACGCATTAACTCTTTAGACGTAACATTATATTTAAAGTCACCAAAAATAATATATAAGGGCTTCTTAACTTTAGCGATTCTTCGGCTTTAGCTTACATAGAACAATTTACTTTTTCAGGTTCCTGATCATACTATACGAGCCAGAAGGAGCCAATGCAGCCTTCCCAGCACAATCTGCCAACATTGAGGGTTTCTTAATGTAGGCACATCGTGCTGGAAAAGCTGATGGGGGATGGCGATGAAGAAGATGACGCTATGGGGTGTAAGTGGCTCTACCACCACCTGCAGAGTCAAAGTCAACCTCACCTGCCCGCGGTGCACCCTGCTGAAGATACCAACGAGGCTCTGGCAAACCTTCAGGTCTTGAAGACCTGTTAAATAATAAGACTAGTTTTAGGATTTGTTATTTTTGTAATAAAATATCTATACATAGAAGTGTACACTAATACTTATGTAGAATATTATTATAGTAATAAGAAAATTAGGTTAAGTATTTTCTGTGTTTTATTTTGGGTAATTCCCTTGCAATGTACGGCCGTTTCTGACTTGGCGAGTCTGTTAAGCTCTGCGAATTTTCACGTTTGTGTACTAATAAATAATAAAAGGTTTAAAAAAATGCCAATAAAATTCGTTAACAGCAATAACAATTGCTAACAGCATTTATAGTTCGGAAGACTAACATCAGGCTCGCCAAGTTAGAATAGCCGTACGTTTTGTACTCTGCCTTTGTGTCTAACTTTGGAACCGTAAGTTTAAAAAAAAAATCTCAAAAGTAGAAATTTATAAAGTCTTTCTAGGAAAATTATTTTGGACCTGATAGGACTAGCCTAGAAGACACCTATTATTATTGGACAGAAAGACTGCAGCACGTAAGTTGTTCCAGTCTCTCGATGTCCGCAGTATTAACAACGTGGCAAAACGCTTGGTCCAGACCGTTGAGGTATCACCAACGTAAGGGTTTGTTAGGTTGTCCGATGGTAGAAATGAGATGGTGGAATCAATTCATGCAATTTATTCATAAAAACTTTATGTACATAACACTGTACAAATGTGGAGTTAATACCTTAAGCCTTTTCTACCAGTCGACTTTAGGAACCTTAGGGCAATTTCCGTGCACACTCTCCAAAATGCATCCTGTAAAACACCGAAAGGCTGGCTACTGTACGCCTGTGTTCAAGGCTTTGTAGATTGAACTTAACCAGATCTGGATCTCCAATTAGCCTCATCGTATTCCTTTTTGGTTCAGAGTTCCTGAGACGACGTAAACCGTGTCAAGTGGAGACGCATCGCGGGAGCCTCACTAGCCAACGAAAATGCAATATGATCAACCACGACCACTCTGTCAAGAATGAACAAATAAGGAGGAGGGTGCCTTTTCACTGAGTCCAAAGCTGCTTTTTGGCATTTTGCAGCACCAACCTACATGTGGCTGCAGTTACTATACACACGAATGAACCAGTACTTTGTATAACATCAAAAGCTGTCCCAGTGTGAAATACCGCCAGACCTTTTCTAGGAAACCTAGTTTCCAAACAGTTTCTTTATTTCTGCCACCAGATGTCGTTAACCATAAAATTTAGACCTAGATTAAAAAAAATACTGCACAATTTTTTTTGGTGATGTAAATTTTCGTAAAGGCACTGCTAGTTAAAAATTTGGGTCATTCGCTTTAAATTTTTATTAAATCAGATGGGTAACACAGGTAATTTTTGTCCACTGACATCACAAGTTCCAACGTGGCTAAAATTCTTCTTCTTAGTCGTGCACTCTTGACAGAGTGGTCGTGGTCATGTGTCGGTCGAGTCCTGCGCCACCGCATCTCTCGCGATGCGACGCCATGAAGTTTTATGTTTGGCGGCTTGGGAGTTTTCGTTGACGCTGCAATGCGTCACCGATTTGATGAGGTCTGTCCACCGTGTTGGAGAGCGTCCACGTGATCTTTTGCCCTCAACTTTCCCTTGCACTACCAGTCGCTCCATTGAGTCCTCGTTACGGGTGATATGCCCGAAGAACTTGAGAATTCGTATTTGCACAGACGACGATAATCTCTCTCTGATATTGAGTTCTTTGAGGATCGATATATTGGTTCGGTGTGCGGTCCATGGGATTCGAAGCATGCGTCTCCAGCACCACATTTCCAGTGCGTCAATCTTGCGACGGTCCTGCATCCTCAGCGTCCACGTCTCAGCTCCATATAGAAAAATAGGAAAAACCAAGCATTTCATTAATCGAACCTTAGTGTTTTTGGTTATTCTACGGTCTTTCCAAATTTTTGTGAGTTTTTCCACTGAGGATCTCGTCATAGCGCAACGTCTCCGGATTTCGTCTTCGCAGCCCCCATCATTGGTGATTGTGGAGCCCAAGTATAGGTAACTCTTGACCACCTCGCATCCCGCAATATTTTGGACGCCTGGTTGGTTATTGTCAGCACGGTCCACAATCATCATCTTCGTCTTGTCCCGGTTGATTGCGAGTCCAAAATCCAACGCTGTTGTCTCCAAACGGCCAAGGAGCGTCTCAATGTCGTCTCTACTTAACGCTAGGAGGGTAGTGTCATCTGCATACCTTAGATTGGATATCTTCCGACCTCCTACAGATATTCCCTTGTCCCAGTCTTCGAGAACAATCCGCATTATGTACTCTGTGTATATATTAAATAACAGAGGAGACAATATACAGCCCTGTCTAACACCAGCCTGCGTTTTAAAACGTTCAGAGTCAACACCATCAACACGGACTGCGGCTGTGCCATCTTCATACAGACGTCTAATGAGGTAACTAAGGTGTTGTGGTACACCCATTTCCGTCAGGACCTGCCATAGTTTCCGCCACTTCACGGTATCGAAAGCTTTCCTGAAGTCAACGAAACATACATAGAGGGCAATGTTGAACTCTCTAGCTTTCTCCACAATCTGACGCATTATAAGTAGCTGTTCTCTTGTGCCTCGACCTTTCACAAAGCCAGCTTGCTCGGGTGCAATTTCTCGGGACAAGTATGCTTGGAGCCTTGTGTTGATAATATGCAGCATAATTTTGCTAGCGTGGGATATGAGCGAAATTAGCCTATAGTTACTGCACTTCTTTGTTGATCCTTTTTTATGTAGTGGGATAAATATAGAGTGCGACCAATCACTCGGCCAGACTCCAGTGACCCAAATTCGTCGACAGATGGTATGCAGTATGTCTACTCCAATTTCTCCCATGGCTTTTATGATTTCGATCGGGATTTCATCGAAACCTACAGCCTTATTCCGCTTAAGGTGTTTAATCGCTGCTCGCACTTCATCTTTCAGTGGCATTGGCTAAAATTATTGATCTACAATTGAGGCATGCGCTTTGCACTGGGCGTGTTCTAGTCTAGAAATCCTTTGTCTCATTGCACTGCCCGTCTTCGCCGGTGCACCACGAGTTGGTGCTCCGAGCTGTGACTGGAGTTCCAGGTTCTGAAGTCCTGCTGTACTGCCTGCCTCGGTGTTAAAGCCTTAGGTATGTGTTAAATTGTACTGTTTTTTCTTTGGTTTTGTTGATATTAAAGAATTAGCGCTGCTTCTGAGTGAGGAATTGCGCCATTGCCATTAAGAAGAGGTCTTTGTTTAAATAGTGCAAACGTTATAGGCCTAATATATTTCTCTTATTATACTTCACTACAATCTCACCTGATGGTAAGCGATGATGTGGTCGATGATGGAGCACGCTTGCTTAGATGTATTCAATTTTTTTTTTTATGGTGGGAAAATTCATCTAATGACGAATCCCACTCTTGGGCGGTGTCAGACTCTTACTGACTAAACGATCCACCCCTTTTCCTTCTTAGCCTTCATACCAGGGTCGGACCTTCCTTTCAGAAGCCGTTCCGTGCAGACTTCGCCCCTCAGTTGGGCTCCTCCATATCTATTTGATCTTGACTTGAAGACCCCTAAGTTGTAGCTATTATACTTGTTTCTGATAGTGGTTTCTTCCGCGTCAAAATGGAAATATCCCAAGTGAATTTATTACCTATACTCCCCGGATTAAAAATATATAATCATAAATATATATTTTAAAACACTTCATCTCACTTAAAAATGTTTTAATTGTAGTAAGTGTTCGACTTTTAAAGCTTTGTGTGTTTTTGTTTTTTATTTAATTAATTTATTTAAACGGTTTTAATTTTACCTCTTTGTTTGAATGGAAATTTTACCCCCTCCGTTTTGACAGATCGATTTGATTTTTGGTACATCATCATTACATAGGCTTTGTGAATGCTCTTTCACCAATCTGACTCTGACTAATCTGAATATTGACTAGCCTGTTATTTTATTGGTTAGGCATCTAACCAAGAACAACACAGATTTCGATTCCTACTCAAATATTGTTGATTGTGTGATGAGCACGATCATTTCTTCTTTGTCTGAGAGTAATTTATCTCCAATATGCATTTAGAATTACATGAGTATGTTTATCAGTGGTCTCTTACTCATAGCTCAAGTTCTGTTTAGTCTGGGACTAGATGAAGTTGATGTTTTGTTGTGAAAGTTGTAAAAAATCTTCAAGGTGTCGTGGTTCTTTGTGTTGTATATTAAAAGCAACTTGGTATTCTATTCCAGGTGGCGAGCGATGTCATCGTCCCCTCGTCTCCGGTGGCTGATGTGACACGATGCAGGCTCCAGTAGACTGCCAGAAGCTTCCATCATCCTCCAACTCCTGACAGTGACTAACATGCGAAGGAATCGCAACCAACTTCCACAGACTACTTCTTCTACGACGATGAGTAGTTTGTAGAAAACAGTTACCTACCTGATTTCTTTTTACTAACATGCTTTGAAAAATATAGTTATGTATTCTTCATTACATGTTAGTGAGCCCACCGCGATGACCGCTTTTAATTACCTCAATATATGACTATGGCGGGCGTGAATTCAAGATTAGGGGGCAAAATGAATCAAAGAACTGTAGTCTATGCTTCATTTTGCCCCTACCAACTAATCTTGTGTTCACGCCGGTCACGACTAGTAAATGTGGTCATATATGACTTAGTCAGACATGAATTTAAGATTATGGAATCCAAAGAATTGGGGGTTATAGTTATTTTTAACTATGGTTCTTTAAATAATTTTAAATTAATGTCTGAATTAGTGATTGTGATCTTAGACGACTATTGCAGGCGAAAATTTAGATTTGTGGGGCTAAAAGAATCAAGGTAGGTTGTTTGTACACCTTTAGTCTTTTGCTAATACTTCTAGATTTGCGCCTGAACTAGTCTTTTACAAAGTAATATGACCAAGGTCTCGGTGATCTTCGGAAAAGACGAAGTTTGACGGACTAAAGCTGGTCTTTCCGTGGTGATCTATACCATGTTCATATTACTAACAACTGCATGATATTTTTATCGAATATCATGCAGTAGAAAACTAGTGAGAATAGTAATGTTACATACAAAGTAATATTACTATTGTACTCACAAAAAGAGGGGAAAAGAGGGGTTGATCTAAACATCATCTAAAACCTTCTCTCTTCCTATATTTTCTTACATTTATAAAAAAATACTTTTTTTGATGACCTAGCATTTTGCCAGATGTTCAAGCACTAACTAATTCTATTAAGTAATGTAATACTCCTAACAACATTCTTTAGATTATAAGTACTAGTTAACCCTACGGTAGTCGCGTATCTAAAAGTGACGTGTATGGTCGCGTGGTCTACATGGGTATACCATATTTAAAATAAGAAAAAGTCATCATCATCATCATCAGCCTAGCGTATGTCCCGGTTGCTACCTTGGCTTTCACCTCGGTGCCCGGGGTCCGCTTTCCTGCTTAGTCGTCTCCACTTCGCTCGGTCTTTTGCGTCCTCTGCCTTAAGCCCATTTGCACGCATATCGTCCCTTACGACGTCGATCCAACGCCTCTTAGGCCTACCTCGTTTACCGGGTCCCGGCGGAGGCGGCATGGCGAGGCATCTGTTACCCACGTAGTCTGCCGGTTTTCGTAAAACGTGGCCATACCAGCGTAAGCGACCCTCCTGCAGTTTATCCGCTATGTCACGGACCTGAAGGCTGCCCCGGATGCGGGAGTTCTTAATGCGGTCTTTCCGCGAAACTCCAGACATCCAGCGCAGCATATTCATTTCCGTGACACGCAGGCTTTGCTTATGTCGCTCAAGTACAGGCCACGCTTCACTGCCATACAAAAGGACAGGCCTAATGATGGTCTTATAGACCTGTCCTTTGAGCCTAACCGGCATTTTGGGGTCACAGATAACCCCCGCCACCTCACGCCACTTCGCCCAGGCCGCCGAGATACGTGACTCGACGTCGCAATCGACTTCCCCGGACTCGTGGAGCACCGATCCCAAGTACTTGACCTGTTCCGAGCGCTCAACTGTGTCTTCGCCAATGCGAACAGGAGCAGCGTTAGTTGTGTTACAGGCCAAGTACTCGGTCTTCGCCGCATTAATCTTCAGACCGCCGTTCTCCAGCGATTCCTTCCACGCTGCCACACGTTGAACCAAGCGCCCACTGTCCGAGTCCGCCAGCGCGATGTCGTCTGCATACATGAGCAGCCATGGCGGCTGCTCATGTAAGTCCCTGATGGTGGAGGACAGCACGTCAAGCACCACGCTGAACAGAAACGGACTAAGGACAGAGCCCTGGTGAACTCCGACGGTGATGGAGAAGGGTTTCGTATCGCCAACAGCGGTCCGAACCACAGAACCGGAGTCTCGGTACATATCTCGGATGATGTCAACATAGGTCTTGGGCACTCCTTTGGATCTCAGCGCCCACCAGATCACATCACGGGGGACACAGTCGAAGGCTTTCTGCATGTCTAGGAACAAGAGATGCAGAGGCGTATTCTTCGATCTGTATCCCTCCATGGTAACCCTTAGGGCAAAGATGGGATCCATGGCGCCATGGCCTGTTCGAAACCCATATTGACATCCCGAGACGGTGCACTCCTGTCGGATCCGAGAGTCAATCACCCGCTCGAAGAGCTTCATGGTGTGGGACATAACCTTAATCCCACGGTAGTCGCCACACTCCTGCACCGATCCCTTGCCTTTGAAGACTGGAGTGATAATACTCAGTCTCCATTGACTCGGGATCCTTCCGGTGAGGAGCATGCGGTTAAATAGGTGGGTTAAGATGCCCACACCACGAGGACCCATCGCCTTCCAGGCTTCAATGGGGACTCCATCGGCACCGACAGCTTTCCGGTTCTTCATGCGGCGAAGAGCCGCATGCACTTCTTCAGGCGTAACCGGGGGCACAAGTCCCTGATTTGGAGGGAGAACCGGAGACAGCACCTCTTTGTGCTGCTTATTCAGCAGCTCGTGGAAGTACGAGCGCCATCTCTCCTTCACCGCGAGGTCCTCGCATAACAGATTGCCGTCAGGGTCTCTTACACAGCGGCACTTAGAGATATCCAGAGCCGCTTTGACCCTGGATCGTGCCAACTTATAAATGAGCTTTTGCCCCTCAGACGATTCCAACTTATCATAAAGTGGCTGTAAGTGGTCTCGTCTGGCTCTGGCTACGGCCCTCTTGGCGGCACGTTTTGCGGTTCTGTATGCGTCGCGGTCTTCGGGAGATTTGGAAGCTTGCCACGTTTTGAAGAGGGCTTTCTTCTCTCTGATCTCCCTCTGGACTGTGTCATCCCACCACCAAGTCTCCTTGTCACACTTGCGGCCGCCCCTGGACAAGCCGAGCACCGACTTTGCCGCCCCAGTGATGGCAACCTGAATCCTGTCCCAGTGGCTTTGCACAGGTTCGCCATCGGTTCCATCGCACTTATCGCCGATGGCCGACGCGAACGACTGGGACGTGGCTTCATTCAGTCGCCACCACCGTATTCGGCGTTGTTGGCGCTCAACAACCTTGGCCCTAGGCTTGACGCGCAAGTCCATGACAAGGAGACGGTGTTGTGCAGTGAGACTCTCACCGGGTATGACCTTGCAGTTGGCCACCCTACTGATATGGTGCCTCCGTGTGAGTAAGAAATCGATTTGGGTAGCGTACCTCCCGCTCCTGTAGGTAATCAGGTGTTCGGATTTCTTTTTGAAATACGTGTTCACGATGGCAAGGCCGGCAGCCGCACACGTTTGAAGGATAGTCTCACCTTCAGTGTTACGGCTACCGTATCCAAAGCCACCGTGAACATGCTCAAAGTCCTTGCACCTGTCACCCACATGACCGTTCAGATCACCACCCAAAACGATTCCCTGCGACAAAGAAAAAGTACACAAATAAATCAAATAGTCTGTTTATTTATTTTTAAATGTTTATTACTATATATTTTCTATATAAAATAATCAAAAAAACTTAATCATATCTTCTATACTTAGAAAAATCAACAAAAACCAAAAATACCTATTTTTCAGTCTTAATATCACATAGTTCACATTTTATGAGATCAAAAAAAAATATATACATAAAAAAACTAGTCTAATTAGAATTTTGTAAACAAGATAAGCACACAATTTCGCTATGGTCTGGACATATAAACTTTTTGCACTTATTGCACATCTTTCGTGTGCTTCTATTATGGGCTCTACCGCAGTCATGGCACCGCCCAACATAATTTCTCCGAATTGGTCCTGCTGTCGATGGCTGATTTTCTTGGTGTGGAAGACCCAAGAAATCTTTAATTTTGAATGAAAGACTTCTTGGTAATGTCTTTTTGTCTGATCTTTGGTGAGCCAGGGGTTTCATCCAAGCCAGGGCCAAGTCTATGAGGAAATCACGACGTCGAACAAATTCAAAATTTTTATTTGCCGAATGTATGCATAGCGCGTTGAGGGCACTGAGGTTGATCAAATTATAAAATACAGTTACAGGCCATCTTTTTGAATTTCTGGAGACGTCATATAGTGAACACATTTTGTCAACCAGATCCACACCATTTTTAGTGCGATTATAATGAGTTATTATTTCTGGTTTCCGTTTGTCTCCAGTATCGGCATCAATAGCGGCATCGTTATGCATTGTTGACATTAGTATCACTATCTTATTGGGTTTAGCCTTGTATGACACTAATGTGCAAGGTGGATGGAAACTAAATTTTGATGCATATAGTGGATCCCTTCTTGGCTCTCGAAATGAGAGTGGCACCTCCCTCTTGTCTTTCCGCATAGTTCCAACCATAGTGGTTCCATTTTCGAACAGTTGTTTTGCAATTTGCAGAGACGAGAACCAATTATCCATGGTTATATTGATGTTCTTTCCAAAAACTGGTCGTGCTACTCTCATTACTACCTCGCTTCGTTCATTACTCAAGCGAAATGGTCCTTCTGGTTGCTGCCCTGCATATATTTCTAAGTTGAACGTATATGGGTAATGAACGTCCACTAGAGCAAAAATCTTTACTCCATACTTGGCCGGTTTGCTTGGGATATACTGCCTGAATGAACAACGGCCTCTAAAGGAAATCAGCTGTTCGTCCAGAGTCATTTCAGCGCTTGGGACGAAAAAACTTTGAAAGTTTGTAATAAACAAATCAAAAATTTCACGGATCGGAGACAGTTTATCAATTTTTGCACGTTCTTGACGGTCACTTATGTCATCGAATCGTAAAACTCTGAGAAGGAACTTGAATCTTTGTTCAGACATGGTCAAATATATTGCATCAATGCCAGTATGTTTTACATGCTCAAAAATTTGACCTGTACTCAGACGGTTTATTTTCAAGACGCCAGTCATAAGCAAGATCCCTATAAAACCTCTCATCTCAGTGGTACTTGTTGATTTAGCATCTCTTTCTCTCTGATATTTATTTTTGATGTGATCAATTTTTATATTAGTGTATTTTGTAATAAGATCAATAATATTATCATCTAAAAATAGTGACATACAATCCGTAGGAGTACCTTTCTGACGGGCTAGTCCTTTGGGACCTGGAGGCACGAAAACAATGTTATGGCTCCTAGTTCTTCCCCTATCCAAAGGAGCAGTCTTTGACCAAACAGTGTTATCAACGCCAAGATATATATCTCCACGTCTACTTCTTTGAACGGGATCGATTTCAGATTCGGAACTATCAGGTTCGGGCTCACCTGGGATTTCTTGTTCTGATCCTGAGTCAGAAAGCTGCTCCTCTACGTGATCTTCTTCACTATCTGAACTTGAATAGTCGCCACCAAAATCCTCACAACTATCGTTAACGCCCAACCAAGCCTCGATCAGTCTTTCTTGTCTGTTGTCCATGATTTCCTAAATAACTATTTTTTCACCAGCAAAAATAAATAAATACATTGTTAAACATTATAAAAGATATAATTTATAAGTATATAAAATGTATAACAAAATCTCAATATAATACTTGCACAAAATAAAAGCAACAGTCACAACAACAATACTTACGTAGTTGGTCGCGCGGCATACATACGTAGACCGCGAACTTTGCGCAGCTCCTGTTGCACAACCACGCGCACCCGATGCTCGCGCTGCACTGAGCGCATGCGTCAATAATGCAACTTCGAATACACGAAGGATGAAATAACTGGCTTTATTAGGTTTTAGGAACTTTGCAATTTTGTATCAATGGATTACATATGTAGACCACGCGACTACCGTAGGGTTAAGTCATTAAAATATGTAGATGTAGAAGTAGAGTAGGAAGGAGTTGTTTTATTTACCTACTTCATCCTTTTGTTCACACATACACAGTTCCTAAGGTCGAGGATACTCATCATCAACCCTTTAATGTTCCCACTGTTGGAACACAGGCCTCCTCTGTAGGAGAGGGAATTGGCCATAATCCACCACACGTGCCCACTGCGGATTGGGGATGTTACACATCTTCAAGTTTTTGGTTCTAAGACCTGCGGGTTTCCTCTCGATGTTTTCCTTCACCGTTTTGAGAGCAGTGGTGATGAAATAAATTACACAAAGTAATGCAACTGGCTGCATTACTTCTTCTGTAATGCATTGACTGAAAGTACGGGTTTTGCCGCAATTGGTCTACTGGAGACCTTCTAGTCTATTAATGTAATTTCCTCTTAGATCTGTCGAAGGCCTTTGACAAGATATGGCACACTAGCCTTATGAGTAAGGTGAGCAATGTATGATATTTCTCCTGATTTGACTGCTTGAATAAAAGTCTTTCTGAGTAAATTATCTCTTGGAGTTGTGTTCGACGGATGCTCATAGAAGCTCATGACGTCGGAAGCCGGAGTTCCCCAGGGGTCTGTTCTTTGTACAACTCTCTTCCTGTTGTATGATCATTGATATATGCTAATGTCCGTAATCTATGGGTGAGTACCTATATATAATGCGCATTAACAGATAAACTGAAGTTGAAGACGTAACCGAGAGCCCAGCTGAACGCATGCCAGAGGGTCATGGCAATACGGATGATCCGGAGATATTGCAAGGGGTCCCGCGAAGCAGCAAACCTTCTTGCTGGTATGCCACCGTGGGATCTGCACGATTTGCGGCTAATATTTATTTAAATATAGAAACAGCACTAAATTCTACAAAAATATATAGGTAGATATATTTTTTAATTTCAATAAACTAGTGCTTGACTGCGATCCCACCTGATGGTAAGCAGTGATGCAATCATTTATAAATTATTAAATATTTAAAGAAATTTAACCTTTTGAATTCCGTTATTACAGACACAATTAAAAGACAATACACACTGGTCATCGTTATCTTCTGGACACTGGGGGCTTAAAGAATTAAAGTCATACTATTACTAGTCAAAATACTTAACTAAACTACGAAAGACTGCAAACATACGTTAATCTAGTCCTCCACTTCACATGACCGTACCAAGAAAAAAATCAGAAAGTAATTTATTATTATTGACATTAATTCATAATTGCTTTGACATTTTAATTATTTTGACTCAGGTAGTAAAATTTTTGACATTTATAACTAATAATTAAGGAAAAAAAAATCTCCGACAGTAATAAAATTATGCATGATATTTTTTTAGAGACATGTAACCGTGAGCTAAATGCCCAACATAAAACATATTTGTACGCCTCTAGGCATAACATGGCGCTCTGTGAACCAAATATAAGACCTGTATTCCTACCTGTGTTAACAAATAAAAGCGATTTGATTTGATTTGATCAAGAAAACTATTAAACTTCTCTCTCTCTCTCTCTTCTTCTCTCTTTTTTTTCTTTCTTTTTTTTCTCTCTCTTCTTTTCTCTCTTTTCTTTCTTCTTCTTTTCTTTAAACTTTTCAGTCACTGGCGCTTTGAAAAACACTCTTAAACTTTCTCTAATGACAATTAGGGGTTTAAACCTTCCTAACTACCCTGGGCATATTCTAGCCCCCTAGCCAAGTTGATAATCTACAATCGTTAACTCTAGTAAACAACTTATCAAATATATGGGAATTCATTTATTTCAACAAAATTAGTAACCAAGTTCACATAATTCAAAATGACATAATGAAATCTAATTATTTCTACAATCATCATCGCTACATTCTGCAGTTTTATGATAAAATTAATACTTACGTTGAGGCGTTTCGTCGAAAGTGATTCGTCACGAAGCGATTGTAACTTGGCTAAGAGGGGCAGACCTACTAAAATATACACAATATGGTTAAAAAAGAATGTTCATGGAGTCTCTTACACGTTATTCTTTGGAACATGCAATTTAGCTTTACTTTTTGTTTTTGACTGACCAAAATTTTGACAATTTTTATAAACATATAAGAGGATTATCATTTATTTATTTACACTTCATGTCAGTTTAGCGGACTTAACGTAAAAGGCATTCCCTACAACCTTTGGGTTAAAAAGACAACACAGTGGTAGGTGTGCACAATAAATAACAGATATTTCTTTCGTTCCTCAAAATATACGTCAAAACCGTTTACCCCAGCTGTTATTTCTACGTTTTGACTATGTATCGTATTTGACAAGCCTGTCAGCCTAGTAGTTAGTGACCCTGACTGCTATGCGGGAGGTCGTGGGTTCGATTCCCACCCAGGACAAATGTTTGTGTGATGAGCACGGTCATTTGTTCTGTGTCTGGGTGTAATTTATCTATAATATGTATGTATTTAGAAATATATAAGTATGTTTATCAGTTGTCTAGTACTCATAACACAAGCTCTGCTTAGCTTGAGACTAGACGGTGTTGTGTGATAGTTGTAAAAAAAAAAAAATTATAATATAATAAATCTTAATTAAAATCAATGCCTAGAACAATGAAATTCGAAGCTGTTGAAATAACTGTGTGTCAAGTCACACAGACTTTCACACAGTCACACAGTCATTTAGAGAAAAAGAAAAAGTCCGATTATAATATGGGTGTCTTGAAGGCTAGAGTGAAATTGAAGTTTAATAATCTAGTGCGCCTCACCATCAACGATTGCATCACTGCTTACCATCAGGTGGAATCGCAGTCAAGCATTAGTTTATAGCAAATAAAAAAAGCAAACCACTATCCATTTTTCAAACAATTAATGTTTGAAAAATGGTTATTTTATTTACCTAGTTGTCTTTTCTATTTTTATAAATTGAAAGTAATGTCACTTTCAATTATAAAAGTATTGAAGAGTTGTTTTACAATAAAAAATATATTCTTCTTGTATTTTTTTTATTTATGTGACTTGTATTATTAAAACATATTTTTAAATAAGTACATAACACATTTTAAGAATACATCAATGTTTCTAACACATTATTGCTTCACAGTATCCAATGATATACTAGATAGACATTGATTATTTTGTTTTCTCCTCATTCACTTAACATTAATGCCGTGCATGGCTTGTTGCTTCATAGAATGCAATCCAAAGTGATTTTTGATGCAAAAGTAATGCGAAAAAGAGAGCTAACACCTGAAAACTCTGTTGGCATTTGGTAATTCTACAATTTACTCGAATGTTTCTATAGAGGTGCTTTTTTATTTTTCTGATATAGAAATACATCATCGAGAGTCAAAGTTCACGTAAAATAACGGATTTCAGACGTCCTTATTGGATAACTCTTACACAATTTAAATGTCTTGATTTCTATAGAAGCCTAGATAATATCCACAAGATATCTGTATATTCAAAATATCTGAAGTAAGATGTGTAATCACGTAAGAGCGGTTGCATGAAAATGTACCTCGGGTTGGCCTCTCTTTTATCCGCAAGCATTCTACATCGAAAGCATATAAATCAACATCAATTGAGACCCCACCCAGTATAATTAATTTATCCCATCAAAGTATTGATCGCTTAGTCAGGCATGCGCAGTACAGCTAGCTGTTCTAGTCTAGACTTCCTTTGTCTAGTCCCGTGCCGCAGTGCGCCATCAGACTTGTGCCGAGCAGGACGTGTTCCTGCTTCGAGACACCACTGGGGCTTCAGAGTCTGGAGTCCTACTAAAGGTTAGTCACTTAGCATTTTTAGTTAACTCCTAGTTTTGTTGACTGGTAAAATTAACTTGATGCAGTTTTCCCGTCCAATTACTTTTTTTTCAAATTATTTTGTATGCGGAACAGAGAGTAAAGCCGTTGAAAAGGGAGGATCCTCCGACCAGACAAGTGTTATAAACTGGTGGGCTACTGCCCGATAGTTGATTTTGGGCTGTCATATAATCACGCGGAGAACTTTAATTGCGCGATGCAGGATTCTTGTAGTTCTTATGTCACGCCATAGATGGCGCTACATATAGTAGTACTTGATTTAGGTGTCTTTAAGGCTAGAGTGAATAATCTCTTAATATACTGGTGCGTTTTACTATCAACGATTGCATTATTAATTATTATGGCTTACCATCAGGTGGGATCGCAGTCAAGCACTAGTTATCTTAATTAAAAAGAAAATTAAGATCACAAAGAGGACGTTACAAAATTTTTCATAGTATATTTGAGACGCTTCCTTTGGCTTCGTCTGCGTGTCTGGAATAAATTATTTCCGCGATGTGGATTTGTTTTTTATTTGCACGTCTTGACCACTATATCACTTAATGGAAAGCGACGATGTGGTCGACGATGGAGCACGCTTGCTTAGAAGTAACCTATTCACTCTTGACTTAAAGCTAAGGATCTTTAAGTCAAGAGTGAACAGTAGCTATCAGGAAACACAGACTTCGGTAGGGATTTTCATTCCTTAATTGCACTATTAAATTTACGTATTAAAATTTTGCAGGTCTTTGGAGCACTCACAAGACCTACAGCAAATACCTCGGCAGGAGCATCCTCGAGTCGAAGAGGACAGAGAGGAGGAGAGAGGCGGTATGAGGGACGGGGTGCGGTGGAAGGGGGAGGTAAGTTTCTTTACTTCAAAATAATTATCAGATGTTACATGTTTGAGCCGTTTGGGGTGAAAACACTAAGTTGTCTGGTAACAGTCCAGACCGAGCCCAAGTCGTCGACGACGCGCACTGTTCCCGCGCGCCTAAAGGAGTTGTCAGCAAACTGTAGGGGCCCTACAGGGTCGAAGCCTCCTGGGCTAAGGGTTGATGCGAAATCGTAACACCAGGGCCTGAGAATCATAAGGCAAAGAAGCAATGGGGTAGGTAGTCAGTAAGAGTCTGACACTGTTTCCCACTCCGCCCAATGCAAGGGCGGGATTCGTCATTCGATGATTTTTACCTTTTTTTTTTTGTTTTCGGGGGGAAACCTTCAAAAGGCGCCTGGACTTTTGGGCAAAAGACCAGGGAGTGTGGGATTCTTACCTCACTAAAACCACCCCGGTGATCACCATCAGCACATGAAAGAGGGCCCCGTCTCCTCTTAAAAGACCACCCCGGAACCCTCTATGTGTGCAACGCCTGTTAGGGCACATCCCTGAGGAGACTTTGCGGGGTCTCCTCTGAGCCTCGTTGTACACGGTAGCACGTGATCACTGTGCCACCGTCTTTCCAGAAGTCACTCAGCGGGCAGACAGAGTCCCCCACTCTGAAAGCCCGTGACCTCGGAGTCCCACCCTCCTTAAAAGTGGTCGATGATTTTTACCTACCATAAAAAAAGGGTTTGGGGTCCGAGCGCTCATCGAGTTGTACGCGATATCAGCAAACAACTGGTCGACTATTCGCTCGACCAGAGGGCTGGGCTTTATTTCTGTCAGCGCATCAGCATTGCCATCCAGCGTGGCAATGCTGCCAGCGTTCTGGGCACTTTTCCCATTGGTACGATGTGGAATGGAATTTTTTGATGCCCAATAAATCATTTGTAAATATTAATATATTTTTAGTTTATTAACCTTAGGTTATTTTTTTAATAATATTTAAATGCTTTTATATTTCCTATGGAAATTAACAAGTTAAAGGAAGTCATAATCAGCAATGTATAGAAAAGAGGAGATATAAATATATGTGTACGAATATGTATATTTTATTTATTGTCGATACCCTTGTTTTTTTTATTAAACATTCTTTTTAATTTATAAATTTTCTTTTCATTACCCTTGGTTGACTGGTAGAGAATGTCTAAGGCATTAAGTCCGTCTTTGTACCTTTTTGTTGAATGAAGTTTTAATTAATAAATAATCTGACTGACTGACGTTTCAAAATACAGCCAAAATTACTGGGGTTAGGAGCGTGAAATTTTGCACAACGCTTTCTTTTGTGATGTAGATGACGATTAAGAAGAAGGTTATAAAAAATCATTTTATTAAGCTAGCTAAGGCTAAGAAGAAATTCGTTTGTGTGTAAAATTTGATTCCTGCAGCCCATATTTTCCAGATTTAAGATTCCAAAAACCAAGAACTCATTATCCGACCCAATACCCAGCAGTCACACTTGCATAACATTCTCAACAAAACCTTTTTTCTACATTCCAGGTCTCTGATAAACGAGCATCATGACCTACCTCGTAGCACAGTCCACACTGCAGCATGTAGCCTCCTAGACATGATCCTACTTGAAGAGTGTTAGGAGGCTCTACCGCCTGCTTCAGAACCAAACTCAACCGACCATGGACTATTCGCCAGGGTGCACTGCGGGCAGAAAGCCTGTGGTGCACCCTGGCGAAAACCCAATACGTATCTAATTCACTATAAACATCGATGCAACATGAATATTAAAGAACAATATTATTTAAATTTAAATGCCTAAAAATCACAAATTTTACGTAACGAGGCAAATATGACTGACTTCACCTAGGAAGTCACTGATATTTGTCTCTTCTAGAATATATTTTGCAAAAATCTAACTACTTGTAGTAGAGAGATTTTTGATCATGACGTTATACAAGAAAAGTGTACGTCAGATGGATTTATGAGGCTTAATACAAGTGTGAATACAACAGGAGGGGATCAAAGGACTATTTTTTCGATTCTGGACCTTTGATCTTCTCTGTTAAGTTTTGGATTCGCGCCTGAACTTGGTCTCATAACAAAGGTAACTGTATTGTAATCATATCTAATGCAATACCGTTATCTTTTTAAGATAATTACTAAATATCCTCCATTAATTTAGCTCTATATTAAGTAACAATAAATAATAAGTATCATAAGTATATTGGCCGAAAAGTTTACATATAAGTAGAACGTAAGAATTAAAATATTAAAAAAAGGTTGTCTTTAAAAAATCGTTTCCAGCGATAAGACTACCCATTGAGACACCCTATTAATTTTAAGCTTCTACCGTTATTGTGAAGAGTACATCTATCTATCTAACTATAAAATAAAAAAATGTGTAAAAATTTTGTTTTATTTGCAATAGTTTTATCCTAGTTATCATCAGCCATTCTATTCCCTAAGATATCGCCTTCAGTGCAGTCGAAATGGAAATGGATACATAAATATAGGGTTGTTAATCCAATGTGCCTATTTAGATTTCGTCTCTGCGGCTAGCGCTGTGCTCAAAACTGTTTTCATAGAGAATAGGACGGCAGGTGGAAGTGCAGCCAAGCAGTAGTTTATATCCTGTAACCTGGGCCCTGCAAGGTCGAAGCCTCCTGGGGCCAAGGGTTGATGCGAAAGCGTTACACCAGGGCTCTGAAACTAAGGCAAAGAAGGAACGGGATAGATTGTTTAGTCAGGTTGCTTACCAGCGTACTTTATCAAGGTAGGAAAGATATTTAAAATGTTATTAATATGACCTACTGTTTTTTATCATCATCATCCTTTTAATGTTCCCACTGCAGGGACACAGGCCTCCTCTCTAGGAGAGGGAATGGGCCATAATCCACCACGCGGGCCCAGTGCGGATTGGTGGATGTCACATGTATTCGAATTTTTGGTTCTAGGACATGCCGGTTTCCTCACGATGTTTTCCTTCACCGTTTTGAGAGCAGTGGTGATGAAATAAATTACACAAAGTAATGCGCCTGGCTGCGTTTGAACCCGCGAGCTACGAATCGTAAGTCGGGGCCGTTACCACTCGGCCACCACTGCTGCTGTTTTTTATGGTAGGTAAAAATCATCCAATGACGAATCCTGCTCTTGGGCCGAGCGGGAAACAGTGTCATACTCTTTCTGACTAAACACCCTACCTCGTTCCTTCTCTGCCTTTCGTACTGGGGCAAAACCTTCCTTTCAGAAAGAGTCAGCAAAAGTAGAACCTTCCTGTCTACATTTGCTGTCAATTCCTTGAGGAGCGCGGGAAAAGAGCGCGCCGTCGGCGATTTGGCTCGGTCCGGGCTGTTTTTCAAAAATTACTATCACCATAGGGTTCTAGGATCTAATTGTATTTCCGAGTTTCTATGGCCATCTTCCAGTTCCATCATCAGACCCTGGTTACCATCTAGATTCTAGAACCAAAATACTCGTCAAAACGAATTACACGAGCCTTTTTTTTATAATATGTCCACAACTATCACACAACGCCATCTAGTCCCAAGCTAAGCAGAGCTTGTGTTACAGGTACTAGACAACTGATAAACATACTTATATATTTCTAAATACATACATATTATAGACTAGCTGCTGCCCGCGACGTTGTCTGCGTGAAAGCTTTACAGCACCAAAAATACCTAAGATGGCAGTGTCGGTATAGCATTATAAGTAAATAACTTTTAAAATAGCATTGCATCAGCCCTATAAATTTCCCGCTGCTGGGATACAGACCTCCTTTCTAGGAGAGGGAATGGGCCATAATCCACCACGCGAGTCCAATACGGATTGGTGGATGACACAATATGTCTTCGATTTTTGGTTCGTATTAGTGGTTATAAAATAAATTACACAAAGTGATGCGCCTGGCTGGGTTTGAACGCCCGACCTATAACTTGTCAGAGCCTTTACTACTTCACCATCACTGAGTCGGAGCCTTTACTACTCCGCCACCATACTACGATGGTAGTTATGCTGCCAGAAGCCAAAATGTAAAGATAGTCATGACTGGTGACGCGGGAGCAAGCGACATACAGTTGCCCGCGTAAGAGACAACTCGTCCTGAAGTTGACACCCGTTGCACTGAGTGACTGCCCTTGCGACTTATTGATGGTCATCGCGAAGCAAACACTCACGGGGAACTGTACGCGCTTGAAGTGGAACGGGAAGTTATGAGGTACAAATACTGCCTCGCCTACTCCACAACCTGTAAGAATTTTTGCTTCAATGGTGTGTCTGTGCAGCGAGATGACGTTAAGACGGGTCTCGTTACACCACTTTGGAGGAGATAGGTTCCGAAGACGCATAATCGGGACTCCGACTTTCAGCTTGATGGTATGCGCTGAAAGTCCACTTGCTGGCTGGGAGTTCAAAAATTCCACGGGATAATGTGTGGCGTCATCTTGCTCGACGACAGTGTTTATCGAGGTATAGAATCAGAATCAGAAATTTTGTTTGTAGAACATAGGTAGGTAAACAAAATACAGATGTGATGATGATAGACCACTGCATTTCTCTCAATTTCCGAAAGAATGTATTCGTTAATTGCTGCAGCCTGATCATTTTTGGACGTCAAAATGGCCCGCTCACACACCCTAACGACTACGGTAAAAGACTGATGTCACACAGCAAATGAGTTCTTCTAAGCTGGCTAACGCTCTATCGAGACTCTGGAAGTACCTCCCGTCCACTTCTCTCGCGGTGGGCTTTGACTTGCAGCGGACTTTGGCAGAGGCCATGATCCGGAGCGAAGAAGAGTGGCAGGCAGTCGCCTCCTTCTGCGAAGCAGTAATGCTACCGGCTAAAAAAGGGGGTCGAGTGCATCAGGCAAAAGCAAAGGCGCTCAAGCTGCAGCCACCGCCGCCGTGTCTCCTTTTCCGAATTCTGGCCACAGTAGGCGCAGGCTTGCGATCGCCGAGCACTGGGTATCTCTCTGTCCACCCATTCGATAACCGTCGGGACTGGGCCTAAGTCGTCGACGGCGCGCACTGTTCCCTGCGCCTGAAGCAGTCATCAGCAACTGTAGGGCCGAAGCCTTCTGGGGGTAAGAGTTTGTGCATTGCTGCCGAGCCGAGCTCTCATATTAATGGTCAAGCGCAGCGCACATACTCGTGACTACAACGAAGATTATTTCAACGTAACAATCGGGAAACGTTTGCCCGAAATCGCCACTGAACAAACTGTGACACCACCCATCAAATGTTCGTTCCCGCGGATACCTGCAGGGTTCTGTCCTCGGCCTCATCTGCCTTCCTGATGGCCATCGTACGCTCATCCCAAACTATCAGAGAGCAATCCTTAAGCACGTGTCCCTTATCGCTATTACGTGACACACCACAAACAGGCGATTTGGCGCTCTCTAAATTGATAGGAATTTGAACATGGCATGTGCTGTCTTGCATTGCCACCCGAAAGCAGTGTGGCAGCGATTCCCGACGACGCGACAGCAATAGCATTATTGCCTTGCCTCCTGACCTCTGCAAGTATGCCATGTTTATCCTGTTCCAACACGAGCAACCCAAGAAAAACATTTTACCCTGGTTTTGCACAACGCTTTCAAGGACGTTGTCATAAATTTGTTTTTGCTGTGAAGAAAACTCTGTCTCAGCCTTATACTCTCGATTTCCATACTCTTGATGCGGTGATGACTGGGGAGCTGTTAATCCATATTCAATCAGTGGATTGCCGCCGATAGAAATGTCCACATCTTGAAGAGAACTGAGACAGGTGTTCAGCACACGATCATCAGGTACATCGACTTCGTCTCCAGTAGCACGCCTGAAAGCTCGCAGAAAATCTTCAGACACATGATGGCGATATTTCAATGAACATAAATTTTTTGTAATACTTAACACCGCATTTTTTTAATAGTCTTGCTCAACCCTGCTAACCCTGCTACATAAATGGCGTAGTTTTTAAAGTGTAAAGCCAGATGATAGCATTACTTACTCAAAAACAACATTTAAATATGCGTCGTTAGAATAAACACTGTCACAGAATGCGTAAGAAAAATAAATATTCACTACTCCTCCCCCGTAAGTGATAGCGTGATAATATGTAGTCCCAAGAGGACACAAATTTCCGTACAACTGTTGTCGTTTAATTGTGTCTGTAATTACGGTAGACGAAAGGTAAAAAAAATATTATTTTGTTAATGTAATGTTTTCGTTTGTACTAATTTGAGTCAGTAGATGTCGTTGTACGGATATAAATAACATTGAAACGTTATTTAAGATTAGGTTGCGTTGCAAAATAAATCCGTTAGACCGTTGGAATAAGAATAAGATATTTCATATAAACATGGAGAACGCTGTTTCACCATTAAAGAGATGAACAATTTTTTTAAAATTATATATTAAATATTAACTCACATTTTTAACGTAAAACGAACCAACCACCACCTAAGATATTTCCCTAAAAATAAATAAGTAACATTTGCTCTGTTTGGGCTTGTTTTTTTTTTCATTTCTAATTCCCATTTGTGAGTAAATTCGAAAGCGCAGTAAGACTAAGAATATGCACATTACTGACATTACCATCTATGAATTTTAAGAATAACTAACTACTAACCCAGCCAACATGATCAAATTTAAATTATTAATTTCCAAAAAGTGTTAATATGTAATTTGATTTGATTTTTGTGTTATCTCATAGATGGCGCTGTTTTAAAATCCTTACTTAATATTATAAATCGGAAAGTGAGTTTGTTTGTTTGTTAGGCTTTCACGCCGTAACTGCTGAACCGTTTGCTTTGAAATTTTGCAGGCGTAAAGTTAGAAGTCCGGATTAAATAATAGGCTACTTTTTATCCCAGAAAAATGTGATGTTCCCGAGGGAAAACGAAAATATTGTTAGCTTCGTATGAAGCTGTCAGTATCAGTTTGGTGACACATGGCGCTGTGTGTCGTTTAAAACAAAGCTAAATGATACGATAAATTATCCCCAGAAATAAGGAAATCCCGAGGGATGACGTACAATTTGGTTTATCGCCTAAACTGATTTTTACATCTGCTTATCCTGTGTACTTAGTATCGTTTTTACGTAGTTAAGCAAAAACTTTTGTACTTTATTACCTACCCTTTATCTTGGCAGGTATAATAGACAGTTCCAGAAGGTTAACAACGTTTATGAATAATCAAAACAGGTTATCCTTACTAATATTATAAATCGGAATGTGAGTTTGTATGTTTGTTTGTTTGTTAGGCTTTCACGCCGTAACTACTGAACCGTTTGCTTTGAAATTTTGCAGACGTAAAGTTAGAGGTCCGGATTAAACAATAGGCTACTTTTTATCCCGAAAAAATGTGATGTTCCCGAGGGAAAACGAAAATATTGTTAGCTTCGTATGAAGCTGTCAATATCAGTTTGGTGACACCTGGCGCTGTGTGTCGTTTAAAACAAAGCTTAGTGATACAATAAATTATCCCCGGAAATGAGGAATTCCCGAGGGATGACGTACAATTTGATTTATCGCCTAAACTGATTTTTACATCTGCTTATCCTGTGAACTTAGTAATGTTTTTATGTAGCTAAGCAAAAACTTCTGTACTTTTTTACCTACCCTTTATCCTGGTAAGTATAATAGGCTGTTCCAGAAGGTTAACAACGTTTATGAATAATCAAAACAGGTTTTAACATGCACATATTCCTATCCTTACTATCCTTACTTCCTTATCCTTACTAATATTATAAATCGGAATGTGAGTTTGTTTGTTTGTAAGTTTGTTAGGCTTTCACGCCGTAACTACTGAACCGTTTGCTTTGAAATTTTGCAGACGTAAAGTTAGAAGTCAGGATTAAATAATAGGTATGATAGACTGTTCCAAAAGGTTAACAACGTTTATGAATAATCAAAACAGGTTATAACATGCACATGTAACAAATACTGAAATACTTATAAGTCACCGAAATTACTAATTGGTATAAGTAGGTATTTAGTATAAGTGGTCTTTACGCTAACTAATTCTTTATGTAAGCGATAGATGGCGCTGGGTGTATTTTAAAACGTGGTAACGTTGTGCTTAAGATATGTAAGTAGTGGTATGATATCTCGCGCCCTAACCTATAGCCATATAGTATTTACCGTTTTGTTTTATCATAGCTTAGCTTAATTCGATTCACGAGGTATAGTTTATTTAAAGGTAATTACGTCGCTTTGTTCGTCATTTAGATTTTTATAGTTTAGGACATTGAACTAACATTACTATATGATTATACTTTAGGTTTATAGTTTTTAGTTTACTTACTCATTATTTCATAATGCCTCGCAAACGGAAATCTAATTTTTCGAGCACCTCATCTCAAGCTCGGGCAATGAAAATTGCCCGATCTCAAGAATCGTCTCTCCATGCTGAATTAAGAAGGCGCGATCAAGCAGACTGTCAGGCTGCTTTGAGAACTGCTGAGCTACCATCTCAGTGCCAGCAAAGATTCGAGGAGCAAGCCGCTCGCCAAGCTTCTTTGAGGGCTTCTGAGAATGATATTCGTACTCAAGTCCGTTTATCGCAACAGGTTCAACGTCAGACAGCACTAAGGGCGTTAGAGTCACCTCTTCAAACACTGCTACGTTTGGAAGAGCAAGCTGAAAGACTAGCTATTTTGAGAGCTAATGAAACGCCTCTTCAAACGCAGCTACGTTTGGAAGAGCAAGCTGAAAGACTAGCTATTTTGAGAGCTAATGAGTCGTCTCTTCAAACACAGCTACGTTTGGAAGAACAAGCTAAAAGACAAGCTATTTTGAGAGCTAATGAGACGTCTCTTCAAACGCAGATGCAAAATTAACAGTAGGGGTTCCGGCGATGCTGATGCGTAATCTCAATGCCCCACGACTGTATAATGGTACCAGGTAGCGTGTCACTCAGCTTGGACGGAATATTATTACCGCAACTATTTTGACTGGCGCAGCAAAAGGTGAAAGTGTACTCATTCCTCAGATTCCGATTATTCCAACAGGCCTCCTATTTCAATTTAAAAGACTTCAGTTTCCTATAAGGGTTTCTTTGCAATGACCATTAATAAAGCACAGGGCCAAACTCTAAGGGTAGCTGGAGTACACCTGGAAAAAAATTGTTTTTCGCATGGTCAGCTCTATGTAGCGTGTTCTCGGGTTTCCAGTGCCCAAAATCTGTATGTTTTTACCCCCCCTCCCCAAAGTAAAGCATATAATATAGTTTAATTCAGTTTTGGTTTAACAACTTAACGGCCTAAACGCGTGAATGGATTTTGATAAAATTTGGTATGGAGGTAGTTTGAGTCCTGGATAAGCAATGTTTTGCCGTGGTAGAACTTCTCATTCCCACGGGAAAATCTAAAAAACGCGATATAACCGATTTCCACGCGGGCGAAGCCGCGGGCGAAAAGCTAGTTGTCTTTATATTACTAATATTCATTAAACTATGTTTTTCTGCCCAGATTACGTAGTTTTGAAAAATTAATAATGGGAATCTTTATTATTTACCTAAATAAGTTTACGTGCCAAGTTTCAAGTTAATTAGCCCAAGGAATAAGATTTTCCCATACAAACTTTAACATCCCCTAAATCTTTCACCGGGGGAACTACTGAAAAAACAAATATGCCGTCCTTGATAACTAATTTAGAGTAATATTTGTGCAAAGTTTTGAGTCGATCGGCCCACGGAAAAAAAAGTTACACCCTTGCATCCATAGCACCATTTAAATTCAATATTGCTTACCTCCCATAACTTACGGCGTGATAATATGTAGCCTAAAGCCTTCCTTGGTTCACAAGGAACATTTTTGCTGAATTTCAAATTAATCTATCCAGTAGTTATGGCGCCAACCCTTACCATAGGCACAGAAAAACAGACAAACAGACAAAAATTCTAAAAAGTCACTTTTTGTCATCAGTTACGTTTTTCTAACAAAACCCACTAATTTTTTCCAGAAAATTCTCAATGTACAGTTTTTCTTTCGTTACTGTTTTATTATATGTATAGATAAATTACACTCAGACACAGAACAAATGATCGTGCTCATCACACAAAAAAAATACTTCACTTCACTTTCTTACTTCATTTGTCCTGGGTGGGAATCGAACCCACGACCTCCCGCATAGCAGTCAGGGTCACTAACTACTAAACTGACAGGCCAGTCAAAAGGTGGCCTTAAGGTGGGTCTTCCTGCTTAATCTAAAGCAATTCAAAGTGATGTTTGATGCAAAACTAATGCCAAAAATAGAGAAAACATTTGAAAACTCTGTTGGCATTCAGTAATTCTACGATTTACTCGAATATTTCACAAAACTTGTTCTAGGAAATTCGTGTTTTTATATATAAAGATATAAAGAATCTCGATTAAATGCGCTAGGCTTTTATAGAAGTACTTTTTTATATTTTTAACATAGGAGTACCGTGTGGATAGTCAAAGTTCACGTAAAATTGAAGATTTTCTGGATAACTATTAAACAAATTTACGTTTTGGTGTCTATACAAGCCTAGATAATATCCACAAGATATCTATGTATGCAAAATATCTGAAGAAAGATGTGCAATAACATCACTTAAGAGCGGTTGTATAAAAATGTACGTCGGGTTGGCCGCTCATTAAACACCTTTTTTGAAGAGAAGTGGTCTATCCGTTAAGACTTATTTTATTTTATTTACATCGGAAAACATACAGTATTAAAAGCTAACAAAAACACAATTTACGCAACTATTAACCAATTACATGTTTTCGCATTTAGTTATCTATGAAGAACACGCTTGAAAGAAAAAAAATAAATAAAAAGGTAATTATGAATTATAGTAAGTACAATAATAAATTAATTCTTGCAGTGCTAAATGATTGCATGTAGCAGAGATGAGAATGTTGAGATGGATGTGTGGTGTGACGAGAATGGATAAAGTGAGAAATGAGTATATTAGAGGAAGTTTGAAAGTGGCGCCAGTGACTGAAAAGTTGAAAGGGAACCGTCTGTCTTGGTATGGCCATGTAAAAAGGCGGGATGAAACGCATGTTACAAAAAAAGCCATGAGTATACATGTGGATGGATGGAGAGGGAGAGGGAGACCAAAGAAAATATGGATGGATTGTGTGAGAAGGGATATGAAAGAAAGAGGAGTTAGTGATAGCGAGACGGGTGACAGGACAGAGTGGAAGAAAAAGACATATTGCGCCGACCCCAAATAAAACGGGACAAGGGCAGGAAGATGATGAGTGCTAAATGGAACAGCTATCGAACCAATGTTTTGACTTAAGACCCTTTATTTCTTTGTTTTACATTGAAATCGGTTCTATTTTTTTTTTTTTTGTAAAAAGTTTTGTTTTTAATATGTAATAATTATGTTTTTGTGAAGTATTTTTTTAAAACTTATAAAAAAAAATCTGCTGGTCAGTACATATAAGTTCGACTAACTAGTCAAAATGTACTGAACTTGCTGTTTTTTTCATGATTTCAGGTTTATGCCCATAGAAAAAGTTGTTTGTTTTTGTTATCATGACTACAATCATGTCTTGTGTATAAGTATCGGTTATTAATAACCAGTCGTCCTGTATACATTACTAGCTTTTGCCCGCGGCTTCGCCCGCGTACATAAAATATAGCCTATGTCACTCAGGAGTAAAGCCGCTTTCTATTGCTGCTGAAATTTTTCCAATCGGACCAGTAGTTCCAGAGATTATCTCCTACAAACAAAAAAACAAACTTTACCTCTTTATTATATTAGTGTAGATTAAGTAGAACCCTCATACTTTATCGACACATCATTACATACACAGTATAAAACAAAGTTGCTTACCACTGTCCCTATGTATGCTTAGATCTTTAAAAGTACGCAACGGATTTTGATGCCGTTTTTTTTATCAGATAAGTAGAGTGATTCAAGAGGAAGGTTTATGTGAATAATACATGCCTAATATATTCAATACCAGTACTCGTGCGAAACTGAAAAATATTTCGGCTATGGCATTAGACAGAGGGGGCTAGAAGTGGGCGTGTTTGTAGAGTCAGCAAAGTGTGACGTCACTCTCTAACCCCCTTGCCCTAGCTTTGCCATTCTCTATCATTGGTTGTAGATATTTGGGGTAGAAAACCATTAACATAGTAATGGAAGCGAGGAGAATATAGCCAATAGGATTCGTATATTTTCTTCACCATTCTGCCATTTTGCTTGTAGCAGAACTTTCCAGGCGCATTACTTTGTGTAATTTATTTCATCACCACTGCTCTCAAAACGGTGAAGGAAAACATTGTGAGGAAACCGACATGTCCTAGAACCAAAAATTCGAAGACATGTGACATCCACCAATCCGCACTGGGCCCACGTGGTGGATTATGGTTCATTCCCTCTCCTAGAGAGGAGGCATGTGTCCCTGCAGTGGGAACATTAAAAATCCGATGATGATGATGCATGTATTATGATTATACATGTAAACCTTCCTCTCGAATTAAGTGATCTATTACAAAAAACCGCATCAAAGTCCGTTGCGTATTTTTAAAGATTTAACCTCTCGTATGCCGTAATTAGAGACACAATTAAAAAGCTATTGTGTCTCGCGTAGATCTGCGTTCTAGCATGCGAAAGGTTAAGCATATATAGGGACAAGAAGCCACATTGTTTTATACTTCACTAGCGACCTGCCCCAGCTTCGTACGGTTGTAAATGTTGTAATGCTGAATTGATATTAATTATATAATATGCATGTATTATACAAATAAATCTTCCTCTTGAATCACTCTATCTAGTAAAAAAAGCCGCATCGAAATCCGTTGCTTGATTTTAAAGATCTAAGCATACATAGGGACAGACAGCGGGAAGCGAATTTGTTTTATACTATGTAATGATATTGATAATTCCATTTCCGCGGTACAGGGTATAATATAAACCGCGTAAATTAAAAGACTGGAAAAATTTGCCTGCTGCGGTCTTCCCGTCAGATTATAATTTAGGTGTCTTCAAGGCTAGAGTGAATAGGCTCTTAATAAACTAGTGCGCCTCACCATTAACGATTGCATCACTGCTTACCATCAGGTGGGATCGCAGTCAAGCACTAGGCTATAGCAATTAAAAAAAAAAAAGATTTATTTCTTTAACCAGAACACCAAAATGCCAATTCATCATCATGATCAGCCCTTTTAATGATCCCACTGCTGGGACACAGGCCTCTTCTCTAAGAGAGGGAATGGGCTATTTTTGGTTCTACGACATGCCGGTTTTCTCACGATGTTTTGAGAGCAATGGTGATGAAGTAAATTACACAAAGTAATGCGCCTGGCTGCGTTTGGGTTTGGCTGGTTGTAAGTCGGGGCCTTTACAAATCGGCCACCACTGCCAATTAAGTATTATTTCTCTGATTATATTTTTAGAAATTGTGTTAAATACTTAGTCTTCTCGCGAATCACCAGACATTCAGTCAGCAAAAAAAAACATGCAATGATCAATCCCGCACTTGGACGGGGCGGAAAACAGTGTCAGAATCTTATTGACTAAACAACCTACCCCGTTCTTATGTTGACATATATATCAGGGTCGGAGTCTTTCTTTCAGAAACCGGACCGAGACCTCAGTAGGTTTCGGCCCTGCAGTTGGGCCTCTCCATTTGATGACAACTCCTTGAGGCGTGCGGGAACAGAGCGCGCTGTCGACGACTAGGCTTGGCCCGGATGATTACCAGACGACTGGATGGCGAGCTACCCATTGTTCGTCGTCCGCAAGCCCGCGCCTACGGTGGCCGGAATCCCGGTAGCGTCTGGGGCGTGAGCGCCGTTGCCTTATGCGATGAAATACGGATGTATATATCGATCTTGATTATGTATGTATATTATGTAGATCATCTCAATTGGAGCCCACTAGGTCATCAATCGACGGCGCGCTCTGTTCCCGCGCGCCTCAAGGAGTTGTAAGCAAATATAGAGGCCCCACTGCAGGGAGGAAGCCTACTGGGGCCCGGTCCGGTTTCTGAAAGGAAGGTCCGACCCTGGTATGAAGGCTAAGAAGGAATGGGATAGATCGTTTAGTCAGTAAGAGTCTGACACTGTTTCCCGCTCCGCCCAAGGGCGGGATTCGTCATTAGATGATTTTTATTTATTTAACACTTCATGCATATAACTGTACAAAGGCGGACTTAATGCCTTAGCTTAAGCTAAGCTTAGCTTAATTTTTCCCACCATAAAAAATAGGGTTACACAGTTGAAGTACTTGAGTCACTATCTCACTGGGCATCTCAGGGGCCAAGTAGATATTGAATGGAATCGCAGGGCGTTAGCAGCGAGATGCATCATGTTTGGATCACCAGTTCCCCATTGTGGTAATGAGGCCACGAAGCTTAAAAGCTAAGCAAAACGCGCCGAAGCTTTTTGCCAAACTTTTTACACGGCTTGTGGGTCAATTAAAATAAAAAATACGCGGAAGGCTCTAGATGCCCTGCAATATAATAATAATAATAATCTCTATTTATATAAAAAACAGATTGTACTACATTTTACATGTTTTCTGCATATAATAATAGATTGCCCCCCTCTGACTAAAATATTTCAAAAGTATGACTGTTAAGATTCAAAAGTCGAACGTGTATTTTGTTTTTTTGACTGTTAGTACACACCGTCGCGATAGATGGTGTACATTTCGCTGCATCGCGCAGTTAAGATTTTCCGCTAATACATGACCTCTCGTGGAGGACACCAATAATTTCATTCGTTCTGAGCTTGGAATTTAATTCACGTAGCTGCCTTGCAGGCTCCTAATACTTTTTGAAGGGAAATGAACATGGTCCTTACGAGTCGGACGACAAATAGTTGATCGAAGTTGATCCACACAGCGGCATATTCCATACAAGAATAGTATCGGACGGAACTGGATATTGGACCCTATTTCAGTGAAGTATTAAGTTGGAAAAACTGTGAGTACTTTGCATTATTGACTTAGAGAAAACACGAGCAAATTAGAACCTTACAAGAAGAAATACACTTAGAAAATTTTCATGAAAACTTAAACTAATTGAGTTAATTATTCTACATTTGTTTCAACAATATTTGTACAAGATGGACACGTACTTTGCAATTCAAGGAGATACCACAACTAAGATAACCAAAGCCAGAGTTAATTTCAAAAAATCTCCAAAGGAAAGGCTAACACAATCCTATTTAGAAACTCGGCTTGAAACTTTGGAAAATTATTGGACTTCATATCGCGATACACATCGAGTCATCGTTTCGGAATTTAACCCCAAGGATTTGGTTAAGTCCAGCTATTGTACAACTGATGCATACGGCGTGACCGAAGATCTATACACGGATTATAAAACAGAGTTAAAGGATTGCTTAATTAAGTTTAAGTTAGATTCTAGTACTGTTGCATTGTCTAGTTCTAAGGTTATGGAGTCAAACGTCGGTCAATCCTTTAGTGTTAGGTTACCCAAAATTTCTATTCCTAGTTTTAGTGTTAAATACACCGAATGGACAAGTTTTCGCGATTTATTCATGTCGTTAATACATAACAACAAAGCATTGGACGATGTTCAACGACTACACTATCTCAAAGGCTACTTAACTGGTGAGGCCGAACAGCTTTTACGCTATATTCCTGTAACGGCCAGTAATTACAAAGTCTGTTGGGATCAGTTGGAACACCGTTATAATAACAAATTACACCTTGCTAATTGTATTTTAAAACGTTTCATGAATCAAAAGAACATAACTTCTGAGTCATCCAGTGCTATTAAAGAATTGCTTGATACAACAAATGAATGTTTAAACGCCCTTAAAAATTTAAATATTGATATTTCTTCTTGGGATATTATTGTAATTTATATTATTAGTTTAATGCTTGATACTGAGTCTAGGAAATTGTGGGAAACTCAAATCTGTAAATTCAATAACGAATTGCCTAAAATTAACGATTTACAGGAATTCCTAGAGCAGCGATTCAGGTCTCTTGAATTTTTAGATAATAAAGTCAGTTACAGGTCCAACAATAGTACTCGCACGACTAAGGCTATGCATGTTACTTCAAATGCAACTTGCGAGTTTTGTGCTGAAAGTCACAAATTGATAAATTGCAAGAAGTTTTCCAAGGAAAATGTTGATTCACGTCGTGAGTTTGTCCAAACCAATAAGTTGTGTTTCAACTGTCTCGGTCCAAATCATTCGGTATTTTCATGTCGTCTTTCAACCAGTTGTCGTATTTGTAGGAAGAGACACCATTCTCTTCTGCATCCGAAATCAGTCCCTAAAGGTAATCACGTCACACGTGATCAAGAGGATGATGGTACAGGTCAAGCTATACCATCCACTTCACAGAGCGAATCACCACGTAACGTAGTATCTTGTTTCTCCAACGTGGACAGCCAAGTGTTATTGGCCACTGCCTTAGTAAGGGTAGAAGCGAGAACTGGTTCTTTCGTTTTAAGATCTCTCTTAGACCAAGGATCTCAAGCATCGTTTATTACCGAATCTGCGGTACAAATGCTTGGTTTAAAGAAGATAACAAACAAGAGTCTTATTTCAGGACTTGGCAGTGACCAGAGTGCAACATTGCACTCTAAATGGTTCGTAACCGTAAGGCTTCAGTCATGCCATGATCCCAACTTCAAGGTTGTTGTAAAGGCTCATGTTCTTAAGAACATAACATCACTTCTTCCTGAAAGGAAGATTGTTTTGACATCGTTGTCACCTCAAATGTCGGTTCTGAAATTAGCTGATCCTTCATTTAATACTCCAAACAAAATTGACATTTTGCTAGGAGCAGAAGTATATGGCCAGATATTAATGGATGGTCTTATCAAGGGTCTACCTGGGTTTCCCATGGCTCAGAATACCAAACTCGGATGGATCCTGTCTGGCTGTATAAACTCACAAAGTAACCAAGGTTCTCCAAGTAATAAAATCGTGAACACGCACACTGCAATAGTGACAGATGATCTGTTAAAGAAGTTATCAGAGGAAGAGCAACCATGTGAGGACTCCTTTACAGAAACAGTTCCAAAGCACTCTTCAGGTCGCTATGTAGAGAGATTGCCTTTCAAGTCAGATCCATTTTGTAAGTTTGGCAACTCTTTCGAAATTGCTCGAAAACGATTTTATTTACACGAGAAAAGGTTACTAAAGAATTTTAAATTTCGCACTAAATATTCTGATCTAATTGAAGAATGTTTAACTTTGGGTCATATAGATATGGTTCCAGAATCACAACTAGATAATCCTAGTTCTGTCTATAACCTAGTAGCTTCCAAATCAAGGATTGCACCTGTAAAACAGGTTTCAACACCTCGTTTGAAACTTAATGACCCTACATGGCTACAAGCAAATACAGTCCATTATAGAAAGGGAAAGATTAAGAAAACTGATTAGAAAAAAGCCAATAAGGTCTTATGTCACATAGCAACTGAAGGCATTGAGATAATGACAAGATAATTTCAAGTTTAGTTAGTTAGGGTGATCTCATTTTGTAGGTTTCTACAAACAAAAGAATCTGACACTAGATCTTTTTCTACACGTTGGTTAACGTCTAAGGAATTAAATGAATCGTTACTTATTTTTATATGGTCATGTCAAAGGGAAGGATTCCAGAAAGAAATAGAAAGTTTACAGATGTTAGGTAAGGTAAACAAACGCAGTAAACTTACCTCGCTTAACCCATTTCTTTCTGGATGACAAAAACATCCTTAGAGTTGGTGGTTGATTACAGCAAGCCAACGTAGTAGAAGGCATGAAACATCCTATCTTCCTACCATATAATTCACATCTTGCAAAGTTAATTGTTGCAAGATGTGAACCCATCAATTGTGTCGTTTGCGTTCGTTATGCGGCTCAAACAAACCAACAATTGATGGGTCAGTTACCATCAGCTCGTGTCACTGCTTGCCGACCTTTTCATCAAGGCCCTATCGACGTCAGAACCACAAAGGGACGTGGTTATCGCTCCACTAAGGGTTACATTTGTCTATTCGTCTGCATGGCTACTCGAGCGATACATCTCGAAGTAGCGAGTGATCTGACCTCAGATGCCTTTCTTGCTGCATTTAAGCGTTTTGTTGCTCGTAGAGGGCATTGTGCAGACTTGTGGAGTGATAATGGCACTAACTTTGTTGGAGCGAATAGAGAGCTTAAAAATGCATTACCACGAGAAGGTTCGGTAGTAGCAAGTGACATAGCTGACTGGCTCGCAACTAACGGCACCACCTGGCACTTCATTCCTCCTCGTTCTCCAAACTTTGGTGGACTTTGGGAAGCTGGAGTGAAGTCCACAAAACATCACCTAAAACGCGTGATTGGCAACAGCACACTCACATTCAAGGAGATGACGACTCTTCTGTGCCAAATAGAGGTATGTCTTAACTCAAGGCCGATAACACAAGTTAGTTCCAATCCAGAAGATCCATACCCACTTACCCCGGGACATTTTCTTGTGGGTGAGCCTTTAGTGCTGGTACCGGATACTAACTATGAACATGTGAACATGAGCACTCTCAAAAGATGGCATTTTACTCAACGGCTTATGCAAGACTTTTGGCGTCGATGGTCGCATGAATATCTCACACAATTACAACACCGTTATAAATGGTCACACATAACTCCGGAACCTAAGGTAGGAGATATTGTGTTAGTCAAAGAGGATAATCTGCCACCGGCAAGATGGTTATATGGCATAATAACTGATAAGCATATTGGTATGGACAATCTTACGCGCGTTGTTTCTTTAAAATGTAAAGATTCTATCATAAAGAGACCAGTGTCCAAGCTCATTATTTTACCTGTTACCATCTAGATTTAAGTTTTGAAAATTGTTTTCATTATATTCAAAGGCTACTTGCCACATACAAGTGAAGTGTGATTTAAGTTTATATTTTTATTGTTTTTGGTAGTAGCTGTATTATTGTCTTGGTGCGCGGATCAATTGTGTATATATATAGTTTTGTATTGTGTTATTTTATGGACACCGTCCATGGTGGGCGGTATGTTAAGATTCAAAAGTCGAACGTGTATTTTGTTTTTTTGACTGTTAGTACACACCGTCGCGATAGATGGTGTTGTACATTTCGCTGCATCGCGCAGTTAAGATTTTATTTATTTAAAGCTTCATGCACATAAATGTACAAAGGCGGACTACACCGCTAATCCATGCCTTGCAGGCTCCTAATACTTTTTGAAGGGAAATGTACAATGACTTTATAAAGTCTTCTAGGAAAATTGTTTTGAACTTGATAGGAAGAACAGTTTTTGAAAAAATAACTAAAATATACGGTTATATTTTTTGCAAGCATTTTTTTTTTACTTATTTTATAAACCTGAACGTATCTTCTTTCAAACAAAAATAAAAAAAGAGTAAAATCGGTTCACGGCATCCAAAATTACCACCGGGTACAGGGCCATCTCTCGGGAGATTTGGATACAACATAGCGCATACTTAGCGCTGAAATCGTAGTTAGTCTTCTGTTAGATTGTGAGAAATTTGTGATGGACAGGTAAAAACCCTATAGTGAGCGTGACCGAACCCGCTCTTGGCCGGTTGTTGATACATCATCAATATTTATATTTTATACTTAGATTTTTTCTTTCTTGTTTTTATGCCATTTTTTATTTATTAGGACCTACTTATTTTATTTAAAAAAAGAAAAAAAAATGATTTTGATTTTTTTTTAGATTTTTTCTATTATCAGTGCCTCTTTTTTTATAGTGTATGTTTTTTTCTACTTATTAAAGTATAATTGTTTGTGCAAACCTTACCCTTTCCAATACCGTAACCAGAGACATAATAGAAGTACAACAGGTATGCGAACGCCAGCTTTCGCTCAAGAGTTTATATTTATAAGAGCAACAGGTCACGCAAAGGTCGTACGAAATCCTTTTCATCACAGTATTGATCGCCTAGAAGTCTAGAAAGCTAGCTGTACTACGCAAGTCCTCTGACCTGCGCAGTACACCTAGCATTTTAGACTAGACTTTCTTTGTCCTGAACCTAAACCAGTGCCTCGCCCGCCGTCTGACGACGAGTTGACGCTTCGACCAGGGCTCGGGGCTCCGGGCTTTGGAGCCCTGAGACAGCGTGTCTCAATTCAACAATAGAGGTATAGTAAAACAAATATTATTATTATTATAGCTAGCCTGTGCTGTCCCACAGCTGGGCAAAGGCCTCCCTCCATTCCTTCCAGTTATCTCGGTTACTCGTTTTATCGTTCCAATGCCCTAGGAAGACATCCAGATAGTCCCGCCATCTTCTTGGTTTGCCGCGGCCCCGCGTCGCTGTGTCCGGACCCCAATCCTTTGTTTTACGGGCCCACAGCTCGCTAGACATGCGGCAGACATGTCCTGCCCAGTCCCATTTAAGTTGGGCAGCCTTTTGAGCCACATTCATTATTTGTGTTTTGGAGCGCAGTGTAGTGTTTGGAACGTGGTCTGTTAATTTAACACTTAATATGCTGCGCTCCATAGCACGCTGGCAGACCTTGAGCCTGGACTTTTGGATGTTAGTCAAAGACCAAGTCTGTGCACCATAGGTCAGAATAGGGAGAATACACATATCGTAAAACAAATACCTAAGTTGAATTAAATTGGATATCGTTGCGATGGTTCTGCACAGCTCCCACTGTGCAGTACTTCAATTGGGGCCCGATCTGTGAATTGAACGTCGATCGTCTTTTCGGTTCATCTTTTAGGCAGTGTTTTTTAAGTGATTTAGTATTTGTTCTTAAGAGGATCTTTCTTTTTTAAAAAAGCTTTAAACAAGCTTTTTTAAAAAAGCTTTAAACAAGCCTTTTTAAAAAAGAAAGATCTGGGAACCTAGATAAATATTGTCTAAATCCAAATATCACCATAACATGGTTGAAATATGCTCGACTTGCAAATGATTTTGGTATTACGTTTGTATGGATAAATCGCCCCGAACCGGCCTCTTAACACTTAAGGACTCGCGCTTTATTTTGCAACACCCATACTCGCTACCGGGTACACTGGACCCAGTAAAATATTCTATTTTTTTTCCCAAAAATACTAAAATAAAAGTGTAAATTACTTTATTACCAGGGATAATATGATAATAAACAAAGAAAATAATTAACCAAATAGTAATATTTATTGCTTTTTTTTTAATCAACAAGTTCTTACAAAAATTAACGGTTTTTTGGCATGTTTTTATGACAAGATTAAGTTTAATTCTGAAAACCTGTTTTATCAATACCTTTCTATATTTTCTTATACTACTATGTTATACCTAATTAAAATAAGTAACAATAAGAGATTAATACTAAAAGAACACAAAAAAAACAAACATAATCAAAAAAATCAAGTAGCTTTTTGGGATACAGTAATGATTCAAAATCAACAATCTCTTTCTTCTTCTAATTTTTACTAAAACAATTGGAACAAATGTCGCGCTACACTGTCGTTGAAAGGTACTAAGAGCGGCAACATCGCAAACGTCAAAACTTTAAAGTTATTACAAATAAATTGAACAACTGGTTCCGTTAGACCCATTAGCGAGTCCTTAAGTGTTAAGGGGCTGATATACGATTTTTGATGATTTTAAATCGAATGTCACGTTTCAACGGTTACTTCATGTGGGTTTACTAATGTTCCACCAAAACTTAGTTGACAACCAACGTTTCATATACTATTAATATCACAAACGATTTGTTCTGCAAATGTTTCATTTGACAAACTCTCGCTTTACAAACCTTTTCTTGGCATGTGTTTTTTATCATAAATGGTTTGGACGATATTTAATCATTTGTAAATTAAAAATGTACAAATGATTTTTAATTATTGATTTTTATTTTGAAAACCATACATTGCGTTTAGTACGTCATATTTGATTTTATTTAATCATGTTTATCTTATTTTTTAATGGGTAGTATTTAATTGTTCCTTAATTTCATTTAAATGTTCCTCACTTGATTTCTGTTTCCTACACCAAAATATGCATCATGCAAGTAGACATGCAGCATGGGTGCAGGCATGCAATATGCAGCATGCACCAGGCATGATACATGCAGCAGCAGCAGGCGTGCAGCATAGATACAAGCAGTCAACATGCAGCAGGCATTCAGCATGGTTGCAGGCATCCAGCTTGCAGCAGACATGCAGCATGGATGTAGGTATGCAACATGGATACAGGCTTGCAACATGCAGCAGGTATGCAGCATGGATGCAGGCTTGCAACATACAGCATACAGCAGGCATGCAGAATCGATGCAGACACGTAACATACAACAGGCATGCAGCAGGCATCCGTAATTTTTTTTCTCATTGTTTCTATTACGGTTCCGGCGCTGCGCGATTTTTACAGCTCCACGCGAGCTTATCGTCGTAAGTGGTTTTATAAAGCTCACAATTGCAGCTTTGGCTTCAGCCTCAGCCACAGCTGCGGGCCTTCAAACCACCTACTCCTCAGTTCGCGGGCCGCCCTACCCCTCCGCGCCTATACGGGCTTGAATTACTACTCTAAGACAGACAAAACTATGTAAAGTCGGTTTTATCACTATATTTTGTAGCACCACATATTGACTTTTTATGATACTATTTTGATTTTATATGCTACCAAGTAACCATTTGTGTATTTGTGACCAACAACTTTTCCGTTGTTTGCCGATCTAACTAAGATCATCAAAGTATCCATGATTCTTCACCCACAAAAAAGACAACCGTAGGGACTGCAAAAGGGTCGAAGCCTCCTGGAGCCCAGGGTCTCTTTCTGAAAGGAAGGCTTGGCCCCAGTGCGAAGGGCAAAGAAGGAACGAGGTGGGGTGTTTAGTCAGTAAGAGTCTGACACTGTTTGTCGCTTCACCCAAGGGCGAGATTCGTCATTTAAAAAAAATCCACAAAAAAGACGTCGGTCGGTTTACGAACGAAAACATTTAAAAAAATCATCGATTCCCAAAAAAAACGGGTTCCGGGGAGCCTACTGAAAATGTACAAAATGTTATTTTCCAAACGTTGTTTTTTAAGTTAAAACGAATAAAAAATGAATGGTTTGTGAAATGACACGTTATTAAACAAAAATTTATTTGGTGAAATGTTTGCAAAACTTGTTGTTGTATAATGATGAAATAGCAAACCATTTTTTTACCAATCGTTATTCTTTATTGTACACAAAAACATGTAATAATAAAGGCGAGCTTAACTCAACAATGAGTTTTCTCCCAGCAAACCTTTCAGCAAATCGTTAGTTGACAAATGAAAACCTGTACCTAAATCAATTTTTATGCGTACCAAGGTTTTAGGTGAAGTGACAGGATATCAGGTCAGGATATAGAAATTATTATTATTTATTTATTTTTTATCTATACTATATAATATTATAAAGCTGAAGAGTTTGTTTGTTTGTTTGTTTGTTTGTTTGTTTGAACGCGCTAATCTCAGGAACTACTGGTTCGAATTGAAAAATTCTTTTTGTGTTGAATAGATCATTTATCGAGGAAGGCTTTAGGCTATATAACATCACGCTGTGACTTATAGGAGCGAAGAAACAATGGAAAATGTGGAAAAAACGGGGGAAAATATTCATCTTTGAGGGCTTCCGTTGCGTGCGCTGCGAAAACGGTAGAAGATACCAAAAAAATATGTATGAAAGAATTATTCCTCTTAAAATGATCTAAAAAAATGTCCGCGACAGTATGTGTCTATCTTTTAAAATTAACTCACTAGAACCGTTTTTATGGGAATCAAATTTGACCGAAATTAATGCATTATTACCAATTTATTTGTTAAAGTTGTATCAACATAGTAATATTAAACTTTATCCAAATAAATGTGTTGTTGATTAAGAGTATGTAATTGTGAACAAAATTGTCTTTGTAATCACTTATTTTCAATGAACATCTTAGAAGATATTACAATTTTAAAATACTCCGATATAAAATTCACACGCGCCGCATAATGTGCAAAATATGACGCTTTGCCTGGCCGGCGGGTGAGGAGAGGGGTTGCTTGCGGGCGGCGCGGAGGGTTTTTTTTATGGTAGGTAAAAATCATCCAATGACGAATCCCGCTCTTGGGCCGAGCGGGAAACAGTGTCAGACTCTTACTGACTAAACAACCTACCCCGTTCCTCCCTTGCCTTATTCCCAGAGCCCCGGTATAACGCTTTCGCACCAACCCTCGGCTGCAGAAGGCTTCGACCCTGAAGAGCCCCACAGTTTGCTGACAACACCTTGAGGCGCACGGGAGCAGTGCAGGCCGTCGACGACTTGGTCTCGGTCTGGACTGTTACCAGACAACCGGACGGCGAGCTACCCATTGCTCACCATCCGCAAGCCAGCGTCTACGGTGGCCGGATATCGGCGGGATCGCGGCGGCGACGGCTACGGCGAGGGCGCTTTTGCCCTTGTCTCCTCCTTTACGAGCATTACTGCTTCGCAGAAGGAGGCGACCGCTTGCTATTCTTCTTCGCTGCAGACCATGGCCTGAACCAAGGCCCGGCGCGAGAGGCCACCGCCGCTGATCACCCCCACGAAGACACGGCGTTTCTCTTCTCAAGCGGGGCACACCTCCACCGTGTCCTCCGTGCTGGCCACACAGTGGCGCACCCGGGCGTCTCTTCCGCACGAATCCGGCGCAGGAATCTCCTGAACTTCCCATGTCCGGTGAGAACCTGCGTCATGTCCTGCGCGATGTCTATCCAACCACGCCTCAAAGAGGACACTTACCGCTAAGATTATGGCGTGCCCAAGTGGAGGGTGTAGCTCTATGAAGTACTTTTAGATAATTATGTTCTTTTAAGAACTAAATTGTCTAAATTAATAACAGAAATTGACACGGGCAAAGTCGTGGGTAACAGCTATAATTTATAAAGCTGAGGTTGTTTGCAAAAATAAATATGATGCCCAAAATAACTGTTCCACGCGGACGAAGTCGCGGGCACAGCTAGTTATTTTATGTTTTGAAAAAAACTATATGTCAAGCTACATTTGTGTGATTTATTTTCAAAGTTATTTTTAACTAGCTTTTGCCCGCGGCTTCGCCCGCGTGGTATTGGGGTTGGGGTTGGAGTTTCCGGGATAAAAAGTAGCCTGTCTTATTCCGGAGTGTATCCTATGCCTGTGCCAAATTTCGTCCAGATCCGTCTAGCCGTTTTGGCGTGATTGAGTAACAAACATCCAAACATCGTAACTTTCGCATTTATAATATTAGTAAGAAATACAAAAAAGTGAAGTTTAGGAAAAACCATTGCGCGTATTTTTATGAAACTTTCACAAACTATAAGGTAATTTAATTACCAATCTTTAGGTCATTATCATCATCATCATTATTTCACCCGAAAGACGTCCACTGCTGGACATTAGCCTCCCCCCAAGCGCCGCCACAAAGACCGGTCCTGTGAGTCTTGCATCATTGCATCGAAATTGGCGTGGCTATTGACATCGCAGCCGCCGCCGCCGTGTTTCCGATCCCTGTTTCCGGCCACCGAAGGCGCGGTCTTGCAGACGGCGAGCAATGGGTAGCTGTCCGCCCATCCGATAACCATCCGGACCGAGCCCAAGTCATCGACGGCGCGCACTATTCCCGCGCGCCTCAAGGAGTTTTCAGCAACTCCTGGGACCAAGGTTTGATGCGGAAGCGTATTACCGGGGCTCTGGGATCAAGGCAAGGAAGAAACGTGGTAGGTTGTTTAGTCAGTTAGTAAGAGTCTGTTACTGTTACCATAAAAAAAAAAACATGCGAACTTATAATAGCTTTTGAAACATGCGATTTATACCAGTAATAGGTAGCTCGCCGTCCGGTTGTTTGATAACAGTCCGGACCAAGCCCAAGTTGTCGACGGCGCGCCTCAATGAGTTGTCAGCAAAACCGTAGGGACTCTGCAAAAAAGTCGAAGCCTGCTAGAGCTTAGGTTCTCTTTCTGAATGAAGGGCTTGGCCCCAGTGAGAAGGGCTAAGAAAGAACAGAGTGGGTGTTTAGTCAGAAAGAGTCTGACACTGTTTCCCGCTCCACTCAGGGTCGGGATATTTCATTGGATGATTTTTACCTACCATAAAAAAATCTCTCTTTTTGTATCATGCGATTCATCCCTCCATCTAAAAGAAAAACTTATTGTAGCTATTAATATCTCATCGAAGTATTGATCGTGGTCCAGACCTGCGCAGAACAGCTAACTGGTCTAGATTAGACTTGCGTTGTGTGATACTGCAGTGCGACACTAGCCGTCTGCCGTGCGTGACGAGAGTCTGCTCTGAGCTGCTGCTAGGGCTCCAAGTCCTGGAGCTCTACAGCATTGTTTGGATCTTGAAGGAGGATAAAAGTTAGTCACTTAGCTTTTCTCCTAGCGAAGTAGGCGACACTAAACGTCTTGAGCGAACAAAAAAAGGAGCTAGCGTTAGTTTCCGCGTATCAAGATTATCCTAATAATCATTTATTCTTCATTTTTTTAACACAATATGAATAAAAGCTAAGCATGCTTTGCCATACAACGTGGCAATGCTGCCAGCGTTTTGGGCACTTTACCAGTCGGCAGCGATGCGGAAGAGTTTTTTGATGCTTTATTAAATTTGGTATTTTTATTTAAGTTCATTAGGTTTTTTTATTTATGTTTATCTATATTTATGTATTTATGTCCATCTGTATTAATACAATTATAATAATGTTCAAAATTAGTTTTGTATTTTATTATAAAATATATGAATAAAAGCCGTATGTCAAAAGATATTTTTTAATTGTGAAAGTTTAATTAAAATAAACTATCATTTTTGTCTGATCTTCGCTTTTTTGTCTGTGTTAGACAACTATAAATTTATTAAATGAAGAGTCAAAGTTTACGTAAATAAAATGGTAACAGATTTTTAGGTCTTAATTGAACTGCGGCACAACGGAGCACGGCTTATAACCATAGCAACGACGGGCATTTTAGTTCCATTTATTTTCCGCGTGACTATATAACCGATTTTCGGGTTCTCCATCGAAATACGGTACAGCAGGCGTGTATCCAGAGCAATAACCGCCATTTTGGTTGGACTTATTTTCCGCGTAACTATATAACAGATCTTCGGGTCTCAATCGAAACCGGGCTATGCGTAATCATAGGAAAGAGTTCAATTTATTTGTCTCGTATTAAGCCCTTCTTATTTAAGGTAGGAAATCATCCAAAGACTTCTTTTGTTCTGAGGTGGAGTGTGTGTAATTTTTTTACTTATTTATCCTTTCAGAAATTCTTCGTAGTCTAAGCGAGCCCTGCTTTGCCGCTACGGTTTTGCTGACATCTCCTTGTGGTGCGTGTGGATTACTACGTGTCTTCGAAGCCTCGTGCTGAATCTCCACCGGACGGCTGGATAAAGAGTTACCAGTTTCTATGGCTGGGAAACTCCTGGCGACTCCCAATGACTTTATATTTGAGGTGGGTATCATAAAAGAATGACAAAGTCCTTTGAATTTTGCCACAGAGACTGTAAAACTTACCAAGATGTATACATTTTGTTCTTGATAGGAAAATTTTCTGTGCAGAGCCAAAGGCTGCTGAGGAATCCAGCCCGATGGAAGGAGGGATCTCAGAGGTGCCTGTCATCATCAAAAAGCCTGGTCAACACTCCGTCTTTGAGAAATTGTCAATATTATCTTTCATTACTGATTGGCTTGCGTTTAAAAACTGTTTAACTTCATGCTAAGCGATGATGTGTTCGGTACTGGAACACGCTTGCCTAGTATTAACTGTATGACTTTTGTTTTAAAGGCTCCTAGGTTGTAGCTTTTAGGAAACACTGCGTCAGGGAATGTCACTTCGCTGTGCGCACAATGAAAGTGTTTCCTGAACGTTTAGTGTTTGAACAGATAAATAATTCTGGTTACACATTACAGGTCTTTGGAGCACTCATGAAAGTGACAGGAACATCGTTTGCTGGTCCTTCAAGACGGCATTGCTGGAATCTACACTTAGAGCAGCTACTTTCTTGGCAAAAAATTAAGGTACTTTTTTTTTTTCAATCAATCAATCATTTCAGCTGAAAGACTTTCACTGCTGGACATGGGAGGAGGCCTATGTTCAGCATTCTTATATCTCATATCTTCGAATTTTTGGTCCTAGAACATGCCGGTTTCCTCATGTTGTTTTCGTTCACCGTTTTGAGAGCAGTGGTGATAAAATAAGTTGCGCCAAGTAATGCGCCTGGCAAATTGTGAGTCGGAGCTTTTACCACTCGGCCACCACTACTCTCTAGTTATGCTTACATAACTTTTTTGACATAATCTTTTACCATGTTTCAGGTATCTGCTCATCAAGCAGCATGACACAGTCCACATTGCAGCACGCAGCAGAACCATGACCCTACACCATGGGGTGTAAGTGGCCCTAACACCATCTTCAGAGCCAAAGTCAACCTCACCTGCCCGCGGTGCACCCTGCTGAAGATACCAACGAGGCTCTGGCGAATCTCCCCTCATGAGGTTTTGAATAACTGTATCATAACCTTATTTGTGGAGAGGGTTTTCCTGCGCAACACCTTGAAGAACTGTGATAGTGCGTATCGTTGTGTACTTAGAGGCAGATACGACTAACTTTAAAAAAATAAAGTTACTTATATTTGTCTCACCAAGAATTCGAGAAACGATGAAGAATTTGTTTTTCGTATTCTTGGGTTTTAGTTTTAAGATTAATGACTCGCTACAGAGTAGATAGATTAATATGTTTAGACTTGGGACAGGGGTGGATACAAGTGGGGTTCAAAAGCCCGGCTTTTTTTTATTTGGGGTACAATTCCTCAGTTTGAAAAGCCTGGTCCTTTGAGCTCCTTTCTTACTTAAGCCTTGCATCCACGCCTGAACACGTCTTGGAACAGGTAACTGCATTTTATTTGCGTAATGTAATGCATTTATCTTTTATGGTGTAACTAGGTATAGGGAACATAATTGGTGTTTTTCGCCTTACAGTGAAAACTTGTACATTTGTAAATAGTCTGTAACTATGTTACAAAAAATTACAATAATATGAAAAGATTTTCGTTTTATTTGTTGTTCCTTCTGACACTGTGCTCAAATTATCATAATAACAACCAAAAGATTATTTTGTATGCTGGAAAAAAACATTTAATAACAAATCCCGCACTTGGGCGGAGTTGGAAACAGTGTCAGACTCTTACTGACTAAACGACCCACCCCATTCCTTCTTAGCCTTCATATCAGGGTCGGACTTTCCTTTCAGAAATCAGACCGGGGCCCCAGTAGGCTTCGGCTGTGCAGTTGGGCCTCAGGCTAGTTGGGATTGGGAAAAAGCTAAATATGGATCCGTTTTTCGAGCTATATGTTTAGAAATATGCTGCCCACTGTCACTTAAGTTTGTCGATTCTTCGGGCTATGTCATTAACCTTGGTTCTACTGCCGATATCTTCATTATATTATCTTAACACAAGCTCTCCTCAGTTTGAGACTAGATGGCGTTGTGTGATATTGTGGAATAAAATTGATGTATGAGTAGGACTGATATAACCGTGTGGAAACTGATAAAGAATTTTTTAATTTTAGTTTCTATGTGGTGACACAGATGTCGCTACCGGTACACAAACGAATTATTGTATGTTCTTGGCATAAAAAGTACTAAATCCAAAAAAAAAAAAATTTAAACAATTTATTTTTATTTATTTATTTATTTATTTAACTATTTATTTACACACAAGAATAAAAGAAGAGGACAAGGAAACAGAAAAGTAGGTACAGAGGTAATGCTTATTTCAAAAGAAATCTCTTCCAGCATACCTGCGAAAGGACAGTTATTAAAATAGATGTAGACACCGTGTGTAACAGTGAAATAGAAAATTTGTACAGACAATAATTGATAATTAAATAATATGAAATGTAAATATGGTATAACGAATATATATACACATAGTTAAATAAATACCACAAGAATACATACTATATTATATAATAAAATAATACATACAAATATGCAACTATGACGGAAGAGAAAGATAGTGTTCTTTCACTCTACTCTTAAAAATTGGAAGAGTTTGGCAGCCTCTGATGTCAGGCGGTAGTGAATTCCATAACCGCACTGCGTGCGCAGTGAAGGAGTAAGAATAAAAATCGGTGGAGTGGGGAGGGGATTTAAGGAGATTCTTAAGATGCGACCTGCAGAGAGCATCAGAAGGACGGGAAAAGGAAAAGCGTTCCCGCAAATAGGAGGGTGTTTTGGGATTGTGGAGGATGTTAAATAGCAGACTCAATATTCGAGCGCTCCTGCGAAGACGAATCGGGAGCCACTTGAGCATCTTGCGAAAGCCAGAGACATGATCATACTTTTTAAGATTGAAAACAAAACGAATACAAATATTTTGCAAACGCTCAAGTTTATTCAAAAGCTCCTCGGTGGCATCCAAATAACAGGCGTCAGCGTAGTCAATGATGGGCTGAATAAGTGTTTGGGCAAGGGAGATTTTGGTTTTCAAGGGCAAAAAACTCTGAAGGCATTTTAACGAATGGAAGGTGTAGTGGACTTTGCGACTGACTTCAGCAACGTGGGCAGTCCACGATAAATGCGAGTCCATAATCACCCCTAGGTTTTTAGCCGTATCCACATAATCAATTTTAACTCCATTCAACCAGAGTGGAGACAGCGATGCAACATCGAGCTTGTTCCGCATATACCTGCCGCCGATGACCATAGCCTGGGATTTCTTGGGGTTGATTTGCAACCCAAAAGACCGCGACCACTCCCCAATCAACTCCAGGTCACTATTCACGGCAGACACGGCAGCTTCTGCATCTTCACAACGAAAGTGATGGTAAAGCTGCAAATCGTCGGCATAGAGATGAAAGTTAGAGGAAATTACTCTTATTATAGTAATTATATGTGGAGACTTCAATGTTAATATTTTAGAAAATAATTCAGAAAGCTGTAGATTTTTAAATCTCTTTAAATCATTCAATTTATCAAATGTGTTTATAGAACCAACTCGAACTTCCACTACTTCTGCTACATGTATTGATAATGTTTTTTGTTATTGCAACTATTTAGATAAAGCCATTGTAGATTATCTCCCTTCAGATCATAGCGGCTTGATGGTAACTTTTGAATCCGACATACCTATACAACAAATGCAGATACATTCCAGACCAATAACATCCGGTAAATTAAATAAATTTAATAGCACTTTAGTAAACAAGCTAAATGATTGGAAACTTGAAGAAAATGATAGTAATATTTCGTATAATAATTTTTTTTCAATAGTTCAAACAGAATTTAACAAGAATTTTGAGAAGAAGACTAAATGTATCAACCCTAAGTTTAGATTTAGTGATTGGGCGACTAAAGGAATCAGAATAAGTAGGGAAAGACTCTTCGAACTGTATGGCCTTAAACCTATCATTAGGACTGACACTTTTAATAAGTATGTTGCTATGTATTCAAAAATGTTTAAAAATACTTGTAAAGCAGCTAAGGCCTTATACATTAGCAACAAGGTTAAATCAGCTGATAACAAAATAAAAACCGTTTGGAAAATTATAAATAATGAAACCAATAGGAACAAAACACACAATAATGATTACACATTGGAGACTCATCACGGTCTTGTTAGCGATAACAAACTAGTTGCGCAAGAATTTGTAAATTTCTTTACCAGTATACCAATTAAAACTACTGAAGCCCTAAACTCATCGCCATCGCTTGCTTTTGATTTATTGCAAGAGAATGTTGCAGCCTGCCCAACAGAATTTAACTTTAAGCATATTAATCCCATCACAGTGATTAAAGCTTTTAAACAAATTAAAATTAAATTAACTGAAGATTTATGGGGTATGTCTATCAAAGTTTGTACCTCAATTATTGAGACAATAGCACCGTACTTAGCCTTAATATTCAATTTGTGTGTAGATCAAGGAATCTTTCCGGATCTAATGAAATTTAGTAAAGTGATACCACTTTTTAAATCCGGGGACAGTAAAGATACAAATAATTATAGACCAGTATCTGTGTTGCCAGTTTTCAGCAAGATATTTGAAAAGGTGATGTTGGATCAAATGCTGATTCATTTTAACTCGAATAATCTCTTGCACAATAAACAGTTTGGTTTCACCAAAGGACGTTGTACGACTGACGCTGGTGTCTCCTTACTGAAACACATTTTTGATGCGTGGGAGGAGGCGCAGGATGCTATTGGTATTTTTTGCGACCTGTCTAAAGCATTTGATTGTGTGGTTCATGAAACATTACTTTTGAAACTTGAGCATTACGGACTAGGTCAAAAATCGTTAAGCTTATTAAGATCTTATTTAAATGATAGACAGCAATTAGTTCAGATAAACGGTGTGAATTCTTCAGGGTTAAATGTAAAAATGGGGGTACCCCAAGGCTCAATTTTAGGTCCTTTTTTATTTTTAGTATATATTAATGATTTACCCCATTTATTGCAAAACAAACTTAATATGGTATTGTTTGCCGATGATACGTCTTTGATATTTAAGATAAATAGAAGGGCTACTAATTTTGACGACGTAAATAACGCCCTACTACAGGTCCATAATTGGTTCACTGCTAATAATCTAGTGTTAAATGGGAAAAAAACTAAATGCATAAGGTTTTCCTTACCAAATGTCAAGAGTAGTGTTTGTGACATAATATTAAACAATGAGAAACTAGAATTTGTAGATAAAACGGTTTTCTTAGGGATTACGCTTGACTTAAAACTGCAATGGGGTCCTCATTTAACATCTCTTGCAGGACGACTTAGCTCAGCTGCATATGCTGTTAGAAAAATCCGTCAATTAACGGATGTTGATACCGCTAGACTAGTCTATTTTAGTTATTTCCATAGTATTATGTCATACGGTATCTTACTATGGGGACGGGCTGCAGACATTGACTCAATTTTTATACTACAGAAAAGAGCAATTAGAGCCATTTATAATCTCCGGCGGTGCGATTCCCTAAGGGAGCTGTTTAAGAATATTAATATCATGACGGTGGCATGTCAATATATTTATGAAAACATCATGTATGTTAGAAAAAATCTTCATCTTTTTAGCAAAAGAGGCGATAGACATAATTATATTACAAGAAATAGGGATCAGTTAGTTCAACCAGGCTTCAGACTGGCTAAAGTGGCCTCTTCTTTCATGGGGTACTGTTTAAAATGTTATAATAAAATACCTTCCCACATATTGGAACTTAATGAAACGAAATTTAAATCTTGCATTAAACGCACACTATGCAGGCAGGCATATTATAAGTTGGAGGATTACATTCAAGATAAAAATGCTTGGCTTAATGCTGGTCCAGCTCCACTACCCGTAGTTCGTACAAATGGATTGGCATTAAAATAACTTTTTTCTTGTGTTTTAAAGTTGTTCATTTATTTTATAATAGTATTGTATAATGTAAATTCATTTTTTTTTTCAAAGTTTGTAAATGTGAGTACCATGGAACAATTTATAGTTTTAGGTTACTATAGGACTTGTTTGATTTGACGTAAATGAGCTCGGCAGCTGAGAGTTTGTCATGCTCACTCAAATTTCTCACTGACGGTGGCGCGTGTATTGGATTATTCGGTTCCCTATAAAATGGTTGAGCTGAGTAGTGCTGATGTATGCGTCATGTCCGTGAACGGGCGCTGTCAGTTGAGATTGGTCATCTCTTAGCTGTCAGTAGTTTATTTTAATATAATATCAATATTTAGAATTGTTTCTTTTTAGTTATTATTTACATTGTTCTCACATACTAGTATCGACAAGAAACATGTAACCGAATTATTTGTAATACTTACCATAATTGAAAAGAGTGTCCATGGAGTTTCTTGCACATTCTTCTCCATAGAGATCTACGCTTTGGAATGTGCAATTAGCATCATTATTTAGGACAGACAGACTTGACGTTTCAAAAGTGCCTGTAAATGGTTTATTTGGAATAAAAATGATTTGACTTTGACTTTGACTTTTGACTTTGACTTGAAACAGAGTTGATAAAAATAGAAAAGAGAAGAGGAGAGAGAACGCCACCTTGAGGCACACCCGCAGTAAGAGAGCACCAATCCGACGAAGACTCATCAAGGCGTACCCGCTGCGAGCGACCGTGAAGATAGGAATCAAACCATCTAATCGTAGAAGAGGAGAGGTTCAGGGATTTAAGGATTCCAAGAAGGATGTCGAAGTCAACAGAGTTAAAGGCACTGCTGAAATCAAGAAGAACGAGTAACGTGAGAGATTTCTGGTCCATAGCCCAGCGTATGTCATCAGTGACCTTAAGTAGGGCTGTGACAGTGCTGTGACCAGGCCGAAATCCGGATTGGAAAGGGCTAAGAAGATTGTTACTAGAAAGAAAGCGAGAGAGCTGCTGATGGACGATGTGCTCAAGAACTTTGGAGAGATAAGGAAGGATAGAAATTGGTCTAAAATCAGTTAATGAGGCCGGGTTAGGGATTTTGGGTAACGGAATAATATGAGCTTGTTTCCAGGCACCAGGAACAGCGCATGAAAACAAGGAAAAGTTAAAAATGTGGGTCAAGACGGGAAGTAATGCAGGGAGGATAGGAGAAATCATTCTTGAGCAAACGTTGTCATTACCAACAGCGGAGGAGGAGATGGCTTGAATAGATTTTTTGACATCACTTTCACTCACAGGACTAAATTCGAAAGACGAACACTGTGGCATTGGCAAACTCGACAACTTATTTAAAGTAGCAGACTTGACGTGTGGATCTATAGTAACAGGAGGAAGAGAGAAATGTTTATTTAGAGCACACACGTCCGTATCTTTGCCAGAGACGACAGGTGACTTACCAATGCCGACAGCTTTCAGAAACTTCCAAACCTCCGAAGAGTTACGGTTGTCAAGAGAATTATGGAAGTAGCGTCTCTTTGCATCTCTACACATACGACTGCAGCGATTACGCTGCTCCTTGTATAAAAACTGATTGCGCTCGGAAGGACAGCGCTTTAACCTTCTTTTGGCTCGATCTCTACTTGCCATCGCATCCTTAATAGCAGGAGTGAGCCAGGGAGCCGGAACATATTTAATTTTAACGCGACGAATAGGAGCATGTCGATCATATAGATTTAGTAATTTGCAGTTAAAAATGTTAACCATATCGTCGACAGAGGAGCTCTGGTAGACCTCAGTCCAGTCGATGCCGACAGCATCACGCAACAATGCCTCCAGGTCAATGCCCTTGTAGTTCCGAAGGTGAATATATTGTGGCTTGCGTTTAGGAGGGCGAATCTTGTAAGACATGAAAATGAGATCGTGATAGGAAAAACAAGCGGTAAGCTGGCCGTGAACCGATACGTTATAAGGTTTGGAAACAATCATAAGATCCAGAAGAGAAGGAGAACAGTTGGGAAAATGATGAGTAGCCGAGAGAGGCAGAATACTGAGGTTAAAAGAAGAACTGAGAGATTGAAGTTTGTGAGTACGAGAGTCATTCTTAAGAAGGCATGTGTTAAAATCACCCATCAAGACCACGTGGTCATAAGTAGGACTGAAATGATGAAGAAGAGAATCGAGAGAATCAAAGTAATCTATCGTAAGATTAGGACTATACATTACTCCAAGGAGCATCTTCACTTGATGCAAAGAAATTTCTAAAAATAGATGCTCTGCTGACCCAGAGTAGGCAGATGGTGATGCACTGATAATTTTATAAGGAATATCAGCACGCAGATACATAGCGACACCTCCACCACCCTTCCCCGTTCTATCGTTACGAATGAGAACAAAGCCAGGGAGCCAGTCGCGCGCGAGACGCCGTACCGAGTGCGCGTTTGATAAGTAAGCGTTGTTTCGCCCGGCTATTTTTTATACTAATACCCTACATTTTGTATTATTATGATGTTTAATTTTAACAATGGATGAGATAAGAGACTCTGTTAGTAATTCGAGTGAAGATGATATAATTGAAGACGTAATGTGTGAGCAACAAGTTGACAAAAGTTTTGTGAGAAGCGAGGAGAAACAAATGGAGAAGGAGCAGGAGGAACATTTGCCTGTTCCCGAGAAAAGACCCAGACAGGATAGTGAGGAAATAATAGAGGATGATGATGGTTTTATAACTGTGAGAAGAGATCATAAGAGAATGGCGAGAAATAGAACAAGAGAAGTGGAAACTAATTCAAATGGAAAGAGTAGTAGTGCAAGGAATGACGTCACTCATATAGTATGCATAACAGGGAAGGACATATTGCCAAAACAATTTGGTATGGCTAAGTTGCTGAGGTCAGAGAATATTAAAAACATTTCAAAAATTCAATACAAAAACCCATACAAAAGTTATGTTTACTTTGAGAACAGAGAGGAATCACAGAAATTAATTAATTCAGAAAAATTTAAAAGCAATAATTACAGCTGTAGATTGTTGGATGAAATCACAGTTTCTTATGGTATCGTGAGATATGTGGACTTAGACATGACCGAAGAAGAGATTCAGGACAATTTGAAATGTGACTGTGAAATTGTTTCAATTAGAAGATTAAAGAAACAGATGACTGGAGGAGAATGGGTAGATAGTGAGACCATACGTTTAGGTTTCAAGGGTACAACTTTGCCTCCGTATATCTATGGATACGGATATGAGTTTAAAGTTGAACCGTATGTCTTTCCAGTCTCCCAGTGCTCCAGTTGTTGGAAATATGGCCACCTTAGTCGATCGTGTCCAACAAAGAAAGTAATTTGTCCTAAATGCGCGGGAAACCACGTTAATTGCGAAACACAAAATACATATGTGTGAACTGCAAAGGTAACCATATGGCATTGGAAAAGAGCAAATGTCCAGCATTTTTAAAAGTGAAACAGATTAGGAAAACAATGTCTGAATTAAACTGTACATATAGAAAGGCACTTGAAATATATATGACAAATTACGTGTCAAAACCTACTAATTATACAGAAGACAAGGAGGAATCAAGGGTCACCTTGGAGTCACAGAAGAGTGGAAAGCCGCAAACTGTGAATAAATCTTTTAGAGATGTTCTTGTGAGTAGTAATGTGGCACATTCGAGTACTTCAAATTCTGAGGACAAGGATGATGAAGATAATAACATGGAAATATCTAGGGCCTCTCCAATTTTAACAAGTATTACAAAGAAGAGACATCTTTTGAAGAAGAAACGACACGGAAAAGAGCGACAAGATGAAGATGATATTTTTTTATTCCCCCCTGCCGACACTACACCTAAAGAAGGTGACGAGTCCAAAACAAAAGAAGAGTCTAAACATAAACTTATAGACTACGAGCGAGTTTTTGAGAAATTAAAGAGTATTTGTATGTCCGGGACCAGTTTTAATGACAAAATTGAATTTGTAATTAGATTTATTTGTGAAGAATTTACAAGAGTTATTGTTAGAATATTTAAAGATGTAGATATTTTGGGAAATCTGTTGAAACTATTTAAAAATGGCTAGCGGTGGAAGGGATTTTAAAATAAATTTAATGCAATGGAATGCGCAGAGCTTAAGACCTAAATTAGATGAGTTTAAACTTCTATTATCTCAAGAAAAAGTACATGTTGCTCTAGTATCGGAAACCTGGTTAAAGCCTGATTCAGTACTTAACATAAGTGGATATAACATATTCAGACACGACAGAGATGATTCTTACGGAGGTGTTTCCATTATCACACATAGTTCAATTAAAGTACAGGAGATTCCGGTAAGTGTGAATAACCCTGGCATTGAAATTATCGGTATTAGATTATTAAATTGTGGCAGTATTGAATACATTATTCTGGTTTATTGTCCAAGTTCGGTACGTACGTCACAGAGTGACTGGGATATTTTATTCTCTAAGTTTAATAAAAAATGTCTGATAATTGGAGATTTTAATGCACATCACACTAACTGGTCGTATAAAACTGATTGCAGGGGTAAACAAGTTTATGAATCAGCCTTAGAATTTGGATTTATGTCTCTAAATAATGGTCAGTCCACTCGATCTAAACTAGTTAATAATTATCTACAGGAGTCGTCTCCCGACGTCTCATTTTCATCGGCAGATATTGCTATATGCTTTGAATGGTCAGTCATTAGTGAAAGCCTGGGGAGTGATCATCTATTTATTAAAATAAAATTTCAATACTTTGATGAAATATGTATTTCTAAAACACGAAATTATAAATTAGCTGACTGGAACACTTATAAAAAACTTATAAGTGAATATTTATCATGTCCTGCGGAAATATTAAATGTTCAAGACATATATAACTCCTTTATCTATCATATTAATAAAGCCGCCGATGAAAGTATACCAACTAAAAAGTATTGTCATAATCCTAACAGTAAGTTTAAACCAAAGAGTTATTGGTCTCCGTCCATTTCAAAATTAGTTGGTGAACGAAGGTTAGCTTTGGCAAATTTTCGGAAAAACCCCACTCCCAGTAATTTAAATATACTCGAAGAAAAGACGTTAAATGCCAAAAAGGCTATTAGTAAAGCAAAATTTCAAGACTGGCAAGCATTTTGTAATAGTGTAGATCATACACTGTCGACCTCTAATATGTGGAGTAAAATGCGTTGGATTAAGGGTTACAAAAGGCGAAAGGTTTACATAGATCAAAAAGCTAAAACAGAACTATTGCATTCTCTCACTCCTGATTTTGTTACGTCGCTGCCGCCATCCTTTTCTTCTTTTAACGAGTTATTAGAGTCAGAGTTCAATATAAATGAAATGCGTGGTTGTTATAAAAAGAAAGACACAGCTCCAGGTGAAGACATGATCACATACTCAATGATTTCAAACTTACCCCTCGTTGGAGAGGTACAATTACTACAGTTATTTAACCTCATACTCAAATCTGGTGATCTTCCATACCAATGGCGTGACGTTAAAGTTTTGGCCATTCCCAAGTCAGGTGGTTCTTCGAATTCCAGCTCTAAACTTAGACCTATATCCTTGATATCTTGCATCTGTAAGATTTTTCATGCGATGATTGCAAAGAGAATCGAATGGTTCGTTGAAAAGTATAAGATTTTATCACCATTTACTACAGGCTTTCGGAGAGGCCAATCTTGCCTAGACTGTCTGGCACGTTTGATAACTCAAATTCAAATTGGTTTTTCGAACAACCTTCCCACTCTTGCCTGTTTTTTAGACATCGAAAGTGCATATAATAATGTTTTGATTAATAAATTGGTATCTATTCTTGACGATTTGAATGTAGGCAAAAGTATATGTCAGTACATATGGAATTTCCTAAGTGAAAGGCATCTTAGAATCGCGAGTGATACATTGGAAGATACGGATGAAGTGGTCAGATATGCAAGGAACGGTTTAGCTCAGGGTGACCCTTTATCTCCTCTTCTTTTCAATATCGTCACGTATAAAATTTGTAAAGAGATTTCTATTAATATATGTATATGCCAGTATGCTGACGATTTCGTGATGTACACACCGGGTAAAAACATAATTGAGAGTGTGGAGAAAATTCAAAATTCTTTAGATTTATTTACTAAAATATTGGAAGAGTTAGGATTGGATCTATCTGTAAATAAATCAAAGTATTGTATCTTCAGCAGAGGTCGAAGACAACCACAAATAAACCTGCAAGTAAACAATATCCCTCTTACTGGTGTAGACACTTATAAGTATTTGGGAATTTGGCTTGACAAATCGTTACGCTGGAGTAAGCATATTAACGAGATTGTTGAAAAGAGTCTTAAATACATTAACATACTCAAAGTGCTAGCAAGTTCATCATGGGGGGTACATCAAAGCCATTTACGAAGAATATACATAGCCGTTGTTAGGAGTCGATTAGATTACGGATCTTTTCTTTACAACAATAGTGCTAAAACCCACCGATATAAAATAGATAAAGTCCAGAACCAAGCTCTTAGAGTAGTAGGTGGATTTATTAGGAGTACTCCGATCCAGGTAATGGAAAGTGAGCTGTGCATTCCTCCCTTATATTTAAGAAGAAAATGGTTAGCATATAAGTTTGTTCTAAAATCCCTCTCCACAACCAATAATGTAATAAACAAACTATTAGCTGTACTAGGAAGTCTTGAACAAATCGGATATTGGGCAAATAAGGACAGGCCATTATTAAGTATGACATATACAGAAGTCACAGGTGAAACTATAGATCAATCACCTCTGGACATGTTTAGTTTAAGTACATGGGTTACTAAACTTAATATTAGAAATTTAATTAGTCTAAATCTAGATGTAATCAAAATGCCAAAGAAGTCATATGACCCGAACTATTTGTATTTTTCTACGGTTTCGGAGCTACGAGATAAGTACTGTGGATATTATGTTATCTACACTGACGGTTCCAAAACAGCTGAGGGAAGAGGCGCGGCTTATTATGATCCTATTAGACCGGAAAGTAGTAAATTATTCAAAATAACTAACGCTTTGAGTATTATGTCGTTGGAGCTCATTGCAATCTCAGAAGCCTTAACATATGTTGGTACCATTGAACATAGAAAAATATTAATATGCGTAGATAGTAAAAGTGCTCTTCAGCATGTGGCTCGTTGTGCCTCTGGCTACAGTGGTACTTCGATAGCCTATAATATTATTTCTAAAATAGACATTTTATCAAATAGCGGAATTGATCTGAGATTGCAATGGGTTCCCTCACACGTGGGCTTAAGGGGCAACGAGGAGGCTGATGAATTGGCTAAGAAAGCGGCGTCTGAAGGAATAGATTTAGACATAAAACCGGCCTTTTCAGAAGTATTACCCAAGTATAGAGATCTGTGTTACCAACTTTGGGTGGAATATTTTAACTTGAGGTCCAGGACAAAAGGCATCTGGTATAGAACAATTGTTGCCGAACCTCCTCGTATTCCCTGGTTCAGTAATGCTAAGATGAGTAGACAATTATTGGTAATGGCTCTCAGGTTGAGATCTGGTCACATGCCACTCAACAATTTCAGTTTTCTTATGAAAAAGTGTAGTTCCTCAAACTGCGAGGTATGTGGTACAGTGGAAGATGTTGTGCATTTGTTGACTGAATGCGAAAGGTTTCGATCTGAGAGAGAAATATTAATGAATAGCTTACAGTTAAATAAACATAATATAGGCATTTTTCATGAAATTTTGTCCACACCAATATCCGACGGCGCTAAAAGTTTGTTCAGATTTGTTTGCCTTCGATTTATGTGTAATTAGTTTAAGTTAAGTTAAGTTCATTTCTTTTTTTTTATGTGTAAGAATGTTTGTAAAAAGGTACGATGGGACTGACATGTATTTTATATAAAAGTCCCTAAAGTAAATAAAGAATAAAAAAAAAAAAAAAAAAAAAAGCCAGGGAGGGAATAATGAACCGATGGAAGAGATGGTTTCAAAAAGGACTCTGAGATAAGCAGAGCATCTAAATGTGCACAGTTAATGGATGCCAGAAGATCAGAGTAATGGCGAGGAACACTCTGAGCATTGATGTGAGCTATATTAAGGTTGTTGGGATACTAATAATAATAATAATAATTTATTTATTTATTTTCCCTTCACAAATTTCACATATTTTCCTTATGCTAGGTTAAACAATTTAGCACTAAATTTGCGAGGGACTGGTGCCTGATGTAGGTATGTGCAACAACCTGTATTACAGGTCACCAGGACCCTCCCGCGGTTAGTATGCAAGAAAGTTTAGCAGCTCACAGCAAGCAAAAGTGGAACGAAGGCTTAATAAAATTTAAAAAAGACAAAAATATACTAGTACTAAAACATGACATTTTTTTTTTAGGCATAGTAGAAACAAGAAATACATGTACAATTAGAACAAATACAAATTCCAGAATTATAAGTGTAAAGTTTAACTATTGCGAGATTTATTGTAAGTGTAAGTGATTGAGTGCATGTGTGTGAGTGTTAGAGTGTAAGTTTAAAATGTATGCGAGTTTTTTTTTTTTTTTTTTAAAGGATGAATAGAAAACGAATCTTGATTTCTTGGCAATGCACAAGTGCCTATAAATGTTTTATTTCATTGCATGTATTGATTTAGGAGTGAAACAGGGGAGAAAAAGAAATATTTCATGTATACACATATATATATATGTCGGCTCGTGTCCAGGATGGTATTCGAGCTCTGGTCTATCAGATCTATCATGTGGGTCTATGTGGGTATCGTGCAATGAATAACAACGGGTAGGAGATGAATCGGTTTACTTTCTTAATACATTTCGGTACAGTGCACTGTTATCACTTTACAAATTACAACAAACGGACAGTTTCAGAACGTCTTGACTCTGCGACGGGCTGGCTGAGAGTGTCCCCGCTCCCAGGGCGTGTTGGTTCGCCACGCCACAAGCTCGTAGCAAAAGTCCATACGCCACCGACTCTGTCAAGCGCGCCATCTTTATTTAGTTCTTCTAGTTGCCACTAGATGGCGTGCCTTGTCTTGTTGTCAACAAATCCAAGCCGTCTCCGACACGGCCATCCTGCAAAACACACGTCCTCGTGTGGTAATCGTCATCGCCACCTCAGCTGGAAGATGTCCACTGATGAAATGTTCCAACTAGTTCCATCATCCATCGCTGTGTGTTACTCTGAAACAAAACACATCTCGCAGTATCATATAGCTCGGCCACTCCTAACAAACACTAGGAATCACTCTTGCATCGCGAGTGCATTCCCAAACACGCAAGTGTGAGTTTACGTGTCACTCACACAAAATTAACAATTCACATCGTGACTATGAGCGACCATTTACAGGCCACACAAATGTCTGCTTCGAGCGGGAATCGAACCCGCAACACGAAGTCCATCGCTCAATGTGATAACAAAACTTTACTCAACAAACCAAATAAAAATTTTGGGTAATAGAAATTGTCATCCAGTCATGTACCAACGTTCATTGTTCTCATCTTAAAGCCTTAGGAACCCCCACAAGCAAGCCACTAACGCCACGGCACTCATTGCCGAACTGCAATCACAATTGCTTTCCCACATGTGCATCCACCACCTGTGGATCACATTGGGTAGGCCAGTCACCGACTTCCGTCCAAGCTTAACGCGCATCGCTTACTTGCGTGTTCCCCACAACATAGGCTACGATTACTGCTATCACCATGTACTTCGGCTGGTACATGACTTTCTGGCTTCTTTCTTGACCTGTCGTGATACCTTCACAGTACACACAACTAATCAAACTTATCCAAAACACTAATCATTAAGCTGTACATTACGACCTCTGGCTACTCATAGCCCAGTAACCTCTAGTCACTTTTACATACCTGCGCATCCCTCCAGGATCGCCAAGTCTCTAATGACTTAATGGTTTCCTACAATATGTCCCTGGTTTAATGTACTGACGGTCTACTAAAATCACCAGATTTTCTATTGAGCCTACATATCAAATGTCCGATCATATTGTAAACTTAATTATCTCAACTATTTTATTGTACGACCATTTTTTTAAGCTCTGATTTTCCTCTTACCTCCTACTTTAAACGCGTTTTTTATTGTCTTTTTTTTTTAATTTTGTTTGTGGGTATTTTGGTTTTCTCGCGACGTACACTTTTAATAGGGTACTACACGGTATTTATTGCGTAATGCATAATCTCTCACGACATTTAAATCAACCTATCGAACTACGTCATCTTTTGTCATTAACGACAGAGAACGCGCGACTAAAATCGATCAGAAATCATTTCGTGACAAAATGGCACTATTACAAGGCATCATCCGCTTTGGATCCAGCCATGTCCCATGGTCTCACCCGCCTTGGATCTAACCTCCTTACTTGGCATCACCCGCCTAGGATCTAGCCTCCTTACTTAGCATCACCCGCCTTGGATCTAGCCACACCCTGTGGCGTCACCCGCCTTGGATCTAGCCTCGTAACCTGGCATCACCCGCCTTGGATCTAGCCTCGTAACCTGGCATCACCCGCCTAGGATCTAACCATACTGAATGACACCATCCGCCACGGATGAAGAGCCTCGCCACTTGAATTTAATTATCAAAAAACAGATCACTTTTTCAAATGTAACGTTATTCCGGCTTTAGTCGACGTTCTCAAAACTACTGTATCATTAAAATGATCTGATCTGATCTGTATCTTTAATTAAATCAAACATTGGGAATAGGTAATTGAAAATACAACAATCACCACAGATACACTACATATAACATACCACAGTCAAGTACCATCATCGTCATCACAAGTACAACTACCAGTTACAACCAGATTTACAGAAATCTCCGAGTAAAGACCTCTAACTCCACGGCTCTCTAGCCGAACAGCAATCGCATTGCTCTCGCACTCATCTCCAGTACGCATACCCATCGAATGGGTCACCCGTGAACACCACCTCTGTGGTTACACGCTACGGTCTCCACAGACCACGACCTACGCCAGCGTTGAAAGCACACCGCGCACCCACGGACTACTTGAGTTGCCTCAAGAGATACCGATTTCTACCGGGCTACGACTACTAATCAACCACTGGTACGGTCGAATACATTACGGACGATAGTCATTCACTCGAGTCTTTCTAACCTTCTCTACTTCGACATCATCAACATGATCCTCCATTACATCAATCTCGACTGGTACTTGACTTGCTGGCATTTTCCTTAACCTATCGTGAGCAAATTTATAGGTACACTTACAATTTAAAGCTTTCAATGTGTAACTGGGATATTTGATCCGAGACAAACATCGGCGAATAACGATTTGGTACGGTATTGTTATTTAGTCTTCGTTAATCTCTGCACATTTAATTTGACGCGTCGTATTTCTTAACTAAAAGAACTGAACTAGTTAACATTGAATTACATGGTCGCACCATAATTCATTTACCCGCTTACGAATTATTTTTAATTCATCCGCGCTAAACTATTACTGTCATCTTTATACAGTCAAAAATTAGTCGAACGATTAAGATCACTCTTTGTTGCACGCGTTTGTAGCATACCGATAGTAAAATAGTTCAATTATTAACGAAACGACACAGAAATAATCGCAATTTTTTTGTTCAAGGACACGTCGGTGTCATCAACGTCAACATTATTTCGGAGAACTGTCACCGTCATAAAAAAATCGAACCGTAATTCTCGGATCTACTGAGGGTACTTTGTAATTACAATTATTTACGCCATGAACCTAAGCAATTTTCAAAAAAAATGCGTCACGGTCACTAATTCAACTGAATCTTTGCAACAATATTTCACGGCCTAAGACTTAATTTCGCAAATAATGTTGGCTCACGTAATAAAATCGCGATTTAGCCCCTATTATCAATTTCAACCACACAAGTAATGATCAATACTTAGTAGGTACCGTCATATTAAGTCACCTACACATGTCAAAGTTATTACCTTTTACTTTACATCTACTCCAAAATTTACTGACAACCTACACTGTCTCCCGCTCCGTCCAAGAGCGGGTTTTGTCATTGGATGATTTTCACCTACCATAAAAAAATCTTTGACGAATGAGAACTCAACTTTAGAATAAAAGTGGAATGAGAATACTTGACCTTTTTTTTTCTGATGAAAGATCGGCGACCACGACGTCAACCTATCGCTCGCTGTCACAACGGCACCGTCACGGTCACCACCGCGCCGATTCTTTCAGGGGTCCAGATCTCCATCAAGAACTCTGCTCTCCAAAACCAATCCAGACCAATCTTGCTACCTTTTTGCCGGGGGTCTTGAGGCCTGGATATTCTTGTTTTCAGCTTGCCTATGTTCAATTTTTCCATAGTGATTTCTGAATTGCTCTCGTCTCTCCGGGTCGAATTTGGGTAGATTCACAATCTGGGTAGAACGTTGTAGTTTGCGCTCTGGGGGTACAACGCCACCATGGTCCAACATTCGTTGCTCAGGATTAGGGAAAAACCCCAGTAAAAACCTAATCAAACCATTCAAGTCCATGCTTCGATCCGAGTCTTCATTTTCGAATTTCGAATAATAACCGCCAACTGTCTTTGTTCTCGCCATTTTCTTCAGTGTTGCGTGATTATTGCTCACATAGCTTTTCGATTCATTTGCACGATTGAATCCCACTTCTGATGTCGGCTCGTGTCCAGGATGGTATTCGAGCTCTGGTCTATCAGATCTATCATGTGGGTCTATGTGGGTATCGTGCAATGAATAACAACGGGTAGGAGATGAATCGGTTTACTTTCTTAATACATTTCGGTACAGTGCACTGTTATCACTTTACAAATTACAACAAACGGACAGTTTCAGAACGTCTTGACTCTGCGACGGGCTGGCTGAGAGTGTCCCCGCTCCCAGGGCGTGTTGGTTCGCCACGCCACAAGCTCGTAGCAAAAGTCCATACGCCACCGACTCTGTCAAGCGCGCCATCTTTATTTAGTTCTTCTAGTTGCCACTAGATGGCGTGCCTTGTCTTGTTGTCAACAAATCCAAGCCGTCTCCGACATATATATAAATTGTTTAACTACTATCTGAGTGGGATCAGGAGATTTTCCGTTTGACAATAGTCAAGGGTTTTAAGGAATTTAGAGACAGTAGCTTTACACTTAAATTTCAATTGAGAGTAAATGAGAAGCTTATCATTTAACTTGTTATAGAGGTACGGACCAAGAAAGCAGAAGAAGTTATGTGACAGGGCTGAACGTAAAGGTTTAGTTGCACAAACATTACCTGTACGACGCTTGTCTTTTTGTAAATCCTTGTTGAATTTAATCATTGCATGTTTTTTCAACACAGTTTGAAGGATGAAAGTTTATCTGACTGTAAGAACATCCCAATCTTTGTAGAGGTCTACAGTTGGGTGACGGAAAGGGAGACCAGCTCCCACCTTAAGAATTGCACGTTGGGCTCGTTCAACCTCGATGATGTGGGATTTTGCAGCACCACCCCAAGATATTATGCAATAGTCAATCAGTGATTGACCTTATGCAAAATACACCATTTTGATAGTCTGCTTCTCTTCGGAGTACCTCAGGTTTTTAAAAATATAGATCAATTTACGCAGTCTAGACACTAAGTCTTTTATGTGGAGTTTGAAGGTGAGACATTGATCAATATTAACCCCGAGATATTTAAGATTGTCTGTACTATGAAGTGTGGGACAGGTGCAATCGTCAAGGGATAGTTCGGATCCGCAGATATGAGCTTTAATGCCCAATGATTCTGGGGGCAGAAGGTTCTTTCTAAAAGCAAAGGTTATATATTTTGTTTTGCTAATGTTTAGGGTTAGCACATTACTTTTGAGCCATGCATTGACACTATTAAAACCCTTCTGCGCGACACCAAATACCTCTTCCCAATTATCACCACTAAACAGTAGAGCAGTGTCATCAGCAAACGTTATAATTTTTCCTTCTTGTAGTTTAATTTCACAGAGGTTGTTTATATTCATTCCCCCTGCGCGCCGTCCTCGCGACTATACGTATTTTTTCTGTGCTCCGGGTTATAATTCTTTAACGTGTGTTTAAAGTAAAACTCTCATCATTAAATGTATACTGTGCTATAGCTAAGAGTACAAGCTACATAGTGACCTAATCAGTTTTAAATTCCGTCCAGTGATTGAGAAGAAAACACAGTATTTAATATTTGAATCTTCAGTGATTCTAATTAATCAGCTGTGAGGTAGCTGAGTCATCGTGACACCTAGCTGACAACGGGTCATACCGAGGTCAGCGATCGGCCTTCCTTCGCCAATTTTCGTCGCGCATCGGTGTTCCAAGGACACAATCGGCTGCGCTCGTCAGACTGTCTTGAACGCGATAGCCACCGAAGACTTACGAAGCGTCATCAACACGACCGTTGTCCAATCCTGCGCATCGCGACTGTTCACCGAGCCAGCGACACAGCGCGCGTGGTGCTGCTTGCCCCGCCTCCTCGAGGAACAAGGACAGTGGCCATAATTGCTGACTCGCTCTTTTACCTGCACTGCTACGGTCAGTTACTGAATGACGTAGCCTCGGGCAGCTTTATTTGGATCTTATCTCCGTGCGCTACCACGTCAGCGACGACGGTACCAATGCTCCGGAAGTGACCGAGGTAGAGATGAGAGTGGCGGTACGCAGGATGGGTGCGAAGAATACCGCCCCAGGACCCGACGGCTTGCCAGGAAAGGCTTGGGTCCTGGCCATGGAGGCTCTCGGGTCTCGATTGGGGGGGCTCTTTAGCGCATGCTTGGAGAGGGGCCAGTTCCCACTTCCCTGGAAGACGGGAAAACTGGTCCTCGTCGCGAAGCCGGGGCGCCCCGCGGACTCTCCGTCCGCGTATCGGCCCATTGTGCTGCTTGACGAGGTGGGCAAGCTCTTTGAAAGAGTCATTGCAGACCGCCTCGTCAAGCACCTAACACTGAAGGGGCCCGATCTCGCGGACGACCAGTTCGGGTTTCGCAGGAGGCGCTCCACGGTGGACGCCATCGTGCGCGTGCGAGCCCTCACGACGGGGGATGCGGTGTCCCGGGGCAGGTGTGTCTTGGCGGTGTCGTTGGACATTGCCAACGCCTTTAATTCCCTGCCCTGGAGTTGCATTAGGACGGCACTCCGGTATCACCGGGTGCCCGACTACCTCTGTCGTACGATCGAGGCCTACCTGTCCGACAGGTACATAGTCTACCCCGGTCACCAAGGAGATTGGAAACGGCGAGAGATGTCGTGCGGTGTCCCACAGGGATCGGTACTAGGACCGCCCTTGTGGAACATCGGGTACGACTACGTGCTGCGCGCCGACCTCCCCGTAGGGGTCAGCGTGGTCTGCTACGCAGACGACACGCTGGTCCTAGCGCAGGGAAGGTCGTACCAGGCGGCGGTCGAACTAGCGACACGTGGGGTTGCGACAGTCGTTGAGAGGATCCAGCAGTTGGGACTCAAGGTGGCACTGCACAAGTCCGAGGCCATGTGCTTTCACGGCCCTCGGAACGCGCCACCAACGGGCTCCCAACTAACGGTAGAAGGAGTTCACATCGGCGTCGGGTCGACGATGAAGTACCTAGGACTTGTCCTCGACAGCCGATGGAATTTCGAGGAGCACTTCCGACGTCTGGCCCCCAAACTCAATCGGACGGGGGCTGCTCTCAAGCGGCTCCTGCCGAACCTTGGGGGTCCAGACGCCTTCTGCCGGAGGCTCTACGCCGGCATCGTCCGGTCCATGGCCCTTTATGGGGCACCAGTGTGGGCGCCGACGCTGCGTAAACGCCCGGCGGCCCAGCTGAACGCCTGCCAGAGGGTCATGGCCATCCGGATGGTGCGGGGATACCGCACGGTGTCCCGCGAGGCGGCGAGCCTCCTTGCTGGCCTACCACCATGGGATTTGGAGGCAACAGTCCTTGCACACATGCACGACCAGCGCGTGGAGATGCAACGCCGGGGCGAAGATCCGCTGCCCGAACATGTCGAGGCGTGGCGGAAGGAGCTCCGGCGAGATCTCATGGTGAAGTGGAAACAGCGACTGTCGCAACCCAGCGCTGGGCACACCGTAATCTCAGCGGTAGTGCCCCTCTTTGAGGCGTGGCTGGATAGACCTCACGGCGTCCTCACTTTCCGCATGACGCAGGTTCTCACCGGACATGGGAAGTTCGGGAGATTCCTGCACCGGATTCGTGCGGAAGAGACGTCCGGGTGTCGCCACTGTGAGGCGAGCCCGGAGGACACGGTGGAGCACACGGTGGAGGTGTGCCCTGCTTGGGAAGAGCATCGCCGTGTCCTCGTGGGGGTGATCGGCGGCGGCGACCTCTCGCGCCGGGCCCTGGTTCAGGCCATGGTCCGCAGCGAAGAGGAATGGCAGGCGGTCGCCTCCTTCTGCGAAGCAGTAATGCTCGTAAAGGAGGAGGCCGACCGCATAAGGCAAAGGCAACGGCGTACTCGCCGTAGCCGTCGCCGCCGCGATCCTGCCGATATCCGGCCACCGTAGACACTGGCTCGCGGACGGTGAGCAATGGGTAGCTCGCCGTCCGATCGTCTGGTAAGACCGAGTCTAAGTCGTCAACGGCGCGCACCGTTCCCGCGCGCCTCAAGGAGTTGTCAGCAAACTGCAGGGGCCCTTCAGGGTCGAAGCCTCCTGGAGCCTAGAGGGTAAGTGAAAATTGTAACCTCGACTCCAGAAATAAGGCAAGGAAGGTACGGGGTAGGTTTTTTAGTCAGTAAGAGTCTGACACTGGTCTCCCGCTCCGCCCAAGAGCGGGTTTCGTCATTGGATGATTTTCACCTACCATAAAAAAAAAAAAAAAAAAAAAAATCTCCGTGCGCTACGGTTTGTTATTCATTGAAAGCTGACTCAACGATCACACATATTATACGACCTACTACCGAAAAGTGAGTAATCTTTTCTTTATTAAAACACTTGGAGAGAATTCCCCTCAACCTCATTGAATAATTGGCAACAACTTTATAATCATCATAATGTCAGTACAGCGTAGCCCACCTGAAAAATCTTCCCAAACATTCTTAAAACCAAGCAATTTAGCACAGGAGTCTGACACGGCATCCGACTGCGTTGGCTCAGACCAGGATCGTGGACAAAATATAACGCGCCGTCCTATTAAACGTAAATATGATGATGCCGCTTTAGCAGAAATAAAAGACATACTAGCTGAGTTACGCCTTCAACAAACAAACCTTACGCTCAAATTTGATGAGGAAATGAAGAAAATGTCACAAAAAAATAATGAGATTCAGCAATCCATTCAACAAATGTCCAATAAATATGATGACATTCTCTGCCAGCTTCAGCAAACAAAATCGGAAAATGTTGCATTCAAAAGCAAAATTAACTCACTCGAAAAAAGGCTTGAACTTCTCGAACGAAACTCGAAGGCGTCTAGCTTAGAGCTGAGAAACGTGCCAGTAACCGAGTCCGAAAACAAATCGTCGCTAATTAGCGTAGTACAAAATATTGGCAAGGTGCTGAAAGTGGAGGTATTGGATGCTGACGTACGCAATATATACAGGCTCAAAAAATCCCAGAACAAATCCTCCCCCGTAATAGTCGAATTTTCTTCAATCTCAGTCAAAGAAACCATAATAAAATTATCAAAGACTTACAATAGAAGCAGTAATGAAAAACTTAGTACATCACTTCTAAACCTAAGTGGCGAGCCCAAACCAATTTATATATCGGAGTCTCTCACAGCTTGCGGAAGACGCTTACACTTTATGGCTCGAGAATTCGTGAAAGTAAACAAACAAGCGAGTTGTTGGACTTCGTACGGAAAAGTATATGTTCGTCACAAAGAAGGTGGCCCATCATATTTGATCTCCTGTGAAGAAGATCTGATCAAACTCAAATCGCAATGACTAAGTTTGTTTTCTCGCCTATCATGCATTACTATCTTAGACTATGTAATGATTTGCTGTGCGAACTCTGATTATTTTGTGATAATTTTACTATTTTATAAACTTTTTCAAAGCATGATTATTTCAATTTATGTACTTGATTTACATTATGTGTTTATGCATGTTAGCTTATATTTTACCATTTTAATTTATAACCACTGGATATACAGTTTCACACACAATAACGCGATATCACATGAACAACTAAACAACACACAATTTTTATACCACTCTCAGTACACATCACATAAGCGAGCGTCATTACGGTGTAACTATGATTTCAATAATAGAGTCCCATTATTTTGTATGTTATCGAGTCGCATGTACTACGTCACAGCTATATACGAGCAAGACCTGAGTTTATATTTTAACAGTCCCGTAATTGTAAGTCACGCACGACGCGTGACAATTTGTATTTAAATTTTCTTCTAAAAAATGCAGAGTATTGATACTTTAAACTCAGATCTTGACTCACTTGAAATAGCTAAATCAATCACATGCGATATAGATGACGTAAAAAATTATATTTCAATGAATAATTGCGCCCTCACTCTCTTATCACAAAATATTCGTAGCGTTAACTGCAATATTCATAACCTCAACACTCTTCTACAAAGATCTGAAGTATTTTGGGACATTTTAGTTCTCTCAGAATGTTGGCTTTCTTCTACTCGGACCATACCTAACATTGAAAACTACAATTTTGCGTCAACGACTACTCATAGAACGCAAAATGAAGGAGTGGTTATCTATTATAGCAAAAACCTTAAGGTTAGTTCTATTGAAGAGCCCCCGATAAATGACGCCAACTGCCTGCTCCTAAAATTAGATACTGAAACGTGTATTATCGGCATTTATCGTCCTCCAAGTCAAATAAACACTAACAATTTCATTCGCGCATTGGACTCTCTTCTCTCAAGTTTGAATAGTTTTAAGAATATAATACTTTGCGGTGATATAAACATTAATATAGCCCCTAACAGTTCAGATAATCGCTGTAATGACTACTTGAACGCTCTAGCAAGTCACTGTTTACTTCCGGGTCACACGTCACTTACGCATGGTCGCACGTGCCTAGATCATATTATGGTGAAAACTAAACTAGAAGCCAATTGTTTTATATTTGAATCCTCAATTACTGACCACGAAACTGTTGCCCTGAGCTTAAATCTAGATACCAGTCCAAAATTCTGCAGTAAAACTGTTACCAAAATTGACTATGAATCCCTTGATGAAGCTATTCAAAATACTTCCTTTAATTCTATTCTTGAGTGTAATGATGTCAACATTGCTACCGACTTGCTTGTGACCTGCCTATCGACTGCAATATTAAATAATTCTAGTATGATAAAAATTCCAAGTAGACAGCGTGTAAGTAAACCTTGGATAACCAAGGGGTTGCTTCGATGCATGAAGAACAGGGATAATCTATACAAAAAAGTTAAACGAGATCCTGAAAACGAAATTGCGAAGACAACATTCAAACGCTATAGAAATTATTGTAACTCTATTGTTAAAAAAGCCAAACAAAACTTCGACAAAAATGAAATTGAAAATACAAAAGGAAAGAAAAAGCAGCTTTGGAATGCCATCAAAAGGATAAGTGGGACAAGTAAGCAAGTTGACTCCTCTTCCTGTCTTATTGGATCTGATAACAAAGATAAGAACATAAACAACGTTAATAGTTACTTTGCAGACGTGGGCAGAAGGCTGGCGGAGCAAAATATCGGTGGCACGCCAAGCAGTCGAACACCGCTTGAGTCCTCCCCTGCTGTACCCGTTAACTCTTTTGTCATGCTCCCTCCTGATGAGGAGGAAGTGTTTTTCTTGATATGTGAATTAAAAGATGATTGTGCAGTGGGAATCGACCACATATCTGGTAAGATCCTAAAAAGATACGCAAACTTTGTTACCTCCCCGATTGCCCACATCTGTAAACTGGCGATAACTACAGGTGTATTCCCTAGAGCTTTTAAGTTGGCGCTCATTAAGCCCATACACAAGGGAGGGGAGAGGGACTGTGTCGATAATTACCGTCCTATCGCGATCTTACCCACCATGTCCAAGATCTTGGAACGGCTTATTAATAGACGACTAACAAATTATTTAGAATCCAACAACCTCATTTCTCCTGCCCAATTTGGTTTTCGTCGTAATAAGTCAACCAATGACGCAGTTCACGATCTTCTTCATACCATCGTTACCAATCTTGATCAAAGGAATAAATGCATGACACTATTCCTAGACCTTGCAAAAGCCTTCGACACAGTCTCAATTCCACACTTGATTTTAAAGCTAGAAAGGCTTGGGGTGAGAGGTATTCCCTTAAAATTAATGAGAGATTACCTTTCGGGGAGAAAGCAAAGAGTTCGGATCGACGGTAGGCTGAGCAATGAGGCTACTGTCGATTACGGTGTGCCCCAAGGCAGCATACTTGGCCCCACGTTATTTTTGGTATACATCAATGATCTCTGCCGGCTTCAGCTACAGGGTGGCAAAATTGTTACTTTCGCTGATGATACCGCCCTCTTTTTTACCGGGCGGAGCTGGGAGGATGTTTTCAATACCGCCCAAAAGGGTTTTAACGAGGTATGCAATTGGCTTCGTTGCAACATTTTGACTTTGAACTCTAGCAAAACCAAGTATGTTACATTTGCCCTCAGATCACATTTACTCCCTCCATCCTATCTCAGTATTGCCTGTCATGCTTGTGCTCCCGGCACCTCCCTGTGTTCTTGTCCCACTCTTCTTAGAGTCCAAGACATCAAGTACCTTGGGATCATCTTAGACCAATTCTTGACCTTTAAACCACATATAATGGCCCTGGTAGCTCGTTTGCGTAAACTAATCTACATTTTTAAAACTCTCAGACACGCAGCCGATCGACGCGTTGTTTTAATGGTTTATGATGCCTTATGTCAATCCCTTATCGACTACTGTATCACATCCTGGGGAGGTGCCGCAAAAACTCACCTACTCGAGGTTGAGAGAGCCCAGCGTGCTATTCTCAAAGTTGGGTCCGGGCTTCCATATTTGTTCCCTACTGTAGATCTCTTCAAGAGATGGGATGTGCTTACGGTGCGACAGTCCTTCGTATTGCGCACAGTAATTAAGAAACACTGTTCATTGCAGTACAACCCAGATCTTCAAAAAGACAAAAGACGAAGGGGTAGAGTATGCCTGACACAACCTCTAAACTGTGCTCACTACCATAATTTCTTCTTGTTTCTCGGACCTTACCTATATAATAAGCTAAATAATATCCTTAATATATATCCTCTCACAAAATATAAATGTAAAAGCATAGTTACTTCTTACTTGAAAACTCTCGACTATCAGGCAACAGAAAAACTGTTACTTCCTCTCAGATAGACAATCTGTTACATTAATAAATCTTTCTGTTCGCTGCTTACAAATTATTTTCCTGAACCACAGTAGTACATTAGTTAATCACGCTCGTAATACAATCACTCTTCAACTCTCACTCCTCAACAATCACTCATTAATACTATTCAGCTACACACTCACACACAAACTGATATATCCACAACCTAAGTGCACTTTATTATTGTTTTTGTTTACTTGTTTTCATTATTATTATGCAAAGTATGTAAGCTCTCGGAATTGCTGCTTTTTACTTTGATATTATTTTTGTTATTTTCAAAGCAGGACATTGCAGGCTAATGGCTGCGGGAGGGCCCTGGTGACTTGTAATACAGGTTTCATTGAGACCTATCACGGGCACCAGTCTCTCACAAAGTTAATTCCTTATTTGTGCTCCACTGTAAAATTAGCTTTAAGTAACTTGTGTAGAGAAAATAAATGCCTATTATTATTATTATATAAATAAGGAACAGGGTGGGCCCGAGTATGCTGCCCTGTGGCACACCAAATTCTATAGAGCGCTCATCACTTAGCCTGTTGCCAATTTTAGTCCTTTGTTTCCTATTTGTTAGGTAGTCTTCAAATAGTTTTAGTGGTATACCTCTTACGCCAATCGCCTCCAATTTCTTTAGTAAGTGTGGAATAGAGACTGTGTCGAAGGCTTTGGCTAGATCCAAGAACACAGCCAGGCATTTTTTCCTACCGTCTAAGCTGGAAATGATATAGTTTAAAAGTTCGTGTACTGCATCACTGGTAGATTTACGATTTCGAAAGCCAAACTGCGCCGCTGAAAGGAGCCCATTGGTTTCGAGGAATTTGATAACACGACGATTGATCAACCGCTCCAAGATCTTTGACATAGATGGCAGAATGGAGATAGGTCGGTAGTTATCAACACAGCCTCTATCCCCACTTTTGTGTATTGGCTTAATTAAAGCTATTTTAAAGGCTCTAGGAAAGACTCCTGATGATAACGCTAGGTTACAGATATGGGTAAAAGGGGTCTAGTTCACAATATCGACAGTCACTACATCGATGGTCGCTGTATCGAAAACGTTCCATCGACGGGCTAATGTATCGACAGTACCCCAAATCGATGGTACGCTACATCGACAGTACCCCAAATCGACGGTACGCTACATCGACAGTACCCTAAATCGTTGGTGCGCTACATCGTTAGTACACTAAAGCGACGGTATGCTACATCGATAGTAAACCAAATCGATAGTATGCTGCATCGACTACCCTATCTATGTAAGTGTTTTTATTATAATTGATTTAGATAGATTTTGTTATTATTAATTTTACTAGTTTCCTTTTTAAATTAGTACTATATATAATTTATATATAAATCAATGTTACTGAATACGAATTTATGTTTTTATTTTCAACCATTTAATGTGGGTTCCTTCAAAATTAAGCATTTTACAGATTTAACAAATTGTGATTAAAAACTTTTAAAAATGCTGTGTTTTTTATTCAAATCTGGCTCGCATCGGGTAGTCGATGCAGCGTACTATCGATTTGGTTTACTATCGATGTAGCATACCGTCGCTTTAGTGTACTAACGATGTAGCGCACCAACGATTTAGGGTACTGTCGATGTAGCGTACCGTCGATTTGGGGTACTGTCGATGTAGCGTACCATCGATTTGGGGTACTGTCGATACATTAGCCCGTCGATGGAACGTTTTCGATACAGCGACCATCGATGTAGTGACTGTCGATATTGTGAACTAGACCCGGGTAAAAGACGGAGCAAGCAGGTTCACATATCTCTTAATTATTTTGCTCGATATATTATCAATCCCCACGGCACAGTTATCTTTTAGGCCCAGAATGAGCTGCACAATTTCCTCCTTATCAGTCGGAAAGAATGCAAATGAATTTAGTGGAGAAGTGGAAGACTGTTCATTCATAATTTCTGAAGGGGTAATTTGTTCAGCAAGCTTTTTACCGACATCAGCAAAGTAACCATTGACGTCGTTAATGTTACTTTCGGGGTTGTCAGATGTTATGAGACAGGTTGAATGATCAGAATTTTTGTTCGTGCCGTTCATTTTCTTAATAATCTCCCATAGTTTTTTCTTATTTCCCTTTGCATTCTCAATTTCTTTCTTCTCGTATGCTCTTTTTACTTTTTTTATTAGATGATTGCAAAAATTACGATATCGTTTATAAGTAATCTTAAGAATCTCGTTATCTGTATCCTTTTTCAGTTTCTTATAAAGGTTGTCCCTATTTCTCATGCAATTTAATAATCCTTTAGTAATCCAGGGTTTGCTAACGCGTTTTCTGTTTGGGATTTTAGCTACGCGAGTGTTGTTTTTAATAGCAAAGGTTAAACAATTAACAAGCATGTCCGTTGCAGAATTAACATCGTTACACTCTAGGATAGGCTGAAAATTTATATTTGTTAGGGAAGCATCAAGAGTGTTATAGTCTACAGAGTGCGATGTTACATTGCGATATTCTAAACGAGCACTTCGACCAAAACTAACAGCTACACTCTCATGATCAGTTATTGACGACTCAAAGGTAAGGCAAGTAGCATCCATGTTGGTTTTAATTATAATATGGTCAAGACAAGTGCGTCCATGTGTGGGTGAGATTTGACCAGGGAGCATGCCATGACTTGCTAGGACATTAAGATATTCATTAGCACGTCTATCCACGGTATTTGGCCCTATGTCGATATTTATATCACCACAAAGTATTATATTTTTAAAACTATTTAATTTAGAGAGTAAAGTGTCTAATGAATTTATAAAACTGGTGGTATTACATTGACTCGGGGGGCGATAAATTGCAATGATACAAATATCTGACTCAAGTTTTAGGAGAAGACAGTTGGCGTCGTCTATCAAAGGTTCTTCGATTTTTACTGGAAGGTGTTTATTATAATAAATGACAACTCCCTCGTTTTGTGTTTTGTGAATGGTTGTACATGAATGGTTATAATTCTCAAGTGACGGCACATTCTTAGTTGAGGAAAGCCAACATTCTGTAAGGACAAGAATGTCCCAATTGATCCCCGACCTCTGAAGAAGGGTTGTTAGATTAGGCATATTACAAGTGATGCTCCGAATATTCTGACACAAAAGATTGAGTGTGCAAGAAGTAGAAACATGTTTTCTTACATCTATTATATCACAGGTGATCGATTTAGCTACTTGAAGAGTCCAAGTTTAATGCCTCAATATCTTGCAACATGATAACCATTGCAAAATAAAAGGCGCGTCGTCACGAAATAATCGTAACGACTGAGGTTATGGTTATGTATATAAATAGTGAGAAAACTTGGACTTGATACATTTGCAGCTATACGAATGGACCTATGACAAAATATGACTATTTGAGAAGGTGAACTGTCATTTTTAAAAATGTTAATAAATAAAACTCGCATTGATGAGATGTACTGATTACTGTAGATGTGGTGAAAGATATGTGATTGTGATAAGATGTGTGTAATTCTGGAATTCAAACAGGTGTAACTCACCCAAGTTGAGGGTAACCTAAAACTATTACATAATTGGGATAAGAAGTGCATATAAGATGTTGGATAATATATATAATTAATTAACCTAATTAAGGATAAATGATAAATCCTAAAATCGTTACATAAAAATGGCAAAAAGTGGTAAAAAGTAGTTTTGTAAGTGCAAAGGGTATCTAGTCACATAGTAATTTTGCTTAACTCCGACTCCGAATCAATACGAACACGTGAAGAACCCTCTTCCTTCTTCACATAGATCTTCCCGTAAGATGTCCAAGAAGCGATAAGTTTCTTATTTTTCACACTTTGACGAACCAAATAAAATAACTTTCTTGCTCTATCCGTCAAGTACTCAGATATAAATACCGAACGTAAATCACCGGGGAGCTTGAGTTGTTCTGTGTTTAATTGCGGTTCATTTTTATCCCGTTGAGATTTGTTATATAATATAACCTTAAAAATAATCGACTCCTTCCGTAGGGTGCTTGTAAAGTCAACTATGATAGCCTCAGACTTAGTGCGAAAGATGTCTCGTATCTCTGACTCTTGAATAGGAGTTTCCAGTCCCAAAGTCAAGCCAAGGTTCTGTATGACATTAAACAAGCATTTCTTATTCTCATTGACTAACTTTGGTAGGTTACGAACTTCAATAGTTGAACTACGCATGTTTTTTTCATAAATATCCACTTGGTTTTCAAGGTGATTTATTCGGTCCTCATATTGGCTATTTAATTTTTCTAGGTTATCCACTTTAAGCAGAAGTTCATGATGCTGGGTTGTGATAGATTCAACCGACTTTTGGATTTCTTGATTTTGTGTTATTATCATGCTTAGTGTGGTGTTTAATAATTCAAACTTTTGGTCTTGCTGGGCTTTCAGCTCAGCAAACATGGTTTTTATTTCGGATAAGGGGGACGAGGGTTGCTCTTCAAGGTCACCAAAAGCTCTCTTTAGCCGCTTTGTGACAAAATAGCGATCTTCAAAGTCTTGATTGCTTTTTGTATTGAGGGCAGTATCCGAATTATAATGAGTCGCCGGAGTAGGTGTATATAGGTGCAGCTCGGAGGTAGGTGGAGAGCGCTGTACTGACATCTTAGCGTATCACAATTCCTAGGTCCTCAATCAATATATACAGTGTAAAGTAGCAATCTTCAGAAGGCTACAATTGCGTACGCACAGCGGTGAAAAGTATGTCGCTAAGAGTTTTATATTCCGTTCTAAACAAACAAACAGAGGCACAAAGTTAACAAAATATAGCCAAAAAAAAAAAAAAAAATTGTTAACACTGTCCGTAGATTCGAACTTGGGTGGACTGGGCCTTTGTAAGCAGTAAGACGGTTAATAACAATGTAGCCAAAAATGCAAAAAGTATAATTCCACTCCTTGCCGGATTCGAACTTGGTACCCTTGTCGTTGCGAGCAGCGCTGGAACCACTGCGCCGAAGTTGCTTAGAATTAGCACAGTGAAATAGGCAAGCTAATGATACCAACAGGGGACTTGTGATTATGACGTTTAGACCAGAGATCACAAATACCTTCACTGAGCTTCACTTTTGAGTAAGTCACAGTTCATTTATCACAGCACAACACTTTTGTTTAAAAACGTTTTTTATCCACTTACACATGAAGTCTTTACGTAGAGATTGGTCTTTTCACAAGTTTATTGTTTACACGGCTAAACTGTACAATACTGGACGCGGAAATTTTGAATTTAAGGGGGAGGGGGAGGAGGGGGGGAAGGCCCCTCCTCCTCCAAACCCCCTCCCAAATAAAGAAAACGCATAGTTTTGGAGATATTTAAAATTAAAAATTTTGAGGTTAGGTATCAGAAAATCGTACATTTTATGCATTTTTTGAGGAAAATTTATGGGTTTTTGGAGGGAGGGTCACTCTCAACTCCTAGATCCATCCCCCTGTAGTAGCAAATGTATACCTATAGGCATTTAAAAGTAAAAAAATAATTGTCCGGGAGCGTTCTACATTGTATATAAATATTTGTGCACAGACAAATAAAGTAGCTAAATGATGATTTAGGTTAAGGTTATTTTTTTTTTTAAACCACACACACTAAATTTAGGGCACCCCGATTAGGATAGATTTAGGTTAGGGTTATTTTTTTTTTAAACCACCCACACTAAATTTTGGGCACCCCGACTTGGATAGATTTAGGTTAGGGTTATTTTTTTTTTAAACCACCCACACTATATTTAGGGCACCCCGACTCGGATAGATTTAGGTTAGGGTTATTTTTTTTTTAAACCACCCACACTAAATTTAGGGCACCCCGACTCGGATAGATTTAGGTTAGGGTTATTTTTTTTTTAAACCACCCACACTAAATTTAGCGCACCTCGACTCGGATAGATTTAGGTTATGGTTATTTTTTTTTAAACCACCCAGAAAACTTTCAATGCACAAATATTTAAATACAATGTAAAACGCTCCCGGAGAATTTTTTCTTTTTACTTTTAAATAACTATAGGTATATATAATATACATTTGCTACTACAGGGGGATAGATCTAGGGGTTGAGAGTGACCCTCTCTCCAAAAACCCACAAATTTTCCTCAAAAAATGCATAAAATGTATGATTTTCTGATACCTAACCTCAAAATTTTTAATTTTAAATATCTCCAAAACTATGCGTTTTCTTTGTTTGGGAGGGGGTTTGGGGGAGGAGGGGCCTTCCCCCCCTCCCCCCCCTCCCCACTAAATTCAAAATTTCCGCGTCCAGTATTGTACAGTTTTACCGTTTACACGGCTGTCCATGCGATTTTATAAGTTTTAGCCTCAAAATCCTGTTTTAGCCTCGTTTTGTATTAATACTTTAGGGAGCACACAAAAACACGACTGCTCGCTGCGACGGACGGACGGGGGGGGAACTGAGAGAACAAAGAAGAGATTTGATCACCAAGATTTAAAGGAGAGGAATTACTACTTGCAGCACTGAGGAAGCTACTAGAAGAGGGAGAAAGACGAAGTCATCATCAGAAAAATTATTGTGCATAGTATGCAAAAAACACTATATAATAAAAATATATAAACACGTAACACAAATAAATATAACACAAAATAAAAATGATAGAATTTAAACTAAATACAAAATATGCTAAACTAATAAAACCACCATTACGCCGCGATGTTGGAAGAGATTTTAACAGATAGACATTGACAAGAGTACAAAATACAAACTTGCTGATCTACTTAAAAAGTGAGCTAGCGAGAATAACAGTCACAGTTTAGTAATAATGAAACGGAACATACACATTACGTTTGACAGATGTCAAGGTTTTGACAGATGCTAAATGGATTGTCACCTGTCAGCTATGTCTACAACAAAAAAGAAAACAAAATAAATCTAGACTTTTGTTGGTAGTGGTGAAGGCTCTACACGTGCTTTTGTCAGTGCTACGAATTTTTTCGATTTTAGTGAACTTTTACGTGAGTGAAACTTTATCGGAACTGTTCCCAGTATTTGTGTGTTCGGTTAAGGTTAGTTTTTATTTGTGATTGTCCCTTTTTAATTACTATAGGTCATAAAAATGACCTCCAAAAAGCCTCCTGACCCTGATCCCCCTGATGAACCTTTTGTTCTCTCCCCCATGACCCTGAAACACCCCCGCAAGACTCTAATATGGACACAGAGTCCTCAAATCGTAAAAGGGTCGCTGGTTCGCCCCCTGCTACTTCGAACATACCCCCTAAGATAGCGAAAAATATTACCGGCCGACTTCTATACAAAAAGAGTGACAATCCACCCTATATCGTTCATGTATCTTTGAAAGATCAACAGACTTCAGGCACTGTGTTGCAACCAATAAAGTTTGGTATGTTTTTGACATCAAATAATGTTAATAATGTACGTCTCGATGGGATCAAACGATTAGGCAGGAATCGAGTATCAGTCGAATTTAAATCCTACCAAGATGCCAACAGCTTCCTCAACAACACAATCCTGGTCAAGAACAACTATGTCGCTGCCATACCGCAATTCAATGTAACACGGATGGGCATAGTCAGGGACATACCGGTAGATTGGTCAGAGGATGACATTATTAAAAATATTCAAATTCCAGAGGGCTTAGGGGGGTAGTGTTGCTCGCGTCCGTAGGACTTACCATCTTTTCCTAGACCCACCCTACACGTGCCCCCCGGGTGGTGCAAAATGAGCAACAACGCCGAGCAACAGGCGGCGGTTAAGTAACCTGACTACTGGTACACCACGTGCCAAGGAGGACTAAATCCCCCCTAAAAGTGTGGCCATGGCGCCTTGGGAAAGCGACATGTGTATGTCCTACTTGTAAAAATGGAAATATGGATAATACGAATGTTGATATGTCATGCGATCCGGCTAACCCCCGGCGCTCGTTGGTATCCGGGCCAACGAGTGTGAAATATGTTACCGAAGACTGCACGGGAGTGGGCGACCAGGCTCCCGTTACAGTAAATGCTCCTGGCAGCACTACTAAAAAACTAATCCAACAGGCATTCCACCCTAGTCTTTTCCTCACAAGACCAAGATCTTCTTCTGTGGGAAACAACAATACGAATGACCTAAAAAACTCACCCACCGTGTCGACACCCATAAATACCGATGATGATACCAACCAAGTTTGCCCTCCCTCCTGGCAAAGAATACCCACAGACCGATACCCCAAAAGGAAGAGAGTATCCAACAGCCCACCGCAAACTGAGGAAAGTAACCACAATACCCAAATAGGAATCACTACTTCTAATAGATATAGCGGACTTCCTATAGATCTAACAGATGACACACCACTTGAAAATCCTACTCAGGCTAAAAAAATTAGCAAGCCACCACCTATTATTTTATACGGCATCGAAGACCTATCAAAATTATCAGAACTAATAAACAAGACCATACCTAGTGACAGCTACTCATACAAAATCATCAATAGAGATCAGTTAAGAGTGATGACTCAAACAACTGAAATATATAAAATCTTAATAGAACTCATCCGGAGCAATGGCCTTATTGGACATACATTTACCCCAAAACAAAATAAATGCTACAGAATAGTAATTAAAAATTTACATTATACCACCCCTAAATCGGCTATAACAGAAGAAATTGAAAAAACAGGAAACAAGGTATGCGGTGAAATCATCTGTGCTATATCCAAAAAAAATAAAAAACCTTTAAACATGTTCTTTGTAAACATTGAACCTAGTGCAAATAACCCAGAAATAAAAAACATACAATACATCTACCACACAAGAGTTAAGATCGAAGATCCCAGAAAATCAACTGAAATACCTCAGTGTGCCAGATGCCAACAATATGGGCATACCAAAAACAACTGCATGCGCCCATACAGGTGTGTCAAATGCGGAAAAGGACACAAAACTACAGAGTGCCCAAAAAAAGATAGGAACTCACCAGCCACTTGTGCTCTCTGCCAAGGCGATCATCCTGCAAATTATAAAGGCTGTCAAGTCTACAAGGAGATTCATGCACGAAAAATGATCCAAACTAGTAACAGGAAAGCCCTTCAAGACAACATGAAAGCCACAAATCTGTTTATACCTCGAACAGAAGATTTCCCTCCGCTAAAACCCAAATACTATAGACAACAGTCAAGCAACAATCAGGAAGGAAACATGTCACAGAAACATAAAGATATCTTACCCAACACTTCAAATACGGGCTACTGGAACAGTAAAAAAGAGAATACACATTCTCAGTCAACAAGCTCACTAGAGCAAGTTATAATAAAACAATCAGAGAAAATAGATCTCCTCATTCAACAAATAGGGACCCTAATGGGCCTCCTAACAACACTAATAGCCCAACAGAAAAAATGAAATTCCTTCGTATTGCCGCATGGAACATAAATGGCTTATCCCCAAATAAGCAAGAAGTAGAGCTGTTAATAAACTACAACCAACTAGATGTGTTACTATTATCTGAAACACATATGACGGACCAAAAAGTGATTAAGATTAAAGGGTACAATATATACTATGCTAATCATCCAGATGGCACATCACATGCTGGAGCTGCTGTGATAGTTAAGGAACATATAAGACACCATGTCATACCAAACTTCACACACGCACATATACAAGCAGCAATAATTGCTATAGATGACTGGCAGGGATCACTAAATGTGGCCGCAGTATATTGTCCCCCAAAACACCGCATTGATGAACAAATGTTTACCGACTTCTTCCAGAGACTGGGTGGCAGGTACATCGCAGGGGGAGACTGGAATTCAAAAAACACGTTCTGGGGTTCACGACTTACGACGACAAGGGGTCGAGAGCTAAAAAAGGCTATTGACGGTAATTCTCTGAACGTATTATCAACAGGTGAACCAACATACTGGCCATCAGATCCAAATAAAACTCCGGATCTCATTGATTTTTTCGTCACTAAGAGGATGTCAGGACTCTATACAAAAGTCGAATCATGTCTAGATGGATCTTCAGACCATACACCAGTCATATGCACATTAAGCACAACAGTCATCTGGAAAGAACCACGCGAGACTCTGTATAATGGTAAGACTGACTGGGAAGCTTTTCGAGACTATATCAATAAAAATGTTAATCTCTGTATACCCCTTAAAACAGTGTATGAAATAGAAGATACTGTATTGTATGTCACTAATCTAATACAAAAGGCAGCCTGGCTATCAACACCTTATAAAAAATTTAAACCGCAAAGGCAGGACATTACTCTGGAAATACGAGAAATGATAGCTACAAAAAGACGGTTAAGACATCAGTGGCACAACAGTAGAAATCGTCACGACAAAAGGGCCCTTAACCAAATTCAAAAAGAATTAAAAGAAATGATAAGAGAGAATGAAAACAATACCCTGCAAGACAAATTAAAGACTTTATTTCCAAATAAAACAGAAGATTATTCATTATGGAAGTTGACCAAGTCACTAAAAAGGCCAAAAGAACACATACCTCCACTAAGACAAGTAAATGGCAACTGGTCTCGAAAACCGCAAGACAAAGCTGAGCTATTTGCTAATTATTTAAAGGATGCGTTCAAACCTAATGAATCTGGCAACATAGACTCTGAAGCGGAAATTGATGAAATCTTGAACAGTGACCAACCGATATCAGCCCCATTGAGACTGGTGACACCAACAGAAGTCAAAAATATAATAAAACAATTGGAACAAAAGAAGGCACCCGGATTTGATTTAATAACGGCAGAGGTACTTAAACAACTACCAAAAAAAGGCATTGTCCTGCTGACAATTCTGTTTAATGCTATACTCAGACTACAATATTTTCCAAATTTGTGGAAGCTGTCCACTATAAACATGATTCTCAAACCGGGGAAGCCTCCAACAGAGGTGACATCTTACAGGCCCATAAGTCTTCTTCCCTTGTTGTCGAAGGTTTTTGAGAAACTGCTCTTGAAAAGACTTTTACCCTTGCTAAAAGAACAGAAAGTTATACCAGACCACCAATTCGGCTTTCGCGCAGGCCATGGGACGACAGAACAAATACACAGAGTTGCTCATACAATACGGCAAGCCTTAGAGAAGAAAGAATATTGCTCAGCCGTGTTCCTCGATATTCAGCAAGCCTTCGACCGTGTGTGGCATAAAGGCCTTTTATATAAGCTAAAGCTTCATCTACCAAATACTATGTATATGTTACTCAAATCCTACTTGCAAAACCGATTATTCCAGGTCAATTGCGATGATTGTCTCTCATATATTTGTGAAATAGAAGCTGGAGTGCCCCAGGGCTCAGTTTTGGGTCCCATCTTATACACTATCTACACTGCTGACCTTCCAACATCAGAGAGTGTAGTAACTGCAACATATGCAGACGACACCGCAATACTTTCTTGTTGTAAAGACCCAAACACTGCAAGCACAAAACTCCAAGAATGTCTAGACGAAATTGGACTATGGCTGAAAAAGTGGAGAATTAGAGCAAGCCCAGCGAAATCCGTCCATATAACCTTCACATTGAAAAGAGGAGACTGTTTACCAGTGACACTCAATGGAGCTGCGTTACCAACGGACAAAACAGTCAAATATCTTGGTATGCACCTGGACAGGAGGCTTACTTGGCGAGATCACATAAAGGCCAAGAGACAACAGGCAAACAAAAAGTTTGGAGACATGTATTGGCTCTTGGGAAGACAGTCGACACTAAGCTTAGAAAATAAACTCCTAATATACAAATGTATCCTAAAGCCAATTTGGACTTATGGCATCCAACTCTGGGGAGCAGCAAGTCACTCAAATTTGGAAATACTCCAACGTTACCAGAACAAAGTGTTAAAGACATTGGTAAATGCGCCATGGTTTACACGGAACACTGAAGTGCATGACTACTTGGAAATGCCAACAGTAAAGGAAGAAATAGAAAGGTCTTCTGAGGCCTATAAAAAACGCCTTGTACGACACAGCAATTATCTGGCTACCAAGCTTATGAATACAAACAACTGCCTGTTTCGGCTGAAAAGAATGCGACTAGCCTCAATATAAAGAAAAGTAAAAAAGTATGAGATGTCACATCAAAGGATGTGTACTCTCCAAAAACCATACAAGCATGTCAACAAATCTGATTAAAGCCTTAGGCTGATTGTGGATTTAAAGAGAGAGAAAAAAAAAAAAAAAAAAAAAAAAAAATCCAGAGGGCTGCGGCCCTATAATCAAAGCCAGAAGGATGAGCCGTAAGGTGTCTACTTCTGGAGTCACAGAGTGGAAGCCTACCCAAACGGTAGTGTTAACATTTGATGGACAGGTCTTACCCAAGCGAGTTATTAGTTTTTACTCCTCATTGCCAGTGGAGAGATATACATACCCTACCATTTTATGTTACCACTGCTGCCGATTTGGGCATACACGCACTTTGTGTAGATCTAAGCCAAGGTGCTTTAAATGTGGTGAAAATCATCCAGGTGATGGATGTGAAATCACCCAGGAGGAGAGCTTCTGTGTTTCGTGTACAGGCAACCATTTTGCAAACGATAGTGCTTGTCCTGAGTTGGGCCGTCAGAAGTGCATTAAGGCACTGATGTCAGAAAAATCCATCTCATATGCGGAAGCAAGTCGGGTATTCCCACCTGTTTCTAGGTCATATGCAGATGTCTCTAAATCCTCTTCTCGTCCTAAACCTAAGGTTAATGTTCCACATTACCAGTCCTCAAGCCCTATTCCAGTTACTCAAAACTCTTACCGTAAGACAGTGCTTATACAACCCAAATCCCGCAAACCCCTTTCGCCTGGCTATAATAAACAAGCTCACCAGGAGCTTATACGCAACTATTCCTTCTCCCCATCTGGAAATGGATGTGCTCTACCAACAGATGTTGCAGAGCCAATTTTATATAGTCAAGATAACAACCCGACAAATATTTTGGAATTCATGGCAAATATCTTAACATCATTCTGTGCTTGCCAGTCCAACCAGATCAATACCTGACCACGTTGCCTCTAAATTGACCTCGATTTTAAATTTTATCCAAGATATTCCATCCCCTAACGTTTCTTCAGTGGAACGTGAGGAGTATTACTCCCAGAAAATCTGACCTTACCTTTTTAGTTAATAAGTTCAAACCATCAATCTGTGGCATTGCCGAGACATGGCTCTTGCCTGGAAGCAATTTCAGGTTGCCATGTTTTGGTAGTGTTCGTAATGATAGAACTGATGGATACGGGGGATGTGCTTTGCTCATCAATAGCAAAGTATCATACTCCCAGATTCCTCTACCCTTCGTTGGTGACAACATAAATGTTGTTGCTGTTAAGGCTGAGGATATAAATATATTTTCTTTTTATGTTGCACACCCAAAAATGGAATACCTCCCCACTATAAAAAGTTTGTTAGACAGTGTTAGTGGCCCATTATTAGTCATGGGTGATTTTAATTGCCACCACTATCATTGGGGTTCAGATGTTTGTGATAACTTTGGCATAGGCTTGCTGGATATATTGGATGATCTAGACCTCTGTCTAATTAACGACGGCAGTCCTACACGCATGTCTGCACCCAGACAAAGTAATAGCTGTGTTGATTTGACCTTCTGTTCGTCCAATATATCTAGTCTCCTCATTTGGCGTCGCTTGGAAATGACCCATGGAAGTGACCACTATCCCATCATAATCGAATTCCCTTCTAAAAATATCCCCATTAAAGTTTCCCCCCCACTTTTAAAATACCAACTCAACTCGGCAAATTGGGATTTATATTCAAAAATTGTAGATTTAAGAATATCTTCCCTCCCAAAAGTTGACAGTCATAACGCCCATGAATGTTTTTTATCCTTCTCTTCCACCATATCCTCCACTGCAGATGACTGCTTCACCCCCAAAAAAACTCCGTGCGGTAGACTTCCTCCTCCACCATGGTGGGATAGGGAATGCACTAACATGATCAAGGCCAGGAATGAGGCAGAGAAGACATTTAACTGCAATATGAACCTGGACAACCTCATCGCCTTCAAGCGGATATTAGCTAAGTCCAGGAAATTCTTAAAAAAAAAGAAACGGGAAGGTTGGTCAAAATATTGTAGTTCGCTGAGTCCATCCACACCAGTTTCAACAGTATGGAAAAAGGTGAAGTGTTTTAGAAGCAGTTTAACACCTGCTTCTCATAATAACAACATGACAGAGGAACTGGGGCACCAATTCTTCTCTAAAATCGCGCCCGCTTATGTTCCAAACGTAGAGGAATGCAATGTTGGCATTGATGATGTAGACAACACTGCTGACCCGATGAACATGCCATTCAGCCTGGATGAACTGAAATCAGTTCTTTGCCACGTTAGAGACTCCGCCCCAGGTGTGGATGGATTCACCTACTCCTTTATTTCTAAAGCTGGTCCTAAAACTCAGCAATATTACCTGGATTTGGCTAATTTTTGCTTATCCTCCGGCTACATTCCCAAAGAATGGAAGGTTCAAGTTGTCATCCCATTATTGAAACCTGGCAAAGATCCCAGTGATCATTGTTCATACAGACCTATTGCTCTATCGTCCATACTCATAAAACTCTTAGAGCATTTGGTTAAGAATCGGTTAGAGTGGTTGGTGGAGAACAGGAGGCTGCTCCCGGCAGCTCAGTTCGGCTTTAGGAAAGGTCTGGGCACAGCTGATAGTGTGGCTATCCTCACGTCAGCGGTCCGACTGGCCCTTAGCAAGAATGAGTCTGTGGTTGCTGTCTTCCTCGATATATCGGCTGCCTATGATTCGGTACTCCTCCCTAACCTCAGGCAAAAGCTGCACGAGCTGAGAATCCCGGCTAGGATTTGTCGCATCATAGATAGCATATTTACCAACCGCATCATTCAATTGAGAATCCCTGGGGCTGACTCTGATCAAAGAACGGTCTGGAAAGGATTACCTCAAGGATCCGTTCTTAGTCCCCCGCTGTACAACATCTATTATTCGACTGTGACATCCTTCAGTATGCTGACGATATTGCTTTGATGGTCTCTGGCAGTTCCATACAGGATGCCGCTCTCTCAATGAATGTCTCTCTGTCCTCACTAAACCAATGGCTATTCGATCACGGCTTATCTTTAAGTGCGTCAAAGAGTACAGCTGTCATCTTTACCCGCAAACGTTCTGTACCCACAATAGATATAAATATTGACGGGCAAATCATCCCAATCAAGGATAAGGCTAGGTTTCTGGGAGTAACCTTGGACTCAAGACTGTCTGGTGTTGATCACATAAACAACACAGTCAAAAAATGTGAACGCTCTGTGTCAGTTCTTAAGGCTTTGGCTGGCGTATGGTGGGGAGCTCACCCCTATACCCTTAAACTGGTGTACAATGCACTAACTAGAAGCGCTATGGACTACTGCAGCTTCCTCATTGAGCCCTGTAACAAAGAAGCGCTGAAAAAACTTAACAACATCCAGGCCAAATGTTTGAGAATTGTCATTGGAGCCATGAAATCCTCTCCCATAAATGCACTCCAAGTAGAATGTGCAGAACCGCCCCTTCATCATAGAAGACAATATTTGGCAGACCGTTTCCTGTCTAAAGCTTTTTCCCTTTCATCCCATCCCTTGCTCCCAATTTTAGAGAAAATCGACCTGTCCTATTCTAATTCTTCCTATTGGAACAATAAGACAGTTCCTTTGTTGATAAATAGGTACAGAGAACTTAAACGGCTCTCCGCGCCAATTTGTCAATATCCAACTCTCCCGGTCTTCTCCTCCGCATATGAAGCGATTTTCTATGAACCAAAAGCCGTCTTGGGACTGGGCATATCCAAGAATTCCCAAAAGGCAAGAGAGGACTTTGAGCTAGCTCTCAAACGCTACTGGGAAGGTTGGAATTTCTTTTTTACTGATGCTTCAAAGTTATCTGAAACTGGAGGTACTGGTGTGGCAGTCTATTTTAGGAACTCAAGAATTGCTCTACTCTTCCAATGCCCACCAGAAACTTCAGTATTTACAGGAGAGTGTATAGGTATTCTTGAAGCCATACTCTATATAAAATCCCATCAAATAACAAGTTCAGTAATTTTTTCAGATTCCCTTAGCAGCATTCAGGCATTAAAACAAAATCAACTCCATAGTAAAATTCATAGTAAAATCATAGTAGATATCAAGAACTTGTTATTTGAATGTTCCCAAGACGGCTTGACTATCGAAATAGCCTGGATCCCTGGTCATTCGGGTATTGTTGGCAATGAGTGCGCTGATTCCTTAGCGAAGTATGCCACATCGAATCCGGCTGATCGAAAGCACTACGTGGTCCAAAACTACGATTTGCGGAATGGTGCCAAACCCAAGTTATTTAACTCGTGGTCTGAAACATGGAAGACTTCCTCTAAAACCAAGGGCACCTACTATGCAGCAATCCAGCCCGAAATCCAACGTAGGCCCTGGTTCTTCAAATGCCCTAAACTGTCGAAGAGGACTGTGTCGACACTTTGTAGACTGAGACTTGGTCATTGTTGCAGCCCAGTGTTCCTGAACAAGATCCATGTTCGCGATAATTCCCTGTGCGAGTGTGGTCTTGCGGAGGGTACTTGAGACCATATCTGTTTTTCCTGCTCTTTGTACAAGAATACTTTCGACCTCTATTCCAAAATTTCTAAATTAAATATCCCACTCCCTACTAATTTTCACTCTCTTCTTTCCTACTTCTCCCCTAAATTGGTTAATCTTTTGGCAACGTTCATGAAAGAAAATAATTTAAAATTTTAATTAGTGTGTGTTGTGTTTTTATTATTCCCTATGTATTGTATATAGCATATATTATTATATTATTATGGTATTCAATTTGTAGATAGACTATATGTTTTTACTAACACCTGTGTTTGTCCTTTCAGCTACTAACAACTACCACAAAGGTAAAAGTTCGACGGAGGGCTACACCAAGTCACCGTCTCAACGCGACACTGGCAGAATAGTCGCAACCGGCTCAATTGCCAAAAAAAAAAAAAAAAAAAAAAAAAAAAAAAAAAAAAAAAAAAAAAAAAAATCTACCGACGGGCGTTTACTGTAAAATTAATTAAAAATTAAGAGGCTATCATGGGTAGACATATAAAGGTGAAAAACAACGTTTACCGACAGTGTCAACAATAAGAAAAATAAGACAATATGGAACACACTATGGTCTGTCGGTCACTCAGCACAAAAACTCAGCGGCGGGCCTTCCTCAGAACTTTAGCTTTAGGAGTAGCTGTATTTGGCAATGTAGCCCCACCTGCAGACGATGTTGAAGCAGCAGACCCGTGGCCAATGGAAGTAGCTGCGCCTGCGGCGGTGGGGAATAGCGCGATGAGAGAATGAAGCTCACCCATTGTTGTAATCTTCCGGCGAGTCTTGTCAGGCGTTAAAACAACAATCTTTCCTTCAGCAGACCAGCAGCTGTTGATGCTAAAGTGCTTGCGGGCGGCCACAAAAACTTGATGGCGAGACTTGGTCAGGAACTCGGATATTGTGATCCCGCTACCCTTGAGAGTCGTTTTAGCGTCCCAGATCGTCCGACGATGCTCCATTATGCCAAAACGCACCAACACCGGTCTGGTTTTAGCTTGGGGGGTTCCAAGTCTGTGGCACACATTTAGGTACTCTAGTTTGAAGTCCTCAATCTTTAGCTGCTTAGTGATTGTATGCAGTATGGTGTCACTTAACTTTTCACCTGATTTTTCAGGGATTCCATGAAATAGCAGGACCTTTCTTCTCATGTAAGTTTCATGGCTGTCTGTCTGCCTGTCATTTAATGTTGGATGAAAACTATAAAATGCATATATTTTTCAATTCGAATGATAATACTATAGGTACCTACTAAATATTTTATTATGGGAGTACTATTTATTTTTATTGCCATAAACCAGTGCTAGACTGCGATCCCACCTGATGGTAAGGAGTGACGCAATCGTTGATGGTGAGGCGCACTATAGTTTTTTTTTGCTTGCTGCGGTCTTCCTGTCCAATTATAATTTAGGTGTCGTCAAGGCTAGAGTGAATGGGCTTCTAATAAACTAGCGTGCATCACCATCAACGATTGTATCACTGCTTACTATCAGATAGATTGCAGTCAAGCACTGGTTTATATCAAGCAAGTGCGAGTCGGACTTGATGAGTGAAAGTGCAGCATCAGTCAACTTATGAAAATAATTCAATGATCGAATTTTTTGCGTGAAGATTTTTCCGAATTAAAAAGGATTTTTTTGCTATGTGACTACAAATGATTAATTTTCAGATTTATTTCTACATCTGTGCTATATGACCTTACTTCATGCCAAATTACAAAGTTTTAGATCAACGGCAAGGAACCTATGAATGATTCCTTTAAAAGTGTCGAAATGTTCGTTTTTTTGCATACCTATTTATAAACGGTCATGAATAAATATCTTTTTTCCGTTAAGTTAGAAGTTTGATTTTTTCACAGTTTTAAGTGACCGCAGACTTGAGTATTAGGTTTAAATTTCGACTCACTACCTTCGCGTGTTACAGAGAGAAAGTGTCTTGACAGACAGACAGACAGACAGACGGACAAGAAAGTGTGTGTGTGTGAGTGTATAAGGGTTTTTTTATGGTGGGCAAAAATCATCCAATGACGAATCCCGCTCATGGGCGGAAACAGTATCAGGTTCTTACTGAATAAACACCCTACAACGTTCCTTCTTTGCCTTACGCTCAGGGGCTAAGCCTTCCTTTCAGAAAGAGACTCTGGGCTCCAGTAGGCTTCAACCCTTATAGTATGCTGACCGCATAAGGCAACGGCGTTTGCGCCCCAGACGCCGCCGGGATTCCGATCCTGACTTCCGGCCACCGTAGGCGCGGGCTTGCGGACGGTGAGTATTGGGTAGCTCGCCGTCCGGTCGTCTGGTAATCGTCCGGACCAAGCCCAGTCGTCGACGGCGTGACTGAGTTTGACACTTGTTTTCCGCTCCGCCCAAGAGCGGGACTCGATGATTTTTATTCGGGATGATTTTTACCTACCATAAAAAAAAACCCTTATACTATAAGGGTTCCGTTTTGTCCTTTTGAAGTATGGGACCCTACGCTACGCTTTTGGCTTTAGAGCACTGGTCCCCAATCTATGGTCTACGGCCCGTTGGTGGCACCTTTGCCTTTAGCAAAAACATGGTCCAGGAGATAAATAAAAATCTCGAACTTTCTAACTGAAAAGCAATTTCTATAAAAAAAAAATGTTGTATTTATTTAATACTAGCGACCCGTCCCAGCTTCGCACGGGTACTGATATTGAATGTATTATGCATGTATTATACACATAAACCTTCCTCTTGAATCACTCTATTTATAAAAAAAAGCGCATCAAAATCCGTTGCGTAGTTTTAAAGATCTAAGCATACATAGGGACAGCGGTAAACAACTTCGTCTTATACCTACTATGTTATGATAAAGGGTCTTGACAGATAGACAACAAAGTCATCCTATAAGAGATACGTTTCCTCTTTTTGAGGTACGGATCCCTAAATAGGTTCTCTCTACGCCTCTGTTAGAGCATTCACCCTTCCAGACTGCAATATACAATGTACAATACGCATATCAAATCCAAGTATTGATCGCATTTCTGAGTTGCGCAGTGCATTCCCATCTACCCCAAAATTATTTTGCATCACAGCGTCCTCTATTTTTATGGCCATAAGGTTGCAGTTACAGGTAAAATTGATTTAAATGGCCTGTAGTATTTTCTAGACTAGACTTGCTTTGTGCAATGCCGCAGTGCGGAATCAGACGTCTGCCGAGCAACACGACTTGCTGCTCAGAGCTGCTGCCAGGGCTTCAAGTTCAAGATGAAGGTAAGTAACCAATTTTTAATTCTGTGTTTCCTGAAGTCTCGTTTTAGAATTTAAATTTAATAAGAAATTAGAATTTATACTCCAATTTTCAATCCCTGGTATTCGAAGGCGTGGGATTGCAGAGGACGAGCATTGAGTATGTCGCCTTTCGGTTGATCAAGTTACAATCGTTTCGTTTAACGTGAACGTTTAGGTTTGATTATTTTGTTGAGATGTTCGAACAAGGGAATTATGGGCGTAGCTAACTACAGGCGCACTCTATTCGAAACGATTGTTACTTGGATAGGGGTGCAGATCGAGCCCAAGTTATCCACGTATTTTAAGTTTTTTTATATTTATTTATTTTATTATGGATAGACTTGCGTTTGACCACTATCTCAGCTAATGGGATTCGTCATTGGATGATTTTTACCTACCATAAAAAAAACCAGGTCTGGTTTTAGTCAGATTAATTCTGATACGCTCCTAAGAGCGAGGTAAGTCATTGGATACTATGTATTACTATTACTACCGTAAAAAAAATGTGAGCCGGACGTGAGGGGTTGCAGTCGTAAGGTGTTAATTTACGGGTATGAAATTAGTGGCAGTGGGGTGGAATGGGGTGGCACAAAACGTCGTGGGGTAACATGGGGTGGCACGTGCCCTTGTGTTATACGGGGTGGCATGCCCCGTTACCCCCTCGCTGTTTCGGGTGCAACTTTTTTTTTATTTTCTAAGTATAAACTAATGCTTGACTGCGAACCCACTTAATGGTAAGCAGTGATGCAATCGATGATGGTGAGGCGCACTAGTTTATTAAAAGCCTATTCACTTTAGCCTTGAAGGCACCCAAATTATAATTGGATGGGAAGTCCATCTCTTTAGAATGCAATTTTTTGTGTGTTTCTTTCCATCCATTTTTTTAAACTTTGTGGTTAACTTTATAGGGGAGTAAAGATAACTTGCCTGCTTTATTTTAAGGTGAGAAAAATAATCGAATGACATTAGGCGTAGCGGGAGACAGTGTTAGACTTCTACTGACCCACCGTTCTTTCTTGCCTTAGTTCCAGGGCCCTGGTGTTCCGCTTTCGCATCTACCCTTGGCTCTAGAAGGCTTTGACCCTGCTGGGCTGGCATAACTTGCGGTTTTCCTGTCCAATTATAATTTGGATGTAATAATATAAATGTATTCCTACTGGGCTGTCATTTGTAAAAAAAGTCTCTGCATTGTTTTTTTATACCTTTTTAGAATTCTTGGGAGCTGTTGATGGGTCTTCCTTCGAGTGGACAGCAACAACCCTGGCTCCGTTGCTCTGAAGTACCACGTGTTTGAAGATGGAGGTATGTTTCCAAATACTACTAATATATTCTTTGTTTCAAAATATATTATAGGTAGGTACTGTCTCAGTAATTATAAAAATACAAATTTTACTTCTGAAAGACACTTTTCACATATTAGAAAAAAACATTAATTTTTTTATTTATTAACCAACTTATAACTGACCGACGACCTGGTCAGGGTTGCTGGAAGTCGATGGATGCGAGACGCACGGGACCTATCGTGACGATGTTTGGGACAGGCCTATGTCCAGCAGTGAACGTCTTTCGGCAGAATTGATGATGATGATGAACTTGCACTTGCTTGCTTCTTGAACTTGTCATTGCAGGATAACCTAATGTGATAGTTTCGTTTTTTTATCTTATTATACTTATTCACCTATTAACAATTTATATCTACACTAATATAAAAAAGAGGTAAAGTTTGTTTTTTTTTTATTTTTTTGTTTGTAGGAGGTAATCTCTGGAACTACGGGTCCGATTGGAAAAATTTTAGCAAAAATAGAAAGCTGCTTTACTCCTGAGTGACATAGGCTATATTTTATGTACGCTGGCGAAGCCGCGGACAAAAGCTAGTAAAATATATTAATCATCATCATTATAATTTTTCAGTTGAAATGGTGTAGATGTTAATTTTTATATCTACTCGTATCTTCTCAGATTTTTACTGAATAAAATTTTGCCTATGTTCCTTCTTTGGCCCTTGAATTTCAGAACTACTGGTTTTTATAATTCAACTAATAACGATTATTTTTCTATTTTTTTCAGGTTCATCTTTCACACACCTTCGAAGCTACCTGCAATTCATGTAGAAGATCACCACCCATCCATGTCACACAAACCCCGATGGGGTGTAAGTGGCTCTACCACCACCTGCAGAGCCAAAGTCAACCTCACCTGCCCGCGGTGCACCCTGCTGAAGATACCAACGAGGCTCTGGCGAACCTTCAGGTCTTGAAGGAAACCAAAGACCTTTTTCTAGTAGCTAGGTTAAGCATTGTCTTTTATTAGGGAAGTTCCAGTATATCTATTTGCATAAAATATAACCATAGAAATAAGAAATTAGGTTAAGTAATTGTTTGTTTTATTTTTGAAAGCCTATCCCTTCCCTTTTATACTCCCAGAAGCCCTATCACGAACTTCCAACTCAAACCATTTCATTATCTAAAATTCTAAACTGAAGCGTGACAGGGTTGGATCACGGTCCGGAACGAGGAGGAGTGACCGGCAGTCGCGTCCTTCTGCGAAAATGTAATTCTTCCCTCCCCGATTCCGTGTCTACGAGTCCATGACAGCTTATTGTATAAGTAAGAAGGGGAGTGAATGACATCACCCACCTTGGGTGAGCGGTAGACAGTGTCTGAATTTTACTTACCAAAAACCCACGCCGTTCTTTCGTTGCCTTAGTTCTAGGGACCGTCCCTGGCGTGGTTATCGGACGGTTACACAGCAAGCTATCCATTGCAAGCCGTCCACAAAACCGTACCTACGGGGTGGCCGGATTTTTGGTTCGAGACCGTGGCGGTAGCAGCAGGAGCATGAGTACCTGTCTCATGTGGTTAGCCTCAACCTTTGCTAGTATTACTGTTTCGCAGAAGATGGAAACTTCCCGCCAATTCTCATCCCTCCGGGCGTGAGAGATTGCCGCCGCCGATTGTCCCCACAAGGACACGGCTGTGCAATGCTCAGGCGGAGCACAGCTTCATCGTGTGCTCCACCGTGACCTCCGGACGTTCCACACAGTGGCGTCACCCGGGCATCCCGTCCGTATGAATCCGGTGGGTGAGGACCTGCGTCATACGCAAGGTGAGGACGCCGTGAGATTCCAGCTACGCCTCAATGAGAGGAGTAACCGCCAGTTTATTGCGTGCCCAGAACTGCAGTCCGCCATGCTGCGACTTGTCAAACATTGGACTTTTGCCCCTGGCGTTGCATTTCCACGCGCAGATCGTGTATGTTTGCAAGGCTCTCCGTTTCGCGAGACACAGTGCGTTATCCCCGCTCCCGTCGATTTAGGATATGCTTAGAATCCTAAGCTAGATTTGTCCGGAAAAATGTTGTAGCGCAAGCATCTGATTACTGTAAAATTCTAGTCCCATCACAAAAAAAAAACTTTATTTATTTGTTATAGACTTTATTGTACACCTCATAATATGGACAGGATAAGCATTGACAAAACTAAGTGTACAATGGGCGGTCTTAACGATCGCACGGAGCAATTTCTTACAGACAACCTTTTTTTTATGGTAAAAATCATCCAATGACGAGTCCCGCTCTTGGGCGGAGCGGAAAACAAGTGTCAGACTCTTACTGACTAAACAACCTACCCCGTTCCTACATCGCCATACATACCAGGGCCAGAGCCTTCCTTTTCAGACACAAACCCGTGGCCCTGATTGGCTTCGACCCTTCTGCACGGTCCCTACGGTTTACAGACAACCTTTACTTTTTGCGATTCAGAAAAAACTTCGGGACTCCATTTGTGAATTGAACTATTTACAAAGATAAGTAAGCGTCGGTGTGTGAGTTCAGCTCTCATTTGCTCAGTTTTAGATCTGAAAAAATTAGTCTAACTCTAGAAAGGCGTCAGACTATATTTTACATCGTTATGTATCTAGCTTTGAAATAAATCGTAGGAACTTCGTCTCTTCAAGTATACGGTAAAAACCATATTCAATGACATCTGCACAGCTTTAACAAAACAGTAAAAAGCAAACTGCACTGCAAAATAACTGCATTTACCTCTACAATTAGTACCTCCAACCACCAACAGATGGCGTTGCCACCAAAAATAGTTCCGACCCTAAAAGATAGATGGCGTTAGCTACAGCAAAAGGGGTTTCATAAACTTTGATATAGGTAGATGAAATACATAATAAACTGCATAAAAGATATATAACGTAGAAGTATTGATCGGGCATTAAAACCTGCGCGGCGCAGCTAGCGTTCTAGACTAGACTTCCTTGGTGCAGTGCCGCAGTGCGTCAGCAGCCTTGTCCCGTGCATGGCGTGGCATATCTGTTAAGTTTTCATTGGTGTGAAAGGCTCCAGAAGACCTGAGAGGCAATCAGCGTTTTAAGATGCAGGTAAGTGCCTCAATGTTCTTATTTATAAAACTTATTAGCTTTTCGTTAGTCTTGCTGAAAATCGAGGACGGCCAGACCGATTTGGTCCATTTTGATCTTAAAATATTCCTGCCACTTTAGGAAAGGTTTGAAATGTGAGAAAATTATCCTTATTATGTGGTACGAACTTTGCCGGAGCAAAGAATTATTATTATAAGTTTTTTTTTTTTCTTCGCCCCATTTGGGCATGTGGATATCTGAGGTTATAAAACTTCGTGGGCAAACTGAGAGAGATCTGTGGTCAAAGCCTTCCTCATCAGTAATAACTAAATATCTTTTTTTGAGTTTTAGTAAAATTTGACAGAAAATGAATTAGCGTGTTAGACACTCACAATTAGGGTTTCGTACTACGATATTAGAATTCCTTCCTTCTTCGATTTTATTTTATACTAGCTTTTGCCCGCGGCTTCGCTCCCGGCAACAGTATATTCTACTTTACTCCGGTCTACCCTACTGTACCCTACTATACCCTATTTTATTTTTATAAGAACCTTCTCCTGACAATAACTAACACAACAAAAAAAGAATTAGCGAAATCGGTTCAGCCATTCTCGAGTTTTGCGCTTACCAACACATTTTGCGATTCATTTTTATATATAAGATTGATTAAAGTGCTTTTTTCACGATTTTTTCTTAATTTTCTCATTGGACTATCACAAATATTTCAAGACGAAGAAAATTAAACAAATCAGTTCAACAATTTTCGTGTTTTAGCGAGACTAACAAAAAAGCTATTAATTTTTATTTAAAATAATAAGATTACAGTGGTAATATTACATATTCTGTGAAAATATCAACTTTAGATCTCTTACAGTTTTTTTGACAAACGTGCTGCCTTAGTTATAGGGACTATGGAGTAATATAAATTATTTTTTATTTCTTTCTTTATTGAGTTACTTAGTAACTTCTTTCTAGAAGTCTAATAGGCATGGCTCCATATAAAATACAGGTATTCAGCCGCATACTGTTACACTTTATAATCCGTCCAACATCCTACCCTTATCCCATGTTACTTAGGGTCGGTGCAACATGTTTATTTCTTCCACTCTGTCCTGTCACCCGTCACACTATCACTAACTCCCTTTTATTTCATATCACTCCTCACACAATCCATCCATATCTTCTTCGGCCTCCCTCTTTCTCTCCATTTAGAATCTGTCCAACATAGTTGAGTAAAAGGCCCGGCAGATGCTGAGCCCATTTCTGGGAAGGAGGGTTTTTTTATGGTAGGTAAAAATCATCGAATGACGAATCTCACTCTTGGGCGGAGCGGGATACAGTGTCAGACTCTTACTGACTAAAGAACCTACCCCGTGCCTTCCTTGCCTTATTCCCAGAGCCCCGGTGAAACGCTTTCGCACCAACCTTCAGCTCCGGGAGGCTTCAACCCTCTGGGAAGGGGGTGAGGTGCAGTTTGTAGGCGTAGGCGTATTGCCGTGTAGGCGTGGTTCTACGATCAATGAATGTGATGCGTTCTGCTTTAACGTCATTGGTTTATTCAAGGCCTGCGCAGACGAGCAACTTTTGTTTACGGACTAAAATCTATGAGTCGAGAACAAAATGGCCGCTTAGAACTTGCCATGGACTCAATGCGTGTGCAACATTTGTTGATAGAAAAGTGAGGCGTATGCTATGAAAGGAAATACTTAATAAGATTTTTTTTTTAGATTGACAATAATGGATTTATTTATTTATGAAACACTTCATGCACAAATGTACAGAGGCGGACTTAGTGCCGTAGGCATTTTCTACCAGTGAATCTTGGGTGATGGAGAGACAAACAGTGGTATTTATATCCTTACTTAAAAACTAGGTTTGTGTTAACGCAGTATTTAATAAGCCTCTTAGGTTGTATGTATCGGTAGGGCACAGTACAGTAATGAGAATACAATAAAAAAATAAAAATAATTACAATAAAATAAAAAATATATTTTTTTTTATTGGTGATACATTCTTTTCTTTTATAATGTTCACTAGCTATTAATTATATGAATGTACATAAATAGTTAAATAAATAAATAGAAATAAAATTAAAATTAAACCGTAATTAAAATTAAACTACAATTACATAGTATCAAACCAGATCTAAATTACATTCAAATCAAAATAAAATGAACAAAAAAAAAGAATACTTACGCGGTACTTTTGTTTGGTCCAGTCTATCAATGACCTCGTTTGTTCAGGGGACTATTCATCAGTACTTTTGTGTAGTGCAGTCTATACAGGGTGTCATTGACATGTTAACGCAAACGAATACCATAGATCCAGTACATGATTCTAGACCCCCCAGTGGTGGAATTTTTTGTCGGTTTTTTCTTATTTTTTTTTTATGAATTTTTAACGTTTTTTTTAATTAAACTGTATAAAAACGTCAATTTAACATTTTTTGCGAAAAAAATGAGTGCATTACATTCCAAATTAAAAATGTCATCGGGTTTGATTAGAATAACGACTTTATTTGCCTCGATGATTTTTTTATAATTTTATTTTTCGTAAAAAAATTTTTTTTCTTTTTTTTCTAAAAATATCATTGGGATTGGTTAGAATAACGATTTTGTACAGGTAAAAAATAAAAAATCAAAACTTTTTTTTCAAAAATTTGAAAAAAAAAACGAAAAATTCCACCACTGGGGGGTCCAGAATCATGTACTGGATCCATGGTATTCGTTTGCGTTAACATGTCAATGACACCTTGTATACGATCTCGGGTATTCGGAGGACTCTTCATACGCGACACTTTTATCTAGTCCAGTCTATAAAATACCTCAGTTGTTTCGGCAACTATGCATACGAGGCACAGTCTAGTCCAGTTTATAAATGACCTCGGCTATTTATAATTCATATGTAGTATTTTTTGTCTGGTCCTGCCCTGCGATTAAATTTGAGGACTATTCATATGTGGTATTTTTTGTCTGGTCCTGCCCTGCGTTCAAATTTGAGTTTAGTAGTAGTTTAGTCAACTCTGATGACGTCTCAGGATAGATATAAGATACCACCCTACACGCGCATTTTTGAACGTATACCTCAAATTCTATTGTCAATGGCTTACTCCAACCTACCCTGCTCGGAGTTGGAGTCACTTGTGTTAACTCTAAGGTAGCTAGTCATAAAATAACGACTCTGGGTTGTAACTCTACACTACTTTGGTTATTTTTAAACCCAGCCCAGTCTATCAATAGCCTCGGTTGTTCAGGGGACCTTATAGAATAGAATAGAAATATCTTTATTCAAGTAACACGACTCACAATATTAGTAAGATTTAAAAACTATGTTAGTAAAATAAATAAAAAACAAAGACAGTAACACAAAACACAAACATACATAACAGTGAATCACTGCGGTGGCAACCCATGTGAGATGGCGCAACAGTGACTCACAAAAACACAGTCTAGGCGACTTGAAATCATGCCTAGGATACTGTTGGAGCTGCCCCACACCCTGCGCACCATGGGAGCACACCTATGAATATAAGGTTTATTTTATTTTTTCCAGGGAGGAAGACGAGTTCAGCTGACTTGTTACAATCAACGCGATGCTATAGACCATCGAACAGCAGATGGAGGTAAGTGGGTTATCAATCCTACCCAATCATCATCCTTATTTCAGCCGAAAGAGAATAATAAAATAAAAAAAGCTTTATTGACACAAAAATGTTTATACACAAGTTGATTTTGATGAACAGTTGGTACAATTCTGCAATTGAACACAATTCGAATGACCACTAACACCTAAACTAGGCCAAGCCTGCACTTTAGACGTTAGATCTTTCCCGGGTAGATCTACAGACATGTACATTGATATCCACTTGCATAATGTAAACAACTTTTGCACACTAAAGAAGTAATATAATCTATACTAATATAATAAAGAGGTAAAGTTTGTTTTTTTGTTTTTTTGTTTTTTTGTTTGTAGGGGGTAATCTCTGGAACTGATGGTTCGATTGGAAAAATTGAAGCTATAATAGAAAGCTGCTTTCCTCCTGAGTGACATAGGCTATAAATTATTTATAATACATGGATATTAACCGAGCTATCACAACTTTTGTTTCACAAAATTTCCGCGGACGAAGTCGCGGGCAGAAGCTAGTTAATATATAAGAAAACAAATAAATCAAAGTCAAATCAGAAATTAAAATTAAATATAAGAAAAATTGCAATATTAAATTAAATCTAAAATTCGTCAAATGAATAAAGAGCTCAGCACACTGTTAGCACCCAGGGTTGAAGCCTCCTGGGGCCAAGGGTTAATGCGAACACCCTGGAACTAAGGCAAGAAGGAATGGGTTGGGTCGTTTAGTCAGTAAGAGTCTGACACTAATTTCCTTTCCGCCCAATGGGTCAATTACGAAGGCGTTAACATTTCGTAGGGACCCTGCAGAAGGGTCGAAGCCAATCAGGGCCACGGGTTTGTGTCTGAAAAGGAAGGCTCTGGCCCTGGTATGTATGGCGATGTAGGAACGGGGTAGGTTGTTTAGTCAGTAAGAGTCTGACACTTGTTTTCCACTCCGCCCAGGAGCGGAACTCGTCATTGGATGATTTTTACCTACCATAAAAAAAAGGCGTTAACATTTAAAAAATACTTGTTTCCAAAATTTCTAAGAAAAATGTAATTACGTCATTATCACATAAGTTTGGGTGTATGAAAAATTATGAAAACGTATCTCGGATTGGACGTTCTTAAATATTAAGTTTTTTAAATTTTTCAGGATTGGTGCTCGAGGCTGTTACTCATTGGTCCTTCGAGTCGCCAGGAGGTGCTATACAGCACTTAGAGCATTTACTGCAGATTCTTGAAGAAAAATGAAGGTAAAATACCCATTTACTTAAATGGCCGTATCTTTTTTGCTGTGGGTAAGTTACAAGTTTGATATTTTCACAGCTTCAAGGGACCACAGACTTGAGTATGTAGTTTTAATATCAACTCGACACCTCCACGCGTTCTTGAAATAAAGGGTTTGACAGACAGATAGTTAGACGGATAACAAAATTATCCTATAAGAGTTATTAATTTCATAGAGTGACTTGTTGTACCTTGACAAGTAGAGGAGAAGTGGTCTTATGGGCGCTCACCTACGCGTTGGACAGACCTCATTAGAGCTGCAACACAAACCTCCATGGTCCAGAGTTCCCGAGACGCCGTAAACCGTGTCAAGTGGAGACGCATCGCGGGAGCCTCACTAGCCAACGAAAATGCAACATTGTCAACCACGACCACTTTGTCAAGAGTGAACGACTAAGGAGATTTCCTATTAAGGCACGGAATCCTAAAACTGAATTATTTTATATTTCCAGGCCTTCCATCAGCCATCTCCAAGGCCAGTTGAAGTACAGACCTTCCAGCACTTCCAGCCACATCCAGACCTTCACTAGCGAACCCCGATGGGGTGTAAGTGGCTCTACCACCACCTCAGAGCCAAAGTCAACCTCACCTGCCCGCGGTGCACCCTGCTGAAGATACCAACGAGGCTCTGACGAATCTCCTCTCATGAGATTTTGGATTTCTTCATCATAACCTCATTTGGGGAGAACCCTTTGGTCTTAGAAAAGGTGCATTTAAAATTCGTAATTAGTCTTCAAAGGCATGTATGTAGATGTTCTTACACATAGATAAGTTTAGATTGTAAGTATTTTTGTACTCTTATAAAAAAATATGACACATCCAGATATTTATTAAAATTGATGTTTTAAATATAATCTTAGGTTAAGTTAGGTTAAGTATTTTGTTGTTTTATTTCGGAATACCTCAATATAACCCCTGTCGGTTTTTCTTCTGCGAAGCAGTAATGTTAGCAAAGGAGGAGGCCGCTTAAGAGTACATTTTCATACAAACGCTCTTACGTGATTACGATGTTATTATACATGTTTCTTCAGATATTTTGGATACACAGATATCTTATGGATATTATCTAGGCTTTTATAGAAACCAAAACGTAAATTTGTGTAAGAGTAATCCAGTACCTAAAGACCTCTGAAAATCTCCTATTTTACGTGAACTTTGACTCTCCATAATGTACTCCTATATTAAAAATATAAAAAAAGTACTTCTATAGAAGCTTAAAACATTTAATCGAGATTCTAAATGTAGTAATTTTTTTTCAAATCACTTAAGGGTTTAATAAAAACTCGTATTTTCTGGAACAAGTTTTGTGAAATATTCGAATAAATTGTAGAATTGTTGAATGCCGAGAGTTTTCAGGTGTTATCTCTCTTTTATGGCATTACTTTTGCATCAAAAATCACATTGGATTGCTTTAGATTAAGCAACAAGCTTTTAAACCATGCTCGACGTATACGATAGGCAAAGTTGGGAAGGCCCACCTTAAGGCCCGGTATCCACCAAAGCGGAGAGGAGAGGAGACGAGAGGAGATGTGTTTGAATAAACCAATCCGATTTCGTTATTTCCACATCTCTTCTCCGCTTAGCTCTGGTGGAAATGGCTCAAGCGGAGAGGAGAGGAGATGTCTCATTTTTCTATAGAATTTTGTGCAGCGAGCGAGCAATCGGCGCGGCAGAGCGGAGAAGTGTCTAGTCGGGCGGCCGGGCTGCGCACGTGCTTGCGCACCCCTCACCCCGCTGCCTTCGCCGCGCGCCTCGCACGTCCCGAAACGTCATTCGATTGACTGACTTTGAATGCAAGCGTGAAGACAGAACTTGACTGTTTTCGATCTCTCACAGCTCACATCTCTGCTACACACAGCTCACATTTCCTCTCCGCAACGCATCTCTTCTCCGCTTTGGTGGAAATAACCTGCCAGCTTCGCGGCACATCTCCTCTCGTCTCCTCTCCTCTCCGCTTTGGTGGATACCGGGCCTAACTATCCGGACCGAGCCCAAGTCGTTGACGGCGCGCACTGTATCCACGCGCCTCAAGGAGTTGTCAGCAAACTGTAGGGGCCCAGCAGGGTCGAAGCGTCTTAGGGCCATGGGTTAATGCGAAAGCGTAACATCAAAGCTCTAGGACTAAGGCCAAGAATGAATAGGATGGGTCGTTTAGTCAGTGAAACTCCGTCACTATTTCCCGCGCTGTCCAAGGGCGGGAAATAGCTACGCTGCTAATAGCACATGTAGTAATCGACATTCTTGAGATTGACACTTTTTTGCAAGAATGACACCTCAAAGGGCTAATCTTATATATAAAAATGAATCGCAAAATGTGTTGGTAAGCGCAAAACTCGAGAATGGCTGAACCGATTTCGCTAATTCTTTTTTTGTTGTGTTTGTTACTGTCAGGAGAAGGTTCTTATGAAAAAAAAAAATGGGTGTAATTGGGTAGAGTAGGTTAGAGTAGAGTAGAGTAGAATAATCTGTTACCGGGAGCGAAGCCGCGGGCAAAAGCTAGTCTATATATATAAAAGAAAGTCGGGTTTGTTAAAACATAACTCGAGATCGGCTGAACCGATTTAGCTGAAAACTGGAAGGGAGGTAGTCAGGAGAATGACATAGGATACTTTTTTTTTACTTTTTTTTTTTTTTAGAGTAGGGTAGAGTAGGGTAGAGTAGGGTAGAGTAGGGTAGAGTAGGGTAGAGTAGGGTAGATTAGGGTAGAGTAGGGTAGAGTAGGGTAGAGTAGGGTTTTTTTTTTTTTTTTTGTAATATTATTTAGTGGCAGGCGGAAAATCCTCATGGACGCCCCGACTATCTCACGAATGGCACAGTCGGGGGAGTGCCGGACTCTTACCGGCTAAAAACCGATCCTGCTCACTATTTCCTGTTCCCCAGATATAGATCCAGGATTAAACTACGGTAGGGGGTAACTTTTACAATTAAATCCTTATTAATATTTACTTATAACTTAATTACTTATAAAAAAAAAACATAATTTCTAAAATTAACAATAAATTTTTCAAAGCGACCTTTCAACAAAACAACGATTATACCGATAACACTTATTTCACACTTTTTTTTTTCCTTCACATTATTATAATTTAGTTGATTTCTTTTTTTTTTCTGTCGTTAATCTTTTTGTTAATTTTTTTTTCCCTTTCGTTTCTTTTTACAATTTTGCCTTATTAGATTGTCTATCTATGTTTACATTTTGTTAATATTAATATATACTTAAATATATAATTTAACAAACTTATTTACCTAATCCTTATTTCTATTATTTACTATAATACATATTTCTGTACAGTATTCTATAAACTGTTGTGAAGTTCTTGAACTGGTGAGTAATTCAACTAAATTTTGCCTGTTTAGTGTCAGTCCTAGTTTTTTCTCCACATTGTACCTCTGTACTGCATGAACCGGGCAGTCCACGAGTATGTGCAAGACATCTTCAATTGCGTCTGGCTCACAGATGCATGATGGACTCTCCCTTAACTTGAACCGGTTCAAATACTGGGAGAATCCACCATGCCCTGTCAGTATCTGGGTGAGCTTTCTCTCGGGCTTTGCTTTGCGAACAAAGCGGTAAGCCACTCTGGCGTCGGGAAGGAACATCTTAGTGACCGACGCAGTGTCTCCGGCCATATATCTACTATTCCATATTTCTAGCGATGACTGACGTATTAGCCGCTTTACGTATGAAATGGGACACCGGTCGTAGTCAGGTTTCCTTTTCGACGCCAGAGCCGCCTGTTTGGCCAAATCGTCGGCGCGCTCGTTTCCAGGCACACCTGCATGGGCCTTGACCCAGAACAAAGATACAACTTTGCCCAGGGCTAAGGCTTTCCTTAGGTTCTCCCTTGTCTCCACGGCCAATGGGTGGAGGGACAGATGATCAACGACCGTCTCCAAAGCGGCTCTCGAGTCGCTGTACAGACCATAGGTCACCTCTTTACCCTTGAGTATGTCGCTCGTGGCTTTACATATGGCTAGGAGCTCCGCCTGGTAGACTGTGCAGTACGCGGACAGACTAAGCTTAAGATTCCGGACTTCGACCTCGCTATTCCACAAGGATAGCGCGGCTCCGACCTTCCCCTCAATCTTACTGCCGTCGGTGAAGATTCGCACCTGCTGCACATTATACCTGTCCACAAGGCTTTGGTCTAATAGGTGGGTAATTTCCAAGGCCATATGTTCCGCTGGGTGAGGAGTTTCCGCAAACCCCACCGGACGCTCTGTCTCTCTGTCTTTTAGCTCTAGCGGGGGTGACCCTCTCTTTGCCTCATACAATGCGGCTGCTTCCTGTACTCTGAGGTCGAGAGGTAGTATCCCCGCCAAAACTAGAGCAGAGTGTAGGGAGACCGTTCGGTAAGATTTGCAGAGCTTCTGAGCGAAACCTCTCTGAACCGTGTTGAGCAACTTTTGCACCCCGACCTTTCTGGTTGCGGGCGCCCACACAGCAGACGCGTACAAGATTATAGGCTCTATTGTAGCCGTATAGATTGTCCGAATAACGTCAGTGTGCAATCCCCAGTCTACCTTAGCAGCCTTGGATAGCTGTCTATAGATGTTAAGAGCTTTCCGGCACTGTAACGCTACATGCGTCTTAAAGGTCAGTCGGTCGTCGATAGTTAGTCCTAAAATTTTGACCTCCCGCGACATGCCAACGCTGACCCCCCCCATGCTCAGCTGCGGGGTGTCATACTTAAGTTTTTTGGTTAAAGCCATCGCGTAAGTTTTATGTGGCGCAAACTTCAACTTATTTCTGACACCCCACTGCTGAACGTAGGCGAGCGCAGCGTCCGCACGCCTCGACACGTCAAGACCAGTGTCTCCGTCGAAGACCATGACGACGTCATCCGCGAAGGCCTGCACATATACTCCCAGCCCTTCCAATTCCCTCAGCAAAGGATCTAGAAGAAGGTCCCACAGGATGGGACCACCGATTGACCCCTGCACGCAACCTTTGTTGGTGCTCCTCGTGCATTCTTCCCCAGCGTATCTTACACTGACTTTTCTGCAGTCGAGATAGCTATCCAGTAGCCTCCTAATATTTACCGGACACTTTTCCTCAGCCAAACGATTTCGGATAGCCGGCCACCAGGCGCTATCGAAGGCCCCCTCTATATCCAATGACACTAGGGTAACCAGCTTTTTCTGCTTAATCAGACCCTCGATTCGGTGTATTAGAGTATAGAGGGCGTCCTGGGTACCCTTCTGGGGCATGAAACCAAACTGACGAGTACTAATCCTCGGTACTATATGCCATTTAATCCTTGCTACTGTCATCTTCTCCAGGACCTTCTCCAAAACCGGCAACAGACCGATGGGTCTGTAAGCTTTGGGGTTCGTGTAATCGTCCTTGCCTGGTTTTCTCAGGACTACCACGGTTGCCTGCTTCCAGATGTCCGGGAAGTGACCTATCTCTAGGCACTTGTTGAATAGGGCAAGGGATGCGTCCAGGTCCTGGCAGATAGCTCTGCTGCAGATATCTGCTGTGAAGCCATCCGCACCCGGAGCCTTCTTGGGATTGAAACTGCCCGCCGCGGTTTTGAGCTCTAGCAGTGTAAACGGTGGGTCATGAATTTCATCATGCCGCCACGCGTTTACCCACTTTGCCGCTTCTCTAGCACGGCGATGGTCTTCATTGTCAGTTTCCTCCAGGTCTTGTGGGTAGAACGACTCCGCAAGTAAGATCGCTGACTCTCTTGGGTTCAGAAATACACCGTCTTTGGTTAGGGTCAAGTCTTCCTGTCTCCTGGTGGTCCTACGTATGATACGGTATATACCGTCCCATACTCCCTCCTTGTCTTGTCTTTTACAGAACGCCTTCCAACTTTCTATTTGGGCTTTCTTGGCTTGGCACTCATATTCTTCTTTCTTTTTCAGGTACTCAGTTACCACTATTTCTTTGCGGTACGGTGCCGCGTTCTTGATTTTACGCCTGAAGGTAGTGGCAACTTTCTTCAGCCTTGCGAGCTCATCATTCCACCATGGGACCTTGAGTACTTCTGTATTCTTCTTGATAGGCATGCTAGTTTTGCATGCTTTGGTAATGGAATCAGTAAATTTTAAAATGGTCTCTTCTAATTCTGATTTTGTATGGATGTTTTCTATTGACTCTACGTTAAAATTGTTGGTTAAATTATGTTCTAAAATAGTGCTATTAAAAAGGTCCCATTTTGCCTTTTTTTTTTTTTTTAGGTAGGTAAAAATCATCCAATGACGAGTCCCACCCTTGGGCGGAGCGGGATACAAGTGTCAGACTCTTACTGACTAAACAACCTACCCCATTCCAACGTTGCCATATACACCAGGGCCAGAGCCTTCCTTTCAGACGCGAACCCATGGCCCCAGTTGGCTTCGACCCTTATGCAGGGTCCCTACGGTTTGCTGACAACTCCTTGAGGCGCGCGGGAACAGTGCGCGCCGTCGACGACTGGGCTTGGTCCGGACGGTTACCAGACGATTGGACGGCGAGCTACCCATTGCTCGCCATCCACAAGCCCGCGCCTACGGTGGCCGGAAATCGGGATCGGAATCTCGGCGGCGTCTCGGGCGTGAGCGCCGTTGTCTTAGGCGGTCGGCTTCCTCCTTTGCTAGCATTACTGCTTCGCAAAAGGAGGCGACCGCCTGCCACTCCTCTTCGCTCCGGACCATGGCCTCGACCAAGGCCCGGCGCGAGAGATCGCCGCCGCCGATCGCCCCCACGAGGACACGGCGATGCTCTGCCCAAGCGGGGCAAACCTCGACCGTGTGCTCCACCGTATCCTCCGGGCGGTCCACACAGTGGCGACACCCGGGGCCCTAGACAAGTGGCAATCGCTCCGTGTCGAATCCATTTCTAAGTTCGATTTCGCCTTAACGATGTCGACCACAAAATGGTAGACAAAGTGACATCGACTAACATATCGATAAGTCGAAGTGTTGGTTCGATAAAATAACAACTTCTTGGCTATCATTATCGAATTAAAACGTCCAATTTGACGTATAAACAACTAATAGCAATTAGCGAATCGAAAACGTTTGACCACGTGACTTTTCGAAGGCATATATCAGTTCCATACTTTTGGAGTTTCGAATTTCGTTATCGTTAGTGAGAATGTGACTTTGTCTAAGCCCCCCGGGCGTCTCTTCCGCACGAATTCGATGCAGGTACCTCCCGAACTTACCATGTCCGGTGAGGACCTGCGTCATGCGGAAAGTAAGAACGCCGTAAGTTCTTTCCAGCCACGCCTCAAGGAGGGGCATTACCGCCATAATTATGGCGTGCCCAGCACTGGGTTGCGATAGCCGCTGACGCCATTTCACCATCACGAGATCCCGCCGGAGCTCTTTCCGCCACGCCTTGACATGTTCAGGCAGCGGAGTTTCACCCCGGCGTTGCACTTCCATGCGCAGATCGTGCATGCGTGCAAGGACTGTTGCCTCCAGATCCCATGGTGGCAGGCCAGCAAGAAGGCTCGCCGCTTCACGGGAAATCGTTCGGTACCCCCGGATCACGCGTATTGCCATGACCCTCTGGCATGCGTTCAGCTGGGCCCGCGGTTGCTGCTGCAACGACGGCGCCCACACTGGCGCCCCGTAAAGGGCCATGGACCGAACGATTCCTGCGTAGAGCTTCCGGCAGGGGGCGTCTGGACCCCCAAGGTTCGGCAGGAGCCGCTTGAGGGCAGCCCCTGTCCCATTTTGCCTTCTTGGTGTTATAAAGCCTTGTAGTTCTCTGTACTCTGAGGCCTCTACTCTTGCGGAGTTTAATTTCGAGTAGGATGGCGTTATGGTCCGAGCTCGTCATCTCCTGGTCTACCTCCAGTTATCCACCAATTCCAGTAGATCTTCTGAACAGGCTGTGATATTTACGAAACTGGTGAACACCCTGTTACCTCTCACGGTGTCGAACGTTGGCATATCACCTCTATTGAGTATCTGTAGGCCAGACTCTTCCAGGGTACCGGACATCTCAACTCCCCTGTGGTCTTCTATGGTACTTCCCCACCAGCTACTCTTGGCATTACTATCACCTCCAATGAGCAGTCCTTCTGAGCCCAGCTCCTTTCTGATGTTTCTGATCTGATCCAAGTATGGCCCTATTGGTTGATCTGGTTCGAAATAGAAGGATACCACCGTGATTTCCCAAGCAGAGGTTCGGATCCTCACTACAACTATATTGTTGGTAGTGAGTTTCGGGCACTGGAAGACGTCAAGACTGTCGTCGAAGACAACAATAGCCGCCTTCACAGTCCCATCTCCTACTGCTGCGCACTGGAAGACTCTCGCCCCACGGTAGTCCCTCATCCTTCTCCCCCCACCCACGTACGGCTCCTGGATCAAAGCAAAAGCAAATTTCCGCTTACTGGCCTCTATGACGAGTTCCGTGGTCGCCAGCTTTTTCCTCTGAAGGTTTGCCTGGGCTACTGCATATTTACTGGTGGGGCTGCCTGCCCCGGAGCGACTTGTGACCACCTTAGCAGTACGCAACTTTTGCTCTAGCCAGTGCTTCCCACCTCTTACGTACCGGGCATTCAGAGCTAAAGACATTATGCTGTATGCTCTCTGCTTTCGCGGCTGTGCAATTGCTGCAGGTTGGTGGTGCTGCTGCCAGATAATCGGCACACTGCGCTCTCATGTGCAGGCCACCGCAGTGACTGCACTTTGGGAGGGTGTCCTTGCGGAACCGCCTGCTATGTCCATATGCAAGGCACATGGAACACTGCACGAGTGGAGACTGGTCTGCAACTCGAATTCTCTGCATATCTATATGCACAAACTCCCTGTCTATTATGCGGTTATATATAAGCGGGGACACACTTAACGCAATGTGATTTGTGAGCGGGTTTCTGGCCCGTTTTCTAAATTTAATTTGGGCTCGGTCATCCTTCTTGTCAAGACTACGAAACACCTCCGCATTCTGGTTCCTCAAGGCTACGAGAACGTCCTCGTTAGTGTTAAACGATAACACGTCCTTGAGAACCAGCATGGGATCCTGGTTCTTCATGTCCTCGACAACCAGTCCACCATCTGCACTTTCAAGTCGCTCCTTTACTTTCCTCCTTTCTTCCTCTGTTCTGCATCCTATTAGAACCTTCTTATCCTTCACTTTCCTCACCCTCTCCACCGTTACCCAGCCGTCCTTGGCGTTCACCGCTTTTCTCACTTCGTCCATCACCTGGTCGCATGTGTGGCTGTCATCTTTTGACGTGATCACAACTGAGTGTAGAGAGTTCTTATCGGATACGTACCTTCTAGAAGGAGCCGAAGCTACACTTGCATATGAGACGGGCTGTGAGGTTGCGTGCGACGCGACGACTTCCCTTAACTTTTCTAATTCGTCCGTTGTTTTGTCAATTTTTGCGCTTTGTTCTCTTATCATATTTATTAATTCTTCCCCCTCCTTTCCTGATATTATCCCTTTTTTCACCCTATCCCCCGACGGTATATTTTTATCCCCTTTTTCTCGTATACTATTGGTAGGAATTTTATTTATAGTCTCTGCTGCAATATCTTTTACGAGTTGGTAGAGTTGTTCGACTGCCAGAGTGATACCGGCCTTTAAGTCGGTCTTCAAATTACGTGATTCGTTCAAATGAGACTTCGCCCTTAGTAACCAGATTCGGGCCTCTTTCACTCTGTCAGTAGATGCCTCGGGAACAACCTTCGGCGACCCGCCCGGCGCCTCCACGGGTCCTCCACGCTTTGTCATCTTGTCTAAGGACGAGGTGGCTTTGTGCGCTGGATTGGTCACCAATGCTTGTGCAAGCTTCTTCGGTGAGACTGTTGCAGTGGCAGAGGTTGAAGGGGCTGTCTTTTCGTCGATTTTACTGGTCTCCCACTCTCCAATGCTCTTGCGAACATTGTGGGCTTGGGTCAGATGTTTTGGAGAGGGTCCTGCTTTTTCCGTACCAGTCGGAGAGTTGGACTTTGAGTCCGCAGCAGTCATCTTATGTGGTGTATGCGTTATCGGCATTATCGAGATGCTCGTCGGTAGATAAGTCAGTCGATAAAATAGTGATTCTACTAACCCTGTAAAGGGGATCCCCCCTTTACAGTAATCAGTCTTAGTCAGTAAAGTGTTTTATCCCTGTAAAGAGGGGATAGCGTCCTTAGTCACAGACACGGGAATGCACACAAACGTATTAATTTTTACAACCACAATGTCTTCAGACGTGACTTCAGTCAGAGTGATGCTCGCGATCAGCTCCATCAAAGTAGAGTCAGTCTCAAAAAAAAAAAAATATATATATTATACATATATATCGCGGCTTCGTCAGTTTCTTACACAGAACTCTATCTTTTTCGTCAAAACGCCGACAAATTTGGACTAATGGTTACCGAGATAATGAATTTTTCTGTGTGTTTACGTAATTTGAAACTGAATTTGACCCCCCTGAATTTTGAAGATAGATTTTTGAAACTCAAAACTCTGATAGGTTTTGTCTAAAAAATCGGCTCGGCATCGAGAAAAATCCAATAGCACCCTTATTTCTTGAGAAAATACTCCTCGAATTTTAACAATTTTTTGGTTAAAAATAATTAAATAATTCCTTAAATACTTGACATAAAATAAAAACTTAAATCTAGTACTTAATTTTAAGACAATAAAAAATATAGTTAACCCCGATAGTTAATTATTTAGGGCTGTCACAAATTTTTAGTATTTTTGAAAGTCTTGAAACTTGGAAACCACTTAACTTTCAGGAGTCCTGAAAACGTCACTAGGCCGCATCCAAAGTTCTCTTGGCTGTTGTACAAGTAGCTACTCGAAAAAGTCAGCTGTTCCAATACCATGTGGCCACGTGCTCCTTGGAAAACTGCTGTATTTTCTGTGTTTCCATCCGGAAAAATCAGGAAGTTACGTCAGTCGACGCGTCTCATCCAGACGCACATGCATACAGTCCAAAACATATATGCTTTCGCAACAAAACGGGAGTTATCTTGAAAAAACCATCAAAGTTTTGCACTTTTTGAGGTTAGAACTGGCACTTTTTGAGGTTAGAACTAGGCAACTTTCTCCAAACTTTCACTGGTAGAGTAGGGTAGAGTAGGGTAGAGTAGGGTAGAGTAGGGTAGAGTAGGGTAGAGTAGGGTAGAGTAGGGTAGAGTAGGGTAGAGTAGGGTAGAGTAGGGTAGAGTAGGGTAGAGTAGGGTAGAGTAGGGTAGAGTAGGGTAGAGTAGGGTAGAGTAGGGTAGAGTAGGGTAGAGTAGGGTAGAGTAGGGTAGAGTAGGGTAGAGTAGGGTAGAGTAGGGTAGAGTAGGGTAGAGTAGGATAGAGTAGGGTAGAGTAGGGTAGAGTAGGGTAGAGTAGGGTAGAGTAGGGTAGAGTAGGGTAGAGTAGGGTAGAGTAGGGTAGAGTAGGGTAGAGTAGGGTAGAGTAGGGTAGAGTAGGGTAGAGTTGGGTCGGGTAGAGTAGAATATTCTGTTGCCGGGAGCGAAGCCGCGGGCAAAAGCTAGTAAAATATAAATTAAACAAGATGTCCACTAATACTACGGCTCCATACAAAATCTGTGTTTTTTAGGGTTTCGTAATCAATAAAGAACCCTTATAGTTTCGCCAAGTCTGTGTGTCTGTCCGTCCGCGGATAATTTCAGCGGCCGCTAGCACAAGAACTTCATGGCGTCGCATCGCGAGACAGGCGGTGGCGCAAGACTCGACCGACACATGACCACGACCACTCTGTCAAGAGTGCACGACTAAGAAGAGAGCACTAGAAAGCTGAAATTTTGTACCAATATGTATATCAATCACGCCGACAAAATGCAAAAACAAAAAGTAGTAAAAATGTTTTATTAGGGTACCTCCCCTACAGGTAAGTGGGGAGTGATATATTTTTTTCATTTCTACCCAAACGTGTGATATATTGTTGAATAGGTATTTGAAAAAGAATTAGGGGTCCCGTAAAATATTTTTTTGATAACGTTCATATTTTCGGAAATAATCGCCTCAAAAGTTAAAAAAAAACAATGCCTTAATAACCCCCCCTTCTAACTTTTGAATCATAAGTTTAGGAAATATGAAAAAAAATCTTAGAAGTAGAACTTTAAAACCTTTCTAGATTTTTTTTATGTGTTTGATAGGATTAACAGTTTTTTTTTTAATAACAAAAAAAAAAAATTCCGCACTAGTGCGCAAAACATTAAATTGCGTGCATAACAGCGGGTTTTCGAAGTAAGTGTAATGGAAAAATCAATTTTCTCTTTTTCCAGGTCCTGGGGAGAGACTCTCATCATCTTCACCTGTCGTGAACCCAGCCGATGTCATCCGATCGTTGACGATGCTCGGCTAACACCTGCACAGATGAGGCTGAAGAGAATTCACGCTTTTTTCTATTAATTTACTAAATGTGATTAATTTTAGATAAGTTTTAAGTTTTTTTTTTGAATCAAGATCAAACTTATCAGGAATACTTAACATAAGTAAGTGTATGTTAAGTGCTTTTAATAAGCCTTTTTTTTGTTAAGTTTTTTAATGTTGCTAATTTTGGCAACATTTTTTAACTTAACTATATTCTAATATACATCGGTTAAGTTTCGATCTTTTTAATCCCGTGGAGGGTCGATCCGGTATACTTAAGAAACACTATCGATTTGTAAAGTTAAAATAAAAAAAAATAAAGTGTTTATTTTCTAAAACTCGAATTAATAAACGCATGCAGGAAATTAATCATTTCATTAAACATCAGCTAAGCGACTCTAATGACTTGTAAGTTGTAGGTAGTTGTCGATCGTTGCGTACTAACTACCTACATGTTATTGGACTTGATAAGCTGATGTTTACTTAAAGAATATTAATTAATTTCGTACATGCTTATACTAATTCGAGTTTTTGAAAAAAAAGTACTTTCATCTTTACAAATCAATAGTTTTTCATCGACCAATCAACCTTAAACGGGATTAAAACGATCAAAACTTAGCGGTGTATTTTTTTTTTGTTGCTTACTTTTTGTAGCTCCATTGGTAGGAGACCTCTTTTTGTGCTAGAGGTCGACCGGGGCAGCTACTACCACCATGCCTATTTCTACCTGGTAGCAGTCAAACTGTCTTCTGGCCTGAAGGGTATGGTAGCCGGTGGTACACCAGCACAACAGACGTGGACATCTTCGTCTCAACGTTGGCAGGGCATCAGCGATTCTCTAATGTCATTTGCTAATGTCCAAGCAAGCGGTGATGCTTACCATCAGGTGCACCGCTAGCTTTTTTGCCAACCAAAAATAGTCTTTAAGTTTAGCACGTAAAAGAGTTTTTATACAATTTTATAGAAAATAAGCAGTAGAGAAATTATAATAAGGAAGGTATATGATTTTTTAGGATTAAAAATTAGGTTAAGTGAGTTGTGGTTTTATTTAAAAAAATCCTAAGAACCTTGGGACCCTGCAGAAGGTTTGAAGCCAACTGGGGCCAAGGGTTCGTGTCTAAAAGGAAGGCTCTGGCCCTGGTATATATGACAACGTAGGAAAGGATTTTTTTTAATGGTAGGTAAAAATCATCTAATGACGAATCCCGCCCTTGAGCGGGGCGGGAAACAATATAGGACTCATACTGACTAAACAATCCACCCAATTCCTTCTTAGCCTTTATGTTGGGGTCTGACCTGCCTTTCAGAAACTGGACCGAGGCCCTAGTAGGCTTCGGCCCTGCAGTTGGGCCTCTACATTAGCTGACAACTACTTGAGGTGCTCGGGAACAGAGTACGCTGTCGATGACTTGAATTGAACCGAACTATTACTGGACGACCGATGGCGGGCTACAATGGGTTTTTTATGGTAGGTAAAAATCATCCAATGACGAATCCCGCTCGTGTGCGGAGCGGGAAACAGTGTCAGACTCTTACTGACTAAATAACCTACCCCGTTCTTTCCTTGTCTTATTCCCAGAGCCCCGGTATAATGCTTTCGCACCAACCCTTAGCTCCAGGAGGCTTTGGCCCTGAAAGGCCCCTACATCTACACCTGTGACGTGGGTGCGTTCACTAACATGTAAAGTCACATACACAAGATACCCAGACCCGGAACACCTATCTGTAGGCCATAAAAATATGTGTTCCGTGCGGGAATCGAACGCGCGACCCTCAGCAGTCAATTGCTCAACCAGCCAACCCGCCAACACCAGCAGAGCCGTCGATTCGTGTCTGAAAGGAAGGCTCTGACCCTGGTATATATGGCAACGTAGGAACGGAGTGGGTTTATTAGTCAGAAAGACATGGTTACTTGATTTTTACTTATCATAATTTTAATATGGCTTGGTTTTTTTAAATTTTAGAAATACTGTCAAACTGATGGCCTTTCTTGTGGTAGGTTGAAAAGCTTCCTGGAAAGGAAGGCGTGGGTTTTATATGTAGGCGTAGTTCAATGCTCTTTATCGATTCATGATGCGCAGATAGGGGAGGGGCGCCATTGCGCATCGCAATGCAGATAAGAACGTACATAGCTACCTTGTATACAAGGTGTCACTGACATGTTAACGCAAACGAATACCATAGATCCAGTACATGATTCTGGACACCCTAGTGGTGGAATTTTTCATCGGTTCTTTTCAAATTTTTGAACAAAAAGTTTTGTTTTTTTTTATTTTTTAACCAATCCCAATGATATTTTTAGGAAGAAAAAGAAAAAAAAAATTTCATAAAAAAATTATAAAAATTTCATCGAGGCAAATAAAGTCGTTATTCTAATCAAACCCGATGACATTATTAATTTAGAATGTAATTCACTCATTTCTTTCGCAAAAAATGTTAAAATCACGTAACATACATATACAGTTTAATTTAAAAAACGGGAAAAAATTATAAAAAAAAATAAGAGAAAACCGACAAAAAATTCCAAAGGTGTCCAGAATCATGTACTGGATTTATGGTATTCATTTGCGTTAACATATCCATGAAACCCTGTATATTATAATAGTACCGTTTCACAGTGAGAAACTATATTACCGATGTATGTGTGGACCACGCCTGGTTTGTACGTAGAAAGACATCGTGTGGCGTAGATCTAACGTACAGTACGGCCGTTGGATCTTGGCCAGTCTGAAGTTAGGCTTTGCGAACTTAAGCGCTTTTGCACTCGTACAAAAATAAAGTGAAAACAGTCCATATTTGCCGAATACAAACATTTTACCGAATTACAAAGAAGTTTATTTAAGAAAAGGGAGTTAGTGATAGTGTGACGGGTGACAGGACAGAGTGGAAGAAAAAAACATGTTGCCCCCAAATAAAATGGGATAAGGGTAGGATGATGATGATGATGATGACAAAGAAGTTTATTTAGGGTTCCACACCTCAAAAAAAGGAACTCTTATAGGATCACTTTGTAGTCTGCCTATTTGTCTATAAAAAAAAAAAACATATAAGTAGATATATAGATAGATAGATAGATATATTCTTTATTGCACACCAAAAATAAAATTAACAATAGGAACTTAAAATTAAAAGAGTGTCACAATGGGCGGTCTTATCGCTAAAAGCGATTTTTTAAAGACAACCTTTGGATGGATTTTACAAAGAAGAAAAGAAAGATACGTAGGTTCATGGTGTATTAACATATATACAATACATATAATATAATACATACATAACTAATAAAATACATATAATACAAACAATATATATATATATATATATATATAGAATATGTGAAGTCAAAAAACAGTGCACCTAACGTTTAGGACGTCAGATAGTGATCAATAACCATATTTTTAAAAATTGGTAATGTTTGTGCTTGCCTTACCGACACGGGCAAAGCATTCCACAGCCGCACCGCTTGAATTGTAAACGACTTGTCGTAATAATTAGTGGAGTGGCTTGGCATCTCTAGCCTTAAGTTTTCTGATGACCTGAGATGTCTTGAATGTGTGTCATGAAGGAACTTGAAACGTTCTTTAAGATAAGCGGGAGTTTTAGGATTGAACAGAACACTGTAGAGTAGAGACAAGATGTGTACGTTCCGGCGAAGACGTATTGGAAGCCACTTGAGTTTCATACGAAAATCGGATATGTGATCATACTTGCGCAAGCCAAATATGAATCGTATGCAAACATTTTGAAGACGCTCAAGTTTATCAAATTGTGCCTCAGTGAGATCGAGATAACTGACATCAGCGTAATCAAGGATGGGGAGTAATAGGGACTGTAAGTAGTTTTATTTTTAAAGTTCTTGAGACTTAGGTATTTGTTGATGATACGTAAAAATCATCGAATGACGAATCCCGCCTATGAGCGGAGTGGGAGACAGTGTCAGACTCTTACTGACTAAACAACCTACCCCATTCCTTCCTTGCCGTGATCTCAGTGCCCCGGTAATATGCCTTCGCATCAACCCTTGGCCCTAGGAGACCCCTACAGTTTTACTACAGATGGAACGGGACAGATGCGGTCGGCCTCCACCTTTGCTAGCATTACTGCCTGGCAGAAGGAAGCAACCACCTGCCACTCCTTGCTATGGACCATGCCCCGGCGTGAGAGGTCGCCGCCGCCGATCTCCCCCACGAGAACACAGCGATGCTCTTCCCAAGCGGGGCACACATCTACCGGTCTGGAGGCCTAAGGCTCCTGCAAGGATTGGTGAAACTGACACTGATCACTGATCTGGGACACAAAGGGCAGCTAAAAGAACAAATGTGAACAATCGCTTTAACACAGAATGTCCTAGAATCAGAAATTTGATTTCAGATTTCCAGACCGTTTGGTTTGATTTTCTTGTTTTTGATTGTTTACATTTTTTTATTATTATTTTATTTATTGTTTTTAGTTATGTGCTTAGTTTTGAAATATTGTTGTGCTTTTATCTTTTATTTCTTTTCATGTTTTTGTTGCATCAAATAAAATGTCATCAATAAAACAAAACGTCTAAATTCAAAACATGTGACGTCCACCAAACCGCATTGGGCTTTTTTTATGGTAGGTAAAAATCATCCAACGACGAGTCCCGCTCTTGGGCGGAGCAGAAAACAAGTGTCAGACTCTTACTGACTAAACAACCTACCCCGTTCCTACATCGCCATACATACCAGGGCCAGAGCCTTCCTTTCAAACGCAAACCCTTGGCCATAATTGGCTTCGCCCCTTCTGCAGGGTCCCTACGGTTGCTGACAACTCCTTGAGGCGCGCGGGAATAGTGCGCGCCGTCGACGACTGGGCTTTGTCCGAACGATTACCAGACGACTGGACGGCGAGCTACCCAATGCTCACCGTCCGCAAGCCCGCGCCTACGGTGGCCGGAAGTCGGGATCAGAATCCCGGTGGCGTCTGGGGCGCCAACGCCGCATTACTGCTTCGCTGAAGGAGGCGACCGCCTGCCACTCCTCCTCAAACCGCATTGGGCTCGTATGAATGAATCGGCCGTTCCCTCTCTCAAAGAAGAAGCTCAAATTCTAGCAGTTAGAATATTATAAGGTTGACTATGTCAAAACATGACAGGGTCCTGTCAAAGCTCACACCGAAGACATCTGCCGAAGTATATCATCAGACAATTTCGGTAAACGAAACTGGAGTTTTCTGATGTACTTTATTTTTAGTTATCACCATTATTTCTGCAAAAAGACATAACTAGGCCTTTCCTAAGCGTATTTTTTCGGGATCGACCGTCTGCGGAGAGGTGTAAGTTGTAGGAGGAACACCACCCTCCACCGCCCGACTTTGTCCAACCCCGGGAACATCTGCCACTTGGATATGAACTGCAGTGGCCTGTATGGAAAGCAATCAATAGATTGCGCACCCAAGTAGGCCGCTGCAAACACAACTTGGCAAAATGGGGGATTATAGACCCCGGTGACACACAGTGCGAGTGCGGTGTCTCTGACCAAACAATGGCCCACCTATTGGAGTGCTCAAAATGTCCCTACAAGTGCACGCTGGAAGACCTTAAGAATGCCAATGAAGCTGCTATAAATGTGGCAACCTACTGGGCCCAAAAACTTTGAGGGAAGCGGAATCCATCGATTCGAGAAGAAGAAGAAGCGTATTTTTTTGTGGTGGGAAAAATCATCTAATGACGAATCCCTCTCATGGACAGAGCGTGAAACAGTGTCAGACTCTTACTGACTAAACGACCCACCCCGTTTTCTCTGCTTCAAGAGATCGCAGACCTGCCCCCTTAGCTAAGTTACAACCGTTTCATTAACGTCAAACGCTAGGAATTGGCCACGCCTTCAATTTCTTTGTTCTGGACACGTGACGGAAACTCGGCAAGTGCGAGTCGAATTCACACACGGAACCCTCAGTTCTGTACCAATTACGGTTTACGATTTAATGGAGTAACTAAAAAAAAATACTAACTAGGTCTCGTTTGGAGCAGTGGTGGCCGAGTGATAACGGCCCCGACTTACGAGTCGTAGGTCGCGGGTTCAAACCCAGCCAGGCGCATTACTTTGTGTAATTTATTTCATCACCACTGCTCTCAAAACGGTGAAGGAAAACTTCATGAGGAAACCGGCATGTCCTAGAACCAAAAATTCGAAGACATGTGACATCCACCAATCCGCACTGGGCCCGCGTGGTGGATTATGGCCCATTCCTTCTCCTAGAGAGAGGAGGTCTGTGTCCCTGCAGTGGGAACATTAAAAGGCTGATGATGATGAGGTCTCGTTTAAACACATTTTCGTTGGAAGTTTGCATGGTAATGTATAACATGATATATTTTTTTTAGTTTTATCATTCTCTTATTTTTTAAATAGAGGGGTTGTCACATCTTACCACTTTGGAAGTGTCTCTCGCGCAAACTATTCAGATTAAAAAGTTGTTGTATGTTGAACCTCAAAATTTTTTTTTCTACTAACATGTCGATCAGGGCGCTCGCGGGGTTTAATGGAAAGTTTAGCTTATTTTTTAACTAGCTTTTGTCAGCGGCTTCGCCCGCGTACATAAAATATAGCCTATGTCACTCAGGAGTAAAGCAGCTTTCTATTGTTGCTACAATTTTTCCAATCGGACCAGTAGTTCCAGAGATTACCTCCTACAAACAAAGAAACAAAAAAACAAACATTACCTCTTTATTATATTAGTGTAGAAGATTTAAATTGTCTACTAGCGACCCGCGCTAGCTTCGTATGAGTGCAATGGTGATTTTAAAAATATGATGCATCTTTTATAGATATTATAAACATTTCTCTTGAATCACTCAATCTATTAAAAAAAACCGCATCAAAATCCGTTGCACAGTTTTAAACTTTTAAAGATCTAAGCATAAATAAGGACAGACAGCGGGAAGCGACTTTGTTTTATTCTATGTAATGATGCTAACGCCGGCGTTCCCTTGTTATTTAATTTCAATAGTATAGTTCTTATAGTTTGGAAAAAAAATGACTGATACACACTACGTACCAGCAACAACGACGGACAGACAGGAAGACAGACAAATAGACACACATGACGAATCTATAAGGACCAATATACGGACAGATGAGAAAACAAAATGTTTATTGGGTCTCAAACGGTTACAATTATACAATTGTGAATGAAACAGCCCCAGTAAGTTATTAATAATACTTGTGTTGGGGTTGTCTCGCTCCTTCCCTTAATTGGTAACAATGTTGAAACTTAGTAAAATTAAAACAAAAATAACAAATAAAGCAAATAAAAATCAAAACCAGATTTGTAAAAACAAAGTGAATAATTACTTATAAGGTAATAAGCTGCTCAGTGTATTGTGTTATGGTGAGTATGTGTATTTGTACAGAAATACAGACAAACTCAAACTCAAAACTCAAAATCATTTATTTCAAATAGACCATTTACAGGCACTTTTGAAATGTCAAAATTGAAGCTAGTTTGCACGTTCCAAGGTGTAGACTCCTATGGAGAAGAACGTGCAAGAAACTCCATGGGCACTCTTTTAAATCAAAATTTATATTTACATATTACTTGGTTACAAAATGTTGATTCTAATATGCGAGCACGATCACGACGGGGGATGCGGTGTCCCGGGGCAGGTGTGTCTTGGCGGTGTCATTGGACATTGCCAACGCCTTTAATTCCCTGCCCTGGAGTTGCATTAGGACGGCACTCCGATATCACCGGGTGCCCGACTACCTCTGTCGTACAATCGAGGCCTACCTGTCCGACAGGTACATAATCTACCCCGGTCACCAAGGAGAATGGAAACGGCGAGAGATGTCGTGCGGTGTCCCACAGGGATCGGTACTAGGACCGCCCTTGTGGAACATCGGGTACGACTACGTGCTGCGCGCCGACCTCCCCGTAGGGGTCAGCGTGGTCTGCTACGCAGACGACACGCTGGTCCTAGCGCAGGGAAGGTCGTATCAGGCGGCGGTCGAACTAGCGACACGTGGGGTTGCGACAGTCGTTGAGAGAATCCAGCAGTTGGGACTCAAGGTGGCACTGCACAAGTCCGAGGCCATGTGCTTTCACGGCCCTCGGAACGCGCCACCAACGGGTTCCCAACTAACGGTAGGAGGAGTTCACATCGGCGTCGGGTCGACGATGAAGTACCTGGGACTTGTCCTCGACAGCCGATGGAATTTCGAGGAGCACTTCCGACGTCTGGCTCCCAAACTCAATCGGACGGGGGCTGCTCTCAAGCGGCTCCTGCCGAACCTTGGGGGTCCAGACGCCTTCTGCCGGAGGCTCTACGCCGGCATCGTTTGGTCCATGGCCCTTTATGGGGCACCAGTGTGGGCGCCGACGCTGCGTAAACGCCCGGCGGCCCAGCTGAACGCCTGCCAGAGGGTCATGGCCATCCGGATGGTGCGGGGATACCGCATGGTGTCCCGCGAGGCGGCGAGCCTCCTTGCTGGCCTACCACCATGGGATTTGGAGGCAACAGTCCTTGCACGCATGCACGACCTGCGCGTGGAGATGCAACGCCGGGGCGAAACTCCGCTGCCCGAACATGTCGAGGCGTGGCGGAAGGAGCTCCGGCGGGATCTCATGGTGAAGTGGAAAAAGCGACTGTCGCAACCCAGCGCTGGGCACACCGTAATCTTGGCGGTAGTGTCCCTCTTTGAGGCGTGGCTGGATAGACCTCACGGCGTCCTCACCTTCCGCATGACGCAGGTTTTCACCTGACATGGGAAGTTCGGGAGATTCCTGCACCGGATTCGTGCAGAAGAGACGTCCGGGTGTCGCCACTGTGAGGCGAGCCCGGAGGACACGGTGGAGCACACGGTGGAGGTGTGCCCTGCTTGGGAAGAGCATCGCCGTGTCCTCGTGGGGGTGATCGGCGGCGGCGACCTCTCGCGCCGGGCCCTGGTTCAGGCCATGGTCCGCAGCGAAGAGGAATGGCAGGCGGTCGCCTCCTTCTGCGAAGCAGTAATGCTCGTAAAGGAGGAGGCCGACCGCATAAGGCAAAGGCAACGGCGTACTCGCCGTAGCCGTCGCCGCCGCGATCCTGCCGATATCCGGCCACCGTAGACACTGGCTCGCGGACGGTGAGCAATGGGTAGCTCGCCGTCCGATCGTCTGTTAAGACCGAGTCCAAGTCGTCCACGGCGCGCACCGTTCCCGCGCGCCTCAAGGAGTTGTCAGCAACTGCAGGGGCCCTTCAGGGTCGAAGCCTCCTGGAGCCTAGAGGGTGGTGCAAACTGTTACCTCGACTCCAGGAATAAGGCAAGGAAGGTACGGGGTAGGTTTTTTAGTCAGTAAGAGTCTGACACTGGTCTCCCGCTCCGCCCAAGAGCGGGTTTCGTCATTGGATGATTTTCACCTACCATAAAAAAAAAATATATGCGAGCACGATGTAGCGGTATTTAACAAAAAGTAAAATAATAATAAAAAAAAAGAATTTCAAATAAGCGCCTAGCAGCCAAGAGATGACCGGTCTCAACTGACGGCACCCGTTCACGAGCATGACGCGTGTATCAGCCCCACTCCGCTCAACTATTTTAGAGGGAACAGAATGACCCAACACACGCGCCACCATCAGCGAGACATTTGAGAGAGCATGACAAATTTTCAGCTGCCATGCTCGTATGTCAAATAAGTTGCAACCTAGCGAAAAATGCTCCATGGTACTTCACATTTACAAAATTTAAAAAGTGCTTCTACATCATACAATGCTATTGTATCCACATCAAAAAAAAAAAAAAAATTGTAGATGGTCATGAGCTTCAATTAAACAAATAAAATATAAAACTATTACGAAAAGCCAATATAAAAAGGGCAACAACTTCCCAGTGGCGGATTTGCAGTCCTGACCGCTGTAGACCCCAGGTTACGTGCCGCCCCCTTTCTCGTCAGCACTCATCATTACTAGACACATTATTCATGAATTACTTTATTCCCATTTTTAATTGATTCCGTAAACTGTTTAACTAAAAGTATTAGCTTATAAAGCTAGTTTAGAATATTTTTAGACATTTACATAAAACATTTAAAACGGTTTTAGGTTTTATTTTTAATAAAATAAATGTTTTACAAAACTCGTCTATCTTTTATATTTTATCGTTTTCTTCTGTTTTATTGTTTTAAAAAAGAAATTTTTCGGCTTCCTTAAGTTTGATTGATTATTTATGCAACAAAATATTAATTCTGATTAAAATAAATCATCTCACTCTCACAAGGACATTATACAGATAAGATTTGCCGTTTACAGTATAGTCCAGTGCAATTAGCACTGTTAACGATAAAAAGTGGACCTAAATAGTAGTAGAATGAAACCCATTAGAAAAGGAAGATAATATAGCAAAAATTTAAGGAAAAATAAATTACGGTCGATCTGAGGTCGGGAAGTGGATGAATGTGCGGTTATAAGGGTAAAAAATGGTTTCTCTCGATTTCTGGCAAAACTATTGGTTTTATGGAAAAATGTCTTATAGCAAACTTGTAGGTCATAAAAAGATCTATGTCAAAGTAAAGAAGTATGTCAGTAAAGAAGTATGTCAGTTGGTCATACAGTTTCGGAGATAATATAAAATTACTAAAAAGTCAAATGCCGCTACCACAACTTTCATTACGGACGTTATATCCATTTACCCATAGATGGCGTTCTGCAAATACGTCATTTTTCTGAATCGCGGTGTTAAGATTTTCCATGCATTGATGACCCTCTCGAATTTTTGTGTCAACGTTCCATTCAATTGATGTTTTATTGATCGTAAAAAAAACGTAATCATACTTGATTCTGGTATGTTTTATTTATGAAGGTATGTATGGAGAATTAGAGATTGAGTAAAACCTTTTTGATTATCTAAATATAGCGCCTGCCCAACTCCAGAGTCGCGCCCATTGCCACTAGCTTCACACTGCCGTCGCACCCATTACAATTTTTTTTTTACACGATTTGCCGCCCTTAAAATCCGGCCGCCCTAGGCCCGGGCCTACTGGGCCTTAGGGCAAATCCGCCACTGCAACTTCCATTCTTTCAATAAATATGTTAACAAAAAAAACAAATTAGTAGGCAGAAGTAGACTGTGGCTGTGCTGTGGAGCAGGAACGGCATTTAACCAAGCATTGCGTGCGTTTAATGCAAGTTTTAAATTTGGATTCATTCAATTGAATAATCTCAATTGGTAATTTATTATAAAATTTAATACAGCACATGACGAATCTAAAAGAGTTTTGCCATTACGCTACGGGACCCTAAAAAGGACTAGACACACAATAAGGCTGATTATCCTACTTCCCATAGAAGTATTGATCGCTATCCTGAGCCTGCGCGTAGCACCCTAGCTTTTCCAGACCGCCTAGACTCTGAGTACCGCAGTGCGTCATTACACGTCTGCCTTGCCTGACGAGTTGGTACTCAGAGCTGATACCGGGTCGAAAGCTTCTGAAACTCTTCAGTTCTTCAGGATCTGGTCTTCTTGAACCTAAGATCCAGGTGAGTTTTTCTGTGTTTTTTTTTCGGTGTTTTTGTGTTTGAAGTTTTTTGTAGTAATTTAACTCTTTTGCAATTTTTTTTTTTGCAACAAACTTGATTTGAATTTGCTTTTGATTTTTCGTTTGTGAGATTTTTTTTAAGAGAATGCTCATGTGTTACAAGTATAATTATACCAGAAATAATGTTTCATTAAAAATACAAGAGCATATATAAGCAAAATATAGAGCAGTGGTGACCGAGTGGTAAAGGCCCCGACTTACGAGTCGTAGGCGGGTTCAAACCCAGCCAGGCGCATTACTTTGTGTAATTTATTTCATCTTTCATCGCCATTGCTCTCAAAACGGTGAAGGAAAACATCGTGAGGAAACTGGCATGTCCTAGAACCAAAAACTCGAAGACATGTGACATCCACCTATCCGTACTGGGCCCGCGTGGTGGATTATGGCCCATTCCCTCTCCTAGAGAGGAGGCCTGTGTCCCAGCAGTGGGAACATTAAAAAGGCTGATGATGATGATGAGATTTTTTTATTGTAATTCATCTTCTCATTTATCTCCAATAATTGATTTTAATATGTATTTTTATGTAGTTTTAGTTGAGTGTTGTTTTTTTTTTGTTTTATTACTTTATATAAATAAAAATAAATTCAACTCTGCATTCAACTGTGCAACATTGAACCAAAACTTAATTTGATTTTAATTTTTAATTTGTGGATTTTTTGTTTTTTTTTCCAATTAAATAACTACCTAGTTGTATTTTTTGATGACTTTGTTTTTTAGATTTTATCCAGACACACATATTGCTTTCAAATATTATCTTGTGTAGTATTGTTTTTAATGTTGTGTGTATGAGAAAACATCTTATTTCATACTAGCTTTTGTCAGCGACTTCGCCCGCGAACATAAAATATAGCCTATGTCATTCAGGAGTAAAGCAGCTTTCTAGAGTAGTTCCAGAGATTACCTCCTACAAACAAAAAAACAAACTTAACCTGTTTTGTGTGTAGGTAGATTATATCTGGGTATAATTTATCTACATTATGTATATATTTAGAAATATATAAGCATGTTTATCAGTTCCCATAACACAAGCTCTGCTTAGCTTGGGACTAGATGGCGTTGTGTGATAGTTGTGGAATATATCTACACTAATATAATAAAGAGGTAAAGTTTGTTTTTTTGTTTGTAAGAAGTAATCTCTGGAACTACTGGTCGGATTGAAAAAAAATTAGCAACAATAGAAAGCTGCTTTACTCCTGAGTGACATAGGCTATATTTTATGTACGCGGGCGAAGCCGCTGACAAAAGCTAGTGTAATTATATTTGGGGGGATAAAGGTGGGTCAGGGGGGGAGGGTAGGAAAGGAAGGCGTGGGTTTTGTATGTAGGCGTGGTTCAATGGCCGTTATCGATTCATGATGCGCAGATAGGGGAGGGGCGCCATTGCGCATCGCAATGCAGATAAGAGAGTATACATACATCTTGTATATATCTATTATGATAGTACCGGTATACTGTGAGAAACTATATTACCGATATATATGTGGACTACGCCTGGTTTGTACGTAGATCGACGTTGCGTGGCGTGGATCTAATGTAGATACTACAGTACGGCCGTCGGATCTTAGTGAGTCTGAAGTTAGGCTCTGCGAAAACTCGTAATTTTTTTTTTTTAGGTAGGTAAAAATCATCCAATGACGAGTCCCGCCCTTGGGCGAAGCGGGAAACAAGTGTCAGACTCTTAAAAAAAAAATAGTTTAAATAAAGAAATGAAATTAGCAGTTGATATTGTTGTTAAAAACTTTTATTTTTTAAAACCTTTATTTTCCTACGAATGCACAAGTGCTTAAGTTCATAGAGCCTAACTTCAGACACGCCAAGATCCAATGGCCGTACTGTATCTTTATTTGAAAAAGAAATAAAGATCATTTTTATGTTACTTCAAATGTAAAATAATTTTGTAATTATGGTTTTTTAGCCGCGTACAGTTAGGTAGGTATGTGAGAAATTCTAAAAAACTTAAACTTCATATTTGCCAAGATCTGAAGCGGCGATGGCCATACTATACTGGACTGAACAGTACGACCGACGGATAATTTTTTTAGGACAGACAGACTTCTTGACGTTTCAAAAGTGCCTGTAAATGGTTTATTTTGAATAAATTGATTTTGAATTTAACTTCGATACAAATAATATGAAAACAGTTCATAAATCTCGAATTGAGTTACAAAGATTTTAACGAATTACAAAAACTGTTTCTGAGAGTAGGTAAAAATCATCGAATGACGAATCCCATGGGGGCGTATTATAGATATATGGCAACGTAGTAACATTGCCATATATACCAGGGCCAGAGTCTTTCTGATCCAGATCCGAGTATATGGTTTAAACAATTCAATACCTTTACGCGTTCCCGAGATAAAAGGTCCTGACAGACAGACATACAGATAGACTGACAACAAAGTGATAGTATAAGGTTTCCGTTTTTTCCTTTTGAAGTACGGAATCTTAAAAAAGATCTCATTCACTACAAACTTTGCCTCACTGAATGATATTTTTTAAATATATTTTATTTAATTTATTTACAGGTCGTTCACTGATCCTCGTATTTGCTAACTTCTTGGCAAGCCAGCTTCACAAAGGCCGAAACTCTTTATCAATATAGAGATGGGTGTAAGTATATTTTTAAGAGTTTAAGGTCCTTTACTGCTCTTGAAATTCAAAATTGTATTTACTGAAATATAGAGATTTAAATTATACTATTTCATATAAATCTTCAAACATATTCAATGCCACATTTGACATTGGTAAAATGACATTAGAATTTCGCGAACTATCGAATTGCGATATTTCGAGAGAGACATAAATATAATGACATGCTGATGCTGGAAGAGATTTCTATATAAATAAGCATCACCTATGTACTTATTCTCCTGTTTCTGTATTATTTTCTTTTACTATCTAGTGTGTGAGTTGTTAAATAAATAGACATTTTCGTAAAATGTCTTTTAATAAAATGCTTTTTTTGCAGAATATCTTTTCGTCAAATATCAAATTTACGAAATGTCAAAAGTTTTGAATTAAAATTACAGTCAAATAGCTGACCCCTGTTAAATGAAATCTAAGCTAATAATAATATATAATAAGTTAAAAATTAATAACTATTTCTAATAATTCTAATGAAAAATTTAAGAAAATTCAAAATTTTTGTTGAAAATTCAATATCTTCGAACAAATTTTTAATAGTTTAGTGTTTTTATTATATATTTTTTTGTTTCACTGTAATTATAGCTAGCTAAGTATTTTTTTGTTTCTTTTTTATTTATTTTTTTAAGAAAAAAAGTTGCCGCAAACTAGATTCCTGTGTCTCCTATGTTTGTGTGTATTTTTAAATGTACATTAAGTTTATATTTTTGATAACCCAATCTTTTACCCTTTACAGTACCGCGAGCCAGCTGAACTCATCCCAGCAGTAGCCGATGAACTCTACTCATCAGCTCCACCAATGATTGACGAAGTGGAAGACATCATCAAGGAAGCAGTTCCAACTCCTTGGTCCCTGGTCCGACCCCGGAGCCGTCGCGGTCGTGAGCCGTCATAGGATTCAACCATCCTCGTTATATTAGGATTTTTTATGGTTTTTCTTATCGTTATATTGGGTTGTAGGCATGATTACTTTGTCCCAGAATTTACAGTATCGCCGTCAGATCTTGGCGACTCTGAAATTAGGCTCTGCGAATAATAGCGCATGACATTTAAATAAAAAAATAAAGGTTTTCAAAAATAACTGCCAATAACAGTTTTTAACAGCAATAACAACTGCAAATTGCGTTTGTTTGTTTATATTTTCTAATTTTTTTATTAATTTATTTATTTTACATTTTATGTACTTACACACTTACATTTTTAAAGAAAATACATTAGAAAAGAAATTGTACAAAGGTATGCTTATTTCACAAAGAAATTTCTTCCAGCCGCTGAGTTTTCAAGCGCTAAAATTTTCATACCCTAACTTCAGACTCGCCAAGATCAAATGGCCGTACTGTATCTTTATTTGAAAAAGAAATAGACGTCATTTTTATGTCACTTCAAATGTAAAATAATTTTGTAAGGATGGTTTTTTAGCCGCGTACAGATATGTGAGAAATTCGTATTAAGAGACCTAACTCAAAAACGTGGTCTTCAGGGAAGGGAAAAGAAGGAGGAGTATTAAATTTACAGGTTTAATACTCCATCTAGCATTAAAAGGCAAAATTTAATTCCCCCAAGTCGTAGGGACTCTGCAAAAGGGTCGAAGCCTAATGAGGCCCAAGTTCTCTCTCTAAAAGGAAGGTTTGGCCCCAATGCGAAGAGCAGAGAAGGAATGGGGTGGGGTTTGTCAGTCAGTAAGAGTCTGACACTGTTTCCCGCTATGACCAAGAGCGGGATTCGTCATTGGATGATTTTGTCCACCATAAAAAAAAATTACCAAGTCCGTTCCATAATAACTCACTAAGGATGGTACTCCGCTAAGTAAAGTTAGCATTTCATGCGATTATGAATCTTATTGATCCAAAAATGTTCATTTTCCTCTAAGCAAAGTTTAATATGCTTGCAGAAATATGTACCTTGAGCGCAATAAGGTACAAATTCGTATGAAATGTTGAGTTGATTTAGAAAAGTGTTGCCTTATGTGGTCTTTGATTTTCGTTCTCAGAAAAATGGGTAGTATTTATCTGTAATGAATATCTTGAGAGCAGTGGTGGCCGAGTGGTATCGGCCCCGACTTAAGAGTTGTAGGTCGCGGGTTAAAACACAGTCAGGCGCATTACTTTGTGTAATTTATTTCATCACCACTGCTCTCAAATAGGTGAAGGAAAACATCGTGAGGAAACCGGCATGTCCTAGAAACAAAAAATTTGAAAACATGTGACATCCACCAATCCGCACTGGACCCGCGTGGTGGATTATGGCCCATTCCCTATTCTAGAAAGGAGGCCTGTGTTCCAACAGTGGGAACATTGAAAAGGCTGCTGATGATGGATTTCTTGCAATATCTGTAACCGGCCTTCTATTTAACCTAGTTCTTATTTTATGATTGTATTCTTGAAGCCTTTCTAACTATCAGTAAACAAACAACAATAAAAAATAATTGATTGTTACTTTGCTGGAGATTTTTCGAGGGTTGAAATTACTAAAGCTTGTAGCGACATCTATGGCGCCACATAAGAACTACAAGAATCCTGCATCGCACAATCAAAGTTCTCCGCGCGATTTGAATATATACGACAGCCCGAAGCTAACTATTGGGTCAATAGCCCGCCAGGCCAGACTATAACACCAGTCTGGTCGGAGGATCCTCCCTTTACGATTTACTCTCTGATCCGCTTACTTCTAAAAGCTTATTTAAACTTTAAAGTTGTGAAGGGACATGTAGCGACATCTATATTGCCACTTAAGAACTAAACGTCAAAAATCAATATCGGAGTTTTTCGAACGATTAGATAGAGATATACAATAATCCAAAATCATCTATAGGGCAGTTTTTCAGTGGTTACAATACCAGCTATTTATTGAAGCTGCCATCAATCATACTTCTAACGGAATATGAGTCAAAATCGGTTGAGCGGACAGTTATAAAGGTCTCTGTCAGTAATAGGTTTAAAAAATTGGTAATATTAATGAGTACTTTGATCCCTTGAAAGATAGCAAGCAAAAATGTCAACCTATGTTAAACAATATATTTGTTCAATTTTGTTTAAAGCGCCATCTATGTCGCGATGTGAAGTGATGCTTTATTATCGACCGCATCTTGGCTTACCATCAGGTGATATCAGATAGTCAGGGCTAAAAACATTTCAAGTCAAGATGCCATAGGCTAAAAGCTCTTCAAGTTGTGCATAGGTTACTTCAAGGCAAATTTGCTCCATCACCGACCACATTATTGCTTACCATCAGATGACATGTGGTCAAAGGCAACCCTTTTAGCTGCAGGTAGTAGAGTTCTTAATGTGCTAGAACTCGCCCGGGGAGGTACTACCATCATACCTATTTCAGCTGCCAAGCAGTTCTATGCGTTCCAGCTCGAAGGGTATGACCGCCGGAGACAATTACTCGCACATGAGACCCTCCACCTTGGTCTCTAGGCGTCGCACCTGGGATGCTTCTCTGAAAGAAGGATCCCAGGTGCCCACAGCCTTGGCGACAGGTTGCTTACCATCAGGTGGCCTGTACCGTCTTTTTATGATTTGTCAGTGACTGAAAATTAACATCTTTGGTACCTATAGATATTCACATAGATACATATGCTCGATGAGATTGCATAACAGTAAGTTCAGTAGTTCTAATTAATTATAAGTTAGGATAAGTATTTTGTTGTTTTATTTCTAAAACCCTGAAAGAACCTACACTACAGGGACCCAAATATTATTTTCAAAATATTGTCATTCCAACACGTCCGCCCGTCGTTTTACAAGTCCGTGATAAGACCTGTCCTACTGTATGGATTAGAATGTTGGGCTGTGAAAAAGAAGGATGAAAAAAGACTGCATGAAGCAGAGATGAGAATGCTGAGATGGATGTGTGGTGTGACGAGAATGGATAAAGTGAGGAATGAGTATATTAGAGGAAGTCTGAAAGTGACGCCAGTGACTGAAAAGTTGAAAGGAAATCGTTTGTCTTGGTATGGTCATGTGAAGAGGAGAGATGAAACGCATGTTACAAAAAGAGTTTTTAGTTTACACGTAGATGGATGGAGAGGAAGAGGGAGGCCGAAAAAGAGATGGATGGATTGTGTAAGGAGCGATATGAAAGAAAAGGGAGTAAGTGATAGTGTGACGGGTGATAGGACAGAGTGAAAGAAAAAAATATGTTACACCGACCCCAAGTAACATGGGATAAGGGTAGGATGATGATGTGTCATTCCAACACGATTCCATTGTCATTTTGCTAAAAGTTCGTAATCTGTTAATTCATAATGGCTGATCATTGAGCGGTCAGTGGTGTCGTAATAGAATTGTGGTACGAGCTGTTTTGTAACGAATTAAAAACAATAACTGCATAATAACATTCTAATCGTAAGTTACTGATTAAAAGAAAATCAACATATGAAATTAATGATCAATTATTCTGACACTATTGTAATAGCAGATTTGTGGCCCTGGTCTGGTATGGTGGCTAATTTTACCATATACCTATCTGGTATATGGTAAAATTAGTACACTACCCTATTTTTACATGAGAAAATATCAAAAGACCCTAGTAAAACAAAATACCACGGAAGCCTGCCGGGACCCCCGATCTGAGAGGCTGCAGGCTCAGAAGAAGTAACCCAACCTACCTACTTGGATTTTTAAAATCAATAACCACAACTTGACGATTTCTGGGGCCCCTGAATTTCTACAACAAATTCAGGGGCCCTAGAAAAATCGCCATGCTTCTAATGCGGGTTTTCGGACGACGAGCAATTGGCAGCTTGCTCCTGTTGGCCGTAATGAGAACGCCTGACATGGTAAAATGACTTAGTATATAGGTACACTTCAAAGTTCAAACAGGCTGTGGCAGTGATTTGTCCAATGAGAGGTCTTTTATAGAGTACATAGTAACTACACTTGTACTACTTAATACTAGGTATATTACTACCTAATACTCTACAGATCATGGAGACTCATTTTAAATTGATTCATTTCCGTACATACACATACTGCACACATACAAAAGGTAAGTGTTAGTAGCTACTACGCAATTAGTATTTACGTCGTATGCTTGTACTAATTATCTGTCGATATTATTTCTCACAAAAATGTTTATATTATATTAAGCTTTTGTTAACGCCATCTATTGGCGAAGACTCGACCCGAGATTGAGTTTCGACGAAAGGTGAGAAGAAAGGATACAACATGCATTTCGACATCTAGATAACCTCTCGAAACTGATTTTTATATTTTTTTATTTTGGATTTTAGTTAAGCTAGTATTTTTTTTTTTAATAAAAAAATCATGTACGAGTCCAACTCGCGCACGTAGAATTCCGTAAATATATATGAAAAAATACATAAAAAAGTTCAATTCCCGAATCACAATTTTTTTGTATTTTTTGTGACGTAACCACCAATTTACATTCATTTTTTTTCTATAGGTATTTGTGATAAAAGAACTTGCTTCATGCCATTTTGTCGTCAACTTAGAAGTTTGATTTTTTCACAGCTTTAATGGAACACAGACCTGAGTACTGAGACGCCTCGAGTACTCTCTAGAAGCGCCCCAGTTCCAGGGTCGTGGTAACAGGTTAAACTTTTTCTGTATTTTTACTCTGATGGTTCGACGTACAATCATATACATAACAACTATAACAACAATAATACTATTTTTCATTCGAATAATTTTAAATTTAAACTACGAATAGTCTGCAAACGTCTTACAAGCCAGTGCGCTAATTCGTGACGCATGTGATCTTTTTAGTCATCACATGCGTACCTATATGTTTTAAATTTCAACTCGATACCTCTACGTGTTCTCGAAATAACGTGTCTTCACAGACAGACTGACAACAAAATGATTCTGTAATGGTTCCGTTTTTAAATTTCCCATTAAGGAACGGAATCCTAAAAACTATAATATCAGGACGTCTACTCTCTTTCTCCGAAAGAAAGAGAGTAGACGCTCTTTCTCCGAAATTTCGTTGTCATCAAATTTCGGAAATTAAGGCTCGGCGCAAACGGACCACCGACTACAGCAACCGATGACTATCGCGCGCTACTGCCACATTTGTAACAGTAGGGATAAGGAACGAGCGACAGCCACTGACGTTTGGAAGCCACCACATTGTAAAATCTATTCTCTGCTGCAAAGTCTTATGATAGACTTTCTTACGGAAAGTTTGCTAGCACATGGTGGTTTGGCATGGTGACGCAAGCGATATGTAGAACATCTAATCGTTAACAGTGCGTTTGGTGTAGCAGCGCCACAGTGACTGGTGTTGGCTTGTGTGTCCCGTAGCGACCAAAAGTGGCAAGTCACGGACGCTGTTGTAGCGAGTAGCGATCACCGGCGACACGTGTGGCGCGTCGTATAGAAAATACTTATGAAAAAATGTGTTAAGTCGCTATCGATAGCAACTAGTGGCTGTGGTTGGTTGCCACCTTTGCGCTGAGTCTAATTAAAGTGACACGTGGTAGGAAACAATTGAAATTTCGGACGAAATTTCGTTTTTCGGACTATGCTGATGTGTGCTACTATGACCTGAATGCAGATCTCCTCAATAAACTTGACCGTCTTCTGAATAACTGCATTCGATTCGTCTTCAACCTTCGTAAGTATGACCATGTTTCCGAGCATCGTTCGCTTTTAAAATGGTTACCCATTCGCCAGCGCAGAGCGCTAAGGGCCTTGACTACTTTGTTTTCTTTTCTTTGCAATCCTTCTTCCCCTTCATATCTGATGTCGGAAATTCAATTTCTTGGCTCTGGGCACAATAAGAACCTTCGTTCATCAAACAATCGTCTACTACAATGTCCCCTACACCGCTCAGGGCTTATCCACTCCTCCTTTTTTGTGCAGGCGATATCACTTTGGAATACGCTCCCTCCGAATATCAGGATGGCGACCAGCCGTTTGTCTTTTAAGCAGAAGGCACGAGACTACATTCGCGAGAAGTTGGCGGATTTATCTCGGCACTGACTAGATTGATTTGTTTTCACAATGACCTTTCTTATTTGTATGTATGTATCTAAGTATGTATTTATTATTATTATATTTTGTTTCTTTTCTTTTTGTCTGTCCTTTAAGTTGCACCTACCTTGTTACGTTTCTGCACCACCTTAAGGTCGACTGGTAGAAAATGCCTAAGGCATTAAGTCCGCCTTTGTACTGTGTTATGTGCATAAAGTTTTAATAAATAAATAAATAAATAAAGAGAGTAGAGCCCCAGTGCTTATTGTTTTTGTATGCACACACGGTAGATGGCGGTTAAAGCACTGCAGTAATTCTAGTCTAGACAATGACACAGTATGCACAATTATTTGGACGTCCGTCAGCTATTTTATTGCTATTAGAATAAAGTTTAATATGCTGCAAAACGACTGTAAAAGGAATGCACCAGGACTGCGCAGGACGAGATAACGATCAATACTTGGATTTAATATGATGTACAGTTAGCAGCACATCAGACTACACAAATTCTGTCAGATTTCTCCAATACATTTTGAACCTTGTTATATTTTAGTTAAGAGTTGAAAATCGTTTGCAGAATTTTGACTGTTGTAGTCTGATGTTTTTTTTTATGATAGGTAAAAATCATCCAATGACGAGTCCCGCTCTTGGGCGGAGCGGAAAACAAGTGTCAGACTCTTACTGACTAAACAACCTACCCCGTTCCTACATCGCCATACATACCAGGGCCAGAGCCTTCCTTTTCAGACGCAAACCCGTGGCCCTGATTGGCTTCGACCCTTCTTCAGGGTCCTTTTGTAGTCTGATGTGCTACTGACCGTACACACGCCTAGATTTAGATATGATGAATCTGGTGAAGGAGCTTACAGTTCTAGGAAACAATAATAGTTTATTTTGATAAAAGTGGAAAAAGTTGGTAGTTCCTATAGAAATTGTCTGAACTTCAGATAAGGGTGTCATAAAACTGAAGATGAGGGTGTCACAAGGTTGCATGATTGTACCAGATACCTCCGTGGTGCCACGCGAGGACTTCATCATCATCATCATCAGCCTTTTTTTAATGTTCCCACTGCAGGGACACAGGCCTCCTCTCTAAGAGAGGGAATGGGCCGTAATCCACCACGCGGGCCCAGTGCGGGTTGGTGGATGTCACATGTCTTCGAATTTTTGGTTCTATGACATGCCGGTTTCCTCACGATGTTTTCCTTCACCGTTTTGAGAGCAGTGGTGATGAAATAAATTACACAAAGTAATGCGCAAGTCGGGACCGTTACCACTCGGCCACCACTGCTCTGTACACGCGCGAGGACTTGTCGATTAAATAAATGGTCTTAAGGTCTTTTTCCTGTAATGCGTATTTTAGCCCGCACGCGGTATGAGAGCTAAGAAGGAATTGGGTTTAGTCAGTAAAAGCCTGACAATGTGTCCCGCTCCGCTCAGGGGTGGGATTCGTCATTAGATTATTTTTGCCACCTTGAAAAAAAACCTTTATGTTTGAAACCCTAAAAAGGAGTTGTCAGGGAGTTCCAAAATAAAACAAAGAAATCCTTAACCTAACTTAATCTATTAAGTGTTTATTAAAATTCTTGATGTCATAATGAGATGTTTTTTATAAATATAGAAAATCCTTAACTAAGCTTAAATTACTTTATCCTAATGAGAGCTTGTCCAGACCTCATACAATACACACAGACTTTTCCTTGTCTATCAGAACACACTACTCCTTCCAGGCCTTCGGTCCTTAAAGACCAAAGGTACACACAAATAATATTCTCCTCAAATGAGGTTATGGTACAATTATTCAAAACCTCATGAGAGGAGATTCGCCAGAGCCTCGTTGGTATCTTCAGCAGGGTGCACCGCGGGCAGGTGAGGTTGACTTTGGCTCTGCAGGTGGTGGTAGAGCCACTTACACCCCATCGGGGTTCGGTAGCCAGAGTCTGGATGTGGCTGGAAGTGCTGGAAGAACTGAACTTTAACTGGCTTTGGAGATGGGTGGTGGAGGATCTGAAAAGTGAAAACAATTGTTTAAAATAAAACAATGACATTCGGTTTTCATTAGAGGTGTACGGAATAGTTTAAATTCCGGCAAACCTCTGATGAAAGCTGGCCGGTCGCAAGGCCGAAGCGTACTGGGGCCCCGGTCCGGTTTCTGAAAGGAAGGTCCAACCCCGGTATGAGGGTTAAAAAGGATTGGCGTGGGTCGTTTAGTCAGTAAGAGTCTGACACTGTTTCCCGCTTCGCCCAAGGGCAGGATTTGTCATTAGTTGATTTTCCTCTCCATAAAAAAACCTCTCATTAAAAGGAATGTTCCTATAACCAGACAGGTGTTCGTATTTAGACCAAGCTACTGCCAGAAAGTTCATTTCAGACTGACAATATACTAATAAAAAGCTATCTCCTTTTGTTTAGTACATCGTAAGGTTGTCTGTAAGAAATTGCCCTGTGCAATAAGATCGCCGATTGTACACTTAGTTTTGTGAATGTTTATCCTGTCCACATTATGAGGTGTACAATAAAGTTTATAAAAAATAATTAAATAAATGTCAGAGTTATGAATATTTAAAGTTAAGCGAAATAGAAAGTAAAGTCTCGCACACCTCCATTGAAAAGGGAGGATTAATTTTAGTTCCTATGTGAAAATTTACCTTCAGTTTTTCTGCTATTATCTCCAGTAATTGCTATACAGGCACAGCAGCTTCTGGCGACACGAAGGACCAATTGCCGACAGCCATGAGCACCGATCCTGAAAAGTTTAAAAAGCATATTTGATACATTAAATATGATACGAGACCTAATATGCCTCGCTTAAACCATTTATTTTTTTTAAATTGAAACCTCGTAAAAAAAAATGGTTATGAAATGAAAATAAAATTCTCAGAGTTTAACTTCAAACTCGCCAAGATCCGACAGCCGTACTGTAAAGATGGATATTCGCCTTACTGCCATAAGAAAAACAAGCTTATTGTGTCTTAAACATTACGGGGTACAATAGGCCCCTTACCGTCATAATTTTATACGAGGTCAACCACAGGAATAGAAATTATATAAAAATGTGTGCCGTTGTCAAATAAGAAGTTTTGCGACATAAAATGGCGGAATGGTGGAGAAGATATACGAATCCTATTGGATATATTCTCCTCGCTTCCATTACTATGTTAATGGCTTTCTACCCCAAATATCTACAGCCAATGAGGTGAGGGGTTAGAGAGTGACGTCACACTTTGCTGACTCTACAAACACGCCCACTTCTAACGCCTTACCCTCTAATTATCACGCCCCAGTAGCCACCGCGATTCAGATCCCGATTTCCGGCCACCGTAGGAGCGGGCTTGCGGACGGTGAGCATTGGTTGGCTCGCCGTCCGGTTGTCTGGTAATAGTGCGGACCAAGCCAGTCGTTGACGGCACGCTCTATTTCCCGCGCACCTCAAGGAGTTGTCAGCAAATGGAGAGGCCCAACTGCAGGGTCGAAGCCTACTGCCTAAGCCTACCTCTGTGTCCCAGCAGTGGGAACATTAAAAGGCTGATGATGATGACTAAGGCCACCATAGTAATATACCCTCAAAATCCAGCCAAAAACACCGTAGAAGAAATACACAGTCACTTACCTCCATTCTTCAAGCCAGAGCGAGGCAGTGCTCCAGGGTTCCAGGGCACGGAGCCCTAGCAGCAGCTCGGAGCAGCAACTCGTCACGCACGGCCGACGGACAGTGTCGCACTGCAGCATTGCACAACGCAAGTCTGGTCTAGACAAAGACTTCAGAGGACAGGACTATTCTGCATCCATCAGCTATCTTATACCTATTAGAGTAAAGTTCAATGTGCTGCAAAATGACTCTGTGAAGGATTGGAACTGAACTGCGCAGGTCCGGATGGCGGTCGATACTTTGATTTGATATACGACTACATACGCCTATATTTAGGTTCAATGAACTCGGTGTAAGCATTGGGTAAAAGAAAACTTATTTATACAGGATGTCCGGTAATTAATGGATAACCTTAAAATGTCTTATAGTATAACTTATGGCCGTTCAGAAAAAAAATTGAAACAAAATATATCATAAGTAGTACCTAAGTTATGACTTTTTTAAAAGAAAGGTCTAATTTTTTTTTTACCTTGTTTTACTTTTATGAACACTACGATCAGAAATGAATGGATTCCATCGGTTTGTTGTTATTTTATTATTATACACGAACTATGCTAATAGATAAACAGTCAATAGTATGACTAGCTATTGCACTTTTTTATTAAAAAATTAGCAAATTAATTAATTTTAGAAAAACTTTGCAAAATTTATTTTTTAAACTATGTTTAAACATCTTGGGTATAAAAAAAATGTATGAATACATGAGTGGCCAATAATTTTAAAATAATGTCACTTTCAAGTAGATTTTATAATGGTACAATTCATAAATGTATCTACAATAAATAGTGAATTATTGCCATTAATGTAGAAAAGGAGAAAATTTTACCAAATGTCAAAAGTAATGTAGGAACTTTTTTAAATTAAATTGCTTCTGACCACTGAAGATTAATCAAAAATACATTTAAGGAATTTGTAGTGAATAAAAATTGCGTATTGAAACCAAATTGTCAGAAATTTACAAATACTCATAATGATTAAAATTGTTACTTTAAAAGCGTGAAATGGGTCGTGTGACCTTCATATTTGCTACCTGCGCGCACGCCGTGCTGTCATTCTTTTGTGTTATGTTAGACAAAGAGGGTCTGAATCGGCTAGGTGCGAGAGAGAGGAAATAAATGTAAAATATCAGGTAAGCACTCATACTTTTAGTGCGTTTCTCGACTTGCTCGACTTCGCATGTGTTTATTTAGTTTCCGTTTGCGATTATCGTGATTTACTTTGAATCAGTGTTAAAACGACCACGTGGCTATTTTATTGGACTATTCGTTTTGCTTACTGATTTGGACTTGTTTTGTTTGGTGATATTTGCGACGATTTGGTTTGTTTTTGGACTAAACTGGACTTTTGTGTTTTTGTGTATCAAAATGCCACGTCAGTATACGGCACAAGAATATGCAAATATGCATTACATTTATGGAGAATGCAGAGGTAACGCAAATGCAGCTGCAGCGCTCTATAGGGAGAGATACCCTAATGCGCGCCACCCAGACTACCGCGTATTTATTCGTGTCCACGGTTGTTACTCCGAAGGAAGATTGCCTGGTAGTGGTGTCGGTGGTACAAGCAGTGGAAGAATCGCTCGTCTTGATGTAGAAGAAGCCGTGCTTGAGGAAATCGAAAACGATCCTTCTACCTCTACACGAACAATAGCTCGACGCACAGGTATCGGAAAATCGACCGTGCACGATATTTTGAAAAAAAATAAATTCCTCCCTTACCACGTTACACGCGTGCAAACTCTCCAACCATGAGATTATGCAGCTAGATTGCGTTTTTGCCGACAAATTCTGGCAAAAATCGAAGAAGACCCGCAATTTTTTAATAAAATTCTGTGGAGCGACGAGTCAACATTCAAAAGAGATGGATACATGAATCTTCATAATTTACACGGTTGGGAATTAGAAAATCCCCATCTTATGCGTGAAGATAGATCCCAATACCAATTTAAAATCAATTATTGGACTGGAATATTAAGTGGAATAATAATCGGGCCATTTGAATTACCGGGGAATTTAACAGGGCAAAGTTATTTGGAGTTTCTTCAAAATGATCTCCCCAATTTATTAGAAGAAGTGCCCGAGGAGCTGAGGGAGTCATATGGGTTGCAAAATGACGGCTGTCCTGCGCATTATGCTGTATCTGTTCGTGCATTTTTAAATAACACGTACCCAGATAGATGGATCGGGCGGCTAGGGCCAATTTTGTGGCCTCCACGTTCACCGGACCTAAATCCATTGGATTTTTTTTATTGGGGCTGCCTTAAAGAGGAAGTATACTGTAAGCCTATAAGGTCTTTAGAAGAATTAAGAAGACGAGTCAGAGCAGCCGCATCAAAAATTAGTGAACGGCGGTACACAAGACTGCTCCGTAGATCATTTATCCGTAGATGTAGGGCCTGCATAAGAGTGGGAGGCCGGCAGTTTGAACATTTATTATAAACGAATGATAATAAAGTGTTGTTTATGTTAAATGTTGTTTTTTATTAATCCCCAAAGTTCAGGTACAATTAAATTAAACTTAAAAAATGTTCCCTTATTACAAATTTTGATATTTAGTAAAATTTTCTCCTTTTCTACATTAATCGCAATAATTCACTATTTATTGTAGATACATTTATGAATTGTACCATTATAAAATCTACTTGAAAGTGACATTATTTTAAAATTATTGGCCACTCATGTATTCATACATTTTTTTTATACCCAAGATGTTTAAACATAGTTTAAAAAATAAATTTTGCAAAGTTTTTCTAAAATTAATTAATTTGCTAATTTTTTAATAAAAAAGTGCAATAGCTAGTCATACTATTGACTGTTTATCTATTAGCATAGTTCGTGTATAATAATAAAATAACAACAAACCGATGGAATCCATTCATTTCTGATCGTAGTGTTCATAAAAGTAAAACAAGGTAAAAAAAATTAGACCTTTCTTTTAAAAAAATCATAACTTAGGTACTACTTATGATATATTTTGTTTCAATTTTTTTTCTGAACGGCCATAAGTTATACTATAAGACATTTCAAGGTTATCCATTCATTAACAGACACCCTGTATACAAGGTGTCATTGACATCGTAACAAACGAATACTTACCACTGATCCATTACATGATTCTGGACCCCCCAGTAGTGGAACTTTTCGTCGGTTTTTTTTTTTAATTTGAAAAAAATAATGTTGTTTTTTTTTTATTTTTACCTGTGACATTTTATTTTTTAATACTTGATAAAACCTCAGTTTCTTCACGTTAATATGTTTAATCTTCACAATTTTGGAAATTGCAAAAATGAATTGCAGTTTTGTTGGCGACGCAACCGTGTACAATTTAGAATATCAAAAGGTGTGCGGGTGTATGTAAAAACAAATAATAAAAATTATTATAGCGTCACTTGAACGTGCAACTTGTTGCTATTAGAAATCACTAGGCGTAGGCACGGCGCAGACAACCTGTATAAAATCGCTATTAACCAATCCTAATTATATTATTAGAAAAAAAATTAAAATAATAATTGTAAAAAAATCATTGAGGTAAATAAAGTAGTTATTCTAATTAAACACGATGACATTTTTAATTTGGATTCATTAATTTTTTTTGGAAAAAATGTTAAAATAACGTTTTTATACAGTTTTATTTAAAAAACGCACAAAATTCATTAAAAAAAATCCGACAAAAAATTTTGAAGACAACTGGGACCAAAGGTTCTTGTCTGATAAGAAGACTCTAGCCCTGGTATATATGGCGTCGTAGGAACGGGTGGGTTGTTTAGTCAGCAAGACTGACACTGTCTCCCGCTCCGCCCAGGGGCGGGATTCGTCATTGGATGATTTTTACCAACCATAAAAAAAACTACTGGGGTTCTAGAATCATGTACTTTTTTATGGTAGGTAAAAATCATCGAATGACGAATAATAAATAAATTACTAATATTATTATAATTAAAAATGTTTGATTATTATATAATTTTCTTAAATTAATTTTATTTTCATTATTAATAAATAAAATTAATTGATTAAAATCATTTATATCTGAATTTATAGATAAATTTATTCATAATAAACTCTTGGGTGGAGCGGGAAACAGTGTCAGACTCTTACTGACTAAAGACCCTACCCCGTGCCTTCTTTGCCTTATTCCCAGAGCCCCGGTGTAACGCTTTCGCACCAACCCTCAGCTCCGGGAGGCTTCGACCCTGTAGGGCCCCTACGGTAGAATCATTTACTGGTATTCGATTGTGTTTTGATGTCAATGACACCCTGTATGGTGACTGGTGACGATGCTTAAACACGAAATTGTAGTCGTGATAACAAACAACTCTTAATATGGGACCAAACCTGAAGTCGCGAAAAAGGTCAGCAAGTTCAATTCATTTTGTCCAGTTAGACGAACATACTACAACTGACTACTACAACAACACAACAACACAATAACACACCACAACACAACAACAACACAACACAACTACAACTGACTAGCAGAATTATTTCTACGCGATTTTTTGCCTGGTCTCAATTTTTTTTTCAATTGCTATAAACTAGTGCTTGACTGCGATCCCACCTGATGGTAAGCAGTGATGCAATCGTTGATGGGGAGGCGCACTAGTCTATTAAGAGCCTATTCACTTTAGCCTTGAAGGCAGGATACCTAAATTAAAATAGGACGGAAAGACCGCAGCCGGCAAACCGATTTTCTAATATCTAGAATGTTATTGTAAACGCCATCATAGAATTCATACCTATAATAAATCTAAGTATTGATCGCTATCCCGTCCTGCGCAATGCTGTTCAATTCCTTCAACCAGTAAATTTATAGCATATTAATCTTTATACTTATAGTCATAAGATAGCTGGCAGATGCTTAGTAAAATTAAAAAAATACAAGTGAAATCTAGACAAAGGCACGCTGTAGTCTTTGTCTAGACTTGACTTGCTTTGTGCAATGCTGCAGGGTCTGCGCGATGGATTAAAATGGGCCTTCCTCACTCGTCCATCGTCTACCTCTACCATGATTTAAAAGCTTCTTGCTTCATTATTTTATATCATTACTAGCGCACGGATACTGATATATGCATAACTGTTTATGTGCATATAACCTTCCTCTTGATTCACTCTTATGTACCTACTAAAAAAACCGCATCAAATTCCGTGTCGCACTTTTAAAGATCTAAGCATACATAGGGACAAAGCAACTTTGTTTTATACTATGTAATGATGATCTTGCATGAAATGTATCATTTCCACCATGTTTAAAGAAATAAATTTTTACTTTACTTCATTTAACGCATTCCAAAGTGATGTTTGATGCAAAAGTAGCGAAAAAAGAAAGATGACACTTGAACACTCTGTTGGCATTCGGTTGGCATTCTACGATTTATTAGATTTTTTTACAAAACTTGTTCCAGGAAAAACGTGTTTTTGTTAAACCCCATAAGGATTTTTGAAAAAAAAAAATGTCATTATTTAGAATCTCGATTAAATGCGCTAGGCTTCTTTGGAAGTATTTTTTAATATAGGAGTAAGTTATGGAGAGTCAAAGTTCACGTAAAATAGCAGATATTTAGAAGTCTTTACTGGATTACTCTTAAACAAATTTGTGTTTTGATTTCTATAGAAGCATAGATAATATGGACAAGATATCCGTAAACCCAAATATCTGAAGAAAGATGTGTTATTACATCATAATCACGTGAGAACGGTTGTATGAAAATGTACGTCGGCTTGGTCGCTCTTAAGGCAAAATGCAAATCTTACGCTAGCATTCCAAATATAAAACATCATCATCGTCATCAGCCTTTTTAATGTTCCCATTGCTGAGGCACAGGCCTCCTTTCTAGGAGAAGGAATGGACCATAATCCACAAAGCGGGCCTACTGCGGTTTGGTGGATGTCACATGTCTTCAAATTTTTGGTTCTAGGACATGCCGTATCCTTACGAGGTTTTCCTTCACCGATTTGAGAGCAGTAGTGATGAAATAAATTACACAAAGTAATGTGCCTGGCTGGATTTGAAACCGCGGCCTACAACTGGTAAGTCGGGGCCTTTACGAATCGGCCATCACTGCTCTCCAATCATCATCATCATCATCTTCCTGCCCTTGTCCCGTTTTATTTGGGGTCGGCGCAATATGTCTTTTTCTTCCACTCTGTCCTGTCACCCGTCTCGCTATCACTAACTCCTCTTTCTTTCATATCCCTTCTCACACAATCCATCCATATTTTCTTTGGTCTCCCTCTCCCTCTCCATCCATCCACATGTACACTCATGGCTTTTTTTGTAACATGCGTTTCATCCCGCCTTTTTACATGGCCATACCAAGACAGACGGTTCCCTTTCAACTTTTCAGTCACTGGCGCCACTTTCAAACTTCCTCTAATATACTCATTTCTCACTTTATCCATTCTCGTCACACCACACATCCATCTCAACATTCTCATCTCTGCTACATGCAATCTCTTTTCATCCGTCTTTTTCATAGCCCAACATTCTGACCCATAAAGTAGGACAGGCCTTATCACGGACTTGTAGATTTTACCCTTCAACTTGAGGGGCATCCGTGGGTCGCAAGTTGTTCCAGTGACCTGTCGCCATTTCATCCATCCTGAGTTGATCCGATGTGCCACGTCTCGGTCTACCTCACCATTCCCTTGGATAAGCGACCCAAGGTACCTAAAGTCGGAACAGATTGGTATGGGCGTTCCGGCGAGAACTATGGGCACAGGACTAGAGAGACCGCCAAAATCGCAGAACAGGTACTCGGTTTTAGTTCTGCTCAATTTTAGGCCAACACTCTCCAGTCTTTGCCACCACACCTCCAATCTGCTCTGGACCTCTGGGGCACTCTCGGCAACCAGCACAATATCATTGGCAAACAGCATACACCAGGGTGCCTCTTCCTGAATGTCCGACGTCAGAACGTCCATTATTATCAGGAAGAGGTAAGGGCTAAGAGCCGACCCTTGGTGTAAACCGACAGCCACATTGAAGTTGTTAGTGGTGCCAGCTGCAGACCGTACTTGTGTACTGCAGCGACTATACATCGCTCGGATCAACTGCACATACTTCCCAGGCACACCTTTCTCCTTAAGGGCCCACCACAGAACCTCACGAGGTACCCGGTCGTATGCCTTTTCGAGGTCAACGAATACCATGTGCAGGTTTTTATGTGCACCTCTGTATTTTTCGCACAACTGGCGTATAGCAAATATGGCATCCGTTGTACCACGACCAGGCATAAAACCGAATTGGTTCTGTGAAATTTCACTCTCTTCTCTCAGCCGCCGTTCAATAACTTTCTCCCATACTTTCATGGTATGCGACATTAGCTTTATTCCTCTATAATTGTTGCACTCAAGCACATCACCTTTGTTTTTAAAGATGGGCACCAAGGAACTGTTGCACCATTCATCAGGTATGGCTTCTTCCTGCAACAGCTTATTGAAGAATAAAGCTAACCACACCCATCCATCCACTCTCATCACTGCTCTCCAATATAAAACATAAACAATGTCAATTGATGCTCCACCCTGTATAATATCTCACAAAGTATTGATCGCTTAGTCAGGCATGCGCACTACAGGCTATCTGTTCTAGTCTAGACTTCCTTTGTCTAGGCCCATGCCGCAGTGCGCCAGAAGGTTGGTCGTTCTTAAAGCCCTAGCGCCATCTATGTCGTCACATAATAACTACAAGAATCGTGCATTCAAAGTTCTACGCGAGATTTGAACATATTGTCGCCTTGGAGGTCAATGGAGCTAAGCCACAAAACTACTTTTCTGAGATAAGGACGTTTAAAAAATAAAGGATGAGGGAGAAAACAGTTGTTTTAACATAAATTTGTGTAGTTTTGGAGGTCAAGAATTGTTACAACTATTGACCACTCAATACTTATTTTCTATGATTGTAATCACAATGAATCTAAGCTTTTTATACTTATTGACTCTTATTAAAGCTGAACTTAAATTTAGTGGAAAATTGAAAAATAACGTGTTTACAAATAATATATCTATTAGATGTATATCCACCCTTACGTTGTTGAGACACCTGCGGCCCGGACTAAGCGTTTTGCCTCGTCGTTTATACCGCGTACATCGAGGGACTGGAACAGTTTGCCGGCTGCAGTCTTTCCGTCCGATTATAATTTAGGTGTCTTCAAGGCTAGAGTGAATAGGCTCTTAATAAACTAGTGGGCCTTAACATCAACGATTGCATCACTGCTTACCATCAGGTGGGATCGCAGTCAAGCACTAGTTTATTGCAATTAAAAAAAAAATGTATTGACTAATATAAAGTATGGTTTTGTGTGAGTATGTTATTGCACTTCGCAAAAATTGTGGCTTAGCTCCATTGACCTCCAAGGCGACGATATACGACATCCCGAAATCAACTATCCACAGTAACAGTCGTCTTGTCAGAGGAAACTCCCTTTTCAGCGGAGGTAAGTGGAACTTTACGCTCTGTTCCACACACCTCCAAACCCTTTTCTAGAGAGGAGGCCTTAATCCCTACTGAGGGAACATTATAAGGCTACCTGATGCTATGCTCTGTTATGGTAGTATCAGTAGCTTGTTAGAATTTTGTGAATTTAATGTGTATGCACGCACGAGGATCGCTGGGCAAGCGTTGCCACACAGTAGCACCAGAAGAAAGAAAGCGTTGACAAGGCAGGCCTAGAAAGAGATGGCGGGAGAGGACTGGTTCGAGACGCAGCGGGAGAAGAATTTGTGGAAGAACTTGGGGGAGGTTTTCGCCCAGCTGTGGGATAGTTAGGCTTAATAAAAAATATGTATGATGGATTATCAGAATGGTTCGAGCAGGTAATAAATGACAATGGTTTGAATTTGGTTGCCACTCTAGAACCATTCGTTCTGCGAGGGATGTGTCGTGCAGACTACGACTTCAGTTGGGCTATGTTAGTAATCTTGGCTCTCCTGCGGATATTTCCATTTCTAACGTAATCACGTAAGGAAACTCGGCGCAAATCCTTTCCCCTTTGGAAGACTTTAAGTCTTCAGATGAAGCCCATTGTGAGCGACCACGTTTCAAAGTCAAAACAAAACAGGTGAGAAATAAAACAAAAATCTCTACACATTTATTTTTATTAATATTTTCTTAACTTCTAACGAAACAATTCAGGACCACTTAATAGCTTAGACTTTATTATCCTAAAAAGATAACAGTATTGTATTACATGATTACAATGCAGTTATCTATGGTATGAGAGCAAGTTCAGGCGCGAATCCAAAATTTAACAGAGAAGATCAAAGGCCCATAACTAAAAAAGAGTCCTTTGATCCCCTCCTGTTGTATTCGCACCTGTATTAAGCCTCATAAATCCATCTGACGTACACTTTTCTTGTATAACGTCATGGTCAAAAATCTCTCTACTACAAGTAGTTAGATTTTTGCAAATTATATTCTAGAAGAGACAAATATCAGTGACTTCCTAGGTGAAGTCAGTCATATTTGCCTCGTTATTTAAAAAATGTGATTTTTAGGCATTTAAAATTAAATAATGTTGTTCTTTAATACTCATGTTGCATCGACGTTTGTAGTGAATTAGATACGTATTGGAATTTCGCCAGGGTGCACCACAGGCTTTCTGCCCGCAGTGCACCCTGGCGAATTGTCCATGGTCGGTTGACTTTGGTTCTGAAGGAGGCGGTAGAGCCTCCTAACACTCTTCATGTAGGATCATGTCTAGATGGCTACATGCTGCAGTGTGGACTGTGCTTCGAGGTAGGTCATGATGCTCGTTTATCAGAGACCTGGAATGTAGAAAAAAGGTTTTGTTTAAATTGTTATGCAAGTGTGGCTGCTAGGTCGGATGATGAGTTCTTGGTTCCTTGGAGTTATGTAGCGTATTACCTACTCAGAATCTAGAATCTGGAAAATTGTATGGGCCCTCGAAATTAAATTCTACATACAACCGAATTCATCATCATCATTATTTCAGCCGAAAGACGTCCACTGCTGGACATAGGTCTCCCCCAAGCACCGCCACAAAGACCGGTCCTGTGTATCTTGCATCCATCGGCTTCCAGCAACCCTGACCAGTTGACAGCCGAATTTGATCCTATATAATTATTCCCTTAAAAATAATTTTTCAAAACACTCCTTCTTCATGCTTATCTACAATACAAAAAGAAGCCTTGTACAAAATTTCACGCTTCTAGTCCCAGTGATTTATTTCAATATGTCAATCAGTCAATTTCTCCTTTTCATGTAATAATATATTATTGATTCCCATGGGAAGAGACAGTATCAAAAAGTATTTCGTTTTAAATAAACCCTTGATTAGTATTGTGATAACGGAAGTTAAGAAGGTAAAGAAGATAAGGAAACTTACCTCCCCCACCGTCCTGGCAGTCCTCCCCCTCCCTCATCCCTCCTCTGTCCTCCTCTCTCTGCTCCCTCAGAAGATGCTTCTGCTGAGGTGTTTGCTGTACTAGATGGAAGATTACAGCAGTGACGGCAGCTCCAAGAGTGACTTCAGCATCCGAAGCTCCCGATTCTTGTGAGTACTCCAAAGACCTGAAAAATTTTACTTCATCAATTTTTTGGGAAAGATTTCATTGTGCATACAGCTAAGGAGTGAAATCCTTTGTTGGCGTCTGGTTTTCCTAATCTTTAAGTCACGAGTGAATATATTACTTCTAGGCAAGCGTGCTCCTTCGTCGACCACATTGTCACTTTCCATCAGAAAAGATGTAAGATAGTGGTCAAGCACGAGCCTATAAAAAGAGAAAAACTCCCCCTCTCATCACGTCCCATCTCACACAAGTTCCTCACAGGGGCCGAACATGTCCAAGAGTAATCCTTAGAATAATTTGAATAATTTTAAATGGAGAATTCGTTTCATTGAGACATTTTTCAACTTCCTGCATGATGCAATCGTTGATGATGAGACACATTGGTTTGTTAAGACCCTATAAGCCTACTCTAGATTTGAAAACACCTAAATTACAATCAGACCGGAAGACCGCAGCATATTAATTGTTTCAATTTCTCGATGTACGCACTTTTAACGACGTTTTAAGTTGTTTAAAAATGCTAAGTGACTGACCTTTTGTAGGACTCCAGACCCTGAAGCCCCAGTGGTGTCTCGAAGCAGGAACTCGTCCTGCTCGGCACAAGTCTGATGGCGCACTGCGGCACGGGACTAGACAAAGGAAGTCTAGACTAGAACAGCTAGCTGTACTGCGCATGCCTGACTAAGCGATCAATACTTTGATGGGACAAATTAATTATACTGGGTGGGGTATCAATTGATGTTGATTATGTTCTATATTTGGAATGCTCGCGTAAAGTTAGCATTCTGCTTTAGGGTGGGTCTTCCTCACTCGCCTATCATCAACGTCGTGCATGGTTTAAAAGCTTGTTGCTTTATTTAACGCAATCCAAAGTGATGTTTGATGCAAAAGTAATGCGAATAAAAGAGAGATAACACCAGATAATTCTGTAGGCATTCGGTAATTCTACGATTTACTCGAATGCTTTACAAAACTTTTTCCAGGAAATACGTGTTTTTATTAAACCCTTCATGTTTTTTGAAAAAAACTGGCATCATTTAGAATCTTGATTAAATGCGCAAGGCTTCTATAGAGGTACTTTTTAATATTTTTAATATAAAAGTACATCATGGTGAGTCATATTTCACGTAAAATAGATTATAAGAGGTCTTTACTGGATTACTTTTAGATATTTTGGATACCCATCTTATAGATATTAAGTCCGCCTTTGTACCTTGTGTTAAATGAAGAATAAATAAATATATATTATCTAGGCTTCTCTAGAAATCAAAATTTAATTTTTTGTAATAGTAATCCAATAAAGATCGCCGGTTATAAAATGTTATAATAAAATTCCTCCCACATATTAGAACTCAATGAAACGAAATTTTAATCTTGTGTTAAATGCACACAATGTAGACAAGCATGTTAAGGAAATAAAGTTAAAGAAAAGCTGGGCCCCAGTGCGAAGGGTATAGAAGGAACGGGGTGTTTAGTCAGTAAGAGTCTGACATTGTTTCCTGTTCCACCCAAGAGCGCAATTTGTCATTGAATGATTTTTTCCCACCATAAAAAAAAACCATATCATAAGTTGGAGGATTATATTCAATATAAAAATGCTTGGCTCAGCTGGTACCTACGAATTGCTTTTTTATCTTAAATTTTGACATTTTATAAAGAAATTTTAATGGCTGCCGTAGAGTGCACGGTGGCGTTTAATACCTTATGCTCTGACAGTTAAAAGCTTAAAGTTCAAAATTCAAAAAAAAATATCTTGGTGTATAATCATTATAGTATAAAACAAAGTCGCTTCCTGTTCCTATGTATGCTTAGATGTTTAAAGCTACGCAACGGATTTTGATGCGTCTTTTTTTAAATAGATAGAGTGATTCAAGAGGAAGTTTTAAATGGATAATACATGCATAATTATATTTAATATCACCACTGCACCCGTACGAAGTCGGGGCAGGTCGTTAATCTACACTAATATAATAAAGAGGTAAAGTTTGTATTTTTGTTTTTTTGTTTTTAGGAGGTAATCTCTGGAACTACTGGTCCGATTGGAAAATTTTAGCAACAATAGAAAGCTGCTTTACTCCTGAGTGACATAGGCTATATTTTATGTACGCAGGCGAAGCCGCGACAAAAGCTAGTAAAGTATAAATAAATAAAATAATTCATCATTTACATAAAATGGCGGAACTGAGGTGAAAATACAAAGATTCCCTTTGGGTATTCTATCTTGGCTCCCCTTGTTAGGTTAATGACTTTTTGCCCCAAATATCTTCAACCAATGACGTAAGGGTGTTAGAGAATGACGTCACAAAATGAAGTGAAATGCGTCCAACCTAAGATACATATTGAGGGTGTGCCCCACTTGGGGCTGGGTTCAAAAGTAACTAGCGAAGTGCAGAGTTGCAAATCATAATCGTTCTTTATGACTCGGGTAGCTACCCTAGAGTTAACCCAGTAACTCCAACTTCGAGCAGGGTAGGTTGGAGTAAGCCATTGATAATAGAACTTGACGTTTACGTTCAAAAATGCGAGTGTAGGGTATCTACCCTGTGACGTCATAAGAATTACAGTACGGCCGTCGGATCTTGGTGAGTCTGAAGTTAGGCTCTGCCAATTTTAGCGCTTGATAACTCGCCAAGATCCGAGCAGCAGGCCTCCTTCCGCGAAGCAGTAATCCTAACAAAATAGGAGGCCGACTGCATAAGGCAACGGTGCTCACACAGACGCCGCCGGAATTCCGATTCCGGTTTTCGGCCACCGCAAGCGTGAGTTTGTTTGGCAAGCAATAGGTAGCCATAAAAAAAAAGTGGAACTAAGGAGAAAATTCAAGAATCCCATTGGGTATTTTGTCTTTGCTCCCTTGTTATGTTAATAGCTTTTTGCCCCAAATATCTTCAACCAATGAGGTGAGGGTGTTAGAGAATGTCGTCACATTTTATTGATTTTAGAAATACGCCCACTTCTAAAATATATACGCGTC